>JAWWNJ010000015.1:0-1263788 GCA_037176885.1 Favolaschia claudopus
TAACCCTAACCCTAACCCTAACCCTAACCCTAACCCTAACCCTAACCCTAACCCTAACCCTAACCCTAACCCTAACCCTAACCCTAACCCTAACCCTAACCCTAACCCTAACCCTAACCCTAACCCTAACCCTAACCCTAACCCTAACCCTAACCCTAACCCTAACCCTAACCCTAACCCTAACCCTACCTAATTATATAAGGCTGGTGAGCCGTTATAATAATCGTTTGGGCAATTGCGTCGGCTGAGAGGGTTTCCTTCGAGTTGCATTTATTATAAGGCCTTGCTTGGGGCTATAAGAGTTGAGTGCATTTGTTTCTTGTCCGAAAATTCTGGCAGAGTTCGTGTTGCTCCCTATTCCAGCTGTTGCTCCGAATTCCCTCGATTTGGGGGGCATTTTTTCGGAGTTGCCCCCTATTCCCTCCCACGCTGTCGTTGTTGCCCCGAATTCCCCTCGCTTTGGGACCCTTTTGAAGGAATTGGGTGCCCAATTCCGGGTAAGATAGCTAGATTAATAGGAATTCGGGGCCGAATTCCCCGTTACCGTAGCCAGAAAATATTCAAGTCTTTGCACTACTTGAGGCCTTTGACCGTGTTCGCTTTAGCCGCATATAGTGCACCCTTATAGGCCTATTCAATTGCTTTGATTCAAGCCTACAGCCATGGTAATCGGTGCACACCTGCCGAAGATATGGTGATTCCGGTTGGATTGACTGAATTGGATCTATGTCGCTACTGAGACCTATTGGTCGATTGTTGGAGACTCAAACACAGCCCTTGAAGGCCAGTAGCTGTGCCTGCTAGGAGACATCTCTGTTCCTTATAGCTGCTCAGACGGATGTAGTTGCGGCGATACAAGTTGGCTTGGTGCGGCGTCTTTTTGTAGAAATCAAAACTGCAAGGCAAGCAGTTGGTGCTCTGACTCAAGGTGGCCTGGTGGGTAGAGCACTCCGAACGTGTTCGACAGGGTCAGACTGGGTTGATTGCTTGCTATTTTACTTCTTGATGTATGGTTGACCATTGTCTTGTACACTTGAGTACGTGCTTCCATTGACTCGGTCACCCGCGACTTCCTTTACGTTCTAGCGGGCAGCTGTGAGTGGCTAGTTCGCCAATGTCTTGCTAGTTTCCGTGGCTAACCCGTGCATTGCCTTGCTGGATTGCTTGGTCCGCGGTTTCCTTTCCGAAGCTGCCGAAAAAATTTTATATTCTGGTGGATTCCGTCGGGGGAGTGGGACCACTAACCTTAACGTCTGTGCTGGGGAGTTGTCGCAAACCTTAACGTCTGTGCTTTGGGGTTGCCTTGTGTATTCCGTATGGCCTCGAACGCAGTGTTTGACCCCGTCGTAAATGTCAGGTGACCTGCGACTCGATCGCTGATGACGTGATCTTATAGTCCTCGTCAAACGCTTCCATTCGGGCCTATACCCAAGGCAATCGGTGCCCAACTGACTGAGCTGTTGCAGTTTCGCTTTTTGCCTTACGATTTCGGTTCAACTCAATATAGCAAGTCAACGAGACCTGTTCGGGGGTTTGCGGTGACACTAGGCTGATTCCCAGGCTATTTGACACCCTTTTGGTCTCCACTATTTTTCCTGGTTTCTTACAAGGCCTCAGAGTCGGCTATTTTAATTGCATTTCTTATAAGCCTTGGCTCTGGCTTATAATTTTTTTTGGCAGTGAGTCGCAATTCTTATAAGGCCTGGCTGGTGACTATAAGATTCTGTTGTCCTTTTTGATTTCTTATAGGGTGCTGTGTTCGACTATATTTATTGCGCATTTGTTTCTACTGCGAAGATTCTGGGAGGATTCCTGTTGCTCCTGATTCCAGCTGTTGCTCCTAATTCCCTAGATTCTGGAGGCGTTTTTCATGTGTTGCCCCTAATTCCCTCCCACGCTGTCGTTGTTGCCCGTAATTCCGCTGTTTTGAGGCCCCTTGGCACGGAATTAGGCCCCTAATTCCCGGGGAAGATAGCTAGTCTTTCTGGATTTCCCTCCACATTCCAGGCAATATGACCAAGGCTTTGCACCATTACAAGGCATTGACTCTGGCTGTTGGTACATGGGCTCAACGGTGTTCACTTGGCTGGTGCAACACAGTCTTGTATTGTATTGACTCAATTGAACACTATAAGGCTCTGGTTGTACTGGGTACTGTTCTGGCCTTATAATGGTTGCTTAGCCTTTGAATAGGTCCTCCTGTTCACTGTGATGACCCTTGAAGCCTTGTATTGAGTCTCTGTGCTATGTGGTATTATAATGCTTGGTCGCTACTTGAATACGTCTGTTCCCTTCACTCCAATGACCTTGGTTTCCTTTACGATAGCGGGGAGGTCTGAGTGGCTAGTTCGCCAACGCTTTGCTGCATTCCGTTGTTAACCTGTACACTGCCTTGCTGGATTGTCTGCTCTTCGATTTCCTTTCCGAAGCTGCCGAAAAAATTTTGGATTTTGGTGAATTCCGTCGGGGGAGTGGGGACGCTAACCTTAACGTCCGTGCTGCTGGGTTGTCACCAACCTTAACGTCTCTGCTCTGGTGTTGCCTTGCTGGATTCCGTATTTGTTCGGTTGCAGTGTTCGATGCTTGTCCCCTCTACACAGTGTCTATACCATCTGAAGTCGATAACCCTAAACCTTGCCAGGACACCAGAGACCTATAATGTGTGGCTTTCAAGTCCTATCAGTGAGACACATTCAATCGATGCAGTGCACTTGTCTTTGCACGCAAATGACCGTATATATTCAACACGTCCCAATACCTGAGTACCTTGACTTAGTTCAATGCGATCGCTGGCAGTGTAGCCTTGTAGCGGCATTCAAACGCTTCAATTCGAGCCTACAACCAAAGCAATCGGTGCACAATTGACTCTGCTATCAGAGTTCCGGTTTTCGCCGTACGGTTTCCGTTCCAGGCCGTATAGCAAGTCGACGAGACCTGTCAGGCCTTTTGCGGTGACGCTACCATGGTTCGTAGGCCATTTGGGACATATTTGGTTCCAGCAATATTTTCCGCACTGTCCAACCGGCGACTATAATAATGATTTTAGCTGGCATTTATTATAAGGGCTGGTGAGCCGTTATAATAATTCGTTTGGGCAATTGCGTCGGCTGAGAGGGTTTCCTTCGAGTTGCATTTATTATAAGGCCTTGCTTGGGGCTATAAGAGTTGAGTGCATTTGTTTCTTGTCCGAAAATTCTGGCAGAGTTCGTGTTGCTCCCTATTCCAGCTGTTGCTCCGAATTCCCTCGATTTGGGGGGCATTTTTTCGGAGTTGCCCCCTATTCCCTCCCACGCTGTCGTTGTTGCCCCGAATTCCCCTCGCTTTGGGACCCTTTTGAAGGAATTGGGTGCCCAATTCCCGGGTAAGATAGCTAGATTAATAGGAATTCGGGGCCGAATTCCCCGTTACCGTAGCCAGAAAATATTCAAGTCTTTGCACTACTTGAGGCCTTTGACCGTGTTCGCTTTAGCCGCATATAGTGCACCCTTATAGGCCTATTCAATTGCTTTGATTCAAGCCTACAGCCATGGTAATCGGTGCACACCTGCCGAAGATATGGTGATTCCGGTTGGATTGACTGAATTGGATCTATGTCGCTACTGAGACCTATTGGTCGATTGTTGGAGACTCAAACACAGCCCTTGAAGGCCAGTAGCTGTGCCTGCTAGGAGACATCTCTGTTCCTTATAGCTGCTCAGACGGATGTAGTTGCGGCGATACAAGTTGGCTTGGTGCGGCGTCTTTTTGTAGAAATCAAAACTGCAAGGCAAGCAGTTGGTGCTCTGACTCAAGGTGGCCTGGTGGGTAGAGCACTCCGAACGTGTTCGACAGGGTCAGACTGGGTTGATTGCTTGCTATTTTACTTCTTGATGTATGGTTGACCATTGTCTTGTACACTTGAGTACGTGCTTCCATTGACTCGGTCACCCGCGACTTCCTTTACGTTCTAGCGGGCAGCTGTGAGTGGCTAGTTCGCCAATGTCTTGCTAGTTTCCGTGGCTAACCCGTGCATTGCCTTGCTGGATTGCTTGGTCCGCGGTTTCCTTTCCGAAGCTGCCGAAAAAATTTTATATTCTGGTGGATTCCGTCGGGGGAGTGGGACCACTAACCTTAACGTCTGTGCTGGGGAGTTGTCGCAAACCTTAACGTCTGTGCTTTGGGGTTGCCTTGTGTATTCCGTATGGCCTCGAACGCAGTGTTTGACCCCGTCGTAAATGTCAGGTGACCTGCGACTCGATCGCTGATGACGTGATCTTATAGTCCTCGTCAAACGCTTCCATTCGGGCCTATACCCAAGGCAATCGGTGCCCAACTGACTGAGCTGTTGCAGTTTCGCTTTTTGCCTTACGATTTCGGTTCAACTCAATATAGCAAGTCAACGAGACCTGTTCGGGGGTTTGCGGTGACACTAGGCTGATTCCCAGGCTATTTGACACCCTTTTGGTCTCCACTATTTTTCCTGGTTTCTTACAAGGCCTCAGAGTCGGCTATTTTAATTGCATTTCTTATAAGCCTTGGCTCTGGCTTATAATTTTTTTTGGCAGTGAGTCGCAATTCTTATAAGGCCTGGCTGGTGACTATAAGATTCTGTTGTCCTTTTTGATTTCTTATAGGGTGCTGTGTTCGACTATATTTATTGCGCATTTGTTTCTACTGCGAAGATTCTGGGAGGATTCCTGTTGCTCCTGATTCCAGCTGTTGCTCCTAATTCCCTAGATTCTGGAGGCGTTTTTCATGTGTTGCCCCTAATTCCCTCCCACGCTGTCGTTGTTGCCCGTAATTCCGCTGTTTTGAGGCCCCTTGGCACGGAATTAGGCCCCTAATTCCCGGGGAAGATAGCTAGTCTTTCTGGATTTCCCTCCACATTCCAGGCAATATGACCAAGGCTTTGCACCATTACAAGGCATTGACTCTGGCTGTTGGTACATGGGCTCAACGGTGTTCACTTGGCTGGTGCAACACAGTCTTGTATTGTATTGACTCAATTGAACACTATAAGGCTCTGGTTGTACTGGGTACTGTTCTGGCCTTATAATGGTTGCTTAGCCTTTGAATACGTTCTCCTGTTCACTGTGATGACCCTTGAAGCCTTGTATTGAGTCTCTGTGCTATGTGGTATTATAATGGTTGGTCGCTACTTGAATACGTCTGTTCCCTTCACTCCGATGACCTTGGTTTCCTTTACGATAGCGGGGAGGTCTGAGTGGCTAGTTCGCCAACGCTTTGCTGCATTCCGTTGTTAACCCGTGCACTGCCTTGCTGGATTGTGTGCTCTTCGATTTCCTTTCCGAAGCTGCCGAAAAAATTTTGGATTTTGGTGAATTCCGTCGGGGGAGTGGGGTCGCTAACCTTAACGTCCGTGCTGCTGGGTTGTCACCAACCTTAACGTCTCTGCTCTGGTGTTGCCTTGCTGGATTCCGTATTTGTTCGGTTGCAGTGTTCGATGCTTGTCCCCTCTACACAGTGTCTATACCATCTGAAGTCGATATCCCTAAACCTTGCCAGGACACCAGAGACCTATAATGTGTGGCTTTCAAGTCCTATCAGTGAGACACATTCAGTCGATGCAGTGCACTTGTCTTTGCACGCAAATGACCGTATATATTCAACACGTCCCAATACCTGAGTACCTTGACTTAGTTCAATGCGATCGCTGGCAGTGTAGCCTTGTAGCGGCATTCAAACGCTTCAATTCGAGCCTAGACCCAAGGCAATCGGTAGAGAATTGACTGTGCTATCAGAGTTTCGGTTTTCGCCCTACGGTTTCCGTTTGAGGCCATATAGCAAGTCAACAAGACCTGTCAGGCCATTCGCGGTGACACTACCATGGTTTGTAGGCCATTTGGGACATATTTGGTTCCAACAATATTTTTCTGCACTGTCCTTATAGTGCTGGAGCGTTGACTATAATAATGATTTTAATTGACATTAATTATAAGGGCTCGCACTTGGCTATAATTTTTTCGCATTTATTATAAGGCCTTGGGCTCGTCTATAAGTTTCTGCTCACATTTTCGAGTTGGCTCTCAGATTTTGGGTGGATTTCGGCAGGTGGCGTGGATTCTAGTAGGTGGCGTGGATTCCAGGCATTTCAGGTCCATTTTCACACTTTCGCTGTAGGTGGCGTGGATTCCGCCCATTCCGAGGGCATTATTCAAAAAGGTGGCATGGATTCCCTCCCACGCTGCCAAAGGTGGTGTGGATTCCACTGGTTTCGGGGCCTGTCTCACGGAATTCAGGCCTGCATTCCCGGGGAAGATAGCTAGGATTCCAGCAGTCTGAAGTCGACGTCCCTAAACCTTGCCAGGACATCAGGGCCTTGTAATGCCTGGCTTTGAGTGCAAGTCATTGAGAATATCCAGATGCATTCAATCAATACAACCGATTTGCGTTCAAAGGCGATATTCAAGTCAGTGCCCTACTTGACTGGCTCAATGCCATCGGATATTCCCGCCAGCCATATAGCCTTATAATGCTGGTCAGATGCTTCCTTTCGAGCCTATAAGCAAGGCAATGAGTGGCTAATTGAGTCTGGTACGTTGTGTTTGACTTGAGTACAATCTCCGATCAGCAGGGTCTGTTCGCTATTGGAGCCTCAAACGCAGCCAGACGGATGTAGTTGCGGCGATCCAAGTTGGCTTGGTGCGGGGTCGTTTTGTAGAAATCCAAACTGCCAGGCAAGCAATTGCTGCTCTGACTCAAGGTGGCCTGGTGGGTAGAGCACTCCGAATGTGTTCGACAGGGTCTGACTGGGTTGATTGGCTACTATAAGGCTCTGTGGTGTACCGTACTTGGTAATGTATTGTTGGCCGTCGTGTTGTACACTTGAGTACGTCCTTCTGTTCACTCGGTGCCCCGCGATTTCCTTTACGAAGGCGGGGAGGTTTGAGTGGCTAGTTCGCCAATGTTTTGCTGGATTCCGTTGCTAACCCGTGCATTGCCCTGCTGGATTGCTTGGTCCGCGGTTTCCTTTCCGAAGCTGCTGAAAAAATTTTATATTCTGGTGAATTCCATCGGGGGAGTGGGACCACTAACCTTAACGTCTGTGCTGTGTGGTTGTCGCAAACCTTAACGTCTGTGCTTTGGGGTTGCCTTGTGTATTCGGTATGGCTTCGAACGCAGTGTTTGACCGAGTCGTAAATGTCAGGTGACCTGCGACTCAATCGATGATGACATAATCTTATAGTCCTTGTCAAACGCTTCCATTCGGGCCTATACCCAAGGCAATCGGTGCTCAATTGGCTGTCGTACCAACCTTTCGGTCCAAGCCTTACGTTTTCCATTCAAGTCAATATAGCACCTCAACAAGACCTGTTCGGGTGTTTGCGGTGACACTAGGCTGACTTGTAGGCTATTTGGCACCTTTTTGGTCTCCACCATTTTTCCCGATTTCTTACAAGGCCTCAGAGTCGGCTATTTTAATTGCATTTCTTATAAGCCTTGGCTCTGGCTTATAATTTTTTTTGGCAGTGAGTCGCAATTCTTATAAGGTCTGGCTGGTGACTATAAGATTCTGTTGTCCTTTTTGATTTCTTATAGGGTGCTGTGTTCGACTATATTTATTATGTGTTTGTTTCCACTGCGAAGATTCTGGGAGGATTCCTGTTGCTCCCTATTCCAGCTGTTGCTCCGAATTCCCTCGATTTGGGGGGCATTTTTTCGGAGTTGCCCCCTATTCCCTCCCACGCTGTCGTTGTTGCCCCGAATTCCCCTCGCTTTGGGACCCTTTTGAAGGAATTGGGTGCCCAATTCCCGGGTAAGATAGCTAGATTAATAGGAATTCGGGGCCGAATTCCCCGTTACCGTAGCCAGAAAATATTCAAGTCTTTGCACTACTTGAGGCCTTTGACCGTGTTCGCTTTAGCCGCATATAGTGCACCCTTATAGGCCTATTCAATTGCTTTGATTCAAGCCTACAGCCATGGTAATCGGTGCACACCTGCCGAAGATATGGTGATTCCGGTTGGATTGACTGAATTGGATCTATGTCGCTACTGAGACCTATTGGTCGATTGTTGGAGACTCAAACACAGCCCTTGAAGGCCAGTAGCTGTGCCTGCTAGGAGACATCTCTGTTCCTTATAGCTGCTCAGACGGATGTAGTTGCGGCGATACAAGTTGGCTTGGTGCGGCGTCTTTTTGTAGAAATCAAAACTGCAAGGCAAGCAGTTGGTGCTCTGACTCAAGGTGGCCTGGTGGGTAGAGCACTCCGAACGTGTTCGACAGGGTCAGACTGGGTTGATTGCTTGCTATTTTACTTCTTGATGTATGGTTGACCATTGTCTTGTACACTTGAGTACGTGCTTCCATTGACTCGGTCACCCGCGACTTCCTTTACGTTCTAGCGGGCAGCTGTGAGTGGCTAGTTCGCCAATGTCTTGCTAGTTTCCGTGGCTAACCCGTGCATTGCCTTGCTGGATTGCTTGGTCCGCGGTTTCCTTTCCGAAGCTGCCGAAAAAATTTTATATTCTGGTGGATTCCGTCGGGGGAGTGGGACCACTAACCTTAACGTCTGTGCTGGGGAGTTGTCGCAAACCTTAACGTCTGTGCTTTGGGGTTGCCTTGTGTATTCCGTATGGCCTCGAACGCAGTGTTTGACCCCGTCGTAAATGTCAGGTGACCTGCGACTCGATCGCTGATGACGTGATCTTATAGTCCTCGTCAAACGCTTCCATTCGGGCCTATACCCAAGGCAATCGGTGCCCAACTGACTGAGCTGTTGCAGTTTCGCTTTTTGCCTTACGATTTCGGTTCAACTCAATATAGCAAGTCAACGAGACCTGTTCGGGGGTTTGCGGTGACACTAGGCTGATTCCCAGGCTATTTGACACCCTTTTGGTCTCCACTATTTTTCCTGGTTTCTTACAAGGCCTCAGAGTCGGCTATTTTAATTGCATTTCTTATAAGCCTTGGCTCTGGCTTATAATTTTTTTTGGCAGTGAGTCGCAATTCTTATAAGGCCTGGCTGGTGACTATAAGATTCTGTTGTCCTTTTTGATTTCTTATAGGGTGCTGTGTTCGACTATATTTATTGCGCATTTGTTTCTACTGCGAAGATTCTGGGAGGATTCCTGTTGCTCCTGATTCCAGCTGTTGCTCCTAATTCCCTAGATTCTGGAGGCGTTTTTCATGTGTTGCCCCTAATTCCCTCCCACGCTGTCGTTGTTGCCCGTAATTCCGCTGTTTTGAGGCCCCTTGGCACGGAATTAGGCCCCTAATTCCCGGGGAAGATAGCTAGTCTTTCTGGATTTCCCTCCACATTCCAGGCAATATGACCAAGGCTTTGCACCATTACAAGGCATTGACTCTGGCTGTTGGTACATGGGCTCAACGGTGTTCACTTGGCTGGTGCAACACAGTCTTGTATTGTATTGACTCAATTGAACACTATAAGGCTCTGGTTGTACTGGGTACTGTTCTGGCCTTATAATGGTTGCTTAGCCTTTGAATAGGTCCTCCTGTTCACTGTGATGACCCTTGAAGCCTTGTATTGAGTCTCTGTGCTATGTGGTATTATAATGCTTGGTCGCTACTTGAATACGTCTGTTCCCTTCACTCCAATGACCTTGGTTTCCTTTACGATAGCGGGGAGGTCTGAGTGGCTAGTTCGCCAACGCTTTGCTGCATTCCGTTGTTAACCTGTACACTGCCTTGCTGGATTGTCTGCTCTTCGATTTCCTTTCCGAAGCTGCCGAAAAAATTTTGGATTTTGGTGAATTCCGTCGGGGGAGTGGGGACGCTAACCTTAACGTCCGTGCTGCTGGGTTGTCACCAACCTTAACGTCTCTGCTCTGGTGTTGCCTTGCTGGATTCCGTATTTGTTCGGTTGCAGTGTTCGATGCTTGTCCCCTCTACACAGTGTCTATACCATCTGAAGTCGATAACCCTAAACCTTGCCAGGACACCAGAGACCTATAATGTGTGGCTTTCAAGTCCTATCAGTGAGACACATTCAATCGATGCAGTGCACTTGTCTTTGCACGCAAATGACCGTATATATTCAACACGTCCCAATACCTGAGTACCTTGACTTAGTTCAATGCGATCGCTGGCAGTGTAGCCTTGTAGCGGCATTCAAACGCTTCAATTCGAGCCTACAACCAAAGCAATCGGTGCACAATTGACTCTGCTATCAGAGTTCCGGTTTTCGCCGTACGGTTTCCGTTCCAGGCCGTATAGCAAGTCGACGAGACCTGTCAGGCCTTTTGCGGTGACGCTACCATGGTTCGTAGGCCATTTGGGACATATTTGGTTCCAGCAATATTTTCCGCACTGTCCAACCGGCGACTATAATAATGATTTTAGCTGGCATTTATTATAAGGGCTGGTGAGCCGTTATAATAATTCGTTTGGGCAATTGCGTCGGCTGAGAGGGTTTCCTTCGAGTTGCATTTATTATAAGGCCTTGCTTGGGGCTATAAGAGTTGAGTGCATTTGTTTCTTGTCCGAAAATTCTGGCAGAGTTCGTGTTGCTCCCTATTCCAGCTGTTGCTCCGAATTCCCTCGATTTGGGGGGCATTTTTTCGGAGTTGCCCCCTATTCCCTCCCACGCTGTCGTTGTTGCCCCGAATTCCCCTCGCTTTGGGACCCTTTTGAAGGAATTGGGTGCCCAATTCCCGGGTAAGATAGCTAGATTAATAGGAATTCGGGGCCGAATTCCCTGTTACCGTAGCCAGAAAATATTCAAGTCTTTGCACTACTTGAGGCCTTTGACCGTGTTCGCTTTAGCCGCATATAGTGCACCCTTATAGGCCTATTCAATTGCTTTGATTCAAGCCTACAGCCATGGTAATCGGTGCACACCTGCCGAAGATATGGTGATTCCGGTTGGATTGACTGAATTGGATCTATGTCGCTACTGAGACCTATTGGTCGATTGTTGGAGACTCAAACACAGCCCTTGAAGGCCAGTAGCTGTGCCTGCTAGGAGACATCTCTGTTCCTTATAGCTGCTCAGACGGATGTAGTTGCGGCGATACAAGTTGGCTTGGTGCGGCGTCTTTTTGTAGAAATCAAAACTGCAAGGCAAGCAGTTGGTGCTCTGACTCAAGGTGGCCTGGTGGGTAGAGCACTCCGAACGTGTTCGACAGGGTCAGACTGGGTTGATTGCTTGCTATTTTACTTCTTGATGTATGGTTGACCATTGTCTTGTACACTTGAGTACGTGCTTCCATTGACTCGGTCACCCGCGACTTCCTTTACGTTCTAGCGGGCAGCTGTGAGTGGCTAGTTCGCCAATGTCTTGCTAGTTTCCGTGGCTAACCCGTGCATTGCCTTGCTGGATTGCTTGGTCCGCGGTTTCCTTTCCGAAGCTGCCGAAAAAATTTTATATTCTGGTGGATTCCGTCGGGGGAGTGGGACCACTAACCTTAACGTCTGTGCTGGGGAGTTGTCGCAAACCTTAACGTCTGTGCTTTGGGGTTGCCTTGTGTATTCCGTATGGCCTCGAACGCAGTGTTTGACCCCGTCGTAAATGTCAGGTGACCTGCGACTCGATCGCTGATGACGTGATCTTATAGTCCTCGTCAAACGCTTCCATTCGGGCCTATACCCAAGGCAATCGGTGCCCAACTGACTGAGCTGTTGCAGTTTCGCTTTTTGCCTTACGATTTCGGTTCAACTCAATATAGCAAGTCAACGAGACCTGTTCGGGGGTTTGCGGTGACACTAGGCTGATTCCCAGGCTATTTGACACCCTTTTGGTCTCCACTATTTTTCCTGGTTTCTTACAAGGCCTCAGAGTCGGCTATTTTAATTGCATTTCTTATAAGCCTTGGCTCTGGCTTATAATTTTTTTTGGCAGTGAGTCGCAATTCTTATAAGGCCTGGCTGGTGACTATAAGATTCTGTTGTCCTTTTTGATTTCTTATAGGGTGCTGTGTTCGACTATATTTATTGCGCATTTGTTTCTACTGCGAAGATTCTGGGAGGATTCCTGTTGCTCCTGATTCCAGCTGTTGCTCCTAATTCCCTAGATTCTGGAGGCGTTTTTCATGTGTTGCCCCTAATTCCCTCCCACGCTGTCGTTGTTGCCCGTAATTCCGCTGTTTTGAGGCCCCTTGGCACGGAATTAGGCCCCTAATTCCCGGGGAAGATAGCTAGCCTTGGCTCTGGCTTATAATTTTTTTTGGCAGTGAGTCGCAATTCTTATAAGGCCTGGCTGGTGACTATAAGATTCTGTTGTCCTTTTTGATTTCTTATAGGGTGCTGTGTTCGACTATATTTATTGCGCATTTGTTTCTACTGCGAAGATTCTGGGAGGATTCCTGTTGCTCCTGATTCCAGCTGTTGCTCCTAATTCCCTAGATTCTGGAGGCGTTTTTCATGTGTTGCCCCTAATTCCCTCCCACGCTGTCGTTGTTGCCCGTAATTCCGCTGTTTTGAGGCCCCTTGGCACGGAATTAGGCCCCTAATTCCCGGGGAAGATAGCTAGTCTTTCTGGATTTCCCTCCACATTCCAGGCAATATGACCAAGGCTTTGCACCATTACAAGGCATTGACTCTGGCTGTTGGTACATGGGCTCAACGGTGTTCACTTGGCTGGTGCAACACAGTCTTGTATTGTATTGACTCAATTGAACACTATAAGGCTCTGGTTGTACTGGGTACTGTTCTGGCCTTATAATGGTTGCTTAGCCTTTGAATACGTTCTCCTGTTCACTGTGATGACCCTTGAAGCCTTGTATTGAGTCTCTGTGCTATGTGGTATTATAATGGTTGGTCGCTACTTGAATACGTCTGTTCCCTTCACTCCGATGACCTTGGTTTCCTTTACGATAGCGGGGAGGTCTGAGTGGCTAGTTCGCCAACGCTTTGCTGCATTCCGTTGTTAACCCGTGCACTGCCTTGCTGGATTGTGTGCTCTTCGATTTCCTTTCCGAAGCTGCCGAAAAAATTTTGGATTTTGGTGAATTCCGTCGGGGGAGTGGGGTCGCTAACCTTAACGTCCGTGCTGCTGGGTTGTCACCAACCTTAACGTCTCTGCTCTGGTGTTGCCTTGCTGGATTCCGTATTTGTTCGGTTGCAGTGTTCGATGCTTGTCCCCTCTACACAGTGTCTATACCATCTGAAGTCGATATCCCTAAACCTTGCCAGGACACCAGAGACCTATAATGTGTGGCTTTCAAGTCCTATCAGTGAGACACATTCAGTCGATGCAGTGCACTTGTCTTTGCACGCAAATGACCGTATATATTCAACACGTCCCAATACCTGAGTACCTTGACTTAGTTCAATGCGATCGCTGGCAGTGTAGCCTTGTAGCGGCATTCAAACGCTTCAATTCGAGCCTAGACCCAAGGCAATCGGTAGAGAATTGACTGTGCTATCAGAGTTTCGGTTTTCGCCCTACGGTTTCCGTTTGAGGCCATATAGCAAGTCAACAAGACCTGTCAGGCCATTCGCGGTGACACTACCATGGTTTGTAGGCCATTTGGGACATATTTGGTTCCAACAATATTTTTCTGCACTGTCCTTATAGTGCTGGAGCGTTGACTATAATAATGATTTTAATTGACATTAATTATAAGGGCTCGCACTTGGCTATAATTTTTTCGCATTTATTATAAGGCCTTGGGCTCGTCTATAAGTTTCTGCTCACATTTTCGAGTTGGCTCTCAGATTTTGGGTGGATTTCGGCAGGTGGCGTGGATTCTAGTAGGTGGCGTGGATTCCAGGCATTTCAGGTCCATTTTCACACTTTCGCTGTAGGTGGCGTGGATTCCGCCCATTCCGAGGGCATTATTCAAAAAGGTGGCATGGATTCCCTCCCACGCTGCCAAAGGTGGTGTGGATTCCACTGGTTTCGGGGCCTGTCTCACGGAATTCAGGCCTGCATTCCCGGGGAAGATAGCTAGGATTCCAGCAGTCTGAAGTCGACGTCCCTAAACCTTGCCAGGACATCAGGGCCTTGTAATGCCTGGCTTTGAGTGCAAGTCATTGAGAATATCCAGATGCATTCAATCAATACAACCGATTTGCGTTCAAAGGCGATATTCAAGTCAGTGCCCTACTTGACTGGCTCAATGCCATCGGATATTCCCGCCAGCCATATAGCCTTATAATGCTGGTCAGATGCTTCCTTTCGAGCCTATAAGCAAGGCAATGAGTGGCTAATTGAGTCTGGTACGTTGTGTTTGACTTGAGTACAATCTCCGATCAGCAGGGTCTGTTCGCTATTGGAGCCTCAAACGCAGCCAGACGGATGTAGTTGCGGCGATCCAAGTTGGCTTGGTGCGGGGTCGTTTTGTAGAAATCCAAACTGCCAGGCAAGCAATTGCTGCTCTGACTCAAGGTGGCCTGGTGGGTAGAGCACTCCGAATGTGTTCGACAGGGTCTGACTGGGTTGATTGGCTACTATAAGGCTCTGTGGTGTACCGTACTTGGTAATGTATTGTTGGCCGTCGTGTTGTACACTTGAGTACGTCCTTCTGTTCACTCGGTGCCCCGCGATTTCCTTTACGAAGGCGGGGAGGTTTGAGTGGCTAGTTCGCCAATGTTTTGCTGGATTCCGTTGCTAACCCGTGCATTGCCCTGCTGGATTGCTTGGTCCGCGGTTTCCTTTCCGAAGCTGCTGAAAAAATTTTATATTCTGGTGAATTCCATCGGGGGAGTGGGACCACTAACCTTAACGTCTGTGCTGTGTGGTTGTCGCAAACCTTAACGTCTGTGCTTTGGGGTTGCCTTGTGTATTCGGTATGGCTTCGAACACAGTGTTTGACCGAGTCGTAAATGTCAGGTGACCTGCGACTCAATCGATGATGACATAATCTTATAGTCCTTGTCAAACGCTTCCATTCGGGCCTATACCCAAGGCAATCGGTGCTCAATTGGCTGTCGTACCAACCTTTCGGTCCAAGCCTTACGTTTTCCATTCAAGTCAATATAGCACCTCAACAAGACCTGTTCGGGTGTTTGCGGTGACACTAGGCTGACTTGTAGGCTATTTGGCACCTTTTTGGTCTCCACCATTTTTCCCGATTTCTTACAAGGCCTCAGAGTCGGCTATTTTAATTGCATTTCTTATAAGCCTTGGCTCTGGCTTATAATTTTTTTTGGCAGTGAGTCGCAATTCTTATAAGGTCTGGCTGGTGACTATAAGATTCTGTTGTCCTTTTTGATTTCTTATAGGGTGCTGTGTTCGACTATATTTATTATGTGTTTGTTTCCACTGCGAAGATTCTGGGAGGATTCCTGTTGCTCCCTATTCCAGCTGTTGCTCCGAATTCCCTCGATTTGGGGGGCATTTTTTCGGAGTTGCCCCCTATTCCCTCCCACGCTGTCGTTGTTGCCCCGAATTCCCCTCGCTTTGGGACCCTTTTGAAGGAATTGGGTGCCCAATTCCCGGGTAAGATAGCTAGATTAATAGGAATTCGGGGCCGAATTCCCTGTTACCGTAGCCAGAAAATATTCAAGTCTTTGCACTACTTGAGGCC
The DNA here is from genome assembly GCA_037176885.1 of Favolaschia claudopus. Lineage (NCBI taxonomy): Eukaryota > Fungi > Basidiomycota > Agaricomycetes > Agaricales > Mycenaceae > Favolaschia > Favolaschia claudopus. Next base: position 15,435 of record JAWWNJ010000015.1, read on the forward strand.
TTTGACCGTGTTCGCTTTAGCCGCATATAGTGCACCCTTATAGGCCTATTCAATTGCTTTGATTCAAGCCTACAGCCATGGTAATCGGTGCACACCTGCCGAAGATATGGTGATTCCGGTTGGATTGACTGAATTGGATCTATGTCGCTACTGAGACCTATTGGTCGATTGTTGGAGACTCAAACACAGCCCTTGAAGGCCAGTAGCTGTGCCTGCTAGGAGACATCTCTGTTCCTTATAGCTGCTCAGACGGATGTAGTTGCGGCGATACAAGTTGGCTTGGTGCGGCGTCTTTTTGTAGAAATCAAAACTGCAAGGCAAGCAGTTGGTGCTCTGACTCAAGGTGGCCTGGTGGGTAGAGCACTCCGAACGTGTTCGACAGGGTCAGACTGGGTTGATTGCTTGCTATTTTACTTCTTGATGTATGGTTGACCATTGTCTTGTACACTTGAGTACGTGCTTCCATTGACTCGGTCACCCGCGACTTCCTTTACGTTCTAGCGGGCAGCTGTGAGTGGCTAGTTCGCCAATGTCTTGCTAGTTTCCGTGGCTAACCCGTGCATTGCCTTGCTGGATTGCTTGGTCCGCGGTTTCCTTTCCGAAGCTGCCGAAAAAATTTTATATTCTGGTGGATTCCGTCGGGGGAGTGGGACCACTAACCTTAACGTCTGTGCTGGGGAGTTGTCGCAAACCTTAACGTCTGTGCTTTGGGGTTGCCTTGTGTATTCCGTATGGCCTCGAACGCAGTGTTTGACCCCGTCGTAAATGTCAGGTGACCTGCGACTCGATCGCTGATGACGTGATCTTATAGTCCTCGTCAAACGCTTCCATTCGGGCCTATACCCAAGGCAATCGGTGCCCAACTGACTGAGCTGTTGCAGTTTCGCTTTTTGCCTTACGATTTCGGTTCAACTCAATATAGCAAGTCAACGAGACCTGTTCGGGGGTTTGCGGTGACACTAGGCTGATTCCCAGGCTATTTGACACCCTTTTGGTCTCCACTATTTTTCCTGGTTTCTTACAAGGCCTCAGAGTCGGCTATTTTAATTGCATTTCTTATAAGCCTTGGCTCTGGCTTATAATTTTTTTTGGCAGTGAGTCGCAATTCTTATAAGGCCTGGCTGGTGACTATAAGATTCTGTTGTCCTTTTTGATTTCTTATAGGGTGCTGTGTTCGACTATATTTATTGCGCATTTGTTTCTACTGCGAAGATTCTGGGAGGATTCCTGTTGCTCCTGATTCCAGCTGTTGCTCCTAATTCCCTAGATTCTGGAGGCGTTTTTCATGTGTTGCCCCTAATTCCCTCCCACGCTGTCGTTGTTGCCCGTAATTCCGCTGTTTTGAGGCCCCTTGGCACGGAATTAGGCCCCTAATTCCCGGGGAAGATAGCTAGTCTTTCTGGATTTCCCTCCACATTCCAGGCAATATGACCAAGGCTTTGCACCATTACAAGGCATTGACTCTGGCTGTTGGTACATGGGCTCAACGGTGTTCACTTGGCTGGTGCAACACAGTCTTGTATTGTATTGACTCAATTGAACACTATAAGGCTCTGGTTGTACTGGGTACTGTTCTGGCCTTATAATGGTTGCTTAGCCTTTGAATAGGTCCTCCTGTTCACTGTGATGACCCTTGAAGCCTTGTATTGAGTCTCTGTGCTATGTGGTATTATAATGCTTGGTCGCTACTTGAATACGTCTGTTCCCTTCACTCCAATGACCTTGGTTTCCTTTACGATAGCGGGGAGGTCTGAGTGGCTAGTTCGCCAACGCTTTGCTGCATTCCGTTGTTAACCTGTACACTGCCTTGCTGGATTGTCTGCTCTTCGATTTCCTTTCCGAAGCTGCCGAAAAAATTTTGGATTTTGGTGAATTCCGTCGGGGGAGTGGGGACGCTAACCTTAACGTCCGTGCTGCTGGGTTGTCACCAACCTTAACGTCTCTGCTCTGGTGTTGCCTTGCTGGATTCCGTATTTGTTCGGTTGCAGTGTTCGATGCTTGTCCCCTCTACACAGTGTCTATACCATCTGAAGTCGATAACCCTAAACCTTGCCAGGACACCAGAGACCTATAATGTGTGGCTTTCAAGTCCTATCAGTGAGACACATTCAATCGATGCAGTGCACTTGTCTTTGCACGCAAATGACCGTATATATTCAACACGTCCCAATACCTGAGTACCTTGACTTAGTTCAATGCGATCGCTGGCAGTGTAGCCTTGTAGCGGCATTCAAACGCTTCAATTCGAGCCTACAACCAAAGCAATCGGTGCACAATTGACTCTGCTATCAGAGTTCCGGTTTTCGCCGTACGGTTTCCGTTCCAGGCCGTATAGCAAGTCGACGAGACCTGTCAGGCCTTTTGCGGTGACGCTACCATGGTTCGTAGGCCATTTGGGACATATTTGGTTCCAGCAATATTTTCCGCACTGTCCAACCGGCGACTATAATAATGATTTTAGCTGGCATTTATTATAAGGGCTGGTGAGCCGTTATAATAATTCGTTTGGGCAATTGCGTCGGCTGAGAGGGTTTCCTTCGAGTTGCATTTATTATAAGGCCTTGCTTGGGGCTATAAGAGTTGAGTGCATTTGTTTCTTGTCCGAAAATTCTGGCAGAGTTCGTGTTGCTCCCTATTCCAGCTGTTGCTCCGAATTCCCTCGATTTGGGGGGCATTTTTTCGGAGTTGCCCCCTATTCCCTCCCACGCTGTCGTTGTTGCCCCGAATTCCCCTCGCTTTGGGACCCTTTTGAAGGAATTGGGTGCCCAATTCCCGGGTAAGATAGCTAGATTAATAGGAATTCGGGGCCGAATTCCCCGTTACCGTAGCCAGAAAATATTCAAGTCTTTGCACTACTTGAGGCCTTTGACCGTGTTCGCTTTAGCCGCATATAGTGCACCCTTATAGGCCTATTCAATTGCTTTGATTCAAGCCTACAGCCATGGTAATCGGTGCACACCTGCCGAAGATATGGTGATTCCGGTTGGATTGACTGAATTGGATCTATGTCGCTACTGAGACCTATTGGTCGATTGTTGGAGACTCAAACACAGCCCTTGAAGGCCAGTAGCTGTGCCTGCTAGGAGACATCTCTGTTCCTTATAGCTGCTCAGACGGATGTAGTTGCGGCGATACAAGTTGGCTTGGTGCGGCGTCTTTTTGTAGAAATCAAAACTGCAAGGCAAGCAGTTGGTGCTCTGACTCAAGGTGGCCTGGTGGGTAGAGCACTCCGAACGTGTTCGACAGGGTCAGACTGGGTTGATTGCTTGCTATTTTACTTCTTGATGTATGGTTGACCATTGTCTTGTACACTTGAGTACGTGCTTCCATTGACTCGGTCACCCGCGACTTCCTTTACGTTCTAGCGGGCAGCTGTGAGTGGCTAGTTCGCCAATGTCTTGCTAGTTTCCGTGGCTAACCCGTGCATTGCCTTGCTGGATTGCTTGGTCCGCGGTTTCCTTTCCGAAGCTGCCGAAAAAATTTTATATTCTGGTGGATTCCGTCGGGGGAGTGGGACCACTAACCTTAACGTCTGTGCTGGGGAGTTGTCGCAAACCTTAACGTCTGTGCTTTGGGGTTGCCTTGTGCATTCCGTATGGCCTCGAACGCAGTGTTTGACCCCGTCGTAAATGTCAGGTGACCTGCGACTCGATCGCTGATGACGTGATCTTATAGTCCTCGTCAAACGCTTCCATTCGGGCCTATACCCAAGGCAATCGGTGCCCAACTGACTGAGCTGTTGCAGTTTCGCTTTTTGCCTTACGATTTCGGTTCAACTCAATATAGCAAGTCAACGAGACCTGTTCGGGGGTTTGCGGTGACACTAGGCTGATTCCCAGGCTATTTGACACCCTTTTGGTCTCCACTATTTTTCCTGGTTTCTTACAAGGCCTCAGAGTCGGGCTATTTTAATTGCATTTCTTATAAGCCCTTGGCTCTGGCTTATAATTTTTTTTGGCAGTGAGTCGCAATTCTTATAAGGCCTGGCTGGTGACTATAAGATTCTGTTGTCCCTTTTTGATTTCTTATAGGGTGCTGTGTTCGACTATATTTATTGCGCATTTGTTTCTACTGCGAAGATTCTGGGAGGATTCCTGTTGCTCCTGATTCCAGCTGTTGCTCCTAATTCCCTAGATTCTGGAGGCGTTTTTCATGTGTTGCCCCTAATTCCCTCCCACGCTGTCGTTGTTGCCCGTAATTCCGCTGTTTTGAGGCCCCTTGGCACGGAATTAGGCCCCTAATTCCCGGGGAAGATAGCTAGAGTTTTACTTCAAAGGTGAAGCCAAGACTCCTTCAGAAATGCGTGAACTCGAGATGTTCATTAGATGTCTGAACGTGGCTAACAAGAATCTGGTCATGCAATACGCGGATAATTTTTACAAACAGAAAAGAGGCATCGCAATGGGTGTCGCTAGCTCACCGGACCTTGCCAATTTATATGGCTGGTTCCATGAGCGTAAAGTTAAAATCCACGAACATCCGTTAGTACCATTCTACGGACGTTATATCGATGACTGTCTTGCTCTGGTCTATGCTTCAACTGAGGCTGAAGCGCTCCAGATCTTGTCTACAGTCGAGTTCGATAGTTGCATAATTGAATGGAACGCGTCTCCACACTTTCAAGTGTTTCCTGGACATGACGCTTTATGTCGATGGTGATTTAAAGCTGCAACACATGCCATACCGCAAGTCGCGTTCCCATCAGGAGAGAATTCCTTGGATATCTCATCACCCTCTAGACGTGAAGAGGGGGACTTTTATAGGAGAGATGTCTCGGTTAGCCACGCTTTGTAGTCTTCATTCTCACTACATTGACGCTGTGAAAGGCCTCATAGCCTTTACATTAAGCGTGGGTACCCGCAAGACCTAGTTTGTAAGTGGTCTTCAGACAACATCAAAGAACGGTGGAATAAACGTCTGGCGGTTCGCCCGCATCACGACGAGTCCGAAGAGGTTCTTGTTCTGAAATCCACTTTCAACTCGGCATGGAATTACTTCTCCGCAAAGGAATTAGGTGATACTGTTCTAGGGTTCTGGCGGCAATGGATGACCAATGCCGAAGCCGGTGTGTTTAACATCCGCTACCCCAAGTTCAGCAATGACACTGGCAGTTTCGAGACGATGTTCGAGTCGTCTTGCACTCTCGTACACACTCAGAACGGCCAGTCCCTCATGCCGGACGTAAGGAAAATCGGAATCCTTGATCGTCGGATGATTGTTAGTCGCAAGCGCACTAAGAATCTCTTCGACTTAACCAGTCTTTGGAAGAAGACAGTGATCACCACGCTTGAGAACGACGTCTTAGATGATGATCGTAATCTTATGGACATAGACGAGGACATGAGTCTCTCGGGTTCAGACGAAGATCCCTTCATTCGTATCTTTAATGCTGGACTCTAACTACTGAGTCCTATAGCTCCCATACAGGTGGAAACACCGTCGGTCGGACCCTGTCTACGGGCAGGGGGGGTACTAATGACTAGTACGCCCATATGGGATAAAGCAAGTTCCTTCAAATCCACGCATAATGCTTCACAGACTCACCACGATTTCTGTTTACTCAACAGAGGGTTTAGCGAACGACTAAACCGAGGAAGGCTAGAGAGCTACTTACGCTCTAACCTAAACCTAACCGTGAGTGATATTCCTTAATCGGAATGTCTTGAATACTGACACCTTTCGGCTTTAGCTAACCCTTAACCGTTAACCGCGAACCTCTAACCACAAGGCACATTGTGGTTCAGGGTCATGTGAACTCTGAGGCTGTGTTTGTTCCCAAACCAGTCATTAGGTAAGCGAATCACATGCTTCTGCTGATGTCAGCGTCCCTGGGACACTCTTTCCTGAAAAGGTAAGCAGTCTAGACCCGGTCTAGACTCCCAGGTTAGTCATTTCACATCATGTAAGATGTTTAGTCAGATGAGCCTTACTAAGGGCTTGGCGCTGACTGAGGCACTTACTAAGTGAATTACTAAGACGATTAGTGAGCATTAGTGAGCAGCTGAGTAATGCTCAGTCCAGCGTGGTAATCAGAATGAGTAAGCAGGACCTGAAGAGCTTATAAGCGAAACAGGTGGTGCTGGTTTTCCTCCATCACCCTGTTGTCCTGTCTTGCACAGCTCTCTTGAGTGTTTTGAAAAACAAACAACCCTAACTCCCCACACCTTCCACACTCCCCACCCAACTCAGCATGAACGCTGCCAATCTTCTTCGTACTTCGACCAATGCTGCTCGTGCCAGCTTTGGTCTTGTCGACTTGGCTGATGAAGACGCTGCTTCGGCTCGTCTGGCTCGCCACACCCTGCTCCAGGGTGCATCCACTGTGGATGAGTTGATCTCGATGATCCCTGATGATTATCGAGGCGTTCTCACGGAGCCTCTTAAGGCAATTGGACGTACAGCTGAAAAGTTAGCGTCCACCCGTGCCACTTTGCTCAAGTGGGAGCAGCATCGTGCTGCCGGAACGTTCCCCAGTTTTGTGCGCAACTCTGCGCCCCAAATCCAGTTCACCAAGGATTATGGGTCCAGTCAGGCGGCCATCGACGCTTCGTCGGCCCTGATGAAATTGCATCATGACTACATGCACCAGGCCCTGTCTAGCGGCATTGACGCTAAGACAGCGGAGGTCACTGCACTGGAACAAAGCATCTCTCCCCAGGCTCTGTTGAACACCCTGTCCCCCCTCATCACCACCCATTACCAATCGATCAAGGAACGCTCTAAGCTTCCTAAGTTCATTGAGGGCGGGGAACCCGGAGAGGTTCAGTTCGATGGCTGGATCGATAACGTCGCTGCCAAAATCGTTGGACTTAATGTCTACGAGGATTGCGTCGTCTATGGCTTTCGCGTTGTGTCCATCACAGAGGCACAAATCGCTAAAGTGGAACTCAAGTTCCACAAGAAGAAAGTCCTACACCAGTCTGCTGATGTGGAGATGGCCGATGCCACCCAACCCGGCCCGTCAATCCAGTCTCTGGTTGACAAAGCGGTCTCCGATCGGTTCAAACCTTGGGAAAGAAAGGCAAGGGCAAAGTACGTGCTACGGCTCATGCTTCGTCCTCCTCTAACTCATCTTCTTCTGCTCTAGGGCAAGCCGGATGGCAAGAAGACCTCTTCTCCCAAACCCGCCAAACCGTCCAACACGGGTCCTCGTACCCAGCAGCGCTCCAAGCCCAACCCCAAGGGCAAGAACGCCAAGGCCGGTGGCAATCCTCAGAAGGGCAAAGGCAAGGCCAGGAAATAGCTTTTCGGTATGATCAGCCCTCGTCTTACCCGGATTGGTTGCTTACAATTCCGTACCCTGCAGCGATTAATTACATTATTTTGAATACGCCTGTTGATGTTGTACTTGCTTCCCAATTTAAATATCATGTTCATCGCTCGCCTGGAGTTAATTTGCCTGAGGACATCGAGTATCAGCTCAGTGTTGGTATGAAATATATGTTTCATAGTCCAAGAAACACTTCTCTAATTAGAGAAGCTTGGAATGACTTTGCCAATCGCATGCGATGGCGTCTTTACCATGCCTTCACTACGCTCGATAACCCTAATCATGTCTATGATCCGGATTATGAAGTCCCCCACGTCACACCCTAAGGGGACCTAAACTTCCGCAATATTTGGAACTCGGCCTCAGCATGGGTAAGATCTTCGTTAACAACACGATATCTAAAATACCTGCTGAAGATGCGAATCTCGTATTCAAGTCACTCGCTCCTTCGCCTCGCCGTGTCCAAGAGTTCTTGGTTAGTCACAATTATGTGGTAACTAACACGGATAAGAACCTGGGAATTGCTGTGTCTGAGCGGACATGGATCAAAGACAGATGTCTGGAACTCTTGTCGGATACCAATAACTATACAGAGATTGCGTATCTAATGATGAGAGCTATCTGCGACAAACAATGTACTGATATGGAATTCATTGCTTCGTACGCTGACGAACATCTTAATCGCGGCCCGCAATTGTCTAAATTCTTGCGGCATCGGATTACTCCGCCAGGAGCACAACACGTGATACCCGTATTCCACGGGATTCCTAAGATTCACAAGGAACCCGTTAAGATGCGACCTATAGTGCCGTGTCACAGTGCCATCCAAAACCCTGCGGCCAAGTACATTAGTAAAAAGCTCAAACCGATTATCCAATCGGCGCCAACCATCCTTCATGGATCCAAAGACTTGGCGACTAATTGAGTCAGATTCAGTTAATACCACGACGAAGGTACTTTATTGTTACCGGAGATGTAGTTGCTTTCTACCCGAACATAAACGTCGAACTCTGCCTGGATATTGCCACAGCTATGTTCGAAGAGTTTTACTTCAAAGGTGAAGCCAAGACTCCTTCAGAAATGCGTGAACTCGAGATGTTCATTAGATGTCTGAACGTGGCTAACAAGAATCTGGTCATGCAATACGCGGATAATTTTTACAAACAGAAAAGAGGCATCGCAATGGGTGTCGCTAGCTCACCGGACCTTGCCAATTTATATGGCTGGTTCCATGAGCGTAAAGTTAAAATCCACGAACATCCGTTAGTACCATTCTACGGACGTTATATCGATGACTGTCTTGCTCTGGTCTATGCTTCAACTGAGGCTGAAGCGCTCCAGATCTTGTCTACAGTCGAGTTCGATAGTTGCATAATTGAATGGAACGCGTCTCCACACTTTCAAGTGTTCCTGGACATGACGCTTTATGTCGATGGTGATTTAAAGCTGCAACACATGCCATACCGCAAGTCGCGTTCCCATCAGGAGAGAATTCCTTGGATATCTCATCACCCTCTAGACGTGAAGAGGGGGACTTTTATAGGAGAGATGTCTCGGTTAGCCACGCTTTGTAGTCTTCATTCTCACTACATTGACGCTGTGAAAGGCCTCATAGCCCTTTACATTAAGCGTGGGTACCCGCAAGACCTAGTTTGTAAGTGGTCTTCAGACAACATCAAAGAACGGTGGAATAAACGTCTGGCGGTTCGCCCGCATCACGACGAGTCCGAAGAGGTTCTTGTTCTGAAATCCACTTTCAACTCGGCATGGAATTACTTCTCCGCAAAGGAATTAGGTGATACTGTTCTAGGGTTCTGGCGGCAATGGATGACCAATGCCGAAGCCGGTGTGTTTAACATCCGCTACCCCAAGTTCAGCAATGACACTGGCAGTTTCGAGACGATGTTCGAGTCGTCTTGCACTCTCGTACACACTCAGAACGGCCAGTCCCTCATGCCGGACGTAAGGAAAATCGGAATCCTTGATCGTCGGATGATTGTTAGTCGCAAGCGCACTAAGAATCTCTTCGACTTAACCAGTCTTTGGAAGAAGACAGTGATCACCACGCTTGAGAACGACGTCTTAGATGAGGATCGTAATCTTATGGACATAGACGAGGACATGAGTCTCTCGGGTTCAGACGAAGATCCCTTCATTCGTATCTTTAATGCTGGACTCTAACTACTGAGTCCTATAGCTCCCATACAGGTGGAAACACCGTCGGTCGGACCCTGTCTACGGGCAGGGGGGGTACTAATGACTAGTACGCCCATATGGGATAAAGCAAGTTCCTTCAAATCCACGCATAATGCTTCACAGACTCACCACGATTTCTGTTTACTCAACAGAGGGTTTAGCGAACGACTAAACCGAGGAAGGCTAGAGAGCTACTTACGCTCTAACCTAAACCTAACCGTGAGTGATATTCCTTAATCGGAATGTCTTGAATACTGACACCTTTCGGCTTTAGCTAACCCTTAACCGTTAACCGCGAACCTCTAACCACAAGGCACATTGTGGTTCAGGGTCATGTGAACTCTGAGGCTGTGTTTGTTCCCAAACCAGTCATTAGGTAAGCGAATCACATGCTTCTGCTGATGTCAGCGTCCCTGGGACACTCTTTCCTGAAAAGGTAAGCAGTCTAGACCCGGTCTAGACTCCCAGGTTAGTCATTTCACATCATGTAAGATGTTTAGTCAGATGAGCCTTACTAAGGGCTTGGCGCTGACTGAGGCACTTACTAAGTGAATTACTAAGACGATTAGTGAGCATTAGTGAGCAGCTGAGTAATGCTCAGTCAGCGTGGTAATCAGAATGAGTAAGCAGGACCTGAAGAGCTTATAAGCGAAACAGGTGGTGCTGGTTTTCTCCATCACCCTGTTGTCCTGTCTTGCACAGCTCTCTTGAGTGTTTTGAAAACAAACAACCCTAACCCTAACCTAACCTAACCCTACCTTCCTTCCGCCTCACTCCCTACTTGCTGACGAATCGTTAGACCTACAGCTCCACCCTTTGGCGACTCATCCCCGTCCTTGTTTTGCTGGTGAGTGTCATGCTTGTATAACGGAAGACTGTATTTTGACGCTTCATATTCAGTTGGCCGTCGAGTCGTAGCCAAGGTACCTGACGCCGCCGCCAACATCATGCAGCCTCGTTGCCTCTCCACCACCTTTCCCGACGCTGCTTCCGACACAGCCGTGCTCGCTACCGTCGCGTCGTCACATCCGAGCCTTTGAATCAATAGTAGCTGAATTGCCGCTCTGTAGATCCCATCCTCATCACCGCCTTTGATGACAGGTTCGTTATGATTCTATCTCTTTCTTTCCCTACTCATCGTGATTGGAGCTGTAGTTCCTCGTCCACCGGACTCACCCTATAGGTATGTGATAATCACCCCCGGTAGAATGTTTCATTGATCAAAGCTGTAGAGAACATTGGTCTATATCGCTGAGCGATGGGTATGAAGGTAAATCTAAGGCTGACGGAGCTGTGGAGGTGGAGGAATGATGTCTTGGAGATATCTGTCGAGCTATGCCTATGTACCATGTTATAGTTTTATTTGAATCCCAATACATTCTTTTCACCTGAACAAAGCCCGAAAAAAAGTCGAAATGCGCACAATAAAGGATCTCGAGCATTGTATATTCCGTGATAAAGTTCAACAAACGGCGATAATTATCAACAATTTATCGCTAAAATTATAGGACCTTTCGAATTTGATAATTTTCGATAATCTGCTAATTAGCAGTAATTAGCACGGATTGTCAGTAATTACCAGATTGGGGTTTTCCTGATGAGTCTTGGGAGATTCGAGATTGGCGTTTTGTACGTGGCCCCCCAATTACTTTGCGACCTATATGTTCATAGGACTGCCCAGACGATTGTATCTCCTCTTGCTTTCGAGGACTGGGAAAGATGTCTGGCTCACTCGAAGCGGGTTAGAACTTTTTCCGCCCACAATGGCACGATCACCCTTGACAGCTCAGCTCTGGAGTCGATGATTTCCCTTCCACCTGGAACAGTGTTACCAAATGTAACGGGACTCTCCTGTTGCTCGTCTTCTACGCTTTTCTCTTATCTTCCCTTTCTTATTGGACCCCGCGTTCAAACTGGTGCTATCCTAATCGACGGTCCTGCGTTCCGCAGCTCTGCTTTACAATCCTTCGCCTCTCGCTTCCGTTTCCTGCAATCTGTCAAGATTGTTGTGGAACCGATTAAAAGACCACTGTCTTCAAACAGCATATCCTCTTTCATCACGCAGATGGCCTCACCTCGCATGCTAGACGTTCACGGCCTAGATCATCAGGCTTACCGTCATATAACCAGCTTTTCAAACCTCGTAAATCTAATCATCTCCGATATCATCGAGATGCCATTCCCCAACCCCGGTCGTCCCTCTCCTCAGACGGCTTTTCCCGCTCAGGCTCTTCGCGAACTCAAAATCATGGTCTCAAACACGCTTTTCGCAATCAATTTTCTGAGTGTCTTTCATGACGCTCCGCTTGCCTCGCTGTCTATCAGCACCACTGAAAACTCAACCCCTACAAATGCGTTCGTCCTCCTCTCCGCCATCTGCATTGCCTGCGCGATCCCACAGCTGGCATGTCTCCACGTCTTCTTATGTGAATGCAACGACCCTATGTATGATGATACAAGATTGTACACCCTCCCATTCGACTTCATCCGCCCTCTTCTGGCTTACCCCAATTTGCGTAGCTTATCGCTGGCTTGTCCCGTCGGATTTGAACTCCACGACATATCGGTGGAAACAATGGCCCGTGCTTGGCCACTCCTCGACACCCTCTCTCTTGTGGGCGATCTTTCGGAAGTAGCCACTCCCAGATCTCGTCCGACCCTCACTTCCCTCGCAACATTGTCTCAGCTTTGCCCCAAGTTACATACCGTATGGCTGGCGGTCGATGCAATGTCAGTCCCGCGGGTTCCATGCGACGGTCGCGGAAAGACTGCAGCATTCACTTGGTATCCGCTGGACTCACCGATTCATCGTCCAGCTGATGTCGCAGGATTTCGTAGGGCGACGCTGCCTGGATTGCGCATCGACTCCCGGAGACGCTCGTGGAGAGACGTCGGGACTTTCCTCGTTGCGTGAGTGGCAACGGCTAGGGAAGAATGATGAGCTCTTTCTTGAATTCCCTAGTCTTCATATGGTGTACAGTATATTGAATCCTACATTGCTACAAACAATCGTAAAATGAGAGATACAACGGTAAATGAGAAATACATGCACAGAATGAAAGAGACCTCAAGCACAGGCTACACAGCGAAGACAAATCAAGTAAGGCAAAGAGGTGGAAGCAAAGAGACTACTGTAGAGTAATCACCAAGAAGGGCAAGCAAGATATGAAAAGAGTCTCCGAGAGACGGCGCGTGAGCGAGTTAGCCCACCGAATCAGAGTACGAGGCGGCGGAACGCAGATTTGCACCCCATTGCTAGAACCCCACCTCCGTGTATTCCCCTTCTCAGTTGCCCCTCCTCCGCTTGCCAACTTCCAGCATCTCCGCCTCATGACTCGTGCATTTCGTACTGCTCCATACCTTCGCTTCGCATTCCCCATCCACCTCCACCCCCATTTCGCCTCCCCGCACCAGTCCATCTCATTCAAGCCCCGCGTCGGGAAGTCGTCGATGCGTGGATACGGGGTAGGCGAGCCTTCGAAAACACAAGCATGGGTGATGCGGAGCAAAGAACCAGTGAGGATGAGCTGCGATACGGAGAGGGTCATAACGGGGTGAATGAGTTTCTCTTCCTTCTACGCCTTCAATAGATCTCTCCCCGGTAAGGCACGTCCTTCTTATACACCCCAAACACCCGATCTGCGCTCGCATCCCCCCAACGACTTCGTTTCCTCCCCAACCCCGCACCTCCTCCTCCAGTCTTCCCCTCACTCTCATACCTCCCACTCGCCTCCCACACCCCCACCTCCACCCGCGCCATATTCACGTCCTCCACAAACAGCACCCCACCCCCCGCCATCGAGCGGCGCGACGACAGCCTTGCCGCTATCGGCGCCAGCCCGTCGGTGAGCTCGCGATGCGCGAGCTGGAGTACGGTTGGGCGGCGGGCGGGGGAAGGCCAGATGGTGGTGCTGGTGCTGGTGCTTCGGGTGTGGGTGGGGTGAAGGTCGGAGGAGGGAAGGGGCGGCGATTCGAGGATGGGGGAGCGGGTGCGCGGGGCCGAGAGGAGGAGGAGGGTGAGGGTGAGAGCGAGGAGGGTGTGGAGGTATAGGAGCGTGAGGTAGGTGATGGTGGGAGCGAGGGGGTAGTGACCGCGGAGGCGGAGTGGAGGGGCGGGGATGATGGGGGTATCAGAGGAGGAGGAGGTTGAAGACGCGAGCGCTGATGATACGTGAGAGCGAGGCAGCGAGGAGTGAGCGTCGATAACGACAACGGCTGCGGCAGCGTGGAGCCAGATATCCGCAGCGCTGGGTACCGGATGTGGCGTCAGCTCAAATCGATTCACCCGCTGACCGTAGCGAACGCACCTGATAAGATACGTGACACCCAAGATACCACTAACAAGCACGAACGCCGTGCTGAAGAACGCGGGTGTCTTGACCCGCATTCGGCCATTGGCGATGTAACTTCCGACCTGGTACGTCGAGGTCGGACCGGGGGAAGACAAGAGCTTGAATAGCAGTCCATACCTACCATCCGTCCAGCTATCAGCAAACTGCGGGATCAAGAGAAACGAAGCACGCACTGCAGTGGCGTTAATAGATTCGGTCGCTGGTCCGATCGCGGGCACTGCTGGTACGACAGCCACGACGCCGCAGCCCAATAGGCCTTCAGGCTGAGGAGAACTGGGAAGCCTATTAGCCAGACAAGTTCGTCTAAACCTGGCAACGTGAGTGATGGGGAAGAATAGACAGCGAAGAGGAAACGCACGATGATTGTCGACGCGAGCAGCCCCACCAACGGTGCCCTTACCCCCTCCTCCCGCCCGCCGCTGATGGCGACCTCATCCACATAGAACCCTCCACCGCCCCCATCACCGTCTCCGTCATGCCGCATGGCAAGATACAACAAAAGCGACGTCGCCAGCCCCGCCGAAAGCAGCGACACCATCAGCCCGGGGATGACGACGAGCCACCCAATTCTCTGTAACGGTGGGTCGGCGCGGCGGCAGCGGGACGCAGCGGAGACGGCGAATCCCTTGCCAAGGTCGTCTTTGCGGAGGGGTTGGAGAACGGAGGGTGGGAGGGGGAGGGCTTTCGTAGCGGTTAGCGGAGTCAGCAGCTCGACGACGTCAATGGTGGTGGCGTGGGTCCAGGGTGTGGCTGCGCCTGTTAGGGGAGGAGAAGGAGGTGGAGATGAGGTGGTGGAGGAGGAAGAGGAGCTGGAGCGTGGTGTCGTAGTGGGTAGCGGGAGGGAGATTGAATGTCGGGACATGGATGTGGACGGGGACGAGGACGAGGACTAGCGGCGTCGAAGAGTCAGGGCATCAACCAGCCGAGCACCTCCCTGGATAGACGCTTATATATAAGCCCGTGTATCCTTCCATCGCCCCGTCATGCCCAGTCGACGACGAAGCCGAGATATTTTGCTGTGACGGGGTGGCTGGCGATATCATCAGTTTCTGTTCTTTTCATTTGTTGTAAATTAACTGACGGATCGCTGCGCTGTGCTTTCTTGTTCCACGGAAGCAAGAAGTTGGTGGTCCTGTCGCACACAGCCTTTTTTGCATGAGGGCGTGTCGGGAAAGCCACTGCCTTTGCGGTTTCGAGGTTTGCAGCTGACGAAGGCGGACAGCGAAGGAGATTGAGATACGAGTCGAGGTGAGTTTGCGGGTACGACGAGAGACTCAAGTCTTCAAGCGATGGAGACGGTGAGGACGAGGAGACGAGGAGAGAGACTCTACAATTCGGGCAGCGTCACGGTGTTGACCATCGCTCGCGAATCTCTTTGGTGGAAAAATATCGTATAGACTGTCAAAACTGCTATCCTCTGTTGTACTCGCAAAATGAACCAATTTAGAAACAGATTAACGTTGGCTTTGAAGTTTTTGACACGTTTTTGAACACAAGTTCAACTTCCCACGGTCAAGTTAAATATAACTCACAACGGTCATCGATGAGCTCACTGACGATCTTCAAGTCCTCGTTTGATAATTGATTGCATTGGGGCGACTCGTGACAACGTCGGCAACGGAGAATATAAAATGCTCCTGCATGTTGCCAACTGGCACTGAAATTCCCCGCCGTCCCAATAACCTTCGAAACACGCTCACTCGCATTAATTCGGCTGATACGACTGATATACTATGCCTGACCTGGAGCCCTCAACAAAAGCACCTCCAACGGATGCGGAGCGTCAAGCGAAAATAACCTGGGATGTCCCGTACGTATTCTGCTAACTTGAAGTATCGCTACGGGGATTATTGACGTCAATCTAGAGTGCTGTTCGGAATCATGTTCCTTTTGGCCACTGCGGAGCTGGGGTTCACCATCGATACCTTCCAATATAAGCATAAGACACATACGTGGGATTCGAGTACAGAGCGATCGAGGTGCGCTTTGTGTACTGGAGGTAGTCGAAATTTAATTTGCTCAACTTGGAACACAGAATAGCATTCTTGATATTTTCGTCCGTGCGGACAATGGCGTTGGCTTCCGGTGCGTGTTTGAACCGAAATGATTGATACATGAATTCATTTGAATAAAGTTTATATCGGCTTTCATTGCGCGCGAAAGCTGTTCGGTTCAATGTTCCACACGGTTGGTGGTGTGGATCCACGGATTTTAATTGAGGGACTTATTCATGCACTCCCAATCTAGATATTTGTGGTCATCTCCACAATACTATGGATCATCTCCGGCGTACTGATCCACACGCTTTTTGGATTAATCGAATGCGGAGGAGTGGGTCCAGCGAAAGGCGGGCTCAATGAATGCCACGAGTTGAAGATCATTGAGATCTTGAGTTGGGTGTTGGCGGGGATGAGCATCGTCAGTGCAGTGCCGGTTGTGATGCGGGCGTTGAATCAGCGAAAGAAGAGGCTGGAAAGAAAGGTGCAAAGCGAGAAGCGACCAGTGGATGTCTGATTTTTTTCGGTAATGACATATGGAATGAAAACACCAATGTAGCGACTACGATTTACTAACTTACTAAAATTACAGCTAAATTCAACACATACCTGAATTTGTAATTCGATTGACAGAAGTCCAACCCCAAACCCCAACCTCAATTTTCATCAACCATAAAACACCTCATTTGAAAAACAACGAATAGAAAAGTTTCGAGCATAGGTCGGATGATGGGAACGAGAGTCGTTGATTGTTTACATCGGCTCTCGGCAATTTTGAGGCATCGGCGTAGAATCGCTGTATTTTATCTGATTCTCAGCTTTAAACTCACTCTCCAAGCTCCATCCTTTGTTCAGAGGGGTGTTATTGTTGCCCATAAAAACATCATTAGCAATTTCAGAAAACCAACATAAAAAATGCATGCATTGATGTCATCAATCAATATCCCCGGCGCGCGGGTCGAGAGTGCAGGCAAGCCGAACATGGAGATGGCGAACGCCTGGGCAGACTCGCTCAACTTCAAGCGGCGGCGGCTCAAGAGTGTTCTGCAGATCTCGAGCCGAAGACTTTGATACCGGCTCACTGGTCGGGCTTCGCATCAACTCCGCGTCAACATTTGATGATCGATTGATGCCAACATGCCATCACGACTGCCTCCTTCTGCCAGTCTGCCTCCTTCCCTCATCCCAATCCACCCAGACCACGCATGACGCACACTACGGTGTTACTACTCTTACGACGTTCTCAAAAACCCTGTCTCTCGATGCCACTCCTTAACCAGCCTATACTGATCTCCCTGCTTGCGGTCTTGATGTAAGTATTCGGAATCTGTTCGCGAAATTCAAGTTTATCGGATGGTATCTCTAGGCGCAATAGATGTCGACGCTCGGGATAAGAGATCCTTTCCTGCATTCGCACAGACAAACCCGGTCTGTAAGATCTTGACTCTTTTATCTATGATCTCAGCCTCCCACTAGTAAATTTGCTGTACACGACTGTCCCGCATGGTCAATCGGCGCAGCCGCAAATTTTGAGCTCTACCACAAGGCTCACTCCCGGTGGCAGCCTGAGAGGTGTGGCATTGCGTTGTCCCGCGTATGAAAGCTCGCTTATACCTCTTCATAAAATGACCTCTTTGTTTCCAGCCCCAGTCTTTGGTTTCACCTCTGGCACGCATGCGAGGCTCATTCTTGGCCTGGGAACAACGCGAAAGAATCCCTAGGATCCATAATGCCCCACTAGTTCGTCGTTTGCTCACTCTGTGCTCAAACTCGTCACTCAGCATGTCCCCTTCCTTGACCGCAGTCTCGCCTTCGAATTCTGCGCTCAGCATCCCTGAGAACTTCACGTCTCAGATCCCTGGTGCCTCTCCGCAACACTCGCATCATTCAGTGACGCAGAACAACTCGTGTTGGCCTGCTACTCTCTTCAACTCGTGCCGACAGCATGTCTGTTCCGCCTATTTAAGTCGACTGACTTCATTGTTCTCTCGCGCCCCGGCCAAAGTCGATGCTGAGCCCCCGTCTATGTTCTCAATGCCTCAATCTCAAAACCGCGCAGTAGCGCCTTCCAAAGTGAGTGTATCCGCATTCACAACCGAGCCCATTCTGAATTCAATTCCTCTTTGAAAGAGTACCCATAATAATATGCAGCCGTCGCGGGGCTTCGGTGTCCGTATTTTCAAAGGCCCTACCCTGTCAAGCTTTCCCTACACCGCTATGGCAAAGTTCGATGTTGGGTATAGGCCCGCGGCTTCCAACGATCCCCGTCAAAACTCGCAAAGCTGGCAAGTGACGAGAACCGAGTCTTCTCGGCAACCGCTAGCCAATATCAGGGAGCCCCCGCAGCCTTCGAACAGGTACGGGTCGTTCACCGAAAATCGTCTTCAAGGCAGAGTGGACACTCGGCATCCAAGTAATTATGCCGACTTTATCTATGAGCGGTCGGATATCTATTCCGAAAACGACACGGCGTCGACGTTTACGCCTTCCTCGACGTTTTCGCCTGCGCTCTCCCGCGACACCGGGTTGACCTCCGTCCCGTCTGAGGTGCCGTTCCCGACCTCAGCGACGCCATCGCCGCCGCGGAATGCCTTCCCGCTGCACATCCCCGCTCTCGCCCAGGCGGCGCAATCTACCATCCGCGGTCTGTTCACCCAGTTTACTCTGCCGTTCGTCAACTCTTCTAATCCTGACTTAGTCCCGGCGACGCCGGTGGCTCGGACGTCGGAACTGCCGACGAGTAGTCCGCCGCGGTTCTTGCCTCCTGAGGCGAGTAACAATCCCTACCCGTTGTCCGAGTCTCCGCAACCGATGCCCATGCCTGCGACGGGGTACTTCCCGCCTCCGCCTTCGGAATCCGACGTTGGAGAGGCTCAGCGGTTGGCGGAGAGGAACGCCGCGCAGTACAACGCTGCTTCGTCGGCGTATTATCAAGAGGGCTTCCGCGCTGTGGGCCCGAATGCACCACGGGGAAGGGAGATTTCTCCTGAGCGGGCAGCACAGTTGGGGTCGAGTGCGAGGAGCATGGCGTCTTCGTCGTTCCAAGGCGTCATGATGAACGGCGAGCAGGCGCAAGGAGGAGGGGTTCAGCATGTGGTGTACGAAACGTCTAGTATCGTCACCAATCCTCCTTCGCTGAACGGTCCTCCGCCGTTGCAGCCGCAGCGCGTTTCGCCGCCCTCGAGGATGGCTCGCGCGCCGTCGGAAGCCTCTTCTGTTACGGAGTCGGATTCGTCGTCCATCACCGCTGTCGAACCTGACGCACGATTCCCGAGTCGAGGCGATGCGCGGGGGCCCACAGTCCGAAGTGTTCCTGTCTCGCAGCTCATCGAGCTAGACAGTCCCGCTCCCATGGCGCGTCAAGGGTCGCAGCGTGGGCGTGCGATGAGCGACCTGGGGAGGTACGACGAGCTGCGCGGGCTCAACATGCGACAGCGAGAGGCGTACTATAGTGCCTTCGCTGCCGGCACTCAGCAGGTCCCTGCTGTCGTGCGATCGGACAGCGGGGACAGTCGTGCGTCGGTCAATGTGGTGCCCGAACGCGCTCGTAGGTCGTCTGGGAATCTCGGTCCTCCGCTGCCGGCTTTCCATCCACGACGATCGCCACCGCAAGCTGCTTCCCGTCCTGCGAGTACGCCGCCGCTGCCGCGCATCGACACGTCGGTTGGCGCTCCGATGGTGATGGGGCAAAGTCCAGCACCCCCTCCACGGCGGGAAAGTGTTGTCATGCAGGTGCCACCGCCAACGATGCCTCCGCCGCCACAGATGGTGCCGCCGCCGCCCCAGTTCGCGCCTGGGCCGCCGCCACCGATCGCTACGGCGGCTTCTCGTTCTCGGACCCCCATGGCTGGACCGCGTGTGCTCCCAGCAGAGCCTCAGCGCCGTCGCTCGGACGGAGATCAGCCTATCGGACTGCTCAAACGGACCTCTGCGATATTCCACCGGTCGTCCAGCCCCGACCACAGCAGCAGCAATCACAATACGAACGGGAATAGGTCCCCTCCTCGGGAGACGGTTGCTGCGCGACCGACAAGGCCTGGTGCTCTACCCCTCGAACCGCAACGCAGGCGTTCCGACGTTTCTGTTGTCCCTCCGCGCCTTGAGACCAATATCCCTGCGCCGCCACAGCAGCCGGTGGTAGTGACGATCGTGGCTCCTCCTGGGCGCAATGTCAGGTGGAACGACAACCTCATATGTCCGTCCCCGATATGGGCTAGTCAGCGCAGGAAGGGGTGGTATAATCGTCGAGGGTGAGCGAGCAATCTTACTTCGTCTCTTTCTTCCTTTTCACATCCACTGACCGATGTTGCTCTTCTCTCTCCTCTCTAGAGATCAACTATGGACTAACGACGGCGCGTACAAGCCTCCGCCCCAAGGACAGGAGTATCCGTCTGATCTACGGGACTACCCGCCGTCGGGCTCGGGATGGATGAACGAGGATGGGGTGCGTATCGATATGGGGCATCGGCTGATTCCGAAAGTGCCGCTAAGGTCGGCGCTGAAGAGGACGCCTTCGGCGAGGGGGCCGGTTGTTCAGGTGGAGACGCGGTGAGGAGGAGTGTTGCTTCAGAGTCGGCAGAAAAAAAAAACGGAAGTATCTATTTCTCCTGGTTTATTCGGCGGCCTTCGTGATTTATGTGACTTATTTATTTATCTCTAGACTATGTGCTGTAGCGTTTATTTATCTGTGTAGAGTACTCTAACTTATGGGGGCCCAGCGTTGTGAGATGTCCAGGCTGTATGACTATGACTCCATTTAGTATTTCTATGCCCTTTCGCTCGATAGTACACATGTCTTTCGCGTAGTACGAGAATAAATTCGTTTGCACGATTATATAGGAAGGTTATATGCGCATCGTTCAACTATTTCTTGTATGAACACCATAGAGCCAGTGGAATGCGTGAAAGATATGAAGAGGCGGCGTAAGCAATGACAAACAAAAATACCAAAAAGGAAATTCTTTGCTGCTCCTTCGACACTAAACGCTATCACTCGGGAAAAGCCGTAGTTTAAGACCGTCCTAAATTGAAAGAAAAACTTAAAGTTTCGGCATTGAATTAAATTGGCCCAAAACTGTTACAAAAATGTTAAGTAAAGGCCTAACAAAAACTGTTCCCAAAACATTGAGTTTCGGCAACAGTTTCTGAAGGTCCGAAACAAAAAGATTCGGACTCACCTAAATAGCTCCCAAAACGATTCGTTTTGGGAAGGGTTTTGGTCGCACCGAAACAATAAGTTTCGGCAACAGTTTCGGCGGTGTTGCCGGAACTTTTGATTTCGGTGCTTCCAAAAGGACTTTTGGGCGGTCTAGAACAATAAGTTTCGGCAACACCGCCGAAACTGTTGCCGAAACTTATTGTTTCGGTGCGACCAAAACCCTTCCCAAAACGAATCGTTTTGGGAGCTATTTAGGTGAGTCTGAATCTTTTTGTTTCGGACCTTCAAAAACTGTTGCCGAAACTCAATGTTTTGGGAACAGTTTTTGTTAGGCCTTTACTTAACATTTTTGTAACAGTTTAGGACCCACTTAATTCATTGCCAAAATTTTAAATTTTTCTTTCAATTTAGGACGATCCTAAACTACGGTTTTTGCCGAGTGTATTGACCCAAAGCTGCTGTGGGTGATTGATGGGAAATTTGATACCGCCATATGGCAACGATTCTCACCAGCCATTCGAGACTCGATCTGACTCCGCGCGACAACACGACTGACTTGGTGTGCTTCAGTTTTCACAAGACTCGAGAGTCAGAAGAAAAGGCTCACTCAGAGTATTGTATCGTTTCTTTTCGAAAGTGGCAGAGGGAAGCTAGGCAGCGACGATATTTCGGGCGAGTCCTAAATTTACTCGTATCAGACCAGCTCATCATCATCCCATCTTGATTCTCTTGCGATATCTGAATCTGATTGAAGAGGGGAAGGAACGAAAATGCCAGTGCCAACGAAGGCCCGAGGGGACAGGTTCATACGCTGGTTCTGGAGACCGGGATTTAGATAAGTATAACTTGCAGTGAGAGAAGCCGTGATACAACGCTTACCGGTCAGTTGCCAAGCCTGTGATCCGTATGCTCATACCGAGGACGATGTCAAGCATTGCGAAGGAGAAGAGAAGCTGTCAATACTTCGACGCTGCCAATCTGATCGTTCATGCACGGCGAGCATACAGCTCAAATACAGGGACACTCGGGGTTTGATGAAGACGATGCGAGATGGCCCTCGAAGGCGGAGAATAGCAAAGACCTAGCAATGCTACGTTGGGGAAAAAAAGATGAGTATACTTGTGGGGAATGATAAGTAAGCATAATTGAAGCGTACCTGGAAGCGATTCGATTCGGAAGACAAAGACGATCGTGATGAAGAATACATAGCACGAAGGAGAACGGCCGCACAGTCAGTCTATATCGATGCTAGCGTGTCTTCGCCGAGCCCGCAAGTCCGGAATCCGTCTCTTCGAGCATGAGACGCAAGACAGTGGATATTTGAGCGTGCAAGTCCTCTAATAATCAGGCTTGAGTAGGATAGGTAGATGTAGAATACAGACACACACTTGATCGCGCAACCGCTTGAATATACTCCTCATTCGCCAACGTCATCTCCTCGTCAAGAGCTTTGAGTCGTTTTTCCTACAAAAGCTCAAGTGAACTGCATTCCAGATTCCGAGATAGACAAACCTGTTCTTCTTCTGGCTCCGGCTCAGGCAGCGACTGAATCAAATACTCAATCTGTTTCGCCTTGACGATAAGGTCGGTGACGAGCTCCTTCTTATTGGCTGACCATTTTTTCGAAAAATTGAGAAAAAATCACAAAGAAATCGGAAAGAGCTCTGCTCACCCTCAAACACCTCCGGCTCATCATACTTCTCCGGATTCCGCTGCTTCGTTATAGGAATCTCCGACGCAGTGAGCTGCACGAAATTGGCGCGCGAGGTCAAATAGCCAACGGTGTTGGCCATGATAGTGAGGAGCTGCTGGATCTCGTCCTGGAGTTGGGTTATACGGTCCATGTGAGAGAGTTCCTGCAGCATGCTTTGCACGCTGCGAGCGTCGATATCAACGACGTGATGGAAGGAGCGCAGAGCCTCGCATGTTGGTGAAGTGTGACGTCACGTTCTGTCGTGGGAATGATCCTTTGATCCCTGCTCTTTGCTTCCACCATGTCGCTCGCAGCGGGACTTCTGTCCTCCAAGTGGCTTGAGGGCTCTGAATCAGCGCATGTATTCAACCTGCTTGAATCCGAAACTGAACCTCATAGCAAGGCAAGTGGAATTCTAACCACATTGAACGGCCCGGAAATTTCAAAAAATTCAATACAATTTACAGTGCATACTGAGTAGACCCGGACTGCTCTGCTGTCATTCTGAAACGACGAATGAGAGGGATAATCAACTTGAATTTTACGTTGCTGTCAGATTTCGTCATGCATACGGCACCCTGTTCGACCGAATTGCGTCTGAAGGTCGAGATTCATTTTTGCCGCAGTTGCAGTATCGTGTTCTCACCACTAGACTGGCCATGACTGTGTGCGTAGTGTTATCCTTTTCAATCAAAAACTTTGAACTTCCTTTTCACTCATGAATCGTGGTCACAGACACCACAAAAACGACGACATCTCGGAATCTGCACGGTTGTACTGACATACGACCCTCCATTTACTTAAATCAACCGATTTCTAACTCAAAGCGACTCTTCTTAGCCTGAGGCCAGAACCTGACTCCAGTCTGCCTCCGCCGCAAAGTTTTTCAATGTGACGGGTTGCCGTTCTCCCCCGAGTCCAGAGATAGGTTTCCCGCCGTAAACTGCACCGACAATGTGAATCAAGAATTTCTTTGTGGCAACGAGGGAAATAGAGACTGACATCCGAATTCCTCAGTGCATTTCCAAACGTCGCAAAAATCAAGGACAATATGCGGCGGCATCTTCGTCGCGATCGCGACCCTGAACATCTCCAACGGGATCTGCTCAACCACGATCCGCTTCCCGGTAGCTGCCTTTTATCAGTGTTTGCACGGAAATGGAGAGAGAAATTGTCTCTCAACGCGCACCCTGAGAGACCTGCGCCGCAATCTCCCTCAACGTCAGATACTCCCCCGTCCTGAACTCCTCTCCATCCGGGAAAACCGACGCCTCGATGACTTGCCGAACATACAGCCCATAATCCCCTACAGCATCAATGACAGGCAACACAGTTCCTTCGTCTACCGGTACGATCATCGCGAACGACCCATCATCCTTACGCTGAATAGGACTCCGCTTAGGATTCAGCATATCGCTCGCGTAGTAGCCACACTGCACGTCGACGAAAGGAACTCCGCATTGTCGACCATATTCAGACACGACGGCTTTCCCGTCGAAGTGCACTGCATAGGTATATTTCCCGTTGCTGATTTTGGCGCAGTTGGGGAGACCGGACCATACGATGCGGGCGACGCCGGCGGATTTGGCGGCGTCGATCATCATCTTGCCTTCCGCGGTTTCCTTTGGGAAGCGATGATAGATGAGTACTTGACAGAGGAAGAGAATATGCAGCTTACTCTGTCTGCATCGAGGTGCTCGAAGAAGTTTGTAACGAGCTATTCGCAGAAAGTGAGTCCAAATCATTGAAATTATGACCAAGACTTGAACAACGTACAAAAACGATATCAGCGCCAGAAAACGCCTTCACCACTTCTTTCGCATTATCCAACACAATCGACAAACCAACAATCTCAAGCCCTTGCGCCGTGAGTGACAGAGCTGCGCCCTTTTTTGGATCTCGAGTGAACGCTCGAATGCGATAGGGCTTGCTGGAGTCGAGGAGCGCCCTGATAACACTCCCGCCTTGAACGCCAGTAACGCCAACGACAGCCACGAGAGGAGCGGAGGAATCTTGTGAGATCGTCATGAGTGGAGGAATAGTCTGTTCCGACCCTGGTACGTGCAGCGGACATTTGAATACTGATTTTTCGTTGATTATCTTATTTTCCCGAGAAATTCGGGTTTTCTGCAAACAATTGGATTAGTCAGCGACCACGATTCGTTCGATTTTCGTTAGTTTGTGGAATTCCCGTAGGAGGCGGCGTTTGGGGTTCGGTCTCGTTCCGCTGGCGTGCTTCCACTTCTTGCCATCGAGATTGACCCAGAAGAGGAGCCGTGGTCATCTATATGATTCCATTCACATTACAATTGTAACAATTCACCGATGGCGCATCTAAACAATCCGTATCGCGATACCTCTGAATGACCTCGTTAATCCGCCCCTGTGACTGTTACTCATCCAGATACTCTGTTTGGACTACAATCTCTTCCAAAGCATCGGGTATTTCTGATGATGCCCAGCGCATCGGCAGCAACAAATCCCTTATCTGACTCCCGTCACGCACGCGCATCGTATCCAACGACATCCTCCCCGAAACTGCGCATCACGCGGTCCGTAATGTCGTTCCAATACTCCGCCTCCTCTCCCGGGTGTTGTCGTGGAAGTTCCTGCGTAAATCGTTCCACAATCCAACTTCAACACAGAGATGGTGTAGTCGAACTCGGTTAACAACGTAGCACCAGGCCCCGGATTAATGGTGCGTCGGGTATGAACTTATGAAGGATTGAACATTTTTGGGAGTACTCTGCCGCAGCTGCGTAGACACGTAACGAAACAATGAAGGGCGCGGTTTACATAATATAACTTGAATCTTCCGTAGGCAATACAATCCACCGAATAGTCATTGCTCGTGAAACCCTGATGAAGTGAATCCATGAGTTCAAAAAGCAAACGCTCAATCATGATGCTGCTATTTAGACAACTCCGCCAACCACCCCTTCACAAACTCGATCTCTTGCTGGTGTATCGCTTGAATCTCCTGGGGCTCTTGGCTATGATCCGCCAACCCGTTTTCGTCGTAATGATGAACCGCGTCTACACCAATCATGAAAGAATTCATTCGATCTCAGCATCCGCACGCAGAGAATATTTGAAACTGCACGCACTAGGAATAAGCTTGTAGGGTCTCAAAGGCGTATCCTCCCGAACCTTCGTCGGACTAACAAAACTGTGCGGACAGTCAAACCGCCATGGATCCACTGGAAAGTCTGCTCAACCACCAACTGGTCGTTCAGAAACGAGACACACCTTCTCCATCAATGATAGCCAGCCTATCATGCGCAATATTGAACCCACCCAACCTATTCACCTCTTCCACCCTCGGCATCGGCGGAACCACGAAGAACTCCCCAGGTGGATACGCTTGCTTGCAAATCTTCGAAGAGTACGCGACGTCGACGAATTTCGATACCATGCTTGGGATCGAGGCGTCTGGTGGGGGTGCCTAGGAAAATTCAATACAACGCACAAGATTCAGTGGCAGTAAAACACAGAGTAGACTTCACTCACATCGAAAAACCCCCACTGGGTACAGACTTGAAATTGCCATACTCTACCGGTTTGGGATAGAGCAGTATTTTGGAAGTCTGTGTCGTTCAAAGTGCCGAAACACTACATGGGAAAAGTTAGCACCGTCAGGCATTCAAAGCTATCAAGATAATGCTCACCTCGTCTGCGGTTGAGGTTTTCGGGCAACGGTTTGACGTCTACAGAAGGGCCAATCAATCATCCGTGTGCGTTGAAATGTATTGAAATAATTGAAACTCACCCTGTTGACGATGGTGGCGAGATTCCAGGTCGCGTTGCTCACCGTGAGACCTTGAAACGTTTGAATCTTCGCATCGCTCGGATTCCCCATCGCGGCACAAGTATTGGCGAACGAGTTACTGTTGACGGCTGGATCCCAGTTCTTATTCTGCCAACCTCCAAGCGGACCCTAGAAACATATCCATCCGTGAGGAGTTTTCCTTCCATAATAAATTCCAGACAACGCACCACGAAGAAACTCGTCAAATCCGCATCCAAGGTCAACCCCTGCATCCCAAAGAAACTCTTCACCTTCCCGTTCGTCTCTGCGTCCTTAGAAAGCAACTCGTCCACTTCTTTGACTGCCGTGATGAACTGTGCGGAACAGTTGGCTGGCGCCGCGCGGCGAATGATGTCGAAGTAGCCCCAATTGCTGATGGCTGCCTCGGTGACGCCGCTGGAGGCGATGGCGCCGAGGACGATGGAGGGGTAAAGGACTTTCATGTGCGCGGAGCGCGCGCCGGCGTAGGAGCCCTGAGTGTAAGGCGAGAAAGTTAGTGTGTAAAGATGCGGACAAAGGACGTATACTTACCCCGTAATATATCCAAGGCGTGTTGGGGGCGGTGAGGTCTTCAGAAATCCCATCGAATTTGACATGGGTCATGAAGTTGGCGGAGTCGGCGGCGGCTTGTTCATTGTTCAACCAGCTGATAAGGTTGCATTTGAGTTATGTTATGCTGGTTGAAAATGAGCGGACGCACCGCAACGAATCCGTCGTAAAGTTCTTCACAGGAACAGACACGCCTTTGCCGACCGTCATCAAGACATTCAATCACGAGAGAGGCTGATACACTCACCATAATACCTATGCTCCAAAATAACGCCCAACCCACCCGTCGCATTCGCCAAAATGTCAACAATCCCGGTATCCAAAAACGATAGCCGGTCAGTCACACTCGTTTCCCCGCCATCAAGCACAATGACCGGTCCCCCGGGCTTGTAGTGTCGCGAGTTGACAAAGTAGCGCTGATTGAAGGTGAAGCCTGTGTCGACGAAGTGGTCAAGGGGTTGGGTGAAGTTGGAGGAGGGGAAGGAGGTGCTTTGTCTCGCGAAGAGCGGATTCCGTTGTGAATCGTCTGAGGTAGAGGTGGGCGATATGCCATTGAGACGATTCAGACGGGCGAGACGGTGATCGATAAGGAATTCCGAGCTGGTTTTGAATGCAGACGCGCAGAGGCCCGATAACAAGTAAACCCAGGGAATTTTGTTGAAGATAACCATGGCGGGCAGCAGTATACCAGCGGAGACGGCTCACCACCGTATTTAAATCGGGCCTGCGGAGCAGATGCTCGTCAATGACTGGGTCTCTAAAAATTGAGAGCGGGACAAGCCGTGCGCGGTCCCGAGATTTGATGACTCAGGGAATTCCTTCAATGGGTGCGGGAAGGAATGAGTTCTGTCGCAAAAGCATCTGAAGGAAGTTCAAGACTTCTATGTGGAAATTTCGGGCCGAAGGGAGGGAATGCCAATGCAAAGGAGGAGACTTATCAGCGACAAGAGATAGAAGTCGCTGAAGACCACATGGCGTGCCGAGCGAGTCGCATGGGACCATCGAGCAACAGAGCAGGAGGAAGGTATCATATATATGTCCCTCTGTTTATATTCGTCCTGTGCTCGACACCTGGCAGAAACAAGTCCGCAAGATTTCGTGAATCGTGATCCTTTGAAAATTTTGGCTGGCGAAATACGGTCCTGCGGTCGAGGAGATGATAGACGTAATTGACTCGAGGATGTCTGCAAAGACACGATTCGACCAACTAAGATTCTTGCCGCTGTCGCGCTGAATCGTCACGGTGGTGGTGGGGACAAAGATGTGATCAAGCTGTGATCGTGAGAAACCTGCACGCGATCCATCAAACCATGTGTCCGTGCGAATTGTTGACTTTGTCTCTTCTCTCACGACGCTCACGAGTCAAACATTCGCCCGCACCTTTTGAGCTTCCTGCAGACAATATGACTACAACATCTCCCGTGAATGCATCCATGGACTACTGGCAGATTGTTCTGCTAGGCGATTCGGGCGTCGGTAAGACCAAATTGGCGTCTCAGGCAAGCTGACTTGGTATCTGGGCTTCGGACTTCCGGGCATTTGAATGACTTAACGCGTCTCAGTTTACATTGGAACGCTGGGTGGGTACGTACCGCTAATTACCCGTCCTCGCTCTGCCATTCCTGACTCGTTAGAAGATGTGTACGGCCTCTCTGGCATGGAACCGGATTTCCGAAAGCAGCTCATAGTGGACAACCGAATGTGTATCGTGAACATTCTGGACACCTCTTCGGAAGGTGAGGCGTTTCATATTCTGCTGCTTTTTCCCATCAGCAGCCAACCCAGTATCGACTTGACTAGAGCAGCATCAAGGTGCTCGGGAACAATTGATCAAGAATGTACCATTCACATTCTTCTACAAGCCGTATTCAACTGACCTGAAATGAATACAGACAGGGACAAGCCTTCGTTCTGATGTACTCAGTCACCTCCCGCCTATCCTTTGAACACATCGAATCTCTCCATCAAACCGTCCTCCAACTTGCAATCTCCCTCCCTCCGACCATTATCCTCGTCGGAAACAAAATGGATGCACCCCCGGACACGCGCGAGGTATCGAAGGAGGAGGGAGAGACACTCGCCCAAAAGCTGGGATGCAAATTCTTCGAGACGTCGACGAAGACTGGGCAGAATGTGCAGCGGGTGTTTCATACGGCCATTCGTGAGCTTCGGCAACGGCAAGCAGAGGAGGCGGAACTTGCGGCGAGACCGAATCCGAAAGTCAAGAAAGGGAAGCTGAGGTGGAGGAAGTGTGTTGTTATGTAGGAATAATTTGGTGCGGGTTTCTCGCTCTTTTCTGTCGTGAGTCATTGAGTCATTGCGTTCTCACTCCAGCTCAGAGCCTTGAATATCTAGATACATTGCTGCACACTTTTTCAGTGAGTGACTTCAACTCCTCCGTCAGATCTGAGCTCCGTGTTCAAGCATTCCTCGACAGTCACTGTTCAGAAAGCTGGCGGCCCGCAGGCGCCGATGATGGCCAGGCACAGGTTAGCGTATAATGATCAATCGGATCGTGGGCTGTGCTCAGCCGAGACGTTGGCATCTGACAGCAATTTAACAACCACCGCATTTTGGCTATGTTTTCCACGTGTTTTCCGTCCAATACAAAACGCCTGACCCGAGTTAGTGCTCTCTTCCTTCGCATCTCCCTCCGGTGGGTATCTTTCATTGTTCTATTACATCTGCTAGTTTTGTTAACAAAAAGCATAGATCGACTTTGGAGAACTATGCTCGATCTTCCATTCGACGTGCAATGCCTCATCCTCACTTTTCTAAAGCGGAAAGACCTGCAGGCACTCGTTCAAACCTCCCATAGCTTGCAAAATCTAGCCACCCCCGCATTCCTCGCGCAATACAACATCTCACCATCCGAAATCACCTCAGGCTCCATCCACCTCCCCGAACACGCCGCCTTCCTCATCCCAACCATCCACCGCCTCCACCCTATCCACAATCTCACCATCACTGCGATACCCAGCGCCCGGCCCGGCTTCGTCTCCATGTGGTGCCTCCCAGCCATCCTATTCGCCACCTTCTATCCGAATTTCGCTGTGCAAGTCACGATTACGGGAGACGCTGCAGCCGCAGTGCGCAACGAGCCGTACGTCCAATCCCTCGACTGGTTCCTGGAAACGATGTCTCGTGGCGGTCGAGACCCCCTTGTCATCGTCGCTCGCGGGAAAATACACACCTCTGTCTATCGCGCCAGCCCGCCTCTTTCGCGCTGGTGTGTGGATTTTTCCCTCCGCGAAGCAATCGCATATTATTTCGTGACGTTCTGGTCTGGACTGTTCATGGTCATTCCGCTACTTTTCCTCTCAATCGGCGTGTTGTTCATCAACGCCTATCGCGTGCTGGGGTACTTACTCTGTGGGTGCGAATGGGGGAAAGTGTGGAGCCAGATTGAGCGGATTGCGGGGGATATAGAGGGGGTTTGTGGGGATTCGTTGAGTGTGAAGACGGTGCGTTGCGGGGGAGATGAACGGCTCACTTTGGCTGTATTCGGGTCCCTTCCATCGGATTTTCCGGAAATATCTCTGGGTCCGCTCCCAGCTTTATCCTCCGCACAGTATTCCGCTCTGCTTCGAGCGCTGGAGCTCCCACGTCTCGCCTCAGGCCCTCACTCGTGTTCAAGGCCTACCTGCCTGGCTTGCGCAGCGGTTTCCTCCAGTGCGGGCATTCATGTTTCGTGCCCCAATATTAATTAATGTGGGCTATATCTGAAGCGCAGCGAATGGAGTTGAAGGGGTTAATTGACGCAGAATTCGATGCGGGGCGGTTGGGTGAACGTGAGGGTGTTTATTTCGGTGAATGACCGGCCGTTCACGCATCCAACGTTGTTGAAAACTCGATTTGATTTCCTAATTCTTCTAAGTCCTTCACAGTAACAAACCGTTGTGTTTTCGAGGAATTCACTCACATTTTCCATCCTGATCCTTCTCGAACGCCCCCAAAAATTGAAAAGCCACCATCAAACAGCCCCGGTTGAGATACTTAGGCGCCCGCCCCTAGTTACCCGACATCTTGTCCGCCCTCATCGTGGGAACTTTCTGTTGGTTCTTGTTTGCTGGCGGACTTCGTCTCCGCCCACCACCAAACGTCGGTTTTGATCGGCGTTTCTTTTCCTTTTTGTCTTTTCCTCCCCCTCCATGGTCTCAGACCCTCAGACCGCCGCACGCCCGCTCCCCCTTGGTTGCCCTTCGTGGACTGGTGCCTGTTCTCGAGTTTTTGAAGCGACTTCAACGACTTGCTAGACTCTCGACACGCGCGCGTTCCGGTCCCTTGAATCTTCGAGACGATACGGAGGGGAATGCCAGCTGCGACATGCATGTACATCTGTGCGATCGTCTATCTTCCCCACGCCGCGCTCGCTGCTTCTTTTCTTTACGACCGTCGACGACCATCTCATCATCTCTCCCTGCTGGGATACCGCAATCTCGTCGAAATGGAGAAGGAGGAGAGAAGCAAACAACAAGGATCTCTTGTCTTCCACCTTCAGCATCTCAGACTCCCCCGCATGCGCACCTCCCACCTGTGACTTCTCTGGCGGGTCTGTGCTCGGTGTCGAGGAATAGCGGGCCAACTGCTTCTGACGCGCAAGTTGTACTCAGCTTCAAGTTGGCCTCAAGCTAGCTCGATGATGAATTGATACAGGGGCACCCCAGCTGTGTCGCCATCTCTTCCACCTCATATCTCTTCTGGGCTCGCCCATGCTCTTTACAACGACGATCACGCCTGTCTCTCCTTGCTGGACTACAAAGATCTCGGACAAATCGCGAACGAGAGAGGAAGAAAGGAGGGTCTGGGCGCTGGTATGGATCCTGCACCCACGTCTCTTATTGGTTTTTCTTTGCACTGACTCAAATACAAGGGTCTCACTGATTCTCCTTAGGAATTTAACTGAATCGACTTCACGATTTTGTCATGCGATGCCAAATTTTGGTCTCCGGCTCTTCTTGTCTGCCTCCCTCCCTTCCTTACGCTTCACGTCTTTCCGCGGCTTGCTGGACCGTCGAAACGCGTTTTGGATCCTTGGCGGCGATTCGATGCAAAAGGGAGCTTCAAGAGATGTTGACTGTAATCTGTCCAATCTTTCCGGGGGCTCGAGCGTCCCCACTGAAATCGCTTCGTGCATCAGGTTCTGCTATCTCGGTGCGTCTTTGTCTTCCAAGCGCTCCCCACTTTCACACCACAATGAATATTTCGCCATAGATTTCACGACTTCGAGAGTCTAGAGCGGCGTATACGCTGCGGCTCGGGACCGAATGAAGATGAGGCAAGGATACTCTGACTACAATGCGGTTCTGTTTCAAGCGAGCTGACCTTTCGAAATTCAGCCTCACGTTTCGTTCCAAGGCTCGAGATCAAGACACTTGCAAACGTGAGTCAATTTACTGTCCCGTCAGCTTCTCAAAAGCCAGTTTCATTTCTCCCAATTTGATGTTTTTCCTTCCCTCACAATTCTACCTACCTACACTCCGCATCTTGGCGATCTCTCTGGCCGCATAGCCGCTCTCCCTCGTCAGTAGTACTTACTCATGCATACGGGGCGGCGGCGTCCCGTTTACGCAACGCCCGACCAAGAAGTCACTGGCTTGGTGAGGCGCTCACCTCTGCTCCCTCGCCATGACTAATTCACCCCGTTTGCTTTCCAAGCCTTCGAATTTACCTGCTCCAAGGCGCGTCGGCGTTAATGCCTTTTGTACCTTTCCTCCCACGGCGCTCGTGGAGAATAGGCAGCATATTTGATCCGCTGAGTCATTCGCACTTTCGCATCCAACCTTTGCATGAGCAACTGATGTTCTCGTTTGTGTTGGGACAGTTCCGGTGGTGTCCCGAATTCGAAAGGGGGAAGGACGACGACGACGTACAGTATCTTTCCGGAGGACCCCGGGAGGAGGGGTGAAGAGCGGTGTGCGACGATGACGAACGCATCTGCCCAGAAATGGACGAGGGTAGCATTTGGCCGCCATGAAACTCGATTGACTTCCACCATTCTACGGTGCGCGTGCCCAGTTTCAAAGCTACCTCTCAACTAACTATGCAGACGAAAAGTACACGGGAATTCAAGGAAGACTCCGAGTCGGTGGGAATGGATGGGAATCCTTTTCGATTTCGCGTTCCTATCCTTTCCGCGCTGACGCATAAGCATGTATGCAGTGAATTCGCTCTCTTGTTCTTGGTGTTCCGTTTTTTATGCCGCGGCGTCAAGTTTGAAGCTAACTATTTTCGTTTCTCTTAGATTCCAGAGCGCTGGAACCAAATGTTTTCGATACGAGGAATAAGTGAGTGCCCATTCAACTGCCCCGCCGAATCGCTACCACGCATGGGACGCGCTGTGCCGTTTTGGTATTTTTGAACCGCAGATTGTTATAGCTGGCTGCGACCCTGACTGTGTTCTCACGCTTTCAAGGTAGATCCTCAGATCGAGATGTGCGTCTCCAAGCAATCCTTTCGCATGGCAGGTTTCCTAGGTTTTGGTGAGCCTCAGGTTCACTCGGATAGACCGCCCTTCACGCAGACCTTCATGACGCTGCTTTGTCGAGATACTGTCGAGATGGTGCGGTGATGCGGGTAGCATCCGATAATTATCGGGCCCGGCGAATTTTGATGTCAACTCTCCGAAGCTGGGTGGGTCAGGGGTGGGTCAATTCAGCCTCTGAATCCACACAACGAGCTCAGATCTTCTTCTCGTTTCACAATGATTGTTTGCTGTTGACAACGACCCCTCGTGAAACTGTAACTGTAACTGTACCATTCCTCTGGAAAACCCTCACAGTTGTTTCCGTTCTACCGTACAATCATATTCCGTTCAACCGACATTCCGATTGTGACTCAGCCCGATTTGCTGACTCCTCGGGCCACTTCGCGTTCAGTCAGCATCCCCGTGCTTCCGCCCGCCTACGCTTGTCTGCTTACCTGACTCCGGCCCTCTTTCATCTGTGAGGCTATACCCTGCTATACCCCGATATTGACGGCTGCGCACCAGATTCTCATCTCCCCTTCCCATTGGTCGACCTCGCCAGTCGGCGGCCAGACGGAGGGTGACGCGTGTGACCGTGACATGATGAGTCGTTTTGTCTTACCCTGTGAGATGCCGTGGCCACGCTCCTTCGATCACCCAGGTCAAGACGCCGAAACTCGCTGGATTGCACTAATGAGTAAGGATGGCCCGTGATTGACGACAAAGACCCTTAGGGTCTTTCTATAAGTATCGCGCGCTTGCCCACGATTCCACTTCTGCTTCTTTCCTCACTTTCCATTCCACGTTTCTGACGCGCCATGACTCGAAGTTTTTTCTCCACCAGCCCAACCTCCCCCTCGCCTCGAAGTAACCTGCCTCGCGGGAAGGCATGTATGTCGTGTCGACGTCGCAAAATAGTTGAGTCGTTCCCTCCGGGGAATATTCCCCGTTTCCCGTGAACCTTAATTAACCAAATCCTTTTGCAGAAATGCGACGGACGAAAGCCTGTGTGCAGTCAATGCCTTCGTTCACCAGGAACCGCGGACGACTGTGAATACCCGCTCGAGGGGCGGAGTCGGACGCAGCAGCTAGAAGAGACGATTAAGAAGCTTCAGACTCGTATTGGCGAGCTTGAGGCTTCGGCGAATGATCAGTCGAGCATTCTTCTGCATGAGCCATACGACGGTACGGATTCAGCATCGTCGTTCGTGGGGTTAGATATCCCTCCGTATACGGAGTCTTGGTCGTCCCAGCCCGTCATTGATATTCATGTCTCTCCCTCTCGTGCGTGTACTGTGCCATGCCATTCTCTCGTGAATCTGACGACGATTTAGCTACAAGCCGTGTAAACACGCCTACTTCTGCTTCCAGCTCATCGACTCTCGTTCTCGAAGAACCACCGCCAGATATGATGGAACGCTTGTGAGTTCTTCAGCGCATTGCGTATGTTTTTGTCTACATCATGTCTACCAGGGTCGACACATTCCTCAATAATTACACCCATGTCGGCTTCTTCCTCGACCCGTCCTCATTCCGACAATCCGCCCTCCTCCCGTTCCAATTTGGCCATTACGATCGACCCTCCCCAGCGCTTCTCAGCGTCGTATATATGTGGGGCTCTCGACTATCCCATGCTCCTCGACATACCGTCTACAACGAGGACGCGTTCCTCGTCTGCACCCTCCAGAATATCCACCAAGATCTCGGAGGCAACCACCCTCACCGCGTTATCCACGCCATCCAAGCCGAGGTTCTCCTCTCTCTCTACTACCTCACGCTCGGCCGCCCTGTCGAAGGCATCTACCATTCCAGCGCCGCCGTCTCACTCGCCATATCCGCCAATCTTCATCTCATCAAATCACCCCACCACCTCGTTGTAGGCCAACCCTGTTTCGGCGTCCTCGAATCGAATTTCTCTCCCCCAGCGCACGCACGTGAAGAATGTGAACGCATCAACGCATTCTGGACTGCTGTGATTGTGACTAACTACTGGGTTGCGGCGCACGGGTCGCCTTCTGCGTTGCCGTATCGAGATACACCGATCGATACACCGTGGCCGCACGATGTCGAGGATTATGTTTCCATCGCGGGCGGAATGTCGCCTCCAACATCGTATTCAACACAGTCACCCGAGTATTCCCAACATATCTTTGATAACGGCGGCGGTACGATAGCAAAGTTTCTCTCGGGTCTCAACGTAGACGGCTACTCCTCACTCGCTATGCTCGCGAAGGCGTCAATATTGTTGGAGAGAGCTATCACTTTCTCAACGAGATATCCGTCAGGTACGTATTACGATCACCTCGCTCATTTTTCGCCCTTTTTTATCGACTTTCTCGCCTCTGTTTCCGACGGACGCGTGTTGAATTCAATTTTCATGACTCGATTTCCGTTCATACTTCCGGCGCTGTTTCCCATCCGTTTCACGTTGTCTATCATTCAGTTCGTTGGCTAATTTTATATTTCGCAGATCACGGAAGCTCCCCCGCTTTCGACTCGCTCGACGTCCTCCTGGAACAATTTCTACTCAACCTCCCTTTGGGACTGGAGCTGAACGGAACAGATTCCACTCGACGCAATCTCATGGTGATCCAAACTCTCGCACAGGTTGCGATCATCCGACTGCACGCAAGTCGAATTCACACGTCCAATGTCTCCCGCAGCAAGTATCTCTCCGCAGCAAGGGCTGTGGTGCATCTCATTAACAGCTCTGACTTCTCGAATTGGAATTCTGCGCATGTGGATCCGATTCTCGGCGTTAGTTCTTCTTCTTGGCTGCATCGCAACCTCCATTCACTCTTGTACTGATATCGCGGTTACAGATCCTATGGACCACCGTTGGAGAGGTATTCATAGGGGAACTGTCGAATATTCAACAGCAACAGAGCTTCGGTGTTGATTATGGTGTTGAAGCGCGGTTGGCGCAGCAGCATCATGAGCTCACGTCGTGTTTGGAGACGATCTTGTCTACGATGCGAACCTTCGCAACTTCGAGCCCTCTCATTGGTATGCTGTCGTTCTTCCAGAAGTATTGAACGGCTGTGCTGATGACCGGTTCGTTGTTACGCAGATTACTTCTCCTCGCGCGTCGACGGAGCACATAGAGCCATTCTCAACATAAACTCTGGAAGCCCTGCACACTCCGTAGGGCAGGCTGCGTACTAATCGCGTTCAACCTTTCGGAATCAACTCACATATCAACTCACACACCATTCGACATTGGGTCTCCTTTTCATCTTTTCTCTATTCGCTTTCGATCTTTGTGTTTTATAGTCACTTACTGTATTTTTCCTGTGCTTCATACGAGCCATCCATTGGATAGTTAGACAGACCACTGTTAGGACCAAAAATGTAATTCCGATAATGTACTGTACCACGAGTAAATGACTGTACGATCCAAAATAAATTGTTCAACCAACCAATCAACGACCAATCCTTGAATTGTGCAACAGACTTGAAGTCTGAGCTTCAAGATACCAAGGCGGCACTACGGCCGCTCAGTTTTATACCGACGCCTTTCCCGTCGGGATGCTATGCTATTTGCATCTCTACTCAAGTCGCCGCCGCCCCGGTAAATAGTAAAGATTGGCGCGGGGAAACAAATATATGCCTACCACCAGCACCTGCGTCATTGCGGCCTATCATGGGCAAGCTCGGGTGTGCTGAATAAACCTGCGTCGATCTTGTGTCCGGACCAGGTACATGTATCTTTCTGTGAGTCTGTTTCTTATGTTTTTTTTTGTTCGATACTTCATTCGAAACCAGATCATGGAGATACACTGGCAAAATTGTCTGGTTCGACCTGGGCTTGATATAGCAAATGTAAGAGAACCTGAGTCGTCAATCGGTATCTACGAAATAGACTGACATGGGATGCGGGAAATCTTCCAGCCTCCAACTCTAAATATTGAATAGATCGAGTCAGATCACTATTTCCCGCCCTCACGTTTGATTATCAAAATACCGGATGGCCTCCATTATATGAACATTGGCGGGCGGTCCCGTATGCTGACGCGCGGAGAACATCATGAACGGCGGATAAACTCCGTTCACCCAAGTAATGGCCACGTCTTGTTCAACCCAATGCTATCACGGACACCTTGTTTCTTACAGTTTCTTACTCACCGATCGACGTTCTCGCAGCATCTGGAATGTATGGCGGCATGTATCTGGATTCCAAGTACGACTAAACCTAGTATCAAATCAAGTTACACAATCAATTATTTTAGACGGTGCAGATGTATGTGCTCAACTCCCCGCCCGGCCTTCAATTCAGTTGGTTTTGACGGGATTCGGGGAAGCGATTCGATGCCTGCAGCGGCGTTATGGTCTTAACGCTCCGCGTACGTACTGAGAACATGAACAACCGGCGGAGTCGGTAGTGCGAGCCCGACGGACGCGTCTGATTCGAAGGAACGAAGTTGAAACGAGTGAGAACAAAAACAACGGAGGAAGTCAAATTGCTACGCAACCAGCAAAACCTAGAATTCTTCTGAGCAAACATGGAGATATGCTTTGTTGCTTGCACGACCCTGCACGACTCTTGTGTTGTGTCGGTGGTTCGAGGTAGATCCTCCATGCCGTCAACAGTTCCGCACGTACGTACAGACAGTGATGCAACCCCGCCAGACCAATGCAAGAAACGCGGCACAGACGATCACTTAACCGGCCTTCAATTATACAATTTGATTCATGCTCTCCTAATTCTGTAGAAGAGGTATGGCGATCCGAGTTGGGAATTCTTTCCCACAAAAAGTTCTCGAGTAAAACTGGTGTTAAAAATTCAAATCCGGTGCGAGGCTAATAACCTCGGGGAAGCCCACCTGGCGAAATGCATTCCTACTCCATAACCGTGTAGCAGCCATGTTCAAAAAAAGTGAACACTGGTCCGCAGCAACTGATCTGCTACAGCAACCGTTCAATAACGTAACATAGAAGATCACCGTCTCTTAGCTTGGTTTTAGGTTGGCACTCTTGTCAGATAAGTACAGCCTTCGGACTTGAAGATCTCCGCAGCGCACTGAGTTTCATTGGGGTACCCCACTTCCGACGCTTCGTGGGTGCTTTGCGCAATTTTTTATCCTTTGCGTAATCAGGGACACGTTCCGGCTTAAATGGCTTCCGTTAGAGGGCTGTGACTCGTGAGAGGCCAAATCAGGTCAACTCGCGAGGTAACGGAATCGAACTCAGATCCTTACGCTGTAGCTCTTGCAATCTGATTACCTGCCGTTGTATGGAGGAATTTGTAAATACGTATGACGCGAAATCGGATGGTTCTCCGTGCTCGATTTTTCGGAATGTGTACATAAGAACAAAAGCCACGAGTTGAGTCTCGACTCTCGAGTGGCCGAAACGACCATGTGATATAGATATAAGTCTCTTGCAAAGCACTATTGCTTCGTCCGTGCATCTCATGAATTTGTGCTGGCCATTTTCCTCCACTGGCACCGCACTGAAGTACTTAGTAAATTTTGGAGCAGGTAAGTAGTCTCATTTCCAAGTCCGTTCAAATCCGACCGACCTATCCTGCGGACGTTTCAAGTGGGACCATTTGTGGACAAACTGCCCAAGCATAATTATCTCGTGGTAATCAGGACTATACAACTCAAGCGGCACAAGTCGGCCATCAAACAGATGGGCAGCAGGTCAGATGTTCGTGTGAACCGTCGGTCGCTCTTGACATCAACGCATTCAAAGTCCCCCGGAACCTCGACTCATAACTGGCTTTCCTCAAGCTTGACGCTTCGGTTACTCTAAATGCCCACACTAAACGCATGAAACATTGGACAGTGATTGCTCATCTCACTAGGTGGAGCTGGGTGGTCCGGGATGCAATCTGATTATCTGAATTCTGCGCTCACTGGACTCTGCTCTCCCATGGTTTTTGCCAGTCGAACCCTACTATCCAAGAGATACATCTCGTTTGAATGCTTTATGAAGGACTAGCCACGACTTGTGTCTCTTCTCAGCACAAGAATTCGTCACATTCCAAGCAACTTGATTCAAGCTTCCTTACTGATCGAGGATGCTAGAGATCTTTGCCGTGGCCCGTCTCCAGCGGAAATCAACCGAGATAGTTGAGCATCCTCACCATCCTCTCTATCAGCTATTTTCTGAATCGGTGCGAAGGATGTACCTGCCGAGTCATCAGCACCGAATTATGAGCAAAATCTATCAAATTCTAGACTCCTTGGCGAAAGGCTCTTGACAGACTTTTGGCTACTGTTGTCACTATGGGACATTCAACGAAAGTCCTCTTGGCTGTGATCAGAGGCACACAGTCCGTCGCCACCGTGTCTTCGTCAAGAGCGTAACGATCGGTAAGATGATCAACAACCCGAACGACATTGCGTCAATAAAGTAATAATGCAACTTCACAACGAACGTGTTTGACGCTCGATGCCCGTCACATCTCTCCCAAAACAATTGTTCAGTCTACAGCTAACAGACAGTGGCGAGTGATTTCTTCATCCGAAAATGGTTAACGAATTCGTCTATATATCTATGTATGGTGACTGACCACTTGATTACAGATGAGCGACGTACCTCATTTCTCTTTTCATCTCGCGATAGCAGATGCAATGATCCCTGAATCGGGTGTTGCCCGCGGCATCAGCGCTGTTGATACTGTTTAGGTTCTTCCGCTCCCATGGGTGTCAGCCAATCTATTCTTCGCGCCTGATAAGTTCCGAATCCCTCTTAATCGTCACCGTCTCCGTCCTCGTCGTTCCTAATCCTCCCCGCGACTCACAGGGCGCCTCTTGCAACGAGGAGGATGGCCATGATGCGACTCCCTCTTCTCCCCCTCTTATTCCTTTGTCTGATCGTGGAAGCAGTCAGCAGGGCAGTGATATCACCCAGGGTCATGATAATCAGCATGGTCCGTGTATCCTTCCCTTAATCTAATCTTCCTACTTCCCTGTTGACCACCCGCGAAAGAACAGTTCACCTCCGAAGCCGAAGCATGGTACAGCATCCCAGAATTCAACCTCCTCGCACGAAATATTAGCATTCCGGGACTCCCGCGCCAATTCCCGCAGGTCCACTGCACGCAGGACCGCACCCTCTGCCAAGTCACAATCGGCGAAGGCGAAATAAACGCAGCAGTGTCCCTCTCGACGCTCGTCTACTCCCCGCTCACAAACCTCACCTCCACGTACTTCCTCATCGCCGGCATCGCGGGCGTCAACCCGAAAATCGCGACCATCGGCAGCGTATCATTCGCCCGATTCGCGGTGCAGGTGGGGATGCAATACGAAGTGGATGCGAGGGAGATCCCGGCGGATTTCTCGTCGGGGTATTTTCCACAGGGATCTAAAGGTCCTGGTCAATTTCCGGGTACCTTATACGGGACGGAGGTTTACGAAGTTAATGACGCGTTGAGGAGGCTCGCGTTTGATGCTGCGAGGAAGGGCAAGTTAAATGATACTGCCGCTGCGGTGCAATTGCGCGCGCGGTATGCAAAGTCGCCGGAATTCGCCGCGGCGAACAGGGTATCGGGTCCTTCCGTCGTGCTCTGCGATACCGCCACGTCAGATACCTTCTGGGACGGAAGATTACTGGGAGAGGCGTTCGAGAATACCACCAGAGTATTTACTAACGGCACCGCGGTTTATTGCACCACTCAGCAGGAGGACAACGCAACACTCGAAGCCTTGATGCGCGGCGCGATGGTCCAGTTGGTGGACTTTGCGCGAATCATCGTCATGCGCTCTGCGTCGGATTTCGATCGACAGCCGGTTGGAGAGACGGCGGTGCAGCAGTTGCTGGGGCCGACACCGGGGTTTGAGCCGGCGATTTTGAATTTCCGGCTTGCTGGTGTGGAGGTTGTGCAGATGATTGTGCAAGGGTGGGAGACGACGTTCAGACGCGGTGTCAAGCCGAGCAATTACATTGGCGATATCTTGGGGTCTTTGGGCGGGAATCCAGACTTCGGGCCTGGTAGTATTTTCGGTGGTAAGCCCCCCAGCTGAATTTACGGTTCGCTGTTGGTAGATGTTGGTGATGTAGATGTATTTCTGTCATAGAGCACGAAAGCGAGATAATGTCGTTTCGGAAAATGAGATCATCTGGATTGAATTAGTTTCTGACTCGGTGAACGATAAGCGGGATCCACACACCCAGTGACACCCTGTCTACATGACAACGCATTTGTGGGGCACCACCGTCCGTTTGCTAGGTTGCGGTGCCACAGCAAGCTCAGCCTCTTCAGCCTTCCTTCGACGCAAGGCGCGGATCAGGGTGATAAACGTACGTTCCACATTCTGTGCTGTCTTTGCCGACGTTTCGAGAAATTCGCATCCCAACTCCCTAGCTAACGCAGCACCTTCCTCCTTGGACACCTCACAAGCAGAATGCGCATCAGCTCGATTGCCGATGAGGATGAAGGGCGGAAGCATTTTCCTAGCTCGTACGAGAGTTTGATGGAAAGCCGCTATTTTGTCGAAGCTTGACCGGGAGGTGACGGAATATATGAGGATGAAGCCTTGTCCCTCCCTGCGAATAATAAGTCAGTCAAATTAGCCCGATAGCAAGGAAGGAAGCATAGCGACGTTCCTCATCAATTCTTCCCTCATCGCAGAAGAATGGTCTTCAAGAACTGTCGGTTGATTATCGACCATGAGTGACCGGAGAATATAATTCACACCTTCTGCGTCCAAAACTTCCACAAAACACATCCGGTTGTCAACGACAAGCTGCTTCCGGAAAGGACCCTGTTCCAAGGGATATACCTGTGCCAATGTTACCAGTCACCCCGTGCGATGCTTGGTCGTGGGAATAAGATACATCTTCAGAAAGGGCGTGGTGAGAAAAACGCGTTAAAAGTACCTGAACAGCGAAAGACGACGCACCAGGAATGCAATTGAGCGTAAACTGGATCATAGTGGAGACTTGTGGGCGTTTGTTATCGGAAATATGTAGCAAATTCCTACCTACCATGGTTGCGAGAGTGGTTTTACCCACCCGAGAGTCACCCAGCAGAGCGATTGTCCATTGATCCATTCAGACCCTTGCAACGTCGGAGGTTCCTTGCAACTTGGGCCAATGAGCAGATTGTCAGCCGAGTGAGCCCAGTAAGTTTAGTAGACCCCGTTCTACAACGGAAAAGCAAAGCTTCGACGCCAGAGCGGTCACAAGATGACAGTAGAAGACAAGCCGGAAATGGGTGTATGGCTTTATTTGGCGAGTGATCGGGAAATGCCGACGTGACTTGCTCTCGACCGTCATCTCACATTGTAACGGACCGTACAAAGACTTTGCCGGCTGCTCGAACGGCGACGCTTCTCGTCGAAAACTCACCATGCATAGCTGCTGAACTGTTCTAGAGCTCGCGCTCACGAACCATGGATTTTCCAAAAGATCTCCCTTAGAAACCGCAGCTCTCTCTCGCTCTCTCCCTCTGCCCGTGACGTGTCATTTTCTCTGAATGAACTCTCGAATACCACCCTTCTCTCGAACTCGGAATATTTAGCTCTCATTAGAGACGCCTCAAAAGAAGAGTTCTTGCGCCAAGTCAATGATTCCCACAAGTCTGGCCTTGCGAAGGTTAGAAAAAATTCACATACCTTTTTCTCTCTCAGGCACGACCCAACACTCATCCATCCAAGACTCAAGTCAACGATCCCCGTAGGCAAATGTCAATTGATTTCGTTTTAGATTCGAAGTTTCCGGTGATTCACGGGAAAGGTGAGTTAAACATCTGCATTTCGAAATTATCACTGTCGCATTCGACAGGAATTCCCAGAACGCGGGCTTGGCTTTGCTGCTGACGCGAATGCATTCCCCGGACCTAGGTACGTACGTGTTGCATTCGATTTCTCCTCCGCCGATTCGAGACCACGTTGATGATTCTACATCCATTGCCAATCAGGTACCTTGTCCGTCCTGCCTGGAACCCGTCGCGCAGCTGTGTACCATCCAGTATCAACTAGCCTGGATTGAACCTTCCCGCCGCCCGAGATCTCAGTCATATTCATGTCACTCCCTATCCATCTCATTCCAGGTCGACCCTCCCCGTCCCATCAAGTCAAGCGCAAAAGTAAGTAATGTACTTAATGCATCTCCCCGTTCTTTCATAACGTTAAGCCGGTCGTGCCTGAAGCTCGAAACGTTGTCCAAATAATCTGTCCAAGCATCTCCAACGTACGGCAATCTTTTGCCGAGAAATTTATCTGGCAGACGTAAGTATACAATGCGGATGCTGATGGCGGAGAGAACTTCAAAACCATATCTCTTCTCCCTATTTCTTCCCCCCTCAAACAATCAAGATGCAATTCAGCAAGCTTTCAGCTTTCGTCGCAGTACTCTTCGTCTCCGAGTTCGTCTAGGCCATCCCCCGCATCGACTGCTCCCTCGTCCGTCGCGCCTGGTTGGAATGGTAAGCAAGTATCGCTTCTTCCCAGGCCTGTTCTCCACCCGGTCTCTGAAATTGAGTCCCAGCCCTCTCGGACAAACCTCCCGAATGAAACCAGGCACCTGCTGCAATTGCTTGGTATGTCAGATGCGATGCCCCTGTTCATCAACTTCATCTCAGCAAAGATAAGCTATAACGCTCGTGGCCCAATCCTTTAGTGCG
The DNA here is from genome assembly GCA_037176885.1 of Favolaschia claudopus. Lineage (NCBI taxonomy): Eukaryota > Fungi > Basidiomycota > Agaricomycetes > Agaricales > Mycenaceae > Favolaschia > Favolaschia claudopus. The sequence goes on from JAWWNJ010000015.1 coordinate 59,500, forward strand.
GGCGACACGATCCCCGTCATAAACCCCGGTTCGTGCTGCCCTACGTGCATCCACCCACCCGATTGCTCCGCCGTTCAATGTCTTACCTGGTATGTACGCCTTCGTCTCGCTGCCTGAAGTCAGGAAAGATGTATGCAGACAAGCTTACTAAACAATGATTTTTACAGCCCGGAAAACACTACCACAATCAGCGTCCCCGGCCAATGCTGCCCGACTTGCAAGCCAAAGAAAGCCGGATTAATTGCTCGAATGTTGTGTGCCATCTTGATTGGTAGGCTGAATATCGATATCTTTCGCTCGCCGAGGAAATAGATAGAGTACGGCTAATTAATTGAGCATTAATGTAACCTGCAGCATCGGAGAGATTGAGCCTGGGAATTGCTAGGGTGTTGCGCAGAATTCTGGACAGTCCAACAGCATAGTCACTATATATACCTAGTGCCGACGATTTTCTTGTCATAGAGATGAAGAATCTCTAAGGGTCTGAATTAATACTGCACATTTCCCCTCATAAACATGATTTTCTTCCATTATCTGGGCATTTTATTGTGCGAACCCAATCGTGACTCGTGAGAACATGGCTGTCAAGCGCACAGCCTCAGCTGCTTCTTCCCTTCAACCACCACCTGGCACCTGCGCTTCACTGGACGCCAGTAGAGATGCTAAACCTCAAGAGACGGTCTGAAAACCTGTCGCCGGCGGAGAAAGGTAAGTCGTCTCCATCTCCTCCAGGCCGTAGCTTCACCGGCGTCTAGAGAGAAGTCAGCCAAGCTATCAACGAAGCGCTGCGAGAGAACAGGAAGTCGAGATGGAGACGCGAAGAGGTGGTGATATGGGGAGCTCCGGGATCTGGCAGGGTATGTATGGCGAAGTCATTGGCAGTTGATCGTGACTCAGACTGAAGCAGAGCAAATTTAGACCACGCTCACCCTTCCGCTTCCACCTCCCGTCGTCCATCCCCTCCGCAAAAACGATCTGGGCAAGGGATTCGTCGCTTCCGTTGTGTCCCGTCGCCGGCGCGCTGATGCACTGCCCCAAAGATTCGTCTCGTCGTAATCCCAGGCCAATGGGGGCGCTGCTCTCGGTGGGGATGGCGACAGCGCATTGTTGTACCTGAATATGGGCATGATGGTTATGGGGAGGGTGGAGCCGGGAACGGGTTCTACCTGAGTGAGATTGTAGTGAACTGGTCGGAGGAGGGGGAGGAGCACCGCTGGGTGGGATTGCTTGCTTCGACGATGATCGTGCGTCCATTTTTCACCTGATATGCTGCCGAATCACTGACTAAGCTGCGGATTGGTGTAGACGAACATCGTCTGGCTGGGCTGCTTCATGTCGCCGTATTGGGGTGCGGCCGCGGCGTCGTGGCTGTCGTACCGGCGGCGGCCACGTTCTGACAAATGACCGAATCTGTTGACCGCCTTGCAGTGCGTGATCTTGGTCCTCATCCAGCATTCCGCTGACTGGGAAGACCGTAGGAATGGCCCTCTGTTCAGGCTGTTTTCGTCCCCTAGTGCAACCTCGACGTATCAGGTCGAAAGCTACATCTTCAGTCGCCGAATCTTGCGGTATCAGCGAACACCACGATTGACTTTTCCTTGGCGACCACTGGAATCTCGAACAAAGTCTCGGTGAGTTTATCTTTTAGAATATAGGGTTCGCTGCTGATTTGTAGATGTCGCGCTTTTGATCTCGAACCACTTCAAACAAGAAAGGCGGGGAGGTGTCACTCGAAGGATGACGTGTATGCCGAGCTGAGTCGTCCGGTTTCTACATCATAATTTTGGAATCCAGTAGGACTTTTTTCTGGAGCCAGTTCCGCTTCATACAAAGTAGTTTCCGGAAAGGTAGACTCCCGCTTGATCAAGTATTCCGCATTATTCAAGTTTATCATCTACAATACAACAGATGCTAGCAGTCGTTCGACATTATTAACTTGCCTTGCTTGGCACGATTTTTCGAACAAAGTCCGTGCTTGACGCAGCAACTCAATCCATCTTCGCACATCCCCTTCCTTCCTACAAATGTTTGCGATGCGAGTTAGGCACTCGGCCTGGTGTTTATGGATCCCCATGGCGGCGCAGCCCTCAAGTGAAGTCTGGTACAGATGGAGAGCGGTGACTTCGTCTCCCGACCGCAAAAACATGTCGCCAATATATCTCAGAGCGAGATATACTGATGGCATAATCTCTGCTTTCTTGGCATACCCGAACATCACGACTGCATACGCAAATGTTGTCTCGGGCTGATGCATCCCATAGTCCGGGTCTGCCAGTTTGCAGAGGCATTCCAGCGCGAAATTGGGTTCTGCCCTGTACACCGCGAGCCATTTCTTGAAGCAGGTCGCAGGCTCGACGACGTCGCCGCGACGCAATTGCAGCTCGGCGTCGACGCGATCGCAGTTGAGAATCGAACCAGGCGATTTCAACTCTGTGAACACAGCTCTTGCCTTGTCCACGTTCTTCCGAACCGCTGCCTCTTCCACATCTGTCGCACAGTCAATCGCTGCGAGGCCCAGCAGAGCGTATCCGTGCTCCATCGGTTCGCTTCCCTTGGACGTCTTTGCCAAGATGTCCATTTGAAGCAGACGAGCCGTTTGGTAGTCGGTTTTGAGAAGATGAATCTGTGCTTCGGCACTGGTAATGGAAGAATGGAGCTCGCTCGTATGCATGCCGCACACTGCCAGCACGCTCTTGGTTTCTGCACAAAGCGCCAAAGCATATTGAAAATCTCCCAGAATGAACACGGAATATATTTCTGCCTTCATGGCGTGAGCCTGTGCAAGCAAGTAGCCATTTTGGATGAAAGCCTGTCGAGCCTGTCGTGCATAATTTCTGCCGAGTCGAGCATTGCCTCTGTATTCGTACACTTCCGAGAGATGCATCAAGGCCTTGCCTTTGCCTGTGAGATCGTTGTTCTCGGTGGACAGTGTGAGAGCAAGCTCGCAGTATTTTTCAGAAGTCGTGGGGTCGCCGTTGTTATAGAGATAATACACCGCTAGAACGTTGTAGAATTGCACTTTCAAATGATCAACACCGAAGCGGAAATAGTACGACCAAGCAATTTACCTTCACCAACGCGATCGTTCGCCAGCTTAAACTCTTGAATACCTTGCCTTTTCAAATCGTCGCCCAGAACTTGATTTTCGTACATATGCTGAGACTCGAAGGCCGCACTGATATACTCGGCGCGAGCTTGATGGTCTTCACAATGCTCAAATAAGCGGGGAAGGTGAGCTCTTAAAGGCGAAATTCCTCTCCCAGAAGCCCGGAGAAACGAATCTAAGGTGAGAATCCTACAAATCGGTCGTTCCACGCCAGTCATAATGCAATTTCCAGGGCAAAACATACCTACGAATCTGCCACGCCGCGCCCTCCTCATCCTGCTCTATCGACCAGAGCAAGACGCTTTGCAAATTTCCCAGGTTGGCAGCAATTCTGGGAACGCTCTCGAGAGTTGGAATTTGACGGAAGGATTTCCACAGCATAAGAACCTCATAGAGATGTGTCGTCAGAGGTCGAACCAACCCAGCCTCCGGCGGATGAACGGCACGAATGTATTCGCGGACCGGAGCTAGCGCCTTGATTCGTTTATCGCGATCAGAATATGCGAGCGAAGTCCGAAGAAGAGCGAGTTTGCATTGGTCGAGGTTTGCGATGGGAAGTTCGCATTGCATCAAGTTGGCTTCAGAAATTCCATCCGGGAGAAGGGAAATTGCTTGGAGCAGCATCTTCGCGCCGGGGAACATCGTCATACGAGGACTCGAGAGAGACATGCTGATCGAGATGTCCAGATTGGACCGCCTGTCGTAACCCTCGGAGAGAATCTTGGTACGCTCGTTCCTCCAACGCACTATCACTCTTGCACTCCCTTCGAGCGAAGCAATATTGGCAATGAGGCTCAGGGCAAGGGGAACATTATCTGTGAGTGGCAAAAGGTCGTCGAGATCCGTGTTGTCCTCTGATTCGTCGGAGATGTCGAGGAAGGTCTGACGAGCAGCGTCATTAGAAAGAGGGCCTAATGGCGGGAGGAAAGGCCGGGTCCAGCGCACTCGTCCTGGGCGCTCTACTCCGCGCATAGTGATCTAGTAGGGAAATGATCAATCGGAGATGAACATCATTAAAACGGCGGATATCGCACCACAAGAGCAAGCTGAGAGATATCGGTCAATAGTGATAAAAACTCCTCTACATCCTCGCGTTCGGAACTCGGTTCCCAAGGCGTTTCAAAGTTATCCAGAATGAGGAGAGTGGTTGAAGATGCCATGAGGGTATGCACCACGCCCGGTTTGGATGGTTCTGCACGTATATGTGAAGCAACAATACCGATTAGATCACGGCAAGTGGAGGCAGCATCACAGGGAACAAAGTATCGGTGTTGGTACATGTCGACAATCTCCGGCAGATTGAGAACCGAAGTAGCCAAGGCTGTCTTCCCAATTCCGCCGGTACCGAGGATCGCGACTCTAGGAGGGGAGTCTTGAACGAGGATGGATACGATTTGCTTGAGTTCATTGTCACGACCGTTGAAAACCTTAGGTGTGGCGGGAAGCAGCGATGCTATAGATTCAACGCTGCGGGATGGAAACGAGGTAAGAGCTGGAAGATGAATGAGTGTCCGTACGAATAGGCGCACCTCGGGAGGTTTCTTGTTTTCCAAAACTCAGCATCGGTAGTCTAAATGCCTCGATGAACGATTGGTGAATATATAGCTCAGAGATCATTCACCGATAACTGACTGGCTGAATCCAGTTTCGATAGGTCTGAAATGATGGACAATAATTCTTCCTTCCTGCGCTGACTGTCACGCTCGATCTCGCCAAGTTGCTGGGTTGCTTGAACGGTAGAATACATCTCGAGACTCGTCAACGTCAACGGTAATAATCAGAAAAGGATCACATACTGTGAATGCTTTGAGACATTGCCTCATCTCTTCCTTGCATTCCTCCATTTGCTGAGTATTCGTACCGAGCCAAAGCCGCCTAAATCTCCCCGAGCTCGCTTCCGCATCCATCAACGAGTGGATCTTCTGTAAAGTACTGTGTACAGAATCATTACTATTAGTTTAATTGTCACAGGCGAAAACGAACCGAGCGAAATTTCCGAGGTTATATAGGACGGACTGAGGTAGGAAATCGGGTGACTCTGCACCGAGGGACAGATCGACGACGACCCAAAGTAGCTCTTGGACTTGTTTCAATAGTTGTAGATGCTCTTGCTTGTGTGCCTTCGCAGACTGGCAATAACGATTCAGCCAAAATTCTGTATATCAAATAGCGACACACCTGGAAGATAACAAGAATCGCAGAACATATCCCGCAAATGGCAGGGAGGAATGGGACCTGCAACGCTTTCGATACGTCCTGAAGCGCTCCGACAGCGGTCGCAGCTTCTTGCAGAATCCCAGAGCTTACTTTCTCAGATGGTGGCATGGCGATTCAGAGTGGGAAGTACGATTGAGGATATGAAGATCCTTCGAGATATAACGTCGGAGTTGAATCCCTGGATAGGCTTCACGTACAGCTCCGCCGAAAGGGAGCCCGCAACGCCGCAGTGACCGAAGCAAACCCCGGTTTGCCCGAATTTGGAACAATGTACTATACCGAATGAAGCCATATTGTCAAGTACAGTAAAAAGCGACTGATGTGATTGTAGAAGTCATACTTCCTGCGCGCCGTCGGGTGCCTTATAGTTAGGGCGTATCCCACGAGAGCCATACTGGCGGTTCGGCGTCGTATCCTGTGGTATACACAACTGAAAAATGAAATATAAAGATTATATTTGTTCTCAACGACATACCGCTGGCCAGAGGCGGCGACTGCGAAGTAGTCGAGCTGCTACTTCCCCAGAGTTTCTGAGGAACTTCATCCATCTGTGCTCGACCCTCGCGAGCCACATTATGGTGTTTTTGCTCGCCTTTGTTCTCTACGTCATCAATCGCGCCGAGGAAAGTCCCGCGCACGGTTTCCCCAACACCTAGGAAAAAGATAAGCCTGTTTAGAGATGGTTCACGGGAGAATCAACCTTGAACAAGTTGGCACACAGTCCTGTCCAGTTGTTTAATGTTAGTCTGGGCGGCAATTCAAATTCAAAAATCATTCGCCCAACATTCGCCGCACCAGAATGTGCCCGTTATGACCGTCTCCATGGATCCCGAAGGCCGAGTTGATGGGATGACGGCCGGGGGAAGTGGATTCGAGAGCAGTCTGGTGCTTTCGGAGGCCTTGCTCTGGGACATGATGATGAGGGGAGGAGACAAGCTATCGCCAGGATATCGCTGCCGTGACGATGTGGCATCAGTGATCAAACGCGGTCACGTGTAAACACCACGTCTTCTTCCCAGTAAGTTGTTCAAATGTCCTTGCATGGCGGGTATTGAGCAGACTTGAACAGAGTGGCTTTGAGTTGATGAGGAGAGCTTTCACTTTGATTGGCCATTGTCTACAAATGGAAGTAGAACCCGAAAGATATTCTAGCGTACTTATCAGCTCTTACGACCTGCCCTCGAGAGAAGCTCTTTGTTCCTCATAATCCGCTAACACCGCCTTTCCAATCGGCGTCTCCCACTTGGGATGCTTCGGATCGTAACCCCATTCCGCGACTTCTTCGAACAAGTCTTCGGGGTTGAGGCCAGGCTCTGGTTTCTCAAACGCGACATCACCACCATAGAAGTGGACCATGAGTGTCCGTTTGAAGTTCGCTCGCCAATACGGCGCCGCCCCTGCGGGAAGGAATGGCAGCTCGGTAGGGAGCGAGGGAGCATTTGGGTACGCTGTTAGGTCAGCGAATGTAACAATGCGCTTGTTATCCTGTCAACATAAACAGTGAGACACACGAAACACTTCACAGAGCGACTGGGGGAAGATTACATCGATGTCGACACTGAAGATGTTCTCCATGAATGGCTCGACCAGCGCTTGGCACAGTGTAACAGCGTTGTCAATGGTGTTGTACGTTTTGTTGATACCACGTTGATTATCTCTGTTGCGATACAACTTGGGATATCAGCCGATGCCAAGAGAAGAGAAGAAAAATAGTCGCATACAGTATCCGCCAAAGCCGGTAAAAACAACCAGACCACACGGGTAGGAAGGTCGTTCCGACCGGTTATGCAGCAAACATTCCCGTCTCTGGCGCGTACTTCCGCCATGGTGGACTCCGACATTTTGCTCTGAACGGTACAAGTTAGTGGCAGAACCAGAGAGCAAAACGAATGCCGAAGGGATAACGCGCCTCTTCATTAAAATCACCATGGCCGCGTTCGACCACAGCAGCAGCATCGCGCTCGAACTTTGCGAAGGTATGGGGAGGCACATCGGCCCCGATCGGTTCATCGAATGGCTCGTTGCCTAGGATATTCGAATAAAATCTATCTCAGACAGTGCAGGGGTGGGAACAGCAGTAAAACACAAACCAAGATAGGGTCCATAGACACCGGGCTCCAACAATTGTGTGGAGTTACGGGAAATGGTCGGACCCTCACATGTATCCAATCCATAGCGCACAAGGCCGAGCCCTCTCAGGGTTATCTCGCGTAGTTCAATGTCGGGGGAAAAGGACCTCTTGTCGCCCTCGATGGTATCGAGCCAACGATAGAACTGTTTGACACTCATATTGTGGCGCGAGAGATCCCATCCTGTAAATTGAAGTCAATCCCCTCCAATACGACGGAGGAAAGATGTCAGTAAGTACCTCCCACGATGAAGACCAACGGCAACCTCGAGAAGGAGAACAGGAAGAAGTTTCGGTCCTGAGAGATCAAACGTTGGGATTCGACAAATCTAGAGAATATGAGGCGGTAACTTGAATGAAATTAATGGAAGTTACGGAAGGGACATAGTGGGGCAGGCCGCAGTTGAGGTGGGGACCCACTCGTACCAGACCCTCAATATATAGTGCCGGTCGGATCATCGGCCCAGTGGCCTTTTGTTGCGTGGCTTGTGGGTCCAACGTGCTTTCAGATGCATTGTTTGGGGACATGAGGCGAGAAGGCGAGGTATCGGTTCAGGATTGTTGCCACGTCCAGTGGCAAAAATCGGACATGAACACCTCGTGATTCATTCTATATTCCCATCGTGAGTCAATCTTAGTCGGTATACCACGGATACCAGCTAGTAAGCACGCCAGAGAATCAGAAAGGAAAAGCAATGGAAAAGGCAACTCACCGATGACTTTCCGTTCCGGACGCGAGTAGACGAATCGGCGAAGATCAAAAGAGGGACGCTCACGTAGCACAGAACTTGATCTTGCATGGCCTGAACCAGCAAGAAACGAGTGAAGTTCATGGAACAAAAGAAATACCACACGGCTGCAGCAGGTTAGTTGAATGAAGTGACGAGAAACTTAAAGAGAATGGCACGTACGACGAAGAGAGTTTGGTCGGATTTGTTTCATCAACGATGGACTAGATTCAAGGAGAACAGGCATCGCGGAAGTAACGAGAGCTGAGCGTTCGCAATTGTTTCTATTATCCAACTGTGACTCGATCGTAAGTTCCGGGATGAGCTATTGATTTAAACGAGAGTCAGCCTGCAGAGAAAGAGAAGGACAAGAAAAGGAATAGAAAACGATGACAAACGCAATATAATAAATACCCGTCCCGAGCGTAGATGGATCGGCGATGGTCCAAATGGAAGGGGTTCAATGCGTGAAGGAATGAACTCGCCTCTGTTCCTGAACCTCCCCTCATAATCAAGCGCTTCGGATAGTACGGCGGAACAAAGCTGGCGGACGGATCTCGTAAGTAGACGGTTTAATACAACGAAGATCGGGCTCACTGTATTTCAAGTCGGTTGTAGCTTGTTGGATTGAGCCGAAAGAGAGAAATACAACGAGGAGACTAAGTAGTGCAATATCTTGCAATATTCGATGCTGAGCGCGATATCATATCGGGATTCGGGGTAAAGAAGGATGCAGCCACCATTGATCAATTCCAAGCGCCGCGCGTTTGACTGGGGGTGAATCACGAGCAGCATCAACAGAGTGGCAGGAGAGTGTAGGAGCGAGAAGTGGACAAAGAACTAGAGATGAATGACTTGTGAGACGCAGTAGTAACCAATTGAATTCTGAGCCGCCGTATCGCAAACGGTGCCAAGGGCAGGGCGAGGGAGGGCGAATAACTTGGGTATGAGTATAAAAGTGTCGAGGGTACGGCGAACAAGGATTTCGTCGAGCGCGGGCCGACGTTGTCGAGTCGTCGACGCAGAATTGGACAGTGAGTTTCTTCGCCTTGGAAGTTGGAACTTTGGGGCAAGAAGGAACATCGGAGGATATGAAAAACACGCTCCCATGGTGAGTAGACGCGCAGAGTGAATAAGTCGAGAGTAGAAGATAAGTTTTGAATCAAAACTGGCAAACGAGATGGGTGTTCGGCCGATCGGGACAAGCCGTGTTTTGTTTACCGATGATAGATGATGACGGCAATGCCAAGCAAGCCAACACATCCCGCTCTTCTTCCTCTTCCAGAAGTTCCACGACGACCACCGCGGCGCGCCACTCGGCAACCACTGGCAAGCCCTCGAATGTTTTCGAAATCCGAGCGGACACGGCATTCACCCCGGCGAGCTCGTTCAGTTCGGCGCAGGAGCGAAAGTACAAATAAGTACACGGCGCTGGCGGTGAAGAGTGCCAGTGCTGGCGGGCGCATGTGACGACGACGACGGGGAAGCTGGAAGGAAGCGAAGTGCGGGGTGTGACGTCGGGCGAGGATCCGGCACGGTGCGTCGTTTTGTCGCTCCTCATTTCTCACTCGCTAATTTAGTCCTTAGCTTTCCGATGCTGTCCGATGCTGTCGACTACACTTTTGAGTGTATACTGCCCTCGTTAGGCAAGAATGAAGAGCTAACGGATACAAGCATAGCGCCACCGGTTTTCCGCCCATCCCCGCCCCTTCACTTCGTTTTCCGCCTCCGACAACACCTCGAACCCACCGCTCTCCGACCTTCCCAGCTGCGACGCATCCTTCAGTGCGTCGACTTGTTTGTTGTCTTTTCACTCCCACTAGCTAACTCTTGTGCAGAATCTCCTTTGACGTTTAGCTTCGCCTTCAATGGGAAGGAAGAGAACGAGGGAAACGTAGGATTGGGTCGAAAGGCAGTGGAAACCGGTACGTCTGGCACTTTGAGTCTATACGTCTTCCCTTCCCTCCCCGTTTCCGTTCGCCGTCGTCCACCCGCTGCTCGCCGCCGCCGCCTGCTACTTCCGACTTCGCCGCGTTGGGCTTTCCACATATCCGTCCCGCCACCGCGTCTCCTCGCTTCCAGCACATCCGCTCTCAGCGCCACACCGACGAACACCACTCTTCAAATTCATGTGGCTCCCGCACGCACGCCTTCTTCATCCGACCTGCAAATTGTCAACGCGTCAAGGAGCAATTTATCGTTTCGCACCCTGTTGGTAACTAGTCAATAAATCGATTTCATCGAGAAACTGCTGTGCCGGGTGCCTCGTCCTACTCTCAAGCCTCACTCCCGACTCACTTTTGTCTCGCAAGACCCACTCCAAGCACTTCAAGCACGCTCGACGCCGGCTTTCTCAAGTCTTCCGGCTCTGGTGGCTGGTGGGTTGCCGACCTTGAATGAATCGAATGAAATCAAAATTTCCAGTTCTTCATCAAACTGACATGAAGCTTTACTTGAATACAATCAGCATTCCAACTTCGCTTCGTCCGGCCGACTCTGAGCTTTCAGAACATCATCGCTGCGCAGCTTGCTGTAACGAACCGGAGTACTTCTGCTGCTCGAGGACGATGGTGGAACTCTACTGTATTCCTTTCGGTGTGATTTTTCTCGATAATTTGTTGGATGCGCGGAGTGATTGTGGTGATTCAGCTACACCGTAGGTGTCTTCGTGTCCGAAACGGAAGCCTGCCTAGATCTCACCCGCTGTCAATGATAGCTTGGCTTCCGATGTAAGTATGGTGTTCCGCTCCAACAACAGTGTCTGCTCGCCGATATGCTATTCTATTGTTTCCTATAACCTGGTATCTCACAGCGACTTCGATCTCGGCGTTTTTTGACCTGGTGCCTGCAACAATTTGCGCATCTATCGCTCCACGGGGCTGGCTTTGCTCCCATTCAACGGTGAGTTTTCTTTCTTCCGTTTCCACGGCGAGCTTCTCACTGACTTCGTCGCAGTGTTCTCATTTTTTTTCACGTCTGCCTCTGACGGCGCGCTTAGCTGAGCTCTTCAATATTGCTTTCAAAGTATCGCATTACCTAGAACGAGGTATGGTCTCTCGGCTTCCTTCTCCCAGGTGTTTATTTCGATTTTGGCGTCTTCAACTTAACTCGAGAATCGGATCTCTTGAATGATTTGCTCAGCTATCGCTGTCGCTGGGTCGACGGCTCTCTACTTTGACATTGAACGGCGATTTCTTTCCCATATGGCGCGCGTTTCTCACTACACGGCACACCCAGACTTCCAATTTTATTCTGTGCTAGCGGATCGACGGTCAGATCAACTTGAATTCGATGCAGATCGATGAATTTACAAATTTCTGGGTTAGATTGAAGCGCGTTGACGAGTCTTGACAGTCATTACCGCGGCAACGATACACGAACCCTGCCAGCGCACGGTGTGCCTTTACAGTCGCATGTTTCAAGTGGCTTTATATCTTCTCATTCCCAGGACGCGTGCAATGTCGATACGAACTGTGTTCTCGGGAGTCGGCACGAGCATTCAATAAATACTAGTTTGACTTTGAACTCTGGCTGTATTGTACAAGTAGACATTACCGACGCGACCCACCGAACCGTGAACTTCCCAACCAATCCAGGATCACAGACACTCTGGCACGTCAACCTCGATATAAGGAATCGTAGGAAACGCCTCTTTATACTGCGCCGCCTTCGCCTTCAACCTTCCCTCCGGTTCTCCTTCCTCGACAACGACCCTGAGCTGCTGGAGTGTACAGCCTGATCTGTAAATGTACACCTTCATTGCGTCGATACGCTCCTCCTCCGTCTCTCCATGGAGAAAGCTTTCCCTGAGATCAAGAGAGACGAGGGCAGGGGTGATGAGGTAGAAGAACAGCAGCATCGCTGCCTTAGTGTAATCCAGATCCAACTCTGGGGAGGAGGAAGAGGAGGGGAGGAGGATTTCGAGGCTTAGGCAGATCCATCAATTTGATTAGTTTTCTTTCGTCGTCTTCCGCTAATGTGAACAGCACATCCGCGTATACTTCCGAGTCATACGGCGGAATCATGTTGAGCAGCGTGAGCTGGACCAGCCGCGTAGCCAGGCGTATCTGGGGTTTTGATATATCAAAGGACTCTCGGGGAGAGTCAGCGGTGATATATCCTGGTCTCTCGACGAGAGTTAGGATGATGCCATCAGTAGCTGTCAAATCAGCTGGAACAGCGGTTACGCACCTCGGTTCGCGCTCACCGCGGGCGCGAATCGCCGCCCCTTGTCGGTGGGTGCACGACGGCGGGTGGTGCGCGTGATTTGTTGATAGATGTTATGATCGCACGTCCCCATCACGTCCCATCATTCTGCTTTTGGCCTCTTCCGCCTCCGCTCGCTTTGGCTCCTCCCGCCGCTCCTGGCTCTTCCTGCTCCCGGTGACCCGTCCACGCATGCTCGAGAAGCACTCCTCGCGCCCGTCGCTCCGTATATCCCTTCAATCGTCCTCGTAGCTTCGTGATTGGTCCCCTACTTTCCCCCCCATTCGGCACGGTACGCCCTCAATTTTCCCTTCCGGGCTTCTATACCGCAGCGGATTTTGCTCATATCCCTTCTATAGATTGCTTACCTTGCGCTTGCGCTTAGCGCTCGTCGTTTGCCCCGTTATTCCGCTTCCCAGCCGCCGCCGCCCGCCGCTTCCCGCCGCCCCGGCTCTCCCTCCCTCCATTCCGTATATCCAACGTTAGGAGAACATCCCTCTTGAACACACCAACACCCATCGCGCTTCACCCCGCCCCGTTCGCTGCACAAAACCCGCGTCGATATATCCGGGCACCCACCCCGCCCAATATATTGCTTCTCTGCCTTCAGGCAATTGCCCATCTATTCACCAGCACTCCTCTGGGCTTCCCCTTCGCTTGCAGGCTGTGCAGCGCCCGCCTCTCGCTATCCTGACTCAAAATCACCTCAATTGTTTCCGTATTTCATTCAATTCCCTGCCCCCCATCTAAATGACCTATTCTCTGTTTCTGTTTCTTGTTACATACCATTTTCAATAGCTATATGTGTGTTCAATGTATTTTAATTATAGTAAGGATGGCCGCTCAAAATTTTTTTTCTCCAAGTCCCACAATGTGCATGACACCATGTGCCCTCCTGAAAATGAAAGCTTTCAAGAGGGCACAGTGGCCCAGCTGTAACGGCAGCAATTCCGTTGGGTCGGACCTCGCGGCGAACGACGCATGTAGCTCGTTCGACCCGGGCAAGACACGCCCTGACGCCCTCTTTTTCCTGTAATTACATCACATTCTCACTGTATTTTTTTTTTACCAAGTCCTCATCGTGATATATCACGACTGAGGTGATATATCACCCCGCCCACAGACACTTAAGTGGAATGATCATACTCTACTATTCAGAACTAAGTCCTAAGGTTACCAATAAGACATGACAAGTTATCAAGAAAGAGACGGTCCAAGCGGAAAATAGCTAAGTAAATAAATTTTGGGTCGGTAAGGCGACGCGTAGGAAAGAATGCTGGTTGAGCAGCAGTCCCCGAGGGTGGTTGAACACCCATAGCCGTTGAGGGCGAAAGGTCATGTCGACCTCTATGATCGCTTAGTGCTTGCGTCTGAGAGAAGACAAATATTAATGAGATATATTTTGAAGACAGAAGTCTTACCTTTTCGACGCTCCTTTTCCGCCTGCATCCGCCGCCTTCCGTTTGTTGTTGGACGCTGTCGCTGCCGCTGCCCTCGTGTTCTTCACCACCGGATTATCCGGGATCTTCGTCCCGTCGCGATACGTCGCCCGTTTCAGCGCCCGACCCCTACTACTCGTCGGGAGCTCATCAACCTTCTTCCCGATCATTGTCACCACCGTCGCGCCGTTCACAATGCGCTCCGTGAACCCTCGCCTCTTTTCCTCCGCCCTCTGTGCCGCCGCCGCCGCCGCTTTCTTCCTCTTCTCCTCCGCCTTCTCCTCCGCCGCTGCGGCACGCGCACGGTCACGATTCGTGGGTCCGCCGGTGGGGTGGCAGACGGTCACCGTCATCCGCCCCTCACCAAATGGATTGGGCACGTCCGAGACAGCGGACTGATTCGTCGTCTCATCTAGGACGACCTTGCGAGGCCGTCCTCGTTTCCGTGTCTCCACCGCCTCCACCTTCTTCGCAGCCTCCGCCGCCCGCCTCGCATCTTCCTCCTTCTGCGCTGCACCACGCGTAGCGGAAGGTTTTGGTGCTTTGGAGGCTGCTGGGTGCGATGCCGGCGCAACGGGGGGGCGAGTTGCCGGGCGTGTTATGGGAAGACGGGATGGAGGAACTACGGCGTCGCTGTCGGCAGGCGCGTCGGGCACAGTCGTCGGTGGGGTCGGTACCGCTGGTTGCGTCGATGAGGGGGACGTAGGGCTGGACGAGGTCGCCGTGGTGTCGTTGGTGCGACTGGAGGGGGTCAGGGGTAACGCTGACGATGTATCTGACACGGATGGCGAAGGTGCTGACGGTGCGATCGCCGCAAGCGCAATCGATGCCGCCAATGTCGGGCGGTTTGGGGCGCGGGCTGCGGTCCCAAAGATTGGGCGTGGAGCTGGAGGCTTGCGGGTGGGAGGTGTGAAAGCGCTAAAAAGAGCGCTGGGGCGGAAAGCGCTCGCTCCTGACGCCGCCAAATGATTCTTCAGGAAACCATTCGCCGCTGACCCCGACACATAATTCTCGAGGAAACCATTCGCCGGTGACGACGCAACAACTTCTGCATGGCCTGGGGCACAAGCTGCGGAAGCTGCGGACGCCTCGACAAACGTCGAAGAACTTGATGTCGCCATGCCAGCAGCTGAACTTGATGCGAAAGCGGAGCCCGTAGGTGGCGAGAACGAGGAAGTGGTGGGTGCGGGGATATTCTCGGATGCTGGGAGGACGCTTGGTGCTGTCGTGGGGGAAGCGAGGGTGGGGGAGAAGTCGGCGCTTGGTGAGAGGGTGAAATCGAAGGCGTCGACTCCCAAGCTCGCGAGCGGCGTCATTGGAGTCTCATCGGGGCTGTGTGGCTCGGGAGAGTCGCCTTGAGGAAGCCACAGTCGAGGAGGACGAAAGCCGTGGTCGTCAGGGCGTCGCACAGACGACTCGAGTCCCATGTCGACAAGATCGTCCGCAGAGCCACCTAGAACAGGCTCCGCGCCGAAGTTGTCGCTCGCGAAATCGAGACCAGTGAAGCCGTTCCCATCTTCATGGCGTAGATCGCTCCAGTTCGCCCAGGGGCCGAAGTTGGTCTCATCTTGAAGGCTGCCCAGGTGTCAGTCGACGAAATACGTCCAGTCATTTGTGAGTACTCACCTGTCACCGTTTGACGACTTCTCAGTACCCTCCGCAGCGGTTTCGGTACCCTCCGGTGTTGCAGCACTGAATGCCTGTTAGTTATCAATGATCCCGCACGGATGAGATGAAAGACTTACTCGTGCGTGTCGCGACTAGCAGGAACAGAGTGCGCCGGGTCCACAGCAGCCTCACGAGGTGGGGGAGTGTCGTCGTCCTTCTCAGTAACCGTAGGGGATGACTTTGGTGCGGTCTTCTTAGTTTTTTTCGTCTTCTTTGGCTTCGCCTTCTTCGCAGATGCAGCAGAAGCGAAAGCCGGCTCGGTGGGCGGCAGGATGCGGTGGACAGCAGGCTCAGAGGCAGAGAGTTCGGCGGGCGGCGCAGTCGAGGAGTCTGAAGTAGGTGATGCAGTTGTTGGCAGCTGGAATCCCGCACAATCGCTCGGTGCTGTCAAATTGACCGTCAGCTAGCGTCCATTTGGTAAAGTCGATAAACCTCACAAAAGACCAGTCTCAGGAAGTCTTGAAAGGGCTTGAGCACCTTGTCGTCGAAATCCACGCAAACGTCTTCGAAGTCGTTGCCCATGGGAGTTCTGCCATGGCAGATGCTGGTAGGAGGAGAAGGTGAGACGTGTAAACAAACAAATGTCCCAATTAGGAAGGACTCACACTTTCAACGACAACTGCCCTTGAAGTCTTGGATGCGGGCCGCCGACGACAGTAAACCCAACCCATCTTGTCGCCTCGTACAACGCCTTGTGGATATAGACCATCGCCGTCTCTATCGAGTCAATTCCTCTGCGAGATCCCGTCAAGATTCTGTTTAGACAACAAGTGACGAGAACTTACTCAAGCATCGACCAGATGCTAGTTATTGCTTTGGCGCCACTCTCTTTCGCCTCCACCAGCTGCTTCTTCTCCTCTTCCACCGCCGCCTCCACCGCCGAACGTTCTTCCTCAGTCGCTGCCGCAAACAAACGCGCGATAACTCGAGTACGAAGCTGCATCAGGACCGATTTCTTCTTCTTGCTGCGCGCCGCAGGAGTGTCCTCGGTCTCGTCAGTCCAGTCGTCTTCGTCGTCCTCGATGTTCTCCGCAAGTAATTCGTCATACCCTGCCGCAGTCAACGCCTCCTTGACAATATCGCGATTTCTGAGTTGGAAGACCTCGACGGGACGGTGGGCACGTTTTCCCTTGCCCTGGAGTTGCAACAGGCGCAGGATTATGGAAAGAGTTTTTGCGCTGATGGCGTCGGCAGAGTCGGTTTTCTTGCGCGTATTACGAAACCAATTCTCCAATTGCTAAAATGTGGTAAGTCTGACGCATTGTTGACGGATCCATAGCATATTACTGACCTTCTTACGCTTTTCTAAGGCTGTCGAAAGCGTGTCTTCCTCTTCTGCCGTCAATTGTCGGGCATTGACGTCGGTAGGCAGAGGAAGACCCAGCTCAGCCTGCGCGGGGAACCTCTTGAAATAGTCCTCGTACATTGGGGCCCAGCAAAGGTGAATTTTGTTGTCGGCTCGCCGTTTGACGTATTCAGGGAGACGGCCATTCAGCCATTCCAAGATCGGTGGCTTAGTCCAGCCGGCGGGCGCCATGGAAGGGTATGAGAGGTTTGAGTCGACGGATGGACGGGAGAAGGGAGTCGGACGGGTCGAGTGGAAGTCAAAAGCACAAGCAGGAATATTTCAGGCGGGAAAAGACGTGACCAACTATTAAGGTCGGTGTTTTGGGTCAGTTCTTGTTGTTACAGGAACGTCTTATTGACATCATATCTCGCTCTTTTTAGCCCGCATCAGTCGTAGATCCCCACATTTGCTCGCTACCACACTATTTTGTCCAAAAATATGCTCGTTTCTGCCAAGTCCTCCGAATTGAGCTTGTTTTCCGCTTCTCGCCCCGGGCTCTCCGTCGCCAACGAACCAATCCCTTGTTCAGCCGGATTTACCCCTTGAAAGGCAGCTCATGATGATCCCCATCAACCAACTCCAATATCCCTGTCTTTTCTGCCGGCGAGCATCATTATGAAACCAATTTTGCAGTCTCTGCGACACAAAATCTCAGATTTACATGTTCGCACTCTCTCGACGAATCTGATACTGACCTTGCGGCGTCTCTGTACCGCCCAAGACAACGACTCTGCCTGTTCCTCCGTCATGTCCTCAAGAGGGATTCCAAGCGCCTGGTGTTCTGGAAATCTCTCAAAATATTCGAAGTATAATTTCGGCCAGAAACGGTGTAAGTGGTGTCCCTCGCGGTTTGATCTGTATTCCGGTATGCGAGACTCAAGCCACTTTGTCTGCTCCGGATCAGTCCAGGGCAACATGGTAAATCACAGGTGAGCTTTGGCCGAATCGCAGTGCGCACGAACTCAAGCCTTATAAGGTCAATCTTTTCACCGCCGGCGGCCGGCGCCGTGGGCTAATGTTTTTCGGACGCCCGGAAACCTGATATCTAGGTGCGCAAATCCTCTATCAAAATGGGGTTTGTTTTGGATTGATTGAACCAGCTCGATTTGTGTCTGATTCAGGTCGATAACGGGTGGCTCGGATCCTGTAAAGCACCCGGTGGTCATTATCAGCTGAGATCGATTCTCTTAAGCTGACGTCCTCTTCAGATTTCCCCCCATCCACCTTTCCCTTCACTCTCATGTCGACCTCTGCGCAAATAACCGCCGCCGCCAACCCCCACCAGGAGCTGGCGTCGGCGCTTAGCCAGCTCGGCGCATTGACCAAGGCCTCCATTGAGATGGCTCAGCGCTGTGTCCAAGTGGACGGTGAGTTTGTTGTTCCCTATCCCCCTTCTTCCCTTCTCATTCCTTTTCTCAGAGAAAGGCCTATCCATCCTCGCCTTGGAAATGGCGAAGCATTGTGTTGATCTCAATGGTGCGTGTTCTGTCCCTTAGCTTGATTGTTTCCTTACCTAGATTTAGAACGTTTGCCCCGTGTCATCGCCGCCGAAGCCGCCGCCTCCGTGTTGGACGATCAGATGGCCGCCCTAGGCCTCGCTGCCAGCGCCGCCGCCGTCAACGTGGATGATCGCCGCACGTATTCTCTCTTCTCGATCCCAGCTTGCACTCATCTTCGCCGCAGCCACCTTTGTTCAAGGCGTCGCCCCAACCCCCGCCGAGATGGAGACCACCTTCCAGCCTGGCAACGGCGACAATCAGACGTGGTACGTCGTCTGCGTCGGCCGCATGCCCGGCCTTTACCCTGATGCGTCAGTTATATTCTCTTCTTTCATTTCTCTTTTCCGACTTATTTCTCTTCTTTTGATTCTCTTTTCTGACCACCATTCTCTATCTCTCCAGGGACTCGGCCAACGCCCAAGTGCTCGGGGTGCCCGACCAATCCCGCCGCAAGGTCTCGGGGCGCGTCGCGGCCTTGGCGTACTACCGTCAAATGTATGAGGATAACAAGGTCATGCGGCTCAACGAGCAGCAGTGGTATGTTCCTTTCATTCATTCCTCATGCAAATTAACCACTGACGCAATCTTTGTTATAGATATCCGTCGCTGGATGTAGTGCCTTTCGTTCGTTCTCTCAATGTAGTAGTGTCTCGTAGTGCTGTCTCCGTCTCGCGTTGAATACATTGCCTTCCTTGCCGTTTTCGTTCGCATCTTAAACATTTAGAGTTTTCCTGCCGGCACGACATAGGTCCAACGTTATCGCTGAGATGTCCGTTGAGGTTCGTTCCGTGTTTTCAAGCGATGTAAATCAATTCAGATTCCAATTCTGATAGCCACCAACAACCGGTACTACCGGTCCTCGTCCGTCGCTGACAACCGGTCCTCGTCCGTCGCTGACAACCGGTCCTCATCCGTCGCCGACAACTGCCGTCTACCTTCGTCGTCCCAATCCCTAGTATACTCATACTCCTCATGCGAATGTCGCCAGGCACGCACCCATTTCCACCGCTCCGAACTCATCATCTCCACTCGCTCACTCGTCCGCCCAGACCTGTTCCACTGCACCCGCGGCACGTCATCATCAAACTCTTGAGGCAGGGCAAGATCGAGGGTCATCAGCTGAGCACGTTGCACACCGCTCAACGGCCCGACCTGCCCCAGAAGACGCCAAGTCTTGCGTTGAAGCGGTGTCGCCGGAGAACAATAACGCGGCAGCATTTCGTCAACGAAAAGATTCGGATCCGCTTCCGGGGAAGTTGCTGGGAGATCCAATGCGGCGTCGCGGGAAGACTCGCGAGAGTCAGAACTCCTGGGATGAGGAAAACAATCAATACATGTAGAGTCAAAGACACGAAAGAAACACACAACGAATCCCAGTAGGAACTTGATGGACTGGGTATGTGGATCAGACTGATTCAGACAATGTGATGAAACGATGGTGGCGCCGACCTAGCTGCCCTGATCTCGAGAATTCTTTCCGTTGCCAAATCAGCAAGAAGCTCCAGAGCCGACGTGGAAGGCGCATTTGCTGCAATGGTTGACACCGGCTTTGGAGTGTGTGTGGAAGATTTTGACCGTGAATCCGTAACGCGGCGTCTTGCTTTCACGGCAGCCCTGCATATGACAACTTACTTCGATCCCGGTCCCTCGCGAAGAATGTGCCTGAGACATACCGTCGCTGTGTCAGGTAAGAGGCTTCCTTCTGTCTAGTATCCGGTTTCCTGTTGATGATTACATTCATATCTATCTCCCCACCTTAACAATGCTCCGCCTCACTTGCGATACTTGACTTGCCGCTGCCTTGCCTTTTCTTTAGATTCCGGAGTGGATACCCGTAGCCTTGAAAATGGATTTCCAGCAATGTCCCAGGACATCGAGTTCGAATTTTCAGTCACCGTCGCGGAGTTTCTTGAGAGGGGAGCTTGAGGATCGAGTTTTTTGTCATGAGCGATGAGGCAGAGTAGAGTCAGTCACGGTGTGACGACCGTGACTTGCCCTCTAAATCGCCAGAATTTCGCTTTCACCCCAAGGTTTGGAACGTGTTTCTCCTTTATGCGGTGCGAATACAATTGGACTATGTATATAATAGTCCGGGAACTATTTTTGCTCTCTCAAAGTTAGAGGTCCCTCCAGCGTACACCAATCAAGTTGACAGTGACGCCCAAAGCGGTCATGTTCATCACCCTGTTGTCGGGTCTCGCAAAGGCATATAACGTATTCACAGCATCTAGAATAGTCTCAAAGGCTTAAAGACTCAATGCAGATGATAATTAGCGAAGAATCTGCGCGTAGTTTTGAAAAAGTAGTTGGAGCCAATGGACGGTGCGTTTAGCCTACTATATCCTACTACAACCCAGGCTGCTTCTCGCGCTTTTACTTTCTCGACTCAAAACTCCCCTGATTTCCGCAGATCGTGCCTCAAAGATGTTTGGTGTGAATATACAAACATTTCAGTATGTATAATTCTATGCTCAGCCAATCTGTTAATTTCTGGAGAGGCAAACTCTCTGACAGTGACGCCAGCCGCCCTTCGGCACAGGCAATCTCGGTGAGATCCGGAGCCATCATGACCTCACTTCCGTTCTCTTGGCATCGTTTCCCACCATTCTCGGTCTTTCCTCCTCTCACCGCCTTCGTCGGCACGCGCCTCCCTCGCACCTGCATGCCTACTGCGACCACATCGTCTCACTTTGGCGAGCCTCGGCTCGAGGAATCCCTCCGAGTTCAACGTACGCAAACGAACTTTCACTCGGTTTTGCTTGTCCTAACAATCAAGCAGTCGCATACCTGATTCGTGCAAAGCACCATCGTGCACGCGGCCTACGGGGGGCGGACTATTGGAATGCGCGGATACGCCGGGTGCAGCTTAGATTGCGAGAGGCAACAAATCACCGTGTCGATCGCGATGAATCGGATGATGCCGCAATTTGTTAAGAAGACAACAATCACAGGTGGATCTTTCTTGACTTGTTTCCCCCTCTCACTCTGCGCTGACAATCTATGTCGTCCTCAGAACATCCATGGAGTCCTGCTCAAGACAAGGCTTTGAAAATAGGTGCGCGGCGATTACTCTCATTTATTTCGACGTGACTGACAAGATCAGACGTCGTACGCGCCGAAGGCACTGCGATAACTCTAGCCATGAGGGAATGGCTGCAGCATTATAGGATTCCGCAAAACCCGCTCCCTCCGCGTCCCCCGCAGTATTACGAACAACGTCTCGCCGACCTCTACACCCGCCTCACCGAAAAACAACAAAAATCCAAACGCCAGGTCGACATTGTCGCCGCGCACCCCACCCCTCCCCCCATTCTCGCTCACAAGCACTACCAGAAGAAGCGTGTAGCTCTCTACGCTCGCCTGACTCGCAAGCACAATCGGCGAATCCAGCTTGCGGAGCTCGACACCCTTCGCAAACGCGCCATGGCTGCCAGTGCACGGAAATGGCCGCCTTCTCGCAGCCAACCTCAGCATCCCGACAATCTGGCGCTCGCGGCGGCCTGGCGGGGGGTGGAGGCGGACCGCGCTGCGAAAGAGGAAGCGCGTCAGGCAGCAGAGGCGACACAGCGTCGGGCAGAGGCGGAGGGGCGCGTGGCGCATTTGGTTGAGCGTCGTGAGGCGGGCCGTCACCGTCTTGGTAAATTTTTCCCGTAGTCTGCATCAACAATATATTATTACATGACACGAACCAAGCGTGAACAGGCGTGAACCGGGTTCAGTCGATCTTTCCATAAGGAGAACAGTCCAATGATATCAGAGTACAGACTTTGGATTCGTGCGTGATCTTGATTCCCCTTCTTCCTTCGCCATGACCTCCCTCACCCCCAGCGTCTGCCTCCATCTGGCGCTGTTCTGCGACATGCCAGAGCGGCTGAGTCTCTATGGCGTCTCTAAACCCGTTCGAGCCGCCATCCGCGTCCTTTTATATACCAATATCCAGGTCGATAAACGCGCCGCAAATTTGGTCGTCCGATCTTTGGCTAAAAACCGTTCCCTGCCCAAGTTTGTAAGTCCCACTGGTCTTCGTAATTGTCTTGAGTATCTCTGACTGTGCAAAGGTGGAATGCTTGTGGTTCCGCGACCGAGATACCCTGATCGAGGCCAAATATTGGGCAGTCGCGCTGCCAGCTATGAAAAATCTGTGGCTGTTAATAATTCCTGGCAAAATCGACATTCCACGACACATTATCTCTCGCACCCCCTTCCAACTCCGTTACTTCGGCGCCGTCTCCAACGTCTCTGGTCATTGGCCTCTCTTTCTGCGTCGCCAATTCGCTCTCCAGGAGATTAGCATCAATGGGGAATTCCGTGGTCCCTGTCCGGGAATAGGTGCCCTTCCCGCCCTACGCCGTCTCAAAGCTCAGCCAGAGGATGTGGCGACACTGCTGGAAC
Source organism: Favolaschia claudopus (assembly GCA_037176885.1). NCBI lineage: Eukaryota > Fungi > Basidiomycota > Agaricomycetes > Agaricales > Mycenaceae > Favolaschia > Favolaschia claudopus. The sequence goes on from JAWWNJ010000015.1 coordinate 82,231, forward strand.
GCCACCACACCCTCGCCGAGATCTGGTTCCTCAGTCCAGCGACATCCTTGGCTGTTCGGACGTTGGGAGATACACATTTGGCGCGACTCGCACAAACGCGCTCGCTGCTTACCCATCTCAGAATCGGGGTGCCTGAGCTCCTCCCCATATTCTCCGCAATCCCAGACATGTTCTTGACTCTGCAGCATCTCGTGCTCGACGAAGATCTGAGTTGGTCGGCGTTTACGCTCGAAACTCAAGAAGTTTTGTATCTGGTAAGTCGCCTCACTTGCATTCCGTTCCAGTCGATGACGATCACCTACCAGTGGGAATCGCCGCTGCAAAAGCTGGCGGTTATTCTGGACACTCGATTCGAGTTCCTCGAGTCCGTCTTCCTCGTCTTTAACAGCCGCCGCGAGAGTCGCATTGGGAATGAGCGAAGACTGCTAAAGCTTTCCGACGCCCGTTGTTTTGCCACAGTATTCGCCAGTTACTCGAAGGCACCGCTATTCAACATTCTTCGCATCCAGGCTTGCAAGGGATACGCCGTTTGTAAGGGTTGGGACATGTCGGGGATCAAATTCTACCCTTTGTCGGCGAAAAGGCGTGTGCAGAAACCGCTCTATGCGACGCTATTTGTGCACCAGGACGAGTATTTCTAGACATGTTTAGGATGTATTGAATAACTATTGCTTCATTATTGCTTTATCGTTGCGTTTGAATTCACTTCAGAATGAGAAAACTCGGTTCTGTCCAAAATAAGACAGGGGTTGTGTGGTCGTATTTGATTTGCTGTCCTTCTGTCATCAATTCGCTCGTCTTTCTTGCGTCTTTCACTGGCTTGCTTCTGGGGTGTAAACCGAGGCAACCCTCTCATCTGCACCTTGCTTGGCGAGCTTCACGACGGACTGGATTCCGGAATCTATTCAAAGGCGGAACTACATCCTCACAGTTCTTGGGCGGGCTGCAGTTTCCGGCCGCCGTCATATCTCAGTTACAATCATTTGCCCTGGAAGCAGGAAGCATACAATCTCGGAGCACACTTGACTACAACTCCAACCAATACTGCACGACCTTCACCGTCAATTCTCCGGAACAACGGGCGGTACCTCTCACATGGCTTATCGGCGCAATACGTTTGGCTTGGATGCGGAGTCTGGTCGCATGGATTCGCGCTCGGAACTGCGCAATCTCTCCCGGAGTGCACGCGTGGGTATGGGCCCGAATGGTGAGAATGGTGAGAAATCTAAATGTCATCAAATCCCGCTGAATGTGTCGCCAGCGCCTGCCAAAACGACCGATTGGGAGGTAAGCCACTGATTACTTGTATTAAAGACACCTTTCCTCAGCTTTCTGTCTAGGTCTAGCATGGTTGGGTGCACGGCGAGCGAGCGGAGGAGAGAGATGTGGGTCAATCCCACGCCTACTCTAACTGTTTTCGGACGGACGGTCAATGTCGGTCATTCGAAGGAGCGGGGAATGCATTTGACAAGGCGGTGCGTTCTGGACTTCTGCAGATCTTCGTATCCATCTTTGATTGTCTGAAGAATGATGCTGATCACGAAATAGGCAAGAAATCATCGACTTTGGCCGGCCATGTTGTGCAGTGCATGGGCAACGGCGTCAAGGGTTCGTCCTCAAGACAAACATTCGAGTTAATACGGGCTTTCTGCCCTGAAAACTATCCCTCACGTTATGTTCCTCGCAGTCACAGGTGGCAGTTCGACTGCTTCCGACGGACAGATCCCAAAGAATCGTTCGGGCTGAAGATCCTCAGAAGGTTGATTGATGCTGATGAAGGAATTTCAGGGATGAAGCATGAACCCGCAACAGTAACCCAGCTCACCGATAACTCGTCCGAACCAGCTGTGCAAACCAGGATTCGCGCCAGGCACGATGTGCCCAACATAGAGGTATCTCTTTTCTTCAAATTCTTGGCAGCTAAGGTGCGTGTTTGTTCTCTACTACTTCGGCTTATTCTTATCTGGCCTCCCGGCAGATAACACATGGAACTTCGCTCACACATTTCAAGTCCAGACACCCAATCTTCGTACCCGGCCCCCCCACTGCACCATTCTCCCTATCGCCTCATGCAGCCGGCAAATCATCCAAACTCTCGTCGTTCCCGTGAGTTATAGTTCCATTTCTCGAATCCCGATACAATCGCTGAGGTTATCTGTTATGTCTGGTACCCTAGTGCTACCTCGAAAGTTTCCCGTGAGGCCGAACGACGACGCTGCGGAGAAACGGCTCAGAAGGCAGGTCGCGCTGGAACTCGAGCGCCGCAAGGAAGAAAGCTGGAAGGCATCGACCCCCGAAGCTCAGGAGGCTTCCGACAAGGCCATGAACGAGCTTGGCGCTGGCTTCGAGCGTATTCTGGACGACTTGAAGAAGTGCGTTTTTTGTGCTGATCCTTTTTTCGTTTTCCGTTATCTAATGAATCCTGACCTCCTGCAGCTCTTCCGACACCTCTGTTCACTCCCCGAGGCGCTTAGCAATGTAAGTTGCGCATATTGTAATGTGCTACACTCTGACTAACTTCTCGCTCTATAGTTTCGTGGACTGCCCCAGCCCCGGCGGCACTGCTCTCGAAGCTCAGAGCGAAGCTCAAAGCGAGGACCAACGTCTTGAAGACGAAGTGATGGCTTGGCAGTGGGACATGTGGGTGAAGCAGGTATTGGATTCGATGAGAGAACCCGAGCGCCAGCAGGTGTTACGAGATTGGCGGGAGCAGGAGGAGCCCGAGCGGCGATGGGAAGCGGCTCGCGGGTATGCGGATGACTTGGCCAGCAGCGCAGCGGACTACGTTGAGTATTCTTAATCTTACCTCTTCAATACCACATCTTTTCTGTTTTTCTGGTAAATAGCGACTGCCGACGTCGGTTGTCTTGAAAGTCTTGGGTACGTCTTCTCTAGTGTGAATGTTTCTGAGGAACTGAGACACAAGTTCCAGTGGACGCCTATGCATCTGGGATGTCTCTACCAAGGCAGTTGTATTTCAATCAGTACCGGCCAGCAACAGGTAGGCTATCTCTTCGACTCTACGTTCTCCTCGACTCACTATTCGTTAGATCTATTTGTAGGCGAGCGTTTGCTCACGTTGAAGTATCCTTCGCAATGGATGGTGTTCGGCTCCGTCAGCTATGATCGCGGGTGTCAATTTGGGAGTGCCATGATGAAAAATACGTTGGTGAATGCGGAGCGGATTGAGAGTGAGTGGGCGGATTGTGGACGTTCGTTGAAATGTTCGAAGGAGATGGGTAGGGGGATTCGACATGATGACTTCTCAGTCTTGGTGTCGGATCTGCTTGCAGATAAGTGGCGCGGCGCGATTATAGCTGGTGGCCTGCGACCGTTGAGGAGGTGAGTGGTTTGTTGTTGGCTGCTTGACACCGAACGCTGTCCCTGACTGGTGGGCATGACAGTGTGGATGGAAATTTCAGCTCGAGAACTCGTGGGTACGCCGAGACTGGGACTGGGACGGTCGACGTCGGATACTTGGAGGAAATTGACGAGGATATTTTGCCGGAGTTGGAGTCGGCGGACAACAGTGAGGATGAGGGCGAGACCGAAGACGAGGAAGAGCGGGCTCAATTCAGAGCTAAACTTTAGTATAGTCCTGTGTTGTGTAATTTATCTGCTGTTTGCGAAATTGGTTGACTGCATCGACTGCAAATGGACTTGATTCGTTTTGGTCGGCGCTTCGGCAACCTGAGTTTACGTACCTTCCTCTGGAGAAAGGTACGTAAGTAAATTGTTGAGAATTTGAAGAACATATTTAATTCGAGTCTGCCGTGGCTACAGGACGATCGGAAAGCATCTTGAGATGTAAATTTCTTCTCTTATGTCTAGTTCTACAGATCCCCAACCATCCCTGACCCTGGTGGACGTTAAGATCGCGTGGAAAACAGTACGCTTGGACGTGTTTGTCTCATGCCTTCCATGAGCCATTTTTCTATAGGAATATGGGGGGTGTAAAAACTTTGTCCAGAGAATTTGAGGAACAGCTTAGGATGTGCTGTTCTTCGATCTTCTCCTGCTCTCGTTTACTTTGGCGAGCTTTGATTTTCAAGACGTCGACGTGAAGTCCGATTAAAGCCGGGGCCGACATTGTTTATTGATTGATCGCTGAGGCAGTGCCTCTATCAACACCCTCTTCCTCCTGCCTACGCGTTTGCCGCGTAGGCAGGGGATGAGCTCTCATCAGTTTCATATGGGCTTGGTCTCTCCTCCTCTTCCTCACTTCGCTACCTCACTCGTCGTCTTCACCGGTCTCGATGAGAAGAAACAGGCAGAAACGCAAGGCGACTACAGTCACATTCAGCTTGGGCAACCCAGCACCCGACGACCCGACGACTTTGGTCGGAGGCTCAACTGTGGCTCACATCCTGCGAGAGACGACCTCTGTGGGGCAGACAGACGGTCAGATTCATCGCAGGAGATCGCTTTTGACGGTCAATATCACGGACGCACGACCAACCGCTGTGCACCCCGACATCCGGGCCCCTGAACCACTCTACGACGCTCACGACGCTGCAGAGTACGAGAATGACAATTCTGCGGAGGAAGGTCCAAGAGAATTGCGGGACTCGGTGCGTTGATATGTAATGGAATGAATATGTCGGAAATTGACTTGGTGTTAGGACGACCCACTTCGACAATGGGCGGAGGACTATCGCACTATCTATTTAGCAGAAGTGCTCCGACTTGAAGGGAGAGGGGACCATGCCGCCTATACGACGTGTGAATGTGGTGGGGATGGTCCTGATTTTCGGTGCATGGATTGCATGAGCGGCACCAGACTTGTGTGCTCGTCGTGTGTGAGGGAGGCTCATGCCCAGCTACCCTTTCATAGGGTTCAGGTGCGGTTGTTATGCCCAGAATCTTGACTAAAAACTTATGTTTGGCTCTGAGTAGAAATGGAATGGTCGTTTCTTCGACCGCGTTAGCCTCAAGTCCCTCAACGTCCGCATTCAGCTGGGGCATTGGCATGGTCCGTTCAGACGATGCCTTGTACCCGAGAAAGCCCCAGGCGACGATTTTGTGGTGATCGATACCAGCGGCATCCACAGCGTCGGCCTCGACTACTGCGGCTGCGGTCAGGGCGGTCCGCGCCCGGTGCAACTCCTCCGTGCGCAACTGTGGCCGGCGACGACGACAAACCCACGAACCGCCGCCACCTTCTCGGTACTCCGTCATTTCCATCTCCTCGGCTTCGAATCAAAATGCGCAACCCTCGAATTCTATCAATGTCTGGCAAGAGAGAGCGATAACTTACATCACAGGAAGGATAACGTGAGTAGCTCATGGTCTTCGTCACGCTATATTATCTTTTATTAACGATTGCTCTAGAATCGATATCATGAATTTGGGCGGATGGCTCGGGAGTGGAAGAACGTGCGGATGCTGAAGCGAGCAGGGCGTGGACATGCGGTGAGCGGAGTCGCGGGGACGGCAGCAGGCGAGTGCGCCCTGCTGTGCCCTGCATGTCCACAGCCGGGGAAGAATTTGCCAGCGGGATGGGAAGACGCTCCTGATGAGCAGAAGTAAGTGAATTTCGATGGTCCCAGCCAAGGAATAGTACTAATGGCGACGACTGTACAGATTTATTTATGCATTGTTCTTGGCGATGGACGCCAATTTCCGATTGAAACGGAAGGACGTGTCGACGGAGGAGAAGGATCCGGGGTTAGGAGACGGCTGGGCTTTTATTTGCAATGTGAAGGAGTACATGGTGCATGTGAGGAAGCACTGGAGCATGAATCAACCGGTAAGTGCTAATACCATGGTAAGAAATGAAAGCTGACGCATGAAGGACAGCGGAGTCACTGCGTAGCCCACGACGCAGTGGATAAGCCCGATCGCGAGACCAGAGGGACGGCATCGTCTGGAATCGGCGCTGTTGACTGCGCCCGGCACAACATGAAGCGCCCAGGCGCTGTCGGAGACCTACAACTCGGAGAGCGGTAAGGGTCCATTAATATATATTGCGATGGACTGATTTTTCAAAGGTATATAAATATGGATTATATTTTCTTCAATAGCATCGCTGGTTCGCCGCTAATGCGATTCGTCGTGTCCTACGACATCGCATGCCAATGGCATCTGAATCTGTTGTCTCGTATGGCGTTCTACGACGACGACCACCTCACCATCGACGGCGCGGGCAAATTCTTTACCTTCCTTGTCCCGAAGTTTCACCTGCCCGCTCACATCGAAGCATGTAACCTCAAATTTTCTTTCAATCTGACGCCCGACGTTGGGCAGACGGACGGGGAAGCTCCCGAGCGCGGATGGGCCGACGCCAACCCATTGGCGCGCAGTACAAAAGAGTCGGGGCCAGGCAATCGGCGAGAGACGCTCGACGACCATTTTAACGACTGGAATCACAAAAAGATCATAGGTTTGGGTGAGTACAGATATATGAAGCTTTGATTCGTCGGACTAACGCACCGCGACAGGGTACGCCATTCGAAGGAAGCTAGAAAAGGCTTTACCGGAGATGGTGAGGACGAAGGAAGTGCTGGTGGATATGAACGACTCTGTGGGAGCGGAGACGGTGGAGAAGTGGATGGAGATGGCGGTGAAGTGGGAGGCAGACGTGGAGGCTCCGAATCCGTTCGAAACGATTCGCAAGGATGAGCACCTTGCGAAAGTACGAGCGGACTTGGCCAGGGAAGCGGCGGAGAGGGAAATGGCAGGCAGGGAAGATGCTGGGGCGATAAGGGACGACATGCATGTTTCAGAGCTCATCGCGATGGGACTTCAGCTTGAAGATCAACAGTAAGTGTGCCTCGTTTCGCTTTCATGCTCGTAAATAAAAAATGACACTCGTTTTCTTTAGACGTGTATTAGCCGCCGACGTCTCGTCGACTGGGCAGCATCCGACCGATGGTCAGCGTCGCGCAATGACCGAGCGCACCACCAAGCTGCGCCGCAAGATCACGGCGTGGATTGACATTCAGACGAAGTTTTGGCCTGCGCTGGTCAACGTCCGAGATCGTGAAGATGGCGAGCGGGCTCGTGGATCAGCCGGCGACAACATCCCAGGCGTTAGGGTATCCGCCCTTTCGCTATGGCTCCCGTCTGCTGTCCATGCAGCGTTGCTCAGCGACGTCGGGATCCAGACATCTGTTTCGGAGCTGGAGTACAGGTTACGCGTGGCGCAGGCATCGGAGTCTCTCCACGAGGTGCGGAGGCTCCTTTTGGTGCGGACGCACCTGTACAAAATGAAGGACAAGCACTCGCGAGGGGTACGGGCCAACACCCGGTCGGCGGATAAGATCGCCGCGCTCAATGAGCAAATCAAGCGAGCAGCGGCCACGTATCGCGTCGCGCGTGCGGCGCTGGTTGTGCTGGGTGGCGTATTGAAGAGGAAGGAGTGGGAATGGAGCCTGCTGGAGCTGAAGGAGGCGGACGTGCCCGGGCTGCCCCAGTCTAGTTTCCACGACCCAGAGCGGAAGAAGAAGAAGCGAAAGAAGCATCGTCGAGGCGCAGAGGAGGCTATCTCCTGGATTTGGGTCGCGCGGGGGGAGCGCTGGCAGCCGGGTGACGACGAGGCGATGAATGAGGGTAGGCAGCCGCTCTATTGCTGTATGCCGTCGCTAATGATCCATTCCAGCTGTCCGTATTGAGTGGGCAAAAACCCGTGCGCGCTCGCGGCGCTGGGCTGAGGAAGTGGATTTGCTGGAGGAGGAAATGCGGCGTGTTAGCGCTTTTTTGGCGTGGCGTGCGCAGTGGTGGTCAGGGAGGATCAACCTCTTGCAGCGGGAGGACGGCCCACAGCTCGAAGGGGAAACGGCCTACGCACAACGGCAAGAGAGTATTCACGCCACGCTCGCGGTGGAATTTGCGAAGGAATGGGAGGGATTACCGGATCTGATACGGAATGGGCGCGAAGGAATCCAGAGGGGTGACGGGGCCGAGGATATGGATGTCGGGGAGGACGCGCGCGGAGCCACAGAGCTGGAGGAGAACGAGAGCGAGGAGGAGGATGAGCCGATCGATTTCCTTCCTAGCCGCACCGTCAAGCCGACATACACGGACGATGTCTTGGAAATGTAGTTATCGAGAGGCGGTGGGGGTATCTTACAACACTGAGCATCCTTCCTAATTTTTGTAGATTTTTTCGTAAATTCTTTGTATTTTTTTCTGCTCGACGTCGTCGACGACGCCGAGGCCTCGTCGACGTCGTCGGCCAAACATGTACAATTTTGATGTCATTTACATATACGCTTCCTCATCGTGAGCAACGACGACCACTACCCTCCTCTGCTGTGGCTGGTACCCGAGGCTCCCAATACGGATTTTCAGCCGGCGTTCAGATGATATATCGAAAACGACTCTCGCCGAGAGGTCTGGATATATCACCGCAGACTCTCGGTGAGGGTGGTATGATATATCACACCCCCAGGCTAAGGTGGCGTAGCTTGCCGCAAGATCGGCATGTACGCAGGGAAGCGAATCCTGTCCAAGGATAGTGAGGTCAGCTGGGACCAGGGGAAGATGACGGTCAGCGTGTGGAAACCCATGATACTTAGTGAAGAAAGGGCGGGGGTTTCAAACACGAAAGGTGGAATCGTCTCTAAATCTGATCTAGTATCGGTGGTAGGGGTGGTTTGTCTATTTGCGACGATGAAGGACAGTGTGCGAAGAAGCGGCATAGGCCCATGAATTGCGTTGATCTGTGGGACATCCGGCAGGAGTATTCCGGCATGTTCCCAGCGCGAGCGATATTTCACAAGGGTCGAGAGGAGGGGAGAATCACCATCCTCCGAAGCCTCGTTGCCGTAGCTGTAATGGATCGATAGCGGAAGCAAGCCGGATCTTTCCAGCCACAGTTGTGCTATATGCGGAGCCAGTGCCTTCGCCCTCACCATTTCATGGTCTTCGAAATACGCACTGCGTTTAGCCGGTACGTCCACGGCACTTGGCCGACTTTGTCCGATCATGGCCGATCCCCGTCGGCAAGCCGGTAGACGTGGGATCGATCAAAATCTGCGAATTTCGGGCGACATGGGCCGATCTTTGGCCGATCTTGAGCGCCTGTCAAACGCCGGCAAGACGCTCCCAGCCGTATGACCGCCGAGAAACCGATGTCTGGGGTTTTTCCGGCCGTAGACAAGCGCTGGACAAAAATTTGAGCCTATAGAATGACGCTACGGTGTGTTATATCGTTCACAAACTTGGGCTTGTGGACGGGGGTCGCACAATATTGTGCAGACGACCCCCTTAAACGCAGTGACGTCAATTCGATGGCGGGCCAGAGGGCTGGGGTGCTTAGCGCGGTGTCACGCCATTGGCGGCAAATGAGTGTCAGAACGACGGGGGATTCGAGACCCATCGTGGGCGGCGTGTCGGGATAAGGGGGTATGAAGTGAAGAAAGATTTCTGCCACTGTTTCGTTGGGGAGGGAAAGGACGGGGTATTTGTATTCGTCGAGGCGCTGTCGGATGAGGTTCCTGGCTGTCCGCGCCGCAGATATTTGGAATTGAAGGTCGTGACTGTGAGCTGATATATCTGTTACAGCAGGGCTAAAGTACGTAGAGTTCTGTTGCTCGTGGGGAGGAAGATTGGGTGCGGGAAAAGCTAGAGCAGCGAGACGGGCTTCGAGGTCGAGAATTTGCGTGTCTTTTTTGGCCAGGAAAGCTCGATCCTGCTCCATGTAGTCCAGCATAGCGAAGAAAGCAGCGTTGTATAGACCCGAGAAGTCGTGAGTTAGACGGTGTCGGTAATACGAAAACGAGATGAAAGCAAGATGGGAGTTTGGGGGGGGCTGTGTTGATCCGCTACCACCACCATCAAGGTGGAGGAAACGTACGCTCAGCCCCCCGCCGTCCTCTGGGACGGCGGGGAGGTGTGTGAACCCCCCAACCCGCCAACATACGGGTCCCCAACAACCCTGGGGAGCGCATAACCCGCGCTGGCCAACAAAAACGGCCGTCGACACAAAATCGTCGAAGAGCACAACCGCTCCGTCGCACAACCTAGCAGACGTCTGTACACGACCATCATGTACATGTAGACCACTCAATAAACCTTTATTTCAACGCTGTCAGAACCCCTTGGGTAGACGCAGTTCGCCCACAAAGCTACATCGATTTTTTAGCCACGTCACGGCATGTCTTCTACCTCCCACACTGAGCTTCCTTCACACCCCCACGCACAGGAGGGCGGTCAACTACAGAAAACCAACCGTACCAACGTAGGAACCGACGCCCCCTCCCTGTTGCCCGGTCGCGGAGAAACGGTAGTTCCTTCGCCGGAAGTCAAGAGAAAACAGACATCAGCGTCAAAAACCTCGGGCTCAGGCTCTAGTGGAATCCGCCCAGGCGACACTTCTGGAGACCCGTTCAAAAGCTCTGGTCCAACACCGCAGGACTTGAGTCTCCCGCCTCTGCGCACCGCCCGCGAGCACCGACACTCAGGCAGGTGGTCCGCCATACAGCGCAGCAACAGCATCTCCCCGACCGGATCGCGCTCCAGCCGTCACAGTGGACGAAGCGAATCGGGATATCAATCTCAAATCGAGCCTTCCGACGACGAGGACGTGCAGAAAATTAACCGGACCCTAATACCGGACGAGGACGAGCACATGCCATTTGTGGACGACACGGACAACCGCACAGCTCCATCGATCGACCGCCTCCGAAGCGGCTTCCTCATGAACAACGTCAACTCTTTAGGGCCTACCGGTCCCACCGCCCCGTACATGCCCGTGTTCCCCAGAAACACCAACCAAAATAACTCCACCAACCCGCCTCCGGCGCACGCGAGCGGCGGCCCCGTCCCCGATCAACCCGAGCAGCCAGGCGGGAAGGCCATGGACGGCACAGAGGAGATAGATGAAGAGCGAGATACGGCCACGCCAATCCCCTTTGACTTCCCCAACATCGACGAACACGCAGCCGCGGCTCCCACCGACCGCGACAGCAACCCCCACCTCAGGAACACTCCCGCTCGTCCCGAGGCGCAGCTCGGTGGCCCAGACGACTTCGTCGCAAGCGCGACACCTAAATATCAGCACAGCGAGGGGCACTGGGAGCCCCCCGTCATCGGCTCGTACCTATGCCTCGCCAACGTTCCTGACAACCTCAGAGCCCAGATCACCAAAGACCCCGACAGCCACCTGCTTGCCGTTATATTCTGCGGCGGCTCAGCTTTCCGCAGCCACATCACCGACGCACATGAAAGGGTCAAAGCTGCCCTCGCTGACGACGTCCCCCCCGGCTCGATTCAGCCAATCCCCGTTCAGCCCAAGGACAGCAACTACGGTCGAGGTGCGGACAACGTGTACGCCTCCCCCTTCATCGTCCTTCTTCGCATTACCAACCGCGCGCGACTCCCCCTCATCCGCCAACGCCTGCTAGGCATTGCGACCGTCCCAGTATCGGAGGAAGATGGATTCGCCTTCCATATCATCGCGGCTGACGACCCGACGATCTCGTGGACTACGGGTATCTACACATGCGGAAGCGAGCCCTCCACCCCCGATTTGGAGAAGGAAATCAGTCATTCCCTCCGCGCAGCCGTGACGGAGGAAATCTGGCGCAATGAAAAACTCGCGCGGAAAATCGACAGGCTCACCCAGGGAAGCGGAAGAGGCCTGCGGGAGCGTCTCTACGAAGTCTCGCGCTCGGTGCACCCGGTGTGGAACCCGCTGATGAAAGCGTGGGTAGTGTACATCCGCCCATGCACCACAAGACCGGAAGCTTGGGAGGACTTCGTAAACGAGCTTCGCAAGCTCGACCTCGATTACGGCTACTATGCCTTCGCATCCATCGTAAAGAAGCCCCGTCTCGGCCCCCTCTGCACTATATGCAAGCTAACCAATCACCTCCACTTTGGCTGCTCCTTCGCAAAGGGCAGCCGCGTCTTCTGGGGTCCGAGAAGCCAAATCAAGGACATGAAAACAGGTCCGCTCGCAAGGAACAACAAGCGCGACGGGGGAGGCGGAGCCAACACCTCCAATCGTGACCAGGGAGGCTTCAATCCACCTCGGGGCGGCTACCGCGGTGGTAGAGGAGGATTCGCCGGACGAGGTCGTGGGTGAATATTACGACCTTTGAATTTATACACCTGTTAAACTATACATCGCTACGAACTTACGATAACCTCCTCCCCGTACATTGTAATGACCCCATTTACGATGAATCATGATACACGTTGACGACCACATGTGTACAAACCCAGCTTCGGGGCTGGAAGAAGCCGCACCAGCAGTGCGCAACCCGAACCCGCCAAATCTACTGACTCCATGCAAGTGGGGGACAGGAAACGGGGGAGGGATAAGTGTAGGAGTCACAGGTCTGCTCTCGAGCAGGCTTGTGAATTCTACGCCGCAACGGCGGAGCTTATTTAAGCTGGGGTCCGCCGGCCAGCAGTCCTGGCACGGTGATAGGATGTCTGGTGTGCTCCCGAATGGTGCACTGGACACCTATCATCAACCCCACAGGTAGGAGTATCCCGTCTCGACTTTAGCGGAGTTCAGACGGTTCCTTATCACCCGCAGCCCAATTTATAAATTTCAATGAAACTCACCTTAACGGAGCACTTTCAGGTATAGGTTCGTCGTCGTCGCAGGGTCGAGGAGGCTCGAGCTCCGCCACCGGCACGACGCCATCCAATGAAACCCATGCGACAGGAAGGGGAAGCGCGGTAGGTCACCCGGAGACAAGTCGGGTGTCTGATTCCGCGTCAGCGAGCAACGCAGACACCCGACCCATCGATGAAGGGGGACCGACCGCACCATCTGCTGCTGATGTAATTCAGCAGCTGAACTCGATGAACCACAGAGTTCAACCGCTAACCGCGGAAAGGCCAAACATGCCTTGGATCACCAACCCCGATCTGTCTCACAACCCCGAGACAGCTCATAACCCTGAGCATCCTCCCAACTTAGAGGACCCTCACCAAACCGAGGGGAGCAACAACCATGCTCAAAGAAATGCGGGAAGCAGTCAAAATGACTCACCCTTCTTGAACGCAATAAACAATGGAACCCGGGATAACACAACCGGGTACGCACGTCCTCCAGAAAATGAGACGGAAGACGAACGAATCGCTCGCTATGCCCGAGATTGGGAAGACGGCCTTGCCGAACTCCGAGCACAACAAGCTCCGCAACAGCCAGTACCGCAACGGGTTTTCCCGGGACCGGCGACAGCTCGTCAGACTGGAAAAAAAAATACCAAAGCATCAGTGAAAGTTGCAGCTTTAAATATCAAAGGAAACGGTAACCCGAGCCCGTACCATCCTAACAATAAATGGTGGCACATATGGCAGATCATGCGAGAAGAGAGGCTTGGTGTATTAGTGACGACCGAGTCCCATCTCGATGGTCCGCACCGAGACGCAATCCACGTTCTCTTCGGCCGTAAACTGAAAATTTTAGTCTCCCCAGACCCAGACAATCCAACTGGGGCCCGAGGCGTAGCATTTGTTCTACACCGTGATAAGGTTCAAATGGAAGGTATTTCAACAATGGAAATCATACCTGGAAGAGCGATGATTCTTAATATTAAGCAACACAACGGTGAACCACTCTCCGTCCTGGGTGTATATGCACCCAACACTCCGGCCGAAAATGCGGCGTTCTGGAATAGAATAGGGGAGTGGTACGAAGCGAACCCTCGCGTTCGCCGCCCCGACCTAATGGGAGGAGATACGAACATTGTAGAAAGTGCCCTCGATCGCCTACCGGCGAGAACCGACCCAAATGCACCAGTTGAAGCACTAGATGAACTGAAAATACGTCTAGGACTTATTGATGGTTGGAGAGAGACAAACCCGACAACCCGGGCATACACATACCTTCAGAAGCAAACAGGGTCACAATCGAGAATTGACAGAATGTACATACGCAGGGACCTGTTCGACAACTCCTTTGAATGGGGGATAAAAACTGTCGGAATTGAAACAGATCACCGAATGATATCGGTGCGACTCACCTGTGACAATGCTACCCAGTTGGGACACGGTAGATGGTCATGGCCCAAACACCTAAACGATGACCCGATCCTAAAACGGTACATCGATGAGAAGGGAAAAATCCTTAAAGAGAACATCGAGAAATCACGAGCTTGGGAAGCAAGGGTGCCCGAGTTTAACCCACAGCACCTATGGGCCTGCTTTAAATCGGACATTGTTAAGAAAGCGCGAGAAAGATCAAAGGTCATTATACCGAAAATGGAAAAAGAAATTGCGGACTATGAGACGCGCCTCAACGAGATTCTCGGGGATCAAACCATGAACGAAGAGGAAAGGAAGCTATCGGCAGCAGTTATAACGGAAAAAATTGTTCAACTGGAACAAAAAAGACATCGCTCAGCGAGACTCACCGCCCAAATAAGAAACAGAATTGAAGGGGAAGTGATTGGGAAGTATTGGACAATGCTTAACAAGCCGGCCAAACCTCGTGAAGTAATCCATCGACTCAGGATAACACCAGAGAACCCTGATGAGGAACCTACCTATGAGACGAACTCCAAAAAGATGGCGACAATGGCACGCAACTACCACAACAAGATTCAATACGACCGGAGTGAGATGCCAACTGAAGCAAGAGATGCTGCTATAACCACAGTCCTTGGTAGGGTAGACAGGAAGACCACAGAATCGCAAACTGAGATGTTGAGAAGACGTTTGACCCGAGAGGAAGTTGAAGAAGCCCTTAAGGTGTCTAAGAACGGCAAAGCCCCAGGACTTGATGGCATCGGCTACGAGCTGTGGAAAGCGCTGAATGACAGATATATAACCGCTAAAAAATTAAACAAAGAGGCCTTCGATGTTATCGGTTGCCTACTGATGGTCTTCAACGACATAGAGGAACATGGCATGGTTCCCGGTACAAACTTTGCAGAGAGCTGGATGTGTCCCCTATATAAAACGAACGACAAGGCCGAAATTTCAAACTACAGACCAATATCTCTCCTGAACTCAGATTACAAAATATTCACAAAGGCTCTCGCCCTCAAACTAGCCCAAGTAGCTGGGAATCTAGTACACCCAAACCAAGCAGGATTTATTCAAGGAAGACACATACACGATCAAATTTGGCTAACTAAACAAATCATAGACCTTGCGGAAGCTTCGGAGGATAAGAACGGCGTAATAGTTGCTTTAGATCAGGAAAAAGCTTACGACAAAATCGAGCACGACTATCTCTGGAAGGCACTGGCAAGCTTCGGCATCCCGGAAGAATTCATCAACACAATAAAATCATTGTATAGCGACGCACACACCTATGTAATGGTCAACGGAGAAAAAAGCAAATACCCATTCAAAGTTAAAAGGGGAGTCCGTCAGGGTGACCCCATGTCCTGCCTCTTATGTGACCTTGCCATTGAACCGCTCGCCGAAGCTCTGAGAAAATCGAACCTAAAAGGGTTCAAAATCAAAGGAAAAGAAGAGAGGCTGATAGCCACACTCTTCGCAGACGACACCGTGGTCTACCTCGATGCAGAGGATGACTTTGGAGCACTTACGGAAATCCTCGAAGAGTGGTGCGCGGCATCGGGTGCCAAATTTAATATTTCGAAGACTGAAATGATTCCGATAGGCCAGATTGACCATCGAGACCGAGTACGAGCAAATAGATTCATAAATGGACTCACGGGTACGCCGATACCAGAGCACATAAAAATTGCAGCAGAAGGAGAGCCAATCCGCATGCTCGGCGCATGGGTAGGAAATAAAGTTAATCAGGTTGATACTTGGTCGAGAACCCTCGAGAAAATAGATAAAGCACTGGAACAATGGGAATTAGGAAAGCCGACTATGGAAGGAAGGCGGCTTATCATTCTGATGGTTGTCGGAGGCATGACCCAATACCTGGCAAAAGTCCAAGGAATGCCAGCCGAAATTGAATCAAGACTGGAGAAGAGAATTCGGAAATTTCTCTGGGCCGAAAAGAACAGTGTTACCGTCAATAAAGAGACAGTATATGCACCCAAGGATGAGGGTGGAAGGAACCTGCTAGACATTGTAGCAAGAAATGAGGCAATCACTGTAACGTGGTTGAAATCATACCTAAACTTTGACGAGGACCGCGCGCTATGGGCGTATGTGGCGGACGAAGTGATGGCCAAGAAAGCACTGGCAAGTGATTTGTCGGTTGATGAGGCAATCCGTCGAAACATGTACTTACAGTCATGGAGAGCCAAAATTGTGGGCAAGGACTCTCTGAATCCGGACCTAAAGAAAATGGTTCAAGTAGCCGATAAATACGATGTGCAAATGGAAGCCCTAGCCGTATCGAGGGAAGCCCAGCGGAGTGCGATTATCTGGTACCATACCAAATCAAATGCGAATGGATACATGTTCAACTCGAACAAAGTCAACGACTGCTTAAAACACAAGCACAAAGTTCTCACCGTTGGAGACGCTGAGAATCTCGCGCGGAAAACCCAGTCAATTCGACACACATACCGTAGAGACTGTAGATGCGACTCATGCGCGGCAACAAGAACGACGACTGCGTGCTCGCACCCTAACCAATGTTTTGCAAAATCGAGGGCAATGCTGATGTCGCTCCCGGACAAGTGGAATCCGCTTATGGCCCAGCCGGAAGACTACGAAGAAATGGACGAGATCCAGAATAATCTCGATGCCCGTCAGCATAACACAGACGAGGAAGAAATTTTAACATTCAAAACCAAAATCTCACAGGCGACCCTCACGGACACGTTCCGGATTTTCAACGATGGAATAAGGAGCTCAGGATACGCACCAGACACGAGAATGGAACCTGAACCCGACGAGGAGTATATTGATGTCTTCACCGACGGCTCTGCAACGCAAAACGGACCAAATGGTGCAAGGGCTGGAGCAGGAATCTTCTTCGGTGAAAATGATGTGAGGAACACGAAGATTAAAGTCCCGGCCGAACTCGGGGTATCCAACCAAGTTGCAGAATTAGTGGCAATTAAGGAGGCGGTAGAAAGATGCCCGGCCGACATCCCCCTAACAATATTCAGTGACTCAAAATACGCTATTGAAAGTGTGACAAAAAACTTGGACAAAACAGAAGATGAAGGATTCATGGCCTCAGACAATGGCCACCTCATACAAGTCACGGCTGCCAAAATGCGCTGCCGGAAGGCCAGAACCAGTCTACAATGGGTCAAGGGTCATTCCGGAAATGTCGGGAACGAAGGAGCGGACAAGCTTGCCCGCTTAGGCTCCGAGAAAGCTGAACCCGATCTCATAGAGACAAAAATTCCACAGGATTTAGTGCTCCCGGGAGCAAAACTCAAGATTATGTCGCAATCGCTAGCATACAAAATCATACGCAAAAGGAAAATGAACAGTTTTGCCTACCAGGACTCCCTCGACCGATGGGACACAAGGCAAAACATGACCCTTGCCAAGGAAGCGGTCTCCGAGGCCGGGAATACAGCCAGTCAAATCTGGAACTCCGTAAATCATAAAGACATATCCAGAAAAATTAGGTACTTCCTATGGATGTTAATCCACAACGGATATAAGGTCGGGAAATACTGGGGAAAGGTTAGCGGCAGTGAGCATCGTGGGATATGTGCACACTGTGGTGGAACCGAGTCTATGGAACATATACTCACCAAATGTCATGCTCCCGGCCAAAAACAAATCTGGGACCTCGTAAGCGACTTGTGGAAAAAGAAATCCGGGCTCGAAATGAGACCGTCATTTGGAGAAATCTTAACCTGTGGTGTT
Organism: Favolaschia claudopus; assembly: GCA_037176885.1. Lineage (NCBI taxonomy): Eukaryota > Fungi > Basidiomycota > Agaricomycetes > Agaricales > Mycenaceae > Favolaschia > Favolaschia claudopus. The sequence continues at coordinate 99,904 of JAWWNJ010000015.1, forward strand.
GCTGGAAGAGAGCACAGAGGAGAGACGAGGCTGCTTCGCATTGTGATATCGGAGTCAGCATATCTGATTTGGAAACTCAGAAATGAGAGGGTGATTGGAGCCAAGGGAGATGCCTCAAACAGAGAGATAGAAAACAGATGGCTTAGCACGATAAACAACAGATTGTCGATAGACTGCCTGCTCACCAACACAAAGAAATATGGTAGCAAGAGAATCAGGAAATCCCTTGTTCTGGAGACCTGGAGAAAGGTGCTGATGAACGAAGACAGACTCCCTAGGGATTGGACCAGGGAGAGCGGCGGGGTTTTAGTGGGTGTCGGGTAGGCGGAGACAGTGATGGTTAGACTGGTCTAACCGGAGTCGATGATGTTGACCCGAAGCCTCACACGAGGCATCGCGACTACGTCGGATGTTGTGCGGAAGACGCATTTCCTCGCGCGGTTGATTTCTTATTTCTGTCAGGCTTGGTTCCTATCCCAAGCCACCACTAACGGACGGGAGAGGCCGACTTCGTCGGTCCGGAAACGGAAACGTGGGGTCAAGCCCTCGCGCAACCTCTCCTTGTCATAACGTTCCGCAAAAAAAAAAAAAAAAAAAAAAAAAAAAGATGGGAGTTTGGGAAGAGATACGTAATGTTTTGCCATGTTGATTTCCAAGTCAATGGTCTGCCGGCGCGGCCGACTCTCCGTTTCGTAGAGTCCAAACCAACTGCCTGCCAGTAATATGAGATTCATAATAAAAGTGACTCAAAGAGCTGTGAGAAAGGTTGCTCTTCCTACAGACCGCAATGAAGTGTGATTGATCATACTACTATACTTAGTACTAAGTAATTAGGAATCCAAAGGTTATCCGAGTTAAATGTTGGAGAACTTGAACATCTGAATCCGCACTCAAGCGCTCAATATTGTTAACAAAGATGTGGTGAGAGTAGACCAAGGATACCCTGGGAAACTCGAGGAGAGGCGTCGCACCGTAACGGAGTCAATATAAATGTACTGAGCGAGGGTTAAGTACTTATCTGTATATTACAATGTGCAATGTACGAAATGTTTGTTGAGCATTACTGCAAATATTTTTTTCTCTTTATCGAGGAAGTTCGAAGAATTAACCAGATATAGCACTTCCAGAGCACAGATGTCCAGATCTCAACTAGGCGCCTTCAGTGAACTTTACACAACGGTTTCCTTCGACGTCGATGAAACGAGTGTTCTCGAGTCACTGAGCCCTATGCTTCTGCTTTCGTGGACTTTCACGTCCGGATCCGCGATATTGCCAGGTGCAGGGGGGTGAGACGGGATCGTAACCATCGCACGGTCGGCAGCGTAAAGTTGCTCTCGGACATGGTTGCGAGAGTTAAGACTGGGACGGATTGATGAGCAGAACACGAGACAATGGAATTAGAGGAAGCCATACATTGACATGAAACTGAGAAAGTGGACTGAACGTATTGATGAGCGGGTGCAATGAGGTCGCGAAAACCCTTACGTCGGACAAGAATAAAGAAAAATCTACAATTCCTTTTCACGTTCCGAACGATCTGTATAACAGAGTCAATACTCACAGGGCATAGACCAAGCTGGCAGGAGCAACAGTCTGCTGCACGGGAAGTGAGCAATGAATCGCACCACTGATATTAGTTGAACTGAACCGCGATAACGTCACCAATTGCGAAGACACAGGTAAGTGCACCAGTGCTCAATGAGTAAGCCACCAGCATGTTGATGGCCTTGTTGGTTCTGAGATTAATCTAGTGTCAACAAAGAGAAGGTATGCGGAGAGATAATACGACTTTTGAAATCCCGTTTTGTTCTTCGACAAGTAATATATCATTGTTCCCGCAATGAGGAGATCGGCTGCCGCCCCAATTCCAAGGGCGAGGGCAGCCCAGATCTGAGAACAACAATGAGTGGGCTCTAACGTCGACCACAGAATATATTTGACGTACTAAAAGATGCTCAGCCAGTGTAAAGAACTTGATTGTAAAGCTGGATTGCAGTCAGACCCGTCTCGATGATATGCTTTTGTAGCAGGCTCACCCTTTCTGTGTGTAGATCGCTGAAATTACTGCAATTTTACGTGAGCAAACATTCCATAGAGCATCGGGTCACCCACTGAAGGCAGATATTGAACAACTGCCCTGGGGGCAGATGTCAGCTTTCGGAGCAGCTAGAGGGAAATTGACTACTGACTATCACACTTGGGAGTAGCAGAGATTTATTCGAGATGATATAGACTCTCCACGCATAGAAGAGGCGGACCATGGTGCTTAGGAGGCCTGAGAGGGTATCAGACCTGGCGACTGAAGCAAGAAACAAATTGACACGCACTTCCAAAGATGGCCTGTAGCTATCAAGATTATCTATTTCAACCGTAACCAAGGTAGCCGATATTGAAGAGATTTACCACAAGACTCCTACGAAGCAGATGGAAATTTGAACGGGACTTCGTCGAATACAATTTTCAAATGAGGAAGGCTTACCAAGGTATGATTCCCAGCTGAACGTAGTCCCCGAAATTTGTAACCGCCACGGAGTAAAGTGAGTGGGAAACAAGAGCAAGGTGAAAGGCATCCAATGTGAATAGACCAATGACCTGAAAAGTATCGTCAGGGTATACCTCTCGTCACATATCTCGGATGTTTGAATTCTTACAAACGCCTTCAAAATCGCCCGATCGTGCGAACAGGATTTCGTGAAGTAAAGATAAACTTGGAGGCAAGTGATACCAAACAGTCTGCATTTCTTGTCAATGGTATATTTGACAGTGCGAGTGAAGGCGCAACATACATTGAAGAGAGAATGAGGCCAATGAGCCAGACCCCGAGGAGATTGTCGAGGGGGATGAGACTTCCCCGGGCAACGAGGGGCGTAGGCAGGGAGAATCTAAGACGGAGGGACATATCGCTGTTCGGAGCGCACATTTTGGAACGAACCCGGGCTTTATACATGAGTGTCTGGGTTGCTCTACGATCAAAATCATGATCCATTGCCTGCATCTGTCCGTTGAGTTTCTGCAGTGGGATGGGGAATCAGTACGCTCGACATCCGCGCACCAGGGCTAAAAGATCGTGACTTCTGATAGAACCTGATGGAACAATGGCACTTGAGAAAATGGGATACTTTCCTACGTCCGTGCGCGTCCACAAAACCGGATTGGATGACTTTGCGATGTGTTATACAGAAAAATAGATATCTGAGAATTAAAAGGGAAGCAACGCACGTTGAACGCACGAGTCAAAACGCCATAATTGATACCCACATATGAGTAAACGATTTATTGAGCTTCACTAAAGATAGACGGGCCTCGGGATTGAGGAAGTTGATCATGATCATGATGTCCACATCTTCTGGATCCCGGTGGACTTACCCCGGCATGCGTCGAGATAAGTTCATGCCTTGCACCAAAATCAGATGTCAGATTTGAGCTCAACGAACGAGATTGATCCACTGAAAAGCTGTAAATAAATGTGGATGCAATGTGTGAACCTATTCTTACCTGCCACCTAACTTGATGAGATGGTGAGCTTTAATTTGTAACGAAACTTCCAGCGTAAGTAGACTTCGAGTGGTGTTGCGCGAGATATATACGGAGAAGCATCAACCGTCAAGTCAGCTCGTTGACAGTCGAATTCCTCCTTTGGCGGTTGGGTCCATTTTTTCTGCATCATGGTAGCTAGAGATCGGCTGGAGAAATTCGGTCAGAGATGAAAGAGGGCCTCAAAATGGGGGTTTTCGTTAGTTTCGCCACCACGCCCCAATAAATTGAGCCAAAAATTGTCGAGGGCGTCAAAGCACATCGATGCAGAACGCAAAAAGTGAAAAAATCACGCGTGACGTGATGCAGCGATTGATCACTTTGCTGGCCGTGCCGGATATTCAACGCGGGATGAAAAAAATTGAATGATCAAGAAAAGGGGTTGAATATTCACCCCGTTCACGACGCATAAGCATATACGCATTCTTTGGCGATACTGGATCAGAAAGCAATCAAGTACATTACTTTTCCGTTCAGTTGTCCGATGCACGAATCGGCCGAATATCACCGACCCACACCCTCCGCCAGCAAGCTCGGTCGGTCGACCCCGTTTCAACAAGCGGCACCAGAAGCAAGGCGGGAGATAGGTAGATATGATGCAACGACACCGTCGAATCTCTTTTATCTAGATGTCGGCGCTGCGAAGCACTCCATCCTCCTAGAAACGGGAAAGGGGGGAAGACGTGGATGAGCACGAGGCGACGAGAACCAGGATAATGGAGGCGTAATCGGCGGGCACGAGGGGGAGAATGAGCGCTGGAATGAGCTTCGCGGCCGGGCGGGAGAGGGAAGGGTAGCGTAGGTGCAATGGCGAGGTAGGAGCGCGCCGTCTTCATCGATCCTTTTTCATTCGCTTGCGCTCACGCTCAGCCGCACTCCCCGTCCGGCAATGGCTGTGCATTCACCGCGACATGCGCAACGCAATGCATCCATCAGCTTCGCCCGTCCCCAACGCCAACCCGCCGACCGTCCTCAGGCTGTCATGACGCCATCCCCTTTCCTTCCCATCCTTCGCTCTTGTGTCCCCACCACACCGCACGCGCACCCGCATCGCAGGATTCTCCCAAAGCCGCACCTGCCCACGCCTACGCCCTGCTTCACGCTGCCCCCTCATTCCACGCACGTTGGGCTATCCATCGCGCCCATACACCACCACCGTCTCTCCCCCCTTCCTCCTCCCAAGTCCCGCGTCTTCCACCCCTTCCGTTCCTAACCCATCCTCACCTTCATGACCGCGCGAGGTGCGCCGGACAAGACACACACTCTCTACGCCTACGCCAGCGGCCAGCTCGTGCGTCTCCGTGACGCCTACGGGGAGAGAGGCGCCGTGCGAAAGTACACCGTGGTGGCGAAGGCGAGGCAACGGGCGATGGTGAAGACTGAGCTAACCCAGCGCGATTCGGTGGGGAGGAGGCCAATGTCGGAGAGCGGTGGAGTGAAGACGCAAGCCAACGCAGATAAGGTGGAAGACCAACGTGGACGGGGTGGGGGACGACGACGGCCACCGAACCAGCTTCCCGACGGCGTCCAGATTGGCGCTGGACATGCGAAAGATGTGGCAGAAGGAGACGGCGGTGCTTTTGCGAGCGTTCATCGGCGTTCTCATTCCCACCCGCGCCCTTGCCCTCTCCATATCGATATCGTCCGTCTGCCCCTCACGCGCTCATATCGACCGAATCGGGACAAGAGCGGGTGAAATGGAGTAGCTGATGAACGACGTGTGGGAGCGAGGTGTGGCAAGGTGGGGAGGATGAGGACGTCGGTCGAAACCAGGCCTTGTGGGATGGGGAGGACGACAAGCCGACTTTGGTGGAGTCGACGAAGAAGACGTGTTTCTGGGAATTGAGAGAGAGGGCCATTAGCATGTACTGCAAGAAAAGGAGAAGACGGTGCCAACGCACCTCATCCAACACCAGCCAACGCTGTATCCAATCAAATGCCACTATTCCTCCACCTCGGTCGTGGTCCCGACCCCGCCTCGCTAGGCTCAGTGCCGCCACGTCATCACGAGCCCATGGCGTGGTGTCGCCCCCATACCCTCCATGGTCCTTTCAGCCCTCCCTGGAGCACCGTGGGCGGGTATACACGCCGCCTTGTATGCCTCGTCGGAAAACGGGTGCGATAGCGACATCGATGGCCTTATCGTTATCGATCACGGCGAGGTCAAGCCTATCAGTCACCGACCTACTCAGCGCTGGACGATTCGGCCCCGCCTCTCTCGTTCTCTCCCTTCGAGATCGATAAGCACACACAGTTACCTGCTGAATCCCTGACCGCCGACAGCGCGCCATCAAAAAATCCGACGCTTCGCCACCGCGTCCCAACATCCCGCCCGCGTCGGCGACTCGTATGGACAGGCGTACTATCGAAGAAGAACGTGAGGAGGGCGCCACCGAGGTGGGGGAAAGTCAGAACGCGAGACGAGGATGAGAGGGAAGGGAATGGGGAATGGGGGAGGGATGAGGGTGGATTGTGGGCGGTGAGAACATAGTGAAAAGAACGAGCGGCGAAGGGAGCGGTGAAGGATAAGGGGAGGTTTATCGAAAGGCAAGAGGTGCTGGGAAGAAGGTAATATGGATTGCAAGTGGCAAGGAGGAGAATGGGGGTGTAGGCGGAAGGATAAAGGAAGAAGAAGGACAAAGAGAGGAAACGCACGTATGTTCTGCGATCTACCCCACATGAACCCTACCAGCAGATCTATCCCCAGGATGCACTCGGGCGTCAGCGCCGTGTAAAGGAGACACCCGCTCGTGGTGTGTATAACGACTTTCGGTTTGCCGGTGGAGCCAGCTGTCTATACGGCAGGCAGGTGTCAGTGAGGGCGAGCGAGGAGGAGAGCAGGAGGGAGAGAAAGGGCGGGAAGGCGACGCACATGAAGAATGAAAAGCGAGTCTTCAGAGGAAATGGTCGAGATAGCGTCGACGGACGATATTCGGCTCCCTACAATTCCAGCATCAGTCGTGACGAGGAAGGGAAAGCACACAACACATGTACCTTCTTCATCTCCTTGATCAGCCTCCCCTCCACCCACCCCAGCCCTCCCATCCTCCTCGCAAACAATGACGCCTCCAGTTTCCCTCCACCAGGAAGTGGCCCCTAAAACAGCGTCTTCCTCGCTTTCTCTGGGCAAGGTATGTTAGTACGGGGTATACTAGAAGAAAAGAGAGGGAGAAGACGACTGAGAAGCGTCGATTGGGCATACAAAGTGTTCAAGAACAACAGTCCTCGACGCAGCTCCGCAGTGCGAAAAACACAGCAACGAGATATGACATACCTCCGCCCCCACTCGTCACTCCGCCCGCCTACGCTGACCTCATACGCCTGTCGATATGCCTCGACAGTTGCTCCTCCTTGTGGCCCCGGCTCTGTCCCTGCTGATCCCTGACGGACCGGGGTATAAAAACTTGTGTGGGCGGTCTTTATGGACGTCTTTGCGCATCGTCGGAGATTGCGAGTCGTTATCGGGAAAAAGCGCTCTGATTTAGCTACAAAGAGCACATTAGCTGGAGATTTCCGAGCCGACGATGTGTTACCCAGACTTACGATTCCCTTCTTTCCCAACCACATTCCCGATCCTCTACATCTGCTCTAGCGTCGTCATCGAAGTGAGCTGCTTCGTCATCCCCCGTCTCCTTAATGCGCACTCACAGCGGATGAGGGGTGGTCGGGAATGAGAAGGCACGGCTGATAGATGCTGAGCGAACCGTCTTATATGAGGACGTGGGTGTCGTTGGCCAAAGCCCTCTCGTCGTCGCCGTCGTTGTCAAGGAAGAGGACAAGTTGACGGGTCGGAGTTATCGGTCTAAATGTCTTATAGCCGGTACTTCCGATGCAGGGAACATGGGGACGTAAAACCTCTTGTTCTGTACCACCATCTCGCCCACCTCACCCGACACAGGTTACCGCTCCATTGCTCTAGGCAAGGGTTCACGCTGGCTCACGGCTTCCGAGGCCGCCTCTCGTATCTCTGCGTCAGGTCTCTGGCATTAAAGTCCGCTGTGAAGGGCTCTTGGCCTTGAAGAATGATTCAAGTCGGAGCTCCCGTACTACGACGGACTCAGAATTGAAGCTAGGCGCGAACGGAGAAGGACTATCCTTTATCCACTCTTAAGTTCCACCGTCTTGCTCCATACCAAAACCGAAACAAAAAACTACTTGGCACCCGTTCGTTCTTACTGCAAACGCTCGCGTCAAGATCGCGGACGTTAATTCCACCTTCCTATTAAGCGCCCATATCAAGTCCTGTGGATTCCTACCGATGATCTTCACTCGTTCGCTAATTTGGCTCCCCCCTACAACGCATTGTTCGAAACTCGATGTCTTCTGGAGGAGAATTTCCCGCTTGCCTAATCTTGCTGAGCTTTGGCATCATCCACACCTGACGCGACACGCATTCTTGCTTGAGCCACCTGAAATTCCGCCCGCTCCGATCGACTTCTGAACAACTATATACAACAATCGCGGCGACTTGACTTGCTCGGCCAGCGGAGCAATATTACAAGATTTGAGGGCGCTCGCCCGATCCCGCTGAGCTACTCCCAGCCCATTAATCGGGGTCTTTCTGTTTTCCTTGTTTTCTTGCCGAGCCATCTGTTGCTCTGCACTGCATGAGGCGTTTGAGGTGAACATCCGCTTTCTCTCTCTCAAAATTCGCTCTTGTTGATTGCGTCAGGATTTCAAACCCGTTGTCGGTCGATATTGATAGATATGTTTCACCCAGATCTAGATACAAAAACAGTCCGTTCGGTCCACGGGATTCTGGAGCCATTGACTCGACTTGTTTTGCTTCCTGAGCGACGTAATATTCGAACATCGAGCTTTTCAATTAGCCTAGACAATGCAATGCGTAGGAGTTTCTCTCTGCACAATTTCTTCCACCCGTGTCTTCATTTCCGACTCGCTCAGCTCGTTCCCTTGCGATATCAGTTCCTCCAGTGCCCTCGGTATGTCCGGCGATATCCAGCACATTGGTAGAACCAGTTCATACCTGGTCTTCCCCGCACTCACACGCATCACATCCAGCGTCATCCTCCCTGCGCTCTTCGACACACGGTCAATTACATCGGACCAGTACTCCTTGTTCTCGTTTTCGTCTCCAAGATCCTTGATTTCACGAGCCCGACGTTCAATCTTCAACTGACCGGAGGTGTAGTCGTACACCGTCAGTAACATAGCTTGCGGGTCGCGTTGTCGAGCATGAAGATAATCAGTTGTGAGGGCTAGCTGGTTTTCTCCGCATTCGTGCTGAAGAATAAATCGCATGAAAGCGTGTTCCTTGGGAGTGAAACCCACGCGGATAGCTAGAAAAAACTGGTCAAGCGCCGGGAATCAACTGCATAGAACGCGCTCACTTTGGCGATAAAGGCGATGCCATGCGCATGATTCACGATGTCCCCGCTGCCAGTCGAGAATCTGACACTCTGACGAACAGTAGCACGATGCCAAGCACTCGGAACAGCGTTTGAGACTTTTCTTCTCAGAAATTGTCCCGCACTTGAGAGTGAACAAGATGAGGTACACACACGGGCAAAGGCATAAAAAGACCGAATACCTTGACGTTATCACAAGCCCTTTGAGATATTCGTTCGTTGGAATTAAAAAGCTCTAGAATACGGCCTCTGCTTCCCAGAAGATTCCGAAACATTGTCCACGCTTCCCGCACGCCCGAATTCCGAATCTCCATGGCTGATGTAACCTGCGATTCAGCGTATACCAGGTCCGGAAGAGCAGAGCAATAGATGGTGGCTGGAGTGAGTGTGTTCGCAATGAGCACGCTCAAGGTGCAATGTATAGGATCAGATGGCTCTATCAGCGCACACGATAGCACGATGCGCAGAAGGTCAAATTTGAGAGCCGTGTGCAGGACGTGATCCGGACGGCGACCGCGAAGCATGATTTCCAGAAGTAGAACGCAATTCGTCAGAAACCGCCACTCCATAGACCCAAGAGAGCGCTGTAGAGCATGCTGGCACATAGCACATCCAACCATAGTCACCGTCTTGATGAACCCAAGCGAAAGCAGCGCCTCGCATAGCGGTCGAGGAACGATTCCCCTGTTTTGTGGGTCGGCCAAGTTGTCCACAACAGCGACAACGTCGCTCGCAAGCCGAAACAGCCAGAAATTGTCCATTGCTACTTCTTGGGAAGGGGGACAGTCATGTGGGACGACGGGTTCACATTGTCGCATCAACAAACAGGCAAAATTGCGTAGATTTCCCTGTGAGCCTTCAATTACCTCCTGCAAGGACAGGCCAACGCCGTCGACAATGATATCGTGAATGATATGCAAGACATCCTCGGAGCGAGTGAAATCTGCATCGGATAGTGAATACCAACTCCGAAGAGCTAGCAGCCGAATCCCAGGTGTCGATGCGACTAGCTGGAGATTTCTGTCGTTCTTAACGCAAATGTGGCTGCAAAACGTCATGAACAGAAAGTAAAAGTCCTTCCGGGATGGCAAAGGCATCAGCGTTCGCCAAAGGTCGTCAAAGGTGGAGAAAAACTCGATCCACGCCGCGATGCGCGGCCACAGATCCGGAGCAGCGTCTTTAGGCGGCCTGGTAGAGAACAGATTCACCAGAGACTTGAGCGCTGCACGAGAGTTGCAGGCATTTTCTTCCGTCCAGATCTCAAGATCGGCTGCTTTGGGGATACGCTGGGGATCGAGTAGGTGGTAAAAAACCGCAACATAACGATGCCGATTATGTTTTGTTAGGGATTCGGTGAAACGGGACATTTCGTCAGCGGAGGCGTATTGAGGGTAGTCGCATAGCACAGGTGTGATAAATCTCTGAATGAAGGCGAGCAAAAGGCGAGCGGATCTTATCAAATGGAGGTTTGAATGGTTCATGTCACGTACTCTGGATAAAAATGGGAGTTGTCTGAGGCCACTGAGCTGCAGCACGGGGTGCATCGAGCCGATCGAATAGAAGATTTCGGGCAGATGGTGGTTCTCCGCAAGAATGGGGCTGACAGACAGTGACAGTCGTGGGATGATGGCTCTCTTTGGCCACGTATGCCAAAGCTTTGTGGATGACGCTCGCCGACTCAGTCTGGGTGGTAGATGGAAAGCGGGAGAGAGCCCAGCCCCATGGGCTCTCCGACGCAATGGGGAATTCTTCGGCGGATCCCCCATTGGCCCTGAATATATTTCCTACGTACAAATCAATGTAGACTAGAGTTGTAGAGTAAGTGGCTTCAGATAGCAAAATAGATAGAGTTGAAATGTACGTAGAAGGGGCTTCAAATCAAGTGCATTAAAAACCTTCCCGGGTAAACCTCGTTGAGGGAAAAACCCCGAGCAAGGGAAAAAGCATCAAGATTGAGCAAAAGAAAACTAGATAAAAAGGGAAGGGTGGGAGGGACAAGAAAAGGAAGCGCTCGCAAGCAGCGAGCGTAGCCAGACGGAGGCGGCGGAGTCGACATCGGAGTCAAGAGCAAGAGACTCCGATCGTCGATCACCGCTGATCCACAAACCCTGTTCTCGCCGTCACTCGTGCCTCATTAGGGAGAGAACGTCAATCTCATGATGACCTCATCATGCTTGTTCCGAACCTTCATGATCATGTCCTTCATTCGACGACACGGGATTCAACCTCGTTCCTTCGCAGCGCCTGATACAAACGCGCATAGTATTCTACTCAATCGGATTCCAACCCATTCCGCCGTCGCCAATCACGTCCTCGATGTTCACAATTCACAAAGATCCAAAATCTGCGTTTCTCGCAAACCAATCGCAAACTCTAGCTCAATTCCACCTTCTAGAGATCTGTGGTTTTTGTCTATTGCGATATGGAATCTCTTGACATTCACTGGCCAGATCTGACTGTACCTGGTACGACGAATAGTCGTCAAAACTCAAGGCGAGGTGCTAAGTATTTCCCGCTGGCCTAATCTCGCTGCGCTCTCTCAGCTTCATCCCCGAGACGCCGCAGCCGCTTGGAAATATGCTTGCGTTGTCCAACTCTAGAACAAGCAAATACAATGATATCACTGTGAAAAGTAAAAGCACTCAAATGTAGTGCCCGGCACTCATTTTCGAAATTTAGCACTGATATGAAGTGCTCAGGGAATGAGTGCTTTTTAGGGCACTTTTTTATTAGTGCTTCGAAGCACTAATCCCCGAAGCACTTCATGTAAGTGTCGGAGAGTAACTTCGAGCCGTATCGGCAACGTAGGTTGCGACAATGCCGGATTAGCGGCAATTGACGGCATTTCATCAATCAAAGTTCAACTCGCGTCCGACGCGTCGTACTTTTTGAACCTTTCCTTAGGATTGACCGGCCTGCCTATGTAGGCCAGTCCCCTTAAAAGAATGACTCAGTAAATGATCAGGGCACCGTACCAGGCCTAGTTCACAGCGTGAGCGTATTGGTTTGCCACTTGCCAGTGCTCGCTAAGCCTCGCTTTGGGCACCGTTTCAATTTGTCGGAACCTCATGTCCGTGAAATTGACTGAGAGAAGACCGAGTTGTGAGACAATGCATACCTACACGTAGCAGACGTACTTAATTGACGCATCCGCCTAGCGAACAAATAATTTTGGATTTTATCTGAATTTTTGAGAATTTTCGGCCGAGCCGTTCGAAACACGACTTTCGGACTTAGCGAAAAACGCAACGCGTCAGTCATGTGATGTGTTACATCAGTGACATGTAACACATTGCTCTCTCCCTTTTCCTTCATCTTCTGGGTTGTCCCGTGCGCTCCCGTCCTTCTACGCGCCCGAATACGATACAGGACAACTCATAACGGCCAATGACACGCCCTACGCCCCCAAAATGCCCGGATGGCGCCCGAATATCGGCCTCTGAGGCTGATTACGTCTCCGACCAACATCGCCGCATTGCACGCGTTGAACGCGTTCAATTGTCTTTTGCGAGCGCTCTGGCGACTAAGAAACCTCTTTTATTCCATTGAGCTTGCCGTTTATCTCCTCTCGCCTCTCTTCGACTCGCACGAGGGTGATGGTATCACCGTGGGCCGTTCCTCCGAGCTTGCACGAAAAACGTCGATGACGGACGCGAATTTATTCGCAGAAATGATTTCTGGCGTGCTTTACACTTTATACGAACCTTATGTCACGACTGAAGGCGCGTGTTTCTTCTCTCCCTCCCATCCCTCTCTCACCCACCTCCCTTCAGCTTTGTCTGCCCATCATGCGGCTCAGCGGCGACAACACGGCTCCCCTCCTTCTCTCCCATTCTTCCTCTGCTCGCCCGCACACCCTCCTCCTCCACCACCTGCCCACCATCATTCCCTGATGCCGCGGTGACGAGCTCCGATGCCGACAGATGTGCGCGGTTCCGCTTTCTTCCTTTGTTACGCGCGCTAACGCAATCACTTCGCCCTTCGCCCTCCGCCACCCTTTCTTTCCCTTGGACAACCAACTCAGCAACCCGCACCCACCAGCCGCCGCCGCCGCCGCCAACGATCCCGAATTCGACACTGACGCGTAATCAATTACCCGTTCTCAACGTCGACTGCCCTCCATGTCGCTTTAGCCAACTCTCCCAACTTCGATATCTGCCGTCCCGCTGTTTGGAATTCGGTCACACGCCACATTACGCTCTCCTCCTTTTTCCAGCACTGGTCCTGTCCACGCCGACGAAGATGCGTCACTCTCCCTTCCCCATTAGTGTCGCTGACGAGCTCCTTTTAGCCCAACTCCCTTGCCCTCTCCCGATCACAGCGCCTGGGCGCGCAATACCCTCTCGCTTCCATCTCCTCCAAGCATTGCACGCCCGCCGACTCAGCCGCTGTTCGCGCTGTAACACAGAAGTACAACAACGTGCGTCTACCTCTTCCCTCTCCTCCCCGTGTTCCCTTTTCTTCTTCTTTCATTCCCATCGCCTTCCCGTTTCCCTCCCTCAACCTGTCTTGATTTTGACTGTCGATCATATGGCCGTTGGTTCTGATTCGGTTCTTACTGTTTAGCGCATCTGAACTTGATGTTAACTGTCATGGTTTGTTCCCTACTTTTAAATCATTAGATTCCGGCTGACTCGAAGGCAGAAATGTGGCAGAAACGTCAAATTCATGAATTCAGCAGTCGTCGTCGTCGTCGGTACGTAGGATTCGGTTCAACACGAAGGTCCTAAGTTGACGTTGTGCTGCTTTAGTTTCTCGTTCTTGTATTCTGCAACGGTATTACTTCAGTTCGCCGCTTTTGAAACAATTTCAACGCCGACGCCACCCTCTTGTCTCTCGCGGGGCTACATGCCCTAAAGGCAGCCACATTGCTTCCATCATCGAGACAATCGAGACTTGTGTTTGCGTATGTCCCCAGTAAACATTCTCTTTTTACTGATGCTCGTGTTCTGATGTATTTCATTTCAGATTTTTTTTCGCGGCTTCGTTTTTTTGTATTAAGCTTTTTGCGGTTGACTTGGTGAGTTGCTTATTATTTTGACTTGGGAATTCCGGACTCAGAGACGCATTGCGATAGAATTATGGGTAATATGCGCAATGGTAAGTGCTTCATAGTTTCTCAAGCTTCCCTGTGTATCGTAGTAGCTTCAATATACAAGAATTACACAAGAACTGAACCTGGGTAGTGAAATTTAGCGCTCGAAAACAGTGTCCCAAGCGCTCGAAATTAGTGCCGAGCAGCACTACAATTGAGTGCTTGGGCACTCGATAAGAGCGTAAAATGAGCGCAAAGCACTATAAATCAGCGCTGGAGGGCACTGATATGGAGTACTTTAGGCACTAATTTTCCCGACAAAATGGGCACTCATTTGAGGTGCTTTTACTATTCACAGTGTGATCCTCGCGACTTCGCGACTTCGGCCGGCGGAAATATTACAAGATTGAAAATTCTGCCCTCCCCGGATCCTGGTGAGCTCTATGCATGTTCGAAGTTCCTCACGCCTTTATTATTCGCAGATTGAGCGTTTGAATTCAATTCATGTACTGAAGTTAACATCGGGGCTCTCGGAACTCCCCTCGTCTAGATCAATCCCGACGGTAACAACTGGAAGCATGCCAGCGGAACGACTCCGAACTCCAAACGCCGCATTCTACGGGAATCGCACAAACCAACGAAAATCGAACGAATCGTTGTCGCTGACTAATGCGGCTGTTCGCAGGAAACCCGAATGTCTCGGGAAAATAGGATAATCAACGAAAAATCAGTACTTAAATCTCCGCTGCACTTACCAAGTTCGGAACTACTTATGACGATCTCACAAGATTTCTCCGCTCCTCTCGTGGCCGTCGTTGGAGCTACTGGTGTGCAAGGCGGGAGTGTTATCAAGGCACTCCTCGACTCCAGCAAACCGTATCGCATCCGAGCGTTCACTCGGGATCCAAAAAAAAACCTGCTGCTCAGGCACTCGCGGCACAGGGCGTGGTGATTGTCAGTCTTTCGATTACGCTGGAGAATGCGAAAGAAGTCGTCAAGGCGTTTACCGGCGCTGATGTCGTTTTTGTGCGTCGTCTAGTCTTGATCCAATTCTAATGAATTGAACTCACTTTGTGCAAAAAGCTCGTGACGAACTTCTTCGAGCACCTGGATGCCGACAGAGTAAGCTGCATATTCTCTTCCTTTGCCAAATACTCATCTATCCTCACTTCCCAAAGGAAACTGCAGAAGGCAAGATGATGATTGACGCCGCCAAATCCGCCTGCGTCACCGCCATCGTGTGGTCAGGTCTCCCGAACTGCGCGAAAATCAGCAATGGGAAATATACTCACGCGGTTGCATTTTGACGGGAAGGCCGTCGTCTCCGAATACGGTCGACAATGCGGGAGTCCGATTCAGCGTAAGGACGATGGGTCGTTCGCGATGATCGTACCGGTGGGACGCAGGAAACCGTGTTGCCCGTCATTGATGCTGTAGGTGATTATGGGTTGTATGTTCGTCAGGTTATCGAGGCGTCGGTTTTTCCCGGATGGAGAGGAGTTCAGGACGGGGGAGTATTTGACGTTGAGGGCGATTGCGGCGCAGGTGTCTCAGGGTGCGCGTTGAGAGACAATTTCTTTCGTCGTTTCTTGCAAAGACTGATGGAAGGCAGCTACCGGGAAGCGGATCGTGGTTGAGCAGATACCGTTGGAGATGTTCAGGGAAGCGATCGCGACGAAGATGCCGCCGCATATTGTCCTTGATTTTTGTGACGTTTGGAAATGCACTGAGGAATTTGGATGTTCAGTCTCTATTTCCCTCGTTACCAGTGGAAACTTTTTGACTCACGTTTCGCCCCAGTTTATGGCGGGAAACCTATCTCTGGACTTGAGGGAGAACGGCAACCTGTTACATTGAAAAGGTTTGCGGCGGAGGCAGACTGGAGCCAGGTTCTGGCATCAAGCTAAGAAGGATCGCTTTGGGTCTGAAATCAGTGGATATAAGTAAATGAAGGGTCGTATGTCAATACTTACAACCACGCAGATTCTGAGCTCGTTGTTTTGGTTGCATCCGCGCTGAAATGGATGAGTGAAAAGGAAGTTCGAGATTATTAATTGAAGGTCATTACAGTACAATCCAGGACAGTAGGAGTGGTGGGATGGTTGAAGAGACAAGACGATACTACACCTGCGGCAGAAAGAATCTGGACCTTCAGAGGCAATTCGGTCGAACCGTATGCGCGACGGAAATCTGAAAGAAACACAAAGTTGGGGTTGATTTTCTTTTTCAGTCATCGTCTCAGAATGAAAGGAAAGCGGCCCGGGTCTACTCAGTATGCACTGTAAATGGCATTGAATTTATTGAATTTTCCAGGGCTAGTGTTTTGCTGGCCCTGGCTCAAAGCCAGAAGGCCAGCCAAGCCAAGCCATGGCTTGAGCAAGCCAGGCCAAGCCATTTCTCTGGCTTCGTCTGGCTCTGGCTCCTGGCTTGAAAATTTTCGGGCCAAGCCAAGCCAGGTAAGCCATGGCTTCGAGTTCACGATGTAGTGAGCTGAAATCTACTATAGAGGGCACACATTTTGCAGGCACTTACCTCTGAATAGTTCAGTATGATCCAGCGCTACCAAGTCGCTCAAACAACATCCAACTTTCGACGACAAAGCGACCTCCATTTCCAAATTAGGAAATTGCTAACAGTTGTTGAAGACGAAAAAGTGTGGTTTCAGCAACGAGAGTGACTCCTGTGAGCGAATAGACAGTAAGTAGTACGTTTTTGGTGCATGATGACACAAAATTACCTTCACATTGAACTGAACAAGGCTTGCGAATTTTTTTCTTCCAAGCCATGGCCCAAGCCAGCGGCTTTGGCTTGGCCCTGGCTTTCTCTGGCCCATGGCTCTGGCTTCGAAATCTCTGAGCCAAAGCCAGATCAAGCCAGGCCAAAGCCATGGCTTCCGGGCCAAGCCAAGCCAGGAAAACACTATGGACCAGGGCCGCTCAGTGTCGATAGAATTCCACTTGCCTTGGTGGGAGGTCAAGTATAGGATTCAATTAGGTTGAGTAGTAGTACAGTATGAGCTGATTCAGAGACCTCAAGCCACTTGGAGGATAGAAGTCCGCAACGAGAGGCTACGAGCGACATGGTGGTTGGAAGCAAAGAGTGGGGATCAACGGATCATTCCCGCCACTGAACGTGACAATCACACGTCACCGGCGTGCAGCATCGTGCGGGCTTTCAGCCTCCTTCCGTCACGTCGTGGATATCGACGCTCGCAGCGTGCAAAGCATGCTGCAGGAACTCTCTCACATGGACCGTATAACCCAACTACAGGACGAAATCCAGCAGCTCCTCACCATCATGGCCAACACCGTTGGCTATTTGACCTCGCGCGCCAATTTCGTGCAGCTCACTGGGTCTGAGATTCCTATAAACGAAGCAGCGGAATCCGGAAAAGTATGACGAGCCGGAGGTCTTCGAGGGTGAGCTTAGTTCTCTCCAATTCGTTTGCGATGTTATCTCAATTTTTTTGAAAATGGTCAGCCAATAAGAAGGAGCTCGTCACCGACCTTATCGTCAAGGCGAAACAGGTCGAGTATCTGATTCAGTCATTGCCTGAGCCGGAGCCAGAAGAAGAACAGGTCTATTATCCGCTCTTGTAATCTAGAATCTGGCTCACTTAGTTTCTGGTAGGAAAAACGACTAAAAGCTCTCGACGAGGAGATGACGTTGGCAAATGAGGAGTATATCCAGGCAGTCGCTCGATCAAGTGGGTTTCTACCCTTGATATCCACCTATATTGTTTGATTATTAGAGGACCTGCACGCCCAAATATCCAGCGTCTTGCGTCTCATGCTCGAAGAGACGGATTCCGGACTTGTGAGCTCGGCGACGGCACGCTAAAATATAGACTGCCTGTACGGACATTCCCTCTCATGCTATGAGATTCACTCCTTCTGCCGAGCCTCTCTTCTGTCTTCCGGATTGAATCAGCTCCAGGTGTGCTTCAATTATAGCTTTCTCACAAATATACTCATATTTTTTTTCCTGTGTAGCATTTTGAATGTTCTTTGCTATTTTCCGCCTTCGGGCATCTCGCATCATCTTCATCAAACCCCCAATGTCCCTGTATTCCAGCTGTATGCTCGCCGTGCATGAACGATCAGATTGGCGGTTCGGAAATATCGATGGCTTCTCTTGTCGTTTGAAAATTTTGACATCGTCCCGGTATCAGCATGTGGATCACAGCCTTAGCGTCTGACTGGTAAGCATTGCTCAAGTCCTTACTCTCTGCAACTTATACTTATCTCACGTCTCTTCCTCCCTGGACAACCAGAAGCATTGTATGAATCGCGCATCTCATCTCACGGCCTTGGTTCGCACTGCCGTTTTTGTTCCTTCCCCTGCTCAATCAGATTCAGATATCACCAGAGAATCAAGACAGGGCGATAACAAGTTGGTCTGATACGACTAAATTTAGGACTCGCTCGAAATATCGTCGCTCTTAACCTCCCTCTGCCACTTTCGAAGAGAAACGATACATTACTCTGAGTAAGCTTTTTCTCTTGACTTTCGCATTTTGTGAAAACTGAAGCGAGTACACCAAGTCAGTCGTGCCGGCGCGCGGAGTCACATCCAGTCTCGAAAAAAATGTTGTTGGTGAGAATCGTTGCCATATGGCGGTATCAATCTTCCCATCAATCACCCACAGCTCTCTCCTCGTCTCATCGTCCTCCTCACCGTCTCCATCGCTTGAAGACTCGAATCTCTCGTCGTACCCGCAAACTCACCTCATCTCGTCTCTCAGTCGCCTTCGCTGCCCGCCTTCGTCAGCTGCAAACCTCGAAACCGCAGTGGCTTTCCCGACACGCCCTCATGCACAAAGGCTGTGTGCGACACCACCAACTTCTTGCTTCCGTGGAACGAGAGATCCAAGTAAGCACAGCACAGCGATCCGTCAGTTAATTTACAACAAATGAAAAGAACAGAAATTGATGATATCGCCAGCCAGCCCGTCACAGCAAAATATCTCGGCTTCGTCGTCGACTGGGCATGACACGGCGATGGAAGGATACACGGGCTTATATATAAGCGTCTATCCAGGGAGGTGCTCGGCTGGTTGATGCCCTGACTCTTCGACGCCGCTAGTCCTCGTCCTCGTCCCCGTCCGCATCCATGTCCCGACATTCAATCTCCCTCCCGCTACCCACTACAACACCACGCTCCAGCTCCTCTTCCTCCGCTACCACCTCATCCCTACCTCCCTCTCCTCCCCCAACCGGTGTAGCTACGCCCTGGACCCACGCCACCACCGTCGACGTTGTCGAGCTGCCGACTCCACCAACCGCTACGAAAGCCCTTCCCCTCCCGCCCCCCGTCCTCCAACCCCTCCGCAAAGACGACCTCGGGAAGGGGTTCGCCGTCTCCGCTGCGTCCCGCCGCCGCCGCGCCGACCCGCCGGTACAGAGAATTGGGTGGCTCGTCGTCATCCCCGGGCTGATCGTGTCGCTGCTTTCGGCGGGGCTGGCGACGTCGCTTTTGTTGTATCTTGCGATGCGGCACGACGGAGACGGTGATGGGGGCGGTGGAGGGTTTTACGTTGATGAGGTCGCCATGAGCGGCGGGAGAGAGGAGGGGGCAAGCGCGCCGTTGGTGGGGCTGCTAGCCTCGACGATTATCGTGCGTCTATTCTTCACTTGATATGCTTCCTGACCACTGACTATACCCGGGTGCAGACGAATCTTGTGTGGCTGATAGGGTTCCCCGTCCTCGTCAGTATGTCGGCGTATTGGATTGCGGCGTCGTGGCTGTCGCATCAGCAGCGCTCGCGATCGGACCAGCAACCGAATTTATTGACGCCACTGCAGTGCGTGCTTCGTTTGTCTTGATCCCGCAGTTCGCTGATAGCTGGACGGATGGTAGGTACGGACTCCTTTTCAAGCTCTTCTCTTCTCCCGGTCCGACCTCGACGTACCAGGTTGGGAGCTACATTGCCAATGGCCGAATGCGGGTCAAGACACCCGCGTTCTTCAGCACGGCGTTCGTGCTTATTAGCGGTATTCTGGGTGTCACGTATCTTATAAGGTGCGTTCGCTACGGTCAGCGGGAGAATCGATTGAGCTGACGCCACATCCGGTACCCAGCGCTGCGGATATCTGGCTCCACGCTGCCGCAGCCGTTGTCGTCATCGACGCTCACTCCTCGCTGCCTCGCTCTCACGTATCATCAGTGCTCGCGTCTTCGACCTCCTCCTCCGATACCCCCATCATCCCCACCCCTCCACTCCGCCTCCGCGGTCACTACCCCCTCGCTCCCACCATCACATACCTCGCGCTCCTGTACCTCCACGCCTTCCTCGCCCTCACCCTCACCCTCCTCCTCCTCTTGGCCCCGCGCACGCGCTCCTCCATCCTCGAATCACCGCCCATTCTTCCCTCGTCCGACCTTCACCCCACACACACCCGAAGCACCAGCACCAGCACCACCATCTGGCCTTCCCCCGCCCCCCGCCAAACCGTACTCCAGCTCGCGCATCGCGAGCTCACCGACGGGCTAGCGCCGATAGCTGCACGATTGTCTTCGCGACGCTCGATGGCGGGTGGCGGGGTCTTGTTCGTGGAGGATGTGAATACGGCGCGGGTGGAGGTGGGGGTGTGGGAAGCCAGCGGGAGGTATGAGAACGAGGGGAAGGCTGAGGGCGGGGGCGGAGGAGGGGGAGGAGGGTTGGGGAGGAAACGAAGTCGTTGGGGGGATGCGAGTGCGGATCGGGTGTTTGGGGTGTATAAGAAAGTCGTGCCTTACCGGGGAGAGATTTATTGAGATCCGCTCTTCAGGGAGGAGTGGGGAGGTGGAACCCTCATTCACCCCGCTACCCTCTTTTCGCCGTCGCAACTCATCCTCACGGGTTGTGTGCTCCGCATTACCCATTCTCGTGTTATCGAAAGCTCACGTACACCGTATGTACTCATCAACGACTTCCCGACGTGATCCGGACGCGAAGGGGGGCGGGGCTGGAATAAGATGGAATGGTGGGGGGAGGCAAAGTGGAGGTGGATGGGGAAGGCAAAGTGAAAGTGTGGAGTAGTACAGCCAGACTGACAGGAGGAGAAGGATCGGAGGCGTAGGTGGAGAATATGCAGAGGTGATGAGGTGGAGGTGCTGGAAGTTGGCAAGGGGAGGAGCAGAGGGGAGTATGTGGAGGTCGGGTTCTAGCGATGCGTTCCTTCTCCTCTCACTCTGATCCGATGGACTAGCGCTCAGGACTCGCTCACGCGCTGTCCCTCCTCCTTCCATATTTTGCTTGCCCTTTTGCGATTACTCCACAGAAGGCTCTTTGCTTCCACCTTTTTACCTTACTTGATTTGTCCTTGCTGCGCTCGAGGTCCATGTATTTCTAATTTACCGTTGTATCTCTCGTTTTGCGATTGTATTGAGCAATATAGGATTCAATGTACTGTACGCCATATAAAAACTAGGGAATTCAAGAAAAAGCTAATCATTCTTCCCTAGCTGTTGCCACTCACTCGATGAGGAAAGTCCCGACGTCTCTCCACCAGTGAACGAGGAGAATTATGAAATACAGACATTCGTTCGACTACCCAGTGACATACGGCTTCAGTATAGATACGTTTAAGCACGATTATTTCCAATTAGCATCACCCTCATACGTCTCCACAAGATCCAACCCAGCCAATGCTCTAACCCGCTCGAAAAGCACCGGCTCCGTCACGGCCAACTGCATCACATCCATACCCTCTGGGATTTCTTCCGCCACAGCAACAAGCCCCTCGAGCACGGCAGAAGTGCTCCGACGCAACGCAAGCGCAATTTCGCGACTTTCACCGCCGCCGGCGTGGAAGCGCACGACATGCAGCTCCTTGCGTCCCTCATCGGCTTCCCACGCAACTGAGGGATGACTCTCCCATATCTTCGCTTTGGATGCGAGGGCGACAACGGCGGGGGTGCAACGCCCGCTGGTGTATTGCATCACCACGCAGAACTCGGTGTCCCCAGTGCGTTTGATGTATGCCAGTTGTTGAAGCAAGATCGTGGTTTTGTTAGCTTGATATTCGCGTAGAGTGATGAAGAAACGGAAACGAGCGTCGCGGTGGTCGGTTTTGCTGGCTAGAATGTTTGTTTTTCGAGTGAGTTGGATCCCGCCTACGGGAGAGGAGAATACACGTGCCTGGTGTTGCTGAATGACAGAGACTGCGATGACCGTAGGTTTTCCAAGACGATTTTTGGCAGTCCGTGGAGCAGTAGAGGGCGAGGTGACAGCAAGCGCATTTGCGAAGCTCGCTCTTCGGGACCTTCAAGAGTGGGCACTTAAGCGGAAGTAGAGGCATTAGTGCATGAGTCGATTAGAGGCGAAGAGAAACGCACTTCGATGTTAGAACACGCGCGGTTCGACGAAATGTCCTTGGACTCAAATTCTTCCAACAGCTGAAGACGCGACTGGATGAGAGTCTTGAACTCGGACCATCCCGTCCAAATCGCTGGGGCGCTGGGATGCTTGGGCGACTCGTCGAACTTTAACGCCATGAGGAGGCTGTCAGCCATGTCGCAGAGCGATCGATAATCGCAAGTAGCCTGCGCGACAAAACTCAAGACAAAGTCCAACGGAGCAAACTCTTCCACCGTCTGTATCCCCTGAGCAAATACGTTGCTTCCGCACATCCGGCAAGCAAGGACGAAGTCCCTTCCGACTGCGGTTACGAGACGCTCTGAATCAACGTGGGGTAGGAGGCCAATGATATGTTGGAGATATTGCCACGCCGCGAGGACCGACCGCGGGGGATGGTTTGTGGTTGAAGTAGTGAAGGCCGTGAACATGTCGGCGGCAAGACCGAAATACCCAGTGCCTACGAGCGCTACCCACGCAGAGGGCTTTGAATTGCCCAGATAGTCCACGAAATTCTTGGCAACATCCATGCTCTGCACACACTCGCCAAACAAAGCAAGGTTCAAGTCAGATTCGTCGACGAAGAGAGCTTCTCCGTCTCGGTGAATGAGCTGAATGTGTTGGAAGAGGAGTGCGGCCAATGCGTCCATGCCACCGGCACCCTCCACCAGCTCATCGACGATATCCGTGAATTCGAAGCAGCATTGGAGGAATGGTGTCAATAGCACCGGTGGGCTGATGTTCCGCTCTGGGCGCCGATCACGCGAGCTGCGTTTGGCGCTGTACTCCGTCCAGGTGCAGATAATACGCTTCCACATGTGTACGAGGAACGTCGCAAAGCCCGGAGTCCTGAAGAGAGTCTTCACAGAGGGACTCCTGGGCAGCTGTACCATGGGGTATAGCGCGGTGAGCATGAGGCATCGCCCGCAAGCAGCTTCGCAGTCGTCAGGAAAACAGTCGTAGTTGTCCATCAACTCGAGCCACGGCCAGATGCGCGTCGGCCAAAGCGTCGACGTCTGCGAACGGATGGTGGATGCGGGGCACGAGCTGAAGACGAGGATGGCGCGGGAGGCGCAGAGGAGTTGGTCACGGAAGGTGGAGGAGGATGAGGGGGAGTCGGATGGTTCCGGTGGCATGCGCGAGGGGTCGAGGAGTGCGGAGATGAGAGGGAGGAGGGTGGAGCCGAGGGTACCGTTGTAGTTGCCTGTACCGAGTCTACAGTCGAGCTCGAGAAGAAGGGTGGCAATTGTTTTGAGTGGTTTCGAGGTGTCGGCGATGGCTTTTGCCAGTGTCTATACATACGAAGCGGGTTAGTTTCGAACGTAGAGGGGAGAGGATTGTAGAATAGGGATACGCACTCGGAGGGACAAAGGAATGGTAGCTAGCTCTCGGGCAGTGAGGAGGGATGCGCCAGGCATCTTGTAAAGGATTGTGGTGGTGGAAGCAAGAGACAGTTTGTATTCAGGTGGCCAAATAAGCCGACGCTTTGGACATGGTACACATAGGTAAATTCAAGGATGTCGCATGCTTACCCAAGCAACAATGAGCGCCGAAGCAGCTCGGGAAAGGTGACCGAATTCAGAAAGGGCGGTCGGGCTCGTTCCACACTGAGAATGGAGAAAATGGGTTATAGTAAGTACTTGTGTTCAGGACAAGCAATTGGAAATTGAAGTATAAAAGTGAGCCACGAAGAGCCCCTCCGCGTCCGCAATCAATAGAGAGAAGGAGTTGAGTGAGCGCGAGCTAGAAAATTCAAGGCGCGCCCACAAACCACCAGAACGTCTTGACTCCTGAGCCTACGCGAATTTTCGAGGCTTTTGGCAAGTGGACTGTGGTAGGTCCATGTAGAATCTCAAAGCAAAGGTTCAGATAGACCATGAGTAGCTAGCAATAGGAGGGTCTATCCAGGCCATACGGCCAAGGCGCTTTGAAGACCATGGTGGTCGTTTGCAAGGATGATCGGTTCCTTCCGGACATCTGATTTGCAAGATGTCTGATGTCGGGGATTGGTCGGCCGAACGCAGCTTCTCTCTCCCCCTCATCTCCTTGCTATGCCCAACATGAAGCAACGGTACCTGGCCAAGAACTTGTCTTCTGCGGAGAAACGTTTGTGCTCCTTCTCTCCTCAAGTTCATGCGTTGACTTCACGGGCGGGTTGGACTCGGAAGTCAGCCAAGCTATCGACGAAGCACTGCGCGAGAACAAGAAGTCGAGAGGGACACGCGAAGAGGTGTTGATATTGGGTGCTCCGGGATCTGGCAAGGTAGGTTTGGTGAAGGTAAACTCTGCGTTATTCGAACTGAAGCAAAGCAAATTCAAAGACCACGCTCATGCGACAACTGCGAATAATCTATGATCCGTACACGGTGCGAGAACGGGAAGATTTCAAGCCATACATTCGATCGAGTGTTCTCCATGTCTTTAGGTACGTCTGCCGCTGATATATACCGATACTGACACCTAGCAGACAACTCCATTCACTTCTTCCCGTCGAGACGCCGTCCATCCTCAAGATCCCGGGCCTAGATTCTTCGCCAACCGAAACGCTGGTTCTAACGGAAGATATCGCGACCCTCATCCGCGACTGGTGGTCTCGCTCTGACATCCAAAATCTCTCCTCAGATCTATCCCTCGACCCTTCCACAACACATCTCCTCGACCGAATTCTACCCATCGCGGCAAAGGACTACCTCCCCAGTGACCTGGATATTCTCTTCTGCCACAGCGACCCCTTGCCGGCACTCGCTGAACTCACTATCCCGTTTTCAGAAGAGACCCGCTATCGCCCAATTTTGAATTGCGTCTGCGTCCGACAAAGCCTGGGGTCGATACATAAATGGCTTCCAATATTCGGCGAGATATCTCACGTCATATTCGTCTTCAATTTGAATGACTACGACGACCTTGTCCGTATTCTTTCACTCATTCAATTATTCATAGCGTTCCACGGCTGGCTAATGCTGATGCTCGGTGATACAGGAGGACACTCGGAAGACCTTTGATTTATGGGAATATATATACAGCTCCCGTTTCACGCGATTCGCTCACATCGTGAGTCGTACTCTCCCCAGTCATCATTCTGCTCTCTTTAATAGTTCCATCGATGACAGTACCTCATCGTAAATCGACCCTCCACCTTCGCATCCAAACTCACTAATACGCATCCAACGCTCAATTCAATATACCCCGACGCAGACGCAGCGCCCGACATCGCAATCGCAATCACACCCGCTGCGGCTCAAGCGTTCTTGCTTCGTCGATTTAGTGAACGAGATTGGAGCGGGCGGAGGAGGATACCGAGGTGGGAGGTGGATTTGATGGATACGGAGGGTGTGCGAGGTATGTTTGTTTCGATATTCCCTTTTGAGTGGAGCAGGGGGATGTGACGAGGATACTGATCAGGGTGATATGGTACTCACAGTGACTATGCGCAATATGATGGATGAGCTCGTTCAGACGAGATTGGTCACCGTTTGCGGGTTATAATTTATGCGTCGGGCGTCTTCGGTATTCCGGCGTATCGTTATGTGAAGGAATTATTTTAGCTTGTGATTCGGTTCGTGTCTGCGCAATGTTTTCTGCAGCGGCTGAGATTGATTAATTATCTACTGTAGGCGTTCCGCGTTTCGATGCAGCAGTCAATATACTACAATTCCACGGACTACATAGCAACTTCTCTCGTCGTACCTCGAAGTTTGCGCAGTGATTGACATGCTTGACCTGAGGGTCCATTCTATGTACTACTTCGCGTTGCCGTCGGGGTTCCCACGTGGTTCACATTTATACAACTAACTAACTACTAGTGGGCGGACCGCTGCTTGAGGTAGGCCTTGCGTATCATTATGTTTATCCAATGCTACTTGATTTCAGTGTAGTCCTGAATATCATCTCATATCATGTAGGGTAAACATCCCGAGTGGGGAAGATCTTTGTGCAAGCTGGTGGGTGGCTGGCTCGGTATAACAACCGCCTCATCCAATTTTGCGATTGCGCGTCGAGCTCGCATCCGAATCCGAATCGACTACCTACTTGAAAATGGGGCAGGCTGAAAATCCCACTTGCAGATTTGAATATTAAATTTCCTTGTCACCTCCTCAGAAAACGGTAAAACCCACATTCGCTGCAAGTAATTATAAGCAATTGCCAATTCGTTCCTGAAATCGCTTGGAAATCGCATAAAAAATCAGAGCGGTGTCACTGCACCGGCGATGTCAATGTCAATAAACTCTCGCGGGAGGTCAGCTACCATGCCTGGATTCGTCGCTCACCGTCGGACCGTAGATTCGAAACGGAATACTTAGGTCACTGCAGCAAATTTTTATTTGGGTGGGGCGAGTCGGCGAAGTCGTTTCCTGGGGCGTGTTTTTCCCCCTAGTAAGTTCAGAGCGGTAAAGCAGAAAATTAATGGCAACATGGTTCGCAGGAAAGCCGAGTTCAAAGCTAGCAGGAAATGAACGTTAACTTGAACCCTGGAGAGCCAGCAAACGGCGTTTGCCGAAGGGCACGTGATGCATCATCAACTTTTTGATCGCTGCCTTTGGCATCCACGACTGTCCTCCTACAACTTGTACAAGGCAATGTCATCGCCGCCGTCTCTTGTTGTCGTCTCTGTCTTCTGTGCTGCGTCCGCTTCCGCACGCTCTCCGCCGTGGACGCTTGCCTGTAGATTATCGTGGCGTACACATCACCACACGATTGACCATACTCGAGAGAACTTAAATGCTGGCCAATATCGATTTCAAGGTCGCACGGGCACTAGGCTGTCATTATGAAAGAATGAGAGGAAGCATAGGGACAGGTGTGGAGTGCGTTTTTTGTTCTTTTTCTTCTCTTTTCTTGTTGCTCTTGCGTCGTTGTCGCAGGCGGAGGGGACGTGCGGTTACTCCGTCGGCGCAGGCCCTAAATCCTCTCTATTGACTTTACCGCTGTCGTTTGACTTGCGGAGACGCACCTTCCCGCTGTCTCTTTCTCTTTCCTCCCTCATCTCATCATCTCTAGCTAACTGTTACTACTTTACAGGCGCATCGTCTCTCACCTGCTACCTCTTCATCTTGGCGTGACAAGCAGCAGATCACCACATACCACCATCAGCAAGGAGGAGAGCAAGGAAGGGACGAAGACTCACCGGCATGCTTTGACGAATTCTACCGCCTTCGAAGACACGCCCTTCTTCGAGCCCAATTCAATCCGTCCACCAATGCACATTCCATCCCACCACCAATCTTTTCCGCCTGGCACGCCTACCTCTACCCGCTTTCCGCCTCCATTTCTCTTCGCCTTCCCGCTTGCGCCATACCCATACACTCCCCGCACCCTCTCGCCCATTGATCGCATATCCACCTTCTCGCCACCTCGAGCGGTCGACGCCTCATCGCGACGGCAACGCCTCCTCGACTACGCCTCATGCCATACCGTCCCATCCAGCCCATAAGGCCACCCGACTCCGTCTCCTCATCTCCCAATCCGAAGTCGACACGCGCCAAAACGATACCAGAGCCAGCGAGATGCGTGCACATGGGTATGGACTTCACTCCAACGTCCCCCGCCCGTGCCTAGCTTGCCCGATCGACGACCGACGTCAGGTCGAGGCAGGCAGACGCATGCGCGTCTCTGACATCGACCTCCGCTTCGACGTTCCGCATCCTCGACATCCTCCACAGTCTAAGTGTAAAAATGCTAGTACTCTGGATGTAGGAGCCGCCTTCGCCGCACGATGTCGATGTCGATGTCCTCTTCTTCACGGACTGACCCGCGTACACGACATCCCCCACCGGCCGTACTGGGAGCGTCTCGGCCCATGGCCCCTCTGCAGTCCGTATTCGCCTCCGTCCCAATGCCTACGTGCAGTCCCCGCCCCGCGAGGACAATGTCGATGTCGATGTCGATGTCATTGTCCTCTTCCTCAACCTCGACCTCGGCCTCCACGCCACACTGTTTCCTCCATGCCTGCGAGACCGAAACGTGGATGTAGATGTTAGACGTCCGTGTGCGCCTCCTCTCCAACGCCACAGCGGCGTTGGTTGCTGACGATTTCGAATATTAATGTCCTTTCCCCACCGACTAGTCCTCTTCCTCGACCCCTGGACGACATCCCGCATCCTCATTGACAACCTTTTCGCGACGTGAATGCCCATACCCCTCCTCTTCCTCGACTGCTTTCACCTCCTCCGCTTCCCCGACTGCTTTCGTCTCTCATCCGCGGCGACTTACCCCGGCCCTCGAATTCCCGCCTCTGCTTACGCGCTCGAATTCGATTTCGGGGACCATGCTACTTCGCTTATGCAGCCACGAGCGTATTGCTTGACGGACGTGACGCAGGAGATTGGGTTGGTGAGGGTGGAGGGGAGTGGTAAGGAAGGAGGCGGCGGGGTGGGTGGACCTGGATGGGTTAGCAAGAATGCGAGTGTGAGTGCGAGTGCGGGGTGGAGAGCAGTGGAGTGGAGTGGTGGGAGGAGAGGTCGGCTTGTTCCTATGCCTCGCGCCTACGATGTCCACCTACCTCCACCCCCACACTGTCGATGTCCTCTCCGTCCACCTTCGCGGCGACTTCGACCTCCTCGACCCCCTCTACCCACACGTACACGACACCCTTGGAGCGTCTTGGCTCTCGATCTTTCTGCGGTCCGTATTTACCTCCGCCCCCACGATGTCGAAAGCTCCGCCTCCTCCTCCGCGTACACGACGCCGCACTTGGAGTATATCCGTATCGACCTCGGATTCGCGGTCTCTACCGGGGTGAAGAGCGTTGGTGGACGTGGAGTACGCCCGGATATTGATTGATCGCCGCTGGGGAGAGGAAGATGGGACAGCTCGTTCATACCCGTCCTCATTCATCCCCATGAGGACATCCGAGTCGCGGGAGGAGGAGGAGACGAGCGGATGGGGTGTGCTGTTAGACGTGGATGTGGACGTGCGAGTGCGAGTGCGAAAGTGGAGTGGAGCGTGGTGGAGGGGAGGGTGGGGAGGAGGACAGACGGCTCGTCCTCATTCATCCTCGTCCCGTCCTCATGGGATAGAATCGGAGTCCCGGGGACGGCTGGGGTTTGGGGTGGCGGTCGACGCGAGGACGGGGATATACGATATGTATGATTCGTCGGGGCGGTGGAGGAGTATCCTGCGTCCGACTGAGTGTGAGCTGGCGATGCTCGAGATCCGACGGGCGGCATGGCGAGCCCGGGTGCTGAGTGGGGTCGGTACAGGAGTGGGAGGAGGGAGAGCGTTCGGGTTTGACGCTGCGCTAGGATGCAATGCGCTAGCTGACGGGGAACCGCTGCTGGGGAAGGGGCGCGGCGCGGCGAGGGCGCGGACGAGATATGCCAGTGATGGTGCACTGACTGTCTTTCGAGGCTCAATGCTGGAGGAGCATTCGTCGGCGAGGGTTTTGGCGTGGGGAGTCGACCTCTGATAGGTGTCATAGCTCTCAGATCCGAGCGGCACGCTGGCGGGCGCGACATTCCCCCGAGAATCGAGAATCGAGGATCGAGAGCCGTGGCGGGCTGTGGTACGTCTTGCGCGGGGGAGAGCGGAAGGTGGAAGGCGTTGGGCGCATGAAGGGAATAGGAGAGGGGGAAGGCGCGGTCGGCGGAGAGATTCGTATCTCGCGAGCGGGTGAGCATCGTGCTGCCCGTGGGGAGGGAAACGATGCGGGCGTGAGGTGAGATAAGGGCGACGACGGAGTTTGGATGACGTAGGCGTGAGGTGCGGGTCTACGGGGTTGACCTGACCTCTTGTTCCTCTCACCTTCGTGGTATCGGCGAGTTTCTCGATACTGGAGGAGGCAGAGGAGGAGCATTTGATGTGTACACGCGCTAGATGAGGAACCGCTGGGGAGAGGCGGGGAAGGGGGAGGTGCGGTGAGCACGGTGGGTACTGGTCCGAGGTGAGGTGAACGAGGAAATGACTAGGGGAACGTTACGTTGGGGAGGGGGGTGTCGTGTCATGACTCATGAATCTGGATTGGGGGAGAGATAGAGACGGAGATGAAGATGAGGGTGCTGCCGGCCCGAGGGGGAGAGATGTGCGGGCGGCGGGGACGTGAGTCGAGGTGGGATGGGGCGGGGCGAGGATGATCTTTAAAGGTCTTCAGAAGGATGTCGTCGGTTAGGCTGCCGAAGGCGGTAGGATGAGCGTTCGTCGGATCCGCGCGTTCCGTTAGCCCTGGACCACCGTCAGCGGTCTGCGCCTCCTACCTTGCTCGACTCGATGTAGGTCAGGCTTCCCGCGACGTCGACGTCGATATTGCGAGGCAGGAGGGGTTATCGTATATATGTGGCGGGGCCGCTGCACCGCTGCTTTGGCTTTTTCAGATCGTTTCGTGCTTTTGTACTTCGTGATGCGGGGGGTGAGGCAATGCCTTGTGTACACGCGAGGGTGATGAGGGATTGGTGTGTGTTTGAAAGGGGAGACGGGGGGCGAAGGAGAGGCAAGAGCGGAGTCAACAGTGAAGAAGGAAGAATGTGGGATGTTCTTGACGGCCGACGCGGGGTCGGCGGGGGAGAGGGGGAGGAGGCGGGGATTGGATAACGCTCCCGCCAGAGCGATGGGTGCATGCAGTCCTGTTCCCTGCGCGGATCGTTCCGTGCAGTGGCCGTACGAGGAGGTTGATCCAGGCACTGGCCCGATTTGAGTACCATGAGTGTGATGGAGATGAGGCCTCCGGGGAGTACATACGTCTTGTGCTTCGGCTTGAGTCTTTCGTTGCCGAGGGCTAGGTCAAGCACTGCAGCGTTTGTCTATGTGGCGCAGGTGCGTGTTGGACACGCGGACGGCTTCATGATTCTGAATATCCTGTGTAGTATCGTACCTATATTTTGCTACGACTTTGCGGTCTGCACGCTCGGTCAACGGAAACTATGCATCTGAGACACTGTATTTATCCTCTCCTAACCCGCGGGTCGGCGAATACATAAACTACTGAGCGACTGACGTAGTCCGAAGACTTTCAGACATGTCTCAGTTTCTATAGCAAAACTTGCCTTTTCCTTCCCCATCCCCAACGCCCTCCACGATGTCCTCACCACCCCGCTCGCCAACCATGACCATCGACGCGCGCGCGACTCGACAATATCTATCTCCCGACAGATTGGCGATCTTTTCCGTTGTGTTGGAAGCGATTTTATACGGTGCGTCTGGATTGTTTCCGCACGCTGAAAAAAAGCTCACCCGATTGATAGGATTCTCGCTATTCATGTTCACGGTTACCGTGTATGTCCTTCTTCGGGGCAGGAAACTCAAAAAGGCGAACGCGCCGTTCGTGGTCGTGGCGTGTTTGTTGTTTGTTCTTAGTACGATTGTGAGTAAGAGCTTTCTCGTGCATTTGGTGGGGCTTCTATTCTCACTATTGATTTGCAACAGCACATTTCAATCGACCTGGATCGTCTGTATCTCGGTTTCATTGTGTATCGCGATAGATTTCCAGGCGGTCCGCAGGCGTGGTTTGCGGATCCGCACCAGGCGCTTTGGGTGTTCAAGATGTCGGCCTATGGGATGCAGACGTTGTTGGGAGATGGGGTTGTGGTACGTAGCGTATGACAATTATTAAATTTTCGTGTATGGCTGAGCAAGCGAGATTCAGGTTTACCGATGCTATAGGGTGTGGAATTCGATTTGGGCTGCGGTGATTCCGATGCTGCTTTGGGTGTATGTTCTCGGTGAGTCGTATGCCTCATCTTTATGTCCAATCCCGTCTCATCATGGGGCAGTCACTGTTGTCGGAACCACTTACCTCTCGTCACAGCGCTCCACGACCTCTATCTCTGCAGGAATTCTCGGCAGATGGATCAATGCTTTTCTCGTTGCGACTTGGACTTGCAACTTGACGGGTACTGGTGAGCACTTTTTCGATTCTTCTAATTCGTCCAACTCGAATTTATTGAGTCTTTTCCACTTTAAATCAGCCATTCTTGCGTTCAAACTGTGGCGAGTAGAACAGAATATCCGCCGATGTCGCTTAACCGCCGGTGTCACCTCATCCGTTCTCGCCGTCGTCCTCGACGCTGGCGCCCTCTACTCACTGGCGTTAGTGGTCATCATCCTTTTCCGAATCGTCAAATTCTACGCGGGGGCTGCGGTGGTGGACATGCTCGCCCCGCTCATCTCCATCTGCTTCAATCTGATCTTTTTGCGGATTGGGTTGCAGAAAGAGGCGGAGAGGGCGGGGAGATATCAGAGTGATCAGGATAGTCAGACGAGTGCGGTGTCGCAGGTGCTGCCGAGGATTTCGTTTGCTAGACAGGGCGGTGGGACGGGTGGGGGTACCGATGTGTCGATGGAGGATGGGAATAGCGTGGTTATCTCACCAGATCGGGATAGCGGTGAGGGGGATTCTGGGAATGTGTGAAGGTTTTTTCGTACGAGCAAAATAATTTGTATAAAATTGTCTTAAGTAATTGTTAGGATGTACTTGATAATATTGTCGATTAAACAGCTCTTACTTGCTTCAGTAATAATTTTTTCTCTCGAGTTTTAGTGTGAAGCTTTCGAGCGGGTTCTATCGAATGACCGTATTAATGTCAGTACTGTCGTTCAACCCAACCGACTGCAGCAATCCACGAGGCCGCATCTTACACCGTTTCCGCTGTCCTCGTCGCCTATACGGTTCAAGTTGACCTAAACCAGCAGGAAGGAGATAAGGTTTGAGGATGTTTCGTGAAAGAGGCAAGTCCGGTGAGCTGACCACCGCATCTTGACACCTGAGGTGCTCGCTCCTACCTCACAGGATCAAGTGAAATGTGATAGATGGGTAGAATGGTTGAAACTGAGAATCGACCGGTGACTCAAAAATCATCGAAGACTTCAATGCTAAAGGCTATAAACGCTGTCGAGAGTACAGTGCCGCGGCAAAGCGGTAACTTGAACTTGACTCTGTGGAAACCTCCCACTCACAACGGAGCGTAACACCAGAGCATGTACATGATGTACACTGCCGTTTTGGAGATGTTCAACATAAGTATTGGACAAATGTTCCGCCGCGTCGGCCGGATCAGACTTCCGGCCATCTCCGTGTCTTTTGATGCGCCTGCATGCCGTCATCAGCTCCTTCCCTCCCACCACCATGTCGCTTGCGCAACATGCATCTCTGCTGATCGTCACTCGCTGCGGTGGTGGAACTCTTGTACGCGCAACCGGTGACACTTCTTCTAGAGGTAGGTAAGCTGGACTCGGACTCGGACGTCGCTTGAAAGGATGGGTATCTTGAGCAGCATCCTCGTTCTTCCAAAGAACTTCTATAGGAACGTAGCAAGTTCTCCTTGTCTCTACTCTGTTCTCTCTGCTAATTTCATTACGTACTATAGACGGCATCGATATCGTGCTGGATCAGAATGCGAATCACCTTCCAGTCTGCTCGCCTGGTTTTCGGATACGAGAAGTGAAGCGGAACCGAATCGCTCCCTTGTTTCCTCTTCCTGGCTTTCCATGGACTCGAGCTTTGCTCTCCCCCGAATCGTAAGTCAAGTCAAATGGTTCTGATTGTTCTACAAAGTGATCCGAAGCCAACACATTCGTTCTCAACAGATTTCTACTTCCTGAAATCTGCGACGATGTCGAGGCATACGAGCGGATCGTCTTCAACCGTGTATCCCCTCAATTCCACCGTGAACGGAGCTGCACAATATTCAGTCCAGTCGCAACAATTACTTCTGCTGCTGCTCCACTCACCATGGGGGATTTCCCTTGGAAGCTCGACTGTCTTCGTTACCGTATATTCACCTTTCTCGACGGGACATGTCACCGATGCGTTGGCTTTCAATCTGCGATGATACCTCAGCAGCTGCAAGAGCGAGTTGGGAGAAAGCTCAGATACGCACGCTTCCTCGCAGATGTCGAACTCTCTCTGGAGTATCTTGATACGGCCGACCTTCACAGTGACATCCGCGTAAGCCCCGTCCTATTCCCGCCGTGTCAACCTACGCTAAAGCGAATAACACAACACGAATGGAAACGCACCTCAATCGTCTCCCTCGCTTCACCTTCGACGGTAATTGTGAGGCTCTTCCCCGGCTGAGGTGGATCGGGGGTCACTTTGAGGGATTTGAGCTGGATGGCGTCGGTGGGCTCGCCTTCGAAAGTCGACATATTACTTTCGAATCTTGCAGTTTCAAAGGAACGCACCACAGTTAGTGTACCCCCAACTTGATCTTATTTGCTTGGTGGGTGCATTGAAGCCTACTTGCTCAGTCGTAGCAGTGTTGACGAGACCGCCCGCAGCAAACGAAGCGAAGAGGAGAAACGCGGAGTGCATGGGCAGCATTGGAATTTGGGTCGAGCGAGGGTGAGGGTGAAGATGAAGGTGCTTGGAAGGAGCCACGTATGCGGCGATTGCGATTTCGGTTCTTATACTCGCGCGCTAATCAAAATTAAGAGTTAGGTATGCGCCACGAGGGGCGGGGCGTGTTGAAGACGTAAGAGGAGCTTTGACGGCGGGAATAATGGACGGATGACGCGGTTATGACTGAGACCGAGTTCGGGTTTACA
This sequence comes from Favolaschia claudopus, assembly GCA_037176885.1. Classification (NCBI taxonomy): domain Eukaryota; kingdom Fungi; phylum Basidiomycota; class Agaricomycetes; order Agaricales; family Mycenaceae; genus Favolaschia; species Favolaschia claudopus. The sequence continues at coordinate 134,654 of JAWWNJ010000015.1, forward strand.
GGAAACTTCAAGTTTTTGAACGGACTTTGATACTCTCCTGAGTCAGACTCAGAAACAAGTCAGCCTCAGCGTCGACGAGATGCAAAGAGAAAGCAGAAAGTCGAGAAGGAATCTCGTTCAGATGCTGGTATTAGGAGCCCCTGGTTCCGGAAAGGTACGAAGGCGTACAGTAACTTTCTCTTAAGAAGTGGGCGCTGATCACTTCGCACAGACCACCTTCATGTGGCAATTGAAAGCAATATTCGCCCCACATACGGACGCAGCGAGAAAGTTTCAAGACTTCGATTCGGCTGAGTTCCATTCATGCAGTGCGGTACGTCTCCTCCAAATACAGTATATCAGTTGACGTGCACGCATTGAGAGCTACTTACACCTGACAGACAGTTGATCGTCTTGTGACCTCAAGACTCGACGTCCGCTATGCCCTGGACAGATCATCTCTCCGACACCCTGTCGTCATCACCCGAAACATCACCTGTCTTGACTGAAGAACTTGCGCACATCATACCTGAGGATTAATGGCTCTCCAATCCAGACGTCGTCGCCTCCGCCGTCTCCGAATTACCGCTCGAACCTTCTACCCTCCATTTCCTCGACCGAATTGTACAGATATTGGCGCCCGACTATCTTCCCACTGACCGTGACATTCTCTTTTGCCACGTCGACCCCTCGCCACCGCTGGATGAATTGCTCCTTCCCGGTTCTGACAACGGCGATTACTTCCCAGCTGTATCCTACGTCTGCGTGCGACAGAGTATCAAATCGCTGTATAAATGGTTGCCGACGTTCAGCAATCTATCTGATATCATGTTTTTGTTGAATTTGAACGACTATGATGATGTCGTGCGTGAATCCAACTTGTATTTTGCTCATTTTGCTGGTTCCTGCTGACTGACATTCTGAGGATCAGGATCACACACGAATGACATTTGAGCTGTTCGACCTCGTATGCACCTCCCCCTTCTTCCGACGCGCCGAAATCGTGAGTTTCGCCGCTTTTCAACAACGCAGCATAGTTATTTATTAGCTGACATTCATTCAATCACAGCACCTCATCATCAATAAACCCTCTTCATTCGACACCAAGCTCGCCCGTTGTCCGCTCGATAGAATATATCCCGGTGCGGTGTACGGAGGCGACCAAACTCGCGCTATCAAGTTTCTCATGAGCCGGTTCAACTCCAAGCAGTATCAGAACGAACGATACATACATCGGTGGATTGTGGATCTAGCGGATACGGAGGGTATGCGAGGTGGGTTTGGCGTTTGCTTTGTTGTCTTCCAGAGTACTGATTGGTTGCACAACGTGATACTCCAGTGACTGCGCGACATATTGGGGATGCGATTGTTCGGTCAAAATTACATCCAGTGTGGGGCGTTATGTGACTGTAAATCGCGATGGAATTTAATGCATTCTCTGGACGACGAGATTCACGGTTGCCGGTGAAACTGAATAGTTACAAGCCAACCCAATCGAGTGATGACGGATGACTCGAAAACTTCTTGCTTCCAGTATCAACGATGCGTCACCTTGAGCTCCAGCTCACCCTCGGGAGTTTATCAAGAGTTTCATTCCATGTTAACGACTCGCGAGGCGTGTTTACTCAATTTCATTTTATTTCAGGTGGCAGCTCGCCCGTCAAATTCTTCAGTCTTTCTTCACGGGAAAATCCTACGTTGACCGACCAGTGAGTACTAGTGAGTGTTTGTTTGATTGCATCCTTTTCTTCTTTCTTTTTTTTGACACTCGAATTAATCAAGTAATTCTCTGCCATCCTGCTTCGGGATTTGCCGCGGGCCGGGCTGACGCGACGTTCAATTACCTCATTTCCGATTCTCGGTGCAATTTGTCGAGATTCACCACGTTTAGACAGGAAATGCCTCCAGGCCCGGTCGTCACCACTCGTCAAATGCCTACACGAAACCAACGATTTGTACGAATTCAACACGTCAAGTCGGCCCAAGGACCCAGCTCGAAATCACTACTTATATGAAACCCCCGCAAGGAATTCAATCCACTTGCATACTACTTACTATCGACAACTCGTACTTCGAACTACTCATGGCTACCGCTGCACCTCCCCAAACCAAACTCGGCCGATACCGCCAACTCGCCCCGAGAGCTGCGATTCACGTTTCCCCGCTAGCTCTGGGCGCGATGGCGATGGGCGGGAACTGGGAGAAGAGGGGTCTCGGGAGTATGAATAAGGAAGAGGCCTTTGGGCTTTTGGATGCGTTCTTTGGGGCAGGAGGTACGTGCCGATTTTTATTTTTATTTTCGAAAATGGTGGATTAATAACACTGTAGGAAATCATATCGATACGGCGAACGCTTAGTGAGTCTGTTTTGAGGTATAGGGAGAATGCCCAATATTGAATGGTTCTCTATCTACTCTAGCCAAGACGGACAATCTGAAGAGTGGATCGGGGAATGGGCTGAAACGCGTGGATGCAGAGATCAAGTTGTGATCGCCACCAAGGTATGTACCCACCTACCTTCATCATGATTCTTCAATTATATTCTACCTCGCTAACATCAACCAGTACACCTTCCCGTACATGCTCTCTAACCCGTCCATCAAATCGCACGAACTCTACCTCGGCAACAACGCCAAATCCCTCAAACTCAGCGTCGAGGCCAGTCTCAAGAAACTGCGCACGGATTATATCGATATCCTTTACGTGCATATTTGGGATTTGCATACGTCTGTGGAGGAGATTATGGATAGTTTGCATGTGATGGTTATGAGCGGGAAGGTCCTTTATCTGGTGCGTGTGGAAGCTCTGTCTTGCGCTCTTCAACAGAAGTCTTATTATGAGATGTCTTGGTGTGGTTAGGGAATCTCGGACTCTCCTGCGTGGTTCATCGCCAAGGCTAATGAGTATGCAAGAGGACATGGGAAAACTCCGTGAGTCTTACATGCGCCGAATTCTTTTCATTCATTAATTTTGTTTTTTACCCAACGTCAGCTTCGTGGTCTGCCAAACTCGTTACTCGGTTGTTCAGCGTGAAATGGAGCGCGAGATTCTGCCCATGTGCAAACACGAAGGTCTGTCTTATGAGAGATCTGCCTTCGTTGCACTTGAAATTGAATGATCCGACTTGATACGCTCTGGCAGGTATTGCGCTGACAGTATGTTTATACTGGATATAAATTTGGATCTACATATTAACGGTTTGTTAGGTCTTCGGCGTCCTCAATGAAGGTCGTATCCGCACCGATGCGGAAGAGGAGAGACGTCGTGTTACGGGCGTCAAAGGTCGTACCCTTCACACAGGCTGGGAGCGAAATGAGGAGGAGAAGAAGATTTGTGCGGCGCTTGAGGTGGTTGCGGGGAAGATTGGTGCGAAGCATATCACTGCGGGTAAGCAACTTGAATTCAGTCGAGATTCAAGCTTTGTTTCGCTTACCTGTCGTAGTCGCTATCGCGTACGCCCTGCACAAAGCGCCGTATATCTTCCCCATCATCGGAGGCCGCACCCCGGAACAAATGCTCGCCAACATCGAGGCGCTCGACATTGCGCTCACTGATGAGCATATGGCTTATCTTGATCGGATTATTCCGTTTGAGAAGAGTCAAATTTTGAACTGGATCGTATGTTTGAGAATTCTTTTCTTGTCTCCGGAGCTGATATTGTGTTGGACTTGCAGGGCGAGTACGGCGAGTATCCGCACGTTTTCAAGATGTTCTCGAATTTTGATCTGCAGCCGGGGTTGCACGCGATTACGCCTGCTGTGTCGAAGTAATGTTTGTTGGGTTAAACCGAGGTTCTCGTCGCTTTGTAACTTGATAGTCAAGATGAATTGCTAGATATTCTCAAAAATGCAACGTGCATAGGATGCCAACAAGAGCCGAGAGAGATTGAACCAGGAAACTCTTCATCATGATGGATATAAATGGATGTTTGTCGCGTAACGCGCTTCCGCACGGCGCAGATTGACAGACGTTCAGTTCGAGATTTCGTCATGAAAGAATAATTTATGTCGCCAAGTTGGAATGCGGCAATGCCGTGCTATCGGCTCGGAACATGCCGGATTGTGACTAAATCCGATCCCTTTGTGACAGCTGTGACCGCCCTTCTCTCTTTCACTGCTCGATGTCGCATTGTTTGGGTTTGCAATACGATCGTCAAAGCCCTTTATTTCTTGGCAGATAAAATGAATTCGAGCCAGCGTATATCTAGCTCTCGATCTGCTACCCTCGCAATTCAACTTCAATGCTTCCCGCCGAGACTCAAATCGCTCGCTGTGTTCCTGCGATCACGGTGATACCGCCAGATCGAGATATCGCTACGCTCTCTCTCTTGGGCCTGGAACACTCTCCCGATGTCTGGTTCGACGATGGTAATGTAATAGTTCGTGCGGGAACTGTAGGCTTCCGCGTCTTTCGTGGAATGCTGGCTCAGCTATCTGCGCCGCTCGAAACGCTGTTACACGGACCGAACCTCGCGCAGTGCCTCGTCTGGGACCACTGTCCCATTGTCGACCTGTCCTGTAACAACACCGACGCCACTCATTTTCTGGCAGCCATATTTAAGCCAAAGTCCGTCGGTCTCCCGTGCTCCTTCCTTCGAGCTGATAACATGACGAACTCCGCAGCTCATTTGATTCATTCCTCAATACTAAGATCACCTTCGACCAGATCGCCGCCGTCGTACGTCTCGCCAGCATTTACGAGATTCCGAACATGCGCCGAAAAGCGCTCTCCTTCCTCTCTTCCGTCTACCCCACCAATCTTAAAGGCTTCGTAGCAGTTGGCGGCCTCCGCCCATCCTACTGCAGAGACCAAATCCTCCCCGTCATCCAATTCGCTCGCGAACATTCGATCACTTGGATACTCCCCCTCGCATTCTATAGATACATCCTCGAGATGAACGGCACCACCCAGGTCTACGGCGTCGAATACGGCGATATGAAAGTGATATTGAGTCCAGAAGATCAAAAACGGTGCTACGACGCACAACACTTTCTGCGGATCTCAAACACTCAAGCTATCCTGACGAGATAGTCCATGCGCGTGAGCGATGCGGGATGCACCGGCGTGCGGCGTGCCGTGAAGCTCGTCTCAAGGAAGGTGCGGACCTGCTCCCGCAGGTTGGAACTCTGCCAGATATCCTCTTCACTTGGCCTCCTCGCCGGGCCGATTTGAGTTTAGACTCTTCCTCGCACTCGCAATTGTGCGGAAATTGTCTAGAGGATATGAAGCGATGGTACTCGAGCCGAAGGAAGGCATTTTGGGATGCGGTGCCCTCTGTGTTTGGTTTATCCGATTGGGTGGCGCTGGAGAAGATGAAGGAGGTGGCGCTGCGTGAGTGGGAAGACGAGGATTCGGAAGATGCTACATTTTAAAGTGAATCTGAATTTATTTCGGGGGTACTATTGAAGAGTGCTATGTACGCTGTTTATAATGTCGATCTCCGACCAACTATTACTACTGTTTCTTGAATTGGGTGGATGTATGATAGCGATGTTGTGTCTGGTTCGCGGTACGGAAATGATTGAATCGTACATTGCGGATATTGGATGGAGTGGAGGAGGGGGAAACACTGGTCGTCTGCCCTCGCTGTCGGTCTTGCTGTTGGTGAGCAATGATTCCGGAGGTGCGGCCCACACCTCCGAGCGGCGATCATTTCATGCAGCAGAGGTAAAACCCAACGACCCACATGCGAGAGACTCAAGCCACCCCCTCGATCGAAGCAAAGAGCCCTAGGCCTCAATGCTGCTTGCTTGTAACTTTCTTCGTTCGGCTGCCTGCCCTCCTACCCAATCCGTTTCATCGGAAAATCGAAATTCACCACCTCCTGCGCAGATACTGGATCTCCGGATACCCCCTCCCCGGCGGCGCAAATCGAACCGAGACATCCAACGCATCCCGCATGGCGAGACATTCTTCCAGCGCTCTGGCGGCGGAGGGGCGGCGCGTGGGGTCCGGGTGCATCATGCGCTCGAGGAGGGATACGTACCCCGGTACGAATTCGAGGAGGACTTGATGCGCGGCGGTCGGGAGGTGGTCCGGATTCCCGAAGGTCTAATATGTTGAACGTCCGCGGAGAATGAGGGAGGAGAGAAAGTAATAAAATTAGTGGTCTTGGAAGCTGTAGAGCGCCACCGACGCACCTTGCAATAGATTTGCTCCCAGGATAAGGCACGCATGAGGACTGAGCCGAGCGCGTATATCTGTTGCAAATTATGTTAGTCAGAAGAAGTTGGCATTAGGAAATTCAAGGGACGAATGTAATTTCCTGGAGGGAAATCGAGAAAAACTGGGGTGTTCTCCGGTGGCGCAGCCGCGAGAAGATCTGAATACAAACAGCATCGAATGACACTTACATCGACCGGGGCAAGCTGATATGGTTGTGGTGCGCCGCGGCCAATCCCAACACTATCTGCGCGCGGAACCTCGGGCGCCGCATGGTCCATCGTCCCCCAATGCCCCGTTCCCATCCAACTCGCCGGATCCGAGCCCGCAGGAAACCGACGTGCACAGCCAAAGTCTATATAAGCCAGTGCGATGTTGCGTCTGGCAAAGGAAGAGTATACCCCGGGGACGCCGTAGTGGACGTTTAGAAGCATGTTCCCGATTGAGATGTCCCGGTGGGCGATCCCGTGTCGATGCATGAATGCGAGGCCCTGGGGGATCGGAGTTGAGTTAATACGAGGCGATACAATATAGGGAATGGTGGAGATGAGGTGGGATGAGATGAAATTGAATACAGAAAATGAGTGAAATAGGATAAATCACCTACCTCCAAAGCCTGTGCAAGACGATTGAAATAGTCCTCCACCTCCCACGGTATACAGGTCTGCACTGACCGAGGCCAATACGGCATCACAATAAACGTCCATTCCTCGGTGACAATCTTATCCAAAATCGGAATGGTGTGGTTATCGGGGCAAGCGCGCAGTTTGGGTGAATTGAGGTAGGTGATGATGTCGATTTCTTCACGAGATCGGGAATTGTGTAGCGCCTTTATACCACACTGGGAAAGGAAAATTTCTATATTAGTATGGATGTTTTCTTTTCGTTGCAACGGGAGGGGCGCGCTTACCACACGATCTTGAGTGTCATAAGCCATCTTTAGACTGGCGCTCTGCAGTGTATCGCCGCCGGTCAATTGACGTCTCAAACAAAGGAGGAAATTAGCTAGAATGACGCACGGAAGTGAGCCAACCCGTTGTCTGGTTGATGCCAGTTTGCCCCAAGTCCTGGTCCAAATCGAAGAAATGAACGAAGCCTTCTCTGCTGCGCGGACGGAAGGGATTCGGTGCCACAGAATATGTGAGTCCTTTGGGGCGAAGCGGCGTCTCAGGTCGATCTCGAGAGTAATATTTCCAGCAAAGAGTGTATCCACGGGAGGCAAGGTACGGCTCGAAGTGCCGCCACGGCTCGTCGACGAGGTGTGCTGTGCGGTTATCCAGGTCCAGCCGCTCCCAGTACTGCAGATAGGGAGCGAGAGGTGCGTCGGGGTAGTAGCGGCGTGCGGGCATGGGTCGCGACTGGTGAGTGGGGCGGCGGGGGAGGAACGTCGTCGTACACCAAAATCCCCTCTACGCCGCGGCCGCTTTATATAAGTTCGTTCCGATGACGGACGGACCGGATATCGATAGGTATCCGCGTTTTCGCCAAAGCCCGGCGGGCTTCAGGTAGACAGGTTTAAAAAAGCGTGAGATCCCGTGCAAGACGTCGTGTCGGACCGAGGTTGGGTATGTAACATTCGTTAAAGACTATCCGGAAATGGTTCGAGTGGACCAAGGGTGGGCAGATCCATTGGTTATTGTCTAAAAGTCTGAGCTAGTCATTCTCCGGCGGGGAGCTGTAGTTGCTGATTTTGAGCCTATAAAGTTTGAGATTCCTTGACTTACCTCCCGCCGGCGGTGGGTGCGGCCTACCGGTCAGGGTCGTCGGAGCACGATGGAATACGATATGGATGACAGCCCAGGGAAGCTTGCTCTCGGTATGGTGGATAAGCAGCGACATGGAAAAAGCGACATGGAAGATACGAGAAAACCTGTGTATTGGTGGCGACAATCAACAGCGACACGTCATCCATTCAATTCCGTCTCGGCATCTTCCGGTTGATGTTCAACCTCAATTCCACATTCCCCTACTCTCTACGTCACAGCGGGGCTTCCATTCTTCGGCCGGGTTGCCTACCGAGCGAGACTTCCCCATGTTCAAATTGCCGTCTACCCAGCTTCGAATTCTCAAGCAATCCGTGATACATAGCACAATTTAGGTCTGCCGCGGCCGTCTTACCTTGGTCTTACCGTGTCTTTAACCATCTTATCACTGGACTCTCAGGCCCGGGAGAATCTCCCTTTTCAAATGTTGGCCAGTTATCTCGTACGGTTGAAACGTGCACACGCTTACAGCAACCCTGTACATATCTAAGCCTTATCCGCTCCGCCTCATTTCGTGAAATGCCGAGATCAATCGCAGAGAATCGCGTTCCGTTTTCAGATCGTTGTTCATTTCTTTGAAAATTTTGGATCCCCCCCCAGAGAGTGAGCGATTGATAAGATATATCATCAAATTCTACGATACTCATACGCATCGGCAAATTCTGTTGGCCCAACTTCTCCATTCGAAAGCGGGAGGGTTTCCTCCATTTGATTCCGATCAATTTAAGGACCCACAATTCGCCACGTTGTTGCGACGATAAGGACCAGGACAAGGGGAAGCACGTACATGCACAGCATGTTTCGGGTTTGGTTTCGCAAATCATTTACCTTCCTTCTCTCGGAGGGCTAACCGATGCACGTTTAGCGTATCACGACATTTTTTAATTTACAGACAGTTTTCAGCCGTTGAATTTTGAATAAAGTTATTATGTACAGAAATAGAGTACTCAGTGAATCTCCACCACACTGGGATCCTGGGCGGCGGAAAGAATTGCGCCCATGTGCTGATACACTTGGGCCATATATCGGGGATCGGCAACAGGTGCACTAGGGGGAAGCTTCTCCGCTGCACGTACCATACGATCGTGGACCAGGGAGGTATTCACGCGCATGGGTATCACGAAATAAGCCACCCCATTGGTTTCCCTCATTGCCACCACATCAAGCCTCATTCGACCACAGCTGGCGTGGACCCGGGCCACGTTGTTCCGCCACTCCGTGCGGTCGACGAGGTCGGAAAGAAGGTAGGACTGGGAGGACTCTATGGTTATCTTGGGCACGCCATCGAGATACTCGTATAACACCAGGTGTTCCGCCCCGGGATTCATCGTCATGAATTTCGTTTGATCTGTGAGTAGGCGGTGTCGAGCCTTCTTGTAATCATGATGTACGAGAGCGCGCAGGAAAGAACGTTGCCTCGCATCGAAGCTGAGGTCGTTCTTGTCACCTTGCGAAAAGAGAAGCGATAAAAAGTCAAGATCAAACGGTAGATCGCGACCGACTTACTCAATAGCAAGCTTCCGAAAGATAAACAAGTTTTTCTGTGCCCGCCGGCTCTCCAGTCAATAGCCTGACACTGGGTCGAGCAATAGTAGAAGCTCCGGCACCCAGAGCATCTGCGAAACGCTGTTTTGACATCAAGCTTTTGACACTACACAAATATTCAGTAAATCGGCCATCAAAGAGAGAAGAAACCTACTTTCAAATTGTCGCATGCACGATACGAGGTGCGATTACCTCGGAATTCACGGGAGAAATCTAAGTATTCTTTTGCGATAATCATGAACTTGTCCCAGAGCTTGTGGACCAGGGACCGCTTGAAGTGCTGGCTCTGAACTGCATCTACAACCTCGGAACTGTTTAGAGCCTTGTCGAGCGCACAAAGGAACTTGTAGTCGACGAGGGACGCTGGAAACCATTCGACGAGATACGTCGTGAAGTAGTCATGCTGATGGACAGCCGCTGCGTAGGGGCCTCCTGCGCAGGCAAGAAGAGCGTGAAGGAGTCCTTCCTCAATGGCTAGTGGTAGCTTCGGAGATCCGGAAGGCGAGAGAACGAGAAATCCAACAAGATTAAAGCAATCACGTAGTACAGTCACGGTGCCGGTATCCAAGTCTTCGCTTTTGCTTAAACAGCGAGCGGCTTGGCTCAAGACCCGGATAATCCCCTGCGAGAGAACTTCTTGACGAAGGCCCAGGGTCAGATGAAACCGCTCCTGTAAACTGCCAGTGAGAGCCATATTAAGATAGCCCATCAAGCGGAGACAGGAGCGTAGAAAATAGATGGCTTCAGCGTTCAAAGCAGCGTCAGATTCAGGGAGAGTTTCTTGGATGAACAAGATGAGGGAGCGAGCCAGCTGAGACCAGCCGCCACCGAGACCATCCAAGAATTCCGATGTGTTCCGCCAATCCGCCAAAGGCTTCTCCCCGAAGAAATACTGCAGACTGAAGCGAACATGCTTCCGGTTCCCTTTGTCCACGATAGTTGGGAGGTGACTCCACGAACGACCGAGAATGAACCAGAACCATGGAACGGACATGATGCGCTGCGCGGTATCGACTTCCTGCGCCAGATTGTCCAACAGCATCAGGAGTTTGACGTAGAAAGAGCCGTCGGAGATGGATGAAACAATGAACAAATGCTCATGATAGAGCTCGATAAATTGCGCCCATGGCAGGACCCGGGACCAGATTTGAGAGCAGACGGACTCTGGAATATTCCGAACCAGAAGGATAGTTTCAACGGCAACGACACCCCTGTTGATGGTCTCGACGGCGGCCAAACTCGACGGAGTGGGCGGCATGTCGAATATACTTGTATCGGGAATTTGGAGGGGGTCAAGGTTGGCGTAAATAGCGGGGAGAGCGAGAATACGCTGTTCCAAAGGCGCATTATTCACGAACGTGCGTACGCGTTCGAGGTCTTCCGTTTTGCGATTCTTCAATGGCATGGCCATTGCTGCGATTGCGGATGCCTGAGCAGAGATAGGTCATTACTGAAAGAGGCACGGTTTGAAATCTTACACGGATTGAAGGGGGCAGACGTCTTAGAGTCTCGATGCGCATTAATTCGTGCATTCTGTGAGTGGCTCAGTGGAAGGAGAGAACAAAGACGGTTGTTACCGTGACGTTACAGTGACACGTTGGCGCGCTGGCACGCGACACGGTCACCTGACTATTCGGCATTATCGCTGCCGAACTGGGAATTCGTGCGGCGAGTTTTCCGGAGTCGCCGGAGAATTACATGAAATAATAATTGGCAATCGACTGACGTGTCTTACAGCCACTACAGACGGACGACCCACAGAGTACCGGGTGAGTATAACTCCACGTTTGGACAGCCTTCGGTATCACACTGATTCACAGCGCTCGGTAAATATGCGTTCTGCAAGAACATTTTTAATTACCCGACAGGTGAACTCATCGAGGAAGAAGTAACTCCCTTTGATTTGTCTTCATCTGTTGAGGGACCAAAAGTCAGACTCTTCCCGATATTCGGCTTGGCTGTGGTGCGCATCATTATCCATCCGAGACCCACCATCAGGACTTCATACTCCGTTCATGGCCGACAGAATCCACCACCACCACGATTTGAAAGGGTGGCTTTACCTACCGTGCCGAATCCCGAATTGAACAAATTACTGAGTATCTGGACAATATTCGAGGCGAATATGATGGTCACTTACACACTCATAGCGAAAAGATCCATTCCTTCAGCGACATTATGGTCAAGCACCTAAATCCGTTGAGTTTCAGTCGTCATCCGCTGTACATTCAATTCCTTCACCAGATCCTTTGATTTTATAGGATATTCCAACCTTGAAGTCCGGCCGACTGCGAGTTGTGTTTGATATCGAAGAAGGACACAAAGACACCGACAGCGCATTCACCTAAATGAATTTATTGCAATAGGACGCTCTCGTTGAGTGTTGTGTGCAGTGTGCGGGAATCCTGCTACTGTACCCGGTGGTTCCCTGCCATTTGCAAAACCGCCTGGACAAAGCCGACGGGCTACCTAGAGTGACGCGGAATCAGCTTCCAGTTATAAAGAAATTCGGTTCGCGTCTGGGAAGAAACTCGATTGCCAGAGTTATATGCCATATAATAAAATTGAAGTCATACACATCGAACACAAGTCCCAGATAGCATTAGACTGCAAAAAACAATCCTATTGTCTATGATATTCAGGTAGATTACTGTGAGCAGTGCACGGTCACAATGTTTAAGACACAAACAGCACCTTCAATTCCGAAATCCACTCCTCACACTCAGGTACTCAAACTCCCGTCGCCTCCTCCGTATGCTCCCACAATTTCTTCATCGACTCCGCATCACCGTAATAGTTCTTCGTCAACCCAATATCGTCGCCGTTGTCCGTCGCGCGTACGGGACCCGGACCAGCTTTGAGCAGCGCGTAGAGCTGGTGTTCGCCGGAGGTTTCCACAGAGTAGGAGAAGGGGCGCATGAGGGGGCTGAAGATGCTGTTCATGACTCTGATGGTACGCGTGTCTGACGTTTTGAGGATGTTCGTTGCGACCAGGCCAGGGTAGGAGTGGATGAATGAGATGCCGGGGTAGCGGGCTGCAAGGTCCTATGGGGGCGACAGCTGTATAAGATTGCATGCGTTAGGGAATAAGTAGTAGATACGCACATTGACCATAATATCACTGTAAGTCGGAGCGGTCGAAGCAGCGGCGGCGATGCTGAAGGTTTTCTTTAGGCCCAAGTCATTCAAATCTATCTTCCCGCCATGCCCTGCTGCGAGCACCGTCATCACCTTGGCGTCTTCTCCCGCCTTATGCGCCTCCTCCACCGCAGGCAACAAATCCTTGATAAACCGCCACCGACCGTAATAATGCACCGCCAGCTTCCGGTCAATCCCCTCCTCCGTCTCGTTCCGCCCGTTCATAGTCAGCACCCCCGGCGACAGCACCAGAAAATTGATCTTCGGGATGCGCGACCGCAGCTCGTTCGCGACGCGGTGGACGTTTTTCATGAGGGTGATGTCGCATTCGACGAATTCGTGGGTGACGCCTGGGGCGGTGGGTTTGGGGAATGTACTGATGATAGCTTCGGCGGCGGCGCGATTTCGCCCGACGAGAACGATGTGGGCGTTGCCTTTGGTGTGTCGGGCGAAGGCTTCGGCCATGCCTTGACCGATGCCCGAAGTGCCGCCGACGAAGATGGCGACGGGGGTGTAGGCGGGGGAGAAGGCGGCGTTAGAGGCGCGGACGGTCGAGAGAGACGGCATCCTGAGGAAGTTCCGGTAGATGAAGAAGGAGAGCAGCGGGATGAGGATCGAGGTCAAGGTCAAGGTTCTCATGACTCACGTGGGCTTTTCGGAATCCTGCCGTAATTTTTCTGACATTCAATGCCGAACCTTCGGCGAGCCAATATTCATCGAATCTTGGTATCTGGATTCTGGAGCTCAGAAGGGTCTCGGCTTGTACATTCATGCTATTCACCGTACAGTTGAGCGTTGAACAATTGACCCCCGCTGTTGATTGAAAGAATTTGTTGGCAATGCGCGTTCCCCGCATCGATATCACTGTTTCACCCAAAATTTATCTTACTTGGAAGAAGAATAAGTGATATCCGTGCCGGTTTATCCTGATCTTACACCACCCCCGCTCCAGCATCCCTCGACAGGAATCAAAATTTCCTCGCAAATTTAACCAACACTGCTGGTAGGTACCGCAATGCCGCGCCGATCAAATCAAACATATGGATTTGCATCTGCCGACACTGCCGTTACAAAGACGATCCTCTTGATGATGTCGGCAATTTTCCAGTCTTAAACCCCTTCTTTCCCTTTCCCTTCTCCGTTCTCCCACCGCTCCCTTTCTTCGATTCCCGTTCGTTCCTCAGACGATGTCCGAAGACTTCCTTGTCGACCACTGGTTCCAATGCTGTTGCATTCTTTGCGCAGTTTGCATCGAAGACGACAGCGCCGGGTCCTCAAGATCACAGTCTTCGGGGTGGTGCCAGTGTTCAAGAAAGTCTGGGGGGTGTTTCCGGTGCTTAGGTCCGTTCTCTGAATTATCCCAATGTTATCTCGTTCAATGCGCTGAGATTCTTCGTTCGAATCTTTGCAGAAGACATGGCCGACTGCTTTCGTTGTACGTCTCTAACCCACCTGCAAAATGCCACTCCTTACCTACTCCACTCAAATATACAGCCTGTTTTTGCCCCGGCTCGATTCGAAGCCGCGCACAAGCCCGTGCCCTCGCCCGTGCGCGCGCCGACGCCCCCGCCCGATCCACCGCTCATCCACGTACCCACACGCGACACCACGACAGCGATTCCGAAGCCACCGCGCCCCTCGTCTCCTCCCCGCCCAGCCGCGTGCATATGAGCTTGCCTTCAACTTCCCCTTCGCCACCTCCACGCAGGACGACAGAATCGGAGCTACCTCCTCCACCCGCCTACACCCCACCACTCAAACTGACTCCAGCTGAGTCACATCCGACGTCGGGTAGTGTTAGCGAGTCCGACGATCTACCACCGCCATTGCCAAGCATTAGTGGTCGGGCATCTGAGCCCGTACAGGTGCCGGTATCGTCTGCCCCGTCGGCAAAGGATTCGGAAAATCTGCTAGACTCATGATCATAGGCGGTGTTGTAGAGGTTGGGTGGTGTACAGTGAGTCGATTTCTTCTACAATCTCACTATGAGGCTGCTGATTCCGAGTCAGGTAATTATATACAGCAATGGAATTTGAAACTTAGTCTGTTGTCGTAGTTCCATTGAAAGGACCGTCTTCGAAGCGCAAATTTTCCAGACATTCATTTCGCAAAGGCAGAACCGTATTACAATTCAACAATTCGCTGCCCCGTCTCGCATCACTTATCGAGCCAGAGCAATTTCTATTCGCCCGCCTCTCACTCCCCGCCGCAAGTCGGGCAACAGTTCCCATCCTCAATGGGTCCAAAGCTGCATCCGACAAAATCCCATCAGTTCAAGCTCAAATCCACGAGAACATCAAAGCGCTTACCACTTCGGACAAGCAACACCCTCACAATTCGGCTGGCAGACTCCACAGCACTGGCCCGCAACGCGAGCGGGTTTAGAGCTAAATTCTCATGCTCATCAAACGGAGAGGGGATGAGGAGAGAGCGAATACGAACCAAGTCAACAACGGACACGCAAAAACATGCCCCGCGCAGGGAACACACTTGGGGCAGCATGCGCCGTCTGGGATTTCCGCGGTTTCACCGAGTCCGCTGATACCAACTCGAATTTCATCGCTAGACTCGCAATAGGCTCTGGGTATGCGCGCACCATTTCACAGGGGGGCACACAATCTTCGGACAACCGGGTGCATCAGGGACGGCGGCGACGTGCGAGACGACGGCCAAGACGGAGAGGAGGGTAAGGCAGAGGGAAGCGAATTTAGGTTGCATATTCGGTAGTGGTGAAGAGGTTCGTTCAATTCTCACTTTATACCTTTCCTTTCCATGGTTTACTTCCCAAAAACGGCAACGAATGCCAACTTGACTTACTCTAGCACCGTTCCCGCCGCTACGTGTTATTCAATACCGCTGCGGCAAATCATAATGTGCGTATGTGGAGGGTAAGGATCCATTCCGTCTGAAACCAACCCGAATTCATCTGCTAATTCCATACACGCATCTATGAGCCGCACGAAAGTTGACCTCGACACTCACTTGTTCCCTGGAGTTGAGCGTGGAGTAAGTATTATCTGAATCGATGGTGAGTGAAATAAAGGATGGGAAGCAGTGCAAAACGATGGCCAATATCTTCATGTTGCTATAGGCAAATGTTTTAATGTATTTCAGGAACCAAACAAGCATCGGCAAATGTGGGTTTCCCGAGAAGAGACAAAGATCCCGAAGCTCACCCATCAACGTTGACATTGGCAGCCTCAGCCAGCTGTTCGCTCACATTACCCTTCACGAAGCGGTGGTCCTCGAAGCCGATGTGGATGCAGCCCTGTGAGCTACACACGTACCGCTAACCACTTCAAATCTCGTTGCGAGATTCAATGGTTAATGCCACAAATCTGGTCAAACATCTTGTTCACTCGGGATGTTTACCGAAAATGCTACTCGGGGCCGCACGAAAATCAAGTAGCTTAAAGGAAATATGACGATACGCACCTCAAACACCGTTTCTGCAATTGAACCCGGCGACAAAGTGAGACAATGAATCGTCCGCCAGTCGAATGCCAATGAGCGTAAACATTAACTTGAAAGTATGACGAGGGTAGTTCGCAAGATATTCAAATACAAACCGTGCCTACAATAGATACTGAATTTTCAGATCCCGCGCAAAGGGATGGGAAAACAGACCGACCTTACCATCAACCACTTCTATGCAGCATCTATAACCCGCAAACCGTGATCAATCTCGTCTGAACG
Source organism: Favolaschia claudopus (assembly GCA_037176885.1). Lineage (NCBI taxonomy): Eukaryota > Fungi > Basidiomycota > Agaricomycetes > Agaricales > Mycenaceae > Favolaschia > Favolaschia claudopus. The sequence continues at coordinate 150,936 of JAWWNJ010000015.1, forward strand.
AGCTCATCCATGAGATTACGCATAGTCACTATAGGTATCCGAGCACCCATCAGTATATTCGTCGCATCCTCGCTTCAACCCAGGAAAAAAACAGACGTAGACGTACCTCGCACACCTTCCGTATCCATCAAATCCACCGTCCATCGAGGTATATCCCAACGCCCGCTATGATCCTGTTCAGCAAATCGACGAAGCAGGAATGCTTGAGCTGCAGCGGGGCTGATATCGGGCTCTGCGTCGGGGTATGTGGAATTGAGGGGATGCCTAGTGAGTTTGGATGCGAAGGTGGAGGGTCGATTTACGATGAGGTACTGTCATCGATGGAAATATTAAAGAGAGCAGAATGATGACTGGGGAGAGTACGACTCACGATGTGAGCGAATCGCGTGAAACGGGAGCTGTATATGTATTCCCATAAATCAAAGGTCTTTCGAGTGTCCTCCTGTATCACCGAGCATCAGCATTAGCCAGCCGTGGAACGCTATGAATAATTGAATGAGTGAAAGAATACGCACAAGATCGTCGTAGTCGTTCAGATTGAATACGAATATAATGTGAGATATCTCGCCGAACATTGGAAGCCATTTGTGTATAGAGCGCAGGCTTTGTCGGACGCAGGTGCAGTTTAAGATTGGGCGATATCGGGTTTCTTCTGAAAACGGGACAGTGAGTTGGTCCAGTGCGGGCGAGGGGTAGATGTGGCAGAAGAGGATATCCGTGTCGCTAGGGAGATAGTCCTCTGCCGCGATGGGTAGAATTCGGTCGAGGACATGTGTTGTGGATGGGTCGAGGGGTAGATGTGAGGAGATATTTTGGATGTCGGAGCGAGACCACCAGTCGTGTATGCGTGTCGCAATGTCTTCTGTTAGAACCAGCGTTTCGGTTGGCGAAGAATCTAGGATCTTGAGGATAGACGGCGTCTCGGCAGGAAGAAGTAAATCGAGTTGTCTGCTAAGTTTCAGTATCGGTAGATATCCGTAGCAGACCTACCTCAAAGCATAAGTGACACTCGAACGAATACATGGCCTGAAATCTTCCCGTTCTCGCTCCGTATACGGATCATAGATTATTCGCAATTGCCGCATGAGCCTGGTCTTTGAGTTTCTCTGCTTCAGTGCGAGTCCCAATGAATTTACTGCGCCATACATACCTTACCAGATCCAGGGGCTCCCAATATCAACACCTCTTCGCGTATCCATCTGGACTTCCTGTTCTCTCGCAATGCTTCGTCGATAGCTTGGCTGGCTTCCGCCCCGCCCGTGAAGTCAACGCATGAACTTGAGGAGAGACGGAGCACAGACCTTTCTCCGCATAAGACAGGTTCTTGGCACAGGACCGTTTCTTCATGTTGGGACTCTTGACTCGCGGTCTAGCAAGGAGATGAGGGGGAGAGAGAAGATGCGTTCGGCCGACCAATTCCCGACATCTCGTAAATCAGATGTCCGCAGTAACCGATCATCCGTTTCAAAGCTTGCAAACGACCACCATGGTCTTCAAAGCGCCCAGCCCGTATGACCTGGATAGACCCTCCTATCGCTAGCTACTCATGTTCCATCCGAACCTTTGCTTTGAGACTCTACATGGACCTACCACTTACCAAAAACCTCGAAAATTCGCGTGGGCTCAGGAGTGACGAGGAGTCAAGACGTTCTGGTGGTTTGTGGGCGCGCCTTGAATTTTCTAGCTCGCGCTCACTCAATTCCTTCTCTCTATTAATTGCGGACGCGAAGGGGCTCTTCGTGGCTCACTTTTATACTTCAATTTCCAATTGCTTGTCCTGAACACAAGTACTTACTATGGCCGATTGTCTCCATTCTCAGTGTGAACGAGCCCGACCGCCCTTTCTGAATTCGGTCACCTTTCCTGAGCTGCTTCGGCGCTCATTGTTGCTTGGGTAAGCATGCGACATCCTTGAATTTACCTATGTGTACCATGTCCAAAGCGTCGGTTTATTTGGCCGCCTGAATACAAACTGTCTCTTGCTTCCACCACCACCACCACAATCCTTTACAAGATGCCTGGCGCATCCCTCCTCACTGCCCGAGAGCTAGCTACCATTCCTTTGTCCCTCCGAGTGCGTATCCCTATCCTACAACTCTCTCCCTCTGCGTTCGAAACTAACCCGCTTCGTATAGACACTGGCAAAAGCCATCGCCGACACCTCGAAACCACTCAAAACAATTGCCACCCTTCTTCTCGAGCTCGACTGTAGACTCAATACAGGCAACTACAACGGTACCCTCGGCTCCACCCTCCTCCCTCTCATCTCCGCACTCCTCGCCCCCTCGCGCATGCCACCGGAACCATCCGACTCCCCTTCATCCTCCTCCACCTTCCGTGACCACCTCCTCTGCGCCTCTCGCGCCATCCTCGTCTTCAGCTCGTGCACCGCTGCGGTTGCGGTATCCACCATCCGTTCGCACACGTTGTCGCTTTGGCTTTGGCCGCGCATCTGGCCGTGGCTCGAGTTGATGGACAACTACGACTGTTTTCCTGACGACTGCGAAGCTGCTTGCGTCATGCTCACCGCGCTATACCCCATGGTACAGCTGCCCAGGAGTCCCGCTGTGAAGACTCTCTTCAGGACGCCGGGCTTTCCGACGTTCCTCGTGCACATGTGGAAGCGTATTATCTGCACCTGGAAGGAGTACAGCGCCAAACGCAGCTCGCGTGATCGGCGCCCAGAGCGGAACATCAGCCCACCGGTGCTATTGACACCATTCCTCCAATGCTGCTTCGAATTCACGGATATCGTCGATGAGCTGGTGGAGGGTGCCGGTGGCATGGACGCATTGGCCGCACTCCTCTTCCAACACATTCAACTCATTCACCGAGACGGAGAAGCTCTCTTCGTCGACGAGTCTGACATGAACCTCGCTTTGTTTGCCGAGTGTGTGCAGAGCATGGACGTTGCCAAGAATTTCGTGGACTATCTGGCCAATTCAAAGCCCTCTGCGTGGGTTGCGCTCGTAGGCGCTGGGTACTTCGGTCTTGCCGCCGACATGTTCACGGCCTTCGCTACCTCAACTACAAACCATCCCCCGCGGTCGGTCCTCGCGGCGTGGCAATATCTCCAACATATCATTGGCCTCCTTCCCCACGTTGATTGTGAGCGTCTCGTTGGAGAGGCTCGGGCCTCCTACGAGCGAGAACAACCCCGACCGATGGGGCTAGGGCTTCGGAAGTCAAGAAGAACTCTCGAAAGGGAAAATCCCTCGAGAATGGCAGAAGGAAAGCTTGAGACAACTATGTACAAACAGCGAACTATCTTATCGGCACAGCCACAGGCACCCCCCTCCAAGTGATGTCCGGCCCCGGACATCCACCGCCCAACCTGCTAACGCCCTCCCTGAGCGCCACCCAATCGAACCACCACGCGTGGGGCTAGCTCCTGTAGCTGCCCTTACTCGCCCGGTGGAACTCTGACGGCCAGCCAGTTTAGAGGGTGTCCCCCGCCGAAGCTCCCGTTTGGTAGAGGGATTCGGCCATCTTCTCCTCCGCATCCGCTAGCTCCAAGTCTTGAGCACTGGGTATCTGTTCCTCTTCACGAGGATGTTTTTGATCCAGAGTTGATCCCCGTAAGGGGATGAAGTGTCGTAGTCGGCGAGAATGCACAAACTGTAAATTCTTCAGCGGAATTCCATCCAGGCTGCATAGCGAGAAAGAATTAAGAAATTTGGCGCAAATCTGCGTCGGGGCCGACCAGCGGGGCTTCAGCTTGTTGACTGATAAGTGGTTCTTGTCTGCCTCGGAGTCGTACCACTGGACCAAGTCGCCAACTTTGAATTCGACAATAGGTGCGTTAGCCTCGATAGATGTTTTTTTGAGCTTGAGCACGTTTGAGGGAGCGTAAATGTGCCGTCCACCGCATGCTGTCCGCAAGTGCAAAGTGGATGTTGACATCCGCTGGGGTTGTCGGCGCCAATTCTGCCGGTGGACGCTGTTCGGGCGTGAATGCTCGGGCGAATAGAAGCTCTCGGGGTGTAGCCCTGAGTGCGGTGAGTATGCGGTCGTTCATCATCCGTATCGCCTCGTCAAAATGCTGAGGCCAATTTTCCGGAATGTCCTCAGGTTTGACGTTGCCCTCGTCGAAGTCGTGGTCGGGTGCGCAGAGCCGCTTCAGAATCCCCAAGAGAATTCTGTTCGCCCCCTCGATTAAACCGTTTACCCACGGCGAGTAGGGGGGGTCGTGATATGCTTCACATTGTTGGCTGTACAGAACTCGGTGACCTCCTTGTTGTGGAAATGCTTGCCTCCGTCTGCCATGAATGCGTCAGAGACTGCAAACTCGTGAAAGATATGACGTAGCGAGTCAATCGTGGTCTTTGCGGTACCCGCCGTCTTCAGTTTCGTGCCCCAGACAAAGTGTGTGAAGACGTCAATATACAAGCCCACGTTCTTGAACCCGCCTTTCCCGAGTGGCAGCGAGAGGTAATCGCCGGCGATGAGCGCGAACGGTTTAGTGCGACGAATGGGTTGGAGAAGGGAATTCAGCATGGGGGCCCCAAAGCTCTTGCACCGAGGGCATTCCAGCATCACCTGTCGGCAGTCTGTGTCCATCCCCGGCCAAAAATAGCGATCCGAGAGCTTGAGTTTCGTACTTTCCACGTTGAAGTGTCCGTTCTGCGCATGGATCTCCAGTGCCGTGTCAAAACCGAGGGACGTCGGGATGCACTCCGTCCGTGCAACGCGTCTCGCCGCCGAGTCCGCCACCCGCCATAATTTCCCGTCCTCTATCATGAACCCCGCCGCCCGGTGTGCAAAGCGCTTACGTTCCTGGATGGTAGACCCCACTGTGTGCCCGAGAAGATAATCAACTATGGGTGCAAAGAATACGTCATCCGCAAAACGGGTCTGTAACGGGTGACTCGCCGCGTTCGGGACATCTGGCGTGACCGTAAAGATGTCCCGAGTAATGCCTTTTGTTGTTTCCCAATCCGCTAGCACTGACCAGCTCGACCCGTCGGTGTCCGTCCGTTTGCGCTCTGCCCACATACGACTCAAGCCGTCAGCTACCGGATTCTCCACGCCCGGCCGGTGGCGAATGTCGATGATGTTCCTGGCCAAAATCGCTTCCTTCCAACGACTGTGGTGTGAATTGAGCTTCTCCCGTATTAGCGTGTCTCGCAACGCCTGGCAGTCCGTCTCGATCTCGATGGGTGAGCCGTAGATATAGGGCTCAAATTCGTCGAGGGAGAATTTGAGTGCAGCAAATTCAAGTAAGAACGGCTCATACTTAGCTTCGCTGAGTGAGGTACGTTTCGAACAATACGCGATTGGGTGCCAGCGCATCACCTGTTTGCCGCTCTTGTCAACATGGGGGAATTGTTGTGCAAGGAACCCCGCAAAGCCTTCGCCTGATCCGTCTGTGGTTACGCGGAAGGGTCTGCCGTCGTATTGAGGGGCTTTGAGAATTGGTTCCTGCGATAATAAGCATTTCAGTGTGACAAATGCTCGTTGTTGGTCCTCGCCCCATTTATGTTTCAGCGAAGCTGCTTTGAGGGCTCGTTTGTACGCGCCCTTCCGCACGCGCCAATGCGAGCTCGGAGATTGAACTTCCACGTTTCGCGTTAGGTCCGTAAGCGGCGCCGCAATGCGTGCATAGTTCGGAATCATCCGACGAAAGTAGTTGGTTAGGCCCAAAAACCCCATCAACTCCGCCACACTCTCCGGTACCGGCCAGTCAACTACAGCGCCAACCTTGTCCAAATTCGGTTTGAGGCCGTTCGGACCCACGACTGCCCCCGCGAAAAGCACCTCCGTGAAGAATAACTTGGTCTTCGAAGGTGACAGCGAGAGACTCTTCTCGCGGCAGCGCTGAAAGAATTTCCTCAGATTCGCAAGTTTCGTCTCGAAGACATCACCTGGAAGGCAAATATCATCCATCCAATTGACCAGCTCCCGGCCAATCATGTCCTCGAGTGCCGCCGCCACCATCTCGCAAAACGTAGTCGGTGCACCCGTTAGTCCGAACGGCATGCGTAGGTAGACGAAATACCCGCGACCCTCAACGTAGAAGGCTGTATACGGTACTGTTTCGTCGTCCAAGGGTACTGCGTAATATCCTGCTGCAAAGTCAATGACGCTCGCCCACCGGTGTCCCGCAGCAAACTGGTGCTTGAGGTTCAGGTCACCATGAGGAAAGGGTGGGATCTGCGAGGCTTTATTGACAGCCGTGAAGGCATGACAAACCCGCCACTTCGTCTGGAGGGGCTTGCGACCTGGGAGTTCTTCCACTGCGTCGAGGAGAGCCTCGTTAGACTCGCCGGGTCCGTTGACCTCTTCCCAGCACGGTGGCAGTCCATTCTTGATGCATTCCGCGTTGACTTTGCGCAAGACCTCCGCGCGAGTGATTCCGGTTTTGCCTGCCTCTTTTGGTGCCAAGTTCGTACTGTTCAAACACTTCAGAAATTCACCCGGGACGCGTTGGATCACATGCGAGGCCTCCATCTCATCAAGGATGTTATAAAACCATTCTTTCTGGTTCTCGGTGAGCGGCCGTTGTGAAATTCGCGTGGGGAGTTTGACGTCCGGGCTGATTTCGATACGGTGTTTCCACCAGTCCACAAAGAACACTTCCGACATCGAAAGGGCGAAGACGTCAGCATATTCTTTGACCAGCGCTACGACTTCCCTTCGTTGGACCTCCGAAAGGTCAGCCCCGATTTGTATTTTCTCAACAATCTCGTTCACCCGCGCCTCGTTGAAGGGGTCTCTCGCTCGCATCGATTCATTTGTACCGCGGTCGATGCGGAAGTCCTCGTTGGTGACATCACCTAACGCGTGTACGTCGGAGGCGCCGGCAGCTTCTTCGACCGCATCAACGCCGCCTATCTCCTCCTTCATCGCCTCATTCACCATCTGCCGCAACTCATCCAACCTTCCCCTCAACCTCTTCACCTGCATCTCGGACTTCAACAGCCTCCGAAGGCGTCCGTCTGGGTCTCGCGAGTCGTTCAAGAGCCGCAATATCCCTTCCAGCGCGCCTTCCCGCCGTTTCTGCGTCCATCTCGCAGCATCAGCCGCATCTCTTCCTCTTCTCGCCTCCGCCGCTGGAACCGTCGACGCCTGGGGGTTGGTTGGGTGTCGTTTGTCGGCTCGTCGTGCCTCCGCCAACACACTCTCCCAGTCCTCCTTTCCCACCCTCGCAACCCTTGGTCTCTTCTCAGTCCCCCCGTTCGTCTCTCCATCCCCGTCATCCCCCGCCTTCCCTTCTTCGTCTGTCGACTCTTCTCCTAACTCCTCGACGTCGAGATATCGAGCGAAACGTGTCTCCGCCCACGGTGAGTTCTCCTGTAAGATCAGTATGCGCTGGTACTCATCCTCCATTTGTTCCTCCTCCTTCTCCCATCTCTCTCTCGTCCTCGTGCTCCCCTCTCCAGGTCTCCCTATGTCCCCATCCCCCGCTCTCGGTTCCACGTTAGCTGTCGTCGCTGTCGACCGTTTGGGAATTGGAAACGGGCGCGGCAAATACTGCCCTGGTGCTGTCCAAGAATCATGTGAGTATCCTAGTCCAGGGAATGGGAAGGGTTGCTCAGCTCTCCTTAGGAGCTGCGCGTCCTTGCGGATGCGCTCTCGTTCCCGCCGTCGCCCTATTCGCGCTAATTCTTCGCGACGCCAGCGTTCCTCGGGATTGTCCGCCCCTCGGTCGTCGGCCAACACCAGAACCGTTCTCCCTGTCTCCGCCTCTTTCGCCTCTCGTACGCTCACCCCCTCGTCTCTGTTCATCGTCGTTCCGTGTACCTCCTTCAACGCCGCCATCCCGGTCCCCGTTACCTCCGGCGTCGCCGCCGTTGTCATCCCCTCATCCCCGCGCACCGACTCCACCTCCTCCTCCGCCAACGCCGCTCTCCCGGCTTTCGCTATCGCCAGCGCTACCTCCATTACCATCCCCTCATCCCCGCACACTGACACCGCATCCTCCTCCGCCTGCGCCGCTCTCCCGGCTTCCGCTGTCTCCAGCGCCACCTCCGTAACCGTCCCCTCATCCCCACACACCGACTCTACCTCCTCCTCCATCAACGCCGCTATCTCAGCCTCCGCGCACTTCCCCTTCGCGCTGACTACCACCGCACTTTGTTCTCCCTTCTCCACCGCTGGTTCGTGCGTGTTGGATTCGATCCCGTCTATTGACGGTGTCTTGGGTTCATTCCGCAGCGTCGTCTCTTCGCCGTGTGCGCGAATGCATATCTCGTCCTTCTCGTAGCTGTGTATAGCTCGCACACTGTGCAGCCATGGCTTACCGAGGAGCACGTCGAACGAACCGCCACTCTCGAATACCTCAAACCATGCGGTGACAGTTACACCACCAACCGCAATCTCGCCCCACCACCGACCGGCGGGTGTGATTTTCACTCCACTCGCCACGCTGAGTTTCGTTTTTGACGGTACGAGTCGCCCTAGGCAATGTCCGTACTGTCTCCATCGCGCAAGTGATATGCAGTTACGCATGGCGCCGTTATCCACCTGACCCGTAAGTCGTACGACCGCTCCGTTTCGGCCTATTAGGCGGACCCGTTGGTAAAATGGGTCGACGGAATCGTTTCCGCCATCCTCGATGCTTAGGATTTGTTGAGGTAGGGACGTTGCATACTGGACAACCCGTGTATTCGTAGGAGCTCGAAATACAAGCGGTATACATCTAGTAACGTCCCGGCGCCACCATGAGCTATGGACTCTTTCCGGGGGATTTAGAGGTCTTGGAGCTTCACCACCCCTCAGTAGGTGAGCTCCTCTCCATTTCCCGACTCCTCGTCCTCGAAGATTGCTTGTTCTGGGTCGTAACCACCAAAGGGATCGTAAGGTGTGTCGTTGATCTGCATGATGCCCGCGCGTTGACCAGGTGGGTGAAGGATCTGGCCCACAAACCGGCGTACATTGTACTCCACTCTGGGGATGCGTGTAGACGCCGTGCAGCTGCCAGCCCCATGCGGAGGTGCGGTGAGCACTCCGCAACTCCAGCACTCCTTCGAGCCCGGGGCAACCGTACCGGGGGAGAACGGGAATGCAGCGTAATCGCGTGCATTCGCCATCCAAGACGTCATGTCCGCTTCGTACCGCTGTTTGCCTGCTGCGTCGGCTGCGTAGAGACGTGGGTTGGTATTTAGCGTGCGGGCTAATTCTGCATCGCGAGTTGGGTCGCCTCCGAGGCTCGCCGGTCCTCCACGACCTGCGCTTGGGCTACTAGGAGCTGGGAAGGGATATCGCGCAAAGAGATTCCCTGGGCGCATGGTGGCGCTGCCGCCTAGTGTGCTCGATCCCATCATGTGTGGAGGCGGGCCTCTCTGCGGTGTCGAAGGCGTGAATGGAGGGTATTTAGGGGGCGTCGGTTGGCGAGTTGGGATGAATTCGGGCTGCGAGAGGCGAGCTACATGGGGGGTGTATTGAGGTGTATTGCGTACCGGAGGTGTGCGGACGGGGCTGAGTAGGTGTGTCGTACCCAGAACGTGTGCAAGCTGGGTAAACGCCGTCTCGTTCGGTGTCAAGGACGTGTTCGGCATCCACGTCGTACCATTTACTGGTCCCGCGGCGGGGCCCAACCTGTGTTCTTCCCGTAAGTCGTTGATCGCGTGTAGGTCGATCGCTTCCACTGCTACCAGCCACTTCTCCCACGTATCCAGCGTCTGTCCTGTTGGAATTAACTTCCGCACCCCAATCGGAAGGCCGTCACGGACGTGCTCCATGAGCAGCATCCCTACATCACCATTCGGGATGTCCGCAAGTAGCTTCCGTGTTCGCTGTACCCACGCCTGAAGGGCTAGCACCTCCAGACCATCTTCGTCTTTCACCACCTGTCCTACATCCTCCAGCCGAAGCTTATTCGCCTTGATCTCGTTGATGACCAGCGCCTGCGGTCGAGCCACGTATTGCGGCATCGGCCATTTTGCGTCGAAAGCCTTGACCACCTTTTTAAAGTCAGATTTGTCCCCTGCCTGCAAATCCGTCCACCACTTCTCCGCCGCTCCGCCCGGGTATAACGCTCGCTCGAATTTGTATAACTTTGTTTCTTCTTTTGTCGACTCCGTGAACGAGCCCTCTAACGTTCGCAACCAAACCTGCGCCTTCTCTGCCGTGCAGTCTCCTCGGAACAACTCCAAAGTTTTCGTCATCTCGTCTTCGGTATCCCAGGAGTCGGTATCTGATTGTAATTTTGTTGTAAGCTGACGGACGGCAGCCGGTGTGAAAGTGATAGCTCCAAGAACTGGAGAAGACGCCCTCGAAGACGTAGACGGTGTTAAATCCGACGGGGTAGAGATCGTAGGTGAGTCTGGTATTGCCGGTGAATTACTCCTGCGGTCGTAACGCTGAAGTCGTGCCAGTTGCGATTCTGCCCTAATGCGGGCCTGTAAGACGAGTTCTTGGTCCCGTTGGTATCTATCAGCAGCTTAGGTGGAAACGAATAGGAGAGAAGTGGTTGAGTTGTTGTTCAGTCGGTTGGTAGGTGAACAAAATGGTAAAGAAAATACTAACTACTTTACAAGTCTTTTATACTCTACTGGGACTACTGCGGAATATCGTACAAGTCATGGTGAGTCAACTATTTACTGGGGACACAGTCACTGCGCGGCTGCGAGCCTGCGCCGTGGTTGCTCCGGACTGTGCTCCGGTGCCGAGTGGACTCGTCGCCACTTCGGCTTGCTACGGTTCAACTAAGGTTGAATCTCCAACACTCCCCCTCAAGCCGAACTCAATCCCATCGCATTAACCAGTGGTTTGAATTTGAAGGATGCGAGGGCCTTGGTAAGTACGTCGGCTACCATCTCATTAGTCGGGCAATAAATCACTTCCAAAGTTCCGTCTTCAATCTTGGAACGGATAAAATGATACCGAATGTCAATATGCTTTGTACGTGCATGGAATTGACCCAGCTCTGCATGTGCAAGCGCAATTGCCGACTGATTATCATTATAGATGATCGTGGGGACGTTAATTGAACCGAATAATTCCGCAATGAATGCTCGGAACCAAATTGCCTCCTTGGCTGTAAAGGTGAGTACAATGTACTCTGCCTCTGTGGTTGAAAGGGAAATAATTTCCTGCTGCTTGGAAGCCCAGGAAACTGCGGCACCGTTCATCAGGAGAACGTATCCGGAAACTGCCTTGCGGTTTTCCAACGACATGCCGTCGGCATCTGCGAAAATCTGCAAACCGATTGTCTCCTCGCTTGCGCCATAGGTAAGCGCGATCGTTCGAGTGCCTTTCAGGTATTGAAGTACTCGTTTAGCCGCATTCCAATGAATCATTCCCGGATTGTCGACGAATCTCGACAAAACACATACCACAAATGCCAAGTCAGGCCGCGTAGCCGTTGCTAGCCACACCAATCCGCCTATCAACTCTCGGTAAGGAATTTCTTTCATTTCCTCCGTCTCTTCGCGAGTTTTGGGGCATTGCTCGCGTGAGAGTTGCGCATTGGGATCAAGAGGTACGGAGACTGCTTTACAGTCTTCCATGTTGAACTTTCTCAACAATGAGTCAATGTAAGTCGTCTGAGACAATCTCAAGGTGTGTTCAACTCTGTCTCGTTTAACCTCCATCCCCAGAAGCCAGCTAATTTCTCCTAGCTTCGTGATCTTGAATATTTGAGCAACCTCATCCTGGATCTTCTCAATCAATTCAGGTGAGTTCCCGGTGATTGTACTGTCATCAATATGAATTGCCAGGATCGCAAATTCATTCCCTCTGTCGACGCGATACACTGCGTGATCCGAATGCAGCGGGTAGATGCCCAATTTCGCCAATTCACCGGTAAGCTTCTCATACCACTTTCGGCTTGACTGTTTTAACCCATAAATTGTTCTAGCGAGTCTAATGACTTCATTTGGATTGCCGTTGGTGTAATGAGGTGGTTGCTCCATGTATATTTCCTCCGTCGAGGAAAATTCACCGTTCAGAAAGGCTGCCGAATAATCAAACACCTTGATATCCCAGTTGTACCTTGCAGCAATAGATAAAATTGTTCTCAATGAAGACAACTTTGCTGTAGGAGAGAAAGTCTCATAATAATCTACTCCCTGTACCTGGGTAAAGCCTTTCGCAACCAAACGCGCCTTATACTTGTCGATCTGGCCGTTCGCTTGCCGCTTGATCCGGAGAGCCCATTTAGATCCGACAACATTTCGGCCGATGGGCCTGGGAACCAATCTGTCGCCGAATGTGCCCGTTCTTTTCATGGCTTCCATCTCGACATCCATGGCCTGCTTAAATAGCGGCCAATCTTCTCGCTTCTTGGCTTCTTCGACTGTCGGGGAGTCCGACATATCTACTATACCAGCAAATGCGAGCTCTGGGTTCCTCGGTTGACTGCGAGTCACCGTTGGCTGACTGCGCGTCGCCGGCTCCGAATTATCGACTTGTGCTGCGGCTGCGACACTGTGGGCAGAACGACGAGTTCTCCCACCTTCAAGAATGTTTCTTGCATCGATTTTTGACGAAATATCGCGCGGAGCAACTGGAATGGGACTAGTGTTTCGGTTTGGCGTCTCCGGTGGAGTTGTGAGCGGGGAATCAGGAGGCGGAACAAAATTGGGAGCCTCAGGTGCGTGCTGAATGCTCTCTGCTGTGCCTTTAACACTAATTTCCGCTTTCTCCCCCTCATTCAGTACTTTATATAATTCTCCGGTGCGTCTTGCTTCGGAAAATTTCACGCTACGCTCAACTCGAATTGCCCGATTATCCAGATAATATATTCGGTGGCCTTCGATAGTCTCACTGTCGACGCCCATCCATCGTCCTTCGCGTGCTCTTCCCGTGAGTTTCCCTTCGTCCTGATGGACCCAGACTTTGCAGCCCCATTCGTGGATGTGCCGCAAGTCCGGCTTCGTCTTGTGGAATGCCTCATACGGCGTTTTTCCACCGAGAGCTTTGGTTGAGGTACGATTCTTCAACCAAACTGCGTGCTTCAATGCCTCACCCCATAAATTCGAGGGTAATCCGGCCGCATGAAGCATTGCTCGAACCTTCTCAAGAAGTGTTCGATTCAATCTCTCGGCAACACCGTTGTGTTCCGGAGTGTCGTGAACGGTCAGGCGGCGTTGAATACCTTGTGTAGCGAGGTATTCATCGAATTCTTTACTCTTGTATTCGCCGCCGTTATCGGAATGCAATATCTTTATCTTTATTCCGAATTCTCGCTCCCAGCGTGCTGCAAGAGCCTTGAACGCGTCCAATGTGCCGTCCTTCGTGCTCAACAGCATGATAACTGAATATCTCGATGTGTCGTCTGTGAATGACACATAATACCTCTTGTGTTGAGGTGTTTCGACATTCGCTGGGCCCCAAACGTCGCTGTGAATTTCATCACCGACGTTTCCTTTTGCCTCACGTTCATTTGACTTCGAAATTGCCTTTCGGGTCCTTCTGCCGTGCAGACAAGATGCACATTCCTCCTTCGAGGTAATTTCAGTCTCGTCTAATTCGAGTCCTTCAACTAACTGATCTTTCACCAGTTTCTTTGCGGCTTCAACCGGTAAGTGACCCAACAATTTATGTAACTCGTCTGGCGTCACTACTAACGGCCCTTCATCTGACAGGTAAGCTCGCTCCGTCGATATCGGCGCTTTCACGCAATAAACACCACGGTTGAATGGGATCGTGCCAATGCGTCGATCTTTCGAATCAAATATTCGACACTCATCCCCTCGGAAGTGCAGGGTGTACCCAGCCTTCGCAATGCGTCCCACAGAAAGCAAAGTTATTGCCATGCTAGGTGCGTACAATACTTCTTTCACTAGAACTCTCGTGTACTGATCTTTCCCGTTTGGAATATTCACGTACATGTCGCCCATACCGAGCGCCTCAAATTTCTTGTTATCTGCTGCAACAATTCCACGAGGCGGTATAGCCTTGAAATTAAGCAGCCTATGCCGTGAGGGCGTTAAATGCCGAGTCGCTCCTGAATCATATATATCAAGAGCCTCTTTATTCGGGTCACTTGTAGCTACTGCGGCTACTATCCTATCTGAGGTAAGTGAAACTGTATCTATCACTTCATCCTCTTTCCTGATTTCCTTCGGACTTTCTTCATTGTCTGAATCAGAGTCATTATCGCTGTCCGACACGTCCATCAAAGAAGGTAAATCATCGTACCCGGTATTCCCTTCCCAGTCATTTTCCTCCAGCATCTCATCGAGTCCATCAAACTCGATTTTGTCGCCGAACTCATCGACGTACCACGCAGCATCAAAATCTTTCTCTGCTTGCGCGCTATTGGCCTTGTCCTTGGGTTTGCGGTGAGGTCCTTTACCTTCTTTTCCGCCTCCCTTGGCCCAACAGTCTCGTGCCATATGTCCTTTCTTCTCGCAGTTGTAACACTGCATCTGACTCTTATTCGGCTTCTTGCCGCCGGTTCCGTAGAACGCAGCCTCTGTTTCACTCTTGCCTTTCCGAGCTGACTTTCTTTCAGCTTCATCACTGATTCCTTGAATCACGGTGTCGGGCTCAAGAGTTTTGCCGAGCAGAGTCGATGCGCCGGTAAGCGCACTCAGGTAAGTCTCCCAACTCATCGGAAGTGAACCTAACACTATGGCAACAAATTCTTTATCACCAGGGTCAGCGCCCATGGCAATCAAATCCTCGCGGACTTTCTGCAACTTCGTAAGGTGAGCCTTCACGTCGCTGCCTTCTGCGCATCGCTCATCTTGGAGTTGGCGGCGCAAATCTACTGTGACCATTTGAGATTTCTTCTCATAGTGATCCTTCACCTTATCCCACATCGCTTTCGCGGTGCTCTCACCTTTCACCTTAAGGAAAAGTGAGTCTGGGATCACTGTAGCCAAGCCTTGTTTGATAACGGCTTGCTCGGATCTCCAGAAACGACGACGTTTAAGATAATCGTCGTGCACCTTCGTCTCATCCGCAGTTGGAGCTTGCGGGTTCACGAATGTTGGCGCGACGGGCACCTTCGAGGTAATCTCGTCCTCGAAGTGGTCGCTAAGACCGGCCGCGTCGATCGCAAAAATGAAGCGATCACGGAAGAACACCCAGTTCGTTCCGTCGCCTTTGCACGCAGGCAACTTGGCGAAATACTCGCCGAGTTTGGCGGTAGAAGACAATGTATTGGTCGATGTGGACATTGTTGATCAAGGTAAGAACAATAAGTATTCGTTTCAAGCGTCGGGGGCCAATAACCTATCAGCAGCTTAGGTGGAAACGAATAGGAGAGAAGTGGTTGAGTTGTTGTTCAGTCGGTTGGTAGGTGAACAAAATGGTAAAGAAAATACTAACTACTTTACAAGTCTTTTATACTCTACTGGGACTACTGCGGAATATCGTACAAGTCATGGTGAGTCAACTATTTACTGGGGACACAGTCACTGCGCGGCTGCGAGCCTGCGCCGTGGTTGCTCCGGACTGTGCTCCGGTGCCGAGTGGACTCGTCGCCACTTCGGCTTGCTACGGTTCAACTAAGGTTGAATCTCCAACAGTATCTGTATTCTCGCTCCCTCTTGCTGAGATGAAGATTGTTCGCCTCCGCCAGGACGTGTGAAGAAAAAACACGTAGGTTATTCGAATCGCGCTCTCGTCACCAAATGGAGAGGCTCGGGCCTCCTACGAGCGAGAACAACCCCGACCGATGGGGCTAGGGCTTCGGAAGTCAAGAAGAACTCTCGAAAGGGAAAATCCCTCGAGAATGGCAGAAGGAAAGCTTGAGACAACTATGTACAAACAGCGAACTATCTTATCGGCACAGCCACATCGTAACCGCAGTCCGAAGCGGCTTCGTCCTTGCTTGCCGGATGTGTGGAAGCAACGTATTTGCTCAGGGGATACGGACGGTGGAAGAGTTTGCTCCGTTGGACTTTGTCTTGTGTTTTGTCGCGCAGGCTACTTGCGATTATCGATCGCTCTGCGACATGGCTGACAGCCTCCTCATGGCGTTAAAGTTCGACGAGTCGCCCAAGAATCCCAGCGCCCCAGCGATTTGGACGGGATGGTTCGAGTTCAAGACTCTCATCCAGTCGCGTCTTCACCTTGTGGAAGAATTAAACTCAAAAGACTTCTCGTCCAACCGCGCGTGTTGGAACATTGAGGTGCGTTTCCCTTCCACCCCAATCGACTACATGCACTAACGATATTGCTTCTTGCCCTTCAAGTGCCCGCTCTTGAAGGTCCCGAAGAGTGAGCTGCGAAAATGCGCTCGCTGTCACCTCGCGCTCTACTGCTCCCCAGCTTGCCAAAAATCGGCTTGGAAAACATACGGTCATCGCAATCTCTGTCGTTCAGCAACAGCAGGTACGTGCATCCCACGATTCCGAAACCGGCATCAATATTTATCTCACTCGAAACATCATCTCATTTCTAGCCAGCAAATCCGACCACCGCGACACTCGTTTCTCTCTCCTCCTCACTCTCCACGACTATCAAGCCCACAAAACCACCGTCCTGCTTCAACAACTCGCATACATCAAACGCACCGGGAACACCGAGTTCTGCGTGGTGATGCAGTACACCGGCGGACGCTGTACCCCCAGCGTCACGGGCCTCGCATCCAAGGCGAAGATATGGGAAAGTCATCCCTCAGCTGCGTGGGAAGCGGATGAGGGACGCAAGGAGCTGCATTTCGTGTGCTTCCCCACTGGCGGCGGCGGTAAAACTCGCGAAATTGCGCTTGCGTTGCGTCGGAGCACTTCTGCCATGCTCGAGGGGCTCGTTGCTGTGGCGCAAGAAATCCCGGAGGGTGTGGATGTGATGCGGTTGGCCGCGATGGAGCCGGTGCTTTTCGAGCGGGTTAGAGTGTTGGCTGGGGTGGATGTTGTGGAGACGTATGATGGGGAGGCTAGTATGAAAGCGTATCTGTAATATTACTGAATTGAAGCTGTATGGCATTCTGGCTCACTCACTTGAACGACTGTCTGTATCTCGTATCTCCCTTCACTCATCGGTAATTTTGCCCAAGAGCGAAATGCACGGCATGAGTTGTTGCTGATGAATCTGCAAGATAAGTAAATTTCGAGCTTCAGGCGAAGTACTTAACATTCAATTCAAATTGTGAGGTGGTATGGCAGCGTAAAATAAAGAAAAAGCCGCTGAGGGTAACACACCTGTACAAGCTCATCCCCGAGCGCTACATGTTCAGGATGGGACGAGGATCAAATGAGGATGGGAGGAACGTGAAGAGGCGAGCACTCCGAAAGAGCGATCGGCCGATAGTCCTAGTAGCGTGCGACGGCCGAATTATCCGATCATTCCGATCCGAGTGAAGGCTTGCCAGCAACCACCAGGCTCGTCGCTCGCTGCAAGCTCGTCGACTGCAATTTGCCATACAAATCGCCCATTTCTCGCCAATTTATGGTTTGGGCTGTCTTGTCATCATTGAGTAGGTATTATGTCCGAGCGACGAGCCTCGAGGACTCCGCTCGCCAACTTCCAAGCCTTGGCTCTTCGCGCCCCGTCGTGAAAGTTTGACGAGGTTAACGTTCCCCTTGGTTTGTAAACTCAGGCAAGGCGTTGCTTCTGAGTCGAAATGGAGCTCATTTTCTTTGGCCGAGTCCGAGAGTGTCAATGGTCACCTGTGAGTCTCAATCTCTCAGATTTCATCTTTTAGATTTCTTCCATTCGTTTTTGCACAGTAACACTCACGGTGAGCTCTCGCCTTGAACGCTCATTTTCTAGCTATCATGATCTTATGAGGACCGGGAGCATCCGGCACGCGCCGACGGCAAATCATGTAAGGCGTATCGGTTGATGCAGTTTGCACTTTTGAATTTTTGATAGTCGAATCCTGAATTGTCAGGTACTTTCGCGTTTCATGATTCATGATCTTGGAGCAACATATTGATGAACAAAGAATTTGGTGAGTTATACTTGTTCGGAGTCGGCCTAGTTGGTTCAATTGTTTACACGACCAAACAAACTCTCTTTTGTTTCCACCCTCCACCTTCCAGCTATGCCACTCTTCCTGCTGAGTAAATCTCAGCTGGCACAGATTCCCAGTCCTCTTCAGGTGCGAATCCACGACCTTCCGTGCTGAATTCGAGCGCTAACGAGGAGCATGATCATGAACTTGAAGCGAGTGGCAACGCTCGCTGCAGACCCGTTTACCAGCCCAGAACACGTATCCGAAGCTCTATATACACTCAACTCAGCGTGTCTTACGGATACCCGGGGGGCACCAAAGCTTGCAGTCACTCTCCTCCCGCTCATTCACGGCATTTTGGATCCTAAGCGGTTGCCACTCGACTGTGATGATGCAGCCTCAGGCTCAGCGGCGTTCGTCCGAAGCACCACTCTATGCGCTTACCGAGCAATCATCCTGCTAAATCAATATAGCGAAGAGGATCTTATCGCCGCCATGCCATCGTTGTGGCCGCGCATCTGGCGCTGGATACAGCTCATGGACAACCAAAACTATTTCAACTCTCTATCCCCCTTGTCGACATTCTCCCGACCCCCTCTATTTGAGCTCATCAGGGCCGCAATAGGATTTTCCGGTGAAGCTACGGCGCACCTGGTGCACTCGACGGACGATGTCGGCCTATTCATCGCGCACACCTGGGCCGACATGGTCTCAGACTGGGAACAGGGCCGCTTCTCCGCAAAGGACTATCCCTGCCAACTCACGCTCCACACTCTATCCCGCTTTTTCGTCGGCTCGAATAAAGCAGGGCGGTTTCGCGAGCGTTTAGAAGAACTATGCGATGGACTCGGTGGCGCCGCCCATTTCGGGCGACTTGTAATGCGGACCGTTTCGCTCCTCGTCCAGAACATCGACCGTCTCCAGGGGCCAGAGGCATCCGCGTTGGCGAAGGCCGGAGTGAAACGCGAAGTGCTGGTCAAAGGTCTATCCGACACACTCGTTTTTATTTCTCGTACCCATTGGCGCAACCCTCGCGCTAGCGAGTATCGCTCGTTCTGGCAAGACCTTGCTCACGTCGGCTTCATCAAATTCATCGTGAACCTCACTAGAACCTTGGCGGGGTACAACGAAGGATCCTTCATGACGATAGCGCTCGCTGCATGCTTACACCATCTCCTGTGCTTTACGGAATTGGGAGATCGCTATTTGCACGACGCACTGAAGGCGGGTCTTCTTGTTGCCCTGCGATCGGCACTGTGGCTCTATCCAGCTAGTGACCCCGATCCCTACAATCACAATATGGAGCTTCCGTTTCTTTTCCGCAACATTTGTATTTCGATGCATCAATATGCTTCGGTGCGCGCGATTGCGGCCGCTTTACCAGAAGCCTTGGATTTCCACAGGAAGAATTTGTGGGAATTCAAGATATTTTCGGATGCTTCGAAGAAGAGTTGGATTAATATGATTTTACTTGCGCAGGAACGCGTAGAGATCCTGAAACAATTTAGGCAGTCAGAATTCGTTGCTTGTTCAAATGTCGAGGTGTGTCCTGCGTTTCGTGTCCGCTCTACTTCTACTTCGAATATCGTTGATTCATTTCACTTCGCCAGTGCCATGTATTGCAAACGAAGAAAAAGGAGCTCAAATGTTGTGCTCGCTGCCGTCGCGCTTTCTACTGCTCAAAAGAATGCCAAACTACTGCCTGGAAATCTCACGGCCATCGTATCGTCTGCAAGAACTGGAAACGTGCGTCGAATCTCGAAGTTGCACCAAGTGTACAATTCTGATTTTTTCCTCTTCTCCTCATCATTATCAGACTTCCCCTCAAGGAACCGCAACACCCAATTCCTTTTCTTCACCCTCTTACAAGACTACAAAAAGCACACGCCCGCTCTCCTCCTTCAAGAACTCGCATATATCTACCGCACGGGCCACACGGATTTCTGTATACTTTTTCGGTACGAAGGCGGTCGATGCACCCGTACTGTCGTTCCGGCCAAAGACTTCACAGGCGAAATCGAACAGCACTCGAGCCTGCAAGTCGAGCTTGATCATGAAGGAGATAATAAATTCGAAACACACGTCATACACCTCACCGAACGAGGGACGAAGTTTGCTTTGGCTTTGCGATGCAGTACTTTGGCCGTCCGCGAGGGGCTTTGTAGTATCGCGCGCGAGATACCGGAGGGAACAGATGTGCTGGAGCTGGAGGGTACGTGTCCGATGCTTTTTCGACAAGTGAAGGAGTTGGCGAAGGTGGAGGTCGTGCAGACGTATGAGGGTGATGCGAATATGTCGCGTTTTGAATAATATTTATTAGACAGCGAGCCGTGTGGGCGAACGCGCAGGATCAGAGTGTTGTGTAGCACAGTAGGTGCTAACCTTGTCAATCCGAATCCACGAAGATTCAAGAAGCTCTTCCGAAGCCTCTTCGATTGTACCAAGAACAAACATCGGACAGGCCACCACCACTCGCCTGTCTAAGTGAGGGTTAGGAGTTACTTGCTGTAGGCTTTAGCGAGAGCTACCCTAGAACAGGTACAGACAAAAGGGGCATGACAGAGCGCGTGGACGCGTTGTTTGGGGATGTCATGGACGGTCGTGATTCGTGATCGGGAAGTGCCGGTTTCATCAGCCGGCACTGGGCTCGGCTTGGGGGAAGAGAAAAAATTGATTCGTACATTGAATATTCCGTCCAAGGTGCGGCAGACTCAGTCAAATAAATTGAGAGCTTGACCGACGTTATGGAGGCAAAAATCTGAACACTACTGGGTTAAATCAAGGTAGTGGATGATTGCTTTCAATGAATGGTTTATTCAAAGTCGTCATTCTGCTGCACGATACACGCCACTAGTACTACTGTCCGTAGATTTGTCCGTTCCAGGAATGACCTACGCGCTATAAACCTTGACAATCAAAGGCAATCCCGACCCATTCTCTTTCCCCAACACAGCCGGCTTCTGCAACGCCCCCGTCGCCGCACGTCCAATACTACCCGTCGGCAGAGCCGCCTCGAATTCGAATGCTCGGATGATGACGAAGAGAATGGCTTTCATCCTAACATATCGTAACAGCATGTCAGCCAAGCAATCGCAAAAAAAGGACGAAGAGTGAACTCACTCTGCAAGAGAGAACCTGAAACCGATGCAGTTGTGATTACCCGCGAAGAAGGTGAGGAGGTTTCCCCAGACGCCGGGGACGCCGCTGACAGCATCGGGGATGTGTTCCCACCGTTCAGGGCTACGCGGAACCTGGGTCAACGATCTCCACGAGAGAAACCAATACAACTACTCACGTGAACTCCCCGGCATCCTCGCCCCAAATCGTCGGGTCCGTGTTAATAGCGTTGATCGGAATATGGAAAGTCTGTCCCCTCTTGATTCTACACACCAACACCCAAAACACCATCAGCGAAGAGTAAGTAAAACCAAGGGATAAATCAAGTCGCGCACGGGATCGAATCACGCTCCCTCCCGTCCTTCCCGATGAACGGCCTCGCAAGCGGCAGGACATCGTCCTGGGTGGCGTACCGCGTATTGAACAGCACAGGCGAGTGCAGCCGCATCGTCTCGCGCACGACGCAGTCGAGGTACGCGAGGGAGTTCAGTTCGTCGAGGGTGGGGTTGTCGGTGGATATGGTGAGTAGTTCTTCGCGGAGTTTATTCTGTACTGTGGGTTTCTCGGAGAGGGCGTAGAGGGCCCAGGAGAGCGCGGAGGAGGTTGTCTGTGGAGCGAGTTGCTTGCTTGATATCCGTGAGCGAGAAGGAAGGAGAATTCAACGTACCTCATGTCCCGCGAGGAAGAACGCCGGTATCTCTATAAACAATCCAGCAACCATTCGTCAGCTTACCACAGCAAACCAAGCCAACAACAACTCACGTCCAACAACCTCAGTATCACTCAACCTCTGCGCCTCCGAATCCGCCAAATTCGCCTTCAAAAGACTACTCAACAAATCCCTCTTCCCCTCCAACCCGCGCTTCCCCTCCCCAGACGACTTCAAATCAGCCTTGTTGCGCGTGACGATGCGCGCGGCGATGGAGAGCATGGTGGTGCGTGCGGCGAGGACGATGCGCCAGCCGGGGCCGGGCTGTGTTCGCGTTCGAGGGGGGATTGAACGAATTGAAGTAAGTAAGTAAGTCAAGATAAGCAGAAGCAGAAGGGGATGGGAAGAGCTAGAAAACTTACCAACAACCTCAAAATCGGCATAACCCCGCCCGCAAGCCTGAACGCCGCATACCGGTTCGCATGCGGGGAGTGGAAGACGCTGGTGAACGCATCGTTGAGCTCGTTCGGCTTGCCTTCGCCTTGGAGGGCGTCGAAGTCGTAGTTGAAGCCTATAGGAGATATTCAAAAACCGAAGAAAGGAAGGAAGGAAGGAAGAAGTCAGATTTCAAAGAAAGGACGATGACGAGACGGCACACGCACCAGCCTGCCCGATAACATCCAACGTCAGCCTCCTCAACCACGCCTGCACCTCGATGACTTGTCCTTTCCCCGTGCCAGCGCCGGTTGATTTCGCGAGGTCGCGCGTCCATATTTCGCGGAGCTTCAGGTTTAAGTCGAATGAATGAATGGGGGATGAACGAAAGAAAGAGGAGAACCCACCTGATACCCTTTTTCGACGAAGATTTCCGTCATGGCGCGGATTTGTGCGACGCCGAAGGCGGGGTTCTACACAGTGAGATATATCAATTATTGAGATTGTGAGAAACAGGAAGGGAAACTGACCAAAGCGCGGCGCTACAACCAACATAATCAGCCAACCGTTCACGTAGCTCAAAATCGAAACCCTTACGTGTTTCCTATGCTCGTCGCCCTCGGCGGAAAGAATACCTGATAGCGTATGAGACAATGCTCACAGATAGCATTGCCATTGAATGAATTACCCCGGCCCAACAACGACTGAATACTAAGCCTCGTGACGGGGGATCGTTCGTAGATGTCCGACCTCGAGACGATATGCGAGATTGCTTTGACGTCACAGAGGTGTAGCTCGGTGATCTGTGGGCGGATGAATCGAGGATTTAGTATTATTAGAGTGGAGGAAAGGAGCAAGATGTACACCGAAGAGACCCTTGAATTTGAAGATACGGCCGAACTGTTGGCGCCATTTCGAGGTCAAGTAGACGTCCTCCTGTTTGTACCGAGATGATTCAGCAGACCGATACCAGAAACAACCAACCAAGTGGGAACTAGACTGAAACATACCGCCATCTGCTTGAAGTTCCCGAAAACGAAGCTGCCATTCGTAGGCCCGTCGACGTATCCAAGACCATTCGTCAAGTTGCGATACCAGATACGAGCCAAGTGAAATAGAATATAAAAGAGAAAGACACCCGCAATGGGGAGAACGACTTGCGTTATAATAATCATGCTTGCTTGCTGAGAGGGACTTAAGTGGGGCAACCTATAAAACGACGGCTGCCTTTTAAGTGGAAGCAATCCCAGGTTCTCACGTCCACCATGGGATGGGAGAGGTCAGCGCAAGTGTTGGATGCGGGCCTACACTGTCAGCGCCCTCAGGTCAAACGGACCGGGGTCACAGGTGAGCGGGGTTCGTAGGAGCAATCAGGGTTCTTTGATTATATTTCGTCGGTTTGGTCGCTTTTAGCCTCGGAAATAAATGATTATTATAAATAGGCGAAGAGTTCTTCTGCCAGCGTCGGATGCAAGTGATTTATGGCAGGTGTTAGCAGGGTGATAGACATTGTAGTCGTTAGGAAGTCATCCAGCTCGTATCATTCGGACCGGCAAGGCGATTTAGAGGGAGACTCGAGTTCTGCTTGGGATCTAGTTGAACAGCCTGAGCTCGAGGTTGACAGGAACAGTAAGATCCGTGTGCGGAAATGAAAAGCCAAAGCCAGTATTCTCGTGCTGAGTGGAACTGAGGAGGCGGAGAAGGTTGGGAGAAGGGAGAAGACAAGATGAATGTAGGCCCCCGGTCACTACCTATTAGGTCTGTAACATTGACGCCGCGAATCCGAGTTGATTTACACTATGATTTTGAGCCTCAGCCGGCCTGATTTACTCTATTTGTTACAGACATCCCATCAAAATGTCAAATTTTCGCTCTATCAACGCAAAAATTGAATTTTTCGCCTATCTGCCGTCGACTGGAGTGTCCTACGAGTAATTTAAGCGACTCTCGGTGTTCTCAAGTCCCTGATTACTTCCTCTTCGCTTTCGCTTTGCCTTTCGGGGCAGCGGGTTGCATTTGGCGGGCCCCTGATGTGGATTTCTTGGTACGTGTGGTGGTCAATTTCACAATGGGGTTTGAGGTCGGTGCTGGCGCGGTTTTCTGTCGTTTGACTGCCCCTCGCGGCGCCTTTGGTCTCCGTTTCTTCGTGCTGGTACCTTCATCCGGCTCCTCGTAGTCTTCCTCTTCCTCTTGTTCATCACCACCGCCATCGCCAATGTCAAGAATGCGATATGTGGCCTCTGAATTGAGCGCGTCCCAGCACTCCCAACCACTGTCACCGCCCGAGATACTGTGCACGCCCGGTGAAAGCTCAGAAACTTTGGCGCCAGTTAGTAAATACACAAACTCCGATATCGGGGCATGCGTAAATAGGGCGAGAGAACGGCCGCCGTGGTTTTTGAGAGAGGCCTTATGTTGAAAGAGGTTCAGGTTGCGCTCCGGGCTTATCTGAATTCATATAGTTAATAGGACGATCACCAAGTTGACTCTATACTCAACGCTTACCTGCTCGTATACACGCAAACTCAGATAGCTCAAGCCGTCGACAGTTTCGGCATCCGTGTAACTCTCGTGCTTTCCCGAAACCGAGCCGTACCGGTAAATTCCAAGAACTTCTCCCAGATAAAGGCGAATCGCGCTACGCATCACAACTAAGGAGCCTAGCCGGATTGGTGTAATGGCGTCTACACCACGAGAGCGAAGTTTTGGCACTAGGAATTTGTAATGGTGAGTATACATTGAATCAAGATGAAGGATAACTGACCACGAAAGCTGGAGAGAGCAACATCAAGGCGACATCCCGGTCGCCACTCTACAGCGGCTCCAGTAACAATCCATCGCCGGTAACGAGCCTTTTGGAATGCTGTATCATTTCTCAACCCCTCGCTCTGCTGTATTGCCTCCTTCAACTGATGAGCTGCGTGGTTGAGTGAAAACTTCCCCCCAAGGTATTCAACAGCAACCCCAGGTTTTCGAACCTGTTCCGAGTGTACCTGACTGGTGGCACAGTGGCGGCGGCGTTGTTCGATTAGACCGTGGCGAGAAAAGCTGTCGTTAGCCTCAAGGAAGGTCGGTATTGGGATAAGCACCGAGGAGTCTGGTGTGGAAGGCGGAGGTGAGTTGAGCAAGAAAGCAAGAGCCATCCGACCCGATACCGGAATCTCTGGATTAGCGTCCAATTCCCTATCGATGGCTTCGAGTTCCTCTTCATCCTTTGCAACCAGATCTGCCAGATAGTTTTCCGACACAATATGATGCGCTGCATGCGCCAAAGACTGAGACACCGTCAGATTTATTCCCAATTCCGTCGCCTCGTCAGATGAGGGTGAGATATCGTCTTTAGGTGTGCGTGCAGAGACCCGGATGCTGTCAAGTTCGAAATCGACTTCGTTTGCCGTGACCGGGAACTCCAAGTCTTGAGACTCGTCGTCAGATCCAGATTCAACATCAAAGATGACCTCTTCCTCCACGACGGAAGACGGAATGGTAGTTGGGCGGAAATTAGGATGCAGATCCGCATGTGTCAACGGAAGCTCTGGGATGGCCATCCCGCAAGAAACCTTCGCAAGTGCTGCTGCCTCTCTCCACGCAACATCACAGGCACGGTCCAAATCAGCGCGGGAAGGCAAAATTTTGAGGGCAGCTATTTCGTTCGCAGTCAGCGGTGAATCACAGTCATGAATATACCCATTATTAGATTCCTTTTCCTTCTTTGTGTTGAACTTCCCCGAGACGAGAATACGCTGTCGATAGGTGATGTGTTTGTTCATTTGAATCAACTGGCCGAAGGTGAATTCCTCGATGAAAGTACGTGTGACGCCAAAGAAATGTTCAACGAAGCCAGATCCGTGCTTTCGGGGCAGGAGAGGGACATCGGGATAGTAGTCACTGTGGGCGAGGACGAGGAGGATAAATTGATCGCAGAGACGGATAAGAATTTGGAAGGTGGCGTCGGCGATGAAACTGCTTTGCTTCTGAAACAAGTCTGGGTATAACGACTCGGAAGAAACAACGTTGGCGCGCCAGATGATCAAGAAGTGGCGAGCACGAAAGACACAAGTCACTCGTTCGATGTGCGGCATGCCTCGTTTCATGTATGCGTCGAACAGTTCCCCTAAAACAGGCTTCAGAAAGTGTTGTTCTCGGCGGATATGAATTTTACCGAATATAAAAGTCAAAACGAAAAGGCCCTCGAAAGTCACGTCGATGATATTGCCATCAGAATCCACGAGAAATTGGAATAGCGTATCGACAAACAAGCGCCGCGCCGCTCCATCATCTTGCTTTTCTGGATTGAAGATGTCGCGGATATAGAGAGGAACTCCCGCCTTGCTGAGCAGCAGCATAAGTACTGCATGGCACAAATACAAGCAGCCGAGGATAAGAAGGTGCGTTCCGGAAAGGAAATTATTGCGGACGCCCTTGCGGCAGTGCTCGAGATCTGTGCAGGGGATGTGCGGCCCAGTGTCGTCGTACACAGGACAACTGATTTCAATCCCATACCGAAGGTATGTATAGGTGAGACGCTTGCCAGTTTTGACGTCCGTCATCATTTGCTGAGCCTTGAACTCCGCCCGTGCTCCGTCAGCTGCACTTGCGAGCAGCTTCAGTCCTGCGCTGCCGCACAGCTTCAGTAGTTCCGAATGTTGTTGAAAGTAGTCTTCAGCTGTCATCGTCCCTTTGTTGGGGATAAATGCAACGGGAAAGACCGGCATATTTGGAAGCGGAATCTGAACAAAGTGAGGAGGATTAATGAAGATGAACAAGAAATACCAACCGTGATTGCAAGTACCCAAACTTGCGTCGCAATAGCTTTGCCTTCGTCAATACGCGAAATGATTCTGGACTGTTCTTCCGCGCTTTTGAACAGAACATCGGCGAGGGGCAATGTGGATCCCACAACGTGAGCGGATTTTGGTTCGGAATATTCGGTTGAAGTCGAAAGAAGGGGGCGAAGCTTGGTAAACAGAAACAACTCAGTCAGATAAATATTAATATCTCGATTAAAACATACCTTAGTGCCATCTCCAGCGCAAACCCAAGGCCCCTCATATCTCATCAACTTTCCAAACTCCACTGCGGCTTCGAGATTTTCGGCGCACAATTCCGAACTCGACATTTTCAAAGCAGACTTTGCAACCCTTCGTCTAAGAATGGATTGATCAACGGTTTCCCTCCAGAAAGTCGAAAATTTGATTACCGCAACTGTCTCTGTGAGACTCCACCGATCATACTCTTGAGTAAATCATATTGCGCGCCAGAACGGGGCCCATACGAGCGCATCAATGCCGCGACCTGTCCCATTTCGGGACTATAGCGTATCCCTTTCATTTTACGGCCAGATGCATCTTTTTCGCGCTCGAGTTTGTCGGCAAATTGGTTGCAGATGGCGACAAACGATTCCCGGTCATCAAGGTTGCCAGATTGCGCCTCGTTGTAGAGCGCTAAAAATGCGCCGCCAGGTCCATGAGTTGCCTTGGATGATAGGATTTTCAAAACTGCGGGATTTGCGAGTGCATTCTTGACGTCCACAGCAGCATTGTCGTTTAAAATACGAGGCGTGTACTTCTGCCTTCGTTCCCATTCCGCTGCAAACTCCGCTGGCGGTAATTGAGCTCGAGTCCGGGCCCGCCGCACAGCTTGCTGAAGTCCACGATGCCTGGCGAGAGCTGTACACGAAAAACATATGCTTGTGATGTTTGTCGTTGTACGCCGACAGTCCATCGCGTATACAGCACCTGTGTTGGGTTCAGTGCGCCATCCCGCCGCTAGCTCAAGGCTGTGATTGAGACGCTTCGTCTCATACTCGGTCCAAAGTGAGCGAGGAGCAGCGGTATTAGTTTCACGCCGAACTCCGCTCATAACGCGTTCAACTGCGTCGGTGGCGGCGCATGCAGCCCGTACCGTCTTCTCAGATAGAGCATCACGGGCGTCGTCGAGTATCCCGGGCTCGGAGTCCGATAATTCGGCATCGAGCTCCGTGACGGCCGACTTCTTCCAGTCCTTGTACGGGAAGAGGATGCGTGAAATACGGATCCACTCTGTGGCCACTAGTCCGCCGAGATTGGCTCCGCCTTTCTGCCATGCATACTGACGGTAGCCATCCCCATGCAAGCCCAAACACTCGACTTCGACAAGGAATGTTGGGGGCGGCGGAATTCGTGCTGTTGATTCTTGACCGCCGGAGAAATAACCAGCGTCCAGTCGCTGGTCCTACATAATCATCGTATCAGCGAGATTGTAACTGAAGAGTCGAAACTGCAAATATTACCGCAATAATAATTTTCTTCATTGTCGTGACACACTGTTCGGACTCGGAATTTGTCGCAGAAAGCGTGACAGCAGACGCTGACTTCTCTTTCGATTTGAAAAAAGCGGTGATACCGTGGCCCGGAGGAGCCTGTAAATCAACGTCAGCGAGTCAAGAAAAGGTGAGTGAAATGACAAACCCGTTGGATTTGCGCAGCGGAGATCGTTTTAGTACGACTTCCAGCTTTGACACCAGTCACCATTTCGCATGTTGTCTGGTGCGATTCCCAGTTCTTGAGGATGTAGTCCTGCTTCTTGTCGAGTTGTATACCTTTGCCGGGTTTGCACCTGCAGTAAACGACATGTGGAGTTCCTTTCAGTTGACCATCGGCAAGTTTGACTGTGTTCGAGTCTTGCTCAAGTGTCGTGTGTCGCTGATCTGCATTCTGTTTTGGCTTGCGACGTTTTGTTTCCTTCGTGCGTTTCTTATTTCGAGATCTAGCAATATTTGAGCTCATGTTTGAATAATGCAAAATAATATATACTTCTCTAAATCCGAATTGTCAGCGTCATCATCGGTGTCTGCGCCTTCCGAAACGATTTTGCGTTTGGTGGAGGCGGTAATTGCCGTGCTTGCGTCAGCCTTAAGCGCACAGGCAGCTGCGGGTTTTGATTCGACTTGTATTGTCAAAGGAGGAGGAGTTGGAGTAGACGAAGGGCAGGGATCGGAAGCGTCGAAGGTGTCCTCCGGCCCCAGTTCAGGAAAGTTGTGATTTGACAAGATCGGGGCTGCGTTCTAAATCAAGAAGATGAGTATGAGAATATTAAAACAAATTTTAGACGTACAGATGCAGAGCATGTCGCTTGTTTGACAAATTTGTGGAACCAATTCCATCGCACACCTGGACATTCCTCGAAGGATACGAGTGGCGCATCAAACACCGCATGTTCGATTGTACTGGCAGTGTAAATACCGCAATGAATGTAGTCGAGTTGCTCGGGATGCGGTAGTGTATCGCCAGTATCCCTGAAACCCGCTCCGAAATTATGATCAAGCCATTTCATTACATGCGGAATGAATTGGGTTGCAGCTCGAGGACGACCGTATGAGTCGCCTATAATTGATTAAATTTATATTTTGATTTGTGGGGTAGTTATGGCTTACCATAGCCAACTGCCCGCTCGTCAAGGTCAATTGCAAAAGCAATCCAGTGATTATTGTTGATATGGAGTGGGAAAAGCAGGGCTCCTTTCGACAGGAGCAATGCTTTGTAATTATCGAGGAGTTTTTGAGTATAATTACTGGGACGCGTCTGCGTGGACATCGCAATGACGGCTCGGGGAAATGATGTGGGAGCAACGACGACTTTGGCATCGAGCACGGGATCGTTCTTGATGCGAGTTTGGATATCCGCCATCATGTTGTCCATAATCCCGTCCGATAACCACTCGTCGTCGACAAGTCGCGTCCAGTCAAGGTGCCCGTCTGGAGCTCCGGCATGGACGGAATTCCACGACAATGAACCAAATATCTGTAGGTCGCATTCGGGAATATTATCCATTGCCCAGTCGATACTGTTCCGCCACTTGTCTTGAGCTTCGTAAAGCACATGAATCTTGAGATAGAATGCAATTGAGAATAAAGGAAGCCGCAGAGATTTATTGAGAGGGTCGAGAATCGATTGGGTGCCATTCAGCCATTGTTGAGGCAGATCAGCTTCTAGTTCACGGGCCAGATCATGCCGGGGAATACTGGAGGACCAAAGAGTGATTGGATCGCAATTGGGTGGATCCGTACTGAACCAGGCTCGAGTGTCGGGCAACGTTGTATGCCCCGCTATGCTGCCGGGGGGTTTGACGGCCAGAAAATCCAAGACAGAAACAGTTTCGGCAGGAAATTTCGCCAGAAGGGACGGAGGCAATCGGCGAACAGCATTGAAAGCATCGGCAACATGGATCGGCACATCCTTGTACACCTTTTGAGCACAGATCCATTCAGAAGGATCAAAAAGAACGTCCGGTTCAAGGTCTATGACTTCGGCCATCGTGCAGAAGCAGGAGAAGAAGATGAAAAAATTGACACATTATTTGCACCTGTTACAAATTGCGCCCGAAGCCTTCCTCGGATCCAGAGGAGCTGCCAGCTGGGCGGTCTTCGGGAGCCTTCGGGCTTCCCGGTCAGCAACAGCGCCAGCCCAGCTCAGCTTGATTTACACTATTTTGTTACAGACATCGTCGATTTTGGGCCAGTTTTACTCTATTTTTGCGCCGGACATTGGCCCATTTTGAGCCGTTGATTTACTCTATCGGTTACAGACCTAATAGGTAGTGACCGGGGGCCTATGAATGTAAGAAACAAGTACAAATTCAATGCCATCCGCTTCCGTCCGACACGTGTCTCTGACTCAAGCGGAAGATTCCGGCCGACGGCGACAGGCTCCGCTGATGTGTGCCGGCATCGTAACGCAGTGATAGTGCACTGCTGCAATTCCGCCTCCACATGACTTCCCAATCGGGAAACTTTGCTCGGTCGCTCGGCGACCGGTCTGATGGCGGCGGCCTTTAGGCAGGAGGTGACAAGCAGGGCCACACAACGCGCACCCCTTGCCTTCTTCCACCGCCCTCCCTCTCCGCTCTCAGCGATGCTCCCATGCTCTCTTGTCTGCGTAACCCACCTCGCCAAGTGTATCCTCGCGGCTACCCAACTACATACGCACCCAATTGCAAACGGTGCTCCGTGCTCGCAGACTCGCAGTGGCTGCGCCTTGGTGAATGTGAACCTGCTGCTCATACGTGCTCCTGCCTTCCTCACTATCATGTCTAACTGTCTCAGACAATTACAGTATAAGAAGCCCTTTGGCATCGTTTTTACTAGGCGAGACGGGGCTGCCCTTGCCATCATCCCGCTCTCCCACCCGCGCCGCCGCTCGTCAATCGCGCCACGTACGCTTTAATCCTTCACGAACATCTTCTCCATGCCCCAGGACTTGAACAAGAATGTCCTCGCCCAGCGCGAGGTTTCAAAGGGCCCCTGGCTACCCTCACGCCGCTCCCGCCTCTACCGAGCGTTTCTGCAGGTAATTCCCTCATCTTCTGCTACCCTTTTCCGCCTGCATCTGGCTCTTTGTCTTCCGCTGTTGTCTCGCCCTTGTCTGCCGCATCCCCGACCTCACCCACCCGACCTTTCCATGGGCTTCTTCTGTTGCCTCTTGACTTGTATCTACTCTTATCATGTATCTTCATCTCGTGTAGTATTGTCAATGTTATATCCTTATTTCTCTCTCTCCCTTCAATTTCTCGGTACTCTCTTTCCCAACTCTGAAGTTACCCGCCTAATAGTAGTGACAACGATGATTATGTCAACGCAACAGCTCCACCGGCAATCACCGTTAGTCCGATGCACTGCCCCGTTGACCGAAAAAATATTCCCGATTCGGCTCGCACGTGGAGGCGGAATTGAATCAACTGTGATAGTGTGATGTCTTGTGACAGCGGAGTGATCCGTTGATCAGACCTTCTCTCTTGAGTCTTTCCAAAGTCTTTCTCCCGCCACGTCGACGATACGACGATACCTTCTCAACCTCAGCTTGAATTCCTTTGGCAACAATTTTCTTTCCCCACCCACCCTCATCTTTTATGGCTTCCTCTTTTGCTTAGTAGAGTACATTCACTTTTTGTCCTTACTGATCCCTACGGAGTCGGACAGCTGCCTAGTAGTGGGGCGATGTGCGGGTTCATTCTCCTTCACCCCTTCGCCACACGACCTGGGCCCACATCGGAGATCAGTCTCATACCCTCCTGGTGGCTCCCCGCACCCAACCACAAGTGGCTGTCTCTCCCGAAGGTGAACGAAGCACCGAACAAAATTCGGACTTCCTTGCGCCGTTCCAGCATTCTGCAAGCCTCGAGATCCTCTTCAAAGCTTTCCACCATATCTTTTGATGCGTTCATACGGCCTGAGAAGCGATCCGAACGTCATTCACTCGGATGTGCGAATGCCCGAGTAATGCATAGCTACAGCCGCGTGAGAACGACTGTGGCGAGGTATATAAGTAATGCGTTCACCGCTGACACAGTGTCAAAAGGCTTCCATTCAACTGCGTTTGTTTGAGAACAATGTCACAAAGCGAAAACCCTCAACCAGCGGGGACGGCAGGTTCTGCCGATGTTGATGCTGGTACGAGCAGAAATGATTCGCCTTCAAATCACTCTGAACTGAACACATTCTAGGTGTGGCACAACAGTCGGATTCGGTGCAATCACCTTCTTCGACGAAAGTCCAGCAAAATGCTTCTTTGAAGTCTGTTTCTGAGGGCCAGAACTTAGTGAATCAACGTGCGTCATGTTTTGCTCTGGTCTGAAATTAGTAGCGACAGACTAAATATCCGACAGAGCCGCAACCTATTGCCAGCCCGCGAGTGTCCGGTGGCAATTCCACAGACATCGGTGGTCGAATCTTAGCGGATCGTAAGCAGAATTCACTTCCCATCCCCAACAACATCCACATACCACGTTAGTCGGCAACCCAGCAGAACCTTTACCAGTCTGGAACGATCAGGGGCCCGACGAATATCGTGCGTATTCTCCTGTTATCAAGATATCCTCTAACTGTTACCGTTTCGCTTCATATCAGCCAAACCCACCCTCCTCCAAAACCTCCTCGCCCTCCCTCTCCGCGCGCCAGTCTGCATGTGCGACTGTCTCTGCTTCACCTGCGCCATCTGCGGCGCCGCCCAATGCACCTTCATCTCCGACGACGAAACTTCCCTCACTCGCATCATCAACAACCCCGAACCCGACCCCGGAGTATGCACTGGCTGCATCGCTGCCTCGTTCAACACAGGCTGCTGTCCGGCGTTCAATAGGCAGGATTACCCTGCCGCACGGAGAGAGCCCCGAGCATCGTTGAAGTGTGCTGGGATTTTCTGCTGGCCGCTGTTCCCGCTTTGTCAATTGCTGCCTTGCGTGATCTGCGCTCCGTGTGGGTTAGCTATGGCGGCTAAACAGTATTGTTGTCGCTAGATGTATGTTCTCCCTGAGCCCTAAGTTTGAGGACGCTTTTAGGATTTTTCTCGCAAATGAACAATCCAAGCTTTTCGTAATGAATGTGATATATGATTCAACATGAAACAAACTGAAGTCTTGGCCACTCAAGGATGGCATCTAGAAGAATCTCCAAGTCTACCGATCACGCGCTGAACGCCTTGACAAACAACTCCAACCCCTCCCCATTCTTCTGCCCCATCACACTCGGTTTCGCGACCCCCGCCGTAACCAATATTCCAACGCTTCCCTTCGGATGCTTCGCCTCAAACTCGAAAGCGCGTAGAAGGACGAACAAGATTGCTTTCGTCCTATTCAGGATTTATGGTCAGTCACCAAGAAGCGGGGGAAAATGGACTCGGAAGAGAATTTATCGGCTTACTCGGCGATAGAGAAACGGAATCCGATGCAGTTGTGCGGGCCCGCGAAGAAGGTCAGAATATTGGCCCAGACACCCGGGACACCGCTGACAGCCGCAGGGAGATTATCCCATCTTTCAGGTCTGTCGGGCGATGAGGCGGTTAGCGTTTATTCGACCCAGAAGCATCGAAGATGCACTCACTTGAACTCATCTGCATCTTCGCCCCAGACACTCTTATCCGTGTTCACGGCAAGCATCGGAATATGGAAGGTCTGTCCTTTACGAATTCTTCAATAAAAAAGACAATTCAGTCAACACAAATCGCGGGAAATCATGTAATTCATTCATGAAACTCACGGGATACAATCCCTTTCCTTCCCGTCCTTCCCAATGAATGGTTTCCCCAACGGCACCACATCGTCTCTCACAGCAACCCGTTTATTGAATAGGACGGGCGAGTGGACGCGCAGTGATTCTCTGACGACGCATTCCAAGTAGGGAAGGGCGTTGAGGTCGTCCAGAGTTGGGTTGTCTGTCAGCACAGAGAGGAGTTCTTCGCGGAGTTTCTGTTGTACCGATGGATTTTCGGAGAGTTCGTAAAGTAGCCAGGCAAGTGCGGAGCTTGTCGTCTGTAGGATGCAACTCGTCACTATTAACCAGTGCGAAGGAAAACAACAACGTACCTCATGTCCAGCAACGAAGAACGCCGGGATCTCTGGAATATCCGTTAGCATCCAGGTAGGCCTCTCAAACACAAATAAAGGAAACAAGGAAGCAAGAAAACAGAAACAAACGCACGTCCAACAACCTCCCTATCGTTCAACCTCTGCGCCTCCGAGTCACTCATATTCGCCTTCAAAAGACTACTCAGCAAATCCTTCTTCCCATCCAGCCCCTTCTTCCCCTCTCCCGACGCGCGCAGCTCGGCTTTGGTTGAAGACACGATGCGGGCGCCGATGGAGAGCATGGTGGCGCGGGCAGCTTGGACGATACGCCATCCTGGTCCGGGCTGCATGCCGCGTTAGTATAAGTAATCAGGATTAAATCCGAACTGATAATCTGCGTAGCTGAACATACCAAGAACTTGAGAATCGGAATGATACCCGCTGCAGTGCGGAACGTCGCATATTGGTTCGCATGCGGGGAATGAAAGACCTGCGTGAATGCGTCGTTGAGCTCGTTGGGCTTGCCTTCGCTCTCAAGGGAGTCGAAGGAATAGTTGAAGCCTTTTGGTGTGTGGATCGTTGAATGGCCGATCAAGGAAAAGAAGAGGAACAACACGCACCCGCCTGACCGATGATATCCAAAGTCAATCTCCGCAGCCATCCCTGCACCTCAATTTCGGCCCGGCCGCTTGTTGTTGTGAGTTCTCGGGTCCAGATGTCGCGCAGCTGTTAGACAATAAATTCGGCGCTCGAGGAAGAACAAATGACAGATCGAACCTGCACGCCTTTCTCAACGAAGAGCTCAGTCATACCACGAATTTGCGCTACGGTGAAAGCGGGGTTCTGTAACACAATATTAGCACTGTCATGGAGAATATAGCCAGTGCTCGGATCAAACCACTTACCAAGGCGCGTCTCTGCAATGCGGAAAATTGGTTTCCAAAATTCGGCGGCGGAAGAAAATCAATCGAAGGACTTACGTGTCTTCGATGCTCCTCGCCTACGGCGGAAAGAATTCCTGATGATACAAGATACCTGAGAATCGTGAGGGTGAGAAGAGCAGATACAGCTCACCGTGACCCATGATAGAGGCGTTGCTGGCTTGGATGGCCGGGGTCCGTTCGTAGGTGTCGGATTTCGAAACGATGTGGGTGACAGCCTTGATGTCGCCGACATAGAGTTCGCCGACCTGATGAGCCGAGTTACATGGATGAATGAATACCAGATATGCGCCGGGGGGAAATTTGGGAGGAAGGAAGGAACGGAAGGAAAATAGATAGGAAGCAACATGAAAGATTATAAAGGATGGATGTGGATGGTAACATACACTGAAAAGATCCTTGAATTTGAAAATCGGGCCGAATTGGTTTCGCCATTTCGAGGTCAGATGAACGTCCTCCTGCAAAGAAAGAAGCAGATATCAATGGATGTCAATGAATGCACGAAATTCGATGGAGCACGCACATCCATCTCCTTGAAATTTCCCAAGATAAAGCTCGAATTCTTGGGGCCATCGATATAGTCCAGGCCAGAGGTCCAATTGCGGTACCAAATGCGAGCGATATCAACGAAGATGTAGAATAAAATCAGTCCAGCGACCGGGACAACGACTTGGGCGATCATATTGGGAGAAAATAAGGTTGTGTGCAGTGACTGACGCCGGATTTTAAGGCGACTCCAGAAGCGAGGTCTCACGTCGAAGCCACCGTCGAAGTCAGCGCAGCAGTGAATGCGGCCCTGCGGGTAGCCTTCTACAGTGGATTTTGCTGACGAAAAAATAGCAAGGTCTCATGGCGTAACGACATGAGAGAGGTAGTTTGATCCTGCAAGTCAGCCCAGCGTTGAATACGGCCCTACTACTCGTCTGCGTAAGCTGACGAGGAGGCCCGACGCGTTCAAGCTTGGGAACACGGTTATAAAGTCCCGAAGCAGCCGGCGGTAAGCAGAGTTATTGAATTCGGGCCTGCTTGTCAGCGATATCATATTATCAGGACAAGCGGACCGTTGACGACGTAAGTAAATTTCTCCGCCGACCCGGGCCACCATGAGATTTGTGCCTCTTTTGGTAGGAACCCACCAATGCATAGAAACAGTTGTCGAAC
Organism: Favolaschia claudopus; assembly: GCA_037176885.1. NCBI lineage: Eukaryota > Fungi > Basidiomycota > Agaricomycetes > Agaricales > Mycenaceae > Favolaschia > Favolaschia claudopus. The sequence goes on from JAWWNJ010000015.1 coordinate 187,354, forward strand.
AACAATTAACCAGATTTTCATGTAGCCCAGATGTCCTTGAATTCACAGTAAATTTCTCCGCCGACCCGGGCCATGCATGAGATTTGCGCCTCTTTTAGAAGGAACCCACCAATGCATAGAGACAGTTGTCGGACAACAATTGACCAGATTTTCATGTAGCCCAGATGTCCTTGGATTCACAGTCTCTAAAGCTGAGACTGTCACAATGTGGGACCCGGACTTCCGAGTCTGAGGCTTAGACGAACTTCGCGAATTCGAGAAAAGCGACGACGAAGTACTTAGTGGGTTTCTACCAGATATGCAGCCTTCAGAGTCATATATTGAACAAAAGCTCGAGCCAGGCTCGCCTTGAGGTTCGCCCATTGGCACAAGCCTGTGCTTACATGAGGATCGATGAGAGGAATGAGAGAGAAAGCAAAAGCGGCAAATGCACCGCATTGGATCAGATCAATTTTCGACGCATCATCGGAGTTTACCGAGCATTCAGTTTCTTTGATCTTGATCCCAACCATCATCTCCTCGGGCCGTCGGACAGGCCCGCTGTTGAATGTTCAACATATCTGCACAATGAACCCCAGTGAAAATCCCGTATGCTTCAAGCTGCTCTAATCTTCTCCAATCTGCCTTGCTTCTGCTCGTTCTGCTGTGATCTGCTCAAAAGGCTTTGAAGGGGCATTTGGTTTTGTTTGGATCGCTAAATATAGCTCTCCTCTTCCTCGAAATGTCGACTTGTGTTTTCTATCATCTATGATTCCGTTCTCATCACCGTCTTGAAGATTTCGCCGCACTCATGAGTATGTCGTCGAGTCCTCGAAGTTGTCGGAACTTGGAAGACACACAAAAGCGGCATGTAACACTTGTCACGATCACGTCGTCACACATCGCGCTCCTTGCCCTTTACCACCACCATCCTCCCTCTCTGTGCTCCTCCCTGCCCGCCTTGGTCGACTATCGCGACACCATGGACTCACTATCTTCCTACATGCGTTTCCCAACCGTCTACGCCCATTTGCATCAAATTTCGCCGCCCAATTCGCGTGCGCGATACAGGATGTCGTTCCGCTGTCCAGGTGCGTTCCAGGGTGCGTCTGCCTCCCCTTCAGCCAAGACGAATTTAAAGTATGTGTGGGATGCTCTCTAGGATCCGAGGAACTCGCCTGAGTAGCCTTATTGAGCTGTGACTTCACGGTGCGTAATTTTGATTCATGGGCTGCTTTTTTGTTTATCGAACTGTTGTAGTCTCTCATATACATCCACACCCCGTACCCTATATCGTTGAAGCTCGTCTGATGGACCCGGCGACGCCGTTTTCAGCACCTTGTCAGCGTTATCAGATACATCGGTGAGCAGACCTCCTCTTACCCCGCATCTGTTGTTACATGCGACCGTTACAGAACTTCTTGGCATTTGTGTTAATATCTCGAGGTGTGTTCCATCGTCTTGTATTCATTCTATCTCACTGAAATGCGCCGATAGAGCTTGACCGTCGCTATCGAAACTGCCCGAGCAGGTATGTACTGACTTGTTCGTTCTATCGGCATCTAATTTACATACATCTTCCAATAGTCATCTGCCTCTCTCGGGGTCTCCGCAGACCCAGCGCGGTATCGTTGTCCCGAGGAGGAACCCCGCGAGCGCGTGCCGGCTCTGCGCTCGAGGACGGCGTCCTTGACGTCGTCGCGCAGGGTGAACTCGAGGATGCGGGCGGCAGGTGCAGCCGCCTGCGCGCCATGCGCCGCGGGCGAGCTCCTCGTAGGCGGCGAAGGGGAGGGCGGCGTGGAAGAGGCCGTGCACCGTTTCGGTTATGATGCGGGCGGAGATTTCGGCATAGAGGGTGGGGAGGGCGGAGTAGGAGGCGGAGAGGAGGAGGGTGAGGGCGGTGGAGCGGTCGTAGGTGCGGTGGGAGCAGATGAGGGTGCTGGTGTAGAGGAAGCCGAGGGAGGTGGGGGTGAAGCAGGGCAGGGGTGAGGGTTATGGGAGGAGGAGGAGAGGGATTATACGGTGCGCATTCATTTCTATCTTACCTGCACATTCGGCTAACGACTTTGTCGCAGCACCCCGGCCTTCGATCTACCTCATCATTCACCGTGGTTCGCGTTAGTGGTTAGTGCCTTCGGTGCAGGCGGCATCATGGGACGGTCGGGCAGGGTTTGCGGACTTGTCGGCAGTGGGACGGGCGTGCGTCGATGTTGTTGTAGTGAAGTATATAGAAAATACCTGTTTTAATACAAAATATAATGAAAATGCAGTACAATTACAAGGGACAGAGGGCAGCAGACGGAAGCGGTGTAGAGCAGAAGTTGAGCAGAGCTGCGCAGATGGGAGCCGGAACCCCATCTGCCGAAGGGCTCATTTCTACGCTCTCCTCTGTTCCCATATGCTGCTCGGGTGAACAGCAGTTCAAAGCAGTTTGGAGCAGTCTAGAGCATACGGGATTCTCACTGGGAATGAACCCTCGACATATGTACCTACCTTGGTTCATTTACCTACGAGCTACATTTTCCCAGAGCAGCGCCAGCTTCAATTCTTTTTTGAAATTTTTGGTGAGCTCGTACGCACTTTTCGCAAATCTCTTTTGTTGAAGGTAAGTATCATCAAAGATCGCCTCTCCGCTTCTGCTCATCGACAAGGGGATTCATTCTGGCACTTTGGCCGTCGGGCGGAAGCTCAACCGCGTTCCATATCGCAACGTTGACACGATAAGTAGATCCTTCGCCAGGAACCTGAGTTACCTGACTCTTTTACCGTCGTCATCGGCAAATATGTATTTTCACTTCGGGATGTTTATATACGCCGCAACCTTCGGATTTTCTGCTGAGATAGCATAGAAATTTTTAAAATCGAGGATGACACCTCTTCGCAGCAGCCCGGTTAAGTTAACCCTTCAATGAGGTCTCCGGCGCGCCCGACCGGACCTGCGCAGGCTTGTTCCGAACCTACATAAGTAGGACGAGAAGTCCTTCAATGTTGTGCCGCATTGAATCTTGATACTCAGCTAAGCCGAAACTCAGCCTTTCGGGATCGAACGTTGACTGCCGGCTGTGTCCGGAACCGGCGTTTGATTGCCGATTGACTTGCCTGTTTTCTCGAGTCACAACGCACCATCCTCCCTGTCTTTCGAAGGCTATAAATCTAGTGCGCAATGCTGGACACCCTCGACAACGCCTCATGGACATGGACACCGTCTCCACCATTGAAAGTCTTCCTGATGAGCTCTTGGCTGCGATTCTAAAAATCGTGGCCGATTCGCCGATTCCTATGATACGACGGATTCCTCCCTGCTCCATAACGCTCAGTACCGTCAGTCGGCGATTCCGGTACCTTGCTCTCGCCTCTCCCGAGCTCTGGACGACAATTCGGCTTTCCCACCGCTCACGATCGTGGAAATGGGCAGCTCTCTTCGTCGAGCGCTCTCGTTCGCGTCTCCTCGATATCAGTATCAATTTGGAAGCATACACGATCACGAATAAGGCCAGACGCTATGGGTACGATTCGCCAATCCGCATAGAAAAGGCTTTGTCGGTCGTTGGTCCACACATTCATCGCTGGAGGACACTTGCGGTGCGATTGGGTTGGATGGATCAGCTGGATGAGTTGGTCAGTTACATGCTCCAGTCGTCTTTTCCTGCTACTTCCAGGCTTGAATCCGTACACGTCTCCGTGATAGACGAGTATCATGATTTCGACGTGTCGCAGTCATTGGTGGAAGCCTTAGCAGGATCATGTCTTCGCGCGTTGCGGATTAATACTCGATCCGGGATCCCCAACATGAGCGGTCTCCCGACACTGCAATCTCTGGACATCGTCCACTCCCCTCATCATTCGAAGGCACTCCATGCCATCCTCGGCGCCTCTTCCCCACTCAAAAACCTCGTCATTCGTGGTTTCTTGGCCTCGCACTCATACCCCTTCGCCGAATCCTTCGACGCCTGCAACATCACCACTCTCGCTATCCGCATCACAGAATCGATCTCCACCGATCATAGTGGATGGAATACAACATCTGACTTGCAATTCCGCCTATTCAGTCGGGCATTCAGCCTCCCCAACCTCGAGCATCTCGAGCTCATACACGCTTTCGCCGGATCCGCCGCGGAATCCCACATCATCATCCGCGTACCAGCAGATTGGGAACCCGCGCTGTTCCCCACCCTCCGCACGCTTCGACTCGTGGATCTTCGATTCAGCCCCAAAAACCTCGCCTTCATCCAGAGCTTCAGTCAAGGCATCACCACCCTCGAGCTGATTCACACCTCCGCGAACAAACATCTATTAACTCCGCTTCGAAGCGACGGCGGATGGCCTGCGCTTTCGTCCCTCGCTGTGGAGGGAAACGGCTCTTCCACGTGGCTCGTTCCATTCCTCACGGCACGAAGTCGTTTACGAGGGCTCTCAACGCTCACTGTTTCCCCTCCCCTCGCCAGCATCGTCCGCCCCATCGCATCTGCATCCAAAATCAAACTCCGCATCCTCGCTGACGGCCAATCTCCCTCACTTACCGACTCCCCCTATCCTTCTTTCTACTACGACGACGACTACCTCGACATCCAAGACTTTGAATACACCGAAGTCCCCGTCGAGCCGCCTACTATCACGATGGCGCCTCCGACTATTTTTGGTGGAAACTCGAGGATGATGAGGAGAAGACGGCGGTTTGGGTTGCGGAGAATTTGAAGAGGGGTGGGGAGTGGCGGAGGGCGAGGGAGGGGAGGAGGGCGAGGAGGAAGGGGGGGAGGGTTTCGAGGGTTCGAATGAGTTTAAATTGTGGTGGGCGGAGGAGTGGGAAACGGAAATTAGGGAGGAGATGGGATGTTGATTCTGGTGAGGATGTCGGTTTCGATTGAGAGACGAGAATTGAAATGGTTGTCTGGCGGGTAGCGGAAGGCTCTTTCGTTGAATTGCACTGCTATTGTAAGTATAAGTACCCCACGAAAATTTGAACGCATCCCGAGGTTCGACACTCTTGTCCACTGAACAAAATCATTTCAAAGCTAAAATGCCCTGTTAAACAAGATAACTTCGGCCCGAAATCAGATGGCCGAATCATCCGATCATTTCGCTTCAGCGCTTGCAGACCACCACCAAGAGGCGAGCGATCTCTGGATCGCGGATACGTTCCCACGACCCCCCCCCCTGGAAAAGGCAACTCTTTGTCAGCCGCATCAACGGCTTTGGAATACCCGGAACTTGGTCAATGCTATGGGGTCGTTTTTCCTGCTGGATGCGCGAGCACTTTAAGGAACTCGACAAATGAATCAGGTTTGCTGATAAAAGGATGTGGCTGTCTGCTGAGAGCAGCTTGAAATCCACTGCCTTTATCGAATTCGGCAAAATCCGATGTCAATCAACGCCACCTCGCGTGGCCACATCAAATTCCACGATCCAGAGATCACTCGACTCTTGACCACCACCATGCTCCTTTGACGCGACTTGAGTGTATATCCTGGATGAGTGGCTCAGACATCTGGATCTTCAACTACCTAAGAAGATTTCTCGAGCTAGGCGCTCGAGACTACCGGTTTGGCTTGGCTGGGATTGGTCTTACTGGGATTTTCTTTGTGTCGCTGGCAGCTGTCAGTGACATGAATTCTCAATGTTCAGATCCAACTCCTGCGAAATCTATGTGTGATAGGTTATTCTCAAGCCACGAAAACCTATCTACGTATATTATCGGTGACTCCCCTTTCCTCAGTGCGGTTAGGCGATGCGCTGACTGAAGCTTCAAGCCGTAGTATTCTGCGACTCGGTGAGGTCTCTTTGTCTGGCTCAAAGCCATCTCCTGGATATCCAAATCTTCGGATGCTATTTTGATGCTTCATTAAATCTGTGAGCATCCCTTCGCCGCTGAGTCCCGAGATTCGTGACTTACAGAAATTCTCTCAATACCCGTCCGCAGTTGCTCGAAGACCGTTACTATTCCAAGATAGACCGCAGTAAGTCGCATTCCGTTGAATCTCTACGTAGGTTTTTTTTTCGCGTTGAAACTTTCGAATATCTCACATCTATGGCAGATCGCCGTCGATTTGAATCTTTTAGTATCGTCAATCACAGTGTGCAGTACGTTCCAACAATCTCAAATCAGTTATGCGAACAAATGGGATCTATTATTCTTGAAACTGGAAGCATCACTTCATTTGCTGAACTGACTCGATACGCTGCGAAAAGAAACCATACTCGAGGGTATAAATTATAGGAATGTTTTTGCTGAATTTCCCAATAATTTGATTGATTATTATTGCCTCATTCAGGAACCCGCATCCGGTCCTCCATCTGTTCAACTTGCGCGTCAATGCTCTCTATACCTAGCCCCTAGAGGTGCGAATAAGTTCAAATTCCGCCTTTCACCGAACACCTCCGAGCGCTGCGCTCATCGTAACGCTTTGAGTTACTTAGGTAAGCGTGAGATTTTCTTCTCAGTACAATGAATGTCCCAAGTGTCGAGTGTTTGGCCACACAAACACACTCTTTCCTCCTTACTACCATCCCATCCTGAAGATGCCTGGCGCCTCTTCCCTCATCACCGCGAACGAACTATCCGCAATCCCTATTACCCTCCGCGTGCGTCCCTATCTCGTTCCTCACCCGAGGACTATTTCGCTGAAAGCACCATGCATCATCTCAGAAAGTGGCACAAGACGCCGCCAACCCTTCGAACTCCCTTGAAGCTATTGCCACCTCCCTCCGCACACTCTACCCACCTGGGGCACAGACGTTTTGCTGACAAATCGGGCTTCGAGACCCGGTTGATCGGGTGGGTAAAACCCCGCTTGAAGCCCTAGCGACAGCGTCGGAATCACATAAAAATGCCGTCACCGGCGGATATCAGGCCCAATTGGGCCAGAAGGCGGGGATATGCCGTCACCAAGGGCCGACCATGCCTCTCCTACGCTCCCGTCGTCGTCGATTCCTCCACCGCCTCTGGTTCTCCATCTGGCTCTACCTCTGTCTCCCTCTTGCTTCCCCCTCCCCCTTTCATAGTAAACCGAATATCCCGCTCTCGGCATCGCTCCCGTTGCCACAAATTTTGCAACGGTCGCCGTGTCTTCGGTCACTCGTTCCCTTCGCCAGCATCCAGCCACTTCCCGCACCTCCAGGAGGCTCGGCAACCATTATTGAGCCACATCTGGCATCCAAAGCCCATGGGAGCACCTTTCATTCGTCGGCATCTGCGCCTCTGTCGCTGTCGCTTCCGTTGCCTCCACTTCGAATTCTCGTCCCCGAAGCTCTTTGAAGATCGTAATACATGACTGAAATGTTGCGCCAGGCGGTATCTACAATGCTGTATATTCATCTTTGCCATTTTGGTCTGCACTGGCGACGCCGTCACCACCTGCAAATGAAAATTCCCCTCCAAATCGCGAAGAAATGCCCTTCTAAAACTCCAGCCTGCAACAATTCCAATATTCTCTCTTGCCCGCTCCGCGTCTCCCTGCTTCTTTGCCGTTGGTTTCCCGTTCACTGTTGCCCAATCGACACCGTTGCCAAGATCATTATTGATTCCCAAGCCGAGTCCTTGACTTGTTTTTACCTCTCCCACGGCCCACCACCGGCCATCCCCCTCCCCGCCCTTGCGCCGTCGGCACCTCCACCTCTGTTATCGGCGAAATGACGAAGGCGGTATCGCAAGTGGTGATGGGTTTGTAGGGGGTTGTGAAGTGGTGACGGCTTTGCAAGTGACGACGGCAGCGTTTGGTAAGAAGGGGTCTTCGAAGCGGAGGGTGATGACGGGAGTGGCGAGAGCAAGACCAGAGATGATTCCACGTCGTTCGGTACGGTTACAAGATGTTGATTGTGATACACATTGAATACATACTGAATCCAAGAACAAATCTGGCGGCGCGCCGTTGTGCATGTGCCGAATGTGTTCAGTTCCACTTTCACACCGAAAAGTTGTACAAGACATGGAATCTGTCAAGCAAGAGCAAGGTAATTATATTTTGAAGACTTGGCTCTCCTCAGAGCCAAGTCGCAAAACGGAGCGGTGCATTGATATTGAGAACTATTGGCAACGCGTAGGCGACGGCGTCGGTCGTCTTTCACAGTCAAGTTGTGGGAAGGCAGTTGTGATTTCGAAGGCAGAACGAGCAATACACTGGAATGTTGACTCAGGAAGAAAACTCACCTTCTCAAGGAGAGCCCGCCAAATAGTGCGGGCTGGTGACAGCATCGCGGCCCCGACGTCCCGCCGCCTTAGCACCGTTGACACCTGCCGCGCCAACTGCCATACACGTAACAAGCCGCTGTAAATCCAGCCAATGGTGAGTCGAATAAATCTCGCCGTCTCCGATTTTGCTTACCGTGTTCTATTTCTTCATAGAAATCCCGTCGAAATTATCGGAATTTGTTCCTGCAACACGCCCGAAACTTTCTGTCAAAAAATATAGGTACATTTTCAACTTTTCATCTCAAGTGTACAAAATGCGCTGAAAGACGGTTAGTTCTTAGTGCTATTCATGCTTAGCTTACAGTCATAAGTGCAATTATCATAAACAGTCTTCCGTTTGGCAAAATACATCAAGGGTTGGATGCTCACAGGTCTTTAGACACCCGGTAAACATGGGAACATGAGTTTCTCTTGATATCTCAACGAAACCCAACCATTTCTACTCGATTCGATGACAACGGAGGCGACGGTAGCCCGGGCGCAAAAGCCGGAAGTCGAGTTTAGAAGAACGAAAACAAGGTCAAAATCCATTTATTGTGTTGATATATGCTACACAGGTGATAACCCTCGAGCTACACAACCACAATCCGTGAGGTAAAGGGAATTGGCGAAAAAAAGCACCAACCGCGGCAGCAGATGTGACGCCGACAGCGGAAATTGAGCAGATGCCGGCTGCAGAAATGACAGCGTGAATACTGGAGCTGTAGGCAAGGTGTAGTGGGTAGTTCAGAACGACAGCGGATTTCAATGGGAGGAGGTGGATGCGAAGTTGTCCGTCGGCGCCGACGCCAGCGTCGCTGCAGATGCAATTGAAGAGGTTTTGTGAAGTATCACGGCAATTGAAGATTCGGGTTTGAGGGTAAACGGTGCTGTTCCGGAACGTTTTGGTGAAGAATTATGCGGTAACAACGGCGGCGAGCGAAATCGACGATGCGAGTCCACGGAGCATGCGGCGGCCGCGTAACTTACGACGGTGAAGTAGACGGCGTTATCATACATGGTGGTACTGCGTGTGAGGGTTTTGTAGACCGAGACGGGACGGGATGCGCAAAGATGACGGTGGGGAAGCGGACCCGGCGCGGTGAGCTAAGGAAGCGCGGGGATGCTGCAGAAACGGCGGAGGACGAAGGTGTGATGTTCTCCAAGGACGCCGGGCTGTTATTCAGTTCGGGCAGCGTGCGAGCGGCGCAGTACGTGGAACCGGCGGCGGCGGTCAGCAACGGCGGTCCGAGTGGAGCAAGTGTGGGACGGGCCAGAGACGCGACGGAGGCGAAGGGTGAAGCATGGCTGGGGGTGGGGATGCTGCCGTTAGATGTTTACAGGGCGCGATGAGGGTTATATACGCAAAAATCGGCGGCGAAGGGGTGGGACCGACGGCGCAAACTGAAGAAGCAGGCAGAGACCGCAAAAGTAGCGGAGGGTATGGGGGCAACGTTTTCAAAGGTATTGAAGCCGCCGTTGTGTATGGTCAGGGATGGAAGGGGGCAAGGGGCCCGGAACCGGCGGCGGCGGAGCGAAATTGGCGGTGCGATATGAGGAGATACGCTGGGGGCCGCAGACTCAAGTAGAGGCAAGTAGAGAGTTGCCAAATACTGCTGATACAGTCTGAAGGCCGCAAGGCAACTGGAAGGGGCAAGGTAGAACAAGGTGCGTTGGGCGGTAATCGACGACAGCAGAGGTTAACGGGAAGCTAGCGACCTGATACTTCGCATGCATGTTCTTGGGACTAGCAAGAGGCTGCTGTAAAATATCCAGGTCATTTGGGCCTGTCGTCGTGAAGCGCTGAGGAATACAAGCGTACAACAGCGTCGATGATATCACACTTTGTACCCTTCCATCTGCCCCAAAAAGCCCCGGAATAGCGCGCACTAGACGGCGCCCAGACAGTATTGATGCTTCCTAGCACCAGAGAGCGAGCAGGCGGTGGATGTAGCGACGACAGAGCAACGACGGAGACGAAGAGAGCGGGTTTGATCGCATGTCAATACAACCAAATAACCCGCTCCGTGCCCGCCGATGACGGCGCAGTCTAGCGCGGTCCTAAATTGGCATAAGGCCTCGGAGGTAAGCCTTATTATGTGATCTCGACGCTGTCGCTAGAGCTTCAAGAGGGGTTTAACTCACCCGATCAACTGGGTCTCGAAGCTTGATTTGTCATCAAAACGTCTATGCCTGGGCTGACTCTACCATGAATGCGAAAAACGCATCAACCGGGCCATCCTGACCCCCACCTTCCTCCCTCTCATCTCCGCACTCCTCGACCCCGCGCGCATGCCACCCGACGAACCAGACGATACCAGCTCTCCCGATTCTGTCTTCCGCCAATCGTGCGAATGCGCCTCCCGCGCAATCATGCTCCTGCACCTCTTCGGCGAGACGAGCATGCGCTCTGCCGCTGGATCGCTATGGCGTACGCGTATCTGGCCGTGGGTGCAGCTCATGGATAACTACGACTGTTTCCCTGTGGATGTCGGGGGTAGTTGCGGACGATGTTCACTGCTGAAATTCATTGCTCCGATCCTGGCCTTCGATACCACCATCCCTCTGTTCTTCGGCACTCCCGAAATCGGAGGCTTCATCGCGCATGTGTTGAAGAGTATAGTGTGCTGCTGGAATAAGGGGTTGATCACGTCTTCTCCGAGCGGTGGCATGGTTCCTCTGCAGGTATCTGCGGTATTTTTCAGGCGCTGCATCGAGTATCCTCGCGTACTCGATGATCTTGTTGACGGCGTGGGTGGCATGGACAAAATCGCCGTTTTGTTCGTTGAATACGCCGTCCTCGTGTTGCGCGAGCTACGCAACGCTGGGAGCCAGAACAGCGGGCGTCTTGATATCAACTTCGTGGTCGAAAACTTGAAGACGGCTCTCGGGTTTCTGGAAGATCTGGGTGAAGCTCACCGCACGCTTTGGGGTTTTCTCGCGGATTCTAAATATGTCGTCATTGCTATCCGATCCATTAAAGCTCTTGCCTCACGCGCTGTCGCATCCGCGAACCAGAACTTCAAGGTCGCGATGGTCGAATATCTTCAGATCATCACTCTAATCATTCAAGACATGAACGCAAAACAACTCGCGAAGGCATTGAACGCTGGGCTGATTGAAGCCTGTCGCATGTGCGACAGTCTCGTTGACATCGCTCACGAGAGCCTTGATATCCATGTGCCGCTCACCGTACTATATACTCAACTCTGCTGGGCGACTCTGGATTATCCCACTCTATGCACCATTGCGAAGAATCTTTTGATGGCCGTCGAGGTCGATAGGAAGGCGACGGAGGGGAGTGCTGGTGATTTCCCGTATTTAGTGTCGGAGGCGTGGACAATGTTCATTGGGGTCATGGTATGGCGGCTGAATTGCTTGGGACAATATCACTCGATTGACACCAGGTCGTGTTATAATTTCGAGGTGAGTCTCCGCGCAGTATCGGCGCTGAGTTTCTCGGACACTTACTGATCCTCATATTGCAGTGCCCCATGATCAACGTCGAGAAGAGACAACTTCGGCGGCGCTGTACCGGGTGTACGATCGCTTTCTATTGCTCGCAAGAGTGCCAAAAAGCGTGCTGGATGACCTACGGGCATCGCAAGCTCTGCCAGTCCACGTCTTCCTGTAAATGCATTCAATTCATGATTAACTCTCTTTGCTTTACTCACCCGTCTGCAGCAGCGAACTCCTACAATCGAAACCTGCGCTTCAAGCGCTTCCTCTACCTGCAGGACTATTTATCCGACAAAACCGCCATGTATCTCCTCAAACTCGAACACATATACCTTACCGGCGGCACCGATTTCTGCGTCGAGCTGGATTACACAAACGGATACTGCGTGGCAGGCGTCGCTCCGCTCAAGATGTACGCCCACCTATTCCCCAGCGGTATATTAGAGAGACGTGGAAAGAATGGTGCAGGCTCTCTCGAGCTGCACGTCATGCGTCGCAACTCGAAGTTTAATACCCGCGAGGCTTTCGCGCTCCCTCTGGTTTATCGGTGTAGCTCTTTCGCGGCGCTCGATGGACTGGTGAAGATTGCTGGTGAGCTTCCCGAGGGCTCGGATATCGCGTTCCTAGAATTAAAAGACTCGCACCCTGCGGTCTTTCAGAAGGTTTGCGAGTTGGCGGAGTTGGAGATGGTCGAAACGTATGAGGGAGATAATCTTTATGTATGATTTATGCTGTATGCGATATATGCGGTTTTTCCTTGCATATCTGCCCAAAACCTCAGCCCATGAGAGTCGCGAATTGTTGTCAAGCTCCCGGGTTTGTCCGACTTTTGCCCGACCCGTTTCGAGAATTTAATTTCCGCAAGCGAAGTGGAAAGTCAGCAAGCTGAAATCCCCCTCGGCAAGGGACGGTCTCTGTCGGTCTTGCATTGCCTTGCATGCGCAACTGCCTCACCCCGTGTACTTTCCGATGACTTGTTGCATGGCGAGTCAATTTTGGGCAGCCGTGACGTCGCTGAGCGCTCTGCCAGGACTATAATCTTGTTTGATCCGCGTTCTCGCCTGCCTCCGCTCCGTCGCTTCATAAATTTGGTTGAGATTCGAGAATACCCTGCACAGCACACACAGCCTTCTCGAAATGAATCCAAAACTAGCCTTTCGAACTGGAACGGATTTTCATTCACGAGCCACTGATTCCTTATTGCTCACGTTGAATAGAGTCAAAGGGCGGAAAACTTGAAAATCAGGGTTTCGGATTAAAGCCCAGCAAGAAGATTTATCTCGGCCTGAACGGGAAACCATGTTGGCGAGGGTTTTGAAGAATCAAGGTGTCGTAGTCTGACGTGCGAACAATCGCAACAATGATGGCATCAATTTACATTCTTTTCCTCGTTACGTCGTCGATGCTGCGGAAATCTGCCTTCCCCAAGCCTTCCCTGCGCGCTGTCGGGACCACTACGCGCTATCCGTGCCATCCCCCGAAGAAACGCTCAGAATTCTGTCTCTTACACACTACTAGAATGGTTCCAGGGAATCCAGTCAAGGGAATGGTAACATTATCGTCCACTGCAATGACACTAAAGACATGAATAAAGAACGACCTTTGATAGTTTCCTCTCCCAAGAACACAAAAGTAACAATTTAATGAAGGACTTCAACTACGATCGCAGCCACACATTCATCATCATGCTGCCATACACCTTGCCACGTGTCATTCCCGCCAGCTCGCTCAGATACCAGGACCAGTGGGCTGCGTGAGGGTGGTGGTGGGGCTGGCACTGCTCAAACTATCATTGGCGCTGCAAAGTGCGAGACACGAGAGGAAACGTACGTCCAGACCATGGTCGTAGTCTTGGTGACGATAAACGGCGCAACGTCGGTGAGGGTCTTGAACTCGCGCGTAGCGGTGAAGACAGATCTGGGAGGCTCGTTAGCCTGGCGGGGTCTCTTGGGCGCCTTCAAAGATCATTCAAGTCAGCCTTTCCGGTCTGCACAACGCCCATAATTGGTGCCTTGTTTCGAATTCCTACCGCAACGACAGCCGAGGCGAAGGCAAGGAAGAAGACGGCGACTTTGAAAAGCATTATTGGTTGCGTTGTGAAGAAAATTCAAGGCAGGGTTGGGTAGGATGTGATGAAAGAAGGTGCAAGCGGTGAAGTGGGTTTCTACTTAATCTCCGTGCCCATTTCCTCCTTATGTACTCAGACTTACTTTCAGCTTCCGCAAGTAACCTATCACCGGAGGAGACTGCCATCGGCCGAAAAATGTCTCAACACACGCTATCCGTTCTCTCGCTCTTCCGCAGCAGTCCCGCAGCTCCAGAGAGAGTGGCAGTAATTACTCAATTCGGTGAAAATCCGACGATCGGTATGCACAGGTACGCTGTAAACAACAACGGTTCTATGAATATACCTAAGAAAAATAAGCCACCAAAACAGTAACCAAGGACGGATGCGACAGCATTGCTGCGGCGCCGGCAGCTCGCGTTACGCGTATATCCTGTCTGATGGCAAAATCTGCTCGCATCAATCTACCTTGGTTGGTTCTAATTCTGGCCGTGTCGATCCGCCGTTACGATGCGATGCGTCTAGAGCCTGTATAAAAGCCTCACTTCCTAGCAATCTTGTGCTCTCATCCACTATTTACCAGCGTTTTCTATCCCGGCGGCCGACTCAGCAGCGACCCATACTTCAAGTTCTTGCTCTTTCACTTACCCATCTTTCCATTCTCTTGCACCGTTGGACTATGGGCGACTCGCATCCGTTCCACAAGCTTCTTGCCACAGCAGCAGCTCTTTCATTTTCTCTATCATTCATTCCCTCCACGTTGGCATCTATTGGCCCAACCGCGGACCTCACCCTCGTTAATGTTGATGTGTCTCCGGACGGATTTTCGCGCTCGTATGTTGTCTGCATTCCTCAGATTGGATCTCGTGCTTACGGTGGACCATTTGTTGTGTTTAGGGCTGTTACTGTCAATGGCATTGTGCCGGGGCCGGTAATTGTCGCGAATAAGGTACGTTCTCTATTCGGCACACAACCCCGTATCAGTATGAATTCAAATTTTCCCAAGGGCGACCAATTCAGCCTGAACGTTATCAATACCCTCACCGATGACACCATGCTTCTTAGCAGCTCCATTGTACGTCTCCATACTCCGATCTGTTGCGCATCCGACTGTTGATTTTCATTTGACTCGTCCAGCACTGGCGTAAGCTCTCGCGTGCGCCTTATTCATTTCGGCCTTTTGCTTACCACAGTCTATCGTAGATGGTTTCTTCCAGAAGAATAACAGCTGGGCGGACGGGTAAGCGTTTCGCTGGGTGCATTCGTCTCGACAATCGCTAACTCATGAATCTATCAGCCCCACAGGCGTCAACCAATGCCCGATTGCAGCAAACAACTCCTTCGAGTATACGTTTGATACCGCGGACCAGGCCGGAACGTTTTGGTATCACAGCCATTTGTGTATGTCGCGCTAATTCCTCTGTTCTTTCGACACTGCTGATTGTTTTTTGACTAGCCACTCAATATTGTATGCATTCATCTATCATGAATGGTGAACTGACTGACCGACCAAACTCGCAGGCGACGGACTTCGCGGCGTGATGGTTGTTTACGACCCTGCTGACCCACACCTGAGCCTCTACGGTACATTCATTCCTTTTCTCACTTCGATGACTCAAGTGAAGCTCATTCTGCACCCACAGACGTTGACGATGGTAAATTGCCTTCAATCCGACATTTTGGTTGATCTCGGAGCTAACGCGAGCCTCCTTTTAACAGACTCGACCATCATTACCCTCTCAGATTGGTACCATGACCCCGCACACAATCTCGGCAACGTTCCGACCCTCATATCAACCCTCATCAATGGACTGGGTGGGTCCTGCCTATCAATATTCTTCTATGATTCAGACTGACACACTGTCTTAGGACGATATGCCGGCGGTCCCACTTCCCAGCTCGCGGTCATTTCAGTGACTCAAAACAAGCGCTATCGATTCCGCTTAGTGTCGATTTCTTGCGGTAAGACATTTCCATCTAAACAGACTTGACGCTTAACGAGATGCCCAGACCCCAACTTCATCTTCACAATTGACGGGCATAATTTCACCATCATCGAAGTCGACAGCGTGAATGTTCAGCCTTTGGTCGTTGATTCGATTCAAATTTGTGCGTTTTTTGTCTGTTCCCATTATTCATTCAGGTTTCCTCATTCTATGCCAGACGCCGGCCAACGCTACTCCTTCGTTCTCAACGCCAACCAGGCTGTCGACAACTACTGGATCCGCACCGTCGCGAACGGCGGTACAGCCGGTTTCGACAATGGCATCAACTCGGCGATTCTGCGGTACGTTGGTGCGGATACAGTGGACCCTACCACAAACGCAACAACTGCCGCCGCCGCCCTCGATGAGACCAACCTCCATCCTCTCGTGTCAAGTCCCGTGCCCGGGACGCATACCGTCGGCGCAGCGGACGTAGCGCTGAACTTGGTCATCACCCTCGATTTCACGACCTTCACGTTCCAAGTTAACGGTGCCGTGCGTGCCCCTATATTCTATTCTGGCTTGTCTTCCTGCGTTTACTGATCATGCCCGCAGGAATTCGTTGCCCCGACCGCGCCTGTCTTGTTACAAATTCTGAGTGGGGCGCATACCGCCGCTGAGCTCCTGCCCAACGGAAGCGTGTTCACTCTCCCGCCCAACTCTGTTGTTGAGCTCACCATTCCGGGCGGTACGCCCGGTGCCCCGCACCCATTCCACTTGCACGGTGTGAGTCCGATCATGCCCTCGAACGCAACCGAACTTGACCAAAATTCTCAGCACAACTTCTGGGTTGTCCGTAGTGCCGGTAGCTCCACTTACAACTGGGACGACCCCGTTATTCGCGATGTTGTGACGTGAGTTGCTCAGATAATTTTTTTAGTTCGAGCCAGAACTGACTTTTCCTATTTAGCACTGGTTCGGCTACCACGTTTGTCTATCCCATGTCTATCTTTCTCCCTTTTGACCTCTTCGCAGCGACAACACCACGATCCGCTTCGTCACTGACAACGCCGGCCCGTGAGTTGATCTATTTCCGTGTTGGCTCAACGCACGCTGATCATCATCAATCGCATCAGTTGGTTCCTCCACTGGTAATTTTGCTCGCTCTTTGGGCCGATTTCGATCGTCTAACTTGCCTTCCCCTCCAGTCATATCGACTTCCACCTCGGTGAGTCATCCTCTACAGTGATAAGACCGATTTACTGACATTTCTCCCATCTTCCTTTAGAGATGTGAGTGCCCCGGTTTTTCCCGAGATGTCAGGTATTCTGACATAGTGTCGCCGTAGCGGCCTTGCCATCGTCTTCGCGGAAGACACAGATACGATCGCAAACTCTGTGCACCCCAGTACGTCTCTTCGATACAACATTTGTTTGATTGTCGATTAATCTTGCGCTAGGCGCCTGGGACACCCTCTGCCCCACTTACGACGCGTTGACCTCGGCACAGCTTGGTGGCTTGTAAGCGGAGGGATCAAAATTGGACAGTCAGGGTCTCGGTACATCCTTCGTTACAAAAGCTTTCTCAGAATTCCTTGGACACTTTTGAACACAATTCGGAACAATTTTAGTCGATTAATTGTATAAGGTTTTAGTGGATAATTACACTGGGCTTTTGAGCTACTTATCGTCTTCGCAAAAATAAAACTGCGAATACATAATGGTATTAAAAAGGTTCGACGCGCAACGATATCAGTGAAATCGAGAGGCTACGAGTTCCATTTGAACTTACGGCAGTGCTCGGGTGTCTCGGCGATGTTGGACTTCACGGGACCGCCCGAATTGTTGATTGCCGTCAGCGTTCGGCTCCTCGGCTCCCTTTCTTGACTCACAATGCTCTGTCGTTTGCGCGATATTTAACTCCGTGGAACCGCACATAACGCTCGATGGACTCCCCGCTCAGTACCTCCACCATCGAGAGTCTTCCCGATGATCTCTTGGCCGCTATTCTGAAGCTCGTCGCCGATTCCCCCATTCATGATGATGATTCCCATGAAGCGGCGCACCCCACCCTTCCCCATAACGTTTAGCAGCGTCAGTCGACGATTTCGATCAAATTTCGATACCTCGCCCTCGCTTCACCGGAACTTTGGACGACGATTCGCCTTTCTCACCGCTCGTGCTCCTGGAAATGGGCGGCGATCTTCCTCGAGCGTTCTGCTTCACGCCCTCTCGATATCAGCATCAATTTGGAGGCGTATAAGATGCTCTTCACAGATGGGGGTTATGGATTTGGATATCACTCGCCGATTCGTATAATGAAGGCTTTGGCGACAGTTGATCCTCATATTCAACTAGTGTTGTCAGGGTCGGGTCGGGCCCTGAAGCCCGGGCTTGGGTCGGGCTTCAGAGGGTCAAGGTCGAGCTACGACGCCCGACCCGACCCTGGGAGGCGGGTCGGGTCGGGCTCGGGTCGGGTCTGGGTCGCGACCCGGGTCGGGGGCAGAAATAAAGTTAGAAAATTGAATAAATAAGTACATAAGAAGCAGCCTAATAATCAGTTCAAGTCGGTAGTGTCAATTATTATGTCCTCGTCGTCCTCACCCTCATCCGGTTCATCCGCCAAGCAGCTATCCCAAACTCCAAGACCTTCCTGCTCATCACCAGCAACGTCGACACCATCTTCATCTTCATTGTCAGCCAAAGTGGGCTCATTTGACGAGTCAGGGGATTCAGGAAAGAGTAAATCTTTACGTAGAATGCACTTCATAAATTGAAGTGCTTCAACCACGTCACCTTTGAGTCGATTACGCCGCTTTGAGATGGTTATACCACCCGACGAGAACGCGCGTTCACAAGACACAGAAGAAGCCTGTATGGCGAGATAATCCAACGCCAGTGATTTCCAAGTAGCATGGAACCGAAGGTGGTTTAGCTGAGGGAATAATCAATATATGCAACAAGAGAAAGAAAGAACGGAATGAAACTTACGCCCCACCATGCTACGACTGACATTCCCTCGGGCAAAACATCGACAATATCAATGTACTTTCGAAAGTCGGCATACCACGGCTTCGAAGAGTCTGCGGAGGTCGATGTGTTTGAGACGGCGGGGGATGCCTCATCTTCGGAATCCGAGTCAAATGCGAGAGTTTTCTTGAGCCGACTTTGTTTGCGAGTCGGTGCAACAACAGTGGGAGCCTCTGCGCGAAGCTTCAACCACCGCTGCTCAAACTGAGCAAGCTTTCCGATTAAGACCACGCTGGAGGACACTGGCGATCCGATTGGATGGGATCGGATTGAGCGGCTGGATGACTTGGTCAGTTATATGCTGCAGTCGTCTTTCCCTGCCACTTCCAAGCTCGAATCGCTGCACGTATCGGTGGCTAGGGAGTATGCCTGGTACGATCCGCCCATTGAATTCCCTCAATTGGCAGAAGTTTTGGCTGGGCGCGCTTTTTGCTCGCTTCGGACCCCTAATGCTCGGTTTTTGCTCTCCAACTTGAGTGGCATCCCAACCTTCAATGCTTTGGATATAGTGTGCGACCAGCATTCTCCAGCCGACTTGTGATCATTCCTCGGCCCATTATCCCCTTCAAAAAAGCTCGTTCTCCGCGAGTTCTCTTCTTATTGGCGATTTCCCATAACACAGCGCTTTGACGCGTGCACAGTTACCACCCTCTCTATCAGTTTCAGATCCATTCAATCTGATAGCACCCAACTCGAATTCATCACCTTCACAAACACATTCAACCTCCCCAACCTCGAGCAACTCGAGCTAATCTGTGCCTTCATCGGGATAGAGGCCGAAAACAGACTCATCAGCGTGCCTCAGGACTGGGAAGCTCCGCTCTTCCCCACTCTCCACACCCTTCGGCTCGTGAAGATGGGAATTACTCCCAAAAACTTGGCTCTCATCCAGAGCCTCAGCCAAGAAATCACTACGCTCCAGCTCATTCACACCTCTGGAAACGAGCATTTGTTGACCCTAGTCCGTCAAGACGGTGGATGGCCATCGCTTTCATCCCTTACAGTGAAAACGGAAGAAGACCCCTCCTGGCTTCCCCCATTCCTCGCCGCTCGTAGCGGAATCTCAACTCTCACCATCTCCCCTGCCCTCCTTCCCTTCGCCCAATCCATCACTTCCTCACTAGGACCCAACTCGACTCTCGATCTCCGCATCCTCATCAATGAGCCATCTCCCTTTTTCGCCGAGTTTGCCTCTCACGCCCACACTGGCCGATTTTATTACGACGATGACCATCTCGGTATCTCGGACTTCGAATACACAGACGTCCCTTTCATTATCTCCTCACGCCCATTCAGCCATCCGTATGACGGTATTTATCACGCAAAAATAAAGTACGATTTGGTGCGTACTTCGTCCGAGTCGTCGTGAAACTTGCCAAAATCTGTGATTCATGATCCAATCTGGTGCTGCAATTTGAACCTCATGGTGTTGAGAACAGCTCGCCGTGGTTGTTCAAGAGGCCGCGATAGGAAGTGGTCTGTAGTCGAGTTCTTCAGCCCCTTCGGCATATCCGGCAGTGGATCATATCCATCAGAGTTGCGCTGATTTCGGCGAGAAATTGCCGGGTATGCCGTGAGTGCGGCGTGAATACTTAAATCAAAGTTATTCGTTGGACTTGCTGGCACCAAAGATTAAATTGTAGGCATCATTGAGGCCGTGGCTCCGTCCGAAGTATTGCAATCTGAGGAAATGAACTCAACCCTCGGACGTACGCCAGCCATCGGACTTACTTATCTTCTGAAAGCTTACCATCGGGGTGCCGGAGACATTATGATGAGTAAGTTGAGCAGTAATTTGGGGCATCAATAGCTCATTTTTGTGCTTAATCTGCTACGAGATTCAAGTTCAGCTCATAACATTTATTTGATTTGCGTTTTCCCCCCTTGATTAGCGAATTTCGAACATTCCGAGTCTGAGCTTATCAAAGTGTGGAGTTTTCGCGTCGATGGTACGATTCGAACATAAAATCGACACGAGCTTGAGGCATGGAATCAGAGCTTATCGTCTCACTGATGTTCTGCTCTTCGGCATCAGACTCCGCCAATCCCCGGGCAGGACGGCTAAACTCACAGATTCTCAGCTCGTCAGCGTCTCCAAAGAATCTTTCCTTTGTGAATCGATGCCGTGTTCAATTGTCGGGCCACATCTTGAAAGTCTATGCGAGGACTCAGTTAAGGTGAGAACGATGAACTCTGCCACGCAGCATTGGCTATTTTCTCAGGTGACAAGTGAGAATCTCCAACGAGAAGTGCATCAACAAGATTCTTTAGATCAGTGGCCGCACGCCGTCCAAGATTTTAGTAATGTTGAATTGGGGTAAATTGATTTCTCGCAACGGAGACATTGACACGATAGCGAGGAACAAGGCAGCCCAGGTATTACATCTCAGCAGCATGAAGGTGGCTTGGCGCTTCAATGTTCATCCTAGTAAGACTTCAGAGACTTTAGTATGTTTATTCAGAGAGAAATATGCGGTATCAACCTCGGTTCAGATGAAGATCCCAGCGTGTGCTGCAAAAATGGACTTTGATTTGCCTCTTTGGTGTCTTCAGATCGCGAAAGTTTAATTTTTTGTGCTAAAGTGTGTCGAAGATAGCGCGCACCTCAAATTTGAAAAGTCTGAATACTTAGGAGGAGGACTGAGGAGGAGGGAAACATTATGGCATCGAGCCTGATATTAGTAGCTATATCTTGCGAGACAAAGAATTCATGGCATCAATCAGGCCGGAGGGAACCTGAGAATAGAACAATTTTCGACTCACAACGAACCGATTACTCTCCACTTGTTGCAATGATGTCGGCGATTCCAAGTGAGTTATTTGATTCTTGGTAGTGAAATTCTCAGCAAGGCATACACAATTAATTCGAGACGTCCAGAAGCTCTTCAAGATATGGTGGGGCTCGCAGTGGCTCAATCTGTTGTCCTTTGGCTGCGTTTAGAATGCTGGGTAAACGTAGTCTCCCTAGTCAGACCATAGATCCCGAGGCTATTTTCTTGAGAAATTTGGACGGGAAGAAAATAGCCTGATATATGGTCTGATTTTACGTGACAACTGTTAGCCGTAGGTCGACGTTCCGGATTAGGAAACGCCCAAAACGGAAGTGGCACATTTGAGTCCCCGCCACACTCTGAGCATGTATTCGAGCAGACACAGCGCACGGCCTATGGGAAAGAGTTACAAGGTATTCTGGCCTCAATAAAACTGCTCCGGGGAGTGCAATTCGCTAATACAAGCCTTGCTCATTGTGTGGCTGTGTCCTTTGACCGAAACGGTCGACCTCTGAATTTATCTCCTCCGTTGAACTGCGTCAAGAGAAAAAGAATTTGAACAGCAAAGTTGCAGTTTAGAGACTGCTTAGCCAGACTTACAACGGGAAAACGGATCTCGGCTGACTATCAGAATGCCGCCTTTGATCAATTTGATCCGATCAATGATTTGCGCTTAGCCCAAGTCCTGTTCCTCACTCTGAGAAATCCACGAGGTGCGACCAAGGAGTACGAATTTGAGCATAAACATGCAGTACGAAGTTGAAAAACATGCACGAACCTCCATCAGGACGCGTACATACTGCAACCACGTCCTTCGACCACCAACCACGGGATTTTTCGGCGAAAAAAGATTTTATACATCCGACCTATTGGTATGGGGATGGATACTGCTCGTATCGGGACAAACTCGAGGAAAATCAAGAAATCACGGAGGAGTGGTATTCGGGAAATTTCAGCAAGATAGTTGTTGAGTTGGCGCGAACGAAGGGAGTATTGAGGGAGAGGAAGGGGGGAAAGGGAAAGAGGAAGTCTTTGAAACGAAGGTCAAAGGGTGGGAAACGGTACAGGATGGACATTGAATTCAAAGGGGATTTTGGACTTGATTGATATAAATGTGATGGTTTTCTGGACGCGGATAGACGCGAATTGAACGGGATAGGAATATTAGAATCACAAACAGTCAGCGAGATTCCGAAGTGCCCCTGATCAATTCGAAAGTACACGAGCAAAAGACATTTTCAAGCACCGCTGAAACCGAATACCCCATCTACCAATCCTTCGCATGTGCGGAAATCTTTCCTCTTCGCACGTAGTTACAGCTTGCTATGACTTCATCTACATCATGAATCATTGAGTAAATTATCCAGGAATAAATTTGGGACGTACTCACATGCACCGCTCACGGCAATTTCGCCACAGAATAAGTCCTCCCATCCACAAGGACCCTTTCAAGTGAAGGATGAGAGCCCAGACTCTGCATCAATTCTAACACATCGGACTCGGGAAACGTCTCATCCGTGTCGAGCTCCAAGTCGATGATGCAGGGAAAGAGCGAAAGGAATTGAATCAACGGGTTCATGTGCCGGAGCGGTACGAGGTCCCTGTATTTTCCATGCATCTGGATTGTCTGTATCAGTGGGAAATAGTCTTGCGAGGCGGATAGATAGGGGGCAGTGCGATCTGCAAAACTCGATATCTCGCGATCGACGATGGAGAGGGAGACATGAAGTGGGCAGGCAGCGTGAAGGGGAGAGAGTCTCCGTAGGTTGGAGAGGGTAGGACGGATGAAGGATTCATGAAATGTCGTATCGTCCATCATCCACCAGATCAGAGATATCGAACGAATGGAAGGGAGTGCCGAGTGGGCAAGCAGGTGCTCGACCACAACAGGGATAGTGTGTAGGGATGTGAGTCGTTTCATGGGACGATTTAATTTGGATAGCTCGAAGTTCCGTGACCAGTGATGGAAATCAAGGTCGAGCGTCGTTAGATACGCAAGTCGGGCAGCAAACGCTAGGAAGATGTCCGCGTCCTCACCCTGGACTCTTTTGATGGAGAGAGAGGTAAGGTGCGGCGCTGCAGATGCAACGAGGGGAAGGATGTGTTGCCATATGATCGTGTCGTTACCGAGGCGAGGAAGGGGAATCGACAAGGCGAGGGAAGTGAGGCGTGATTGGCGGAGAGCGGATAGGGTCCAATCAAGACCAGGAGGAAGAAGTAGGGTGGCAGAGTGGACCGTAAGGGATTTGAGTTGAATACGTTGGGTGACTGCGGGTAGACGGATCGTGATCGTTCCCTGGGTAGAACTGCGTTGGAACTTTGAATTTGACGCAGATGCCGCGCGAGCAGGGAATATACGTCTCATCCAGCGAGGAATGAGGGAGTTGGATAGAACGAGGTCGTAAGTCTGGGCCATGTAAGTGCCATTGACCAACGTAAAGGATTCGCATCCTTTCGTTACGATGCAGTTGAGCAGACCGCCAAACTCGCGCGCCCAATTCCCCAGTGCTTCGTCGGTCCCGGTAGACAGGCACATGGATAATTCCCAGTGATCGTCTCCGAATTCAAGTTTAACCGTTTTGACTGAAGATAGACGAGACATGAAGCACTGGAGCCTGTTCATATGCGCCACAATTTGACGCGTAGAGGCGCAGCTTGGATGCGGCAGCACGCATGTGATATCTTGGAGATCTAGAGAGTCAAGGCAGAGATATATGCGCAGCGCGGAAAGTGAATCCGGCCATCCGATGGCTATGGGTTTGGCATGAATCGTAACGGATTTTGTCGCCAAGTCGATACCATGGCGGGAAAAGTAGACCGAAAGCGCAGGAAAATGTAGCCGTCGATTGAGCAGAGCCATGTAATACAGACTTTCTGGGGGGAATATCGATTGCTCGAAGATATACAAGAGAAGCTCCTCTGGGAGATCCATTAAGCTGGCCAGAGGCATCTGGGTCGACTCGAAGTTTCGAAGATGACGTGGCATTGTAGATCCACGGCTTGAATTTCAGCTAACAAAATTGTGCGGTTAGAGAAAGAGCGGGAATAACTTTCTGGATGCTTTATGTACCCGGTTTGAACAAGGTTTGAACCAAGTCCAGCTCGGAGATGAGAGGAAGAGACAAGGAGCATTCGGCCGACCTCCCGACAATCAAATTCAAATTGAAATTGCCGAACTGACTCATTGATCACGAGATACCTTACCACGATCATGTGCTTGGCGACGTGGCTTTTCCCTGCTTTTCCTGAATCCTTTCCTTCCTTGTTCCCCTCTATCCCCGGCGCTGCTCAAGAATAGCCCTACAGCATCTTAACTTATCGTTTTCGAACACGCTTCGACTTCGCGTCAGCTTCTTTGGGTGCCTGGCGGCTCGAAAAGAGTCGAAATTTGAAATACTGGTCCCAGTTTAGATGCTGTAGAGGAATCATCTAAGATATCCAGATGCAAGTTGAGCATCGCCATGTACTATAGATGCTGGCAAATTCTGGTAAGTATACCTCAACTCCATCATGTCAATAAAACTCACAGTTAAGACGTTCATCACCTCAGCGTCAATCTATCATTCCAGCCAACGCCGCAATCCCAGGTCGAAGACAGCCTGGCCTGCATTCTCGCACTCGAAGTGGATGCATAAAGATACTAGGTGATCATCTCCCACCGGCAGAATTTCACAGAAAGGCACTGGAGTCCCGCCTCCATCGCTGGTCTCCTAAAAAATCACAGATCGGGCGTTTCCGAGTTGTTTGAGATTGGCCTGTATCCATGTCTGTCTCCGTTCCTCATACTTCCTTATCGCACGATCATAAATCTGTCACTATACGGCCTCGTATGGCTAGTATACGTCGGAGTAAAAGCGCATGTGACAATGATCTAGCTGCTGGAGCGTTTCAGGTACCAAGTCCCCGCCGCGTGTAAGCGTCTCTGTGCGGCAGTGCCGTCTCAAGAGGCATACTTCTCCGTTATCACGTTCCTCTTCGTTTTCATCTCCCTTATACTCCCAGCGAGGCTAGCCCTCTTTTCCACTCTCTTCGACGCTGCGGCTGCGTCGCCGCGCCCGCAATCTGAAGCTCTTCTCTTGGTATCATCATGCTAGAGACGACGGCGACGCTCCCGGATGGCTCAGAGAAGCTCCTCCGATTGGAGTACGATAGCTCTAGCATAGTTCCTGGTGTAACGGTAAGCTCATTCATTCAATTTATCTTCGCATTTGAGCCAATTGAACGACTCTTAGGCTCTTGTTGTCATCTCATGCTTATCTCTCATTGCGGTGGTCGGCTTGCTCCTTGCAATAGCCGTGAGTCCTTCTCTCATCCTATCTGTAACTTATCTGTATTTTCGCGCTCAAGATCTCAGCATTCAACACTCGCTCATCTCGCGACCAATATCTCTTCGTTCGCACCCATGTATGCCTTCAATTTCGCTTCAATACATCATATCTCAGCCATTAATCACGAAGGTCGCCGCCTACTTCCTCTCCCTTCTACTGAGCGACATCATCCAAGCCGTAGGCTCAATCATGAATGTCAAGTGGGTCCAGGAACGCGCAGTATCTGTCGGGGACGTCTGTACCATTCAAGGTTTTCCAAATTTACCCACTCCTCGCATATCTACAAACCGATCTCCTCCTCTTACTCTCTACAGGTATACTAAAACAAACCGCCGACGTGGCCACGGCGTGGTGGACCCTCGTCATCGCAGCACACACCTTCTGTGTCCTCTTTCTGGATCTCAAACCCAATCGCATTGCGCTACTAGCGACGTTCATAGGCGGCTGGGCGTTCATTGGTGCTACTGTGATTCTTGGACCAGCTGCATTAGATACAACGCGTCACGGCCCTTTCTGTGAGTACTTTCGATTCGATGAACGTCATTTCTCCATTCTTATCATGTACTAACGCGTTGCTCGGATACACAGTTGGTATCTCGGGATATTGGTGCTGGATTGCTCCAGCGTACCCGACTCCTCGGATTGTGTGCGTCTCCTCTACCTCACCTAGACTACTCATTCATTCGCCGCTTCAGGCTCGATTATTTATTTGTGCGTCTATGCCTGCAAAATACTTAGACTAATTCTGTGCGCTGACTGACACAACTGTAGATGTTCGTCGCCGCTGCATTCAGCTTCCTTCTATACACCCTCGTGTTTCTTCGCTTGCGAGGAAACATCGTCATGGACCGCGGACGTGTCTCGTTCCACCGGACGGGCGTAAGCCTCGGGGTCAGTTCGTATCGAGGACAGCAGCTAGAAAATCGGACGTCGAGTATTTCTAAGAAGATGCTGTTGTGAGTAGTCCTTCGATTTTATCAAGGCATCGTGCTAATGAATTGTTGCTTGTAGATATCCGGTTAGTATATTGACTGGAATGCGAATCAGAACGATTTGTGACGGCTTTTAGGTTGCGTATACGATTATGATCCTGCCCATCGCCGCGTCACGGTTTAGTTCTTTTGCTGGTCAGGATGTCCCCTTCGCAGTCACCATGTTCGCGTGAGTGTTCTGTTCATTCTTCTTCTCACACTGAGCTCATACTTGAGTCTAGTGACGCTGTCTTCCTACTCTCCGGCGTCGTCAATGTCGTGCTATTCGGGATGACTCGGAGGATACTCCCATCAGACTCTATCAATCTCGCGAAATGGATACGACGTCGATCTCAGCCACAATCGCATTCCATGACGGGTGTCAGTGTCACCATTGAGTTGACGCGCGATTCGTTCCACCATCCGTCTACGGCTGGATCCTCTGATGAAACGAAAGAGGATGCAGAATCGAGAATTGGCATGGGCGAGAGGAAGGTGGGATCGATGTAAGTTCCATACTTGTACGTGGTCGGGATTTCTTGCAGTTTGTACCTGTACTACTAATGGTTGTACCGAGTAATTGTAGAACTAACTTCTTGGGATTGGGGTAGGTGCTTACATCCTACTCGAATATGTATGTACTTGTACTGCTACAACAACTCCTAATTATCCTATCGTGTCCTTGAGCGATCCTTCATTCGTTAAATGAGATACCTGTCGTTTCAATCATTTCTCCTCGTCCCTCGAAACCCGCAGGCTTGGTTTATCAACCCAATTATCTCCCAGCGGGATACCACGCGTTGCAACTCGTTTTTGTCTTACCCGCCGCTTCAGCCAAAAGGCTCCGATGGAGAGAAGAACAGCCGCCGCCAGCGCTCCAACAACTGTCCCTCCAATTATCGCACCCCGACGGAACGTGGGTACATTATGACTATTTTCGCGCCGTCAGAATCAGAGGCTGGGAAATTCAAAACGGCGTTTGATTTCGCACCTATAAATGACGTAGTCTAATTGTATGAACCAATCCTCGAGCTTGGGAGAAATACGGAGAATGTGGGGTGCATCTGCCATGCTGGTGTTTGCCCACGCGAGCAGAATGTCGTCCGAGTGGGTGGAATTGGGGCGACTGAACTCAAAAACGTCCGTCCCGTCTAGATTGAAAATGCAGTCCCCGAGTGTTGAGAGGTAGACGAACATCGCGCTCCCTGGATTGGCAGATATGGGTCAAGGTTCTCTCAACACCGCCGGCTAAACGGATACGGACCAGTGAAGGGAATGACTATGGTCCCATCCGTCATGGTCGAAGTCCCGTTGAACAACTGTGAAGTGAAATCTGGGCTGCATTCTCCATCATCTGGACTGCAGCGTAGTATCGGCGCCTCAGTGTAGACAATCGACGGTGCTGTATCGTCAAGCGTGAAATTCGTCAACATGGCTTGAACGGCGACACATGAAAGAGCCAATGCCCCGAGACAACCAGAGGATCGCATCCCAAAGACGAGGGAGCTGAGTGCAGGGGCACAAGAGTGGGGCCTTGACGACGCATTCTCCCTTCGGTTATATATATATGCAAATATCGTGGACACGAGAAGACCGTCTATGGGAATAATCAGGTACGTTGGGAAGAGTCTTGGAATTCAACTTGCGTCATTTCACTGATCTTCCAATTGTCTTGGGAAAAATCGATACTAAGAGCGAGGAATTATAACTCCTCCACCTAGACGAGGAGTTCAATGACACTCTCAGGCGACTTCTACTCTTTTATATGTAATCAGGAGACCAACCTCGAATATTACCGTGCAGTAATTCACAATTTGGTTCATCATCAATCGCATCAACGCTGGTCCGCGGTGACCACTGGTGGGAGAATATGTGGAGCGGGAAAGAGAGACCTAAAGAAAGTGCTCAGTAAAAGCGCATTTCAGCTAAGAACGATCGGGTACATTTATTATATTGGAAGCGGTGTAAGTGTAAGGAACTGATTGTACACGGGTCTGCGCAAGCTATACTGCAGGTTTTCCCAGCGATGATGACACAAGCTCAGGCATCATCAGCGTCGCCAGGGCCCTTCCCGCCCTTAGTGGCATCAGGTTCAACATCCTTTGCCTCATCCTCCTCCTTCTTCGCCTTTGTGCCTTTCGCCTCATGTTCTGTCTCTTCCTCCTTCTGAGTCTCGCTTCCTCCAAGCCGGTAATAGTCCTCCCCGGCCTGAGTACGTTCGTGATGTATCGTTAACCGTTGTAGTTCTGCAATGAAATTTTCAAGCCGTTCATTCTTCTTGGAGCGTGGCAGACGCCCGAGATGTCCTAGCCAGTCCCATTTGTTCAATACATAATCTATAGTGAATCGTCAATTATAAGTTCCGTAAGCCTTGAAGTTGAACTCGCACATGTGAGGGCCACCACAACCGTGATTCCAAATGAAAAGCACCATATGCGCACCACGGTAACCTGAATATCGGTTAGCCGACCCTCACAGGTAAGCCTCTGGAGCCACTCACGATATCAACGTGCCTGAATATCAAGTCAGACTTCGATTCATGCAGTTACAAATCCCTTACCCGTGATGAGGTGCAGGTCCACTGATCCAACCGAAAATACAGAAGATTGAGGCTAGGATATCGACTCCAAATACCTATTCGAACGATATCACGCCAGAGGTGAAGAAGCAGACAAATTAGGCCTACCGCTGCTAGTAGCTGGAAAGAAGGTAGAACATTCTCCTCGTCGTTACCTTGACTCAACCGCGTGACGAATATAACCTAATTCAAGGATTATGAACGACGTGATCAAATACTCCGACCCTAACACACCCAGGACTCGGTCAATGCAACTTCCAGGAAGAGAATTTCTTGCACACTGATATCAGGTCAGTATCATGGATGTCAATAGATCTGGATTGCCGACCTTCCAAAGTTTTGGATGATTCCGCCTGTCGGTGATCTGAGAAGCGTTCCGCGTATTGCCCTAGACATCGGCGATATCAATCCACAAAACAAATTGCTGAGAGAATAAGACTGACCATGTTCCTGCGGCAAGGATGAGACCCTGTCGGCGAAGTTCAGCTGTGACAGTGGGCAGAGATTGAAGGAATTAGTTCACCATGATGGTGGAAATAACCCAAACCTTGGGAAGTTCCCACTCTACATGAGTCTTGGCGTCTACAAATATGCGTTGAATTTTCTTGTCTACGCCAGGATTGATTAGAGCAACCTACAGGGCGCCCGGTCATATGCAATTGCAATGGTCGCTACATCAGCAAAAATCGCCTATCGGATCATGGTCAGACATTTCCTCTTCAGAACTTTAAGCAGCCGACGAACGAGGAAGACGATCTGAACGACGAGTAGATTTCGTTGAGAACAAGTCAAGACAAGAATTCAGCATCCGTACCAGGTCGACGCGAATAGTTTCGTTCAGGATGAGCATAGACAGGGCGAGGTAAACCTCGAGGTGAATACACAATGCGATTCTGTAGATGATATATGCCTGAACGACAGTTCAATCATTCTCTCAACGGGTTCAGAGGGTTCAGGGAGCCATACCTTCATCCGATGGAAAATCTGCCGAGCAACCTTGATGGAGGTGATGATCGAATTGAGTCCCTCGTCCAGAAACACAACGTCTAGAATTAATTCCAAGAATTAGTGAGATCCGTGCAGCCGAAGTGACGTAATCTTCACCGGCTGCGGAGCGGGCCGCATCGCTCGCACCCTCAACAGCGATTCCACAATCCGCTTTTTTCAGTGACGGGGCGTCGTTCACACCCTGAAAGCCCGTGAGATGGACTTCAAACGAGTTCACCGCATTTAAATCATGCTTACATCGCCAGTCATTGCCGTGAGATGCCCACGCTGTTGCAGCATTTCTACGACCTGATATTTATGCTCTGGGAACACTTCCGCAAATCCATCTGGCAGAGAAGTCAGCGATATCCACCCCTCAATATGCGCACGAGAGGATGAGGGAAGTGTATAGCAAAACACGTACCGGCAGCTTCTACGAAGTCCCGCACATCAGATCCACTCATCCCACTTCTTATGAGACGTTCAGAGTCGTAGACGTTTGTTCCCAATCGAAGCTGTTTGCACGTCTCCTTTGCGATCGCCACGGCGTCTCCGGTAAGCATCTTGATATGAATTCCCAGATCCTGAGCTTCCTGAATAGTCTGAACCCGAATTTCAGCTACCCCGTGAGATTAAATCCAAGGAGTTAATCTCACCGCAGCAGTGTCACTTCGCGGTGGATCGAACATGCTCATGATACCTAACAACTCCCAGTCCTTCCCTTCCTCCCTAATGGCCACACCGAGCGATCGGAAGCCCTTGGTAGCGAAGGATTGTGAAATATCGCGATATTCGTTGGCGGTCTTGGTGTCGAATTTCCTTAGTTTGAGGATTCTGAACAGAAAGACGACATTAACCCTTCGATCGATGCAAGTAACCAATCAACCGTACGCATTGGGGGCTCCCTTGCATGCAGTATATTTCCTACCATCCTTCTCTACCTGGGCTTCAATGCGCTTGGAAACAGGATCAAAAGGCGTAAACTTGATTGTTTTCCATCCGCTCTTCAAGTTTTCTTGGGCTCCGGGGTAATCCTTGTGAATTCAATACTCATCTCGATGTGCCATCTACAGGACGCTAGAGCGCTTACTTTGAGCGCAACGACTGTTACTTTATCGATCGGGTCGAGGGATTTGACGTTATGAGAAGAGGCGAGGACGGCTACGGTCATGAACCAGTCCCTGTCGACGCCTGCCAATTATGAATAGAAAGAGAAATGAGGTTTTTGATGGAAACGATGGAGTAAAATGCGATACCCGGTGAAACGTATGGTTCATTCAGGGTAAGCTTGTTGGCTGTGAGCGTGCCGGTCTTGTCAGAGCACAGCATGTCAACGCCGGCAAGAGATTCGATTGCTGTGAGTTTCTGAACAATGCATTTACGGCTGCCCGATTGTTTGAGTAGGTGCCTTTATATAAGGACCTAAGAAATACTTACCGCGCTAGATACGCGGCACCAACAGCCTAAATAAAGATGAAATCATCGAGGGACATTGTGTGTGGTATTTACTTACCATGGTGGTGGTCGTGACACAGGGTAGACCAACGGGTACGCCGATGATCTTGAGTGAAACGTGAGGGAGTTTGTATCGAAGCAAACATAATGAACCACTCACGAAGAAGACAAGTGCATACACGAGCAGAGAGTTTTCTTTCGGAGTGGAGATGTCGATTCCCCTTACAATTGGACAAGTTAAGGGAGCATCAGTGAGCGAAGGCGTTGATGACATACCGAAAGAAGCCCCCAACCCAAACGATGAAAATGAACACAAGAACCAGCACCAACAGCACCGTACCGATCCCACCAAGCACGATTTCGAAATGTCCCCTCTCGTTTGAGCCTGGATTCGTCGCAACATGATTGAATGCTCCACCCGCGATAACCAACAATAACGCACTCATAACCAACGAAGCTGTCCTCCCAACGAATGATTGTTTCGCCGTTGCGCTCACGATGGCGTAGCACTATAGTTTCATCATCCTTTGCGTCAGTAAGCTCTCAATAATTGGAAGTGTGGTTTATACCTTCCCGCGCTTGACGATACATGTGTAGTATGCGACATCTCCGACAAATTTGTCCACTGCCAGTGATTCTCCGGTGATGGCGCTCTGGTCAACGGAAGCGACGGAAGGGCCCTTGTCGGCTTCTTCGTCTTGGTCGTCGTTGTCGGTGTCATCCGACCCCCGTCGCTTCTTCTCGTTGCTGCCGTTCTTGTCGTTGTCAGAAGTTCGCGCTGGAGAGCCTCTTGCCTGTGAAAACTTAGAAGAGGGTTAACGACGAAAAGTGATGAAAACGCACGTTTGACCCGTCTTTGTCGTCGTAGCTTGCGAGAATCTGAACCAGGCATATTGGATAAAGCCCGCTAATACAAATGGACGACAAACCTTCGCATCAGCTGGGATCGTATTCCCCTCCTCCAAAACGACCTGAGAAGCGGAAAGTCAGGTTTTACATATAGGAAGAGAGCAACGAATCTTTCGACACACGATATCTCCAGGCACCAGTTCTCTAGCTTCTATCTCACTTTCTTTCCCTCCACGGACGACAATCGCCTTCATCGCGATTCCAGCTTTCAGTTCAGCCACGATGTCGCCTGCTTGTTTCTCTTGGTACCCTAGAATCCAAATTCAGAATCTTCCCAGACATAGAAAGGTTGGAGATCTCACACCCAACACCGGCGTTCAACATCAAAATCCCGATCTGAGGATTTCAGCTACTGCGTTCTACCAACGCAAACACTGATTCACTCACGATGACACCAAAGTCAATCCAATCTTGCAGACCGGCGGACAGAATGACGGCGATTTCCATAGTATAGAGAACGGGACCGCGAAAATACGATATAAACTTCAATACTTGATTTTCCTTCGGGCTGGCGACATTCGCTGAAGATCAAGATTTCGCCGAGAATGCAGGATGGCGAACCTTTCCAATTCATTATAACCAAATTGATTTCGCCGGGTGTTAACATCGTTGTCGGCGAGACCTTGGGTCATCTCCGTTCGTAGCCAGTTCTCCGGCACCTCCCGCCAACGAGTCAATACACAGACAGCAAGTATACAAATTTGCGATAGACTCACCTCCTTCTCCTTCTCACTTTTCACAGCGACAGTTTTCCAGGGCGCATACCACAAACGCTTCCGCTGGGCCCCTTCCTCCTCCTCATCGTCTGTTGTGCCCTTACCCGCCAGCTCCGCCTGGTCCCGCACATATCGTAGCAAGACATCATACTCCTCCCCATCGTAGCTCGGAGGCTCTTTCCCGTTCGCCTGGGTTGGGGAGGTGGGTGTAGAAGGCCCAGATTCCAAGTCGTCTCGGGGTTGACTTCGTTTTCGGTGCTTCAGGATGGACATGGTGGGCGGAAGAATACGGTGGAGTCTATGGAGAGCGTCATGATATTCGTATGTTTAAATTAAGCCCGAGAGGATATTTTAAGCTGGGTAGATATTGATAGTTGATGACGCTGTATGACGTGGTCATTATTGCACGGAATAGCGACGACTCGGACGAGGGCACACCGAAGGTTGGTGAAATTCACTTCGACGGAGCGAGCGCCAGTGGGAAAATTGAGGGCCAGTTAACGATTTTGGATTACAATCCATCTTTTTCCAGCGGAGAGAAAAAGAGGAAAATAATATTAGAGCAGTGAAAAGAACAAGGTAATGACGTTGCGCACCATGTATCCGCATGCATGTTGACCGACGTCTCGGACATTTCGAGCTCCGAGCTTTCATGGATGACGGTTTCGAGACTCTTCCAAAAGAATCGACGATACAGTACAGTTTTCCCAAAGTTTTCCGACTCCGAGCCGTCGGCCGGCGCTAACTTGAAGCCATGTATGAGGAGCATATGGACGAGCTCAAATGGCGCTGCATTTGGGACGACAAGCTTGGGAGTGCTGCCCGCAGTGGTGGGCGAGAGAAAGAGAGAGAGAGAGACTGAGAGAGAGAGAGAGAGAGAGTTGTGACGTAACACGTCACGCTGGCAACGCGATCACGTGTGGACTCCCTCGCGTTCGAATGTCCGTGGCACACGAGGAGTCGGAGACTCAACGTTCCGTTGTACAGCGCTGTGATCAACCATTATTTTAACCTAACTCCTCCTTAACAACAACAACCGCATTCCCCTCGTTCCTCCCCTCCTGCACCTTTAAAGTTCAAAATCACATCCCCCATGTTCTCCAGCCCGTCCTCCCTGTATAAGGCTCCAACCATTTCGTTTCCGTTTGTGGAATCCGGCAAACAAAACGGAAATGGTTTAAAACCGTTTATAAACTATTTTCGGGGCTCGGAAATTCATTCCCTCAAGCTGTATCGCTATTGACTCGAATCGATGATTTTCATTGTATGTTCTGCCATATGTGTGTACTTCAACATCCTGAATGATTCTCTGAGGCAGAATTCGGACGTACTAGCACATTCAGGACCAAGCGGGGGTATTTCCTTATTTGGAACAACTACCACAACGCGAACGACTGAGGCCCGTAACTTCAGGTCTCGAAGAGAAAGCATTCTGATGGCATTGTTAATGGTGTTGTGATATAAACTCAGTGAGATCACCTTTTTCTGACCTCGTTTACTGCGGTGGAAGACTGCTAATTGCCCCCAACATATAAACTGTTTATAAACTGTTTCCGCACCCTGGCAAACAAAACGGAAACAAAAACGGTTAAAACCGTGTATAAACGTTTACAAATGGAAAGGGTTGGAGCCTTATCCCTGTACTTGATCTTGCCCGCGGTGATGGCAGGCGAGATGAGCTTGTAGAATTGCGCGTTGTATCTGGCTTGGAGGCGAAACATTAGGAGGCCCTATTAGGCTTCATTGAACCATGCGGAATTTGACGTACCTAATCGCCGAACAAGATGCCAAAGCACAAACTAAACGGGAGATACAAGGAGCCACGCTTTCTTCCAGGGACATGTACAAGATCTAGCCGCGAGATGGGATGAGGGCAAGGATGAGGGGAGAAGCAAAGAGCAGGGGTACAGCCTCGATATCTGGCCTTCGGATCATCTTGAAAAAATGATGGCCGCCCGCCCACCTCTTGTCCTCTCCCATGTCGTTCGATTTCTCTCAAATTTCTCTTCGACATCCTGCCTCTGTATCGCGCGGATACTGAACTTTACAGAACTTGGCTGTCTCTCACGAAGCTGCTCGTTGAACATAAGTCCACAAGTCGACTTCAGGAGTTTGGACCCGCTTTGGTAGTGTTTCGAATTTCTCTGGCCTCGGCCTCAGGCCACGACGATGAGTGCACGATCCAAAACCTGGCACGGAGAATTCACGCTTTGAAACCTCCGCAGCTCTCTTGCGCAAAGCGATTGCTTTATTGTCCAGCGCAAAGCGGCGATGGCCAAAGCGTTCGGCTGTCCCCGCTTTGCCACCACTTCCGTTCTGGGAACTCGGTGGCTTCATTGTTCCCAACATATATAAGCACGCCTATCCCCTCCTGAACCCGCACTCTAGATCTCTCTTGACCGGCGCATTCTCCCTGGCTCTATCTCTTGCTAACAACACCTCATATGTCGCACAATCGAGCAATGCCACACGTACGCCCATCTTCTCCCTGCTCTCAGCGGAAGTGCTCATTGATCTCAGATGCCTCGGCGCCCTCACCCCTACCTCTCGCAGCAGCAGCAGCAAAACGAAGAACAACAACGCGCTCGACGCAACGCGGTCGACTACACCGCTCAAGCCGCTGTCATTCAGCAACAAAAAGCGGAACGCCCTCGACGGAATGCCGTAAACCTAGGTGTCCCCGTCTTTGCCCAACCCTCAACCTCGAGCCCGGCCACACGGCCACAGGTAACCTACAATCCTCACTTGGTTTTAGCTTCCCCGTTTGCTCATCACAATTCAGCTCCACTTTGACTACGATGCGGTGCCCGCTCATGTCCGCCTTCAGCCTGGACTCGTACTTCGAGCGCATCAGAACAACCCCAACCTCCGGATCCCAGAAGTAGTTCTCGATGCTTCCGCTAAGAATATGGCCTGGAGTCGTGTATGGTTTCTTCGCTTTGATTTCACCTTCATCTCTCCTGACTTCTCATGTCTTGTCTAGGATCTCCTCCAAGTTGCCCATGCACTCACACCCGGTTCAGCCACATACAATTCAATGCCACCGCGCCGCGTACGTCTCTATCCCTCTTCCTCCTCCCGGATCCCCCTCCCTCTTAATCATCTCGCCATCTACTTATTAACCCTCATCACTTCCAGAACATCCCACCCTCCCACCACCCCGCGCACCCCTACACCTTCCTCCACCTCCACACCCCCTCCCAACACTCTGCCTGCCCCGCCTGCCTGATGGACGTCCTCGTCGCGGATATGAAACGCACCGTGTATCCGACATCCCCAATCGACACCACCACACAAATTTCGAACGACAAGCGCACGAATCAGATACACGTTCCGTTTAACTACGCTAACCGGGGGAAGGACGAGCTGATGGGGGTGTGGATTTCTGATGTTATTGGGTTCAGAGCGAATGTGGATGGGGCGGGGTGTCGAGTTTTTCAAATTGGGGGAGGAGTGGGGGCGTTGAAGGTGAGGTTGAAGGTGAGTGTCGGTGTTCTGGGTCTCTCATTTTTTCCTCTTTGCCTGCTCTATTGTCTCGTTCGCTCATTCCTTTCCTTTCTTGCATGCAGATCCAAGACCAACTCAACCGCACCCTACTCGAGATAACCGACGTCCTCTACGCTGCCTGCGAACACC
Organism: Favolaschia claudopus; assembly: GCA_037176885.1. Lineage (NCBI taxonomy): Eukaryota > Fungi > Basidiomycota > Agaricomycetes > Agaricales > Mycenaceae > Favolaschia > Favolaschia claudopus. The sequence continues at coordinate 224,326 of JAWWNJ010000015.1, forward strand.
GCACCATCACAACGTTCAATCTCGCATATGCGTTGGCTGCGTCGTTCACTTGCCTTGCGCAGGCTCATAAATTGAATCCGGAGAATTTGAGGCTCCTGTGGATTAAGAATGGGTTTCTTGATGATGGGTGGGTTGCGGAGGCTGCGGTTGTTCCCCGCGCTCGGTGATTGTGTTCTTTTCGTCTCTAGTATTTGTCTCTCGTTTCTATTCCGCTTGTTCTACTTAGCCTTTAGGGTAGAAATTCGCTGAAAACTCGTGTAATAATTGATGTTTCGCGCCTTCAGCCTACTTAGATGTGCTTAACCTGATCTCCGATTCAATAGACTGGTGCCGAGACGTTTTTGAAGCGTTTCTAGCCGGAATGCCGGAATGCATCTGGGTTGGGACAGTTGGTGGAACCCGGCCCAGGTGGAACTGTGGCTTGAGGACAGGAAGTCTGGAGTCCTATAGTGAGTCCCCTACACTTAAGTTGATGGTGAAGGGCTCATTACGATTATCTGCGTCATGTCTTTCCAGAAACTGGCGCCGTTGAATTATCGTCGTGCATCGTAAACGACGAAAACAAGAGAAACGGTCGAAGATTTCAACTCCGCCGGACATCAGCGGACCGCGGACCGCGGCCAACTGATGATCAATTTTCTCCTTTGCCACCTCCGTGGCACCACCTCCCGCTCAGAGTCGCCTCGTCCTCGTCTAAGCGCGATGCACCCGTGCTGGAACGTACCGGAAATTACCCAAATGATATTCGAATACGTCGACGATACAGGTTTCGATGAGCCGCCATGGGATGCACAAGCCAATTACTATCGACTTGCAGTCAACTTGCAGTCACTTGTCGACAATTTTCCGATCCTGCGTTGGACTTGTTGTGGCGGGACACCGGTGAAAATGGCATCATACGACTGCTCAAACTTCTTCCTATTGGGTCATGGGACACAGACGAGGAGGATAATTTTGTGCGTCTTGTTTTGTAAAAATTCTGTTGTCAAACTTATGAGAGCGAATCGTTTTATTTTGGAGGACATTGTTTTGCCCCTTGAAGCTCGGGACTGGAACAGGGTTTTATACTACACGAGACGGATTCGGGATCTCTCTATGGATCTAGATCCGGATAGGGACCCCTTCACTCCATCCGTTGTCGAGGCGATGATAACGCTCCCGCCCGGAACCTTCCTACCCAACGTACAAACTTTATCCTGCACTTCCCTCTCCAAGCTGTTCGCCTATCTTCCGATGCTTCTCGGACCCTGTCTCTCGAACCTCACGATGTCCCTCCAGGGTCCCATTTCTCGCTTGTCCGTCCTGGGATCCATTGCATCACGTTTCCAGTCGTTGAAAGTTGTCTGTTTGTATCAAGTCGACGAAAGTCCCATCGGCGCGAGACATGTCTCTGCTTTCATCGCACAGTCGACACGACTCAACAGTCTCTTCATCCCCACCCTCGATGAAAGGAGTTTTCGCCATATCGCTCACCTCGAAACTCTCGAAACTCTGGCCCTTCACTCGTTGGTCGAAATGCCATTTCCAGATCCCCACGCTCTTCTTAATCCTCAGTCTCGAGCACTTTTTCCGCGCCTCCGCAAGTTAGATCTCGGGGTATCTGATCTAGGTGCTGCGACCAATTTTCTTGCCGTACTGAAGGATGCCCCGCTGAAAGCCTTGGCCATTCTCTCTCGTTCCTCAAAAACGGCACCATACTCTACTGCCCTCTTTCGGGCCCTCTACGCTGGTTGCGATTCACAACAGCTTACATCCCTCACCATCACGGTTTCATCATCCGATTCTTTGGCCTCCGCATCTTCGGATGACGCTCTAAAAGCCGACTTGCTACGTCCCCTGCTGGCCCTACGGCAAATAGAGATACTCGAATTGACGTTTCCATCTGGCGTCATATTCGAGAGCGACAGACTCGTAGATGACATGGCCCACGCTTGGCCAAACCTCGAACTCTTGATGTTCGAAGGCAAAAGTCTGGTCGGCGCCACTCGTTACCCCCACCCTCATGGCACTCTTGTCGCTCTCCCGCCATTGTCCGCGGTTGTACAGACTTTCCCTCCCGGTCAATGCAACGGAAATTCGCATGGATCATGCGTCGCGAGCTCCGCGCGTGGTGCAGGCTATGTTAAAATCATGGGATGTATCATACTCCCCATTGGATTCTCCACCCAAGGTTGCGAGACTGCTGTCGTCTCAGAAGCGTCTGCGGTGAGAGAGTCGAATGGTGGTCCAAGGCTCTGGGGAGGCAAGCGCTAGGTCGCGAATTCGACCGTTAATGCGGCTTAATTGGATGGGAAAGGGCGGGACGCGATGCCAGATAGGAATTGGTGAATCAGCAACGAGGTTCAAGATTTTGAGGATGATATCGGAGGGGAGAGTTGATAAAGTGAGAGCGGGAGATTTGAGGGGACCCATGGGCACGAAAAAGTCAGGCAATGCTCTGTTCTTTAAGAATGGACGCATAATATACCGTCAAGCAGAGTCATTTCGAATCAATGCGGGCGGTCCCGCGTTAGTCGATTAAATGATTTCCCGCCGGTCCGAAAATGAATGGATGAGATAATTCCATTTTTTCCCCTAACTGAATGATATCAAAATGATATATGCCTTCACCAGACTTGCATTTGAATCAGAATATAATGGCGGGAGAGTCGACGACTCGGTTTCGAGAACCTTCAACAACTCTAGTTGAATCATTTGAATTTTCGAGCCACCGCGATCTGCCCGCTAGGCGCCTAAATTCGAAGCTGCATTCTTGGATATGTGGATGAGGGACTCAGAGGGAGGATGACGGTTGGGGAAGAGGCGCGTCAAGCACATGATCGTGCGAAATCCCCGACCAGCGCGTGTGGCACCGTGACACGTCACCTCGCCCTTTGCACACCACACACCACTCGCGTTCGCACTCCGGCTGGAAACAGCTTCCAGCGTAAGCCTTGTTTACCGCTATTCATGATCTCATTTTGAAATGTATAGAACCGCCCAAGAATTTGGAAAAGGGACGAGGCTCAGCCAGGCGCGGGAAACAGGATGCATCGAGCTCTCGAAATAACGGAAATAATATCCCTGATAGTGTCCAACTTTGATACAGCGTCTTATAACTCTTGGCTCCACACAAGTACAACGAATCCCAGGCCAACGCTGGCAGCCCTCGCTCGGTGTAGAATTTTTCACGAAGAAGCCGTTGGCATGCTTTGGGCTCAACAGAACACTCTCGGGAATCTGATGCGCTGTTTGGCTGTCGTGAGTTCTCCCCTCAATTCAACGCCCATCGCAGTCACGGTAATGGTCTTGGTCAGTCAGGTTTATGGAATCGCGTGAAGTATTACGCTCGATACGTCAAGGAGCTCACAGTCGACCTTTTCGCAGCGGATGTCTTGAAGTTTATCATCGAACTCATCCGTCATACCGTGGCGCCCGGAGACTACTTGCTTCCCAATCTTCAGTCCCTCTCCTGGATGGCATCCACTCGCAAAAACTTCCCGGACATAGATCTATTCCTTGCGCCACGGCTTACCTCAATTCAACTCGTATTTCCCGGCTTCGATGAGCAATATCTGGCGGTCCTGAGGACTATTTCGAACTCCCGTTCTAACCTTACAAGCATCCAAATCTCTTTTCACAAAGAGGATCCATTGTCGCCAAACATCCAATCGTCCTTTTCTAATTTCGTGTGCTGCTTTCAAAGCCTGAACTCGCCAATCCTTCATACGGCAATCGACGCCGAATCCATCATCCATCTCGGTCGTATCCCGTCTTTGGAGCGCCTGGTGCTCTCCCCGGCGGATTCCTCTTCACTCGCCCAATTACCTGAAAGCGAGCTTTTCCCAAATCTACGTGTACAATTCGGCTGCACCGGCCAGAGCCATAACCTGGAATATCTCACCGGGCTGGCGCGATCTTGGGCTCAATCCCCACTCCGCTGGTTTGATGTGGATATCCGCATCGCGCTCGACACTCCCCCTCCCTCATCGTCGTTCGAAGAACTGTTTTGCGCGCTGTCGGAGCATTGTTCGCACGAAGCGTTTCGAGAACTCAGTCTCTGTATCAGCGTCCATCCCCATCCTGCTCTAGACCCAACAACATGTCTCGCGTTCGGGCGGGTCCTTGCGCCTTTACTTCCATTCTTCGCTCTCGAAGACGTTTACATCATCTTCCCGGACGGTTATCGATCCAATGACGAGGACATCCTAGCCCTAGCTTCCTCGTGGCCGAAACTCAAGAGATTGCTGCTCGTGGGTCACGACGAGCTACAGCCATGCGAAGCTACACTCAATTCACTGCTCTCCTTGGCAAAATATTGCCCCGATCTGGATACATTGATTCTAAATTTTGATGCTACGTCGATCCCGGCACTCGATGGCGAAATCGTCATACAATCCGCGCTAAAGGTACTCAACGTCGAGTGCTGCCTTATTAGAAACGCAGAGGAGGTAGCAAGGTTTATATCCTCACTTTTCCCCAAGGTTTCGGAGTTTGGAGATTTGATGGACGAAGACGATATCGAGGATTTGGAGGACCGGGGTGCCGGATTTCTAGCGCAATTGGAATGCCATAAACTATGGAAGGAGGTTAAAGAGATACTCACGGGCAGATAAGTTGAATGTTGAGTACGTATACTTCATTGCAATCGATATGCATTTTGTGACGAGTTGGACAGATCACAATCGAATGGAGCGGGCGACGGACGAGGACGTTGTACTATACTATATGCAAGTCTGAAAAAGCAACTCATTATCACAGACTGTCTATCTGACAATGTGCGCCGTGGTTATAGACGCGGCCCTAAAAGTAATATTCTGCCTTTTACGAGCTTTTAAATGACTAAACTTCCACTCTCATTTTTCAAGACGTCATGAACCGGTACTCCTTGTCTTCTATATCTTTCCGCTGTACTCCTTCACCCGCTAAACCTTCCAAGCAGCAAACATCGCATCAATCTGCTCATGCCTCTTCAGCGCATCCTCGAACGTCGGATACCCCTTCCCATCCACAAACGCCTCGTACAGCGCCCCGACAGAGCGCGACAACAACGGCAGCTCCTCCTGCCAGGGCTTAGCCCAAAGTGCGTCCGGGTCAATACCGTGGTCGACTTGAACGTTCTCGAAATCGAGCACGACTTTCTCGTTCTCGAAATCAAGCACCTCAAGACTCACACCGCCGGGAGCATACCCCGAAGCATGCAAACCCGTACCGGCGGTGCTCGTCAAACGAATCTCGCCTTTCGAGCCGACGATGCTCCAGACGAGGGACGGTTCGCCGGCGAATGCCAGTGAGGGCTGTCCGCGGTTGAAGCGCACGAGGAGGGTCGCAGAGTCTTTCTGGGTGGAGGATGACTCGGAGGCGGGGAGGGATGCGGTGACGATGGCGAGGTCGGGGACGGTGGATGTGACGCTTTTGACGATGGTGTTGGTGGATGAATCGCGGATTTTGTTGGTTGGGAATTGGAGCTGGAAACGAGAGTGCAGGATTGTTGCGTCGCCGTGGACGAATTGGATCTGGTCCCATACTGGGTGAAGGAGGTAAGTAAAAGGCTCGGATGATGCAAAATTGTCGTGACTAACGGTGTCCGAGTCCAATGGTGATGATGTTCCCGCCCACTTCTTTCTTGGTGAAATATTCCAGCGTCGCTGGGATGATTTGCCGGTCGTTCAAACCGCCCGCAGCTCTTACTTCGACGCTGACGACGTCTCCAATGCGCCCACTTTCTATCAGCTCTTTCACTTTCAGCACCGCTGGCGCTACTCGTCCTTGTACACCAATCATCGTACGCAATTGCTTCGACCTCGATATCTCCACCAAATCGCGGACATGCTCCAGATCCTGAGCAAGTGGCCATTCACAGTAAACCATCTTCCCTGCTTCGAGCGCAGGACGAATAGTTTCGTAGTGGACGTCCACACGAGTAGAGCAGACGACAAGCTCGACATTCGGATCGGCTGCAAGCTCGGCGGGGGAACCATACGCGCGTGTCTCAGGTGGGAGTTTATAGGTTGCAATGGCGGCTTCCGCTGATTCTTTCGACGAGTTACAAAGCGCGACGATGCGGAAACGTTCCAGGCCGCGGGGAGATAGGAGGTAAGGCAGATGAGCTGCGGATGCCCAAGCGGTTTTGGCGGAGGCGGAGAGCCCTATGAGGCCGATGCGAATGGGTGACATGGAGGTAGGTGGGCGAGCGTTAACGTCGTGAGTACGAGCTTATATGGGAGGTGAGAGCATTAGTAAAGGAAGAAACGGCGAATTCATAAGCCGATTCGCAATCGCAAGCAGATTCGGCAATTTCCGGTTCCGGGTCGAGAATCGGACATCAGGTGTGACTGATTTTGTGACCCACCTTTTTGCTTTCCCCCTCATCATCGCACTGTTGCAGGGATCCATGGCCGACGCTCTGATTTTGAATAATCTCTATACAGCCTATCATATTCTGGAGCGAAATGTAACCCGCACTCTACAGCGCCATGTTCATTTCAATCCGGATGCCGACAGCGACGACTCAGACTTGAATCGCCAGATAATAGATGTCCATCGTTACTACGCTCAAGCATACACGGTAAGAGAAAATCTATTCCTTTCAAGAAAAACACTCACTCAGAAGTTCCCGCAGCATCAGGGGCTAATGCCAGCCGAACAATCTCAGCTACTATACTCAACACCCAAAAAATGCTCAAATTGCTCGAGGGAGCCCTCTCGCTCCAAGGCGCGGTGGGATCCAATCCAGAGACGCCCCCCGATCATATGCATCGGGCGTTGCTCATACCCGAAATCGTCTGGACCATCGTCTCCCAGCTAGATCGCACTACTTCGGACGGGAGCGGAGCGCTCGTAGCTCTTGCACGGTGCAAAATTTTCCATTCGCATGCGCTGGATTCGCTGTGGAGGTTCCCCGGGAGTGTGAGACGGTTCCTCGCTTGTCTTCCCGATGATCTCTGGAACGCGCCACGAGATGGTTTTCTTCGGTGGGACACCTTGATGGTAAGCGTTAGAGCAAAGGGCGGAGAACGTTGACATCACATTTATTGAGTAGCGACCTCGCCGAGAAATCGAAATTTCAGAATGGGACAGGGTGCTATCTTATTCGCGGCGTGTTAGGCACATAACGAGCGAAAAATCTGGAGCCCAGTGGATCTCGTCGCTCGCTAAAGCATTACAGTTGAAGGGGTATCAAGACGCTTTGTTCCCCAATCTGGAACGACTCGATTGGCTCTCGTATTCCTTGGACAATATCACATTCTTCTTCGGGCCAAGATTGTCCACCATCCACTTTACGCGTGCAGAGGAGTCCTCGCTTCTCGCTCTCCAGTCCCACAAGGCGGCGCTTGCAAACATTACGGATTTGCGCATCGACGGCTATTTTGGCCATCCCATCGAAGACCCGCCCGATATCAATGTTCGAGACGTCACATCCAGTTTTATTTGCGGATTGCACAACCTTCAGCACCTCGATCTCAATACTGGACTCAACGCGACATCTCGGACGTCTCCCGAATCTGGAGCATCTCCTTCTCAATCTCACTGACACCTTGGGGTTCACGGCATCCGATGATTTTCCGCGAAATGTTTTGTTCCGAAGCCTACGCTCGCTGAGCATCACGAGCGACGAGACCGAGGCGGTTAATTTCACTACCACGCTAGTTCGATCCTTCTCCAACACACATGTACACCTCGATTCAAGGGGTACCCACCGGCAAAACCCGAGACACCGGCTAAGGGGGGGGTGGGCCTCAAGGTCGCCTTATTCCACTTTTCCGACCTAGCGTTGGATTGGTCTGAAAACGCGTTTGACAAGGTCAGAAAAAAAAAGTGAGAAAAATATTTGATTACATAATATATTTGGTGTATTCCAGACAAACCCGAACGACCAGTCATGGCCAGGAAAATGCAAAAAATGTGTGGGATACCACATTTGAGCAGTGAAGTGTCCCAGAAGTGTACTGATATGGTCAGAATCAGACCAAAACTTGACCAAACTTTGCCAGTTTTTGATGGGAATTACCGGTTTTAGGGCTTATGTAACACTTACGTAGGGGGGTGGGGGTCGAGCGAGCGTTAAGTCACTTTTCCGACCCTGTGTCCGAAGTTTTAAGGGTGGGTACCCCTTGCCTCGATTCGATCGAGATAAACCTTGATTCTTACGAACTGATATATCCAACACCGGACACTATCGAAGCATACTTTCGCGCCCTCTCCGAACACTGCTCACATCCCCACCTCCACACAATCAAACTTCTGCTCCCAAGCGAGTCAGAGAAGGCCGACATGCCAACCGAACGCGTCGTTTCGGGCAACGCACTGAAGCATCTGCGCTGTTTCGCTGCACTCCACACGCTCTCGATCGGTACCCCACACGGCTTTCTTCTCGACGACGAAACCATCACCGAGCTCGCCGCTTCCTGGCCGCAAATCGAGCAACTCACTCTCTCCGCTCACGACCACAAACACCAATGCGGGACTGGCCTCGCGCTCCACGCGCTCGCACGACACTGCCCGAAACTACACACCCTCACCCTCTCACTCGACGCAACCGCCCTTAACCCAACCTCAACCCTGGCTCCACACATCTCCCAGCGGCCGCACCTCCTCCACGGTGCCTTGGTGACCCTCGACGTCGGACATTCACTCATCACCGACGCCTTTCCCGTCGCGCGCTTTTTCATTTCACAGGGACGTTTTTCAATCTGATCAAGATAACGACGGGGATGGAGAACGGGTGGGTATATCCCGGCTGAATTGGGTGGGAACGAGGAGCCGGTGTTCGCGGCGCGCGTGCGGTGCCATTGGGAGTGGAAGCAGGTGGAGTGGTATTTACCGAACCTCAACGATATTCGGACGGAGGAATACCTTTGGGGGCGGCAGTCTATCGACCAGTGAGTCTCTCTCCATTCTATCTCGTTCTGCATATTTCGGAGGGCTGGCTGACAAATACTTCTCAGAGCGGCGTATTTCACTCCGTTTGAGTTTACAGGTAGATGAATTTAGTAATGGGAGGGCGTTGGATGTATGTCTCCGAGTTCAATATCACCGTTCAACATTCACAGCCGTCGAGACAACGATGGTCATTTCCTCGATTTGCAGTGAGCTTAACCTAATCCAATATGTGTTTGGGTGTTATGATCGGGTTCCGTTCATCGAGCACTGCTAAAAATCATCGCCATGTACAACTCCGTCTTGTTCAATTTGAAGTCGTCGTGTAATAACTTTCCTCAAACCCGCCGCGCCGGCGGTATTGTCGACGAGTCTACGTAACCCCATTCCTTGAATTCCATTCCATCCGTTAAGTTCTAATACCCCCATACCCATCTGCTCACTCAAATCCCTACTAACATTTGACACCAACAGCAAGGGCTGTCGACGACCACGGCGGTCCTTCCTACTCATTGATCAATTGGTCGTTGTGGCTTGGAACGTTTATCTACTGGGTTCGTCTATCGATCAGCGAGTCTCTCTTTCCTTTATCTTGTTGTTAATATTTCGGAGGGGTAGCTGATGAACGCTTTTCAGAACGGCATATGTCACACCGTTCGAGTTTTCAAGCTGGTGTTCTTGGTAATGGAAGGGCCTTGGATGCATATACATGTCTGGGAGTTCACTACTCAAAGCCGTCGAGCCAACGGTGGTCACTTCATATCTTTGCGCATGTCCCCTCTCCGTTCGGAAGTTATAATCGGGTTCGACTCCCGACGACGGCTCTGCTGCCTCAACTCTTTCTTTTTGATCAATTCAGCCACGCGAACTCGAGGCCTTTTTATCCTGCCGTAATTCGGACTCAACGATTGACTTCGCTGTATACAAAACTCAGAGTGGTGCGGCCCGCTTTACTTGAATAAAATGTACAACTCAGACTTCATGGGTTTACCTACCCCACCTGAACCTCTGCATTCTTGGGTCGCCAAGCTAATCTCATTACTTAGGATCCTAGGACAAAACCAACCGCCGTCGATGACCACGGTGGTCGCCTCCTTCCCTTGTCGTAGGGAGATATCAAATTTCGGAAGAACATCTCACTTGGGTTCGACTCCCAACGACGGCTATCTCACTGTCGCCCCGGGAGCCTCGCTCGAGATTCAGGCGTCTTAACGCCCGACCCGCTCGATCCCATTTAGAATCAAATAGTGTATTGAGTACGTTTATAATACATGGCTCTCGCTGGAGCGAACTCCAGCTCGAGCCGACTGTCCGCTCAAGCCAAACTCTCAAGCTACTCACCGACTCGAGCCACCAACCGCTCGAGCCCACCGCTCGCTCAAGCCCATCATTCGCTCAAGCCAACTCTCCGCTCGAGACAACTTCTCACTCCAGTCCGTTCAAGTCGACCTTCTTCCCGCTCGGGTCCGCCATCTGCTCGCTACAAGTCCGTCATCTGCCAAGAGCGCTACGATGATGTCAATAAATTTTAGGCAGTTTTTCGAGGGAAGAAAAACGATCGCGAGAAACGAATGGCCACCTATGGGACCTTGAGTATTACACTGGTTTGATACCAGAGTTCATGATTTCAACGAGAGGGTAAGCGAAATTGAGAGCGGAGACTCACAAGAAACCACATCTCGGTACATGAGGAGACCGTAAATGACTTCATTGTCAGGGATTCGCAACCCATTTGAGCGAGGTCAACAATGGAGAATTTGACTGTTCTTGGGGAAAGGGCTGGAAGGATTGGTGGTCGAGAAGATGCAGATCTCACCGGGGTGAATGAATCTTTACAATGGGTCTAGATTAATTGGGGATTTGAATATAAAGAGAGGGAAATGAAGGGAGTGATCTAGAACGCACCGAAGAACTAAGACAAAGCAAGATGTGACATCGATTACGCGTCGAAGTATGGCGTTTGAGTCAAGAGATGAAGTTGTAGTGATTTTTGGGGGTGAGGGAGAGGGGTGGTGGACGCGGGAGACCAAGTAAGTAGAGGCGGGTGGCAGCGACTCAACGCAGAGTAGAATGTGGAGGTGTGCTTGTCGACGAGGATGGCGCGGCTGCTAGCGAAAGGCGGCGGCGGCCTAGTGGGTATTTGATGGGTCATTGAATGCGGTATGGAGGTGGGGGAGCGCGTGGAGGTGGAAGGTGGAAGGTTGGTGGAAGGTCAAGGTGGCAGAAGAAAGGAGTGACACGCCGTGACGGACGCGTTTGCCGTTGATCGGCCGCTGCGCAAATACGAACAAGCTGATCAGGCAACAGTGACATGTCACATCACACATCACTCTCCTCCTGCCACCACCACCGATTCACCGACAACGTCCATATCGTCTTCTACGGTGGGATTTTGGATAGGATACCGCTGCAACTATCTTTGGGGCACTCAGTCTTTCACCATCACAGTCGCTATCTACCATCAAAATCGACTAAGTACTTACATCGAGCGACGCCGCCGACGCGTCCCGATCTCTCTCCTTCCTTGCATATAGGTAACTGATGACGCTTTGATCACCTGGCTACGAGATTTGACGCATAGGTAGATCGCTTGTCTTTACCGAATTCCTTACCGGTAGGTGGCAAAGTCTGACATTGCTGATCGAGGTGTCTAATTGAGTTTTTAGTTGACTAAGTCAAGTGCGTAGTTGATTTGAAAGGCTGGCTGGCTCGAGTGGATGGGTGGCTCGAATGGATGTGTGGGTTGAGCGGATGGGCAGCTCGAGCGGGAATTGACTCGAGCGGATGGCGGGCTTAAGCGGGTGGCAGGCTCGAGCCGGCGGTGGCTCGAGCTGGAGTTTGGCTCAAGCGGTTGGATGGCTCCAGCGGGAGGTCGGCTCAAGCGGTTGGTAGCTCGAGTCGGTGAGTAGCTCGAGAGTTTGGCTTAAGCGGACAGTCGGCTCAAGCTGGAGTTCGCTCGAGCGAGACGTATTATATACGTAGTAAATACAATATCTAATTCTAAATGGGATCGAGCCACTGCTCGAGCGGCTCGAGCGAGCCGGGCGTTGAGACGGCTGGGTCTCGAGCGAGGCTGAGCTGACTTCATTATCTCATGCTTGCAAGGTTTTTTTTTGTTCTGGTCTGCTTCTCGTGGCTAATTATAATCATCCAGTTCAAGCCCTTTTCAGACTTTACCTGTTGGTCGCTATTTCAACAATGAAGTCAGTGATTCAATCCCTTTACAACATGCCTTGTTGGAGTGGTTTGGATCCGCGTCAGCGCCCGAGCTTCTTGTCTTTCCTTCTTGAAAATTCTCTACGTACTTACATGACACCGACGACGAATAATTCAGCTGTCGACGACCGCGGCGGTCCCTTCATATTCATTTCTTTTGTTCTTCAAATTCTGATTGATTGAAAAGTCTTCTGGGTTCGACTCTCAGCGACAGCATGATCATCCAACCCCAGATCCTTTTTCTTTTTACTTACTTCGCAAACTCACCCACCCTCCACGAATTCTCCACTTGTTCCTTGAAGTGAATTCCATCCATCTGTTCCTACTTGCTACCCTGACCACTGGCACCTGCTCACTCAAACTCCTCTCCATGGATTCGACGAAAACAGAGCAGTATTTCAGCTGTCGACGACTACATACGGCGGTCACTTCTCCCACCTGTGACCTTAAGTCGTTTGGAAACATGTACTGGGTTCGACTCCCAGCAACAGCATTGGGGCTCGCGATCCACATCTTTTTCCTTTTCTATTTTGGTTCTTCCCCGCACGCCAACTACCACACCACTCGGTCTCGTCGCTGTCTGTTGAATCGTCGGGTCCCGATGAGTCTTTAGTTTATTCCATCCATCCATCCACCCGTTCCTCCTCTCTAAATATACAAGTACTAATACCAGTACCTACCTACGAATCTAAATACTCAAACCAAGCACTGTGCTCGTCCTCCCTCCTTTCCTCTACCCCTCTCCCACCCTCTCCTCCTCCCCTCCCTCCCCCACCCCCTCTCCTACGTACTTACATGGCACCGACGATGAGAAATAATTCAGCTGTCGACGACCACGCCGGTCCCTTCCTCCAATATTCCCTGGACGGGTTATCTACTGGGTTCGACTCCCAGCGACAGCATGTCTTACCTCGCAATTCTCTTTTTCCTTGTCCTTTTTTCCTTTTCACATCGCCAATGATGTACAACTCGATCTTAGCATTCAAGTCGTTTCGGTAAGACTTTGCAAACCCAGCGTCGACGAGTTCTATGCTCCCTGAATTTAATTATATCCGAGCCCCTAAGTTCTCAGTAATACTGCTCACTCTTACCCCTCTCTCGAATATTTCACAATAACAGTATGGACTAATTCAGCTGTTGATTATCACAGTGGTCCCTTTCTAGTCATGGGCTGTCCTTGGAATTTGATTCAACACTCTTCTGGGTTCGATTTCCAGCAACAGCACTAAACTGCGCAACGATTGATTTTTTCTTTGTGTTTTCTTTTTTTCACATCGTCATATACGGCTCCGTCCCGTTCAACAAATCGTCGTGTAAGTAAAACATCGCGCAAAGTTCAAACCCATCCACCGTTGACGAGTCTACATTCCTTGAATTTATTTCATTCCTCCGTCCATCTGTTCCTACTTGCTACCGGGGTCCCACCCACTCACATGCTGACTCTACTAACATTCACCGACTCTGACGAGAAGTATTCCGGCTGTCGACGACCACGGCGGTCCTTTCCTCATCATCTGTATTCGTCCTCTGAGTGATAAAATGGGTTACTGGGTTCGACTCCCAGCGACAGCATTGGCCCCAGTACCATATGTTTTTGGGTTTCTTTTCTTTTTCTTCCTCGCAGTTAACTGACCGTATAACACAACGCAAAAGCTCATTGACATCCAAGTCATTGTGTACATACATTGACAGACTGAGACATATATACTTCGCAGCGTACCAGCGACCGGGGATCTATTCCTTGATTTTATTCCATCCTTCCTTCCATCCGTTCCTCCTCTCTAAGTTACAACCAAAACCTACCTATCTACTTGGGTCACACGAAGCACTACAGCGGATACGAAACAATACAATAAAATCCCCCTCCTCTCCTCTCCTTTCCTCTCCCCCAACCCCATCATCACCGCTCCCCTCCCCCACCCCACCCCCTCCCTCCTCGCCTTCTCCCCTTCCACACCCCTCCCCTCCCCCCTCCCCTTTTCCACTCCCTTCCCCACACTACATAGCCCCCCACGCCTCCCCCGTCCGGCTCTCCCATCCCTCCCGCCACTCTCCTCCCCCCATCTCTCTTTCTCTTTCTCTTTCCCTCTCCCTCGCCTTCTCACTATCTCTCTCTTTATCTCCACCCAACTCTCTCGCTCTGTCTAAGTCTCGTTGACGTTCCCGCTCCCTAACCCCCCTCGCACTATACACCGTCCCATTCCGCGTGCTCGTCCCCGCGAGCGTGCGCCGGAGGAGGAGCGGCGGGGAGGTGAGGCTGAATTTCGATGTGGGGTGGGTCGACTCGCGTTCCCGTTCGTGGGTACGCTCATGGGGGAAGGAGTGAGGGGGATGAGGAGGCGGACGCGCCGAATCGCTCGACACGCGTCTCCCAATCGAAGACGACGAGGAGGAGTGCGCCGAATGAGGCGAAGGGGGCACCTCGACCGACGCCCTCCGCTGCGGATGCACCGGCGGTGGTCCCTTCCTGCTCATAATTGTAGGTGGGCCGTCAAACGGCGACGCCGACGCAGAGGACGGGGTGGGCGGCATCACCTGCACATGCCCCTCAAAGGGCGACGTTGCGAAAGGCGATACCGGCATCGGAGGCGGCGGGACGATAGGCGAGAACGAGGATTTGGTCGGCGGGGCCGTCCTCGGTGGCGTTCTGTTATTCGCGGCGGCGTCGGGAAGCGAGAGCGGGAGAGATGTGGAGGAGAGCGAGGCGCGGCGGGGTGGGAGGGGAGGTTTGGGCGGGTGGTGCGTGCGGAATGGGTTGTTCTTGGTATGTGGGTGCGTTTGCGTATTTTGGGATGGAGATAGAGAGGGATTGGGGATGACGGAGGGTGAGTACGGCGGGGACCGATTGGAAGTCGAGGAGGAAGATACGGACGCCGAGCGAGAAGTCTGCGTCGACGCGCGGCGCAGGGGATGGCTCGGCGGGGGCGGTGGAGGCGCAGCGGCAGCGGACGTCGACGCCGAGTACGCGTGGTGGTGCCGCGGATGATGATTTTGTTGTACGCTGTGACTGCGATGCGAAGACGACTCAGCGGAAGTGGAGGTGGAGCTGGACGCCGACGACGCGGAGGCGCGAGAGGAGAGCGACAGTTGTCGAAGATGGTGGCGCGTACGAGCTTCGGGGGATGGAGCGGGTGTGGGTAGGAACGGGTTGAATGTGGTCGTCGTCGTCGTCGATGTTGACGTCGGTGGCGGCGAGCTGGAATTGGGAGTCGGTAGCGGGGCTGTGTTTCGATCGTATCCGATCGAAATCATTCAGTTTCTTTTCCCCACAAAAACAGCCAAAAAACGCACCTTGTACGAAAGCCAAGCTCCGATCCACAGCCCTCCCCGCCTGCACATGCAACACAAGCCTCAGCAAAGCGAAAAACGCGCCCCCAGTAAGCGTCGCAGGAAACAGCCTTAAAATCTACACATGTGCAAATCTCAGCAAACCCCAAAAAACGAACCAAGAACAGCAAGACAAAGAACACGCACCTCATCCAACACCGCACCCCCCAACCCCTGATACCTCCCCCTCACCCACGCACGCGCCTCCCTCGCCGTCACATCGACCTTTTCCCAATCTCCGATCTTCGTGGCGTCAAGCTCAGCGAGATCAGCGAGGCTGCCGGTGAAGAGCGTGTATTCGGCGTCGCTGAGCGCGGAGGGGTGCAGGGAGAGTCTGCGGGGCGTGGTGGACATCGTGGTCGTGGTGGGAAGCAAGCAAGGTAAGCGCTTAGCGGGAGTGGTAAGCGGGAATGAGGCAGCGGAGCGTGGCGCGGGTTTCGGGCCGAGTGGATGGCGTAATACGTCTCACGCGGTTTCCGGCGATTCCGACGGAGGTCAAAGCGATGCGTAGGTCAGGCGAAGATGGAGGAGACAAGGCTGTATGTGCGCCGGAGGCGTGTCCTACTGAGTTCTACAGTCAGAGCTAACATGGTTCAGTCTCTACGAACATTTTGTCCGTTATTTTACATTTGAACCTTCCAACCGACGAAAATAGCGCTCCTTCTTGCTCCTTCCCGTCGGGCGTACGAATCATGATATCGGACGTCGCTGTTCGCGCTAAATATGCATTCCATCATGAGTCAGATCTAAACTAAAGCTGTAGCAGCCTGGGAGCCCAAACTAGAACTTCAATCCTGTCCTCGAAACAAGATGATTTATCGGAAGTCTTGTGGAGTCTGACTTGGTTGGATCAAACCTCTCCCATAACGAGGTGAAGCTCAAGAAAACGAAAAAATCAAGGAAAAGAAACCGGCCCCCGCAATCCACGGCTGAACGCCGGCTCGACACAAAGTCTGATGCCGCTTAGACTGTACAGGCTGAATGTGTCTTACCAGAAACCACGCTGCAGAGGAGACATGAACTTCAAGGAACAAGAAAGCGAAAACTCAAGGAAAAACATCCTTATCGTGGCCAGACCATGGCTGAACCCCGGGTCGAACGAGGTTCAACCACCCGAGTTTATTTCCGCAGTCTCTGATAGACCGAACGGCTGTTGCTCAGGAATGTACTTACTTCTTGAACTCGACAAGCGATTCGCGAATAAGAACGCAGGAGGGAAAGACTACTCGCACCATACCCACGTCGGGAGTTTACTGTAAATCAATCAACGGATTTTCGAGGATTATATAAAGGCTACAACCCCCTCCAAATTCGAAATAAACCCTATACAAACCCAAAAGCAAGCAAAGACAATCTACAATGGGCTCATCAGTGCATTCTCGTTGTTACAGTTCGAATCGAAATAAAAACAAATCCAAGCTTTTGCAATGGACACAACCCGACCCCGAATCGAACGGAGACCTCTTAGCCATTTGAGGAAGTGCTTACTGAAGACAGGTGCAGGCCATTTGCGACGGGTTGGTAGTAGAGATCCAGTATATACAGTAGACCTTGCAACTTGGAGTCAGAATTCTTTACAGAGGAAGATGGAGGTCAAGTTTCGCCCTATCGAGAGTGCGGATACATGATAGCATTTAAAAGACAAGCCATCGAAGGGACGAAAACGGTCGAGTCAGTCTAGGTTTGAATTCTATATCCGAACAACAAGCAAAGGCGACCCACAACGGAGAGTTCATGTGGAAAAAAAGCTCTTCCTCTGAATACAACCCGATCCCGAATCGAACGGGGAACCTGTTAACATCCATTGCCAGCAGTTATTCAAGACAGGTGCAGTCCACCTGCGACGGGTTGATAGCTTGTAGCTCGAACATCCTCGAGACCTCACAAGCCAGAAATCTGTACCTACAAAAGCAGAGAAAAATAGAGGTCATGTTGCCTCTTGTCCTATTGAGAGTTCGAATCATCATCTTGTAGGTGGACAAGGATGCGAAGAGACGACAAGAATTCACCGATTACAACACCCTCCACATTCGAATTAAATCCTACTGATATTCAAAATAGAAGCAAAGGGGAACGTTGAATAAAAAGAATCTTCGCACCAGCACCGTACAACCCGATCCCGAATCGAACGGGAAACCTGTTAACAATTTGGTGGCTGAAGAACTATTCAAGAAAGACAGGTGCAATCCATTTGCCACGGGTTGGTATTCGATTCTCATTCAGGCACGCAAGCCTGCAATGGGCCGGAATTAAATCCTATATCGCAGATACAAGCAAAGGCGAACCACAGCCGTGAATGCGTGTTGAATAAAAAGAATTTTCGCAGCAGCAACGGACAACCCGAACCCGAATCGGACGGGAACCCTGTTAACCATTTCAAGATGTGATCATCGAAGACAGGCGCAGGCCATCTGCGACAGGCTGGTACCTGGCAGCTAGAACATCCCCGAGACCACGCAAGTTACACATCTTGGGAGAGAAAAGTAAGTTTTGCCCTATCGAGAGTTTGAATCAAATCTTCCGGACAGCATGCCAGCGAAGGGACGAAAATAATTCGAGCCGGTCCAGGTTCAAGTCCTGAATCCAAGATACAAACACAGGCGATCCACAACGGAGAATTCGTGTTGAATAAAAAAGGATTTCTGGTCGATACAACCCGCCCCCGAATTGAACGGGGACCCTGTTAACGTTGCTATTGCCAGCTTTATTTAAGACGGGCGCAATCCATTTGCCACGGGTTGGTACTTACTTAAGTTAGGAGCTAGAACATCCCCAGAAAGTCGCAGCTCGAGGAGAGAGGACTAGCGGTCGAGTTTCGTCTTATCGAGAGTCGGAATAATATCGTTTTAAATAGACGAGGCAGCGAAGAGACGACAATAGTTGCAAAAGGCAAAAGCGATGTAACCCACCTATAAGCTCGACCCGAATCGAACGGGACCCCGCTGGATGTGAAAGCAGAACTACTATGTGTATGACACAGAGACGGACACTCCGCAACGAGCTGTGATAGTTGGAAGACTGTCTCAGTACAAACCAAAGACTCGTAGAGCGATACTGGAAAGGGACGCATCAGCGACGATCAGCCACGGATTTTATTTGTCGTCGGTATGCAGGTGTTTCGATGCAATGAATTTCCTGAGGGCAAGCAAGGAAAAGAAGAACTCGCCAAACGAAGAAGCCAACCCCGAATCGAACGGGAATCGGTTGGGAAGGATGAGTAGGCGATTTGCAACGGGCCAGGGGTGTATCCCACGTACGATTGTGAAACAGTTCGCTCGAGATCAAGGTGGGAAGCATGACGGGCAGAGGCGGAATAGAACGAAGCAAATACCACTACTTTATACTTGGAAAATTCAGAAACAACGAAGCAGACAAGATTCTGGAAGGATACCGATATAGACACAAAAACATGTCCGAAACGATACCTGTCGATGAAACTGGACGCCATAGTCAACTCCATTGTTCAACCTATACGCAATACGTCCGAGAATTGACAAAGCGAGTAAGTCATTCAAACTCTCCCGTTGACCATATCCTCATCCTACATCGTGTCACGTAGAAGCCTCCCCACCTCAACCCACAACTCCAACCGCCTGCATTGCGCAGCAAACTCTGGATCGTCATCATTACCTCCCGGAGACACAGGGTCTGAACTATGAACGAAGGAAATGTTGGGGAATAAGCAGGAAATGAATGCCGCAACCGACTTGGCATGTGTAATGAGAGATTCCTCCATGAACAGTCTGCGCAGAGTCGGATGAAGGGGATACGGGTCGTCGTCCAACAGTAACCATACTAAGTTTGTTTAAACAATCAGCGTCTCAACGTGAATCACCGATTATTTACTGATTCAATTAAATGGCCAAGCAGCCTTCAGAACGGGTGGGAAAAGAGAATGGTTTAAACAGTAATTAAGTAGAGGAGAAATTCAGTGCAAAACAACAGTGGGGATTGAACCAGTGACCAGCCCGCTACACATAAATTGGATCAGAATGTCCATCCAAGTAGACCAAAGAAGAATTGATAGCTGTGAAAACGTCCTGCATACAATGGGCCCGTGAGTCATTGTTCAGACGAAATCTACCAAGTCCCTTTTCTCTTGTGGATTGTGTCAACCGAGTGTTCAAATACACTGTAAACCTTCTTTCCCATGTGAGGATTACTACACATGGCATGCAAGGCCTGTGTTTGCTCTGTGGAAACAATTTTCACTGTCACCAGTGAGGAGGCTTTTATTGTGATCACTCTCGAGAACTGACTCCTTCTTCAATGCATTTGTCCTGTTTGAAGGAGAAATAGACTTCCAAATAGCGGGGACTCTATGATTGAATTAATCTGCTAGCTTAGAGTAGAGGTCGGTTTCATATGGTGACTCGGTCTAATGAGCTCAATTTTTGTTAAATTCAGCCGCGCAGAATTCATATGTAGCACGCTCAGAAGTAACAGCCATTATCTAACATTTAGTATAGTAGTATACCTAGATGATTCCCTTTCATGTTCACGCCCGGTCTGTGGTTCGATTCTTGCTCGCCGCCGTCCTTTTTGCATGAGTTCCGAACACTGTTCAAACCTTGTTTAAACCCTTGTTTGAACACCCTGGTTAAACACGGTTCAAACCTGTTCAAACCAATTGTTATTGATTAAACAGCCCTTGTTGTCTCAAGCCCCCTCGATGCCTGGCAGGGCTCACCTGCCTGTAGAGCTGATTAATCAGTAAATAATCGCTGTTTCACGTTGAGACGCTGATTGTTTAAACAAACTTAGTATAGATTCATCGTCCAAAGCGAGAGATGGGACGGCTCGAGCGTCCAAGCAAATCTGCAGACTCTCGAGCTTGGGACAGTGTTTTGCGAAGGAGAGCAAGGCGCGGAGGGTGATGGATGGGTCGTTTTGCCGCGGGCTCATAAGCTCGAGCGTCTCGAGTTTAGGCCATGCCGTAGCCATGGCATGCATGTCTTCGTCGTCGAAGCGATACCGGCACAGGAGTTGTACCGAGCTGAGGTTGGGAAACAGCAGGAGATGTGTCCACCCTCGGCTGGATACCAAAGATTTTGTGTCGGGAATCTGGATGGAAGAGAAGGTGATCTCGATTGTGTGAAGTGCATCACGAGAGCAATGCTCCGATAGAGCGCAAAATAGCGCCTCCAATGATGTGGCAGAAGGGGGGGATATAAAGTCGATCTTGAACGATGTCAAAGGCGAGCGGTCCCAAGATTCAACCAGGCTCGTCACACGATCAAGCGAAATTCCCTCTCCGCTGAGTCCAGTGAACGCGAAGGCGGAAAGATCCTGAAAGAGTTGTCCGCGAGGCAACCCTGCAGGTAGGAACGATGCGTCACGCATGTCAAATGTCAAGGATTTGAAGCCTCCTAGTTTCCCAAGGTGCAGAATTGCGTCCGCATCGATCGCGCTGGTGAGGTGTAGGGAAGCTAGAGTCGGGAATGCGCAAACAAACCGCGACAAAATCACTACATCGACTGAATCAATGTTTGCCTGAAGTTGAATGCTAGTGAGGGAAGGGCGTGTGCGGG
Organism: Favolaschia claudopus; assembly: GCA_037176885.1. Classification (NCBI taxonomy): domain Eukaryota; kingdom Fungi; phylum Basidiomycota; class Agaricomycetes; order Agaricales; family Mycenaceae; genus Favolaschia; species Favolaschia claudopus. Next base: position 245,259 of record JAWWNJ010000015.1, read on the forward strand.
ATGTAGTGGCGAGGAACTGCTCAACCAACTTGCCCGATGGCAGTATCATTGATAAGTGCGAGAGCCGCGGACCCAGGACCAGGTTGATGTCCAAGAGAGCATCAGTGAAAACGGGTTGCCAGTGCAGCTCGACGAGATTGGGCAGCAAATAGTTGTTGACGCCCCGGTAGCGGAGAAATTTCATCACTGCCGCCAAGTCATGCAGTAGAACTTCGTCTATGGTGCAAATCTTGACGCGTCGACCGTAGTAATCGGCTCGCTCCCAGTCTGATGGTACAGGCTGACGATGGAATACCTAATCAAGAGGGCTGGGCTAAACGTTTGGCAAATACTCACAAAGCACTCACCAAATCAGATAAGTCGAAGTCCTTGATGTTTGAGATATCCTCCGGCAAACATCGGATAAGGTTGACGAGAGTTTCTTGCTTCTTCCACAACTGACTCACAGCTGCTTCGTGAAATACGCGACATCGAGCAAGAGCCGCTAGCGTTGGTGAGTCGACATTCTCCCCAGACCCGAGCTCGTAGTTCTCAGGATCAAAATGGGAAACGATCATTGGCGGAATTTCCGGAATTTCGAGAGCACGATGCATGGTTGAACCTGTCAAAAAGCTGGTAAGACCGAGTCAGCGTGAGACTCGAGATAAGACTTGAAAAAAAGTAAGTAGGGAAGGTGGCGTACCCCACAACCCGCGTGTGGTGTATCACTGTATGTGGTGGTTGAGACGAAGTCGTATCAGTCACAGTAACACACCAGTCACGTCGATCAGATGGCAGTATGCCGGTAACGTGTCCCGTGCCTCGGCTGAGCTCAGTCGGGTAGGTAGAGTTTAATTATTGTGAGCAACTTGAGAGGCCAGTTTCTCGTTGTTGAATCGATGATTACTTAATCTATGTATGTCGCAACTGAAAATTCGATCGCAATCCACGTGGCGTGGCTTAGGCTTCGGTTACGGAGAAAACCGGATCACCCGCTCAAACCGGGGTGACACAGTAACCGTGACTCCCCGTCGTCTTGCCACCATGCCACCTACGACGAACGAGGCGACAATCGGACGACGCAATGGGGTCCGGCGACCTCGAGCTTCGGTGCAGCGTTGCTAAACACATACTGAGTATCTCCTGCGGGTATCGCTTTCTCGACGCTTCGAATTGGCATTGCCACACGCAAATTGGAATCGCCATCTTTGACATTCTCCTCTTTGCTAACTCTTTGAGCCTCATCACAGCGTCTCAATCTCTTTATCTCGCATTTTGAAGATAGTATTCCGCAACTTCCCGGCACTTCAAATCTTGGACTTCCCGAACGGTGTGTACGTCTCGTCAAACTCTTCTTACTCTTTCTCTCTCAATCTTGGTAAATTGTCGCTGCAGATGGTCATTGGTGGATCGTTGACTGGCTGAAGCGCTTCCATGGGGATGCGCCGCCTCAGAGCTCGTTTACGAAGCTTCGAGGCAAGTCTTCTTTTCCCTACACATCCTCAAACCTACCATTGCTACTTCCTGCCTAAGCGCTAAGTCAAACTGTCCTGTGTACTCGACTAATCCGTATTTCGTTTTCAGTAACAAAGGAACTTCCTTCACCTGAACGAACTGCCAACCTTTACATAGTGAGTCAAGTTGAAGTACTCGTACGGCGAAGGAACTCGGCAGTTGATCGAAGGTGACGCCTCACCACATCTCCGCCCGAGATATCAGCGGTGACAGTGCCGCCCGAAAAAAAGCGGTAAATGCACCAGGTTTCATATGCGCGTTACATTTGAAGGCGCGCTAAGCCACTCAGGCGGGTTTTCAGTTGCACACGTTATCGATGAACACGAGTTGTACATTTAGCTTGAAGTTGTCGGGCGCGGACGTTAAACACCTACTCGGATGTACTCGTCCTTAACGTTTGCTGCCTCAGCCGATCATATGTATCAGTATCACCCAGCCGAAGTTTCGCGGGTTCAAGTTGGCTTCAAGGGCAATGGCAAGATGGACTTGGGTATTGTTGGTCTGAAGCGCTAGCAGGAGAAAGCGATACGAGGCATAGGCAAGTGGAGTTGGGTAAGGGCAGAATTGATTGTTGCGCAATTTGTGGTGTTGGGGTAGCCATCGCACAACTGGTTCCGCTGAATTTATCTCGGGCGGCGTTCTGCAGCGTGGCGCGATTGCGTGACGCAACATGAAGCATTTTATAGTGGGCGCTTTTCCGAAGCTTCCCAATTGAACTGGTTGTTCTTCTACCACAGAAGGTTGCGACATAAGTAGAGTCTAGACTTCCCTGTTTGAGGCTGTCTCCCCTCTTTCCCTTGTACCTCAGGTTGCACTCACGCTGAACTCTCTCATCCAGAATCGACGCCCACAGAAACCTTTCCACCCCCACGTTGACACGTTTGTTCCATGCCTCACCAGTCGCCGCCCAGCATCATGACGAGATATCGACTGGGCTATAGCCCTCAACGGCGTATGTCTCTTGCCTTTTCTAAAATTCTACTTTCAGAGTGGTTCTGACTCGTAACCACTTTCAGCCTACCCATGGCTCTGGACGACGCCGCTTGCGATTCTGATCATGTTAACTGCAGCGATTCTTTTCATTCTGGTCAACAGTCCGTTTTTCAGTGCCAATGATACGAGTCGATGCTGATATTCTTGATATTCCTGGCAGTCCCGCTTTCCGCATACGAAACTGTACAAGAGTTCACTTATTTTCCGAATTCCTCTGTCCCACCTCCGCCCTTAAGCGGTCTGGTGCCCTCTGCCCTGCGCCAGTCCACCAACCACTTCTCGCCTCAGCATCTGGACGTCGGCCAGTCATTTCGACTGAACAACTCGGCTCTTTCCTACACGATCGGTAGCGCATTTGACTCGGTCGAAAACGGGAGACCAGTAACTTCATTCCCGTACTACAATAACCCATTCTCGGAAGGATGTGATGTGGTGCGTCGGTTGTCATTTGTTTTTGTCTACTCAACCAAGCCAACGCTACCTAGACAAATGTCTCCGCCGTCGTTCAAACCCATACGGCGGACTCGGCGAAACGGTATCAGTACTACGACTACTCCGTCTCAGTAAGTTCAAGTTTCCTTCGCTTTCGCAATCCTTCGCGTGCTGAAAGGTTTGAAGGGTTTTGTTACGTGCACAAGCCCAACATCATTTGAAATGAGTTGGAACTTCGATGGCGGCTCAGCTCTGGACACGGGGTTGTCGCCATCCTTACTGGATGTTTTTGGGCGAGACTTGGTGAGTGCCGCATGTAGAATTAAAGACATCGTTCAAAAAGCTGAACGGTTTATTACAGAGAGCAGCAATGTGGTATGGGTGAGCACTGTCATTTGGAGGTCTTCTGAGTCTGATGATAGACGTACAGAGTTATGGGGTATTCAAGCCAGTCCTCCCCCACGGATGCGTTCTCAGGACAAGGTGTCATCAGGGTCACCGCACGCCCGTGTTGCACATGCAATGCACGTATGGACTCGGCTGCCCTACAGGAAGATCGCTTGCAGCTCACCAGCGAGCCTTGCCGTTCACAAACGAGTCAATTTATTGGCTTGACTGGACAACTGACGAATACCACGAGTAACTTCGCCCCCTGGGGCTACTACTGGTCAGTCGCCAACACCACTAGCCTCTTTTCGGGCGCGGACCCTCAGTTCCGGAAAGGCTACATCGGTGTCAACGACCTCTCAGCGCTGGACACACCGTTTCAGAACCTTTTCCAGATCATGTATCATCTTGTTCGCAGCGACCTCGGCGTCGTTTTCAACAACCAAATTTTCGATTCGGCGGACATGTTCAACAAGAGTATCCTTGCTCTGGACGTTCCGGCGGATCTCATTACCTACGATGGTTCTCCTTTTGGCACGCTTGGACCTTCTGCGGCTAATACAATGCGGGCTGCTACATCGAACCCAACGATGATGGAAGAGTGGCGGAAGTCCGTGGCTCTGATGACGGGGACAGACCGTGTGCCAGTCCTCGAGTATCTTCGTCCCGTTTCTCGGCGGAAGTCTTTGGGATCAGCCATAGTGGCGGTTTTTGTCGCCACATTCACGATGCTTTCGGCCGTGTGGACAATTTTTGGTCTCGTCGCCCAGGGGTTGGTTAAAGTGTCTCAACAAGATAAAGGTGCGTCGCGCGTTAGTTCAGATTATCCATTGTTCGCAATTTAGTCTGAAATGTACCAATGTAGTTCCACTGCCTGCCTATCGAACAAAGCAAAGTTCGGATTGCGAGTCAAATTTTTTTTTGCCCAGGTCTATGCTGACTTGACTGGATAGATGTGGATGCTACCGAACTAGAGTTACTTTCTGATGATGATCGAGTCAATGATCTTTTGCAACGGATCACCTTGTTAACGAAGCGGATGGAGGAGATAGAGTCAGCGAAGCGGGACTGAAGTCGCCAGTCAGCGCGTGAATATAATGACCGTGATTCGAAATACACACTGGATGAATAAATGCGATATTCCTTGTGATCAAACGGCGCCAATGGAATACCGTATCGAAATTCTTGTAGTTGGAGTAGCTGTAGCCTAATATATACGACTTCTGCGAACGAGAGAGTCTAGTACCTTCCATAATCTAAATCCAGTGCCACCTTTGAAACGCATTAAATTGTTCAATGTTGATAAATTGTATAAAAAATAATCTTGGAATGTAGGTTGGCTGCTCGGTGCCGGGAGATGTCTTCCGTTATACAAGTAATTTTACTTCTCGGCTTGTGCTGGCTTTGCTCTGTGCACAGCTGACAGCAAAACAAACCACACACAAGTATGCGACCAGTAACGCCCACGTGGCCGTTACCGCGTTACAATCTTTCCTTTTCGCTACCACGATGTCGCTCCGAGACCCGGGTGAAGCCTCTCAGTGTGTCCCCTACGTCAGATCGAACATCTAGTCCCTTAGTCCAAACTAACCATTCTTGTAGGTTTCGCATCTCAGCCCGCGATTTATTCGCCAGCTAATAAGTGGCCACATTTGGGCCACATGCTAGCTCTGCGGTAGGTAAGTGCTCAACGACAGCCTCTCGCATCGCCCAGACTGCTTGATTGTTCAAGTCTTCTTTTTTTCTTATCTTTTCTTCAAAAATCTTCTACGCAGTCAACGACGCGGATAAGTCACAAAAGCGCCGCTGGGATGATGGGGTCGAACTTCGCAACGAGGTAACACCTCGACTCATGTCGTCCGCTCGAGGAGCACCACACAAAGAACCATTCGTCAATCATCTATGACCTTACACCGGTCTTGAACCTCAGGGATATTAACAGGGAGTATGTGACAAGATGAACCAGTTTCCCATGTGTGCGGAATATCCGTATATACTCACGCTCATACTTTTGCGGGCTTCCGAACGCAATTCAGTCTCGTGCGTCATTTCATCGATCCATCTTTTCTCGCTTGTCGGGCTCTGCACCATGCGTCCTGACTTTGACCTATTTTGACCGATCAGATCATGATCTTTCATTCGACTCGGAAGCGCTGGGAAATTCTCTACAGGTCATACCTCAGCCTCCCTTGCCTCAGCCAGGTTCTGGGAGATACACTTCGACTTGGTCGTTTCAAGACAGCTGGAATGCATTCACCGGGCAAATCACGACTCCGGTACGCACACGGTCCATAGAAAAGTTCTCTGTTCTGTTGCTTGATTGGTTCCGTGGAAGCATCTTTCCGGATTTCGTAACGCACCACTATCGTATATATATAACACAGAAGCCTTGGTACGCGGAGCTTCGAGGTTGATACGTTTCCCCAACGCTGCCTTCATTCCCCCATGCCCCGCCTGCTGCCGCGCTTTGTAACCCGGTATAGAGTGGGATACCAACCTACGCTCCGTAGGTGTCCTGCTTTATGAATCTCTACAGCACAATTATGACGTTTCTTTTCCCTATGTACAGCGTACCGATGGCCCGGGACCACACCGCTCGCCTTCCTCATCATGTTAACCGCAACGATTCTTTTTATCCTTGTCAACAGTATGTTTCTCGAGGGTCAAGAGTTGCTGTTGATTTCTTTTTCTTGGTAGTTCCACTTTCTGCTTACGAAACTGTGCAAGAGTTTACTTATTTTCCGAACGCGTCTGCTCCGGCCCCACCTCTGAGCGGGCTGGTTCCCCCTTCCCTGCGTCCTTCCACCGATAAATTCTCACCACAACATTTGGATGTCGGGCAATCTTTTCGACTGAATAATTCAGCTCTTTTATATACAATCGTCAACGCGTTCGACTCCGTCGAAAATGGAAGACCGGTGACTTCGTTCCCGTACTCTAACAACCCATTCTCGAACGGTTGTGATGTCGTACGTTCCCGGCGACTAGTATGTTTCGATAGCTAAAAACATTGCTCTTCCACAGAAAAATATATCGGCCGGGGTCCAACTTTCCGTAGCCCAGGCTGCGGATCGATTTCAGTATTACGACTACTCCGTTTCGGTGAGCTGATGGCTAGAAACTCATAAGTGATAGGGCACTGTTGCTGATTGAGAGATTCTCAGGGTTTCATTACCTGTACCAGCCCAACCTTATTCGAGATGAGTTGGAACTTCGAAGGCGGTCGTTTGGATACAGGAATATCACCATCACTATTAGACGATTTTGGACAGGACTTGGTCAGCATCATGCCTGCTCCAACGTCTAGGCGCTGACTGAATCGCAATAGAGGGAAGCAGCCTGGTATGGGTAAGGACGGTCACACCTATTTCTCCTACAAGTTCTCAAAATGACGAACATAAGCGTACTGGGATCTCACGTGGATTTCACCGTTAATTTCACCGGGCAAGCTTACATCAGGGTCACTGCCCGCCCCTGTTGCAATTGCACTCCAGACCTCACGTCAAATGCTTTGGAGCAGGACCAACTGGATCTCGCACAAGAACCCTGCCGATCCGAACCCAGTCGGTTTATCGGATTAACAGGGCAAGCAACGAACACAACTGCACAAATCCAGCCCTGGGGATTCATCTGGTCGATTGCCAACACATCTAGCTTCTTCGCAGGTGCAGATCCTAGAACTCGGCAAGGCTACATCGGAACCAACGATCTCTCTGTGCTGGACAAACCACTACAGAACATAATGCAAATTATCTACCAGGTCGTTCGTCGCGACCTTGGTGTCATTTATAACAACCAGATCTTTGGCTCGGCGGATATGTTCAACCAGAGTATCGTTCCAGTGGACATTCCCGACAATGTAATTGGCGTAGATAACACTCCCTTCGGCAAAATCGGCTTCTCCATGGCGACTTCGATACGGGCCACCACGACCAACGAAACCATGATGGATGAGTGGCGAAAATCGCTGACTCTGATGACGGAGACGGACCGTGTACCTGTGCTCGAGTACCTTCGTCCGGTACCTCGACGCAAGGCGTTGGGGTCCGCAATAGTCAGTGTCTTCGTCGCGACCTTCACGATGCTGTCCGCCGTGTGGACCGTTTTCCATATCATCGCGGGGGCATTCGTTCGGGATAAAGGCTCGTTCTCATTATAGATTGTGGTTTTATCCTCATTGTGCCGCCGCAGACCAGTATGAACCCGCGTGGGATTGAAAGAACCGTGTAGAGCCTCAGGCCTCAGGTTCAACTTAATGGCGGATGTGTATGCGGTATCGGGAGTTTCAGTGGAATAATGTGATTCTTTGTACCGATCAGACATACGATTGACGATAAATACATAGATTCGAATTTGAGGACAAAATTTCGCTGAGAAAGAAGATCAGTCTCCTCAAAGTCTCCTCAAAATTCAAATCAACAGTTGACTCTCAGTCAGTAAACGGTAACACTGATGAAGCGGAGTTTCTTTTGATACTAGATCGTCACTATAGAGCGGCGGGCGGTTTGTGGATTAGTAAGTAACTTAGATGAAAAACGAAAGTGTTGTGGCTGAAGTTGCCGTTCCGGCGATCACCGAGTCATCACATCATTTCTGATCGGTAGGCTGTGCCCGATGCTGCTTGCCTTTCCCTTGCCTTTCCCTCACATCTCCTCGCCTCCCAATTTCTAGTACCTGTACTCTGTCTGTTTTATTCGAGCGCTTTGGGATCCGACTATTTCCACCAGCTCTTTTGCTCAGTTTTCGCTCTCGAATTCGAGGACTCGTGACTCGTGAGGTCACCGTCTGAGGTGTACTCGACAACCGAAACCCCACTTGTTGTGACACTCCGTGCTTCATCCGGAAAGGGTAGCGCCTCGAGTGGGCGGATATGACATTACTCATTCAAGGACCAGCAAATCTCACTCCCCAACCGTTCCAACCCAAGGTTCGCACCTATTCTGAATTTCTGATCGAAGCCAAAACTTATTCCTGCGATCCGGACTCTTTATCGTGATTCGTCCCTCAGAGTCCAGATCCTCCAAGAGAGTCGAACGAATGCCAGTGGTTCTCGACAGTGTCAGCTTCTGTCTACATCCTCATGGTATGTTTCGAATGGATTCCATCTAACAATCATGTTAAGTGGTGTTTCGTCGGCTTTGACGAGAGCAACACGTTCTCATTCTTGCGAGTAAAAATGCTATCGGTTGGAGCCCCTATCTTCCCTCTACATGTGAAGATTCTTTGTGGCGCAGCATAGCATTCGACGACAGTCTCTCAAAACACCCGACACCATGGAAACAACCGACCTCTTTGCAGCCTGCACCTCCTCTCAAAGTTCGGTCTCGCTACTAGGGCGTCCAGAATCCGGCTATTTGAACTCTTGCCTCCATTTCTTTCACTGCTTCACTAGTCTTTGAATTTTGACAGTGACGCCGCGGCTGGTCTATCTTGAGTATTTTCGCACACATCAGCACCCTCGAAACTAGGTATCATGATCGACCTACATACTTGGTGCTAAACACAAATGAACTCGATCGCCTCCCTGTATGTCCGGCTGAAATCACACCGGGGTGGAGCTCGCGACCAACAGGCAGGTCGATCTGTTCAAAGTGTGACCGGCTGTAACTGTACTTTTGCTTACAGGAATATAAACGCTCCCTGCCCATTCCTCGAACCTCAAGCTGGTCTTTGCCTTCCTTTCCTTCTTTTCGCCATCCTCTTAATTCCTCAATTTTAACTACTCACATCTACCATGTTAACCTCTGCTTTCTTGATGTTTTCGCTGCTCGGGCATACCCTCTCCGCGCCCACATTACTCTCACGGGACAATCCCTCCGACACCGATTTGTTACTTTCCTGCCCTGGTGCTGCTGGTACGGGTTTAATTTTTCCAAGGTCGCTCGTTTGATAATCGTACAGGGTCCCCGAATATCAAACGAGCGGATAAATGCACCCTCGTCAACATTGTCAACAATCCTGATACCACTCTGCAATACAACGTCGGGAATGTTCAGGGAAAGTAAGTGCTATCACTTATGATTTCGGAGACGTGTTGCGCTAACGCACCACCGTTGATAGCTGCGAAGGTGGAACGAATCCTGTAATGCTTACGATTGGCGGCCAGACAACGACCAGCACTACGACCACTGCCAGCGCCAACGTCGGAATCAGCTTTGAGGGGATTAATATCGGCGGTGGATTGAGTTCGGGAGATACGAAGTCTTCAACCCAGTCAAATTCGACGATGATTACGATTGCGCCCGGGAGGCAATCTGTTATGACGATGGGCGTCTTGGCGCACTCGCAATCCGGGAATGTTCAAGTTAATTTTGGGAGTAGAGTCGATGATCATTTCATCGTATGTGACTTTTCTTCTCTTCAGGTATTGAAGTACTGATATTTATGCCGCTTTTCTTAGTGGTTCACCGGCGCTGTTATCACGCAAACGGTTCCGACAGACCAGATCACCTTTGATGTACACGAGACGGCGTGTGGTGAGTTTGCTTTGGCGGAGGACATCGAAGCTCGAGCTGATCATTCGATAGGCACCAATGCGTTGGACTTCAACAACCATTCCTGAGGAAACTCTGGGGATGATGGATTGGAGCAATGTCTATATATTCACATATGCACGGAAAGTTAATTTGAGATCGGATCTCTGATTTCTGCGGTCATATTCAACGGAAGATGTCAGTGAGAATGAGTGTCGGCACAGTGGCAAAATTGAGAATTTGACGCATGTCTCAGATTTCGCGACATTACACCCCGAACGAGATTTTCAAATGAATCTACCATGGCAAGGCGGATGATATAAAAGTAGAATTAAACCCTCCCAATTAATCAGAAGCCACCCAGCGTACATCAAAATATCCTACGAGGTATTGGTGAAATCGAGGGGATCGGTGCCTGTACAACAAAGTTCAGTCTGAATTGCACGTCGTAATCATTTGCAGGAACTCACCACATTTCGTCTCGTGCACATCAAACGTGATCTCGTCGGTAGGAATCGTCTGGGTTATAACCGTGCCGGTGAACCACTACACAGATAGAAATGTAGGTCAATTTATGTAATAAACCTGACCATTGAACTGAATCGCCAACAAAGGAAACGCAAACTCACAATGAAATGACCATCGACTCTATCCCCGTAATTGACTTGAACATTTCCGGACTGCGAATGCGCTAGGACGCTCATGGTCATCACGGCCTGCCTGCCAGGATTGACTATGATCGCCGTTGAGTTGGATTTGGTTGAGGAGGTGGATTTTGAAGACTCGATGCCGCCGCCGATGCTGATGCCTTCGAAGTCGATTCCGAGGTCGGCGCTGGCTGTGGTGGTGGTTTCTGTGGTTGATTCGCCGCCGACGGTGAGCGATACGGGGTTGGTCCCGCCTTCGCAGCTGTTGTTCAAATCGAAGCGCATCAGCCATACGGTTTCACACTTATGTGTAGGTAAATGTAGACGCACTTTCCCTGGACGTTCCCGACGTTATATTGCAGGTGTGTATCGGGATTATTGACGATGTTGATGAGGGTGCATTTGTCCGCCCGCTCGACGTTTTTGGAACCTTTGTCATATTGAACAGGTGTTTGGAAGGGAGGAAGAAAGAAAGAATAGTAGGTAGGATGAACTCACCGGGGCCGCCGGGGCAGGATGCGAATAAATCGTTGTCTGAGGGTTGGTTGTCCCGAATTTGAAAGAATGTGCCAGTGGGAGCGGATAATGTGTGGCCGAGCAGCACGAAAATCAGCAAGGTTGAAGAGAAGGTGAACATGTTGTTGTGTGGAAACAAGAGGCGAGATAAGAATTCAATTATGAGATGAAGAAGGGGAAAGGGATTGAAGGGAAGGACTAGCTTGAGGGGATGAGGCTGACAGGTGCGTGTTTTATACTGTATCTCTGGAAAGCCGGTGAATATAGGCCGAATGTGCTTCAATTTCAGCTGTTGTTTCGAGAGAATATCGAGGATCCGAGATCGGCGAGAACCACCCTGAGGTTTCAGGTGAATTTTTAGCACGAAACTTTAACATAGGCAATGACTGAAATAGAGCCGAGGTGCACGCTTAGGAGCCAATCTCGTCATGAGCGAAGGCTTCGGCTGAACTATCTTGTGGTCTACACGCGCAAGACCTTGCACAGAGTTTGCCTGATAAGGCGAGAATACCTAGGAACGTCGGAAATCATTTTCATGGAATCTGTCAATGTCTGATATTTACTCACTTGGTAGTCTCCGTCGTTGACAATAGTCTTGCACCCCAAAAGATACGAAGCAAGGTGGGAGATCATGGAAATAGACATAGAACCCAGGTGAGAAAGAGATCGGTTGAGCGAGCAACAATTCGAGATAAATCGACTGCGGGGGAAATGACTAAACTTCGAGACGTGCCATGGTCGTTCCGAATCATGGGTTATGAGCGTATTCCAGCGATTGTGATAACTATTTGAGCTGGTTTTCTGCGCACGGACCCATTGGATAGTGAATACGGTCTGGAACTGACTTGAGATCTACCGCAGAGCAGTTACGCAGATTGAGTTGCAGGGTGTTCACCTCGAAGGGGTGACGCTGAGGGGAGTAGGAAGTTAATATTAGCGTTCATTTTCAAGGCATCTGTCAGTGAGTATAAATATTTCTAGCTACTCACTCGGTATTGGTATTCTTCGTCGTTGGGAATGACGCAGCTAGGTTTGTACCCCGGGAGATGAGTGCTAAGTGAGATCATCGGTATTTCGGAAATCGAGCCTTGAGTATGTCGCATCTTTGTTCTGTGTCAAGTCGTCGCCTTCTGATTGAGAGACCGCCGCCGAGAGCATGGAAATAGCCATACATACAGGCCACTTGAAGTGAGAGGAAACTCGCAAATGCCAGAGCTAGCTCGTCGAAGTGAGCACTTGTCCATGATAACTTGGAATCTGCCGCGCGTGTACGAGCAGCAACAATTTGTATCCACTAAGTAACTCACTTAGATTTTTTGAGCGGATAGCATTTTTACGACGAAGCGCCACCTGGCATGATATGATAGTTAGATGAATAAGAATGAGATCGAAGCCGCCACTGTCCAGTGCCAAGAAGACGCACTGTAAATAGATGCTGACACCGTTGGGAATGATTTTCCTGGAGATCTCGGGCCTCGAGCGAAGATGAGTATAGCTGGGACAATTTTCGTTTCAGCTAGAAAATTTAAGTGGGAACGAGAGTTGTTTGTTGGGCCTTAAGAGCTAGGAGCCGCCCGCTTTGAATAAGAGCATGGTGGGATCGTATCGTATGTAATAATGTATATTCGGAGAATCGAGGCTTCTGTTGCGTATTAAGGATCACCTTCTGATTGATCAAAGAGACCGCCGCCAAGAGCATGGAAAATGGAACCCAGGTCAGAGACTCGGAGAAATCAGAGGGGCGAGGCAAGAAGAGCAAGGATTCGAGATAAATTATAACTCGATTGGAGGGAAACGACAGAAATCTGAGACGCGTGATGAGGAAGTTCCGGTGAGTGTGATGAATTGGAGGCAGAAACTCAGTGAGGACTGGCAAGCGAGACTCAGATCCCGCATCCCGATTCCCTGCAGACAATGTAGATTGGACATGGGACCGAAGCTACAGAACGTCCCCGCATCCTGAGTTGCAGGGTGTTCGCCTCGAAGGAAGGATTGACCCTAGCCCAGGCGCAGCTTCAGGAGCGAGCAGAAGTTGCAGAACTCTTGGCAGAACTTAGATGACCCGAACACTGAGCGCCGGACAGAAGATCAAGAGCGGACGAGATTGGGACCAGAGTACGTAGTTCAAGCTTGCGGAGCTGCCGCAGTAGCAGTCAATTCAGCGATTCGCGTTGGCGTCGTCGGTGGAGCAGGAGGAGGTTGGAGAGTAGTCTGTATTTTGCCACGGGGGTGATGCACGGAGGTGGGCATAATGCCGTAATGTACGGATTGGGAAATAGTTCCCACCCGCCATTTGCCACATACAACCACTGTGCCCCCGTCTATTGCTTGATTTTAGGGATAGGTCACTTGGAATAGAATAGCTGAATATGTATGCGAAGTCAGAATAAGTTTTTCGAATCATAGGAACGAGAATTCGTGATACAGCGGATGGCCGGCGGCCAACCCGCCCAAATATGATCTCCTTCAATTCTCAACCATTTTCTTCCGTTCAAGTTGGGAGCTTTGTCTAATTTGCGTTCTAAGAACGGTCCGAAAGATGGAGTAAAGAAAAGCGCGTCGTAAGATACGCAACGACGCGATTAATTTAAATTGATCCAAATCATTACGGCATTAGCCTCACCTCCAATCACGGATGTCAGCAACTTGACAGACTACATACACCGCAGGTACGAGGACCATTTGTATGTAGCGTCTGTTTACAAGAGACTAGTTGGAGAGCGTTGATGGCGGGGTGATGAATGAGTCACATAGTTCGGTGATTCCCTCTGTAACGAGTTATCGAGTGTGAGTCTGTGCAAGAGACTAGTGATTCCCGTCCGGCAGCCCAAGTCGAGCTTTAACACTAGTGTTTCGTTTTCCTCTGAATCGGAGTTGAATTCCGTTGGAGATGGTCTGAGCGTGGTTTGGTTTTTGCAAGCGGTGAAAAGAAATTGGCGCTGGGGGTGGTTGTTGGTCATGGGGTGTTTAAATTTACAGTAGATTCCAAAGAGGTCTCAGATCTGAGACATACTTTGACGGCATGTCTCAGAACAATTTCAAGTACTGTACTTTGTCGGGGTCGTGATCCATCCACTACATACAGACTAAATGACAACACATCGTGCTTTTTGAACCACTCAAATTACATAAACTTTCAAAAATCGAAAGGGTTGCAGCAGAAAAAATTACAACATCTTGTGGATTTTCGCCACGCGAGCGCCCCGGGAATCACGATCAATTAACGTTAATTAAAGACCCCGCGTTGCCGCTCCACCCGTCAGCACCCGCACCGTCGTCAGCGTTTCACTGTATGTAAGCGGGAAATTGTACGAGAAGGCGGGCGGGCAGGGGCGGGCCGTGCGCACCGGGATTTACCGGGAACGGCCGACGCGTGGCAGCGTGGGTGGTTTCAGGTGGTTTCACGTTTGTCATACGTGACGGGAGTGACAGGAGGAAGAAGAAAGAAGGTGATTGGCTGGCCGCTTGCCGCCTCCGCCACATACGCCAGCGATTACGATTGCTACTCTAATTGCTTGTCAGCGACGCCCACATCGACGACCCCCTCTTCCACCCCCACCCCATCCTCCTCCCTGCCCCGACCCGGTTGAAGAACCGAAACGAAAGCGAGAGAAGCCTGGACTGACTGACTAAAGGAGCTCCCTCGATCCACGGACGAAGTGGAAATCGCATCGCGTTATCATCGGCTGTTGGCGGCAATCGTTTTTGCCGTCGCCACTTCCTTGCTTTCTCTCGCTCTCACCCACCGAGGAAAGTGTAGCGAGCGGTTTTCTTTCTTCCTCCCTCCTCCATCTTCGCTCCGACCGACCTACGCCTCGTCCTTGACTCACCCCGAGCCCAGTCGACGTCGTCGTATTCATCTACCCGCTACCCTATCTTCGTCTATTCACCGTTCTTTTCGTCTTCCTCTTTCCGCGCGACACCTCAGCCTCGCCACTCTCCGAGGTCACCTACTACTCGGATCCCTCCTCAGTCCTCAGAAGAACGAATTTGAAGCAAGATGGGCGGCTGCGTATCCTCACCCGTGGCTCCAGGCGCCGAAGTGACGGACCGAGACCGACAGATGCATCGGCAGGCGGAGAAAGCGCTGAAGGAGGCGAAGCAGAAGATGGCTGTTCAGGTTAAGGTGGGTCTTGCCTCCCCTTTCCTTCGCGGTTTCGTGCTAGGACGCTCCACCCGCCGTTCCCGGATACACTCCGGCGTTCCCCGCTCTCCTTCCTCGCTTCCCCCCGCATACACATCGCATTCCCCGCCTTCGAGCATACAGAAAGATGACTGACTGATAAACAGGTCCTCCTCCTCGGCTCCGGCGACTCCGGCAAATCCACCATCCTCAAACAAATGCGCCTCATCCACAAAGTTCCCTTCTCCCCACAAGAAACCGAGTCCTTCCGCCAACTCGTATTCGAGAACCTCACCCGGGGGCTGAAATACCTCCTCGACGCTCTACCCGACATGGAGCTCGAACTCCCTTCCTCTTACTCTCCCTCCAGCATGCAAACGCGGACGAGTGATAATGGTGATGAGGAGCAATGGGTAAAGGGGTGGGCGCCGGGGGAGGTGGGCGGGCTGGTAAGGGGGACGAAGGGGATGCCGGCGCGGGATAAGGAGGGCGTGAGGGGGGAGGGGATTGTGGAGGATGTGGAGTTTGTGGAGAGGGCGGAGGATCTGGGCGATGGGGAGCCGTTTCCGATGCGGTATTATGGGGTGCGTTCTCGATTCTATATAATCTTTCTTTGAATTTTGTGTTTATTCATCTGCTCTCCCGCAGCCGCTCTCAAGACTATGGAATGAGGAGGTCGTGAAGACGGCGTGGAGTCGGGGGAACGAGGCGGCGGTGCCGGAGAAGTGAGTTTTTATGTCTTTCGTTCTTTCATTCGGTTGCTTGCTGTGTGGCTATCTATCTCCCTACCCTACGCCCACCGCCCTTTACCTTCCTCTCGATCTCCCCATATCCCTCCTTTTGCTTTCTCTTCTCCTCCTCCCCGTCCCGCTCCCCCTTCTTCCCCACCCCGCTCCGCTCCCCTTCCTCTTTATCCTCTTCATCCCCTTTTCTCTCTTCTTAGTATCGGACGCTGACACGTCCTCCAGTCTCCACTACTTCTTCTCCGACCTCCCGCGCCTCTTCGACCCCCTCTACGTCCCCACCGAGCAGGACATCGTCCGCGCGCGCGCGCGGACGATCGGGATCACCGAGACGACGTTTATGTTAAGGGAGCATGAGATGTTGATGGTTGATGTGAGTGTTTTTCTTTTGGGTTTTGAGTTTTTGGGTTTTGCGACGAGTTGTTGCTTGGAGAAGTTGGAGAGGCGGGTGGTGGACGGGGGAGCGAGTGTTCGAGATGCCTGATTTTGGGGGATTTATTTCCCAGCTCGAGCTTGCCCTAATCCTGGGACTGTGCCGGCGGAGGGTGACAGGCGGGAGATTGGGCGGCGGCGACGAAGCCCAGCTTGTCGTCTCGTCTTTGTGGAGCCTCTGCCGTTGCGGGGCTGGCGTGCGACGTGGCAGATTAGGGGGCACATCTGTCGAACTTTAGATGGGATGGGGTATCAGTGGAGGTGGGGAGAGAGTGTCTCCTGGGGCGCGCATCTGTCGATCTTTGTATGGGGTATTCGTGGAGGTGGGGATAGAGCGCTGCCCGCCCGATGCGGGGGGAGAAGTCTTTTCGTCGGCGGTGTGTGTGGCGGCGTCGATCGATGACTGCCGTCTGCCGTCTGTCTGCTGGAGCGGGATAAAGTCGTTCGAGTGATACGTTGGCGATGTGCGCTATGTATGGCGTCACCGCGACGGGGGCGATGTGGGTGCGGAAATAGAGAAGGCCGGCGGGGCCGCATATACTGTGTTGCTGCCCCGTCCGTCTTTTCCTTGAGGGGCGCACATCTGTCGATCTTTTGGATCGTATGGGTCGGGCGGGGATAGACCGCCCTTCTGCCGGGGCAAGTCTTCGTGTGGCGGGGGGTGATGGACGTCTGTTTGCCGTCTGCTATCTGGTACTGGCGGGGATAAAGTCCTTCGGGATACCGATACCGAGACCGATACGTCGACGAGCGGGGGATAGTAGCACTGTCCGCTATGCCTAGCCATCTGGCTCGCTGGGTATCGTAATCCCAGTAACGTTCGGGAGCGCTGTTGGGGTCCGAGATGCGGAGGCAGAGCACCGCGATACGCTCGTTGCTGTCGCTGTCCCCGGGACTCTGGAGCTTTTCAGTGGACCTTCACATATGCCCATCTCCCGTCTTTTACTCTTTGGGCGCTAAGAAGGCGTCTCTCCTCTTTTCTTCTTTCTCATCTGCCCTCCTCCCCTCCCTCCCTCCCCTCTCCTCTTTTTTTCTCCTTTTTTGTCCCCTCTCTTCCCTTTACCCCTTTTCATCCCCAACGGACGCTAATTTCTACCCTCCCAGGTCGGCGGCCAAAAATCCGAACGCCGCAAATGGATCCACTGCTTCCAGGACGTCACCTCCATACTCTTCCTCGTCAGTCTGAGCGGGTACGATCAGTGTCTTGTGGAGGATCGGGATGCGGTGAGTTTTTGAGTTTTTTTTCGTTCGCTCGACGATTTGGGGTTTTTGTGGGGGGGAGGAGTTGATGGAGTTACGTCCCTGTGATATACCGTCATGACCGCTGGGCGATGCGGCTGGGCTTGATTTGTTTTTGAGTTTGGTTTTGAGACGATGCTAGGCTATTGCGTGTTGTGGTGACGATGAGCGTATCTCGGGCAGGGTGGGAGGCGACGTGGCGAGGCCGGTCGGCGGCAAGGCAAGGCGGGAGGCGATGGTGTTGTCTGCGAATGGGCTCGTGTCGCCGCTTGGATCTGGGTGACTGATGACCCGTTGGCTTCGTGAGGAGAGGATGATGTAGGTGGGGTGGTAGGAGAGCTGGCTCGTCCCGCCGCTGGTGGTTGGCTGGTGTCGGCTGTGGCTGGGGATACGTTGCGCGACCCAAGGATCGTGGTCGTGGCTGCCCTGCTGCTGGATTGACGTGGCGGCGGTGGTCGTGGTGTGTCGAGACGAGGATGAGGATGAGAGCAGTGTCGTTGATGACCTCGCGGATTACGGGGTCGATGGTCGATGCGATGTCGATGCGGATGGTGATGTGGATGGTCGATGTGGATGCGGATGTCGAAGGGGTCGATGAGTCTGCACAACAGTGGCGATGTCACCCCGATTGGTATCATCTACGAGGACGTGCTGTCGAGGATGCAGGCAGCAGTTGAGGCAGGGCAAGAGGTTCTCTCCTCTCCTCCGTCTCCGTTTTTCGTCGCTCGATGCTTCTCCTTCACCTTCCATACATCCTCATACTCATACTGACCAAAACCTCCCTTTCCTGCAGAATCAAATGCAAGACGCGATGACCATCTGGGACTCGATATGTCATTCGCAGTGGTTTAAGCAGACATCGATTGTATGTCTTCACTTTTTGTTTTGTTTCTCTTTTTTTTCTACCTACGTATCTCTTTCTTCTCGGATGTTCTTACTCATACTTTTCCTGCGCCCCTTTGTCATTCTCGCGCCTTGCTCGCTAACCCTCATACTCGTCGCCGCTTTGTGTACTCCATGCGCGGCTTTCTCTCCGCCGAGACATCTTCTCGTCTTACTCATATCCTCCCCCGTGCCCCTCCACTTTCTCTATCCACTGCTGTTCCTTTTGTGTGCTTTGTCTCCTTTCCCCCGCCCTTCGTACCCCACTGCGCCTTCTACTCCTCCTCCTTTCTCTCCCCCCGTACCTCTACTCGTCCTTTCTCCCCGCCCTTCCCTCCCCCTTCTCTACCCGGGCCACTCCTTGATCCAAACAGCGCTAACGTCTTTCTCCCTACAGATCCTCTTCCTCAACAAAGACGACCTGTTCCAGCAGAAGATCAAGACGTCGGATATCAAGAGTTTCTTCCCTGTGAGTTTGTTGTTCTGTCCTTTGTCTTTTGGTGTTTTTGGCTGGGGTGGGGATCGGTGCGGGTGGTGTTTTGGGTGGCGGAGATGTGGACGCGGGCATGTCCTCCATGCTTGTCGGTGCCTTGAGGGATCGAGGCCCCAAGGCACCGAGAACGGGGAGGGGGAGGGCGGCACGCGCTGTGCGCGGACGCCTTGGTTTCGAATGCTTCGTCGTTCGTCGGTGATGGCCCCGCGGGTCGTTTGGGTCGGGACAGTCTTGGTGGTGTGTTGCGCGCAAGCGTGCAGCTCAGTCGCGGGCGATCGAGGTGACGTCTCATGGTGTTGGAGGTCAGTACCTCCGGTGGTATTGACGCTGTCAGAGGGTACCTCGTCCGTTCTCTCGTCTCTCTTCTTATTTCTCATCACCTTCTTTCCTCATCTCCCTCGTCCCCCGCCCTCACTAACCCACCTTACTCTCCATCCAGGACTACGACGGCGAACCCGGCAGCGCGCACGCGGGCCGCGACTACTTCAAGCGGAGGTTTGGCCGCCTCGCGCAGAAGGCGGGGAGAGCGAAGGAGAGGGAGATTTATATTCAGTGAGTTGTCGATTTCCTTGTGAGGGGGAGGGGCAGGCGTTGGCGTCCAGAGCTTTGTGTTAGTGAAGAGTTCGGATGCACGCTGGGGCGTTCGGGCTGCGGCGGCGCTGCCCTGTCGATCTCGGCGATCGGGAGGTATCCGAGATGGAGTACCGGGGATGCTGGCAAGGGAAGAAGCAGTGACGATCATTCGGGCGCGAGGTCGTGGTGGGATTGTGGTCTCTATCCTCCGTTCGTCGCCGAAATGCCTCAAATTTGGGGGAAGGCGCACAGAGATAGATCTGCCGTCCCCGTGCAACGCTTATCGTTAGTGGAAGCCGGGAGCGTGTGCGGCTCGATGTCGTGTACGCGAAAATGCGGGAGGCGTTCGCGCAGGCAGCTCCGGGCAGGCGGCAGGTAGACGTGGCGGTCAACGCTGCGGCCCTTCGTCGAACGCAGGTGCCCGACACGCGACACGGATGTGAGCAGCGCGCATGCGACGATGGTGGCGTCGAGCTCGTGTCTCCTCCGGACTTTCCTTTTGGGGACACATTCCTACCTCTTGTCACTTGTTAACTCGTTCACCCAGTATCACAACGGCGACAGACACAGAGCTGTTGCGGGTCATCATGGCTGCAGTCGAAGGTGCGTGTCTCAAATTTTGCTTACTCCTCTCACTAACAATGTTGCAGAGTGAGTCCTTCCTATTCTTTTAATTTCTGCCCTCCCCCTTTCTTTCTTCCTTCGTGGACGGCATTTGCGCGCTCCCCCACTCCCTCAATCCGAAGCAGATTGCTCAACGCCGCCGCTTCCCCTAGCATTGTCTTGCGGTCAAATCTCGCCGGTGCGGCGCTCATCTAGCAACACCCGCGCACTTCCATTCGCTTTCGTTTTCCTGCGTCACCCCTCCTACCCGCCCTTCGTTCCCTTCGTCGTTCCTTATTATTTTTCTCCCTTTTATTTTTCTTTCTTGCTTCCGCCCCGCGAACACCGTTATTTATCAGCGTCCCGCTTTCTTTCTTTTTATTATCATCCTTCCATCGCTGTGTAACAATCGTCCATCAAAATCCAAATCTTGCCTTGACAAATCGACGACCGAATCGGAAACTCGTTCCATGCGACCCACATACGGGATTCCACGATGCGCATCATGATGACGCCTTTCTCGCCATCCGGGATTCGCGGGAACAATAGTTCCATTGTCAGCAAAAATGTGCGTCTCTTCCTTTTGAATGTCCCTTGTCCGCTGGTATTGATGTACCTTGCGTAGATTCGATCCATCATGCTATGAACGACCATCTGCTGTGCTGCGATCTGCGTGCGGGCACGGCGGATGATTTGGGGGAGAAAAAGAAATGCCATGCTCCGTTC
The DNA here is from genome assembly GCA_037176885.1 of Favolaschia claudopus. NCBI lineage: Eukaryota > Fungi > Basidiomycota > Agaricomycetes > Agaricales > Mycenaceae > Favolaschia > Favolaschia claudopus. The sequence goes on from JAWWNJ010000015.1 coordinate 266,015, forward strand.
CGCGTGCCATGGGTTGTTATAATGACTAGGCTCCGGGAGTCGGACGTTGAGATCTATTCGTGGTTCGCTTGATTATTAACTTCCTTCCTTATCGTGTATGAGTACCATCTCGCATTGCCCGCTTTTCTACTTCTCATCTACCACATACAGTATATACACTAGTTACCACACATACCTGCACTGTTCGTCATGCTCATCCATTCATTCACTTTCTCCACTACTTTCTACGTATGCATACTTGAATGCTAGTGCGTAGTTTTCCCTGATCGTGCTTCTGATTTCGATGTCTTTCTTGATCTGTTCATCTATTGATTGGATGTACACTCGACTTGTTCCTCGGAGGCTGCAGAGGCGGGATGCCGTGCTTTGAGTTCGCAGCGACCCGTCCTCAATACATTCGCATTAAGTTTCACCAGAATATTAATGTAACTCTACTATATTGGTATCTACGTACAGTCATTAAACGTGTCGCAGCTGGACCTAAGTTGCTTTCGTATTGAGACTGATCATTGGTGGTTTTGAGAAGGAGGAAGAAGGAGGTCGAGTCTGCGCGGCGTAAATCAGGACGATAAATTCTCGCTTTGGCCAGTTCTTGATCTGGAGGACGGGTAAATTTTTTTGATCGTTGTGATTCGTCGTACCACAGTACTTAATTTACACGGGAAGGTATAATTTGAGCGCATCCTGCTGATTTCCGTTCGTTCCATACATCGCCGACAATACCGCTCTCATGCCCTTGAGCGTGTTGAGGACCTTGGCTGCAATGGCCGACAGAATGACTGCCGTCAACATGAGGAGGAAGATTGACCCCGTTATACCAAAGGCAATGATGCCGGGTGCACTACTCCTTGGCGGATCCGGAAGAGACATGTCAGAGTCGTTCCGGAGAAAGAATATGGTGAGATTGAGAATGGTGAGAGATGCGCCGACGGAGAGGAAAGAAAGGCTCATGACGAGGCTGCCAGTGTATCGAGAATTCAACCACAGGGTTTGAACAGTGTCAGAGTGGAAGGAACACGTACCCAATCACAATAGTCCAAAACGGTTGACTTGCAAACTTGACCTCATTCTTCAAATTTGCGCCCCATCGCAGCAAGGTCTGAACTGTAACGGGAAGCAGAAAGCCAATGGAGAAGAACGGGAACGAGTAGCACATCAGTCCAACGTCGCCTCGAGTCGCACTAGAAATCGTATCAAAATCCCAAGTGTGCAAGCACACTGTAAAGGCAGCGTACCCGAACACTGTTGAGTACACTAAGCCGGCACCAAGCGTTGAGATGGCAACAAGAGCAGTAGCGAGGTCATCCGTCAATCCGCTCATAACCTAACCCGAAAATCAGAAAACTGCGGGAGCGCGAAGTATAAATCCATCCCTGGCACCAGTCTCTCAAACCTCTGAAACAAGTGAACTCCGCAGTCGCCTGAGTCGCCACCAAGTGCGCAAAATTTGCCAAGTCTTCGTCAACATCTTGAAGCTGAAAAAAAGCAAGTTAGTGATTTGATCTCCCGGTTATGATCCCTGACGAACATGAGACCGTAACGCTTTAGTCTGTTTAATACTCTCGCAGTAATCGTTCATAAGCTGCATATCTTCTGGTCGGAGATGATCTTCAGCTTTTCCGAGACCCCCGATCGAAGGGACGATGTCCAAGACCTCATATGTTCTGGTACTGTTAACCATAGACGGTCGAATACCCATCTTGCGTGTTTTGAGGCTCTAAAATTGCCATATCAACTGTTGAGCAAGGCATCTAATCGGCGAAGACTCCACCTTGTCGATGATCCCATCGATATGTTCGATTTCGTCGTCCCACTGTAGACAGTTAGCAACACATTTGCCGTAGAAAAAAAACCAGAATCGAACCTGTTCCGGCGGGTCACTCAGGTTCAGTCTGTCGACGAGTTGGTTGAGTTGAGAAAGACGCCGAAGCCGAGAAACCAGATACTAGAAATGGGGAGAACTCTGCAAGATATTCAGTTTGAATCAGGGCCAACTCACGAGTTGCTTGATTCTCTTTCTGTGCTCATTATAATTGGTAACTTGACTTGAAAAGGTCGTTCTGAAGTACGCCTGCAGCGCTAATTCAGCCCAATTTCTACTTTGGGATGAAACTAACGTCTTTGGAGATATAGGCTCGGGATGTTGTAGGCGCCACGAAACGCAGGAAGGCTTGGAGAACTGCAAATTCCGAAGTATCAATAAATTTCGATTTGGTACTCCTCGCAATAAGCACCTACTTGCATCTCCTATCCCCCGACGTTCGGCGTTTTGAACATTGACCCCGGTAAATTGCGCATACCAAGGATGAGCCTTCTCGTTTGTCGACTCAGCAGACATGATGGGCGAGAGAAGGCAATGGCGAGCTGCACGCTATACACGTTGCTCGTATTAATATATCGATCTCAGAATGACATACACAATGATTGGTCCATGGAAATGTCCAGAATGCCCTAAGATTGTTCGTGGGTTTCAAGTGAAGGAAAGACGCCCATTGACGAATTCGGAAGCCGGAAATATGAAAGTACCGAAAAACACTAGGAATCAGACACAAGACCTGGATAGCGCACACTCTCTCACCAGTAGTTGGCTTCTCTTCCCTCGATTTATTTCTTGTCCCAGGCCACACCACTTAGTCACAACATTCCGTCTGCCATCATTGACAAAATAAATGAGATAGAATACGGGTATTTCTCACCTGGACAATGCGGTTTGAAGCTGCAGTCCCCCGCACGGGAAAGATTCAACTCCGAACCCCAGATTTAATTTATCGCTGCGAGCACAAGAGGAATGATTCGCGGAAACGCTGGCGGCGCTAATTTGAGTAAAGGGGGTGAAGACTGCTTTCCTCCATACCTGGCTCGAGTTGAGGACTCGTATATTGGTTACAACCGAGCCAACCTAAGAATTAGTCAATGAGCTTTTCTCGAGGAGAGTAAATTGAACAATTTGAACCCGGAAGAGAAACCGCCGCGGAGTTCAAATTCACGTTCTGACATATCCTCATTCCATCTGTAAACGATACCTGTCAGCGCTTTGCCTTTGTTTGAATTAGGTTTGAATTGGGTGTCGCTCACTAATTCGACGACCGCAAGCGCCGAAGTTGACGAAAATAAGTACACACCAAAATTCCTTTCACTGGGGCCGATGAAATCGCGGAGCACGCGAGAGACATAAAGCCCACGGGCAAAGACACGTATTCTCAGCTTTCACCACCATGAACTTTATCAAGAATAAAAAGTCCCCTTCGCTGCCCGGCATTCCTTCCATCCCCAAGCTCCCTTCCTCGCCGACGTTGGCGAGTGTCCGCGACAAGGTCACTCGTACTCTATCCTCTGATGCAGATGAAGAGTAAGCCAGCTCCATGTCACCGTGAATCTGTTGCTTATCTTGTGTCAACGATCGAAGAGCCCAGTCTCCTCCCTCGTTGTCGAAACTTCCTAGTTTCCCGTCTGCCCAGTCAATAACGGGCTCCGTCACAGACGCCCATGCGCAGTTGACTCGGTCTATGTCGAGCTTGATATCACCTAGCGAGGGGTAAGGTTGTCTGCTCGGCCAACAATGTTGATGATCAACTTACTACACAGAGATTCCTCCGCTCCTCTCGAAGCGGTCTACATAGTCCTCCGCCCCCTCAAACTGCGCGAAGCGCCCCAATCCTACCTCCAACGCCTAGGCAAGGTCGTGAAAGCAATTGAATTCGAAAATTATTTGATTCTCCAGCACTGGGGCGTCCTCATCGCGAATAAGTATTATCACCTCCACATCGACGACAAGACGAAGCAGATTTCCGTGTCGATGCAGCCGTTTGTGACAGCTCACGCAGAGCGACATACTATCAAGTTTCCGATTTGGCGAACGAGGATGACCCATGACGAGCGTGTTGGCGTGGGTAGGTGAATCGTCAGCGGCAACGAACGCCAATTAATGACTTTGTCTGTTGGGGTAGCGGTCGGCATCATCAAGACTATGGGAAACATTGAGTTGGAATCCGAGGTTGAAATCACAGACGAACACGGCGCACTCGTGACTGCTGCCGAGGACCGCCAGCGCTACAAAATGGAGGGGCGATACTTCCGCTCTCCCATCGCGCAAATCAGACTCTTCCGCGGCAAATACAACGCCCTGGCGAATAACTGCATTCACTTTACGAGACATTTCGTCTTTGAGCAGGTGTTGGTTCGTACCAACGCGCTAAGTTTTGGCGGCAATATCCAGTGGTTGGTGACGAAGTGGGCGGAAATGGGATGTAGGAGGAGTCCGACGGAGTTGGCGAAGTTTTTGTCCGGGATTTTGGGAATGTCGAATCCGTTTTCAATGACGCCTGATAAAGGTGCTAGATTGGTGCGTCAAACTTTCATGGTTTAATCATGGTTTCCTACCGTTGCTGAGTTTTTTCCCGGCAGCTTATCAAACTACTGAGCATCTTCCTCAACATCGATTACAACTCTGCTCTGGATCAGAAATTGCTTGATGATTCGAAGAGTGCCGATGAAGCTGTAGAGGAAGTGTCGGATATGTCAGTGCAAGATATGGAAGGGGCGTCGACAGATCCCACCAGATTACCTATTCCGGAGGACCCTACTGCTGAACAGGAATCCGACATTGCGGCGGCGGTTGCTGGAATTGAGATCTCTTGAGAGTGAGCTCGTCATAGCTCAGTTTGAATTTGTATCGTGTATAGTGTACCACCATCATATGCATGTAAACTTGCACTCCTTCAACGCCTTTTTGCTCGACAGCCAGCGACAGCTGGTCGGACTCGGCGATGAAGTCGCCGGAAGAATGGCTTGCTTGGATTCGACGTGATTTGTACAGCCATAATCGACGGGATTGAGAATTAGTAGCATTTTGTGGCCAGAGGTAGCACTACCGTTCAGACAGTGTGGCGCGCGCCGCGTATGCCAGCTTCACTGGCTCGAAGGTCGCCGTGGTGAAGAGAGGACGAGCGTGGTAAGATCGTCGTGTGACACCGGATTACTTACGTTACATTTGGTTCGTTTTCATCACGTGAATTCGTGTTAAATTTCGTGCTGTATAAATTTAGGGTCGGTTTGTTCGATGAGAGACATTGAGAAAGTTCTCACTGCATAAACCTTTTACCTGCCCGACCGTGCTCCGAGCACGGTGCTGGACATCGGGACGGCGCGACGCTGTCATCAAATGATCAAGATGTGACCGGATCGTTACCTGTGACTGATATGACTTGGTCTCAACCACCACATACTGATACCGCACGAGTTCTGCAGTACGCCACCTTCCGTACTCTTTCAAGTCTGATCTCGAGTCTGACACTGACTCAGTCTTTCCAGGTTATCTTCCACAGGGCTAATCATGCATCGTGCGCTCGAAATTCCGGAAATTCTGCCGATGATCGTTTCCCATTTTGATCCTGATCGCTACGAGCTCTGGTCTGGGGAGAATATTGACTCACCAACGCTAGCAGCTCTTGCTAGATGCCGTGTATTTCACGAAGCAGCTGTGAATCAGCTGTGGAAGAAGCAAGAAACTCTCGTCAACCTTATCCGATGTTTGCCGGAGGATATCTCAAACATCAAGGACTTCGACGAATCTGATTTGGTGAGTGCTTTGTGAGTATTTGCCAAACGTTTACCCCAGCCCTCTTGGCTAGGTATTCCATCGCCACCCTATACCATCAGACTGGGAGCGGGCCGATTACTACGGTCGACGCGTCAAGATTTGCACCATAGACGAAATGCTACTGCGTGACTTGGCGGCAGTGATGACATTTCTCCGCTACCGGGGCGCCAACGAGTATTTGCTGCCCAATCTCGTCGAGCTGCACTGGCAACCCGTTTTCACTGGTGCTCTCTTGGATATCGACCTGGTCCTGGGTCCGCGGGTCTCGCACTTATCAATGATACTGCCATCCGGCAAGTTGGTTGAGCAGTTCTTCGCCACTATATCCCGCATACGCCCTTCCCTCACTAGCATTCAACTCCAGGCAAACATTGATTCAGTCGATGTAGTGATTTTGTCGCGGTTTGTTTGCGCATTCCCGACTCTCACTTCCCTACATCTTACGAGCGCAATTGATGCGGACGCGATTCTGCACCTTGGGAAACTAGGAGGCTTCAAATCCTTGACATTTGACATGCGTGACACATCGTTCCTACCTGCAGGGTTGCCTCGCGGACAACTCTTTCAGGATCTTTCCGCCTTCGCGTTCACTGGACTCAGCGGAGTGGCAAGTTCGCTTGATCTTGTGACGAGCCTGGTTGAATCTTGGGACCGCTCGCCTTTAACATCGTTCAAGATCGAGTTTAGATCCTCCCCTTCTGCCACATCATTGGAGGCGCTATTTCGCGCATTATCGGAGCATTGCTCTCGTGATGCACTTCACACAATCGAGATCACCTTGTCTTCCACTCAGATTCCCGACACACTATCTAGCCGAGGATGGACGCATCTCCTGCTCTTTCCCAACCTCAGCTCGGTACAACTCCTGTGCCGATATCGCTTCGACGACGAAGACATGCATGCCATGGCTACGGCATGGCCTAAACTCAAGACGCTCCAGCTTATGAGCCCGCGGCAAAACGACCCATCGATAACGCTCCGCGCCTTGCTCTCCTTCGCGAGACACTGTCCTCAGCTCGAAAGCCTGCAGATTTACTTGGACGCTCGCACCATTCCAACTCTCCCTTCGGACGAAGCCGCGCATCTCGTTCATCCCACTCTGCGGATGTTGTTCGTGGAGGAATCTCTCATTACAGATGCACAAGCGGTTGCGGCGTTCATTTCCAAGTTATTCCCCGACATATCTTACATTCATAGTTCAGATCCTGGCGCTCCGGAGAGTGATGACGACGATCCAGAGTTTGCTGCGCAATACAGGCGGTTTGAGTTGTGGAACGAGGTGGGGAGGCTTTTACGTGGCACGGAGGAGGACAACGATGTGAAAGAGAGTGATTTTGCATGACTCGTTTTGTCAATTATTCACCAGCTTTCCCGTTCGATTGGAACGAAGAATGACTTTCTTTTTGAGATTAGATGAACTGGAGACACAGCAATAGTACAGTATTCCCAGGTAGTCCCGCGAAGTCTCGCGTATGCATCTCGTCCAATGTCAATTGAGCTGTAATTGAATTCTTCATTTCATGTTTTCCGTATACGTAGTTGATTCAACAAAAAGTGTATAGAAGTGTTTCCCCAAAACACATCTGCCGTTTTGAAACTAGGGAGTTGTTAACATTCATAAATGGATGCTTTTTGTGGTTCTATGATATATCCTACCAAATTCATTCTAGTTGATCGCTGACCCGGGATGATACATAACGGCCCAACACTTGTTGGCCCCTTTCCATTTCATCCATTCTTCTTGCTAATGCGGTGACGATCTCAACTAGTGCATGCATCTGATCATTTGCGGATTCAGATTCCAGTGTTTTCGCTGGGAGCAAAGTGATTTGCGTAGCATCCATCTCTGATGTGCCAATTAGCTATGAACTCATTGATGCCAAAGAGCTTGTTGTTCCACCTTCGAAACTCTTTTTGGTATGAAAATGAGGAAGCAGGTGCTCTTCTGTATTGCATGACTCTAGTGAAGCATAGTCAGCACAATACAGCTGTGATGGACCATGTTTTATGAACCTTCACCTTCAGGAGAACTCACAAATGCCCTTGCAACAAGGCCAAACACTGTCCACACTACAGAAACCATTGCAAATGTTGCCACAAAAACACTTGTTATGGCAGACCCAAGAGGCTTGACTTACGAAATGGGATGAAGATATTCCAGGACTGGAACACGTGTGGAGTGTTCCATGGCAAGTACAGAGCTCTTCCATTCCTGCATTAAGGTTGCATTCGAGGTGGATGCAAGCATCTCGTTGGCCATTGAATAGGATATCAATCCGAAAGGGCCATTGGTATACTGGCTGTCAGCTGGAATATCAATTGGCCTGATGCTGCTGCTGAACATCTCTGGGGAGCTGAAAATTTGGTTTTTGAAGATGAGCCCCAGATCGCTGCGAACAAAGTGGTACACAATTTGCAACATATTGTGAAACGGTGCTTGCAGAGCAGAAAGGCCATTGGAACCAAAGTAAGTTTGTTGAATCTGGGGGTCCAATCCGGAAAATAGATCGGTTCTGTTGGAACCTGCCCAATTATAAATGATACCCCAGGGTTGCTTTGAGTCAGCAGAGTTAACAACATTCCCTGCGATCCCAATGAACTGTGCAGGCTGAGATGTGCAGGGCAATTCTGATAATTCTGCAGTGTCTGACTGAATAGCCTCTGAAGTGTTCGCTCCATTGCAACTGCAGCATGGACGTGCAGTGACAGAGACTGCAGCTCCTCCTACTCGTGTGGAATTTACTCCAATTGGCCTATAGTAAGTTTAATGCAGATATATATACAGAAATAAGAATTTGCTCACCCATACCAGAAAGCTTGTTTCTTTCTCACTTTATTAGCCAAAAGGCAATGAGAATATTTCTTCACTTACCAAGTCTGTTGCTGCATTATCGAGGGGAGCAAAATTGATGTGAGGATCACCAGCAGCATCCCCGATATCCCAACTCATTTCGAATACAGTCGGATATTTGCAGAGGATATACCCCTTATCCGCGGTAAATCAATATCCTCAGAGAGTCAAGTCGAACCTTGGACTCACTGTTGTAGACCAGCCATAATATTGAAACAATTCTTCGACGGTGAGCTTCACATTTACTGTGATGTTTCGCTGGTTTGGTCCAAGTTCAGCTAGAGTTTACAGGATTAATTCAACACTTACTATGTCACAATTATTTGAAAAGGGATTATTATAATACGGGAACGATAGAACAGATTCCTTGCTGCCGATATCAAATGCGCTTTGGATTGTATATGAAACAGCTGATCCATTGAGACTGAACGACTGGCCGACATTCAGGTGCTGAGGTGAGAATTTGGCTGTGGCGGGGCGTAGAAATGAAGGAATTAAATTTTGCATAGGCAGAGCTGCGACCGAAGCATTCGGGAAGTAGGTGAATTCTTCTACCGTCTCGTACCCAGCCAGAGGAACTACCAATTGTGAGGCGGTTAGCACAGGACGACAGTTTGAAGTTGGTTTTTAAACGCACTATTGAAGCAAGTAAGGAGCACTGTGCTTGTGAGAAGAATGAACAATGCAAGGGGTGTTGTCCAAGGCCAGGGATAGGCTGTGAAAATGGGAGAGAATTCAAGCAGTATCAAAGCATTTACTTACGATGTTGAGGGCTATAACCGAGTCGATAGGTCGTGAGCCGCAAAGGTGAGTACCGGGAACGGGGCATAGGGAAGAAAGTGATTTGATTGGCAGAAACAGGAGCACATAGTATATAGGTAATTTTTGAACTCCGTACACATTGCTGGCAACCATGCGAAAGGATCTGATATAAAAAGTTCCATGCAACGGCCATGGTTACGAGTAGGGACCTTCCCGCGAGTCTCTCTAATCACGCTCAATTTTGAAGTAATCAAGACACACGGGTGGCATCCTGTTCGGTGCTGGATTCTGCCTGAAAAAAGACAGCTACTTGTGGTTTGGTGTGGGGGAAGAAAGCAAAATAATCTCAGATGGATGCAGGACCGAGCTGAGAAAGAGATGAGTAGACATCGTGTCGTCGGCATAACATCTGATGCGCTGGATGGCGGGAGTAGAATCAATTCTTGAATACAATACTTACGCGAGTGGTGGCGGAAGGACCCCGGGAGCTGTTGTATGGGCGATATATTGTGTGTTGGTAAGAGACCAATCATCACTCGGCCGCCATTCGGCCAAGACTCAAGAGTGACAACTCAAGACGGCAAGACTTACAATGGATTACCTATCTCTGCCTAATTTTCTTCTCATTAGAGACGTAGCTAACGAATTGCAACTGTATAATTGATCCAATTAACGAAATCGTGAATCAAGCAATTTACTTGCAATTTATAAGATACCTAGTTGCTCAGTAAGACTCTCGTAGACAGAACACGCTGAGGGCCGCAGGCTGCGGTCATCGTCAAGGCAAGAAGTTACGAGCCTCCTAAACCACGACGGCGTCTCCTCATTCCACACCAGAAGGGGAGAAACAAACGCCTCCTCGCGTTCGAAATAATCAACTTCGACCGCAACACTCCAAAGCACCAGACCGAGCGAGAAGACGTCGCCTTCCGCTGACGCTACCCAGCCCGAACCATGCACCAGATTCTCCCCAGCATCGGGTCCACTCCATGCATCGGAGCGACCACCCGGACAGTAGTCGATTAGCCGACAATGTCCGTCTTTGCAAAGAATGATGTTCTCAGTTTTGAGATCTCCCCAGAATATTTGTTGGGAATGGAGCCATGCTACGCACGTGGCGGTGTCAGTACACCAGCCCAGCTTCACGCTCCAGCTCACGGCAGGGATGGGTAGACGAGTACTGTCAATGTCTTGATCAAGTGCGCTCGCCGTGGTTGGGGGCAACACGAGGGTCTCGGCGTCTGGGTTGAGATTGTACAGCACAAGACGAAGGGAAGTAGCAGGCTGATGGTCGAGGAGAAGGCCGTGCAGGCCTCCTGCGTCGTCTAGCACGACGTGCGTTGGTGGCAAGAGGAAATCAATCTGAGGGAGTCGGGTCATGAATTCGGCGTTTTGGGCTATGCTTTCCTCGCCGTTCGAGGTTTTCATAACGCGAACTTTGCCACTGAAGTCGGTTTCTGAAACGTTGGATGACTTGACGAGGAAAATGTTTGGAGCCCAACCCAACGCGTGAGTGAATCGGAGAGACGACAACGCGACCGCAGGCAGCGCGACGGAATTCGGAAGCACTTCAGCTTTTGGGTATGGCTCGACGCGATCCAAAGTGACGTCAAGAGATCCATCGGATAATGTTCTGAATGCGATGTGCGTTCGTAGGCCTGGTTGGATCTTGACTTGGCTGAGAATCTACAGTAACCAGCCACAGAGCCACAGTCAGTGTTACATGTTCCAAACAGAATGTTGAAAGCACATACCGAGTCAATAACATCGTATCTCAGCCCGCGCATGCGATTCAAAGCTCTATTCTCCGCGCACACCGCGACGTCGGTGTTGAAGTCGTAACTGACGGTGACAGCCGCGCCGCTGCCGAATATTTGAGGATCTGCGTCGACGACGAAGGAGCTTTCTCCGTGCTCGGGGGTTTGTCCTGGGGAGAGCCTCCATGTGTCGCTTTGTGATGAGAATCTTTTAGGGTTCGCCGAGTCGAGGGGGTCCCATAATTTGAAGGGATTGGGCGGGTTGGCTAGAGCTGGTCAACAGTTAGTCTAAGTACGCTGAAGTAGGACTAAGAACGGAGGGAACGAACCTCGAGCCTCATCCGCCGCCGCTGCGGAGGGGAAGGTGCAGAGGGTGATATTTGTGGGCGACATGGAGGAATGAAAGGAAGTGTTGACGCCCGCCTGTCCGAGTCAACGAACGAATATTACCTAAGTATAGCTGTTGGACCTACCATGACTTGGTCCGTGCGCGCGCTCAGCTGCCGCAATGCCGAAATTTAAATGGAGCGGGGAGGAGGAGGGAAGCTACATACACAGAAATAAGAAAGAAGGCAAAGAAGACGCACGTATTGTTGGGCGAGCTGTTTCCTTTTTTTCGATCAATTGGACAGAGTATAGTGGTAAGGATGATTTTCATTTTTGCCTTGATTTGCGGTGAGATTGAGAATCGACTTTCGCGCCGAGTCAGAGTCAGACGGGACACAGGCGCAGCTGACATCGTCCACGCTCAGAAGGTTGGAGCTCAAGTTGGGGGGACAGACGAATAACAAAGCCAGATGAATACGAAATCGCAGCAGACTCGGAGATTCCCTGATATTCTTCCCTGCGCGCAGCGTTCCGAGGCTCCATTCAACCGAGGATTGATCAAGGTCACCAAAGATGACGACTATCGAGGATTTCTGCCCATAGTTCGGAAGAAAGCGAGTCGACAGTTGGTCGACAGTGAAATCCAGGAGTCGGAATCATTCCGGTGCGTGGCAAGTGCGTGGTGGTTTTTGGAAAGAACAGTTTGTGACTGATGATCCGAAGCGGCATTCTGATGATCCCACCACGTCGATCACTTCGCCAGGAACATCGTTCCGAGAAAAATGGTTGAAGTTGAATTTCCAACGCACATCGCATACCTTGCTTTGGACTCAAGCGCGTTCCAAATTTCAAACCACCCAAATGCTCAAATTCGCTTCAACCCAACCATCCTGAAACACGAACACCAGAAATATTTGTTTTTACCTCGCGTCGTCGCCTCCCACAGGTTGTCAACCATGGCCACCATCACGCGGCTGATTCGCGCCGCGCAGGGACTTGTCGAGACGTTTATCAACACCTTCCTTCCGAGTATCCCGTTCTCTGCATCTTCCACGTCGAGACGGACTCGGGAGCGGCCTTCCTCCGTACTATTCTCACTCGTTTCGCCGCTCTACCCCCCGCCGCCACGTCTTGTCTTTGTTTCTGGCCGGCTCATCCCCACTTCCTCTTTCTCTAACCAACTCATCCTCTACAACTCATCCTCAGCCCACCGATATCCGAGTAGCCAGAACCAATGGCGCCCTACCGCCCAACCCTCTCCCGGCGCGACGCCCTCCTCCTCCTCCTAGGCGCCTCCCTCATGCACCTCACCGCCCTCCTCTTCCCGCCCTCCGCCCCCCCACCCGAGATCCTCATTGACACCCCACGCGAGGTATTCCCACCGGACCCGCCGCCGCCGCCGCCCGAGATCACAAGATATCATACTAGAACTACTACGCTGATTAAAGCGACGACGACGACGGCTACGACGACGAGAGTTCAGACGACGACGGTGGGCGCAGCGGCGGGCCCGGCGGCGACTGTGCCGGTGGATATGGCGGTGGAGTTGCCTGCGACGGAGATCGTGGCGCATGCGCCTGGGTGGACGTGTGCGTTTCCGTTCCTCTAATTCAAGCTATTCATCAACTCACATATACACATATTTCTATTTTTTTGTCTCCAGTATACCGCAACCTCTACATGTCCAACGGCACGCTCCTCATCCTCACCGACGCCCCGGACACCTTCCCCCCCATCCGCATGATGGCGTCCAACCCCCTCGACGCGGTCAATAGCAAGGAGAATATCGAGGCGAGGGAGCCGACGAAGTGGAATATGGATTTTATTGGGCTAAAAGAGGCGGGGAGGAGGTGGGGGAATGAGTTTGCTGGTACGTCGGGTGGTGCGGGGAAGGGGAAGGATGGGAAGGGGGAGAGTGGCGAGAAAGAGGAAGAGGCGCTGAGGGAGGGGAGGAAGCGGAATCGGGTGTGGAGCGTCGAGGGGAATACGGTGCGTCTCTACTCTCCTCTCTCAAGAATAAAATGAAATGAAAAGACTAATTCAAAACGCACCTTACTAGGTCCTCGTCAACGAACCCAGCCAATTCCTGCGCCACTACTACCACCTCGTCGCCGAGCTCCTCTTCGGCGTGCAAGCATTCTGGCACGGCGCGTTATCTGCCCGTCCATCTGCTGAAGAAGACACGGACTACGCCCTGCATCCCTCCCCCTCCGCACCCCCAATAACCCGCCTAATGTTCGCGCGCGCGACCGCAGACGGGTGGCGCGACTCCCCCGGCTTCAACGCGTACGTCCTCCGCGCGGCGTTCCCCAGCGTGAGCGTCGAGGTGCTCGAGGACTGGGAGGATCGGGTCAGAATCACTTCCTCGCCTTCTTCTCCTCCTATCGGCTCGCAGCATCCTTTTTCGTCAGACGGAGGAGTCGAAGGCAAAGGAGGAGACCGCGCATGGCACTTCCCCCTCGTCCTCCTCACAGACCGCAGTGCCTCGCACCGCGGCGACGTCTGCGGCTCACAGACGCAGCGCATCGCCGCCGAGGCGGTGCACCATATGCGTGGCAAGGGGAAGCTGGGCGGGGTGAGGGTGGGCGGGTGGTGGGAGCCTGTCAGGGGGGCGGTGGTGCGGTTTGCGGGGGGCGGGGGTGCTTCATCTGCACCATTAGCTTTGTCGGAGTCATCGTCGGCCGACTCAAAACAAGAAGCAGGAGACGCGCTGGAAGGCGACCCGCGCCTCCCTATGCCTTCAACGATCCTCATCACATATGTGAGCCGGCAGAGCGCGCAGCATAGGAAGCTGACGGAGGAGGGGCATAAGGGGGTCGTGAGCGCGTTGGAGGAGTTGGTGAGGAGGAAGAATGGCGAACGTGAGCGAGCGGGCGAGGTGGACGGTGGCAAGGGCGATGGGGAGAAAGCGGGAGGAAGGAGATGGGAGCTGCTGGTGATGGAGGCGGAGAAGCTGACCAAGGACGAGCAGGTGCGGGTGGCGGGGAGGACGACGGTGAGTTTCTTTGTGCTGCTCCTTTCTTTCTTGTTATTATACTCCTTTATTTTTGTCGTTCTCCACACGATCGGCGACGCCCCTTTGGATGGCGGAGAGGAGGACCCCCTTTCTGTATTGTACGAGTTGCTCGCGCCGCTTCGTTTTTCCGATTCGATAGTCATTGTCGTCTATGGGACTTTCGTCGACACTCCTTCGCTCGCTCGCATAACCTATACTTCCACCCACTCGCTCCCCTCCCCGTCTTCCCCTCTCTCTAGTCCACTTCCCCCTCCTTCTCCCCTTTCCGTACTATACTGCCGGACTTCCTCGCCGCTTGGTTTTCCAATATCCGATATTCGGGTTATTTTCGTCGCTATCGTTTGCGCTCCATACCCATACTTCCCCTGCCTTTACCTTTCTCCCTCCCCTCCCCTCCTCTCCCACCTTTACGTTCCCCCTTCCCCCTTCTCCTCGTCCCCACACCAAACCCACTAACATAATAACATCCCCCCAGATCCTCCTCGGCGTGCACGGCAACGGTCTCACGCACCTCGTCCTCATGCCCCCGACGCGCGTCTCCACCGTCATCGAGATGTTCTACCCCGGCGGCTTCGCGCATGATTATCAGTGGACGACGGGGGCGTTGGGTGAGCGATTTTTCCTCCTCCTCTCTACCTTTCTATTCTTTTTTCGATAATGAGTGAGATGGATGCTGACGATGATTCGCAGGCATGAAACATTTCGCGGTGTGGAATGATACGTGCGTCTCTTTCTCTTTTGCTTTTTCATATCTTCCCCACCACCACCCCTCCCCTCCTCCCTCTTTCCCCCTCCCCCCCACTCCCTCTTCCCCTTCCCCGCTACCTCCTCCTTCATCATACATCCCCTCCTCCCTACCCTCCCTTCTACCCACACCCACACAAACGCTAACTCCCATCTTCTCCCACACAGCTACCGCACCGAAGGCCTCGGCGACGGCAAACCGCACGTCGACTACCCCGACGGCTTCCAGGGCGACGCCATCCCCGCGCACGGGCCTACGATTGCGAAGCTGATTGAGGATCGGGTGGAGGGGCGGGTGTGAGGTCTCTTTCTTCTGCCCCTTTTGCCTCGGCTCGGTACTCTCTGCCCCGCTCCCCCCGCACTCAATCCTGCTTTCGAAGATGGTGGAGTCGAGCGTGCCAAAATTACTTATCTATCTACTTACCTGTCGACCTCCTTGGAAGGCTACATATACTAATCACCCTTCTCTCCTTGCATTCCTGTATCACTACCACTACCCCGCATATCTACCCATCTACATATATCCTCGCTATCTACATACCACGTCTATCTACCCCTTGCTCACTCGCCCGCCCTCTCCATGCCCGCTCTCTCCATGCTCGCTACCAGCTACTGTCTTTGTTTTATTTCACCTCCGGGGACTCGTGCTGTAATGTACGGTGTATGTATTCGTGGGTTGCCCAGGCTTTCACGTAGGTTCTCGAGCTAGGTCCCTCCACCTCAGTACAATCGGTAAGGAGGATTGACTTAATTTCCTTTTTGGGTGGGTGACTTGCCTTTTTAGGCAGGCAGTCGGGGTTGTGAAACAGTTCGTGTTTGGACTCTGGAGGTAAGTTGCACTACAGATGTCCGAACCCAGTGAAATATCAATCACAAGCGGAGTTGAACATTCTTTTTGTTGAACGATAGGCGATCATTTCAAGTAGGCAGCCGGGAATCCTCGTTGTGCCATGGGACCTCTAAACTCCGATTCTGAATCTCTTGGTGCGGTGCTCGTTCATCGTCTTTCTACCACATTCAATAATGACATTGACATTATGGCAGGAGCGATGATTTTCAAGAAATTCAAGTCTCGAAGTAAGTATAGGCGACAACATGGGTATAACGATGTGGTACATAAAGATGTGCCTGAAGTTCTACCAATTCAACCCGAAGAGTTCTTACGCCAAAAAAGCAATTTCTTGAATGAACGTTTCACCCGCTCCAGATTGAATTTTCGAGGCAGATCTTTGACGGGCTTCTTTCCAGTGGCCTGAGAAGACACCGGCCTCTCTCCGCGCCACATTCGCAAGTAATACTCGGCCGCCAACGCGAGATCTCGCTGCTGGTCTTCATTTAATCCACCCAGTGTGTGTAGCCACCGATACTCGGTGTAGACGTGATCAGGACAAAATGCAGGGTCCGTGCTCAACGCCTTTATCCATCGAGACCGTGCATTGTCGTCCGGCCATTTGTATCCTCCCTTGGGCTCGGGAGGTAAACGGCAAAAGTGGTCCTCTAGTTTGCTATTGACTTCCCCCGCAACAGCGCCCCCTCCGTCAACAAAAATTCTGATTTCTATCTTTCCCGAGGCATCGAATTCTGAAGCGGTGGTTTTTCGTCCAGCGGAGGATCCGGTCTTCATGCCCAGTTCTTCAGCATTCAATTTCGCCTCTGCGCGCGTTTCGCGTCCATGGCTGTGTTCATCTGTGGCAAGGGACTTCCTTGTCACAACGCGTATGTTTCCCCCTAGGGCCAAACGCAGGACGACGTGGGTGCCGTAGCTCGTGAAGAAATCGGTGTAGCGCTGTCTCACATCTTTAGAGTCTGGGGACCAACCAGGTAGAACTGAAATCGCTTTGACCATGGCATCGGAAAGTTCAGGGCAAAGAGGATTGACGGCGACCTGCTCGAATAGATGTCGTGTAACACACAGCTGTGATGATTCATTCCATGCCTGCTTGACGCCCTCCGACGTGGAATAGAACGCGCTGAGGCGCGCTAGCTGAGGCACATCGAAGTCGCAGCCAAGACGAGTCGCCGTTGCTGTCCTCTCTTCCTGCAGATTTTCTACCTGTGTGAAATAAGTCTCTGTACCCTGCCCCTTTCTGAAGTCAACATCTGAAACACCCAGCTTCAGAACAGAAGCGCGACCATAAGACCCCAATATAGGATGGTAGGTGACCCCCAGAAATTGATCAGCTAGAGCCTGCGCTCGTGGGGAACAGTGGGTTTTGGTCCTGGGCGGTTCCTAGAACACAAACAGTTAGTACATAAAATGATGGCAGCATCCAAACTATAAGAGATACCTCAATCACAGTCAAGAATTGTTCTTTTGTGCTGTCCACAAGAATCTCCTTCTGTGGTTGAAATGATTTACCAAAGGGTTCCGCTCCAGCAAGCAGTTGAAGCGCTTGCATGCCAGCTAGATCGCTTGCTTGATCGCTCTCTTCGCCCTGAATGACGGAGTGGATCGCCTCGAAGAGATTCTGGTGACTCAATTCACCGTTCGGCAACATCGGATATTGCTGGTGTACGTGCGTCCCCCCGCCGTTTTCAATGAAAACAATCGGCCACTGTGTTAGTTTGGGAAACAGCTTCCTCTGGAGATCGATGATGATGCCCTTGCGTCTCCCCGCCCCAATCTTCCACTGCTCCTCCTTTTCAGCCTGAGTTTGGTAGTCATCGAAGTCGGACATAAAAGAAAGACTCTTCGTCACGACGACGATGACATTCGGTCGCTGCAGGTCAACAAGCCCTGCCTGCGCGATTTTAAACATTGATTGACCAAGTGGAGATGTGAATCTCTCCGGAGCATTGTGCGCGTCGACCGTGATTGAATTCCACGACGTTACGATTAGTACGACGTTGGGGTATCTGCGCCAAGGAATTCTGGCGGTGGCCGAATAGAAGCGCTCTTGATAGAGTCGGATGACAGCGAGATTGGTCCCTCGATCCTCGCAAGTGTTGTCCCCATATCCCGGTGTATCGTCAAGACCTAGAGTGATCGCAGGTTGTTCACCCCAGGCACCTACCTTTTGGTGCCGTAACAGACCTGTAAGGGCGGTTTCCGCGGTAAAGAAAACCCCCCCTTAGAGGGGGCTGCCTCCGCGGTAGGTTAGTCGCTGTTAGTCGTATATTACTCAACTATTGCTCAATTAGGACAGTGTCACACTTCCAAATTCGGCCGCAAAGGCGTGACCCTCGCGTGGCCTCCGCCAATCATCAGCATGCCGCAACAGCGCAGATATCGACACGCACGACAGTGGACACAAGCGGCGGCCACAGCTGGTCATAATAGCCACTGAACAATCAAGTCTCGCGCTCGCTGCAGGACGCAATGGGGCTAGAATACGGCCAGCAAAATGCCGCCGCTCAGCTTCTGTACGGCGCTCTTTCACGGCGACGGCCCTCCCGACGCAATTCCACCTCCCTCGGGCCACCCTGTGGACTTCGTCGGACGTGCATATGGACCCTGGACCCTCGATGAGGAGCCCGCAGTCAACCGCAGTAGCACATTCCGATTCCTCCTTCATACCAATCATCCTCCACCTCCCTTACCTTGACAACCCCCTCCGCAACCCGCCGGCAACTGTCCCCCAGCAATTGAACAAGATGCAACTGATGAGATTGACCGGTCTAATACTGGAGGTTCTGGCGGAGGTTCCGGCGGAGGTTCCGGCGGAGGCTACTCGCAACCTCCGCCGCGCTTCACTGCCGCTTTCAATTCTGTTCATTTGTCTCTACTAACTACTCTCAAATCTCCATAGCCTTCTTCCCTAAGCTTGGTGGCACTCATTGTTTGAAGGGCCTGACATTGCCCACAAATTTATGCAGCAATGTCATTCAGAATGCTCTGTAAGTACCTCCCTCATCTTCAAACGACATACAAACTTATTCTTGCAGCTATCAGCATGTTTCGAATTGAAATATGATATAGGTAAGCCGTAAGATGCACCTCCGATAACCGCCAGGAAGCCTCCACAGAGGTCATTGTGCGTCCGCCGAGACCTCCGCCGAAACCTCCGCCAGCACCTCCGCCGAGACCTCCTCCGATAATTTGCTCCCAAATTTGCTGACTTCTTATAGCACAATCATCTGCAAAATACACTTTCCAACTCGTTCTCTCTTCCTTGACCTCCGCAAGATCTTCAGTTGCAAGATTTCACGACTTTTAACGAAATTCAGGTAAGAATTCTGCATAACATAGCTGGGCCTTCGGAATTTACCCTGGAAAGTGGTATGTGCTGTATTTTAAGTGTTTGCTTGAATGATATGATGTATAATGACTTTCCCTTGTGCGTATTCGAGTTGTTATAATCATTTGGTCAGATTTCACTTTCCCGCATATTTCGTGGATCGGGCACGAATTTGACATGAATAAGGAGTGGAAATAAGTCTGGGAAGTCCTATTGTAAATGTTAATTGCATCCACACTCAATGCCTCAGTGCTGAACATGTTAGAGGTGTTTTGTTCACAATTCAACATTAAAGAGCTTTGGCTGTCAAGAGCTATGAAAACCGAAACAGAAAGCAATAGAATTGTTGTAGGCGTGTTTAGGAAGGCAAATGGAAGCTGTATATACTTAAATCATCCAGGAGAGGAATTTATACGTGCAGATATAATCCATCTCACTGCGGTGGTTGAGAAAGCTTACAAGAACTTACTTGTCATTTGGGTCAATTCGTGTACAGGTTTTTCATATGCTTGTAAAATCATAAATGAAATTCAGACATCTTGGGGCAACATAGTTGAACAATTTCCGGAGGAAGAGTGACCCGGTTTAAGAAGTGGTTGTTCTACAAAAAAAATAATCAGAAGAGTCGACGTTTATAATCGATCCTATTGGTGGACCGAGTGGCGCAGTCCGAGGGCAATAGCGCTCACCTATTATGTATCAAGTAGCCGACCGTGTCGGAAGGCGGTTCGGAGGTAAGGCGGAGGTCAGCGCAGAGGTTCGGGCGGAGGTTACGGCGGAGGGTCGGGCGGAGGTCATCAGCAGAGGTCATTGGCGGAGGGTCTGGCAGAGGTCAACATAATGATAGGGGGTTGCATGAAGAACATACATTCAGTCCAAAAGTAACATGTTAGACAGACGCCATCGTGATCGCAACAAGTCGTGAGGGCTGCCAGCCTGTCAATATAAGTACCAAATCAAATATTGGAAAGGCCCGCGAAGGTGTCTGGACTCTGCGGCGGCCTTCACAGAGTTTCATTTTGCGAGAACCAACCGACACTTGTCCGCGTACATATACATGTGATCTTGCCGAGAATTGTGGGCACTCATTCTTAATGGGCGGAGGTTTTGTGGAGACCTCCGCCAAACAATGGGAAGGGGTTGAGTAGTTGACGGCAGCTGCTTGAGTGTTTCTTTCAATTTGAATTGCATACAAAAACTCGTGATTGTTATTGATCATGCTAAGGTACTTGCTTGGACAAGAGAATAAAAATGCAAGTGTAGCGGAGGCCTTGGCGGAGGCTTCGCGAGATTTCTTGTGTTACAATCGAAACTGATTCTGTAGATTTCGCAGCGAGCAGTTATGACAATGGGTCCTCATACAAGTGGTCAATCACCTACCAACCCAACGACAAGCCAAGATTGGCGGAGGCTCCGCAAATACCTCCGCAAGGGATTCTTCGCAAGCGCCTCCACGAGCACCTCTGCGAAAACCTTTGCATTTTTTTTTGCATGACGGAAAGACTGGAGGTAACACGGAGATCAGTGTGGAGGGTCGGGCGGAAATTACGGCGGAGGGTTGGCGAAGGTCAGGGCGGAGGGTCTGGCGGAGGCTACAGCGGAGGTGTGGGCGTAGGTACGAAATTCGATTTCGATGTATTGAGTTGCATATCCCTGCATCGCTGGCGTGAGGAGAGAGTAACAGGGACAACGAATCGAGGCACAAGGAAGAAGATGGGTTAAAGAAGCCCAAGGAAAGCCGCAAGTGAAGATTGGCGGAGGTCTGGAGAGGTCTGGCGGAGGTGATAGCGAAGGTCGATTTCCGAGCACACAGCGACTACCTAGACTATAGTTGGAGGGAGGGGGTGCCAAAAGATCCAGGTCTGTCATGTAGTCTAGCCGTTGAATGGAGGGGTGCAACCGTAGCGCAGGATAGTTGACGAGCGTTAAGGCGGAGGTTTTGACGGAGGGCACGAGGCTTATTCCGTTTGGGAGGCAACTGATCCGGGCATGATTAGATATGAAAAAGATAAGTAGATTGCTCACGGCAAACTCCGTCAGGCTTGAGGCAGCTTGAGCCTCGGAAACCCCGGGAACATTACGTAGCCTTCGGCGGAGGCAGCCCCTTGAAGGGGGGTTTAACTTGACCGTAGAAACCGGCCTTAGAGGGTTATTACGGCACCAAAAGTAGGTGCCTTAGGTGAGGTTGTTGTGAATCCGAAGGCTGTGGGACGGGCATTTTGACCCTTTGAACATCCTGATAGCATGATCAGAGGATGGTCAATGCACAAAAACAAGCTCGGGCCTTGTACCTTCGTTATTGACCCCAGCTTATTATTCATTCGGCCAACCTCGAGCAGGTTATGCCCAATGAGCCGGTTGATAGTTTTCGATTTGCCATGACCGCTGTGGCCGACAAGGAGAATAGTAGCCTCTTCATGATGTCGGCCGGTATTCCGCGCCGATTCGAAGTAAAAGTCGGACAATGCAATCTTCTCGTCTTGGGCGATAATCTGCGATATATCGATAGCATTTGATGCGGCTCACCCCCGTTGATGACGCGTAACCCAGGCCACTGTCCTCCCGATCCCATCGAGATGGCCCCATCCCCTCGAACAACTACGAGTTTTCGGAAAAGTGCTTCACCACTGAGACCAAGGAAGCGGCATCCCTGGGTAAAGGGAAAGGAACAGGACTCCTGGCCCTGACCGTAGAAAAAAACGACAAGATCAAATTCCACAGAGCTTCCGCCTCTGTACGTGAATGGGTTGACGCCATCGATTTGACAGAGGAGACGCTTACCGCGCTCGGTTTAGCTGTTGAATGACAAAACTTTCATATTCCCGCGTTAGATCTGAGCTCAATCGCGTCGACTCGCGAATTGAGGACGAGTATACTTCAATTACACAGGCATTGTGAGCTCGACGAGCGACGTCCGCGAACTGTCGTTAATTGAAATTGCGGGTGAAGGACATGTGAAGAGCATGAGCTTACCTTATTTGCCGCGATGACTGAGCCCAGAACACTGATTTTCGTCACTAAAGTGTTCACCTTTGGAGGATGGCGCGTACACGATGACTTTCTTGTCCGACATAACTTGAAGTAGGGTCTTAACACCCAGTCTCCTACCCAGCCTCACTTCCGAGTGTTGGGGAGTCACTGAGGGCGTAGATTCACTGTAAATTCACTATGTGTAATATTGATTAACAAATCTGATCTTATTACTCCCGAACTTCAAACCCCCAACACTCTCCAGGGAGGCTGGCATAAAACAACCGTAAACAACATAGCCACATTTCCGAAAATATTTGTTGTCGATATTTTGCGACGCACAAAAATGGGTGCCAGGCTCCAAACAGCTCAAAAGCGCATTTGAAGTCTCCTCCCGGTTTTTATATGGTCAAGGCAGATGACGAGCCGGCACACGAAAAAATTGTTCAAGCAGGTGGCTATGTTGTTTACGGTTGTTTTATGCCAGCCTCCCTGGAGAGTGTTGGGGGTTTGAAGTTCGGGAGTAATAAGATCAGATTTGTCAATCAATATTACACATAGTGAATTTACAGTGAATCTACGCCCTCAGTGACTCCCCAACACTCGGAAGTGAGGCTGGGTAGGAGACTGCTTAACACCACCTTATTATGGGGGGATAGTATACCACCCGCTCTAATTAGCAATGGGGCGTGGTGGAATCAAACCAGAGGTTTAGAGTGTTTTTTAGTATACTACCATAGAGTGCTTAGGCAGGGGGTAGGCTTACCATCAGCAGTGAGCTCGCAGTCGTCGTCACCGTAGAGGGCAACGAACAAGTGGATACGTAAATCTGATCAAATCTGCATATATTTGTGCAACGTAGTGTTGCCGTCGGCTGGCTACGGCTGGCTCGTGAGCCGAGCCGCTGGAGCCGGGCTCTCCGCGGCTCAGTGATGGCTAATTGATGGCTCCGACCACTTTTTCTATTCCCAGGACTCCAGCCTATATACGGGCTAGGATTATCTTCCAAACATGCTCTGTTGACTTGCAAGGGCCGGTGCATGTTGCTCCTGGCACTCTTTGCTCCTCAGCACATTGAACGACGAAGATTTCGAAAACTGTCACGAAACGTTACGTTTCGTGACAGCTGTGACGTCGATGACGAGCACCCCGCGCAAACCCACCGACACGAGGCACCTTGCACAAATTATTGAAGCAGGTGTCTCAGAGGATGTTTCCGGATGCCTAGCTTACCAGTAGAACCACTGTCGCGCACTACCGAACGAGTTGAAAAAATGGCTTTGAGCCGACGGCTAGCCGTGGCTTCCACAGCTGGCTGCGGCTGGCTTATTTTTAGCTTGGCTCGTCGGCTAGCCTTAGCCGAGCCGAGCCGCGGCAACACTAGTGCAACGGTCTCGAGCATCCCTTGGCGCTGTCAAGCACGATGAGCTCGAGAGGTAGCTGAAAAAATCGCGTAAAATCTACAAAAAATAGAGTAGATGGCTAGCTACTGTCGCGCACCATAGTGTAAAAACAGCAACTACTATGTCAAAACTTCGTCCGTATAAGAAGGATTAATGCTACATGCGGGCAGAGCTAGTATGGGCTCATCCCACCCGTTGCTGGCACTTCGAATCCCGCACGTAATTCGCGCTCAAGATCAACGCTTTGATCGGCGCGCGCGCCTCTCCATCTATGTTGCGATCAGCGCCTGGGCTCATCTCGGTCTAAGAAGCAGCCTACCGTGGTACTGCCAGCGCAGCAGCAGCTCGCTCGCAGTGGACTCCCCACCAGCCTCGAGTTCCGCATCCGCCGCCTCATTCTTCAAGTTGGAGAGGGAAAGACATGGGGGCGGCGGAGATAGAGCAGCAACGAACGCAGCGGTACATGCGGGCTTGGATGAGGGGGCGGTGAGCGCGGGGGCGGGAACGAGAATGACGATGAGGGTAGGGCATCTCGGCTTGGACTGGGATCGACGGTCGTATCAGAGTGAAAGAAGCTGGGAGAGGCGTACGGTGAGCTTTCCGTTCGAGAATCACGCGAATAGCGCCGGGGGTGCTGGTGAAACGGGGACAAGAGTCAATGTTGCGCGTCTAAGATGAGTGGAATGCGACCAGCGAGTCTTGTAACTTGCAATTGCTTCGATTAATGCTACGCTTACCCAGCGCAATTTCGGCACGAATATGGGCCGAATGCCTGAAAGTACGACCCGTAGCCTTCATATCAACAGGGAGGGAAGTCAGAGAGGGATTGCGACGGTATATGATCATGACGCACCATGCAAAACCTAGATCAAGAGCAGAACTGTTCTCTAAATCGCGACTTTGACGAATTGACGATGAAAGACGTTGCCGGCACTGAAGAAACACCGGATTGGGAGTGCCAGATATAGGAAAGAGGCCGGAGATCTTAGTAGAAGAAAGCCCTTGATGTTGTGGAGCGATAGAATTGCATGCGAGCGGTCAGCATGCGTCGACGGCGGCAGACATGGTGGTCAAAAGCAAGAGTGTCACGTATGTGACGGCGTTACTTCCCTCCATCAAGCCCATCGTAACCGGTCGAAACATCGAACATTGAGTTTCCCAAGCATGTTTCTCAAAGCTTCATGAATTCTGCCTTGCTCTTTAAGCCTATACTGGTAGTATGTATAAAGCTGAAGGTTCAAACAGGGAAATTGATTTTTTTTTCGAGGTGATTTCACTCAAATCACTCGGGGTGTGAGTTCAGGGCTTGACAATTTCTGTATGTATCTGAAGCACTGAGGTTAATGGCATAACAGTTCATTGTTTTGATATTAATGCCTGAATGTGTTTCTCAAGCAGAACTTTGCACTGCAGCTCCTGAAATGGCTGGTGTGACAAGTGAAATCATTGCTGTATATCTAGTCCTAGCCTCCATGTTGCTATCTCATAATTCGGATTCGGATTCGTCTATATAACTGCTTTAATTTGTTAGAAATCTACAGCTGTACGATGTGTTTGAAAAAATTCAATTTTTACCTTATTTCGCAATTCTCGGGGACAGGCGGATGTTGGAGGCTCCAAATGTGACTCAGAACTTGAGTAAAGTAATGCAGGAGTCCGAATATATCATTTGCCCTGGGGTCCCATGGTTATCTGGGTGGAAATATGCAAACGGGACCGAAATTGAGGTTTCATGTAACAAGGTTTGGCACTGAAACTCGAGAACTGAGTTGTTCAACTGAAATTTCAGATATATTGTTGAACTCACACTTGCTCCAAGGGCGCAGTTTTGACGAATGTGGTTTATACATGCTGCCTCTATGTCCCATGATTTTAGGGGATTTTTCTGCAGCCCCTCCAGGAACCAAACCTCACCGAATGCGAATGTTTCGACCGATTAGCGAATGTTTCGACCAGTTAGCGACGGAATTTGGCCCATAGAATATATATTTCTTCGTAGAATCCTATTATCTTAGGATATGATGTGCTAATCTCTGAGGTCAATGAAATTGGAGTCAATACAGAAGAGCTAAACCCGGAGTGTAGTCTCGAGATTCAAGTTTTGTGGATATCGGAACGCTCGGAGCAATGGTCCGATATCACCGAACCAGGAAAACGAGTGCCCGAGGAACGATTAGAGCCCAAGCAGGAGAACAGGGTGTAGAAAGATGACTTGATAGATTGTCTACTCGCCGTTGGATCATCCACAGAATCCATTGAGGGCGCCGGAGGGTCCGGGAGGGATCCGAGGAGGGGCGAGAATCCAAATACCGGGTTGGGAGGCCTTCGGAAGAAGTCAGATTAGCCATTGAGGTTAGTCCCTGTGCAGAGGCGTTGTCTCTAGGTCTTTATTTTCAACAGAATGGCGGAAAAACGAAGGCAATCGAAAGGAAAAAACAATAGCATCATGCCATCAAACGATCAATCCATCAGCCAGCCCGCCCACCAAATCCGTGCACAGTCTGTGACAGAGCCTGCTAAGGAATCCAGACGTATCAGAGAGCCTGTGCGCAGTAGTGGCTGGTTTGGTGGCATGGAAGGCGAAGGGGAGCTGCAGGGAGGGCCGGGGCACGAAGTGGCGGAACGGATTGATGGATGACGGCTTGATGGTAACAAGAACAAACAAATGACCCGTTTCGGAAGAGCGGACAGCGCGTTATGCACGGTCCCACGGACCATCAAGGCGCGATCCGCGGGCGAGCGGTGGGCGCGGATACGGGCGCTGGCGGCCCCCCAGGGTGAGTGGTATATACCACCCTCCACTCTCCTTCTTCAATCTGATTCCACCACGGCCCATTGCTAATTAGAGTACCCGTAGTATACTATTTCCCCATATACGCCTGTTAACACTGGATCGGAGTGACTCGAAGGTGAGAGTGCAAAATCCCAGCAGAGGTTTTTTTCTTCTATTCATTCTGGTATCCCCCAGGCTTAATATTCAAGGGATACGAGAAGGACTGCGTCACAGACTTGAGGGCATGGCGCGGCGACGCAGTGCTCTGGAAACAGGAGGTGAAACACGAGGCTATCGCTATCATTCTGCAAGTCAATTGCGAGTGAACGTTGAAGACGCCTGAACATGAGGAATTGCGTTGCAGCCGGCGCTTTTCGTGGGTTATGTCGATGTGGTCGGAGTCAGGGAGACACTCGTTGCTTACCTTTGCTTACGCGTTGATGATCATGGAATCTTGGCTATTGCCGAGCGGAATTCAACCTGGAAAATACAAAAATCCAAGAACAATCTGCCATAGATTTTCAGAAGAGGTGAGATAGAAATCATGATTGAGCAAAAGATGCATTCTCTTTCATAAAATTGCCTCAATTCAAAGGATACTTAAATTCAGAGATCCAGTTTGGATCCAGTGAGACGTTGCGGATGCCGATATTAAAACACGCTTGAAGTTCTGAACACGACTCCGAGGTACTGAAAACAACAACCGACCTCATGTCTTTCATTCGGCAGCTTTGAATTCAGAACGATGATTTAACGCCAAATGAAGGAGAAAACATGCCCACCGTGCTTACAGAGATGTCAGTGACATGCTGCTACCACCACTCAGGGAGCAAGCATGTTTCGACACGGGTTTTTCAAACTCAGCAGCCTCGATGTCCACTATTGTTATAAGTGAGCCCCGCCATCCCCGCGTTTGAATCTATCTCCCCTGCAGAGGAAAATATGCCGCATACTTCTAGTATCGTGATGTAAGATTTTTCTTTTGTGAAGTGGGATTCAACCAATTGAAGAGTATGATACAGAGTCGTCCTTGGTTCTCGTAAGGCGGGGAAGAAGGTGTGGTATTTTGCGTTCTGAGTGTATCATTCCATTACTCCTTCTCCACAAAGTTTATAGAAAGCCTACCAGAAGATTTTCGGCGTCAAATCAATTTCGTAGAGGCTTACCCGTCCACATTACTGGGATCGAGCAGTCTGTTGGCTTCCGAGAGCAACGTCAAGAGTCAGATGTGCGAGGACCTACCTCTGTTCACTTTTCAGTACTAATCTTCTTAAAGGGGAGGAGCAACCAACAATGTTGCTCGGATTGTGTTCATGTGCGGCTCTTCAAGCAGTTTTCCGTTCACACGCAATACATCGTTTCTCGGTCGATCAGAATCAGATCTGTTCAAAAGTCTCTGCGTTGTTACAGCTTCTCCGGACGAGATGAGGAAGCGCTGGAGTGATCTAGTTCACCAAGGGATGCAGGTTATAGCGCAGCAAGATTACCAGAAAATCCTTCCTCAGCTGGGAGACTTGCCATCATTGTTCAACGATCAACATTTACTCCGCCAAGCAGCGCTCTCGCTCAAGCGAGATCCCGAACAAGCCGTTATCCTTCTCTTCGGGCAAAGCGGGCATGGTAAATTGAAGACGATAAATCGGTTAATTGGTCAGGATTTGCTTCGGGTTGGGCAGAGTACACTGGGTTCTACCACAAAGGTCAGTCCTCGGAGCAGTATCTTTCGGCCCATGCATTGAATGTCCAAAGCTCATCCAACGCGTCAAAGTTGATTGTCCAAACAAGGTTATATCGGCGAGTCTCACAGTCGTGCTTGATGACACGCCGGGACTTGACGATACGACGTACCTCGATCGAAAAGCCAATGCCGCCTTGATGCAAAGATACAAAGAGAGATATTTTTCAAATATTTTTCCCAACGTCATCTTGCTCGTTGCGTCGTGGGATTCGATTACACCGGATGCGCATAACAAGGTGTCGCATTTCACCTCCCCTCTCGGCAGGTCCATGTACAACCTGTGGCTCTCCGGCTTAGTGGACAGTCAACGTCCAAACGTCGTAGTCGTCATCACAAAGTCCTTGTCCTCTTGGGATCAATTCGACGATTTTGTTAATCAGAGCCAGAAAAACGAACAATGGACGATCGAAGCGGCCCTTCGGCAGGGAATTGTCATCGATCTACAACGCAAGATATTCCCGAGTCACTCAGAGTGGCATATTGTCTTCATCGAGAACGGTGGAGGGCGAGATATGACTGCCCAGTTTCCGGTCTTGCCGGATGGCGTTCACAGTCATCAGAATCTTTTCGAGGCTATAACCCAAATCGTTAGCCTTCGCGACCAGCTGGGATGCTGTGACCTCATTGGGATGCAGGCTCTGCAGGTACTCGCAGGGGCCGAGCCTCTGGGTCCATCCTCGAAGGCTGAAGTCCAAAATTTGGTGGAACAGTCACACGAAGACCTGGCAGTGAGTCATTGACGAGAGGGGTCGTAATAGTCGAGAGACTGAAACTGTCGACAGAATGAAGGAGCAATCGAGTCTGAACCGCTCGAAGAAAGAATTCAGCAACTCACCGAGGAATTCCTGGGAAACACTTGTGATTTCAAACGCGGCACATTCGGTCGGAAGAGCGTCCTCAAAACGGCTGATCTTCCTGTACAGTTCACTGCGCCGCAGATTCAAAACAATGAATTCGAATCTGCGGACAATATAGTGAAACAGCCGACGGCCCCGGAGATCTTGCAAAGACCTAGACCCGAAACGCAGTTGCAAACACATTACTCGAGCGATCCAGCATTTCAATCCGCCATATCCGCCCAATCTCAACAGTATCGACTGTACCATGTAATCCAAATTGCAACAGTCGATCCTGATAGGGTGGAATTGTCGGAAGAGATGCTTGGGTTAATCAAACGCTTACCGGCATTCTCTGCGCAAACCGAGAAACAGTACATGCAGTTCTTCTCGGACTACGGGACACACGTCATAACGAGAGTTGCATTAGGAGGTGTGCTGCGGGTGGTTTTGAAGTGCGCAGATAGCGTCACGTCGAGGCGGAATACCTGCACCTCGAGCAGCGGCGGCCGCATCACTTCGAGTTCGAGTAACTCGGCCCAAACGCGGAGTGTGCTTGTTCTGCGTGATGGCGGGGGTGCTGTTGCTCCAGAACTCACCAGATTTCTGGAACGCAATTTCGAGCCGGATCTTGATTCAAAAGAGTGGCATACTATTCGTCAGAGATGGATCGCTGGGTTGGAAAGCGATCCCGTGTTTTGCCCCGACCACCCGCTCACCGGATGCGTTCCTTTATACGAAGTTCGAGGCCTACCGAAGGCTCTGCAGGCGTATCT
The DNA here is from genome assembly GCA_037176885.1 of Favolaschia claudopus. Taxonomy (NCBI): domain Eukaryota; kingdom Fungi; phylum Basidiomycota; class Agaricomycetes; order Agaricales; family Mycenaceae; genus Favolaschia; species Favolaschia claudopus. The sequence goes on from JAWWNJ010000015.1 coordinate 295,745, forward strand.
GAAGCAAGCGTATCAAATTTATGATCAGAAAGTCGCAGCCACAGAGAAAGCGCTGAAAACGAGGGAGAACGCAGGAGATTCGAAGCCCTTACCTCGACGCAACAATTGGTTCAATGTGACGAGGAGATTGGGTGAAGCTATGGCACAGGTGAGGCTGATATTCGGAGGAGGTAGAGGCAGTGGTTAAGCACACAGCTGATGAACGCTGCAATGACTCAATATCCATCTGTCAGGTGTTGTTTTCTTCGATTTATAGAGTCATATTCAGAACCTGTCGAGAGAGGCCGAGCTGCAGGTCTACTTGAAAGTTGAAACAATATGAGGGGCACCGGTACTAACTACTACTAAGTAAGGTCTCGACGGTCCATGCAGTGGAAAGGTACAAACTCCCTAGTGTTACTATTTGTGCGAAATCTTGTTAAGTTGAGCAGCCCCCAAAGCGGCGCAGAAAGGAGTAATTGACGACGGATTGCATCGGACGATGGTGGAGGCTTGGTGGAGGCAGAAAGAAAGCCTTAAAAAGGCATGTCACGAGTGACGACAATCCTCCTAAAAGGGCACCGCACAGCCTTTGAAAGTTGCAGGACTCATCCGGGGGGGGGGGGGGGGGGGGGGGTATATTATACTCGCGTGGTCCACAACATGAACAACGAGCTTACCGAAGACAAACGAGTAGGTATGTACGGGTGGTTCGTGTTTCAGCACGCGAATGTCATGTGAGCTGAGAAGGCGGCTCGATCCGAACCTACGTGACGGTAGTGACGGTCTACGATAACGGTAGTACGTTCTCCCAGATGAACGATCACGTGATAAGGAAATGTGAATGTACCCCGCGCGCTGGGTGGACACTGTTAGTGGACACCACGTGGATTAGCCACGCAAGGGGGATTTAAGAATATACGCTACCCAAAACTCGCTCGGTCGACGCTCACACATCAACACGAGATCGTGAATAAGTAACCCTCGATGCAACTCTCTGCCCCCCCAGATCCGCCTTTGATGTCTGAGAATTGAACTCGCAGCTTTTGTGTCGAGTCAAGTACTTGGCGCGGAACAGGGGTGTGTATCAAATGACGGTATTTCAGGCGTTGGAAGCGAGAATTAACTGTTGACATGCCTCATGTTCGGAGCACGGTTGAAACTTGCTTCAAACAGCTTTTACTGGATGTTACATCCTCATGGATCCATGCCTACCAGCGCAAACATGTGTTGAGCCGCATCTTTGTTTCCCCCCCATTCCAAGACTAAAACTGAAGTTGACACAGGGATCGCGTACCCGTCACCCCTCTCCGAGTCCATCATTTGGTTTCTTATTGCAATGATAATGACAGAGACTATGGCAGTTGTTCTGTACGTTCACTCTGCTTATCGCTGTGCACGCTTCTTACCAATGAATGGGATACAAGTCTCTTAGGCTCACGACGAGCAGGCGAAGAGGTAGTGGGAAAATGGTTCAAAAAACATACAGCAGATTGATTTCCAACAGCTGACTGCAAATTTAACTCAAACAGACGCGACAAGGGACAAAAAGTTTGGAAATCCCGCTCTTCGGTCTCCGAATGCACACCAAATCAAGCTCATTGCGGGATATCCACAAAAGCTGCGCTTTCTCACCCCCCGCGGCCAAGAGTCATTGGGGGAAATCGAGCGCGATGTAGACGAGCAGCTGAAGACTATGTATTGAATCCTGCTCCCCATAAAGTTGGGTTGCTGATGACAATCTGAATAGTCATGCTGCATCTGCGAATATTGCCGCCATCTTATTTCTATGCGGTGACCGGCACCTTGATCCTAACTCCTTCCCTTTCAAGGCCAATAGCTCATTTTTGGGCTTGTCCGGCACAAATCTGTTCACAAGACTAACGGTTGTCCCTCCTGTTGCGGATGGTAACTGGGGAATGCCACTGGAGAGTCTGGCGAATGAAGGGATGTGCATCATCAGTTTGGCGAACCGTTCGGAAATACCTGTACTGCAAATCTTGTCTCGGATTTCTCTGGGAATCAGCTATGTTCGAGAGCAGATCGAGGGGGTTTATCGGCAAGCCGCTGCAAAAAATCGCCGTAATGCTGGGCAGGTCGTGATTCTCCTAGTTGAAGAGACTCTACACGGCAAATCGAAGACTATAAATCGCCTCGTAGGCCGAGATCTTCTTGCAGTATCCACCACAGCGCATGGTTCTATCACAAAGGTGTGTGCACCCACTTACAACGAAATCTATTTCCACTAGTAAACGAGTTCAGGTGATTGAGCGAGTCACCGTCTGTAACCCCGGTTGTGAATCTGCCGCCTCAATTACTGTTGCATTTGACGACACCCCCAGATTTAGAAGCACTACGCAGGGGGACAGAGGAGTGAACGACGAGCTCATGAGGAGATACAAACGGCGCTACTTCGATCACACATATCCCAACGTCATCCTTTTAGTCGCTAGCTGGGATTCGATTATTCCTTATGCTGAACACCCGACACCTCAAGAAACCAATGTCGTTGGGCGTTCAATGCAGAGTCTGCGGAATTCAGGGTTGGTGGATGAAGATCGCGTGAACGTCGTGGTCGTCGTCACAAAATCTTTGTCCTGCATGGCTGAATTTTCCGATCATCCTAGGTCCAAGGACAAAGAACATGCTTGGATGGCGCGGGCGAAGCTCTGTAGCGACATGATTTCCAAACTTCAGGCTCAAATCATTCCCGGATCCCCCTCCTGGGAAACAGTGTTCATCGAGAATGGCGGGGGAAAAGATATGACGGCCGAATTTCTGCAGCTGCCCGATGGAAGGTTGAGCCATCAGAATTTATACAACGCAATTCAAACACTGGTCCAAGCTCCTGGGGCACACGGCATCCGTGATCTTGCTGGAATCCAAGCTCTACAGATTCTTGCCGGAGCTGGACCGTTGGGTCCGAATGTAGAAATCAATAAACAGCTGCTCGTTACTCCGTCGCCGCAAAGGAGCATAGTAGGTTTCTTTCCCTTGCGTACCTTCCACACTAATGATATATATGTATGTACAGGAAATCCCCTCAAGCTGCCTGGAACGTCCATCGACAGAGAGAACACAGATCGTCGACAGTCAATTCACATTGATCCGCCAGTCTAATTTTACGGGCGCAGTGAAGATGCTGTTGGACAGCGTCGCACAAGCAGTGATGGGGCTTTTCAGGAGTGATTAAATAAATCTTGTTGGATGTCGCAATTCGCTAAATCTCACACATCTCTCTCCGTAAAATCTCATGTATTAAATTTCTCTTTCCCCCTGTGATTCGCTCAGGAGTCAGAATCGAATTAAATCTCAAATTAACATTGTCAATGCAGCATAAGTAGTGACGTTATCTATTCGAACAATCAAACGAGGCTGTCGGTTATGGAAATAAATATTGTAAGAGAACGAGGCTAGCGCCCTTGCCATAATCTGTAGAGTGCCTGTGTCACCGCATCGAGAAGAGATTTAACCGCATCCGCCAGGTTTTTCTCGCGTTGAAGGGCGGAATGCGAGTTTCGCGAAAGTTTACGGATGGAAGAATTGTCATCCTTCGGCTGCGAAGCCATGTAAAACTTATATCCATGTTCGAGATCAGCTTTCCTCTCAGCTGAAATCCCGTCCAAGTGATATATAGCTTGATATCCGGTGAACTTGTGGTCTGGACAGAACACAGGATCGACTTCTAGAGCTTGCGTCCACTTATTGCGCGCTTCGGTCCATCCCTTAGATTTCTGAGTAGGGGGGAAGTTTCGTTCCAAGCAAACCGTAAGTTGTGCGGCCACCGAAGCTCCTCCATCTCTGAAAATCATAGCGGTTGATTTTCCACTGCTAGTTGAGTCCACAATGGCACGTATAGTGCCACCCAGAACAAGCTGAGTGATGACATGTGTCCCATAGTTCACGAAGAACTGGGTGTACATGGAATGTACCTCCGGACTGGTAGACCAAGCTGGTAGACGTGATATCAACTGCTGCATTGGTTTTGATAGGTGCCCAAGCCCAGTGACGACGTGTGTTACTGAGTGCAAGATGTAGCACTCCAGATTACTAGATGCTGTGGCTGCCCGGAATGCCCAGTCGGTGGAGTAATAACTACGAAGTCGAATATCCTCCAGGTCGCCGTGGTGCGAAGAACTAAGCATGGGAGCAAAGTTTTCCTCTCCGCCAAAGGGGTGGAACGAGATCTTCTCCTGTTCCATGACGTTTCCATAGCCAAAAGTCCCCTGAGCATGATTGTAGGTTGTCCCGAGATAGATATTTGCAAGGTCCATGACTGTGCTGTGATGGGAAGAAGGTGGGTCTGCTTTCCGTTTGGGAAGAATCTGTGGGACGAGTTCAGATACTACAAATTGCAACAATATCTTTACCTTCAAGTCCTCTCCACTAACCAAGATCGTGGTGGAAGTTTGCGCAATGGACGAAAGAGGCTCAGCACCAGTAAGTACCTGGAGTCCTTGAATGCCAACCAGATCGCGACTTCCATCTGAGCTGGGACGTTGAATGGTAGCGCAAATGGCCTCGTAAAGATTTTGATGGCTCAGAAGTCCATCCGGCAGCACTGGATACTTGGCCGTCATATCTCTCAAACCTCCTCCGTTCTCTATGAAAACGATCTAAGGCGAAGACCTGGGGAACATCTTTCGCTGGAGATCGGTGATGATCCCCTTTCGCCTCCCTTCCTCGATCCGCCACTGCGCGTGCTTCTCCTTGTCCGTCTTATAGTCATCGAATTGATGGAAGGACGAGAGGACTTGAGTAACCACAACAACGATATTTGCACGTTGCTCGTCCACCAAATCGGAGCGATATAGAGCATATATGGTTTTGCCAATGGCAGAGGTAAAATGAGATGGTTCGTTGTGGGCATCAGGCGTTACGGAGTCCCAGGCAGCGACCAGAAGAATCACATTGGGATAGATGTCCGCAAAATGTTTGATTTTGTACGCGCGGAGAAGCGAGGCGTTGAGCTCCCGGTCCTCGAATGTGTTATCTTCAAGCCCGGGAGTATCATCGAATGCGACAGTGATCTCAGCCGACAAAATTTTGTTTGTGTTCCTCACTTCAACACGCTGTATGACCTGGAAACACTTGAGCAGAGACAAGATAATTGTCATCAAGTCCCGCACCTTGGTTGTTGACCCTAAGGTGCCCCTTCCCATACTCAGAAGTTCTTGTCCAATGAGCCGATTGATCGTCTTTGATTTCCCGTGGCCACTGTGCCCAGCGAGCAAGATAACGGCCTGCCCATCGCTCCTCCTGACACTCTTCGCCGCTATGCTGTAAACCTCCCGGACCTTTTTGCGACGCTCCTCCTGACTATTTCCAACCCAGGACAAAATCTTGGGGAGGATTGCGGCCGGTTCCTTCCAATCAAGTATGCGAATACCTTTCGAAAGCGAAAGTCCATTCGACGTAAGCTCAGGAACCACGATTGTTATTTTTTGTAACAATTCGGGGCCAGACAAGTCGAGAAATGTGGACTGATCGTCGAAGGGGAATCCGCCGGAAGCCATAGATTTCTCATCGCACAAGTAAACGATGCCCCCAATATTTTGACTGATTCCACCACTATCATCTGTTAGAGAGCGAAGAAGATACAATTCTCCGAAATCTCTCACCGTTTCTCGATTTCTTTCCTAACTTTCCGCTCAGCGTCCCCCCGCGAAGTATTAGAACGAAGGGAGATGTTGGATTGAAGTGCATTGAGCAGTTGGATGCGATGCTTTGGAATTGAGAATCCGGGTAACAAGTGAATGGACCCGCGAGCAGCTTTTCCTCCTTGAAGTAAAGTTCCCGCTTCCGTCAATTCGAGAGCGGAACTATGAGATGATAAGAGCTTCAGAAATTTAGCACTCAAGGTCACAGACAACATCAATTATCTTACTCGCTGTCCTGCTTTTCTGGATCCAAGTAAGCTACACCGCAACTATCAGCTGCACACGTCCTCGGTACGAGACTGGACCATACACGATGATAGTCCCGTCCGTCGACATCGTCTTTCCGAACAGAGAATTTGTCGCGTTCCTAATGCTTGAGCGGGGCTGAATGAGAAAGAGTCGAAAGTCTCCTTCATTGATCCAGGCAGGTCATGGATAGAGTCTGAATACGGGCCACATCCTCAACTCCTCGTGTTCTCCGAATTCCCCCGATCTGACATGCTGAATGACCGTGTCTGCTGTCACTGTCTTGGCACCATTTCAGGAGTCCCGGTTCCAACTTCCCCAACGGATTCAGTTGTTGACCCCACATGTCTTTGGCGAGGGCTCAGACTGAGCGAGAGCTTCGTTGAGTCATGTAACACATTGCAGCGAGCAAGCGGTCTCACGTCTCATGGGTTTTCGTTCCCCTCGTTGACGACCAGAGACAGAGACCGGGAGCGCTACACTTCAACACCGCACGAACGAGGACTGCATGCATGTGTTGCAGTGGCTGTTTACAAGAGACTTGTCACTGCGTCGTTCAAGAACATTAATGAGTTACGCACCATTAGCATGTGCTGTCCACTCACTCAGCGGCCTGCCATGCTTTAAAATGCCGCAGAACACGCATCGCCTGGGAATCCTCACCTCGAGGCTTTCAGTACGAACTTGGGTACCGTACATATGACATTGGACTCCGAGTCGTAGTCGTTGCGTAGTCGCCACAACTCTGACTGCGACCAAATGATTCCAAGTCAAGTTAGCAAACTCGCAGAGTTGAGACTTACGCAGCGGCGAGCCAACACGTTGTGGAAGACTCGAAGGCAGACGTTCATCTTGCGTTCATCATCTTGAAGATTTGGGATGAAAAGGGGTGACTCACAAGTGACTCAGTGGATCACGAATGACGATTCGGCTGAACGGTCGGGACCGACCTGGACCGACTCCTTTGATTGTCCTTTGACGCACGAAAACACGCTCGAGCACATGCAAAAGATAAGGAGAGCGGGAGCTTCAAGTGAAGACACTAGAGACACAGAGCGAAAGCGAGGCAGAGCTTGGGCAGAGGGCGGAAACTCGCAAAGTCAGAGGTCGAGCCGGCGGCCCTTCAAGTTTAGTCTCTTGCACAGACTCACACTCGATAATGTCAGAACCTGTATATATTCGCGTCGGTCCGAGAGTCCCGGTAGTAGTATCATACTTCTCACATCCTGTCGCGCGTAGATCGATATCGAACTATCTTGTCTTTTACCCCCACGTCCCTCGTCGTCTGCGTCCCCGCACCCGTCCTCCAGCTCGTCGTCCTCTGTGAGCTCTCCCGGCTTTCAGCCGCCTCGGTATATATTCTGATAGGTTATGGGCCCCGCGCCCTAGCGCCGAGAGTCGCTGCCTTATCAGATTGCCATCTCCTCTTCCTCTTCACTCCTGGAGCGTTTTGCTCTTTAACAACCTCTTCTACTCATAACGGCACTTCCCTATCCTTCCAACCTCTCTCAACTATATCCAACTATGGGTCTTCCTGCTGGAGCTACTCGAGCCGTTGAGGCTATGCCGCTGATCACTGCTGATACCTGGATCAGTGCTGAGCGCACATTCAAGGCGTTCGTCAAGGGCGTCCACTGTCCTTGGGTCATTGAGCCGACCCACGATGCTACTGGCACTGCTCGCACTGAGGCTGCTGTCGGCAATACCGACAACGACGCTGAGGTACTTTGGCTGCTTTATATGCGTCTTGCGCCGGAGTACCAGTACCTCTACGACACCTGTAACACTGCTGGCGATCTCTGGTGGAAAGTCTCTGCCCTATTTAACGTTTCCAACATGGCCACTCGAGTTGAAGCTCGAGAGGTTTTTCACACCACCAAACACGATCCTTCCAAGCCAATGGATACATACATCACCAACATCGAGAAAGCTGCATCTCGTCTCACTAGCCTGGGTGCTACCCCAAGTGACATCGAAATTGCAGATATGCTCCTCATTAACCTTCACCCGTCTTTCGAAGCCGCCAAACTCGCTATCATGTCGACTGACACTCAGCCGCCACTTGCACAACTCAAGGCACAGCTTCGTAGTGCTGGTGCTGCCAAGAAAGCAAAGGAGGGTAAATCGGGGGATATCGAGAGTGATGTGGATGCAGGTGATGAACTCCCCGCTGGTTTGGCTGCACGCACCCAGCAGAAGCAGCGTCGTGTGTCACGTTGTCAAGTGTATAATGTGTTATACGTGAGGTCCTCTGGAAGTGACTTTATTCGAGAGTTTCTCAAAGTGCGAGTAAGGTTGATAGTGTTATGAAATATAAAGAAAATCCCTATATGGTTAGTTAGAATCCCAAAGGGGAAGGTAGTGGTTTGTGAGTGTTACGTAAGTGGAAGAGTCTAAGAACGTGTTAGTAAAACAATAAGGAGCAAGCCTAGGGTTAAATCGGTTGACAGTGTTTCGGCAAACAAGTCTGTGCGTGGAATTGGTAGCAGCAATTAACAATGCGGCTTGTAATTTGGTTCAGCAAAATGCGCGGTACGGATACGGCCGGTGCGGTATAGATACGGTGCGGTGCGGAGTAAGGTTCGGATACGGTGCGGATACGGTTCGGTGCGGTGCGGATACGGTTCGGTGCGGTGCGGATACGGTGCGGATACGGTGCGGATACGGTTCGGATACGGTTCGGATGCGGTTCGGTGCGGTGCGGATACGGTTCGGTGCGGATTCGGGTCAGACGGAAAGTAGAGAGAAGTAAAGTGAATTAATTAATCTACGTACAATTGGGGCTTTTATACCTACTGGCGCATAGCCTTAGTTCTACTTAGTCGTTCGTATCTATAGGGATTTGTAATTGCACAGTCGGGCACAGTCGCTGATTCGTCCGATTCGTAAGTTGCACAGTCCAAGCACAGTTGATTTATAAGTGCACAGTCGAGCACAGCTGCTGACTCGTATGATTCGTAAGTGCACAGTTGCTGACTCCTTTCGTTGCTTGAGCACTGTTTTGCACAGTCCGTAACCGTGGTAAGCACTGGCTGTGTGTTATGCCGATTTTCCCATGATTCCCACCTGATCCTTTCACATGACGTGTTGGCTATCTTATCTCCAAACACTTTTGGAGGATGACATCCGCGGGGAACGAAATAGCGACCGTCCTCGGTCGAAAACTTCCAACGCGGAATGGAAAGGATTGTGAGATTTCAAGCTACTAAGGGTAAGCAAGAAATCGATAGGTGCCACACAGAGAGGGATTTGAACGGATGGTGCTGCGAAGTAGGTATATGAATTGGGTAGGGAACGTGGATATTTTGTTCGTAAGCAGAGATTGTACATTTGTTTAGACTGCGAAGGGGGCGGCGGGAATGAATAACTTGGGGTCGAGAACGGGTATGGAAGGTGCGGCCCCCTGAACACGGAAGCCCCAGGCCAACGCCTTGCCAAACTTCTGAATCGAAGCGCGGAACATTATCGAAGCTGGAAGGGGGTAGAACTTAGCGGCGGGAAGTTTAGCATAAGTAAACCGCCGGTCAATATGACGCTCCAAGCGCACGTATACCCATTCCTCCGGTTGCGCCTGGCTCAGAAAGCGCATATTGTGAACGTGGTGAACTTCGTCGGTGATCTGCCAGCGCCCAGACAAAGCTCCAAAGCATTCTATCTCATCCCCGGCCTTCAAACGATGGATCATGCGGTCACGAACTTCGACCACATGCTCTCTGGCGCTCGGCCAGAAAAAGACTCGAGGAGTGGAGTCAGAGTGGTACTGCGACGCAAGCCGGTTGTATTCCTGGTCCTCGACCCAAAGCTTGTGCGACTCGATGAGGTGGAGGCGAAAGTTTGGCACTTTGGGAAGGGCAAGATAAGGATGCAGGAAAGTGTAGCCTATGGCCGGTTGGTTCTCGACAGGAATCCAGTTGGCGGCGGAGGTTACCGGTGTCGTGGGGGTCAGACAGATATTATCCAAGGTGGGTGTCAACTGGTCGAAATCGGAGGTGCGCTCAGGGCTTGCCTCCTTAGATGTCTGTGGTGGTGTAGGCGGAAGTGACTCGAGAGATGAGTTCGTGCTGAACACCACCACACTATCGGAGAAGCTGAGTTCTCGGGTGCGAGCGCGGGTGGTACGAATGTTAGGAAGGGACCGGAGAGCGCTGGACCGCCATCCTAGTGAAGGTGCCACAATTCGCATGTCGTTCATTACTCGGTAACGGGGGTCGGGATCCTGGTAGTGCCCAGCCCCATTGACCGCTAATGCCTATAATGTCGTGTCGGTCATGATGGTCATGAATACAGATGTGTTTATTGTTATTTTTCGAGGCTACGCACCGAATTACTGACGGATCGTCGAGGAAGTGGTTCTTCATAGCGAGGCTGGTTTCCGATGATGTGGTGGTCCATAGCGCCTTTGTCTTTTATGGATTATGTACAGGTTTCAAGGTACAGAGGACAGCGGGGTGGGGGCGAACAAGAGCCTCGCTGCCTTTACCTCTTGTCGTTATATATTATGGGTGGGTGGTCGGGCAGGCTGCGACTTTCTGACATCTCCCTGCATTCTGTCATTTTGGTTTTGTTCAGGCGATCCTCTCCCGACAGATTTGAGATTCTCGGTGGTGCAGATCGTGTAATCATTCCTGGAACACTATTCTAGATTCGCGAAGTCCCCGCTTTGATGCCTCGTTCTGATGTTTGATACCGAAGTTCGAGGATTTTTAGGAAGAGACAGAGACAATTTTGGAGGTTCGCATGGAAGAAATCGATTGGTAATTCACATTTTTATGTATCGGCTGAGGGAAGGGGGTAACGAATCATGAAAGTTCGAAAGGACCGTTCCTAGGTATAGTATGCCATCTGGGAATAGTGAACGGGCTCGTAGTAATAGACTCCTTCCTCCTCCTCGTAAACGGTCGCCATGTCCGAGTCCTCCTGGAAATAAAATTTGGCAGATCCTTCTACCAGCTGTGTGGTTAAGAATTGAACGTCCAGGCTGGGAGGTGGCATGTCGACGCAGAAGGCTGGGAACGCCACAGTGCACGGATCCTGATGAACGCTTTCGCGGAACAGGAGGAGAGCAAATCCGTCCCACGACCAAAGCCAGTGCAAGGCCACCCATTCGCCCACCAGTGCACGAGTGAAGGCGAACTTTGATCCTACAGAAATAGGACGCCGAAAGTCGAAGGGTGCGACATAGCTGTAGAGACTTCCACACAGGAGACGAATGCTTATTTCGACGGGGGTAGGATCGACTGGCTGGATGTCGGCCCAGTGCTGGGCTAAGACGTGGTCGGGAAGGTGGATCGGGTGTCCAGGGGGAGGAGAATGGATTTCGATGGGATGAGTGTGGACTGGGTGATAGGTCGTGTCACCATTGTGAGAGGACGTGATGGCCGAAGTGTCTCCTGCATTACTTTCCAGGTCCATATCGGTCTCACCCTCGTCATCCTCGCTGCAAGTCTCGTACTCCCCGTCGGTGTCGGAGTCGGTAGTGTTCGGATCCGTGGTGTCTGTATGGCGGTCCTGCTCCGAGATACGCACCCCTGGACCTGGGTGCGGCAATGGCCATTGGTCGAGAAAGTCCGCAGCACTAATGCCAGTCGGGACAGAGGGCGGGGTCGCCGGCGGATCTTCAGCGTCGGACACCATTCGACCTTTAGCCTGAGAGGATAGTTGGAGAGCAAGGACGGGATCGTTATTGACATGTCTGCGCAATGCTGCCGGCAGATGCGCATTGTCTTCAGGGCTCGGCTGGAGCGATGGGGCAGATGGCAACTGCAGGGTTGCAAAAGGTTCGAGGTCAAGTAGATCCATGGAATCTGGGAGCGTATACGGAATTCAATTCTGATTCTGGAAGCTTTTATAGAGAGAGAGGCAGCGCAATCTGCCATGGCGAAGTTGCTGTGGATCCTGGAATAGCTCTTACATTCCCTCGTCTTCCGTGGTATCCGCAGAATCCTCTGACTCAGAGCTGGATGATGTTTCAGACTCTTCGGTGGCTGCTTCATCTTCGTCGTTTCCCATGTATCCCATTTTCATGAACCAATGGTCTCGAGTGATGAACGGAAGAAGCCGAAAGGCAGCGGCGGGGTTACGTTTGAACATGGTGCCGTCCAATTCCTTTAAAGTGTAAGCGCCTCCTTTGGTCTTTCGGTGTACCTCATAGGGTCCCAAGTATCGGTCGTCTGTTTTGTGGGTGATACTGTAGGTGGTTTCGTTTTTAGTGTTTCGTAATAGCACCAGCTCTCCTGGCGTGTAATCTGCCTTTACCAGTCTTCGCTTGAAACGTTTCTCAAATTGTGCCTTGGAAGCGAATCTAGACTTTCGCAATGTTTCTGCTGCTCGCTCTATGTCGGCAGGGTGCATGCGTAGCTGGCGAATGCGTAGTGCTAATAATTCGGTGGTGCTCATGCCAGAGTAGAACCCTTCCACAAGAAATGTGGCTTCGGTCAAGTCCATAGGCAATAGGGGCTGGGTGGCATGCAAGAGCTCAAATGGGGAATAACCAGTCACGCTGCTGACCGTGATTCGATCCGCAAATACCGCCGCTGGCAACAGATCGGGCCATCGTGTCAATTTTCCTTGACACGCCCTTACCAGGGCCTCCCGAAGAGTGAAGTGGCCGCGCTCGACAACTCCGTTCGCATGCTTATTATAGCGTGAGATTCTGATCTGCGGAATATGCAATCGCTTCATTAATGATTCGAAGGCCGCGGCTACCTCTGATCCATTATCAGTGGTTACCTGGAGAGGGCATCCGTAGCGGCAGTATATGTTGGTAAAGAAAAAGTCAGCCATGGTAGAGGCGTTCTGCGTGGCCAAAGCTCGAGCCTCGCAAAATCCAGTCAGATCATCTCGTGCTGCCACAATCATGTTACAGCCTTTTGCCGGAGGCATTCGCATGACGTCAATGTAAATCTTGCTAAAAATAGAGATTGGTAAGGATACTGTTGGCGGAATCTCCATTTTCTTTGTAGAGCGTACTTGGCAATTTGGACAGGATGCTACATGATGCTGGACATCCGCTCGTAAATGTGGCCAAAAGAATCGCGGTTTCAGATGATTCCACACAGTATCTGCACCTTTGTGCCCTAAGTTCTCATGCCCTTGAGTGAGGACTGTTAGGCGAGAATTTGGTTCCATAATGACAAGCTGAGGGGCTTTATCGCCGTTACGCCTCCAAATCTTCCCATGCTTTTCGAAAAACTTTGTGGCTTTGGAAATGAATCGCCTCTGTCTTTGTGCAGAACTGAAATTAGGCATTTCTAGAGTTCGCAAAAATCGAATGATGTCTTGCATTTCGCGTTCTTGGGCTCGGCGAGTCATTAATACCTGAAGTCGCTTCTTGATGATCTCCTTATATCCGGAAGTCTCGAAATACTGTCGTATGGGTGCGAAGTATCGCGGTTGTTTCATTCCAAATAAAACAATATGATCGAGCCATTCATCATCATCGTCTGGGGCCTCTTCCCCATCTGCCCGTGATCGCCGTGACAAGGCGTCAGGTCCTTGGAATTTGGTAGCGGGGACATGGAGTAATTCGAAAGTAAACATTAGGATTCCTTGAATCCATCGATTTACTGCTGCATCAGGCTGCAAATCGGGATTGTTCAAGAGTCCTTGAATAAACTTGGCATCAACTTCTACGCGGAATGTTTTAATTCCAATGATGTATAGGCGCCAATGACGAAGTGCTCGGTAAAGTCCGAATAGTTCCAGCTTTGGCTGGGAATATCGTGACTCGCGGTCGCTCATGGGGATAGAGCCATATCTGGCAATTCGCCGTCGGTTCCGCTCATCTAGCTGTGACAGAATCATTCCGGTGGCAATCTTGCTGGAGTCTACCGATAGGTATACTGCCAGTTCTGATTCATAGTCGACAGGCCTCAGCGCAGGTGGCGAAACCAGGAGTTGCTTAAGAGCGATGAACGCCTCAGCTCGGCGTTCGTTCCAAATAAAGAGTTCGTTCTTTCGGTACAGTTCCGTAAGTGGGCGTATGAGTCCTGAATAATTGGGAATCCATATACGGATGGTCCCGCACAGCCCTAGGAATCTCCTGACTTCTTGCGGATTAGTCAAGATGGGCCAATCCAAAATAGCTGACAATTTCTTGGGATCGGGAATGCGTCCTGCGGCGTTGCAGGTTTGTCCTACAATTAAAACCTCAGGACGACATAATTGCGTCTTCATTCCAGAAACAGTGGCTCCTGCGCACTTAAGTTTGTGCAGAATGCGGTGGACATCCTGAGCATGTTCCCAAATGAATCGGCGGATATCTGGTTTACCATTCTTATCCAGATACTGCGATCGTGGTCCTTTGATTGGTAGGTCGTCAATGAAAATATTTGCAATATGCGGAATTTCATCGTGTAATACAAACACCATACATTTCTGAAATTCCGCAGGTGAGTTGGTGAAGCCGGTAGGCATTGATGCAATTCGAAGGAGCCCCAACGGAGTCATGAATGCAGTCATGTCTCTACTTTCCGGATCCATTTGCCGTGCATCAAATCCCCAGTACAAATCGAAAACCGTGTAGCATTGACGGGCTGCAAAGCCTTCAACGAAATCATCAAGGATTGGGAGCATTCCTGCGTCACGAATAGTTACTTTGTTCAATGGTTGTAAGTCATGCACAATGCGCAGTTTTCCGTTTTTCTTCAATACGCAAAACCATCGCGAGCGGTAAGATGATTGACAGGGTTCATAGACTCCCGCTTCCATCTTTAGTTTGAGGACCTCAATGACTTTCGTTAATATGCCTGGGGGTATGGGAATATTTTTATACTCCCATGGCACGTGCGGTACTGTTGAGATTTTATACGGGCTGAAATAGCTTTCTTTGAAGGTGCCCCTTTCGGAGTCTTCAAACGCGATAGCTTCTTCATTAGTTTTAAGGATGAATTCAAATAGACGAGTTTCAGATTCAGTAAGAAACCCCTTCGTATTCAGTTCTAATGAATCCATCCGTGATTGGGATAATCGTTGGCCGGGTGTGAATGCGGGTGGGTTTATAGGCAGAGGTGGTAAGGAATTCAACGGATCCTCTGGAATCGTTCGCCGTACGGCGTAATCAGGAGAAAAGGTGGTTGACACAGGACGCACCTTTTTATCAACTCGTTTGTACATTGTAAAGGCCTGAAAACTTTCTCCCTGTTCATTGCTCATATCTACTGGATAGAAGATGAATTCGTCATCTTCTTCAAGTTCATATTCATCCTCTGGCTGCTGGAGTTGGGCAGGATGTGGGTCTTTATAAAACATACTTGTTTGTATGTTTAATACGTAAGGCCCCGCATTGCTGTCCGAATGAAGTGAAACCTTGGTCGGCTTATGTCGTTTGAGTTCCATAATATACGATCGAAGCTGTGTATTGATGTACTTGAGAATACAGGCCCAGACTCGTAAACAGATGAGGAGCAAGAGGAGACATTGGATGCGTAAAATTCGTTGAGTAATTTGTATCGTATTGTAGATGTCAAAATGAATCCACACCGCAACTCGGAAGAAGGCCACAACTAGAAAATTTCGTCGAGCTGACTGTAGCATATCCCCGCCCGAAGGCGAAGCTGCGGCTCGGAAGGGACTATAGCAAACGGCCGAGAAAAGAGAAAGGGGGAATAGCAAGGACGGAGTTTGTACGGAGTCGTTAGGTCGTAAGTAATTCGTTAAGCGTAACGGGTCGTAGCGTCGTAGGTGAAAGTGAAAGAGATGAAGAGAAAATACATTCCAAAATCTTGACGCACTGAAGACGTTCAGCGCAGCGGTTGTCCGAGTCGAGTTGCCATGTCGTTGTTGCGAGTTGTTCAATCGTCGTCGTCCCAAATCGCCCAAAAATCCCAGCGCTCCACTATTGAATCGTGGTACACCCAGAAAGGGAACTCGGTATGATAGGGACGCTCGCCAGGTGCGTAGTCTGTCTCGCTTGAGCACGTCCGCGGGGAACGAAAAAGATGAGGACTTACCACGCTCATAGGGCCACCAATCATTTACGAAGGCGTAGTACCACGTTCCGCCCTCCCCGGGAGGGTCCAGCAGACGGTGTATTTCCAGGACGAAATTGAGAAACAGAGGTACGCAGGGTACCACGATCCATGGAAGGATTAGTGTGCCGATCCATAGGCGTTCGAGCTTTGCTATAAGAATGCACGCGACGACCCCGGGCGGCAGGTAGTCCCGTTCCTCGACTCGCACCAGCCGGGCGAGAATGGGATTCTCCTGCTCTCTGTGGTGGAGTTCCGTAAGCTTGCGGACGAAAAAGAAAGGAAGGGCTGCTTACGTCCAAATGGGCTCGAGCTCCTCCAGGACGACTAACAGCCCGTGGCGCGGGTACGACTTTTGCAGGGGTAGGTGTAGCGCTGATGCGGGTGGTACTAGGATTGGCGACGTCTGGCGTGTGGTTGTTGAAATCGAGCATTCCCCCGTGGAGGAGGTTGAGAATCACCTGGTTGTCTCGGAAACGCAGGCTAAGCATGTCGTGAATGACATCGACTACGCGATGATGGCCGTGGCTCTGGTGGACCTCGCTGAGAAGGCGGAGGCGACTCTGTTCGTTGTTGAGGAGGAACGGAAGGGGGTAGGGTGCGGGTTCGTGCAGGGTAGCCATATTAAATGGCCAGTGTCGGCGTGCGGTGACGAGAGATGCGCGACGAACGAATTCAAGATAGAGAGCGCGAACCTCCGTGAAGAGATTAACGTCCCGCAGATTCTGGGTGACGAACAGCGCGAGCGCGTTACGGAAAGCGGGCCCTTTCGTCTGCGCATACGCGCTGAAACGACGGGGTTGAAAGCCTTCGGGGGTAAGCGGAAGCTCAGGGGTTGTGCTGATTTTTCGCGCGCCCGGCCCCGCAACAGTAGCGAAATATCTGAACACGTCGATGTCGATGGTTCGGACGGAGCCCTCTTGACGCAAATGCTCGACGTCCTCTAGCTCGCGCTCGATGCGCATCGCAAGTTCTTCGTGGTCAAATAGTTCGTGCCGCGCCACCGCTTCCTGATCGACGTGATGAGCAAGCTTGCTTGAGATAATTTTGAGCGCCTCCAGAGCGGGCTGCAGGACCTCCTCATCTTCCCACAAGTCCACGCGAACCTGATAGTGATAGAGATCGTTACTCCAGCGCTGAGTTTGGACCCAATGAAGACCACGTACACATTCGTCGACGGCGGGCTTCGGAACGACGCAGTAGAGGTCCTGGAGGGCGGTGACCAGTTCTTTGGATTGTACAATGACGAACCCTTCTTCGTCCCCAGAGCCCTCGGTACCCATGTCGTATGTGCTGGAGCTTCCATTGGTAGCGGGTGTGGGCGGCGGGTTGCTGGAAGTGGAGTCGTTGTCGGCGGTGTGGTATACACTGGCTGCGGCGTCGTCTTCGCAGTCGGCGTCTGGTGCCAAGATAACCTCCCCGCGGTACGTCGGCAAGTCGGCTATGGGTAGCGTTGCGGCTTTGGGGGCATTCACCGCGTCTCCTGGTCGGGTTCCGTCCAAGTAAAGGAGCTCTGGCATTTCATCGTCAGAATCAGAATCCGCCCCATCCGCTACCGAGTTCTCAGGCGCGTAAGCGGGGGACAGCTCGAGGGGCGGCGGCGCAACACCTTCGCTGGCAGCACGGAGAACGGGCGACGGAGGTGGCTCAGTAAGAGGTGATTCCTCCCGCAGCACTATTCCGGTGCCGATGTGATTGGACTCGATTTCTATCCAAGTGCGGTCGCAATCGATAGGGTCGTTGCCGACAGCGTCCCGCTTCTCCACCACTTCCGCAGCTTCCGCAAGCATAAGGAGGTAGGATGTGGGTTCTGTGCGGTGGGATTCGCGCGTCTGCTCGCTGCCGTCCGACGAGGTGGAGGCGATGGAGCAAGTGGGCGACATGAACGAGATGGTGGGAAGGTCGCAGATGGGGGCAGTCACGGCACTTGGAGTATTAGCCAGGTGAGCTTCCTCCGCGTTAACGCGTTTGTTGGCGGTATTGCGGGCGGTGGACGCGAAGGAGGCATGGGTTTTTACGGCGGCGTTGGCAGGGATGGCGCGTGCGGAGTCAACGCTTGGACTGACCGCCTCGCGAGTGCTAGACGTGGGAGGGGCGATAGAGGTCTTGTTGTCGTGGTGGCCAAGACCAGTGGACTCGCCACTGGGGGAGACAGCCAGACTAGCGGAATTTTTGCGCGTGAGAACCAGAGGAGGGGTGGCGTCGTAGGTAGTGCCGTCATCCTTGCGCAGGGGGAGGATGGCGGGCGGAGGGGAACATTGAGTTTGGCGATACGCTTCTGCGAGGCGACGATTGACTTCAATGAGCTGGTGGTGGGGAAGACGAATCTGCGGCTCGCCGTCCCATTGATCCCTACCTGCCTGCGTTCCGGTTGATCGGACGGAAGGACCCGAGCTCGGTTGATCGGAGCGGTTTTCCGTGATCGGTCGCACGGATCCATCCTCCGTGATCGGCGCGGCCTCAACCTCACGTTCCAAGGCGTCTATCATATCCTCCACTTCCACGTCCATTTCTTGGTTTGCACTGGCGCCGTTTTCAATCGCAATCTCGTCAGATTCGAAATCAACGCACCACGACAACTCAAAGGATCTATTGCTCGATGGGCTTGGCGAGACTGGAGCGGCGTAGGGAATAGTTTCGGGGCGCTCGGTGAACAACGCGAAGGGTGGGTGAGGTGTACCGGGTCGGTTGAGCTTCCCTTGCAAGCGGGTCGCTTCGTCCGTGTCTACGCGGTAGACTATGTTCTGTTTGTCGAGCGTGAGTCCAATCCGCGTCATGCTGGTGGTATCGCAGGGAGGGGAGATGTTTACAGGGTGCGTGATGTAGTGTGCGTCGTCAGCGGTGCGTTTGCTGATTTTGTTCTTAGTGAGTGCCTTCATTTTGCTAGCGACACGGTTCTTCAATGCAGGCGTCTTGGATCTTAGCGGTGGAAGGACGGCGGTGCTTCCACTAGCGTCGCGTTTCTGATGAATTTCGGTAAGTCGTCGTTTCTTTTGTATGAATTTTTGAGACGCAATTACCTGAACTTCGGCTTTAGCTTCTTTGAGGTAACGACGGACGCGTTGTTGGGAGGGGAAAGGCATGTGGATTTTCCATTTCTTTCTTTCGTGCGGATCGACGTAGAGGTGGCCGAATAGATGACCATTCTGGGTTCCGTATTCCCCCGTCGCGGGGTCAAGAACTTCGACGCGGGTATTCATGAACGTGACGCGTTGGACCTCCTGTCCGTCACGATGCGCGTCCTGGCCGAGGTAGAACACTTGGTCAGATTCGATACGGCCAGGTCGCACATGAAGCTGGCGTCCTTCGCGGAATGCCGCTTCTTGTCCTCTTGCGATAGCCTGAACGGCGTGCAACGAGGAAGCGGTGGTGCGTTGGTCTACGACGCCAAATCCGGTGCTAGGGACGATAGGGCGGTGGTCGTATTGTTCGGCCTCAAGACGATTGATGGTACGCTGAATAGCGTCTAGATGTTCTTTGAATTTTTGGTGGTGGATATCGGGCACGACTGGGGGGTTGGGATCGTGTTCCATGTTGTGAGAGTGTGAATTAGGGCAAGGAGAAAGGGTATGAGAGGGGAGATAGCAGGAATGTAGCAGTTTGGTGGGTGCTGCTCTTTCGTCTCCTTCTTCTTCTCTTTTATCTTTCCTGTGGCTCCGCTGATTCATTTGTCCTTTTTCAGTCTTCTTTGCTGTTTCTCCAGCCGGGGCGAGCGCAGCGACGTTGGAGGTCCTCGCAATTTCACACTGCGGGCTTCCTCGACGGGTCTGGGTCATAGTCGACGCGTCTCCGGTGCTCCGCAGCTGCGAGCTAGACGTCAAGTCAATGGCCGTAAGACTTCCACATCGACATCTCGAAATCTCGCGAGAAGCCGCGATCGACAATTCAGGTATGTCGGTTTCCATTCTCTTATTTCGTCCGGTGCTAAAATTCTCAGCCGCGCCAATATCTAACTTCAGCCGCGGAATTTTCTTTGCTCGAGGTTTGGTCAACAAGAATTGCAAGAGAGCGGGCCACGGGGTTTTTGATACACAAGACCTCGCTGGTAGCCTCATGAGGGACTGCCATGAGCTCATAGCGGGGCTGGCGCGTTTCCCGGTCCTTAAAAATCAAGTATGTGCCCTCGTCACGCTCGTCGATGGTGACCAAATTACTTCTTTGCCACGGCCGCCCAAGAAGCAGTTCGAAGGGGGCGGATTGGGAGACCCATAGGCTTGTCTTGGTGAGTACACCCCCACAGCTGAGTTCTACTTCCTGAATGAATCCCCGCAGCTGCCCGCGGCCGCCGTTGGCATCATTCATGCCAGTTGTTTTTGTCATATCTACGGGCCTGTGGAGCACCAATGCGGCCACATCTGCCCTTACCACATCCAGCTGGGACCCTGTATCGATAATGGCGACAATTGACCGACCGCCGATTTCCATTTCGGCACGTATCAAGACTCCCTCAGAACGCGACCAAGTCCATGGCGCCGTTTGCGCCCCCGCCAAAACGTTCTTCACATTCTTGAGTTTAATTATTTCTTGTAGGTTGTTTCTTAGTTCTTTAGACGACACCAATACTTCGCGTACTGACATCGGAACTTCGAGGTCTAGAATCCGTTCCACAATTTTTGGGAGATTCACCGTTGATTGAATCTCAGATTGGCGTCCCGGGTGAGTACCCTTTTCCGCCGTCTCCGTGGTTTTCGCTGATGCTGTGTGTTTGTTCTTCTGGATAGCTTCGGTGGGGCCGTTCTCCTTGCGCTTTCTAATCGTCGTAGCAGGGATTTTTCCCGACATCTCCACACCCGGCATCTCGACATCCTGGATTTTAGGTTCACGTACAGGACGCGCGTCGTAGGGACGGACATCATTAAGGATGTCTCGCATCTTCCCTGCAGGAACTTTCGGCTTTGGGGCTGAAGTCCGCTCGTTATCTGGTTTTGGAATGGTCATTGGGGGAAATCCCTGTCCATTTTGGGCTGGTAATGTTTTTGATTCGTTATTTTTCGCTGCGTCTTTCCGGTGCGGCACATGTACTCCGTCGAAGGCCATTCGTCGGGCTGTTTTTGTGCTTGGGATAGTACGATCGGCGGCGTGTACTTGATACCTCCGTCGTGGTACTGTCAGGTAAACTTCTCCTTCTTCTTCTGTTTCTTCTTCATCTGAGTCCTCCCCAGTGCTTTCCTCGATTTCCTCAATCGGAGAGCTACCCTGCGGACTCTCAAAATCTTCGTCTTCGCTTGAGTCGGTGTTATCACTGTACTCCTGGAAGGCTACGTGGGCAGAATGATTGAAGGAATAGGGAAGCTCATGCTCTTTGGCAGAATCCACTACACCAAACATCACGCGGGGGCCCGGACCTGCTTGGCGTCGTGCTGCTTGGGCTAATTGTTCCCCATACATCCGCCTAATAGGTGAGCCGTCCTTCATGCATAAACGCCCAGTTTGGTCGTCATTTTTAACGATTCCCTCATTAAAGAGCGACTGAATTTCTGTGCAGTCACGCATGCGATGGTCGTCTTTTCCACAACCGAAGCAATTAGGGACTACGCGAGCTGCACCTGCCCCTGTCCCAACGGGGATGTTGTTAGGGTAAGTAGCAGGTGAAATTATTGCGGGCGCTGACGTAGGAAGGGTAGATTTGCGTAGAGCAGGTCGAGGAATCTGAGGTCGGTTAGGGGTCCACTGCATAGTTGCCTGGACTTGTGGGGGTTTGACGCATTTCGATGCTACTCCCGTAGTATCCAGTGCGAGAATAGAATAGTATGTTGGGGCATATTCTGCATCGTCTAGACTCATTTTGTTAATTTTTCGTATGAGGTCTGTAACCTCCGCAGCAGATCCTGTGGGTTTAATGATAGTGGTGCGCTCGTCACCTTTCGATTTGGAGGATAAATGGTCGGTGGATCTGCTCTTGCTTAATTCGCGGCGATGCTTTTTGATTTTATCTTTCTCCTTTCGTGCCTTCTTCTTTTCACGATGTTTTCGGCGATAACTATCATAGTCTGAATCATCAGATTCTGAATCAGCATCTGAATCATCCGAAGAATCACTGTAGCCATCATCAAAGTTTATATCGTAATCTGCAGCATTCATAATCATGGCCTCTGCTCGGTTGCGACGGAAGTACCATTCGGCAGCTTGGTTGATTTCATACATGCTGTAATATCCTGAGTGGCCTGCTCCTCCATTAGGAGGTGTCATCTGAAGGATGCGGTTTTCAAGAACCTGTCGTAAGTCCTTGTGTATTCCTAACCAGAAATATGTATCAGCACTGGGACGAGTGATCTGGTTTTGTTGTATGAGTGTGCCTGACATGGTTTTGTACCGTATATAGTACTTCTTCCACATTGATAGGTTATGAATAACCTTCTTATTAGTTTTCTGTGTGTAAGCAGTAATGTCTCCTGGGCGATACTGCGCAGTGGCACGGTCCACGTCATAGCATCGTAGTATTTCACGACGCAATCGGGGCCAGTCTCTTTTCTGGAAGAATTCTGAGGCTTTTATAAAAGCCTGTACCTCGGTAGAGCAATAGTCCAAAATACAGTAACATTGGTCCTTTGGTTCGTCAACGTTGTATTTAAGGAGCAATCGGTCATAGTGTTGGATGAAGTATTGGACCTCGCTCCACTTTCCTTTGAATGTGGGTGGTGCCTCTCGACCATGTCGAAGGGGCATGTCCATGACTGTTTTACCAGGAACACCGCTCGTCGTGGGAACCGAAGCGGGTGCTGCCTGCGGGGTAGGCCTATTTGGTGTCTGTGTAGAAGTGTGATAGTGTGAACGAGGTTGGGGAGAATGCGGGGAGCGAGGTGAGGAATCAGGGTCTTCAGAATCATACACATTACGGGCTCTATAATGGTTTTCATTCTCATTCTCAGTAGTGTACCGTGGCTGCTGCCTGTGCGAGGTACTGGCCTCACTAGGCGGAGCATCTGGGTCGCGGTAAGGGGGATTGGCAAAGATAGGGGGTGCACGAGGTCCAGTTGAGGTTTCACCGTCTTGTGGTTGATACCTATAAGAATTGTCGGCTTCATTGAGCGGGACATGTGCGTCAGGATAAGGTGGATTTACAAAAGTGGGGTGTGGATGAGATCCAGATGATGTTGGGTCGTTAGGTAGATGCATTGTATAGTTGGGCGTGAGTTTTCAAGGTTGTAATAAAATTTGGGAATAGAAGTATTTCTTCACTAAAATTGCCCTCGCGGTGGGCTCCAATGATGTCAAGTGTATAATGTGTTATACGTGAGGTCCTCTGGAAGTGACTTTATTCGAGAGTTTCTCAAAGTGCGAGTAAGGTTGATAGTGTTATGAAATATAAAGAAAATCCCTATATGGTTAGTTAGAATCCCAAAGGGGAAGGTAGTGGTTTGTGAGTGTTACGTAAGTGGAAGAGTCTAAGAACGTGTTAGTAAAACAATAAGGAGCAAGCCTAGGGTTAAATCGGTTGACAGTGTTTCGGCAAACAAGTCTGTGCGTGGAATTGGTAGCAGCAATTAACAATGCGGCTTGTAATTTGGTTCAGCAAAATGCGCGGTACGGATACGGCCGGTGCGGTATAGATACGGTGCGGTGCGGATACGGTTCGGATACGGTGCGGATACGGTTCGGTGCGGTGCGGATACGGTTCGGTGCGGTGCGGATACGGTGCGGATACGGTGCGGATACGGTTCGGATACGGTTCGGATGCGGTTCGGTGCGGTGCGGATACGGTTCGGTGCGGATTCGGGTCAGACGGAAAGTAGAGAGAAGTAAAGTGAATTAATTAATCTACGTACAATTGGGGCTTTTATACCTACTGGCGCATAGCCTTAGTTCTACTTAGTCGTTCGTATCTATAGGGATTTGTAATTGCACAGTCGGGCACAGTCGCTGATTCGTCCGATTCGTAAGTTGCACAGTCCAAGCACAGTTGATTTATAAGTGCACAGTCGAGCACAGCTGCTGACTCGTATGATTCGTAAGTGCACAGTTGCTGACTCCTTTCGTTGCTTGAGCACTGTTTTGCACAGTCCGTAACCGTGGTAAGCACTGGCTGTGTGTTATGCCGATTTTCCCATGATTCCCACCTGATCCTTTCACATGACGTGTTGGCTATCTTATCTCCAAACACTTTTGGAGGATGACAACGTCCTGGTCACCAATCTCGTTCTACTGGATTGGGTGGGAGGACTCGGAACAGCAAGCTTCGTTGGTGTTCCCCTTCTGCCAATGATCAGTGCCGTCGCTGCGGTACAACTGGCCACATCTCTGATCGCTGCATCCACGACATGCCAGAGAACATCAAGCAATGGGTTCTCGACGGTCCTCCACGTCCTGGTCGGGATCGCGAGCCATCTGCTCATAGTACAGAGGGTGCTCTTGCTGCAGATGATGATGGGGAAGGTTACTTCAGCGAGCACATTGACTTTGACAGCGCCGAAGGAAGCTCTGAAGACGATGAAGCTTTCAACGCTCGGCTTGCGCGCACTCAACAACACTATCGTCGTATGGAGGCTTAGGAACATTGGATTGGGTGGGAGATATCAGATTCGGTGGGAGTTCATTATGCCTTTTGATTTTCCGTTTCTCTCCATCGGTCCTCGCAAAGGTGGGAGTGTCAGAACCTGTATATATTCGCGTCGGTCCGAGAGTCCCGGTAGTAGTATCATACTTCTCACATCCTGTCGCGCGTAGATCGATATCGAACTATCTTGTCTTTTACCCCCACGTCCCTCGTCGTCTGCGTCCCCGCACCCGTCCTCCAGCTCGTCGTCCTCTGTGAGCTCTCCCGGCTTTCAGCCGCCTCGGTATATATTCTGATAGATAACTCGTTACAGGGAGAAAAGACAAGTCCGAATGATCACGTGGGCGTGGGCGTGTGATGGTTCATTTTGATCGAAAGAACATCGTACGACTTTTCTTCGTTTTCCCCCATCTCCTCCTCCTTCATGCACGTGCACCCCACGCCGCCACCGCACATCGCAGCCATCTTGCCTACTATCATAATTTACACTCTTCAAAGCCCTTCAACTCGTCTTTCCTCAAGTCATCCTCGTCCTGGACCACCCTTGAGCAGTGAACGGCGTCGCACACGTCCTCAAGACAGATCATAGTACCCTGGGGTCCATCCATCTCCGGTGTCACTGGGAGCAATGTACAATATAACCATGTGACCTATTGAAGATCTATGGTATTTATTTTTTAAATAAGCAATAAATATAATACACAATATGACTACATGACCTATAGAGGTTATATTTGATATATAACTACAATATGCACACTATATAAACACAGTGTTTATGCTGAACATATTGGCTAATATGCCTACAATATGATCACAATATACATAACCCCAATAAGGAAACTGTCAAGTCCATATATAGATGTGGTATATTGTAAATATATAGGGACCAAACAAAGTATATATATTAGCATCCTTTGTTAGCAGGTAGTAGAAGACGGTTAAAACCTAATTGGCAACACCACTATAACTGCAACCCACACACCGGACCCGTAATATGCAAAATGCCAAAAAAAAACCCACACTGGGATTAAACCCTCAACTGCCTGGAGGTGTTACGCCCATGCAGTTTCACCTGGTCGTCCGGCCATCCGTCCCCCGGCCTCCGGCCATCCGGCCTCCGGCCTACTTATACTTGTCCGTCCTTCTGTGCTCCGGTTCATCCGTCGAAGCATACACCCATCGGGTTTTCGCAATGAAGGTCTTCTGAGCGTTCCCGAAATCAATCCCATGATCTATGCCTGTATGCTTCTTTCTTATTGTCTCTATTGTCTTTATTGTTCTTTCGCTTACAACTCTTATTGTCTTTACTTACTATTATTACCTTATATGGCCTTTCTCCGTAATACGTATATATATACCTATCTACTTCGTCTTGTAACTTCAGTTGAAAATTAACGTGCTTTGCCTCTGCATCGCTCCGTGGTCTGAATCCTCTATCTTCTTGGAAGTCTAGTTAGTAATGTACCCTTAGCCCCCTGTGGTATCGCTTCACCCGTCCTCCGTATCCGTCCTCCGTCCTCCGTCTCTTCCGTCATCTCCGTCCTCCGGCCTCCGGCCACCCGTCCTCCGTCCCTTTGTTCGACACGGATATAACAGGAGGCATATACAATAATAAATGTTATTACATCCAAGTACACTACACAAGTCAAAGTTAGATGTCCGCATAAGACACAGTCGGTGGCGGCCGCTGGCGGTTTTTGTTGGCTGGCAGCAGCCAAGGGATATTGGCAATCACCGACATTAGGTAACAACTTTCGAGCCATAGCTGTAGGATATTGCCTTTTTGTAGTGGCTGTAGCCTGTGGTAAGGATGTAATTATACATGGCTGCAGCCTTCTGTGGCTAGAGCCATAGAAGAGAGGAATCCTAGCAGGATTTATCAGCATTGATTTATAAGCATAATGCTGTTAATATTAGCAAAATGCAAATGCTGCCAGCAGGAATTGAACCTGAGACCTCTTATAAAACATCACAATCACAATAATACACATTATAACCACTGTACTAAAGAGCTGTTACACAGATTGCTTAGCTCCCAGTTGGGGTAAGCACACCTTACCTTAACTGGGACTGTTAATTCCCAGACGGCAAGCTGCCCTAGCTCTTCGGCTATTGTTTGTCACTGCTTATTCCATATATGGCAAGTGTTCCTAACTCTAACTAACCTAACTTTAACCTGTCAACTGACCTAACTAGTTAACCAGCTAACCATCTAACCCTAACCAACGAGGCAAAAATGTCCCTGGGAACCCTAACCTTCCTAACCCTAAGCCCTAACTCTAACCACTAACCTTCCTAACCCTAACCTAACCCTAACACGGCCCTGCGGGCCGAGGGGGGATGGAATTGTCTTGTTGGATCCTTTGTTCATGGCATCATATACTCCTTGTATTTGAAACAGCTGTTAAGGCCTTTATGGTGTAATGGTTAATTATGTTGGCTTTACTATAATTAATGCCATCATGTAAGCCTTTTTGAGTTCAATTCCCCCGGTGGGCATTTTTTATTTATTATGTAATAAATAGCCTTTACATATAATAAAGCTCTTAAAGGCTTCCTTACCTGGCTGCAGCCAGCTGAGGCTACAGCCATGGATAATTACATCCTTACCTCTGGCTGCAGCCTGTGGTGAAGGCTTTATGTTACAGCTAGGGGTGAACTTTCGGCACGTTCCGTCAGCTTTGTATGTGTGTCAAGCAGCTCCTATCTCGAACCGTTGACTGCTGCCAGTTTCTGTTGGCTTTCGATGACCTTGATATAGGATTCAATTTCAAATTTTCAAAATAGCGTCCTCTGTCTCCTTGACTCCCTCCATCGACTTCCAGCAATGTCCAGCACTTCCGCCGAAAGTTCGACGTCGACATCAATAAATATAAAGTCAATGAGCTCAAACAGCTGAGTGCTGCTCTTAGTCTCACTGTAACTGGAAGCAACGGCAAGAAAACACCTGTCAAAGACGAATTTCTTGCTGCAATCAAGGAACAAGTGTTCAAGTCCAGCAAAAACGTTCTCGAAGTTGATCCTCGATTTGGTGGTCTCTACGAAGGAAAGAAAAGACACTATCATTGTTATTTTCAGGAAATCGGACGGATACGGAGGACGGTTGAAGCGATACCACAGGGGGCTAAGGGTACATTACTAACTAGACTTCCAAGAAGATAGAGGATTCAGACCACGGAGCGATGCAGAGGCAAAGCACGTGTATTTTCAACTGAAGTTACAAGACGAAGTAGATAGGTATATATACGTATTACGGAGAAAGGCCATATAAGGTAATAATAGTAAGTAAAGACAATAAGAGTTGTAAGCGAAAGAACAATAAAGACAATAGAGACAATAAGAAAGAAGCATACAGGCATAGATCATGGGATTGATTTCGGGAACGCTCAGAAGACCTTCATTGCGAAAACCCGATGGGTGTATGCTTCGACGGATGAACCGGAGCACAGAGGACGGTGAAACGGTGCGTGTAGGTGTAGGCGTGAAATATACCGAAATATAAATCACAAAATCTAATCCAATACGACGTGTGTGTGTGTGTGTGTTCGGGGTGGCGGGAGCACGTATCGTCCCTCAGAATACTTGTGCAAGCTTCAATCAATCAAGGTCGCTACGTTTGAGCGGGACGAACTACTAGATTGTCTAGCGAGAACGTAGCGGGCAAAACGATTCGCAGCGGGAGAAGCGAAGAGTCACTCTTTCTGAGACTTCGAAATGAGAAATTCTGAGTCTAGCGGGGAGGGTCTCCGTGCCAATAGAAAAGTGTCGCCCGGTAGTGGATCGTCAACCGGCAAGAAGCTTTCTGGATGACAACCGGCGGGCAGAAGGCGCGGCTCAGCGGGACGGGGTTCTTATACGACTGGCGCGGCTCTGGCGAGGAGCGGGGCTCTTATGTCGATGGCGCGGACACTAACAGTGACCCGGGCAGTTACACCACTACGCGGCGGCGAGCTCGAACGGGGGTCTTGGTTATACCGCGGAACGGCTGGCACACGGGGCGTCGAGGGCGCGGAATCAAGCACGAACGGGGGTCTTGGTTATACCGCGGAACGGCGAGAAACGGGGCTTCGTATTTCAGGAGGGCTCGGGCTCAAAGGCTGGCGGGGCTCTCAAAGTTCTGGCGGCTCGGTATGCCACAAGTCTTTCCGTATCACTCGAGTCTCTCTCAGATATCAAGTCTAGTCTCTTTCAAAGTTCAATTCAAATTCTAGAGTCCGCTACAAACTGCCCTTGTCTACGGGTAGGTAATTGACTGAGTAATCAAAAGCACAGCGGGAGATTAAATACATCCAACGGGAGCAGAAACAACCAAATAAAATCATGATGAGAGAGTGTCCAAGAGTGATGCCGCGCCCGCTGGGAACCAATGGTATATTCAGGATTGCGAGTCGTGAGTGAAAAGACTGCCTCCCGGAGAAAGTCCATGCGGGCGGGTGGGTATCGCGCCTTATTGCAGTGCAATGGCGTGCTGGTTGCCATGTCTCCAAGGAGAGACACGAAATATCTTCTTCATAATGGCTGCTTGCCGCTGGTCGAGCAAAGGTCAAGGTCACCCCCCGCCGTCCGCACTGGTGGCGGCTCGAGTGCGGTCAAGTTCTTCTAAGTTCTTCTGTCATCAGGAAAGAGGCTCCCGCTTGAAGCAGGGCAAGCCGATATAATCCAGAGGTTCGCCACTCGCCGAGAGACTCCCCGATATCAACGGTATTTGACACCGGCATCGTCGGTTGGTCTCCCCGCTGTAACGCTGACACTTGAATATATCAACTGAAGTGCTAAATATAGCGCAGCAGAGAATCTACCACCAAAATATATATATAACACAATCAACCAACACACACAACACTACAACACAAATATCTCCACAAGATACACTCAAATGTCTCTCGAAGAGTTCGTGGGGTTCGATCCGAAATCCAGATGTCTCAGTGACGAGGATATAAGTCGACTTGCAAGCAAGAACCTTGCACAAAACACGCTCTCACACACCGTAGATGGAAGTGATTCCGTCCGCGGACCTTTCCTAAAAATAGGAACTATAAACGGTAGGATACAAGATACCCAACGCAGTTGAATATCAGGGCGAGATTGAAACAGTGGCCACAGACAGTTTCCGCGGCAGAATGCACAATTCTTATAGCGCCAGTTACGCTATAGACCTGAACCTCCAAATTCCAGGAACCTTTGACACTCCTTTATATAGCACAAGCCTTTCAGACGAGGACTAATCAGATCTCTTCCGGTTATGCGCCAGCAGTCCCAACGCAATGCTTCAGCAGATGGACAGTTCCACTCTTCCTCAGACTCAGGGAGATACTAGTTCACTCTCGAGCACACGTATCTTCACAATGAGATAGGCAGTCCGCGGGCAGTAGAGGCAGGCAGTTCCTTACACACTAAGGCCACGACAAAGCTACTCGAAAGCAAAGCCTCCGCGGGTGAACACTCTCGAAACGATGCTTAGATTCACACTTGAACTGAACTTCAACACAATTTCTATTAAGACAAACGAGTAGACAATATCTTTATATATGCCTCTACGTTGCTGCCTGAGTTCACCAACGCTGTCCAATAGACTGAGCGCGATGTCCTCCAGCTCAACGAGAAATACAGGTCCTTTTATACTAATGCCAAGAAATACATCACATAAATAGTACAGAGTAAGCAATGTCGATCCAATTGAGTAGAGAGATGGTATATTGGTATTTGGGTGTCCCGGCGGACCTTCGGCAGCCTCTTGGCTTGTCGATCCAACGGTAGAAAGTCAGCAATTATGACTCCCACGGTTGAATCACTGAATTGCGGAAGCCCGCGGAACGCCATCCTTGGTGATCCCGTCAATCCGTCACTGGCGGCAACCCTTCCGGCGGTGCCATCAACGCCTCTAATAACTCCTAAGACTATTCTTGGGACATTCCAATTCACTCGCAATATCACAGGCTCGTCTGTTGTCCAATTTATCAAGCCACCAAGTCATCCGCGCTGACTCCAATATAGAAATAGATTTCTAATGAAGTTGCCGCACTTGTTCGGCTTCAGCATCACACCATCATTACTCCTGTCAAAGACCTCATGTCTTGCCATAATTCTGCCTTCTGATCCCAGCACCGGCATCTCCTGTATGAGATCCCTTTCCGCTGTTCCAGCCGTCTATTTATAGTCGGCAGCCCGCGGCATCTGTCCTTTGACTGATGTTGACTCTGATAGCCCCCGCGGCGCCTCCTACATCCTTGTAGACCTTCGTCTAAGTCCGTAGTACACAAGTACTTGACTCTTCGTCACTCTTCTGAGGGTTCTGTTATGGAACAGATCCATAGTACTGCAGCAGGCTATTATTATAATGCCTTTCTCCTGTAATGGGTTTTACGGTCAACAGCTCGGAGCTCACTTTGACCCTCCTTAGTGTCACCAACAGAGGTACTGACTTCCTATTGATAGTCGAGTAAGACTATAGTCGTGGCGGGTAGTTGGGTTGTTTAGGGCCGCACTTGACTTAAAATAGCCAGATATAACGCGCAAAAATGGCCAGTCGTTACACCGCTAGTGAACCCGAGGCAGCCGATGCTCCCCGGTTGATCCAGTCCACTCGCCGGCCCTAGTCGGGTCCTCGGCGATAAGCCCGCTGCTCGCGTAGGATCAAGTCTTCCTTGATCTGGCCCTCCTGTGAGGTCTTGTTCGACCCGCCGAAGGTGATGTTCCCGGCGGCATGTCCCCGCCAGTACTAATGAGTTCCTCTGTCCTTCAGCCTGATTCGTCTATGGTGGTTCGGCGGGTTAGCGCCTAACATCGGGGTTTTGGTAATTCCTCTTGGTGGCCTCCGGCACCTCGAGGCAACGGTTTCCCGCTACGCTCTTGGCCCAACAGTAGTAGTAGTTGAAGTCAGAGTCCCGTTCCCATGTTTAGGGAGACGTCGCTAAGCTCCCGCTACCAGATGATGATGTCCCGCTGGCTTATCGGCCATCCTAAGCAATAAGATACTACCCTCGAGGTAGAGTATATCTTCTGTGATCCTAGCCTCACTTCCTCCCGCTGATAGGTACAGAAATCGATAAATTTCTGTGGTTTCACGCGTAGCCGCTGAGCGGCCCTATCATCTCCCCCTTTCTAGATTTCAACTCTCCCGAGTTGACGGTGGGTGTACCGCCCGCTGAGCGACTTGTCATCTTTCAGAGGAAGGGGACTTCAAGACAATCTAGTCTTGGAACGATTTTTGATAAACGCTGGCGGCCCGCCAGCGAGGCCCGACGATCCCGCCAGTTCCCTTCTGTATTCCATTCCAGAATCAGCCCTCAGGCTTTCCCGAAACTCTCTTTCGACCTATTTTTAGGTCGACCCTGCAAGGCCATTCAATTCGAACCTTATCCTTCGCCGCGGCGCTCGGACTTCGTCAATCGTCATCGGGAATGTATTGACTTCCCGATTGGGAAGTACATCAGCTTCTTTTCATTATATCCAAACTTTATCGTTGTAGGTCCCTGCTTCCACCTTTCTAGGCCCGCAGCCGCAGTCTGACTCAGATTTTTCGCTCTCACGGCGGCGCTTCTTCATTCAAATGTTTTTCTCTGAGGTTTTCAGAGAATCCCATCAAGAATTTCGAGCTCCGCCGCTCGACGTATAAAAGAGCCTGAGGTTTCGTCGAGGTTCCCATCAAATTTTCCCTCTTTTCATCCTGTTTTCGTCTATCTTTAGCTTCTTCTACCCCAAGCCCGCCACCGCGTTAACGTGAGTCGTTCCCGCCTGGTATCTTTGGGACTTTTTACTGAGTTTAGGACTCATGTTGGATGTTTCACACCCAGCATGACCTCCGCTGCCGCTCCTGCTCCCGCCAAGGACTGGTATCGAGCCCTTCGTCGCCTTTCGAGTGACGAGTTCCGCGACCTCAAGCAAATCGCCATCCCCGCTGTGGCCAAGCAGCAAGACTCCGCCAACCTCTTCAGGTTCCTTAACAACATTCGAGCTATTATGGTAGGTCCCGCCGCTGCTAGTCGGCGGCGGCTCCCTCTGATCGTCCATTTTCTTTAGACAGACTCGCGGGCCAGGCTGGGCGATCTTCGCGGCTGCCCGCCGTGGCTGATCGCCCTTCACTACTCCCTTCGGACCGCTGTGAACCTCGCCGACCCGGGCCAAGACTACCCTCAGCTCAGGGAGATGTTGTTGACAAAATCGGAGATTCTCCACTTCGGCTGCCCGGTGAGTAACTTTTCTCTCTTTCTTTCTAGTTCTTGGCTAACCCGTCTGCTCGTCGCTGTAGGACACATATTTGCGTGACTTTACAGACGTCAACGCGTCGAAACAGCTGCCGGCAGAACCTTCAGTCGCCCCGCCCGTCACAGCGCCTCCTCAAACGCCCAAGGTCACCCCCGTGTCGGACCACCCAGCGGGCTCTAAGTCGCGCAAGTCAGGCCCCGCTAAGGTAACTTCGTCTTCTTCGCTGCAGGGGCCTGCTCAATCCCGCTCCTCCGCGTCCGCGAAGTCCACCAGGGTAGGCCGATATGCTGGCTCCTCCACCGCGCTCGACTGACTTAGTCCGAATTTTTCAGGGCGGCGGTGGGCCTCGTTACGGTCCCGTCCCCAAGGAAGTCCCTCAGGTCTTCATCATCAAGTCGACGCCCGCTGGCGGCTCAAAGCGCAAGGAACCCGATACTCCCACCGAGGACGAGGAGCCTAAAGGCAAAAAGACCAAGGTGAGTCCCGCTACCAGAAGACTCCTTCGTTTCCTGACTTAGGCCTTTTTGTAGCCCGCCAAGGCACCGGCATCGGAAGGTATCTTCAACATCTATCAGTTCCTCTGCGATCATAACAAACGCGCCCGCTCAGGGAACGACTCCGACATCGAGGTGATCGAGACCAAAGACGCTCCCAAAGCCCCGGTAGCCGGCCCTAGCCGCAAAGGTACTGCCTCCTTCTTTCTGTTTCCTTCAAATTTCTTATCTTCTGGTAACAGTCGTTCCCGCTACTAAAGTCGCCAAGGCCGGCGCGAAGACGCCGCTCCCCGTCTCTGCTTCTGTGGCGGTCAAGGATGTGTCGGAGGCCATGCTTATCCAGAGCATCCTTCGTTCAGAAGACATCATCCCCGTTACGACTAAGATAAGTCCTCTTTTTAAAACTTCTTGCGGCGGCCGCTCTGACTCCCTGGCTTACAGCGGGATCGCGCACAGCCAAACTCTGAACGCTCGCTCGCACCCCCGCCGCAACCGTTCTTCAGAAGAAGTCGGTTTCCTTCAGCCCAACAAGGGCGTACTTCACCAATTCCTGAGTATGCTCCCGGCGACGGTCCGCGAGGACCTCCCTTTCGACGAGGAGACCAACCGCTACATCATCTCGGACCATTGGATCCGCCAGATGCTGAACTTGTCGCGCCCGCAGGTAAGTCCTTCCTAGCCGCTCCTTGATTTACCCAACTCATGAGTTCCTCAAGGTCGGCCCCCGGTGCACCAACTGCCTTAGTTTCGGCAGTTCGTGTGTCATCGAGGGCACCCCCGCTATGTGTCGCGGTTGCCGCCAGAAGAAGACCACCAACAGCTGCTCCTTGCTCATGAGTGGTGAGGTCTTGGGCGCTTTAGGTCCCGAAGTCCTGCGCTACGCTGATATGTCCAATGCCGGTGGGTTTACTCAAATTTCTTGGTTCCCGCCGGACTTCTTTCTAATTTTCATTCAACTTCTAGGCTGGAAGGAGAAAATGGAGAACACTATGGCCCTCGGTCGTGTCGCCGCCGACGCTAACACCGCCGCCGTCCGCGCCAACTCGGAGTACCAGTACGGTCTCCTCCAACTTCTTCTGGTGATCCTCAAGACCCGCCGCTCGCTGACTTACGAAGAGTTCCTGGACCGATTCGCCGGGGAGGACGAGGCTGAGTGCGACTTCCTCATGGAAGTCACACTCAAGTTGGCGATGGCTCAATCGCTGACCGCCGAGTCCAACCTTCATCGTGGTTGGGTTTGGCATGCCGTCGCCTATGATGACCTTCGCTCCCCGCTGCCAACTCCTTTCAAGTCCGCCTGGGATTTCTACAAGGCTGTCGACAACCGCGAGCTCGACGACCACTATGGGTTTTTCCTCATCCCCGCTATCGCCAACAAAGAGGGCAAGGCTCAATGGGTCGAAGTCAAGGTGAGTTTCAACATTCCCAATTCTTTCTATTTCCTAAGTCGCTAATACCCGCCAGGCCGACGACTGCCTCGACGTCCTTTTGGACGACAAGAAGTTGCCAGCGGGCGTGTCGGACGTCAAACTGCGCAACCGCCTTGCTCGCGAATTTCAGCGGTTCGAGTGAGAAGACAGCCGACGGGCGGCCTCATCCTTTCAAAGTCCTTCGCGACACCCCCGGGTTTTTGGGCAAGCTCAAGAAGCTCGGCAAGGTGACTGATATCCCCGACGTCGCCGAGCCAAAGCCCGCTCCCGCCAAGAAGAATTCGAAGGGTCGCAAGGGCAAGAAGGCCCCAACCAGCAAGCCCAACGTCGAGTCCGACGGGGAGTACGAGCCGCCAGCTGAGGCTCCCGCTCCCAAGACTCCCACTGCCGCTTCCGACGCCGAGGAGGAGGACGAAGACTCCGAAGAGTCAACCGACCGTAAGTGGCTTTATCATTCATCTTTCTTTCAGTTACTTATTTCCTTCTTAGCCGAAGACCGCCTCCCGCAAGCGCCTGTAATGTCGGCCAAGCGGGCGGGCAAGCAGCGTGCCGCGACTCCAGTTGACAGCGCGGGGGAGGAGGAGGCGGACGTGGATGCGGCCGGCAAGGACGACGACATGGCCCCTAGCACCTGGGGAATGCCGCCGCCCCCGTTCGATGGCGCGGCGTCTTGAAGGTATGTCCTTACCTGATCTCCCTTGCCCACCTTGCTGACTACTTCACAGCTTGTCGGCGGCCACTGTCTTCGGCCGGGCGGGGAGGCAAGTCTCCCCCTTTCTTAATTCTTTCTCTTTCAATATTCTGACCAAGTCTTTCGCCCGCCAGGAGATTGTTTCATCGCGGGGGCCGAGCGGCCCCCAAATATTTTATCGCTATACGTATCGCAGGGTCCGGGTCCCTTCAACCCGATTTGCAAACAGTCCGCGTGGTGCAGCCTGGCAGAACATTCGGTTCTGCCCGCTGCACCTTCCAAAATAAAAATTTTCTTTCCATAGTAGTACAGCAGCTTGTGCCGGCCAAAGAGCCGATGAATAAAAGCTTTTGAATACCGCTGCTCCCTTTTTTGTGTGAAATCTTAAGTTCTTTTAAGTTCCTAAGTCAAGTTCCCGCCACGAGCTCCCTTAAGTATTGAGTTAAGAGTTCAAGTTGAGGAATCTCGACCAAGTA
Source organism: Favolaschia claudopus (assembly GCA_037176885.1). Lineage (NCBI taxonomy): Eukaryota > Fungi > Basidiomycota > Agaricomycetes > Agaricales > Mycenaceae > Favolaschia > Favolaschia claudopus. The sequence continues at coordinate 331,391 of JAWWNJ010000015.1, forward strand.
CCACGCCCGTCGGCTGAATACGACTTAGAGAGCGGGTTGAACACTGAACGTCAAGTTTTTCAACATGCCGAGCGGCATCAACGCTTATCACCGTGCTCATCAGTTAGCGGGGATTGCCCGCGGCTTCTCTTCTAGCTGTCAGCGGCTGTCCTCGGACTCCACCGGGTGGCTAGTTCCTCATTTCTCCCGCTGCTCTCGTAACAGCGATAACGTAGAGTAGAACTGGCCCGGTGGACCGAGCCGCCTGCTACCGTACTTGTAGTCGATAGGGGTAGATAGCCAATCAAACCATCTTTTTCTTTCCATTGTCATGCCTCAGCCCGTAGGTGAAGTCTTAATCGACTACCATTTCTTCCCGGTGGCCAGTCAAGACTTTGTGCGCAAGATCTATACTGTGGTAGGCTGTCCTCAACACATTTCTGCGTCAAGTCAAACCAGCCGCTAGCCGAATCTCGTCTGCACGCCTTGTAGTGACGCCGGCAAAGACTGTGAATTTCTTCACTGGGGCTCAAAGTGCACTCGGTGCCGGGAGGCGAAGGTCCCCAAATGCTTGTTCGCCGGGGTGGATTGGTTCAAATATACCTATCCGTCTTCAACCTTTCCGACACTTTTCATCTATCGCAGCGGTAAGTCCTGCCGCTCTTCGAATTCTCATCTTTCTTATTCTATTCAGGCGGCACTTTGTACGACCTTGCATTCCTCGAACTCTGGTACCACTTGCGCCTCGGCGGCTTAAGCCCCGATATGTTTATAGGCTCGGTGGACGGTGAGCCCGCTGACTTCTTGCGTCGGCGGGAGGAATTTGCTGGCGACCTTCGTGACTGGGACATTGCTCACGACCTAAACCACGCCGCCCACTCCAGCCGGCGGCTGTATTTCTACAACATCCTGTCTCGAGTTTTACGCGAGTGGCGCACCCAGGATCGCTCGATCCATGCCCAGTGCGACGTCGACGCAGCTATCTCGCTCCATGATATCAGGCGACGGGACTCTAACGTTCCGACCGTCGTGCCCTTGGCCCAAGGCACGCGCCGCCAGACCTTCGAGCGGTAACCCAGGCTAGTAGCTTTTCCCCGTTAGGGTCAAATAAATCTCTTTGCCCGGTCGCAAGCCGTTATCGTGATGCCTGATTCCACCTGAACTTTTGGTCCGGCAGCCGGTGGTACTCACCCGTCGGCTATAGGTTTTACTTATAGCGGCCGGTGCCCAGTGAGTCCTTCGAGCGATGCCCGCCTTTTCTTTGGCAGCGACTTTTTACTCAGAACGCTTTAGGAGCTTCACCGGCCCCTCAGAGTACCAGCTCGTACTTCAAGCTCAGTTTGTGGGTTTTTCGTTCTTTCTCAGTGTTCCCCCGCTGACGGGTGCCTCTTCTTAGCCGGAGTATGAATGCCAGTGCTGCCTCAAGAACTACCGCCACTGCATCTGGATTCAGTGGGGTGAAGCCTGCCTCAGCTGCATGTTCATAGGTCGCGCCGCCTTGTGCTGCTACACTAAGAAGTCCGTCTGGCAGGCCGAGAACAGCCGTCGTCGCGACACTCTTCTAGCCTCTCGGCCAGGTAAGTCTGCTTTCTATCTTTCTACCTCTCAGCGGGGGTCTTAGTGAATTTTAGTTCCCTCCGCCGGGCGGATCGCTCAGTTTGACTGGTACGCCAGGGCTGCCGGCGCCCGACTCGACGAGAAGAGGTACATTGACGTGTGTACTTGCACCATCCTCGCCGCCAGGTCCATGCTCGGCACCCTTGGGTTTGGCCAGCTACGCTTCTTGTACGGACTGTGGTTTGACGCGAAGGGGGCGGGCGTACGAAAGGAAATTGTAGATCTCCTCCGGGATAGGTTAGATGCTGTAGCCCTCCAGTCCGGCGCAAGGCTCCCGCCCGTTATGTTCATCGGGCCGTAAGCGTAGTAGGAAATATATTCCCACTGTCAAACGAACTTGCATCTTTAAAACTCTGTTTCAAGCTGCCCGATTAGGAAAGCGTCTTAGAAACCAAAGCTTCCTCGTGTTTTTGCCCAGCGGGAGCTCAGCACCTCGTTGGATATTCCACATGTATTGCGGATCTTCCGGGAGCATCGGGTGCAATGAGTCCCGCTGTCGATCTTTCTGTTTCTGGGTCTCCCGCCAGGTCTCAGAGAGATATTTAAGCTGGCGGGAAGGTCCCATTTGCTTCAGTCGTCTACTCATGTCTTTGCTGGAACATCCACTCTTCCCGAATGACCCCGTCGGCCCGCTCAGGGAGTACTATGTACGTTCCTGAACATTTTGCCTCGGGTAATTCCTCATCATTCGGCAGCCTGGCCGGGTATGCTCTGCGTGCCTCAACGCCCGTTCTCATTGCGAGTTTACTGAGTGGGGAGCGCCGTGCACCCGCTGTTACTTGCTGAAGCACAACTGCTCGTACACCCAGACCGCTGAGCTGGCCGATGAAATTGCTGCCTGCCGGCACCGTTTCAAAGAGGGTCCCAATCGTAAGTGACGACTTCTTTCTTATCTGTTGCGCCACAACTGATTCCCCGCTCGCTTCTAGCGGCTACGAAGGAACAGCTAGCTGCTTGGGACGTCCTTCATGAGGGGACCCTGGCGCAGTTCCCATTCTGGCAACAATACCATTCTGTGATCGTCGGGCGGAATGTCGCAGAGGCAGCCCAACGGCTGTCTTTTTACTTCGAGGCCCGCTTGGTTTTCCATCTTCTTCAGGAGGCCAAAACGGCTAATCTCCCGGCTGCGTATGTTGCTGTTATCCGCGAGCGGTTAGACGTTCTCGCCAATAATCTTTTCCTGGATCTTCCGGCTAGGATGCGGGCAGTGTAGATACAGGCACATGTACTTTCGGATAGTTCGTTCCGATAATACACGCTCCCGCCCCATGTGAGGCCTTGGAAACATTTATTTCTTGGTAAAGATGTGCCCGCTGCCCTCAAATGACGTGCTAGGTGACCCACCTCTCCCCCTTTCAGAAATCTCAACTGTCCCCAGTTGATCGATCAGAGGAAATTCAGGTTCCCCGGCAGCAAATTTTCGTGCCACGGAACGATCGGGTGCGTTTGAAATAATTTTCTGCGCCACCGGCGGGTGCATCTACCATAAATGGTAATCCAAGTTCGGCCGTTGACCAAATTTCGTCCAAATTATCCTTACGGTGTTATTTACGGCCGCTCGAGTATAAGAAGCAGCGGGCGAACGGGTATACTCCCCAGCCTCGTCTACTGTCTTTACTCTGCTTCCTCAAAAATGTCTCAAAACGATTACAACACCGTCAAAACCGATTTCCTCAAGGCTATGGACGTTGCCGCCAACCTCGTCAAGTATTCGCCGCCCGAGTCTCGTAAAAACCAGCACAAGGACGTCGCCGAGATTCTCGTGAGAGCCGCCGGCTACATTGACCAGTCTCGTTTTGTTAACATTATTCTTTCGTTCGTAGGCGCGCCTTCCCCCGCTCATGCCTTTCATTTTGGAAGACAAGAGCGCGGTTCTTCGTGAGGCAATCTTCACCTCGCGTGAATATTACCACTCCTTGTGCGACCCGGATGGTAAACGGTGATACGCGTGGTCAATTTTGCGCGTATTTATCTAGCTTTTGTAGTGACTTGTGGCACAAATACCCATATTAGCTGCATGGCACTAAGGGCTTTACTCGACTATCAATAGGAAGTCAGTACTCCTGTTCATGGTGACTTGAAGGAGGATCAGAGTGAGCTCCGAGCTGCTGGTCGTAACGTTACTGGAGATAATCATAGAGGCCCGCGGCACACGGAGTAACCCAAGGTTTTGGGTGTTGCAAGAGTAACAGATGAAGACTGAGTTGAAGTGCAGTCTGGACTTGTAGTAACGCAAGACGGAACGTCGGAGGAAGGCCCGCGGAGTATCCAAACGAAAGGTCTATGAGATACATAGACGCCGCGGACCTGCCGAAGACTTACAGACAAGTTGCCGCACCAATGTACCTTGAACATAAGGGTGCCGGACGTTGGATCAACGGCAGGGTGATGCCTCAGATCTGGAACAGTGATTGCGGACATCCATCATGTCACGGAGAATACTCCGCGGACTCGGCATGTACATCACGGAAGCACTTTCCTGTATGCCGCTGATGAGATAGTTTGACACTGAAGCATAGGAATGTCTTAGACGGTGATCTGATGGTCTGGAAACAGAACTAGAGATCTAGAAAGGTCTAGACAGAGTGGAGCAACCATATGATTTAGAGGATCTACATGGATGCCGGGGAGACACGTCGGAGCGGAACAGTGATACACATCCGCGGATGACCAAGATAGTGATTCAACCGTGAGATGGTCAGAATAGATGACTTTTCATGGACGGATCGTGACGATTCAGAGCGGCAGACGGCTGCTAGACCTACGTATACCCAATCCCAACTCAATTGTTTCTGTATCTTGACTCAGATTTGTTTACATCATGTATTTTCTTGGCATTAGTATAAAAGGCCATGTATTTCTCGTCGTTTGTCTAGTTCATCGCGCGCAGGTCATTGACGGCGTTGGTGTACTCAGGCAGGGACGTAGAGGCATTTAAATTGGAGTTATCTGCTTGCTAGTTTTTGTCTTCATTAGGAACGATTTGTTGAAGTTCAGACAAGTGTGAATTAAGACTTAAGTTTCTAGAAGCGTTCACCCGCGGAAACTTTGGACTGTGGAGTTTTGTCGTGGCATAGCCAACCCAGTAACCTTCCAAGGACTTGGCCCGTTTGAGCATTGCTCGCCCCCATTTACCAGGGTTGTGTTTGACTGGTCCACTTAACCCGCGGACTACTCAGAATCAGTTGAAGTGAAAGTGTGCTTAAGAGTGAACTAGTATCTCCCCAAGTTGAAGAGAGTAGACGATCTATCCGCGGACGCATCGTGTTCAGACTTGCCTGCACGTAACCTGACGGGATACGATTAGTGCCTTGGAGCTTGTGCTATATAAAGGAGTGTCAAACGTACCTGAGAGCTTGGAAGTTCAGGTCTACAGTCGCAGTGGCACTGTAAGAAGTGTGTGTACGAGGCATTTCTAGCAATTGGCTGGTGTCTACTATATTCAATTCGCCCTGACTGTTGGAGTTCCTCCCAGTCTTGTATCCTAAAAACCGATATACCTTGTTCATTGGAAAGTCCGCGGACGGATTTCCTCTAAACTATAGTCAGTAAAGAACTTGTTTTGCGTCAGTTCAGACCAGTAGACGAAGTTGAACTACATCTGGATTTCGGATTGGACCCCACGAACTCAATAGGAAGCACTTGGTGTATCTTGTTGAGACATATATAAGTGTTGGAGTGTTGTGTGTGTTGGTTGAGTTGTTTGTGTGTTTTGTAGTGGATTCGTCCATTGCGCACTTTGCATCTCATATCGATATATTCAAGTGCAGCGTTTCAACGGGACGTGACCTTCCCCGCTGGGTACGATGCCCTGCGGCGGATCACCAAGGCCATTCACGAAGACCGTTCCAAGAAGGCGATCCCGCCCGTCTCCACCGTCTCTTCTTCCAAGGGGACCCGGGTCGGTTTCACTAACTTTTATTGCCGTGCTCACCATTGACTCACAACCATCCCCCGCTAGAAGAGTACTCGCGGGCGGTCTCAGGGTGAACCCGAGTCTGAGGACGAGGACGAAGGCACCGTTCGTGCTCCATCGCCCGCTCTCACCACCATCGGTGCTGACGAGGTCCGTTCTTTCGTTTAACAGCTGGCCTGTGTAGAGCTGACGATTGACACTTCTATCATCGCCGTTGGGTGTTTGTTCACCCAGATGCTCGTTGACGATGAGCATGTCCCCGCTCCCAAGGCTCCCCCTACCGGTCCCAAGGCTAAATCAGCCATGGCGGGCAAGAAGGGTGCGCGCGCTGTAAGTCGCCCGTTATTTCTGCTTTAGCTTCTGTTATTTATTTCAATCTTTCAGCATAGCCCGGCCCCCGCTAAGAAGGGCAAAGGCAACAAGCGCGCTCGCATCGACAACGTCCCGTTCCACGAGGACTCCTTCCTCACCAACGGTGAGTTTCCCGTCCATTGTTAGTGGTTTCCCGCTGAATGTTATTACAGCAACGGCTGAGTTTTACGCTTCGGCACCCGCTTCAGGTGCTGTTGTCGACGAGGCCGCTAGCGTCGTTGAGATGGGTACCGAGTTCATGAGCAACCACCTTGCCTTGCGCAAGCGGATGTATTTCATCATGGTCGAGCTGGCGGTCATCCACGAGAACCTTCGTAGCTCTCTGGCCCGGCGCGAGCAGCTCCTCGACGAAGGAGAGAAGATCTCGGCTCGCCTTCGCGACTTCCCCGAGTCCTCCTCTGCCGGCGTCGATGCTCATGTTCCCTGACTCGTTCCTAAAGAGTTCCCCCAGCGGGTCCCCCTTTCTTCAGAATCCTCGGTACTGGCTCAATCGTTTCGGACACCTCACGGCTCATCCTTCTGCTGGCCGCCACACACTCCCCGGGTGCGCAACCTGTTCGCAGCGCACTGGCGGGAGATGAAGGAAATTCAATTACTTAAGGACTTCGAATCTCGTTTCAGACTGTAACGTAGATCTCGTAGCAGTAATTCATTTCCGCGCAGCGGCTTTCGTAGCAGAACGAGTCTTTCGTTTGAAAGGCAGCGGCTCATCCGTGTCAGGTTCCTCTTCCTCTTCTTCTTCCTCGGGCAAGGCCTCCTGCAGAGCCGGCTCTTCGTCAGCCGTCCCGCTGGGGGTTAACCTTACATTCCCGAATTGGAAGTCATCTCCAGAATAACCGTCTTCCTCCTGGACCATCTTTTCTAACGTCTCGGCCGAGAGGTCAATTAAGTCGTGAATGTCAGCGGGCAGCTTGATAGAGCGCCGCTGCTCGAAGGGGACTACCCTGAACTGAGCAATCTTTGATTGAAAGACAGAGCCGTCCATCTCCGCTACGATATAACTTCCACCTTTCGTACGCCGGATGATAATTACTGGTCCCAGGTATCTGGCGGCCATCTTCGTATTCAGCGATTTCTCAACGGTCGTATTCCTGATGAGCACCAAGTCTCCCGGCTCGAAATGGTAATCTTCGATAGTATGTTTATGTGCTATCTCATACCGGCGCAAATTCGCTCGTTTCTCGTCGGTGACCCGCTCCCTCATCTGCTCGACGTGAGTGGCGTGCTTAGCCAGAGCCTGGGCTCGATAGCCGATTAACTCAGCGGTCGTTAGAGTCCTGCCGGGTAGATGCACTAGCCAAGTCGCTTCTTCTATATCCAGCGGGAGGATTGGATGTGCGCCCGTTACCATAAAGTAGGGTGAACAACCCGTTCCTCGTCGAATAGTGACCCGGTCAGCCCACAACATCTGCGGGAAGAACCAGTACCACTTGCTGGGATTCCCGCCAGTGGCTTTCCATAAGGATTGCCTCATCGAGAAGTGCCCATTTTCGACTTTCCCGTTGGCTTGAGAATTATACGGCGAAACTCTGATATTTCTTATGCCGTATTTAGACTCAAGGTAGGCTACGGCCGCTAGGAAGGCCGGCGCATTATCTGTCACCAGTTCCTCCGGGCAACCCCACCTACAAATCACATCTTCAAGTAAGAACAAGGCCAGCGTTCTGGCATTCTCGTTCTTTATCGGCCGCGCTTCTATGTAGCTGCTGAGAGAGCAGCGGGCGTCGACAATTTTATTGAAGCCGTTGGAAGGAGTACCAACGACCATCACGTCGACGTGTACCACTTGGAAGAGCGAAGGTGTATGAGTGACAACGGGCGGGATCTTTAATAAAGTCCTTTGCCTCAATTGACACAATTCGCAAGTCTTAATGTACCAAGTGACATCCCGCTCCATCTCAGGCCACCAGAAGCGCATTTCTATCAAGGATTTGGTAGCAAAGACGCCGCGATGCGCTAGGCTATCATGAGCCGCTCGCATCATATACATTCGGTGTTCTTTGTCTACCACCAACTGATGTGCGCTCCCCGTTGTGGATTTATGATAGAGTTTTCCATCTGCATCCTCGAAGAAGCCGGTGGCGAATCGCAAGAAAGCTTTGTATTCTTTGTTGTTCATGCCATCCGGGCGAGCCAGGGTGTTTCGCCGCCATTCCTTCATGAGGAGCAGCCGCTCGTCCGCTAGCTTCGCCGCTACAGATCGTTGGTCTTCAGAATACGGTTCCCGCTTCGTCGGGTCGTATTTCAATTCGAGGTCAGGGATCAGCGGCTCGCCTGCTGGCTTGTCGTCACCCTTTGACTGAGAGAAGACTTCGAAAACATATTCTCTACTAAGGCGGGTGTAAGCCCATGCCTGTTCGGCGTCGTTTTCGAAGTCAGCGGCTGACCGAGCCTCATCTCCCGCCAATTCAGCTACCATATATCCACCTCGGGTGTCAATATCGTGCTTGAAATCCTCGAAATTCTTGAGAGGCGGCCAAGCGCTACTTTCAGGATGAAGACCCGGCGGCTCGTTATTATCGAACTCGTCTTCTGGATGATCATACTCTGGATCCCCCGGCTGAATACGCCGGCGGGAGAGTCCATCTGGCCCGAAAGTCTTGCCCGGTACATGTTTCAGAGTGAAATGAAACATTAAGATTTCCTCGATCCAGCGGTTGATCGTAGCGTTGGGTCCCATTCCCGGGTGATCCAACATGCCTTTGAGGTACTGAGCGTCGGTCTCGACGACCAGCTTGCGGCAGCCCAACAGCCAGTATTGCATGTGGTCTAGCGCCCTCTTCAAGCCAAACAATTCCCGCTTGGGCTGAGAATACCTCGACTCCCGTTCGTTCAAAGGTATGGAGCTGAAGCGGGCATAGTACCGCTTATTTAGGTCCAAAGGATCCCGCTGGTACACATGCACCCCAACTCCAAGGTACGACGTATCAACCGCCAGCACCACTTCGGTGTCCCATTCATATCTTATAGGTCTAAGCGCGGGACATTCTCGCAAAGCCTTCTTCAAAACTTTCATGCAGGCGTCTTGGGCCGGGCCCCACTCGAATATGACTTCCTTCCGGGTGAGCTTCTGGATCGGCTCAGCCTTGACTGTATAGTCTTGAATGAACATCCTCATCACGCCCACAGTTCCCAGAAAGGCTTTCACGTCGTGGAAATCCTTCAGCGGGCCCCAACGCTCAATGACGCCGATTCTATCTTCATCCGGGCGCATGCCCTCGTATGAGCAGACATGGCCGACCACCTTAAAGGTTCCCCGGCAAATCTGCAACTTCTTCCCGCTTACAGTCGCCCCAGAATAGGCTAGCCGGGTAAGTACCCGGTTGCAGTCTACCAAGTGTAACCACACAAAGACCCTTATCAGCGGGTTCTCTGGGATGGTCTCGTACGTCCCGTCAGGCTTCTCATACCGAGTGAAGCCGCCGGCGACAGGCACGTCATCTATATACGGCCGGGTAACCGCAGGAATTTCATCTCGCAGGATGTAGGTTACGTCCTCGTGGAAGATCGGCACCGAGTTGGTCCAACCCTGCGGCAATCTTACCAATCGAAGCGCCCCAAACGGAGTTTGGAAGGTCGTGTAATCTCGAGATTCCGGGTCAATCAGCCGGTGGTTGTACCCAGAATAAAGATCAAACGTGGACCCACAAGCCCTTCCTGCGAAATGTTCGGCTAGATCCGCAGCGCCGGGAGGCACCCCAGAGTGCGCAATGGTTACCGCGTTCAGCGGCTCCAACGAATGCACTAACCGAATTGACTTCTTATCACTCTTCAGAACTCCAAAGTACTTTGTGCGGTACGAGCCGTTGGATGGTTCGTAGATATTGGCGTCGATACTCGCCCTAAGCACCTTGCAGACTTCTTCCAGCTGTCCCGGCGGGATGGGAATATTTCTTTCCACCCAGACCTTATGGTCCGCTTTCACCGGGAACTTGACTGGCGGGAAGAAATCCGTCCTGAAAGTTCCTCGTTCGCTGTCATCCCATGCTACCGTATTTTCGTGTATAGATAACATGTGATGAACCAGCTTCATCTCTTCATCGTTTAGGAACCCATCATTATGCAGTTCGTCTACAACCACTTTCCTTTCCGCTGTGTACCTCCCAATGGGGACGAAGTCTGGCGGGTGAGGGTCTAGCGGGACGAGATTCTGCAACGGATCCCCAATGATATTTCTTTCTATCCTGAACTCGGGAGGGAGCGGCTCGAGGACCGGTTTTACTTTCAGCGCTACCGGCTTATATTTCTTCGAGAACTCCTCCTTCACCTCGACTTCAGGCGGGTGATCCTCGGGAACGATTTCCTCCATCAATACCACTTTCGTTTCGTTGTGTTCGAACCCGGGCACCACCCAGTCGGCGTAGTCACAGCACTGACAGCGCTCCCCTGCTGAATGCCGAGACCGCTCCTGTTTGAGCGACTCAACATCGGCACCGGCTGTCATGAACACAGCGGCCGGGTCCTTCAGTTTCTCTCTGACTTTATCCGTTATATTAGCTACTATGGCTACATAGGATTCGCCGACATCCTTTCCTTCTGTCAGCTGCTCATTATATTCTTGGAATAGCTGAGCAGCGGGTTTGTCATCGACTTCTGGCATGGCAGCCGCTAGGTAGGCCATTTTCGTCTCGGCCATCGAAAACCCCTCTTCTCCAGATTTCATCAAAGCGCAAATTCTAGGAACATTATTCTCGTCCAGTTCTATCTGAACCACTAACTCTCCTTGATGGTTAATCAACTCCTCGAATTCTGAAAATTTTGTTCCTCTTCGCCGCTCGCCGGTGCAGCCGGTGGCGCATCATTTTGAACGCGCCGTACCTGCCGCCGCTGACCTCTAGGGAAGGTAGGGACGACCACCCGCTTCGAAGTGGAGGGGTCGGTCAGAGTCAGGAACTGGTTCCCGTCAGAAGTATTTTTGATACCGCTGGCGGTCAGAATTTCGAAGGGCCGCCCCAGCAGCACTTTGTATGCCGGGTTCCGTATAACATGCACTTGTAGGTACACAGTCATATCGCCAAACCTGAAGGGGACGTTCCTTGCTAACCCGATTGACTTTTCGGTTTGCCCGTTGGCGCTCATCATGTGGATACAGTTATCCGGGTCCCAACTGACTCCTAGCTCGGTGGCTACCGACAGGGCCATGGACACGATCTGTGATCCACCATCCAGAATGCATTCGACTTCGGCGGCTCCATGAATGAGCGGGAAGACCACTCTCAGGGCCGCTGATTCTCCAGCAGAAGCTTCGGAGATCGCGACGAAGATTTCTCTCACCGGCTCACCGTCGGCTACCGACTGCCAATATTGCACTGCCGGGTCGACAGTGATGAGAGCTCCCGCTGGCATGAGTCCATCGGCCACAGTTGAGACCTGGACTAACGCTTCGTAAGGGAGGTCCTCCAAGGCGACGCTGGAGGACTCGTCATCTTCGTCGGCTTCTTTCTCTGCGTGGCTAATCAATTGCTCGAGGGTGACTCGAACAGCGGGCGAGACTCTCTTCTTCGAGAGCAACGCCTTAGCCTGACGCAGCAACTTCGGGCTGAGGGCGAACAGCCTCCCCAGCGGGAGCGCTATTTCCAGGCTTCCAAAGATCTCCTTTATCAAGGATTCGACCTCCTCATCTTCCTGGTCCTCTACTGGCGCCTTCAACTCGTAGTTCTTTTCGTTGGCCGCCGCCTGCGGATTTCCCGCCGGCCGAACTCTAGGTTCGTTGGGCCTTTTGGCTGGCTTGACCGGGGGAACGTTCCTATACGGAAGTTCCGGCGGCTGAGTGCCATTTTGTTCTTCTGTCTCCTCCCGCTCCCTTTCCTTGGTCTCCACGATCGCCGGCTGTGCTTCGACAGCGGGCTTTCGTATCGTCCTCGGTTTATAGGGCAACTTCGGCATCACAACTTCCATTTTCTTTCCTGCGGGCGGGCGTGCTTGTCGGTTCTCCGGGGGCTTATCCGCAGTGGGTTTCCCCTTGGCCCCCTTCCTCGAACTCTCTAAAAATGCTCACCTTCGATGCTGTTCCCCGTTCGGGAAGGACCAGCCCCGTTGGAAGAGCGAGAGTTCGCTGAGACAGCCGCCAGCAGAATCGCAACAGCGTTGGCGTCGAATTGCGGCGGGGGAGATTGGCTTTGATGAGCCACAAGGGGTGGTTGAACACCCCCTGAACCATGCGACTGGAGTTGCGTCACTTGCCGCTGGAGGTTTACTTGCTCAGCTCGCAAGGAAACCAATTCTTCTTCTCTCGGGTCATAGTAGAATTCCTCGTTCTGGCTGAACGCGGCTTGCGCGGCTTCCAGCTCCTGCTCGTCCATGTCAAGAACGGAGAGCTGAGCGAAGACAGACTGGTAGTTTTGCGCAGCGGCCGTGGGTTGGGCGGCCGGGCGGTACTCCTCTACCTGCTGCTTCTTGGACTTGTGCCCGTCTTTCGGGATTGGTATCCCATCGGGGAAACAGTCTCTGAACCCTACGACCTTCATCTTTCCACTCCCTATGTGGGCTTGCCGAATGAGACACTTATCTCTAAAATGCCCAAACTTGTCGCAATAAAGACACCCCTGATCCGCCAGGTTCCCTTTGAATTGCACGGTTGGCATTCGCGGGAAAGACTGGGAGTCAGCGGCGCCTGGGACTCTGCCCGGTAGGGACTTATAGAAGGACTCCAACTCGGCCATCCTCTTCTTGGTCGCGGCGTCAATCTCTTTTAATTGGGAGGTCTGGTTATCCAGCCGCTCCATCATAGTGACGACCGACACCTTAATCGTCTCAAGAAGGGACTTGTTAGGGTCCTCTTCTTCTTTCTTTACCGTCACGTTTGGGTGAGGTAGTATGGATCGCCCGCTCGACGCCTTTCCAGACCCGCTGGCGTTCTTGGACTTGCTCGAGTAACCCCGGTCAGAGGCGCCAAAGAACTCAGAGTTAGCGGTCGAGCGTTTTGCGATCCTTTTGGCTTCAGTCATGACCTCGGCCAGCGTCCATGTGCGGACCTCTGGCTCGTCAGCATCATCCCCGGCAGCGGGAGGTTTCCGCTCGAGGTTCTCCAGAATCCGTTCCTTGAACTCAGGACTCAATTTGGAGAAGAACATCGGGAGAGCCTCCCGGTGCGAAATTAATTTCGAATCGAGAAGCTTGTTTGCCTCGACGTTCATGACGCGCATTAGGCGCATGAGTTCGTCTTCATCGTCCCGGTCGATCCCCTCTTCCGTGAACTTACGAAGCTGCCGGTGCAATTTCTGCACAGAGCCCTTCTTTTGGTCGACTACGGACGGGTAATTTTCCAGGATTTCTTTCTTAAAGTCGTCGAACTTCTTAGAATACGAGGCGAATTGCCGCCACTCCTCGGCGGTTGCCTGAGCAGTATAGCGGCAGACAAACTCGTTCTTCTTATCATCCGGCGTCTCATCTAATTCCATCATACGCTCCACATGGTCCAGGAAACGAACAAGTTCCTCCGGCTCTTCCTCTTTGAAGAGCGGGGCGTTCCTGTCCCATGGTTCCGGCGCGCGCTTCTTTCCTCGAACGACAGGGTTGTTGTTGCCGTCGTCAGCCATCGGATTATTTGAAGGGGTTGGTGAAGTGTTGAGTAGTGGTGAAGAGACAGACGAAAGAGTCGTTGACGACTGGGTAGCTGCACCGTCGGGCGTAACAGGTCTTGTGCCGGGCGGTTGAGTTGAGGTTTGTTGTTCCAGCGGAGCAGAGGGGCTCAACGACTGGGTTGGGCGGGTACGATAAGCGTGAGCTTGGGTTCGTCCGCGCAGAGAATAGAGTTCTCGGGCAAGAGCAACAGGCGGGCGGGAAGGATCGTCAGTCTCGAGATCGAGAGCAGCGGCAGCGGCACGTAGGCTAGTGTTGGTCGACCGAGGTTTTGGTGGTGGTGCTCTAGCGGATCGTCCTTCTGAAGCCACGTCTCTTCCGAAACTAAATGGCAAAATCTTCTATAGCGGGCCTGGAGCTATCGGCTCAACGGGCGGGTGTATATTCTATTCTCGAGTCAACCGGCGGATGGTTCGTGCTAGTTTAGAGCAGCGTCCACAAGTGATTTCTTTCGACTTGACACAAATAATCTGTCACCCCTCGCGGTGGGCTCCAGATGAAACGGTGCGTGTAGGTGTAGGCGTGAAATATACCGAAATATAAATCACAAAATCTAATCCAATACGACGTGTGTGTGTGTGTGTGTTCGGGGTGGCGGGAGCACGTATCGTCCCTCAGAATACTTGTGCAAGCTTCAATCAATCAAGGTCGCTACGTTTGAGCGGGACGAACTACTAGATTGTCTAGCGAGAACGTAGCGGGCAAAACGATTCGCAGCGGGAGAAGCGAAGAGTCACTCTTTCTGAGACTTCGAAATGAGAAATTCTGAGTCTAGCGGGGAGGGTCTCCGTGCCAATAGAAAAGTGTCGCCCGGTAGTGGATCGTCAACCGGCAAGAAGCTTTCTGGATGACAACCGGCGGGCAGAAGGCGCGGCTCAGCGGGACGGGGTTCTTATACGACTGGCGCGGCTCTGGCGAGGAGCGGGGCTCTTATGTCGATGGCGCGGACACTAACAGTGACCCGGGCAGTTACACCACTACGCGGCGGCGAGCTCGAACGGGGGTCTTGGTTATACCGCGGAACGGCTGGCACACGGGGCGTCGACGGCGCGGAATCAAGCACGAACGGGGGTCTTGGTTATACCGCGGAACGGCGAGAAACGGGGCTTCGTATTTCAGGAGGGCTCGGGCTCAAAGGCTGGCGGGGCTCTCAAAGTTCTGGCGGCTCGGTATGCCACAAGTCTTTCCGTATCACTCGAGTCTCTCTCAGATATCAAGTCTAGTCTCTTTCAAAGTTCAATTCAAATCCTAGAGTCCGCTACAAACTGCCCTTGTCTACGGGTAGGTAATTGACTGAGTAATCAAAAGCACAGCGGGAGATTAAATACATCCAACGGGAGCAGAAACAACCAAATAAAATCATGATGAGAGAGTGTCCAAGAGTGATGCCGCGCCCGCTGGGAACCAATGGTATATTCAGGATTGCGAGTCGTGAGTGAAAAGACTGCCTCCCGGAGAAAGTCCATGCGGGCGGGTGGGTATCGCGCCTTATTGCAGTGCAATGGCGTGCTGGTTGCCATGTCTCCAAGGAGAGACACGAAATATCTTCTTCATAATGGCTGCTTGCCGCTGGTCGAGCAAAGGTCAAGGTCACCCCCCGCCGTCCGCACTGGTGGCGGCTCGAGTGCGGTCAAGTTCTTCTAAGTTCTTCTGTCATCAGGAAAGAGGCTCCCGCTTGAAGCAGGGCAAGCCGATATAATCCAGAGGTTCGCCACTCGCCGAGAGACTCCCCGATATCAACGGTATTTGACACCGGCATCGTCGGTTGGTCTCCCCGCTAGTGAACCCGAGGCAGCCGATGCTCCCCGGTTGATCCAGTCCACTCGCCGGCCCTAGTCGGGTCCTCGGCGATAAGCCCGCTGCTCGCGTAGGATCAAGTCTTCCTTGATCTGGCCCTCCTGTGAGGTCTTGTTCGACCCGCCGAAGGTGATGTTCCCGGCGGCATGTCCCCGCCAGTACTAATGAGTTCCTCTGTCCTTCAGCCTGATTCGTCTATGGTGGTTCGGCGGGTTAGCGCCTAACATCGGGGTTTTGGTAATTCCTCTTGGTGGCCTCCGGCACCTCGAGGCAACGGTTTCCCGCTACGCTCTTGGCCCAACAGTAGTAGTAGTTGAAGTCAGAGTCCCGTTCCCATGTTTAGGGAGACGTCGCTAAGCTCCCGCTACCAGATGATGATGTCCCGCTGGCTTATCGGCCATCCTAAGCAATAAGATACTACCCTCGAGGTAGAGTATATCTTCTGTGATCCTAGCCTCACTTCCTCCCGCTGATAGGTACAGAAATCGATAAATTTCTGTGGTTTCACGCGTAGCCGCTGAGCGGCCCTATCAACGGACAAATAGAAGTTGGCCGGAGGCCGGGGGACGGATGGCCGGATGACCGGATGACCGGGTGAAACTGCATGGGCGTAACAGCAATGACCATTACATTACACACTGAAAACACTTTCACTTAACAGTTTTTCATAGCCATTAGCAAAGAATGCTACCATACATAGTTTGTTTGGTCCCCATATGCTTACAATATACCACATCCATATATGGGCTTGACAGTTTCCTTATTAGGGTTGTGTATATTGTGAACATATTGTGAGCATATTGGCCAATATGTTCAGCATAGACACTATGCTTATATTATGTGCATATTGTGGTCATATATCAACTATAACCTCTATATCCCATGTAGTTATATTGGTATAATATTGATTGTCTATTTCAAAAATAATTACAATAAATTCTCAAAAGATCACATGGTTATATTATACATTGTTCCCAGTGTGTGTATTTTCCTCGTCCCAAGGCTATCGTAGTAGCTAAATTGACGAGCGTTCAGCGTTCCGTCACGCCCGTATATTCTCCGCCATTCCGCACTTCTCTTTCACGGCCTTGAACTGGTTCCCCGTGCCACTGTCATTTGGCGCCCACTCCGCAAAACCTCAAGCCTTCCCTCCAGTGCCCGAACACTCCTCGCCTTCAAGATCCGCTGCGTGTTTTACTGCCGCCCCGCACCTCACGGTCATGGCACAAGTCTCTCGCTACGTCTACCATCTCCGGCACTCGCATCTCGCGGGCGTCTAGCACTCCACCGGGCAGTACCGCGCGCGCCGTCGTACAACGCATTATTTGGGCGGCAACTTGTTCCGCGCTGCCGCCGTCACCTGCGCATCACTCCGCCGGCAAGTTTGGGCCGACGCAGACACTCAGCTCTGCCTCATCAACTCCAAGAACTGTTACCCGGTCTTTCACGGACGCTGTGATGTTGCTACAAGTGCTTTCCCAAAGCGTCAAGTACTCCTTCGATCTCAGTGTTCATCGTGTATTAGGGGGAGTCAGAGTGGACGATTCTCCGTCGATTCTCAGCCGATTCTGACATCGATTCTGATCCGATTCTGGGTCCAGAATCGACGCAGAATCGCAGAATCGAGAATCGAGCGAGAATCGTTGTTCCTCCTCGGGAGGAGGAACACGCCAGAATCGAGAATCGACCTCAAAATCGATTCTGGGGCACTCACTGACGAGAATCGACCCAGAATCGACTCGGAATCGATGCCAGAATCGAAGTCAGAATCGACGTAGAATCGACAACTCTGACTCCCCCTATTGGCGCACCCCTCGCGGTACTCAGCCTTTCTCGCTTGAATCAACGCTCCATCGACCTCAGCAACTTGTTTCGGCGCCGCTTTACCTCTTCTCCCTCGTTTTCTCAGGCGTATCAGATGCCTCCATCCTCCCGGCCGGAGGCACCACGACGCTCAGTACACCCCTCAAACTTCTCGATTTGTCTGTGGCCAGCAACGCTTCTTTAACCTCTGCAATGTCTTTGAACCAAGCACTGCGGAGCCCCTCGCCTTATCACCAATCCACTCTCCCGCCCTTTTGCTTCCGTCTCCTGCTCTTCCTATCCGCTGAATTCACACTCTCCCGTAGTTTGTTCTGGTGTCGGACAGCTGTTTATACATGTGTTGCCGCTCGGCACATGCCGGCCGGATTTTTTATCTTAACTCGGGGTCAACCGTGATGTCAGTCCACCAGTACAGTGAGTAGATTAGATTGATGGGGTTTACTGCAACAATCCACCCGGTGACCCCAGGAAAATAGACTGAAGAGGTGATGCTTAACTACTTGAGTAAGTACTCGACTACGAGAGATACGAAGCAGAGACACCTGCATTATGTGATTAGCGATGCTGCCAAGCCCGATACAATGCCTGGGTCATTCCATCTGTATGCGATTTAGCAGCATCTGCCATGTTGATCTCACGCTTCAAAACCAGAGTACGTGAACCTTTACTCGCTTGCGCCCTGTCGTCCTTCACCTTTGAAGCCATATAGTACCTATATCCCTTTTCCAAATTTTCTTTCTGTTGCAATGTAAGGCCAGAAAGCTCATGAATAGGGATATATCTGGTAGACTCGTGGTCTGGACAGAATACCGGCTCCGTCTCCAAAGCATGCCTCCACTTTTCATACTTCTCCGCCCATAGACTGGAAGCAATCTCGGGACAGAAGTTTCGTTCCAGGAAGTTTGTGAGGTCGGAAGCGACGGCCGCACCTCCATCGCGAAAAACCATGATGCTTTGTTTTTTGCCACTCGTAGAATCAACAGCAATTCGTATGGTTCCACCCATAATTACTTGTGTGATCACATGGGTTCCATAATTGAAAAAGAATTGCGAGTACTTGGATTGCTCTTCCCGAGACCAAGGCGTCGGAAGGCGTGAAACCAACTGCTGCATCGTGCGGGACAGCTGCGGAGACTGAACAGCAATCTGCCCCGATACACAGTGGAGAATATAACAATGCAGATTCTTGTATGCGGAAACGGCCGCGCGAAACGCCCAATCACTGGAGTAGTGGGTACGGAGGCGGGCATGATCGAGTCCTGCATGACTCCCACCGCCGGTCATAGGTACAAAATCTGTGGTACCTTCTCCAGGTTTCACAATCACCTCTGTCGATTCAAGGACATTGGTACAGCCGAACAGTCCACGAGCATTATCGAATGTCGTGCCAAGATGAATGGTCGCGAGATGGCGGATCACACCATTTTGAGGAGGCGGAATTGGGTTGCGCGTATTCACGGGAAAGTTCTGGAGAGCAACATTAGATAGTCTGTCATGGGAGTGAAACCATAGCTTGGTATTGCCTTATGCGACGAGCTGATCAAAGTCATCGTCTCAACTGAGGCATCAGATGGAGCGGCCCCAGTGAGCACTTGAAGAGCTTGTATGCCGACGAGATCGAGGCTCCCGTCTGAGCTGGGACGTTTGATGGTATTGCTGATAGCGTCGTATAGATTTTGGTGGCTCAAAAGACCATCTGGTAATACGGGATACCTGCTGGACATGTCTCTTGAGCTTCCACCATTCTCTATAAACACGATCTCCCACGGAGAGGATTTCGGAAACATCTTTCGTTGAATATCCGTAATGATCCCCCTCCGTCTTCCTTCTTCAATGCGCCACTGTGCAGATTTTTCTTTCTCGGTCTTGTAGTCATCGAATTGATGAAGTGACGAAAGGACCTTCGTGACAACAACAACAATGTTCGCGCGCTGTTCGTCCACCAAGTCCGAGGTATAGAGAGAATAAATCGTATCACCGATGGCGGATGTGAAATGAGAAGGGTCATTATGGGCATCGGGCGACACAGATTCCCAGTTGGCGACTAGAAGAATCACGTTCGGGTAAATTTCAGGGAAGTGTTCCCGTTTATATTGGCTGAGAAGCGAGGCGTTCCATTCGCGGTCCTCGTAAGTCGTGTCGTTAAGAGGCGGCGTATCATCGAAAGCTACCGTGATTTCCACGGCCAACTCTGCACTAGTATTCGTGACTCTAGCCCGTTGTATGATCTGTCGAAGTTGTTTACCTGATTCAACAATTTCAAGCGCCACAACACACCTTCGTTGCACTCCCCAATGGGGTTCTCCCCAATGTAAAAAGATTTTTGCCGAGGAGCCTGTTAATTGTTTTGGTCTTCCCGTGCCCAGTATGCCCAACTACCAAAATCACAGCCTGTTTCGCGTTCCTTCGCACAGCTTGGGCAGCCTTTTCATACGTTTCCTGGATCTGATTCCGGCGCTCTTCCTCCGTTTTGCCAGCTTGTGCCAGGATTTGCGAAAGGACCAAAGTTGGTGTGGTGAAATCAAGAATGTGCATTCCCTGCGCTGGACCCCGCTCCAAACGCTGCTTTGCAGCCGCATCAGTCACCACGACGGTAAGTTTCTTAATCAGATCGTCCCAGGATAATCCGAGGAAGGTGGATTTGTTGTTGAAAAGGAAGACGCCGGGGGTCAGAGATTTTTCGTCGCACATATAAATAATAGCGCTAGCGTCGGGAATGATACCACCACTACAATGAATGTCACAAACGAACAATATTGATCAAGGGACAAGAACTGACTGCTTCCCCATCTCTTCGAGAACCTTCTGCTCTGCTTCCTCTAGCGAAGTGTTTGAATCGACGGCGAAGAATAGAAAACGGCGCTTTCGCGATCCGTATCCAGGGACCAGTTGAGCTGTGGATTGAGCCGCTCGCGCTCCTTGAAACAGAGTCCCTCCCTCCGTCAACTCGAGAGCAGTATTGTGAGATGATAAAAGCTTTCAAAGAGTGAGCCACGGAAAAGAATATATCAATCCAGTCTCACCTGTTCTCCCATTTTTCGCGAGCCAAGTACACCTTAGTATGGGGGTATGATATATCCACCACCTACCGGTGAGAGTAAATTTTGATATATCCTGGCCCATGGTTGAAAGCCAATTTTGATATATCCAAACAACCTCGGTCCACAGCCCATATTAGTAGTGTCAGCGATGGGCCAACAATTGCTTCTGATGGTTGCTGGGAGGGCGGGGCATCCGTTTCGAGATGGTGTCGATCAAAAGCCCAGGACATCGCCATCAAAGACGATCAAATGTTCTCGACGTCGTCGCCGACGACGACGCGGAAAGGAATTGAGAAAAATAGCTAGAAATCCCAGAAAAATTGAGCGTATGGGGATCTATGAACGGGTATGATTTCTGAAGATATTCGTTGTATGTGAGGCGAAATTGAAGTAAAAACAGCGTTACAATACGAAATTTCCAAATGCGCAGATTTTTGCCAGAATCGCCGGTATTCAGCATATTTCTAGCCAGATTTGAGATGAGATCATCATGTGCATCACCAGAAATGCTGCATAAGCAGAAATTCCCTGCATCTGCGTACGGCGACACATAATTGGCGCCTGCACTTTGATCGACACATCCCGCAGCACGGCGGTGAGCTAAGAACGACAATAGATAGCCAGGCTACGGAAGAGGGAGAAGCAAGCATAGCAGTCGAGAGATCTGGGAGTCGACGGGTCGGGAGTGATGATAAGAAAAACGAGAAATTGAAAAGAAAGGTGGCGGTCTACGTACGCGCCGCGCAGCGCCAATTCCCACTAGCGGTCCCCGGAGCAGAGAGTACGAGTAACGGAGAAATGTATAAGACATTTATTTCCGATTGGTCGTGGCAGAAAGCTGACCCCGCAGCTACGCAGCGGCAAAATAGTAATCAATCGATGTAGGTCGTACCAGTAGCGAAACGCACCTGTAGCCGCAGACAAATGCCCAGCTTGGTTGGATATAAAAAGGTGCAGCGTCATGGTATTGGGGAAAGTGATGGTCTTGCCAGTCATAGCTCGGGATCCGTCATTCTATGACAAATGAGGGAAAAGATGTCCTTGCTGTAGATCGGAGTACGTGGCTCGAAAGCCTTGAAACGCTGAAGGCGGGGTAGAATTAAATCTCATGAATATAGAGACAGAAAAATCGCCCCGGAAACCAAGACATGGACGAGGAAACCGAGCGAAGACGAAGACTCTTGGTATCAAGGTAAAGCGCCGATAGACGGATGTTGATCTAGTGGAATGGGTCCAAAGTATACAGTATCAAGCCTTAGGCCACATAGAGAACCCAGATGTTGTGAATTCCAGCGAAGGAAGGCGAGGAAGGGACATCGACGCGGACGATGGTGGTGGTTGAAGGGAGAGCGGTCACTGATGTCACGCCGGGTCACGTCGCCGAAACTGCCGGTTTGGCGTCACTGTCAGCGAAATGTCCTCCGGGTGAGCCAGCGATAGCACGGATAAGAGTTCTGGGTAGGCAGAATTTAGGAACGTACCTAGCCAGATGTATCTACCGTGTTCCGGTTCAAAATTCGTTCAAATGCGACGGAAAATAGCCGGAAACCCTGTTGACGGGCGCCTATCGGGCGCTAAATGGCGTCACTGTCAGAAAAAACGACGTTGAGAAGAAGCATTCGGTGAGTTTTCTGGAGTTGTGAGGTTTTGAATGAATTCTACACGCCGAACCAAATGTTAATCTGTCTCTATCTTCGAGTGCCCAAGATTTTGTGGCACAAAAACTGTGTTAAGTCAACGCCGGGTTCAACTTACACTAAGAACTGCTCCACTTTCTGTGTACTTCGGTGCAATTTCTCTAAACTGTTTATCTATTGTGGTTTTTGTATAGATTGCTATTCTATGTCAACTGATCGCCTTGTCAGAGTATATTCCGCCCAAAAGATTCGCCTTATTCCTTTCAGGGCATGTAAACGACCATTTTCTTTCTGCGAAGGTGAACAAGCGCCCATTAAGCGCCCACCCGGACTCCTCGGCGTTGCTCGGGATTTTCGTGCCGCGCGGTCTAGAGCGATCGAGACCGCTCACCAGCCAATCGGGAACCTGCCGAAGGGGTCCCTGACTCCCTTCCTCTGCGCCTGCCGTTTTCGTGGAATACATGTATTGCAGGCGATACACAAACATAAAACATAGAGGATAGATGAGAAGTGACCCTGACTGAGATGTAAAGGAATGCAGACAATATGATGAAGTAGAATTAGAGATATCACACCCACTACAAGGATTCGGCGGCTGAAAATGGTCGTCGCGAGGGAGAGTGAAATGTTCACGGCTCGTGTAAGGTGGAGGTGAAATTCGGGTGACTGTATACATACAACTGATGCATTTACAGGCACGAAATGGGGAAATAGGGAGGGAGGAAGGTGGAAAGGAGTGGGGACGGCCGACACGGAATCTGAGCCGAATAGCGACAATTCGGCGTTGAAGGTGGGAGGGCAATGGGGGAAAGCTTGAAGAGTGTCATCCATCTAAAAAAGCCGCTTCACATGGCATGGGGGGCGAAAGGAGCACCTAAATTCATTGACGCGATGGTGGATTGACGAAGCGGAGCAGCGGAATGGGGTGGTATCAGTGTCGCAGAGAGCACCGGAAAGGCGAGGATGACGGGATGAATGATATGATGAGGGAAGCATGGGTAGCGGGGGGCCGCAGGGCGCGGGGAAGCAGCGGGTGGCGGGGTGGCGGTGAACCCGGGAAAGCAGGCAAACGATAAGAATTTGAAGAGCATGAGACGACGAAGACGCACGAGGAGTATATGAGCAAACGGTGCTGCGGTGCTGAAGCTCTCAAGGCAATTGCAAGCCCGTACCGCGCCAGATGGGGCCAGAAATAGGGAAGGAATTACGAGGTTTTGCGGGAGATTGAGGCCAGTTGGAGAGCGGTAGGTACTGACGAGAGGTATATTTCATGTCTAGACAAAGAATCGGGCGGCTGGAGGGCAGGGGCGAGGCGGGGCCGGGGAGGGAGCGGATGCGCAGAAGGCAGGAAGGTGATTGATGGGAAAGTGATGGGGAAGGGCAATCATAATACCCGTCAACAAATCAGAAGCGCCACCCGCCCTCATGCACGGACCCATGAGCGGCGGCGATTCGCGCCCGCGGTGGGCGCCCTAGCGTGCGTAACCGTGCCTGCCAAATGCTTTGATGGGAACTGATGGCGTGGTTGTGGGCAGCTTCCGAGCGGCCCAGATATATCAAAATTCACTCTCGTCGACAAACCATATGATATATCAAAACCCCATATACGCCTGCCAAGTATGCTGACGCGACAGAAACAAAAATTCAGAAAAGATATTTATTTGAAGGAGAAGCACAGACATTATACTGCCAACACTTGCCATCACGTCTAGTCTGAGTTCGAGATGCTTGAGATGTGCCGACACAAGAGTACTCACTTCACGTTGAGAGTTTTTAAGCCGCAATGCACCGAGAGGGATCGAGCATACCGGCAGGCATGCATCGATGCTCAAATGGGGAATCCTTCGAACGACAGTCATGCTGGGTATAATTACAAAGTTCCCAGCGATCTACCTGGTAAAATGGACGTGTTGAGAGATGAAACGATCGTTCACACGGAAAACACGGGCCATAGCTGAGGCGCACGTTGGAAAGGCTACGTCTGTGTGTGAGTTTCCGGGAAATCATCGAGGCGAAAACGGGGAATCGGGATGCAAGAGAGAAACTTTAAAAGAGCGAATTCCAAGCAGGCTGCAGCTTCAAACCGGGATTTCGGCTACGGAATCCAGACTCTGCGACTCAGTTGGGACCCTATTTGCTTCCGACGGTTTAGAAATTGTGCTGGAATTGAAAGGGTTGATCGGAAAGCACTCACCATAGTTGCGGCGTATGCTAGACAAATGCTAGAGACGAGTGACGAGTCTTGGACGAGACAAAGCAAGCGCTACTTATAGTCCGGGTATGGCAGGTGCGATTCAGGGATCGGCTTCAAGCAAGTTGCGTTCCAACTTCCGCCCGTTCGTCGTGATTTCTTAGTGGACTGACAATGCTTGTGCTGGCCGGAGTGGTGATGGCAGGGATGATGAGGTAGGGTCAAACTCGGAGGCCGAACTTGAAGGCCTGCGTTGTAAACAAGGCAGCTTCTCACATTCCCACGGAGCCAAATAGAACCAAGCTTCACGTGCTTCTTTGTACTTCTCTTCCTGCCACTCCGATGCCCACTTCCGTTTCCTCTATAAGCTCTTCGTCTGCGCAAATCGCCGACGCAATCACAATTCTAGCTCAGCCGCTTATCACAAAGCAAGGCCTGGAACCCCTTGTTCTCCCCCACCCTCGCAATCTGAAGCACGGGTCGCCACTCATCTGGAATCTGCCTTACGAAGTCTCTTTATCCCAGAAGTATGGCGAAAAGTCCAATATAGAGGAATGGAAGCGCAGCTACGCTGCTCTTGATAGCCTGGAACATTACTTCGCAGGGGATTTGCGCGCTTATAATCAAGAAATTATGCGCCTTCTCAAGAAACTCATTCATCTCGAAGGCTTTCTTGTGCAATTTGCCATGGAAAGTCTGAATGACAAAGGGTTTGAGAATGAATGGCGCGAATATTCGGTGGAAAAGACAAAGGAGATGGTCCTCAATGGGCTTGTTCGTGCGGCCTTTCAGGCGCCTCGCGAACAAAGCCGATGCGATTGCCCCGAATTGACGACCAGTAATTTAGAGGGGAGGGGATTGATTGATCTCGTCAGTCTCATTGTTCTTCTGCATACAACTCTTACTAACAATGTAATGAAAAAAAGTACAGAGCCATCATCGCACACGACGATACAGGCGACCGATGCCTCAAGACTCTATTCTTATTTCAGCACCCCGCGATCGACATCGAATACCCCGACGATCCATCAGCCTCGGACCTAGAAAAAGCTACTCGCTATCTTCGGCTCGTTCTACGCACT
Organism: Favolaschia claudopus; assembly: GCA_037176885.1. Classification (NCBI taxonomy): domain Eukaryota; kingdom Fungi; phylum Basidiomycota; class Agaricomycetes; order Agaricales; family Mycenaceae; genus Favolaschia; species Favolaschia claudopus. The sequence goes on from JAWWNJ010000015.1 coordinate 356,428, forward strand.
TTCTTCATCGTAGAAACCCTACTTGGAATCCTGGAAGAATTCGTACGTCGTTCCATAATTACCTTACTTTATTTCAATCAAGTCGAATACCTATACAGAATGGCTTCCCCCCAAACGATATCTCTCTGGAGCAAGAGGAAGAAAAAGAACGAGAGGGCCTCGGAGAGTGTTTGGTCTGTTGTACGAACGATGAAGGAGTCATGAATCGGTGCGCTGGATGCAGACTGGCGTTATATTGCTCAACGTTCGTCATCCCAATCTTTCCTCTTCTTTGATTGAAGCCCATTAGCATCTGTCAATCGCGCGAATGGCCCGACCACAAGAGAATCTGCCGACTTCGCAAACCAACTTGTTTCGACCCTGCGATCCTGATGCCGACGCCTCGAAAACCGCCTATCTTTGTAGGCTGTCCTGACCCAGAACCGGGATTTGTTCGCAGCCCTGCATTGTGGCGACAAATCTATTGTCTTGCTAGAGAAGAGTCTTTCGAGGCGGATTATCAAGTCCGTTCAACCTCTTTGTATCTCAGTCCGAACCATCTAACCACTGCCTCGTTGACTCAGCTCGAATACCGGCCTACAGAAACAGTCTGGATTCATATCACCAACCTCCAGGGTACTTCTCATCTAATAGTCTTGATTTTTCTTTCACCGACTGTTTAAATCATATGTATAGACCGCATGTCATTCTGTATCGCCCGCCGCCGCGCCATGGCCTCCGGAGACCCCCTCGCCGTTTCCCGAATGCGCTGCTCCCTTACACACTACATCCAAGGCACAGACTTCCGCAACAACATCACCTCCGAACACATCCGCTCGCAACTCCAGCGCGAATACCCGGGCGTCGACCTACCGATCGAGCATGCGTGCGGGGAGCATTGGCCGCTGGGGCAGAGGCCGAGCAACGAGGAGTCGTTGGACGAGATGAAGTACGCGAAGTGGAGGGATGATTTGGCGGAGAGGAAGAGGGCGGAGGGGGGTGCGAGGTTGGGGGTGGATAATCGGGAGGAGGGGAGGATGGCGAGGGGGATGAATGTGAGGGAGTTGTTGCCTTGGTTTCAGAGGGAGATGGGGATGGGGATGGGGGATGATGGCGAAGTGGTGGGGGTGCCGTGGATGACGTTCTTGGATTTTATTCCGCAATGAGGGCGTTGCGGGACGGATGGATAAAAGTGGTCGGTGTACGACATCTTTTGAATGTATCATTTCTGTAATCACTGAACTTCTTGATAACACCAACTCGAAACGATAGCGTGTGTCGTCGCGGGATGGAATCCCAGGATACCAGACTGGCTAAAGCTCGAGGTGGTACATTTATCTATGTAATTATATATATTCTTCTCACTTCCACCGATTTACAACCTCTAGACCCTTGAAATTGAACGTCTTCTGCCCCTCATCCTCGTACGCCAACGCATACGACTTCTTATTGTGCACGTTCTAAAAGAATGGTAAGGTCGTGAATTCTTTATTTCCGCGAAACAATCACGCACCTCAACGCGCGCGCGAGTCCAATCTGGAATTCAAATTAGATCAAGTAGATTTGGTATGATTTTGGAGCGGTCGAAATCGACCCATACTAACCATATCCGCGAACAGCCGTCTTCGGATCCGCTTTTCTATCTTCTTCAGTCAAGAGGCCCTCACGATCGAGGAGAGGACTTGGGACGGGGATGATGGGTGTGTCGTCGGCTGGACGTACGAAGTAGAGCTGTTTCCCGCGCGCCAATTCATTCAATGTCTTGAGAGAAATTCAAACAGATACGCAACGCACGAGACCGAGTCGATGGAGGTGCGCCTGATCGGGTTGGGGGCCCACGACGCGATCTAAGTATGTATGTTCGATGAGTTCAGAAGGCGAGTTGTTCATCACAGAGGTTAGGTTGAACTCGGATTTACGGATTGTGGATTTGACGTATCCCTTGGTCAGGAATTGTAGGACGTCCGCGCTGGTCACGAAAAGGTAAGTAGATATGGTAAGTATATCTGCCGCCCGAGATAAGTAGAATAACAGACCTGTTGACGGTGATGCCCCCAGCGACGGGTTTGACATACTTCCACTCTTCTTGCGGGGTGCGGATTTGGAGGCCGGCGACGTTTTGAGAGAAGAGCAATGTGAGGGATCTATTTCAGAATATTATGATCGTAAGTATCATCAGAGCAGAGCAGAGCAGAGCACGAGATGGATGGAAGTAAGTAAGTACCCGAAATCGGTATGCCCTCCACCTTCGCCGTCTCGGATGAGTTTCCGTTCTTCGAGAGTACGGGGATGATAGACCATCTGTCGAGGGAAATGAGGGAGCAGCAACAGAGAACTTGAATTGATGGTGGCGTACGTAGCGAAGATGGTCCTCTGAACGTTGATCGTAAGCGTGTCTCTGAAGTCGAAATGAGTGCTTGGATCGGAGAAAAAAACGAGAGGTAATGAATGAAACACGTACGTCCAACAGATAATTCTCCGGCAACTCCAAAATGATAGCCAATAAAATGAACAATTTGCGGGCTACGTTGTCGAAGAGTTTGCGGTGGAATGCGGCGATTTCTGCCTCATGTGCCTGAGAACGCATTACAAATAAATCTTGTATCCAATGATGGCGGAAAGATGCAGGACTCACGAGAATGAGATCATGCTTGGGAACGTCTTTGTAGTCGTTGTTGGCGGTGTATTTCGGGATGTTGAGCATTTCGATGTTCTCTTTCACTGAATAGTACCAAGGGAATGAGTTGAATACGGAACGCAATTGGAGTAATTAGTAACTAACCTCCTGTTGAACCAATGACGCGCTTTGGCTCGCGGTATCCGAAGTAGCTAAGATAACGGGGATGTGGGTACGGGGAACATAAATGAAACGCAGGGAGAGACGCACTCTCCGATTTCGAAGTTGCAGGGATATTTCTGTTTTTCTTCGAGAGGCTGTACAAGGAATGTAGGCAAATATCCCGGAGAGTGGGTGAATGAAGACGTACAAGATTGAAGAAAGCGTTTCCTGTGAATTGTTCATTGAGTATTCGAGGAACGTGCGGGGAATGAGACGTGCATACTCACCAATGGAAAATTGCCTCAGCACCTCTTCGTCTGGAATGCCGTGTCCCGTCACGACCCAAAAGCCGACTGGAATGAGGGTAAAATTATGGAAGTTCCATTCGCAAAGCGAGTGCCTGACCATTCTTGACCGCATCGTGAAGCTCTGCTGCAAGTTTCTGCTTGCCACCGGGAGTGTCGAACACGCTGAGGTCGATCTCTTTGAGCGGTGCCCAGTCGAGTGGTTCCTTAGTCTCGGCGGGACGAGTCCAGGCGGGGATGTTGTCGTATGGGGAGGTGGCGACGGGCATGATGTCTTGAAGTATGCTTGAGAATTATGATGGTCCGTCTTCTCACAGAGTTTTAAATATTGTGGTGAAATCCCATCCGAATTGAAGGCGTGATAATTTAGCGTGATTTGTGTGATCATGAGGTGCGGATCCTTGGAAAGTTCGCATGAAATTTATTCCGGGGAGACTGATAAGCAAACCTTTCTTTGCCGCAGAGAAAATCACAGTTCTAGGGCACCGTATTCTTAAGTACCGATCAGGACCTGTACTACGCACACATGATTAGCCATTTTTTAGGCAGTAGTACGTTCTGACGCACCAAGCTGCGTCCAGGGAACGAAAAGAATGAGCGGTGGAGAGGCGGACCAAAAACTGTGAAGACATATTGCGCCTTTCGAAGCAGATATGGTACAAGGCTCTCGGCCTTCCAAAAAAGTAGTAGTCAAAGATAGAGATATCGGCTCGATTCCGTTCGGCGCTTCAAGACTGTGGGATCATTGAGAATCTGAAATGACGCCTTCAACAGCAGAATGACGGCGGGGGCGAACAAGGCTTCAACAAGCTTGAAATTGCAAATTAGTAGGATAGCGTTAGCGTGCAAGAGATAGAGCACGCAGGCTGCAGGGTAGCTTCCTGGTGGTGGACGCGGAACGTGAGGAGTTCATGTTTCCTACATGAGAGTCGAAGGCAAGTTGAATTGAAACAGGTGATCGTGAGAAGGCTGACACGTGAATATTTATTTTCTGCCACCGCACCCACCACAACCCTCGGCGGAACGTTATACCCTATCCCACTTCGAATGTGAAGAGGCGAATACGCTAATTCCATTCGCGCCCATTCCTCAGGCACACAACTCCATCCAAAATCTGACTAGGAGTCGACAGTCGCGTTCGGATGACGCGATTTTCTCCAGATATTTCCTCAACTTCTTCCGCGCTTACGACTACCGGGTCCCGTGTTCCCTCAGCGAACTGTTTTTGAAGTCGCAGATGCGGATACTCGATCCCTCGGACGCTTGTCCGAGTCCAACCCGCCATGTCCTCGAATATTCCTACTCCCGACGAGAAACGGTCCACTAGCTCTTCCGACGACGAAATTATCGGACAATTGGATGCTAAGCTTGCTGGTCTGGGCAGTTCTGACGACGAAGAGGCTTATCGGAAAGTCCTGCGTCGAGTGGATATACGTATAATGCCTCTAGTCTTGATTCAGTGAGCTTGCGCCTCGCATCCTCAGTGACCAAACTGCTGACATGAATAAAGGTATCTCTTCATGAGAGTCGATGTTACAAATATCTCAAACGCTGCGGTAATTTTTCATCATTCTTTCCCTCATTTTGCTCCACTCAAACTTGAACTTAGATCATGAACCTCGAGCAAAAAACCGACATCAAAACTCAGCTGCATTTGTCGCCCCAGCAATGGGTTTGGGTGATTGCCTGCTTTTATTATCCCTGTAAGCGAACCTGCCGGAGGTGGCCAGCGGGCGTCTGTCTAAACTCGTTCACAGACATGTTTCTCGAGCCAATATCCACCATCCTGTTGAAGAGGACTTCGGCTCCGATATGGCTTTCTCGAATCAGTCAGTCGCATCGTTTTCAATAAAATCCGGTTGTATCTCACCAGCTTCTCGCAGTGGTCACTTGGGGAATCGTCACTTGCTGCATTGCTGCTACAACCACATACGGCAGCTTGATTACTACTCGAGTGCTTGTGTAAGTCAACGCAGCTGATCATAAGCGCGCAATCTCAAATGAGACTTGGTTGTAGGGGTGCTTTTGAAGCGGGCTACTTTCCTTGCATTGTGAGTCGTCTTCCTCACGATTTCAAACCGTAAACTAATGGTGAGCAGATCGTATGCTAAATCAATTGTCTTGACTCTGTTGAGCGTACTAAACTTCGTCAGTATTTCTGGACATTCTGGTACACGCCGGCGGAGCTCGCCATACGAGTGGCCGCTCTTTATTCGAGTCAGCCATCCACCCGTGATCGGGCACATTCTTATTCCTAATCTTAGTGTCGTCATTATCCGGATTCATTGGCGGCTTCCTTGCGTACGCGATATCGTTTGCGAACGGTGTTCTGGCAGGATGGTGCGTGTTGGGTTTCTGGCAGTTACTACCACTGAATTCCTCCGTATAGGCAATGGCTCTTTATCTGTCAGTAATAATAATCGCATTTCGTTCAATAGCAATACTGATCCGAATTCTTCTTTTCAGTAGAAGGCATACCTCCAATCATACTCGGCATCGTCACGTACTTCGCTTTGCCCTCGTATCCAGAGCAATCGAACTGGTTATCAGCCGCGGAGAAAGACCTCATACTCAAGCATCTGCATAAAGACGCGCCAACCATCCATGGCAAGACTTTCAGCTGGAACGCTGCTCGGTTGTTGTTCACCGACCCTACGTATTACTCTTTCACGTATGTCGGTCCCACTATTTTCCCCGCATCAACTTACCTCACATTTCGTTGCTCAGTGCCGCCTGGATTTGTTCCGGCGTCGGTGGAAATGGAATTAGCTTTTCGTTGCCCACCGTCATCAAAGATCTCGGTTTGTCCCTCCCATCCAATCCATTCACGATTGATTCCCTTCCCGATATTAATTCACCCCTTTCAAAGGCTTCACCGATTCCCGCATGGCCAACGTCCTAACAATGCCCCCCTCCTTCACCGCCTTCGCCCTCGTCCTCATCCTCGGCCGCCTCGTCCAAACAGGCCGGCTCAACCCCTTCCCCGTATGCATATTCCTAGACGTTGTCATCATTGCGTGTTACATAGTCCTGCTGTACGTCGATACAGTGGGAGTGAGGTATTTCGTGTTGGTGGTGTCGACTGCGGCGTCGGGGTCGCTTTATCCGATGCTGTCAGTCACTCCTTTTAATTCCTCGAGGAAATGTATTGTCTCTGATTTAGAGTTTCGATAGGTGGCCGAAACGAGTTCAGGCGCTGCGCGGGACGGCTATGGCGGGCCTTGGCATTGGTGGGTTTCATCCTCAATCAACTACTCAGAAAATCTCTTGCTGAATATCCCACGATGGCAGGTTTACACAACGCCTCGGCCCAATTTAGCGGTATTTTAGGTCCACAGATTTTCAGTCGTACGTGATCAGCAGTCCATTCAAACAGATTAACTTCATTCTCTGTATTTTAGCTGCATACGGCCGTGAGTCCTTGCAAATTGTGCTTCTTTTTTGAGGTTTAATTCTCTCCACTGCAGCGGCCTACCAGGTACGTTGCTCCCATTCATTAAGATTCCCAATCAAGACAGACTGATGCCACCTCAGGTCTCTTTCAAAGTGTCAATTGCTCTGCTATCCGGTGCTGTTGTCTCTCACTCTCTTTGTTTGTGACATTCGTCAATCCTGCTATGTCGGAGGTGCTGATCACTTTTTGTAGCCTGGTTCTTCATGCATGTGAGTAATCTTCGACAGCATGCAGTGTGAGCTCCGTATCGAAGTTGAACCCTATACGTATACGCAGGGACCTATCCAAACGTACGCTCCGAGATTGGCTCAACGGATCCAAGCTCAAACGCAGCTGCGCAAGAGCGATCTGCGAGAAGAGGAAGAATTGAAGCAACACAGTGGCTCTGTGGTGTGACGGGCCGTAAGCCATCGTGATTGTGTTCAGGCCCTTGGTAGAATATCTTGTTTCGGTAATGAAATACACACGTTGTATCCTGGAATTCCGAGTTTGGGCGAAAGCCGACGCGTCGGTGGCGCGTGACTTGTGCGTGACCGCGTTCACCTTGTACGTCACGGTCACCACACCGAAGGAGCCCTAAATACTTATTCGCAATGCAACGATTCCTGACTGCTACCCAAAACAACATTTGAACTCATAATATGGCTCGATACTACCGATACAAGTAGCGAGTCCCCATACACATTATTGTACCTTACATAAGAGATTCCAATTTCCAACATCCAGTCCAAATTACCGGCTTCAATCATGCCACTGTATGGTCGTGATATGCCAGCAGATACACTACAAAGAGCAATTACATGTGAAGAACTTTTATCTACTAGTGACAGTCCGTGAATTGAATTAATATTACAATGCTAATCTCAAAATTACCAAAGCTTTTAGTTCATGCCATAGGTTTGCCCCCCATTGTTATTCAGGGCCATTTCGGATAAGGCGGAGGCAGCTCTGCGAGGTCTGGATGGGGCGAGGCAAAGACCATAGTCCCACCTGTAATCGAAGAACTGGATTCCGGAACCGTGGAAGAACGGCTACTAGGCGCTATCTTCGAAGTCGCCCGAGATGCATAGAGGCTCGATTCCAAAGGGTAAGCAACTATGTTGCCGCCAACAGGGTTTGACTCGCGCGAAAACGGAGTAATCTCTGACGTTTCAAGGCTCTCTTTTCGACGGCGCCGTAGAATGAACACCGCGAAAATAGCTCCAAATATCAAAACGGCGCCCAAAGCGGCACCTACGATGATCCCGATTTTCGTTCGGTGTGAGAGGGAATGGTCTTTTTCGCCAGGGGAAGTTTCGTTCTCAAAACCATGCGTAGTTGTGTCCCAGCCAAAGCAGTCCATATCTTGAGAGCCTTTAGTGCGGACAAAGGGATTACCGTTTGCCCACCGCCCATTTCTGGTCAATCAAAACAAAATTAACAGGCATCGAACACTGGACGAAAGGGGAGACCTCACACATCACTGGCCATGGCTATGATAAGTGCCTGTCAGACGGCGGCTCTTCTAAACATGGAAGTGTAAACTGCGTACCGATCATTTGGTTTCCCGGAGGTGTTCGATTTATATACGTGAGCACAGAATCCATGGTACCTTAAATTTAAATTATCAGCATCAAAGTTCCAACAGGATTGTCGGATGCGTACCAAACGTTACATTCGTTATATTTCCAGAATTCATTTGCGCGATCGTAACATGGTAGGGTGGCGTCCCGCCTTCCACGGTGAGACCCCAAGGCTGGCAAGTATCCAGAACGTCGGTGACATTAGCGGTAATCTTGAAGGATGTATCCGATGGAGGCGAGGGCAGACAGTCCGACGTTTCACCGGCTGGGACGGGATTTCTTAAGCACTGACTCTTCCGATGATGCGATGATACGAAGGCGTACCGGACACCGTGTACAAGGTAGGACCGATTCCTCCGGACGTCCCGCGGGAATCGACGACCCCCAAGACCAATTTGGTTCCTGTACAGTCTCACTGAGTTCAAGCAAGCCAGACGCAACAATTCCAAATCACCAACTGGATATTTCACAGTCCAACTTAGATCGCTCTCATTTGTTCCAATGAGAGAGACACTGGGAATTCCAACGACAGGGAAGGCTGTCATGTAGAATGGAGGTATCCCATCCGCGAGAAGTGTTCCGTTCGCCGCTTTTCTCGGATTCGCCTCGATTGCTAAAATGGCGCAGGAGGGGAGGGACATCGAGACGGTTTGCTGCACGCCGCATATCAGCTAGTTGTTAAGAAGAGATGGGCAGTGGGCACTAACGGTGAGCCCCCATTCCCACGTCTGAGGCTTGGGTCCGTCAATCTGCGCTTGGACAGAGAGAACGATGGCCAGCAAAAGCGTCCAGAGAACGAGCCTGAGGTGGAACCGGGTCATAGACTGTCGTAGTGCGGGCATGAAAAGGCTACCAGAGAATTCCTGGCGGCCATAGTTTAAATATGCAGCACCGCCCGGCTAATTGCCTGATATGCGGATCAAGAAGCTGTACAGAATTCGAAATTCGAGTACGTACAGCGGGGTGCAATGCGCTCCATACGCTTCAATGAAGCCATTGTGGATGGGGCCCGGGTCGTATAGGGAATCGGCGGATAGAGTGATGTGCACAAGGATGAACGTGGTTGGAACGGATTCTTCAATACCATGAGCGAATCGATATCAAAGAGTGCTTGCAAGTTTTTGCGCCACACAGTGCATTGCGGGGATTGTCGGCGGCTGATTATCACTACCATAGATTATTGTTTCCGGGCTGTTGCTGGGTGCGCTACAGAAACCAAATATCAGTATGAATACGAAAATACACGGAGTGGAGGAGAAGATTGACGCCGACTCGGAGTCAATCTACATTGTGAGGTTTTGTTAGACACAGCTGAAATTTTGGCCGTGCCTTTTCACAAGTATCCTCAGCGGCCGCTTAAGCCCCGGCCCCCAAGTCGCTTCCATCGTAATTTGAGCAAGCCAAAGGTCCGATGCCACCAAGATGCCACTTGTGATGTCGCGATGTCGTCGCATACTGTATCATTTCGACCGGTTGTTCACGTAACGGGTAACGGCCACCTGTGAACTGAACAATTTTGCACCTCGTAACGCATAACGGGCGATTTTCTGTCCTAAAGAGGCAAGAAAATGTCAAAATTTCCGGGCCGGCTATCGCCGGACTACCATATCGGGTAATTTTTCTTTGATTACCGGCCGGTGAACAATTGTTCCAGTGAACAAAAGGTGTAACGCGTAACGGCCAGTGAACAACCGGTCGAAATGATACAGTACTCAGGCGCGCCGCGCGCACGAGGCGCTGGCTAAAACGGGCTGCTGAACGCTTTGGCAAAGTGGGTATGTGAGTGGACCGTCACTATAAAACGTCAGGACGTCGATGGTGAACAAGGAATTTGAAGCTAGATGGCGAAAAGAAAGAGCCTTGCACAAGCCTGATTGTGACCCTGTGACAATCAAGTCTAATTGATCGTCACAGTTGAACGTGACGGGGCGGAAAAGTCAAAAATATTTTGGAGAATGCGGTTGGAATGATGTAGACGGGGGAGAAAGCGGGAAAAAAAACCAACAGACTCAATATATTGATTGCCTTGAATATTGAAGCGTGTCGAGGAATAGGAATCTCGAGAACAAAAAGACCGTAATTTGAGCCTGAGAGTCGGTCAACTCAGAAACGTCAAAGCGCAAAGGGAAAAGAGACGGAGAACTTGAAAGCACTTCAATTCGACCAACTTAGAGTTAAAATTATGTAACTTTGTTAACGTCTTTCAATCATCACGACACATAGGTTTCGAAGGTAAAAACCATAACTCAATCGGGATTCGGCTATGAATGAATCCGAAGGAAAGAGGAGGAGGAGCATATTTATGAATGAGCAACGAGAGCATATGACTGAAGCGCGAGCGCTGCAATATAGCAGATATAGACTCGAGAGATAGTGAGTCATGGAACAGTGATTAGTTTGCCGGGGGGAAGGATGGGATCGAAGTTGAGTCGTGGTTACTGGAACGAGAGGTTTAGATTCTAGATGTCTTCTGACGAAGAAGAAACGACGCACGAAAAAAAGAAGGGTCTAAGTGGCAAGGTTGGTTGTGAACGGAACGAAATAGGCTGTCCTATAGTAGATTGAAGCATGAATAAAGTGTTCACTGCCGACAGCAAAATATTCAACTCACTGATCAATCGACTCTTGGCCCCTCCTAAACTCCTCTGTACGTATCGCCCGCAACTCCGGTAAATACCTCTCCACGTCCTTCCACACCAAATGACACTCAACCTGCTCCGTAAACTCCGGATCCTCGCCCGCCTGAATTTCATTTGGAATAGGCTGGATTTCCATCGCCGTGGTGAGTTGATCCAGATTAACAAACGTGGCGGACAGGAAGCGCGCGACGGTGAACGCATCACCAATACGTGAGTAGCTGACGTTCAGTTTCGTGAGATTGGCGTGGAGAAGGGGTGGGTGGTAGATTGCGAGAGGATCTGGGGGGGGGACGGTGGTAGCGTCTAAGCAAAGGCATAGAGCGCGGAGTTTGGTGCAGTGGCGCGCAAGCACGGATAACGCGGATAGTGTCGTGCTTGAAGGCCCGGCATCACGGCTACTAATGGAGAATTCCTCGATTTGCGGCCAGGATGCGGCCAACTCTGCGATAGCGGCGTCGTCGAGGGCGAAGTTATTCGTCATGTAGATGACCACGGTCCGCAGTTGGGTGAAGCAACACAAAGGCCGGAATGCGTCCCCGAGGATGAGGTTCGCTTCCGTGGTATCGGAGTCAGAGGTGAATTCGATCTTGATCGACGTAAGGTGCGTATGAGAACAGTGCTCCGATAGCTCGCGAAAGAAAGCCTCGGCCGTCGACGTCGTCAGGAATGGGAAAATATCAGAATCGAATGTCATCTCGAACGAGTGTAGCGGTGATTCGTCCCAAGACTTTATGAGAGCGCGTGTATAGTCAATCGCCTTTTCCTCGTCACTCTTGATCTCGAACGACTGCAAATGGTGAAACAATGCCATGTGTGGCAGGTTCAGGGTCATGCACCCAGCGAAAACAGTAAGAAACAGGTTGCGTAGCGTAGGCAGCCCTCCGAGATGGAGTATGGCATCATTGTGAATGCCAGCGTCGAGATGTAGAGTTCGAACACGGGGTAATCCGCAAATGAACGTAGACAGGTTGTCAGCGACATTAATGCCCTCGGGATTGCTGTGCCGATGATAAAAATGCCCAGTGATACCGACTTCAGTGAGATTGGGAAGGTCGAAACCTTGAAGAACGGCAACGTCTTCGGGGTATAGATTAGCGAAGTGAATTGCGGTAATTTGGGGACCGAGGAACAGGTCGATGTTCTCGAGAGACCCTATCCCCCATTCAAGCCTTTCAAGGTTTGGCATGAAGACGTTTTCAAAGCTTCGTGAGCGCAGCATGCGAGCGAGACATATCATGGTCTCCGTCACAGAATCCTCGGTTATAAAATGCCGAACCCGGACAGAATATTGCAATACTCTCTCCCAGTCTGCGACCTGAGGAGCTCGAGCAAGCCGCTGTTCAGAAAATATGAGTGATCTATAATCTCTACTCCAGTTCGTCCAGCGATACGCACCATTGACTGATTGGACAACCGCCACAGATCCGCCGGAAAGCACCCCATGAGATTGCGCAAGGTCCTTTGGGTCTTCCAGAGAGCGTCGAGCGCATGATGGTGGAATATTTTAGATCGCGCAAGAGCAGCCAGCTCCCTTCTACCATCCGCAGAATGAGAATCCAACTGCGACACAATCATCCACACAATGTCGGATACCAACAAGCCTCGATGCATTGCTACTGGTGGGGTCTCCGGGCAGAGCGCTGGAGCGTTTGAAGAGGACGTGACGCTCTCAGGGGTCAAAGAAACACCGAGTTCTTGGAGCATATCTCGCATGCTGGTTTGTATGACCTGAAAATCCGCAGGAGCAAGTAGTCCTTGACGCTGGAGCATATCTTCAATGAACACTTGGACCAAATAGATGTTTTCTCTTTACCTGACTTGCTTCAGCGCAGAATTGGACTACCTCCGCTATTTGATGATTCATGTCGTCCGGCCCAAGAGTAGAATCCGCGCGACGACGCAGAGTACGGGTGACATTGCGCAGAAGAATGTTGTATGCAACGTGCAGATTATTCAAAATCAGCGCATCAGCCATGTACAGCGGCGTCGGCGTGGGCGATGAAGGTAAGAGGCAAAGAGCAAAAAATGACGAGTCACAAATGTAACGCCACGTGGATTTTACGTGACCGGGTTCGCCGAGTCAAAGCCGAAGGAGATGGTGTCATCCGGTATTGGTAATGCAGAGTTGCCGTTCAACGTTCAACTCTGTACTCTTCTGTACCACTGACGGCTCAGATTTGCCTTGGTCGAGCCTCGTATTGCAATCGTGCATCAAGAGTTCCGAGTCATTTGACAGTGATTTATCGGCTATGAGTAAATATTTCAGTGTCCGCGATACAATAAGTACTTATGAAAGGCTTCATGAGTTGGATTGTCGAACGCTATACTGTGGGCAGTTTTATAAAACCCTATCTAACTAGATATGGTTCTTCCCTCGTCCTCAGAGGCGAGCTCGATAGCCTGAAAGTCTCGGAGTCGCTCTTCAACCGCCTTCCAAACCTTATGACAGACAAGTCGCTCCGCAAATTCCGGGCCACGATCTTCCAAATCGTCTGGATCATCGTTTTCCAATGACGTTTTCAGCTCCGAGATGCTGGGAAACAGGGTGTAAATGAAACCCGCGACTCCTTGAGCATCAGCGATCAAGGAATCACCGACATTGAAAGTTGTCAAAGGAGGATACAGAAGTTGTTCGTGAGGAGGGAGCGGTGGGATGCATGTGGCGTCAAAGGTGAGTTCCAAGATGTTGAGATCGCGACAATGCTTTGCCAACGAAATCAATGCCTGCAAGGTGGCGTCACAGGATTGGCGGTCGGCGTTGCCCATAAAGCGGAGCCTCCTGAGCATCGGCCACGCCATAGCCATCATGAGAATGTCATGGTCGTCGACCCGATATCCACCGCTAAGGTGAAAGCTGACGTCGGTGAAGGAGAAACAGGGCAATAAATGTCCCAGTGCTCTGCCCGTGAGAGCGTATTGCTCGTCGTTTCGGCCTTGGTCGGCTGCGACATGGATGCCGAGGTGAATTCTCTCCAGTGCATCATGAGAGCAATGCTCCGATACAGCGCGTAGGAGTTCGTCGATGGATGCGGACGTGGGATGAGACTTGCATTGAAGTACAATGCGGAAGGACTCCAATGGCGGGTTGGCCCACGACCGCACCAAGGTCGTGAGATAGACAATTCCTTCATCCTTTCCTGTGAACGAGAAAATCTCGAGGTCCGGGAATAGATTTGCGGGGAGTGTGCTCGGAGACACGAATGAACTGGCATGCGCGGGAGGTCCGAGAACGAGCCGTTTCAAATGCGGAACCTTGCCGAGATGCAGAATTGCTTCTGTGTCGACACAAACATCCAGCGATAGGGAAGTGAGGTTGGGCAGTGAACAAGCGAAGGATGAGAATCTAGACTGGAGGGCAAGCTGTTCGGAGACCGTTTTGCCCCGGAGTATGTCGTAAATTTGCACAGTGCTGATACTGGGACATGTACGCACAATGGTGTCGAGCACTGATGTTGACGCGGATAGCCAAAAGATTGAGATCGAAGAAACCATTGGACCCAGAAAAAGATCGATATCCGTGTAGCTTTCGATGCAGTACACGGGGCGCCATTGTAGTTCGACGAGATTCGGCAAGAGGTAATCACCAGAGGCTCTTGTCCGAAGCACCTGGAAAACCTTTTTCACTCCACCGTTCAGTGTGTAATCTATCCCACACATCCTGACCCGACGACCGTAATAGAGGACCCTCGCCCAGTCAGATGGATGGGGAGTTCGATGAAATATCTGGGAAAGGGGAGGAAAAGAATAAGATTCATAGTGTTTACCCCCTGAATACAGCGCGGCATTACACTCACCAATTCAAAACTATTTCCCTGATTCTTGACAGTCACAACATCATCGGGCAAGCAGCGGATGAGATTCAGAATGGTGAGTTGATCCTTCCACAACAAATTCACCGCTTCCTGGTGGAAGGTCCGACATCTAGCTAGTGCTGTGAGCCTCCCATGTGACCCCCACTGTTCCGAATGGCATGCGGAAACGATTGAAGAGACAATCTCCGTAACTTCGAGCGCGCGATGCATGACGGATATGGTGAGAAAGAAAAAACTTCCAAGTCACTTTTGAGTCACTTGAAGTCAGTGAATTACAGCTTCCAAGCAGTGGAAGATCAATGATTTGAAGCCGCCTTGTCAGGGGGACAGCCGCTTACCAGCCTAAACACCCGAGCTGGCCTAGGGACATCAGTGTTTTACGAAACTGGTTGTGGCGTTGTACAACACCGAAAAACACCGAAAAACGCCGAAAAACGCACCAAAATGCCACAACGCACGGTGACCACAACGCCAAGCCTTTTTTTTGACAACGCCTGATCTCTTTTCGTTTGCGCGCAACAACGGCTGCGCAGAAAATTTTGTTTAAAGTGCACAATGTGAGCTATAGATAAAGTACATATTCCCTCTAAGATTCAAATGGGTATGACCCTCCTATCGAGCCCAGTTCTCAGCAGATTTTGGCAGAACAACGACAAAATGCCGGAAAACGCCGACAACACGGCAACCAGTTTGATGATTTGCTGATGGAACAAATCCTCACCGATGAGGATGGAGGAAGAGACGGTCTTTGCTGATGGGCGGAGTCTGAAATCGCTGATCTCAGTGATGTTCGCACGCTCACGCGCCGCTAACGTTTGAACTTAAGAAAAGAAAGAGTTATTGTGTCTTCTTTTGAGGCGTGACTAGGTATTTGACAAATCTCAGCTTCGACCATAGGTTTTTAGACAACATCCAATTTCCGAGTCAGTCAGCGCGTGCTGAATCATTCTTCAAACGCCGCATATAACGCCACCTCAAGCTCATCCCTTATCATATCATACGCGGGGTCCCCCGTGGGCAATATCTGCGTACCCAATACCGCAGCTATCCCTGTTGTGGGGTCGATAAAGAAACTCGTTCCCGCCCAGCCGCACCCTGCGTCAAAATCAGCGACCGTCAGAAATCTATCGTAGAAAAAAACAGCTTACATGCTCCTGTCCCCTTCCTCCTCCGTCCCGGAACATCCTCCGTATTCAAAAACAGTCCGTTCCCGAATTGCCCTTCAGCGGGAGGAACAGCGAGATGCGGCAGGAAAACCTTGAACTTCTTGCAAGCTTCGATTGCGCCGGTAGGTGTGAGTGATGGAGAGAACATGCTCTCGACGGAGGCTTGGGAGAGGAGTGGGGTTGTTGTCATCACGGTTCCAGCTATATGTTTGAAAATTGTTAACACCGAGGAAGATGCTCCATGACAAACAATACTGTGCCTTTAATCTGGAGTAAATGCCTCAATATTGTCAAATACTCTTTTAGAGAGCCGTATAAGCCTCCCCCGCCGAACGCCGCTGCAATATTCAATCCACTTAGCCCGGGGAATCGATTATGCAGCATAGACTCACGTTGAGTAAGATCCCTATCGAAAGAAGGTCCAGTCCATGGCTCCAACTTCCCGCTCTTCGTCCGATAGGTGAGCGGGAGCAATTGTTTCTTCATTTCTGGGGTGGGGAAGAAGGAGAGGGTCGTGACACCTAGTGGCAAATAAATGTGATCTTGACTAATTCAGATTGTTAGGTTTATATCGATGGACTTGACACGAAGGGCGAGCAAGCACAACGTACCAATACTGCTCTAACGATTTGCCGGAGAGTCTTTCTACGATGAAGCCGACACAATCTGTTGACCAGGCGTAGGCGACTGAACATGAGAAAAGTTAGAATCAGAGTGTTGTTTGACGAGGCGAATTTGAACTCCGATGCGTACAGGATGTACCTGGCTCGAAGAGCAATGGGACCCCAGGGAGTGAGCCCTTTCCGCAGTCATTTTCAGTACAATATCAGAAAAGACATGAATGCAACCCACCTTGAGGATCTCCAAAAACTTATCCCCTCCCTCCCCTTCTTCATATTTATGCCAAATAATCGGGTGCGTCGCTTCAAGATTCATCAATGTCAAGGACAATGAATCAATTCAGCCTGAACTTAACAAAGCAAGCGACTCATTGACTTACGCGAGAGCGGACCACTAGCAAAAACCTTCCCATCTACCCCCATATCCAACCCGCTCGAATGGTTCAGCAGCTGGCCAAACAGAATCTTGCCTTTCGCAGGCGTCGTTGTGGCGGGGTATCCGCGGTCATCGTGCGAGGTGACTATGACGGGGTTCGCGAGCCCGGGGAGGATGGAGTCGACGGGCGTATCGAGGGTGATCAGGTTTTGCTCGATGAGTTGGAAGGCGGCGATCTGAAATTTAAATTCAAGATGAATTGCCACAGGATAGGATCAAGTTGAGGCACTGAGACGAACTGTGGTGATCAACTTCGCCATACTGCACAACCAAAATAACGTATCTTCGTTGACCTGTGCGCTTCCTGGGTCACCGACGAGGTGATTGCCCACTGGTCGCATATAAATCGGGCCTTCACTATTAGTGACGCCAAAGAATAGTGCAGGAGTCGCTTTCCTCGACCCCGCGTCGATCTTTGTTGATCGTGAGTCAGAAACAGAAGGACAGAATATTGTCTCGTACCAGAATTCGATCGAGGTTGCTTTTGTGAGCCTCGGAAATTACTGGCTGAGACATCGAGAAGTTGGGTCGGGGGTTGGCAAGTATCTGGCAGACGTTCTCCTGCCGCTCTTTATACTCACGATGTCATGGGGAATTTGAGCAGCTGGCCATTGTAAGCAGTCCAATTATCGCAGAGTTCTTGATTCTTGATGCACCAGAAGGTGACGGCCCGGTTACAAATCCCCTTTGTCAGGGACAAGTTACAACTGCCATTTAGGACCTCATATTCCGCACCCTGACAGTGGGCCATTTGCGGCGCCAGTCCAATTATCGCAGAGTTCTTGATTCTCGATGCACCAGAAGGTGACTGTGAGGTTACAAATGCCCTTTGTCAGGGACAACTGCCATTTAGGACCTCGTATTCCGCACCCTGACAGTCATTCGCAGCGTCAGTAGCTGATCTGACGTGAATTCACTGTGGCATATCGTTTTCAGGTCTTGCAAGCGCACCACGCCGGAATTGAGGAGAAAAGATAGAACCGTACTGCATCCGAGTAGTTACTAGTGACGAATAGCACAACAACTTAAGAACAGACAGGTCTGGCAATTGTAAGAGAAAGTTGATTCATTTGAAGGTCCGGACGAAGCTTTTCAAGAAGTTGACAGCGAGAGGGAGCCTGGAAGAAGAGGCTCCTTTCAATGCAACTCGGAATACCAGAAGGAGGACTCACGACGCCAGTATGCAGCCTGAGATGGTGTTGTTGGAATTACGAGGCTGCGCACTCGCGCGCACGCCGTCGGTCCGTTGACTAAACAAACATTATTTTGGATTCATTTTCGCTCCGGTATGCTTACCATATTTCCCCGGCTCTCCGATATTTCATTTACTCCGCTGTATAAGTACGATGTGTCTATTGATTGCCCTTCGCGCGTTTGCGAGGGTCAACTGCTATCCCTCATTCCATTTGGTTTGAGTTTGTAACACGGTTTTCGAGCGATGTGACGGTGTCGACATTGACGGAGGGGGTTGTAGGTCTTGACGAGGGCGGGTGGCGGCATGACACAGGGCGAGAGAATAAGAGGCTGAAAGAGGGGAGGGTGTGCGGAAGCGGGAGAGGTCGGAACGACGGGTAGACAAGGAGACGCGCGCTGGGCGTTGGCGACCGAACGGCGTCAATCGGGCAGTCGGGTGGTACGGGTCGGAGGGAGAAGGTGGGCGGTGGCAAACGCACGGAGGAGAGAAGACTGGGGAGAATGAACAAGAAGAACCTTACAACGCCCACAAGTTCGCCGCCCTCACGTTTAGCGGCACAAACCATAGGCGCTGCGGCGCTGGGTGTCCACTGCCAAGCACAAGTCCTTTGAGTGAGAGGGCGGGGTCGGAGAATGGAGCCTTTTGCCACGACGTGTCGGCGCGTACGAGGGTGGGATGGGTGGTAATTGCGAAACACGACGTCGAGGAGGATGGAAGAGGAAGATTTCAAGATTAGACTGAGACTTGACTGAGAGTCTGAGACTCTCAGCTGGCAAAACTCCGGAGGTCACGTTTTGATACTACAAGCGGATTGATCCGTAGATCAAGATCTTCCTGACTTGAGCGGCTGCAAGAACATTCGGGTCCGTTGAAGCAGCGTAGAAGGGTACTTGACGTAGCTGGCCGGAGAAGACGGTGGTAGCAAAAGAACGTGTGATGTCACGATAACGGTCACGTGAAATGTGATGGTCACATTTGAGTGCGCGCCGCGAGGCGCCGCGCTACGTGCATTCGACGTCGACTGGACAAGAAAAAGAAGTCGACGCGTCGCATGTGCAGAATAAGGACAATTAAGATTATTTAAGTAAATGAGAAATTTACAATAATATACCTGAGGATCTGCGTCGACGACGAAGGAATTTTCTCCCTGCTCAGGTGGTTCTCCTGGGGACATCCTCCAAATATCGCTTTGGGTTGAGAATTTTGGGGGGCTTGCTGCGTCGAGAGGGTCCCATAATTCGAAGAGGTCGGGAGGGTTGGCTAGAGCTAGTCAACAGTTAGTTTGAGTTCAAGTTGCTTGAACGGACGGAACCAGTGACGAACCTCGAGCCTCATCTGCCGCTGCTGCGGATGGGAAAGTACATAGGGTGATATTTGTGGACGACATGGAGGAAGGAAAGGAAGTGTTGACGCCTGCCTGTCCGAGTCAACGAACGAATATTCGCTAAGTATAGCTGTTGGACCTACCTTGACTTGGTCCGTGCGGTAAGCTCAGCAGGCCGCAATGCCGAAATTTAGATTGAGGGAGAGAGAATCCGATGAGGAGCGACGCTACACCGAAACAAGAAAGGAAAAGGCAGAAAAGACGCACGTATTGTTGGGCGAGGTGTTTCCTTCTTTCGATGAATTGGACAGAGTATAAGTAGTAGTAGGAATTATTTTCATTTTTGCCTTGATTTGCAGTGAGATTGAAATTCGGCTTGTTTTTCATAAGTTCGGACGAACTGCTCTAGTGAAAGAGCTGTGGGAAACCAAGAGCTGGAATCAGCAACGGCAACGTGAGACCAATGACGAGCGTACTAGTAGTAGCTCATATCGTCGACGCAGAGTTTCCCCAGACTCTCTTCCCTGTGCGCAGCTTTTCATTCAGCCAAGGATTGAGCAAGGTGTGACGACTATTGAACGTTCTGCCCATAGCTCGGAAGAAAGCGAGTCGAATCTCTGCGTTTGTGAAGTATCGTGTTGGGTCGCCTCCGCGCTGAAAAGAATAACTTTCCTCTGAGTAGAATGAGTTGAGCAAGGCATTAGTTTCACCTTATGGAGGAAATGTACCTGAAAACAGAGAAGTCAACTGTATGGAAATTAACAACGGAATGATAATAGAAAGGAATGGGTTCGGCATTACTTTCAGCATTCAGCGAAAAGATCGGGGAAATTTTACTAGGTATTCAGCCTAAAGTTTTGAACTTTCGAGCATTGGAGGCTTGTCAGCACCACCAAGAAAAGGAAAATCTGCGTTTAGTTTCGAGGCATGACTACGTCTTGGACAAATTCAACTTCAACCACGCCTCAAGTTTCCAAATAGGTTCCGATTCCTCGTTCTGAATCAATCCTCGAGCGCGGCATATAACGCCACTTCCAGCTCATCCCTTATCATATCATACGCCGAGTCCCCCGTAGGCAATATCTGTGTACCCAATACCGCAGCTATCCCGGTTGTTGGGTCGATGAAAAAATTCGTTCCCGCCCAACCGCACCCTGCGTCATGATCAGCGAATCATGGAAGCAACAAAGGAAAAGAAAGATAGCTTACATGCTCCAGTCCCCTTCCTCCTCCGTCCCGGAACATCTTCTGTATTCACAAACAGCCCGTTCCCGAATTGCCCTTGAGCGGGAGGAACTGCGAGATGCGGCAGGAAGATTTTGAACGTCTTGCAAGCTTCGATTGCGCCGGTAGGTGTGAGTGATGGAGAGAACATGCTCTCGACGGACGCTCGGGAGAGGATGGCGTCCGTCATCACGCTTCCAGCTGTATGATTGTTCGTTAACGTCGAAGAAGATGCTTGGTACGAAACAATACTGTGCCTTTGATTTGGAGTAAATGTCTCAATATTGTCAAATAGTCTTTTAGAGAGCCGTATATGCCTGTACCCCCCAACGCCGCTGTGAGGTCAATGTTCAACACACTTAGCCGGGGCAGGTGGACACTTGATCATGCAGCAGAGACTCACGTTGAGTAGAATCCTTGTCGAACACAAACCCAGTCCAGGGCTCCAACTCCCCGCTCTTCGTTCGATGAGCTAGCGGGAGCAGTCGTTCCTTCATTTCTGGGGTGAGGTAGAAGGAGAGGGACTCCATTCCTAGAGGCGAAAAGATGTGGTCTTGGCTAATTCAGGTTTGTTAAGTTTTACATCGATGGGGTTTATACGAGCGCTCAGCGGACTGCGAGGGAGCATGCAACGTACTGATACTGCTCTAACGATTTGCCGGAGAGTCGTTCTACGATGAAGCCGACGCAGTCTATTGACCAGCCGTAGGCGACTGAATATGAGAAGCATCAGAATCAGAGTTTTATCTTGCGAGGCGAATTGGATGCGTACAGGATGTACCCGGCTCGAAAAGCAATGGGACTCCAGGCAGTGAGCCCTTTCCGCAGTGATGTTCAGTACGATATTAGGAAAGACACGAATTCGACCCACCTTGAGGATCTCCAAGAACTTCGCCCCTCCCTCCCCTTCTTCGAATTTATGCCAATGAAGCGGGTGTGTCGCTTCAAGATTCAGTAATGTCAGGGAAAATGAATCAATTTAGCCTGAACTCATTGACTTACGCTGTAGCGGACCACTAGCAAACGTCTTCCCATCCACCCCCAAATCCAACCCGCTCGAATGGTTCAACAGCTGACCGAACAGAATTTTGCCTTTCGCAGGCGTGGTTGTGGCGGGGTGTCCGCGGTCGTCGTGCGAGGTGACTATGACGGGGTTCGCTAGCCCGGGAAGGATGGAGTCGACGGGCGTATCGAGGGTGATGAGGTTTTGCTCGATGAGTTGGAGGGCGGCGATCTGACATTTAAATTCGGGTTGATGAATTGCAACGGGATAGGGTTGATTTGAGGCACTGAGACGCACTGTGGTGATCAACTTCGCCATACTGCACAACCAAAATAACGTATCTTCGTTGACCTGTCCGCTTGCTGCGTCGTCGACGACGTGATTGCCCACTGCTCGCATGTAAATCGGGCCATCACAATTAGTGACGCCGAAGAAGAGTGCAGGAATCGCCTTCCTAGACCCCGCGTCGATCTTTTTAGACAGTCAGTCAGAAACAGGAGAGAACATTGTCTCGTACCAGAATTTGATCGAGGTTGCTTTTGTGAGCCTCAGAAATTACTGGTTGAGACATCGAGAAGTTGGGTCGGGGGTTGGCAATGCAGACCTCCTCCTGCTGCCGCTCCTTATACTTACGATAACTATGTGGGGAATTTGAACAGCTGGTCATTGTAATCAGTCCAATTATCGCAGAGTTCTTGATTATCGATGCACCAGAAGGTGACGGCCAGGTTACAAATCCCACTCTCTCAGGAACAACTGCCATTTAGAACCTCACATTCCACACCCTGACAGTCATTCGCGGCGCCAGTAGCCGATCTGACCCCTTCATGCCGTGAATTTATCTGTGGCTCTCGTTTCGCAAGAGCAAGTGCGCCACGCCGTGATTGAGTAGGAAGGTAGTACCGTACTGGGTATGAGTAGTGGAGAGTAGTGGCCGCCGCAGAGAGAGATGTCTATGAGGTCCTGTAATTGTAAGAAGAGTTCAGTGGTACATTCGAGGGTGCAGACAGAGCTTTCGAGAACGTGAAGTTGACAGCGGAATCGGACGTGGCTTTAGGTCTTCTGCAACTCGTGTTATCAGAAGACGAGCTCACGACGCCAGCATTCAGCCAGGACCACCTGAGATGGTGTTAAACGTGTTTGGACATGGGAGTTGCGGACAAGAAGCATAGCCGGGGAACGCCGAACGCGATCCCATCAAATGTCAATGGCCGGCACGAATTCGGATCACAGTTTATACTGTGGCTATGCTAGTCAATCACTCGAGCACAGCCAAACAATTGGTTCCTCTTCCTCTCCTCCCTTCGTCTTTCAATCCCAGATCGCCAGCGCTCATACCTTGCTCGGTTCCTCTACAACGGCTCTGGAAGCAACTACTAGTACTGGTTGGCGGCTTCTGCGTACCTTGGGTCTCCCTGTATGCTCTTCGATCATAACTATCTGCCTACTAGTAGCTCTCGGCGACATTCTTATTTACTTGAAAGCGCGCGTGGGTTTGCCGCCCTGAAACTCGGCCTTTTCCATTCCACTCTGTCCACTCGCACTAAAAATGAGCCAACGGAACATCAGCGCCAGGGATGGATGGTATAATTATATCTTGCGATGAAGTTTCAGGACGGAGATCGGGCATCCAGGGGACGGAGAATAGCAGGCTGTATTCACCTTCCTGATAAAAGGCCACCACCACGACATCCAGCACTCAGCCAGCATTCCCCGCATCGATGAGCCCCGCTGCAAGATCCCTCACTTCGTCTGCGTCTTCCCGCACACAGCGAGCGTTGGCGGACGGAAATGTCGTATTCACGATGTCTACCGATGGGACAGAAGATAACGAGTACGACTTTCGAGTACGCAACTCTCCGTTCCTCGTCTTCAAACTAACTTTGAAGCACACAGTACTCGACCAACATCACCATCAACGGCCGCAGTGTGTGATATTTGTTGTCCCCGCTTTCACTCGCTCACTTTCCCTCAGCTTTCCGAGTTGCGATAGACACGGGCAGCGCTGATCTATGGTTGGTTTCTTTATTTGTTTTCTTTGTTCCGACGCTTATTTCTGCGTAGGATATCACGCCCTGACGACTTCACATTCAATGACACCGGGATTCCCGTTACCAATAGCTACGGCGTTGGGGCAGGCACCGAAGTGAATGGCACGATCGGCTTTGCGTCGGTGCAGCTGGGTAAATACACGTTCGATAATCAGGGTAAGCATTTTCCGAATCATTGGGCGAAAACTCATTTTCTAAATAATTACAGTTTTCAACGCTGCTACGAGTGTAAACTCATTCCTGAGATACAAATATACATCTCACCTAGTTTGCACTCCCAGGTCGGCCTCCCCGGCATCCTGGACCAAGGCTTAGACGGCCTCATGGGCTTCGACTTCGGCCTCACCACATCCAACATCAAAACCGCCATATTAAAAGACGGCACCCTCAGCACCATCCTCGGCCAGCCCTTCGTCTCCAACATCTTCGACCTCACCCCCTCCCGCGACAACTTCCTCGCCATCTCCCTCTCCCGCACCGACGACATGGAGGGCTCCGCCACCGCATCCTTCCTCATCAACGAGATCTCCTCGGAATACAGCGCCGTCGTCTCCGCACCCACCATCGCTTTATTCCCCGGCTCGAACGCAAACGGTCGTTGGAGCGTCCCCATCGACAGCATCTCTCTCGACGGCGTCAGCATTCCATTCACACCCTCCACGGTTCCCGGCGCGCCACAAGGCAAGCTCATCGCGCTCATGGACACGGGGACCCCCAGCGTGAGCTTCCCCGCGGATTTCATCGATCGGTTGTACGCCGCCGTCCCCGGCTCGGTCCAAGTGAGCACTGGAAACTGGAATGTCCCGTGCAACACGACGAGTATTATGAGCGTTCAAATCGGCGGACAGCCCTTCCCCATCCACCCGCTCGATCTCTCGGAAGTGCAGCCCGCGCCGGACGGGCAGTCGGTGATTTGTCAATCAGTGCCCTTTGCGGCGGATGGGACGACGGTGTTCGACGCGCTTTTCGGTGATACGATATTGAGGAATATATATTCGGTGTGAGTCTCATTTCGTCGGTTTTATTTATTCAGTTCTCTGATAATTCAAACTCACAAATCAGCTATAACTTCGGCGCCGCCAGCGCAAAAACACCCTCGGACCAAGCCTCGATGCAATTCCTCGCCCAGACAGACCCAACCGCAGCGAAAGCTGACGTCCTTAACGTCCGCATGGCGGCCATTTCGTCTGGGGCGGTGACTAAGTTTGCTGGGGCTGCTGCCGCCGAGGCACCCGTTCCCTCCCCCTCAGGATCATCATCCTCTTCATTTACCGATAAACTGAACGACAACTACGGCCCCATTGTCATTGGCTTGCTCGCGGCGAACCTCTTCGTGGTGTTGGTGCTTGCTGTTGTTGCTTTGGTTACGTGCGTGAAGAGGAGCCGCGCGACGGGAGCGACGGGGAGTGGGAGGTATGTTCCGGTGAGGGTGAGGGAGGAGGCGACGCCGGCGATTAGGGTTGGGGAGTTTGAGCACGGGGATAAGCCGTATTCGGATTGATTTGATTGATTTGTGAGAGCTTGAATTGCGTGCAGGGATTGTATTTATGAGGGACATCATCCGGGGGATTATGCAGTGGACATTACTTAGCCAGTTGTTGTGGGCTGATCGGCGTAATTATTGACTGTCAATGGGTATATATAATTGAGAATCGGACAAACAGGAAGTATCGAGAGAGAGAGAGAGGAAGCGTCCTCAGTAGTGATACATATAAAGATAATCATGCGTGAAAGTCTGAATCGCGCGAGTAGAACTCAGCAGCGATGAGTTGAGGAAAATTCTATGCCATCTGGTAAGCCAAATTTGAGACCAGCTCGCGAGAAACTCAGGCGGCAGCCAGCTTAGCCATTATGACCCTGGAAAAGAAAAGTAAAAAGACAATTCAGTCCGCCCCCACCCGGCCATGTCCGGCCGGGGTGATAATCTTCGCCTCCATCCTTCAATCATCCTCCGCGAAACCCAGCCACTGGAGACAGGATATGTTGTTGATTTTGTTCTTCGTATTCAACGCCTCGTTAGGCCGCAATTGAGGTGAAGCCAGAGATGGAGATGGAGAGGCGTTGAACGTTTGAAGATCGATTTTCGATAAATAGCAATAAATTAGGCTTCGCGGTTTGATGGATGGGTTCAAAGATCATTGGGGTCAGGCCAAAAAAACGACCGTAAGTTGAAGGGATTTCACTTGGTCGTGGAGAAGGGTCTGAAATGGTAAATAAATACGGATGTCAGTTAGATTTGATTTCAGTGAAATTGAGACGGACATTGGAATGCTCGAGAGCGGTTGCCACTGAGGAAACAGTTTCCACCTTGTCTTCCATACGCGCAAGAGACATCGTATGAAGTGTCATGTTCTTGATCTGATATCGATCCTCAACGCTCAGCAAGGCGGACTGATTCGAACTAAGCAGAGACATTACCATAAAGGCCTCAGCGGTTGAATCAAGTCTCTCCGTGAACTCGGCGAGCTTCGACTCAGTGCGGCGTAGTCGCAGTACTCGAGTTATCTGCCTGGTGTTCGCAGTGAGCTCGATCTCGGTTATGATCTCGTTCACCACGCTATTCGACACATGAGAACAGTTGAAATTAATCGCAACACACTCACAGCTCGAATTGAGCGATGCTCTGAATTAGACGAGAAGGAATTGTTTCCTGCTCTGGTATAGAATTGTAGATCGTATCAAGCAGAGTGACGGCTCTGAATGCCAGTTGCTCAGTCTTCGAATCGCAAGCGGCCACACGCTAAGAAAATATTATATTTAGCCTCGTTCCTCAGGATTGATAAATCGTGACTTTACATACGTCGACTATGCTGCAAAGCGCAATAATGGCCCCCGTTGCAGATTTCAAGGGGCCACAAACATCAGCCGCGCCGTTTAGGACTTCCAGGGAGGTGCGAATGGCGTCCCATGTGAAATGAGCTTTGGGATTTGGAGGGGTAGAACCTTTCCAACGCTTTCGTCTGGGGATCGGAAAGAATCGCGTGGACGATAGGCCAAGCTTCATTTTCCAGTAGAGGAGGGGGATCCTTCTTGCTGCTGGCAATCGTCAGGTGTGGCGGCCTTTATCCACGCACCTCAACAGCTTTCAGTCCGAAAAAGGCGGAGATTGAAAGAAGCCTCTACAGCACGTGTGGTGGTGGCGTTAATCTATACAGCACTGGGAGTCGAAACGAATAGTTCGGCTAGCAATGCTTCGGTCCACTTTGACCAACACTCAGGAAATGGCCAGATTTCCGTTGCTTTGAACGGAGAAGAGTTATCTTTAATTGGTACCTCTACTTGAGCAGCTTTATCAGGACCAGTCGATCTTAATCGTTATACTTGCGTTATACGATCCTTTATCAGTTGTTTTTGTTCAATAACGGCTTGGTTTCGAGAGGCAGTTGAAGGGATTTCAAGGCAGTTTCGAATACAGCACTCCGAGTCGCGTGCCATTTTGCATGGCCCATGAGAGTTTTCTTGAGAACACGAAGCTGTCAGCGACTCATCTGGCTGAGTGTCTCACCTCTGCGGCCAGATCCGAGACTGGAACCAGCTCTCTGAGCGAGATCCGAGTTGATTGGGACTCCGATTTGGGAAAATTGGGAGGTTGCAAGGAGATTGGGAATGCCGACCAGTGAGTACTGCCCGGGCCAGAGCCGCTGCAACAGACGGAGCAGGGCATAGAAACATTTACATCGCGGCTGCGGGTGGCGACCTGGGACTTTGCTCGGAGAAGTCAAGAAAAAGTTCGGAGGTGGGGGGAGGGATCAAAAAGCATGCCGAGTGATCGCCGCACTTGGTCTCTATGTTTCCTGTTGTTTACATTTGATGGTCGATAGGTGCTTACTTCTTGACTTTCTCCTTCATGAGCCTCCCCCAACCGCCATGCATCGCTGGTGACCCCGACATCTCCGGTATCGGCGTGCGCGTCGCCATCTACGCGCAGAATCTCTTCAGTTTCATACCCGCAATATCGGCCCTGTGGGACGGGGAGGTTACACCGTATGAGCTTGAAGCCGTCGCAGGTACGTGAAAAGACTTTGTGAAATGTGAAGCGTGTGTTCGACAAAAACCAGCTCAATCCCAGACGATTATCATAACCGCTTTTGGAATTTTAATATCTGCGATGGTTCAAGCGAAGACTCTGGGATTATCCAATTTTCAGGCTACAATAGTTCTCAGCCTGAGCTGGATGAACAACACAAACACTTTCATCTACTTTCTGCTTTATGTTCAGCACAAAAGCCAGCTCGGGCCGCAACAAATCGCGTCGAATGTCTTTTCGTGGCTGAAACACTTCCGCTCCATACTTTTCCGTCCAGTTGTAGTGGCGAACTCGAAAGCCGATGTCGAAGGTACGTTTGTTCTTTTCGGGTCACAAAATTGCGCTGAGTTGGTCTATTCTCAGCACAAATTGAGAGCTCCGAACTCCAAAGCACCGAACAGCTCAATGCTATCGAAGGTACGGCTAATTTCTCTGCGTCAGGTACAGCTAACCCTTTGACAGCCACAGAGAACGACAACCGTTCCCTATTTTCCGTGATTTTCAGAGTTGAAATCAAAGGATCTGTCGCAATCCTCGGTTCTCTCCACCTCGCACTAATGGCCGCTCTCGGAATCTGGCTCTGGAGCAACCCTCAATCATTTGGAAAGGTTCAGAACACCCAAGATGATAGTCTCTGTGGAATACTCTACGCTTCAACTAACATTCTCGGCTACAAAATTCCCCTCGGCTCGGATGCGCTGCGGATAATTTCACTCGTCCTCTACTCCACTGTCCTCGTCCCTGGACTCAACCTCACACTCCCCATCGCCGGCTTCGTCGGGATCTTCCTCCTCCACACCAGTCTCCGTCCCGCCCCGAGACGCAATTCGAATAATAAAATGGCTGGTCGGGGAGGAAAACCCCCGGGCGACCACCGAGCAATGCGTGCTCAGTGGGCTGCGAGAGCCGCACGGCGTCGGACTCGGATGGCCACCTCAGACACCTCTTGGTCCGCCATCAAACGTCCCTCTCCCTCTTCCCAATCCACCAACATCATGGGCCGCAGCCTCTTCGCCCTCCAATCCTGGTACGACCCCTTCCTCCTCCCCACCATCCTCGGCCTCCTCCTCCTCTTCGCCGTCAACATCATATTCATCATCGACATCGAGCTCGCGCTGCGCCAAAACAACTACCTACAAGAGTCGGACGACTCGGAGTGGACTTTCGGGCAGATTCTGGCGTTGCTGTTGTTGGTGCTGCCGTTGAGGGACTTGCGGATATTTGGGGCGAGGAGGAATGTGACGACGTCGTTGCAGAATGCGTTGAGGTGGCATGCGCCGACGGAGATTCTGTGGGATCTTGTTAGGAGGGGGGCGGATGTTAATGTCATGGTTGATGGTGCGGAGAATACAGTCTATGATCGCTCGATTCTGAGCTTGATTGACGCTTTTCCAGGCCCATACCCGACAGCATTGTTGTTAGCGGTCGCGCGTCGCAGGGATCCCCAGTTCACGCGAATACTGTTAGCGTCGGGAGCGAATCCCGACATTCCAGGTGCGAGATTGCGGTCTAACCGTCCAACATCTTACTTCACTGACGTACTACAGATGAGTCTAATTGCACGCCCTTACAAGCGGCGTGCGCGCACGGGGACTTCATAATCGTCAAGCTACTCCTCAAATTCCACGCAGATCCCAATCTCGATGAAGGTTCGTTCTGGTATTCCTTGCTTTCGTTGGGTTGTTTTGCTTGATCTGCCACAGGCGGTGAATACGGCACCGCTCTCGAAGCCGCTGCGCACTCCGGTAACATCAAAATCGTGCGATTGCTGCTTGACGCCGAGGCGGATATACATTACGAAGGTACTAGCTATCATGGCCGTATTGGTTTCATTCTGAGATATGTACTAACTCAAGCTCGGATATATAGGAGGGAAGTACCGCTCGGCAATGCAAGCAGCAGTGGCTCAGGGCCATTCGGATGTTGTCGAGCTGCTTCGGATGCACGGGGCGAAGTACGGAGAGCAAGAGCCAACGACTCCGCTGGAGTCAGATTGAGTTGGATAGATCTCGTATTGTGGAAGAGGAAGAGGAGACGGAGGTAATTTATTAGATTTATGCTAACGAGCTCATTTTGTATTCACTAGAATATGTTGTATACGTGTAATTATTTGCTCCTATGGCGGCCAGCCTGCTAACCTTCAACAGGGATAAGATATTCGAAGGTGACTTTAATTCCTCTCTCCTTATATTCTTTTTTCACATCTATCATCTCCTCACATATGTTATAGTCATTTCAAACGCGGGGACCCGAACGAGGAAGGCGCTTGCGGTGATCAGGCACATAGCCAGCAAGAAGACTTGAATTGACTTTCCTCTGCCTGGGATAAGATATAGCTCGGTAAGCCGGAAATTTAAAGTCAAGAGCAAATTTGTTTTTCTGACGCACCCCAATCTCTATGACAGCAATCGTGGTCATTCGAGCGATGCCGGTGTTTTTCTTCGACGTGCTCTTCACGCTCTTCAAAATCCCCACCCAACTGTGCTTCGCATTGCTTCCTTGAGCGTTCTACACGATCACAAAGAATGAGCTCTGGAATAAATGGTATGTATGTGAATTACGTTGAACACTTGCCTTCAGGATATAGACTGGGAGAATTTCTACAGACTCTATCTCTTCGCGCTTGGTGCGTAGCTCGGTTATATATTCCTAACCAGCTATAGTTTCAGTAATTCGTGAAACCTGAACTCATTAGACTCGAACCATGGTCATGACTGTAATAACCATCGCTGTGGGAGATCTTCCTCCGACGACGGGCACCTGCACCAGGACTCCTTGGTCAACGGCCAACCAGAAACTCAGGGATAAATCGCTCACCTAGACCCACGGAATAGAACGTATCGCCAGCCGCAATTCTTCGCTTCTTGCGCTTATAATCTTCTGCAGAGTGGGTGAGTCGATCAGGAAACGCTGAGCCGATACTGATTCCACATACTTTGATGAACCCTTTTAATATTTTCGCGATTATACTGTGCAGCATCCGTTGATGATGTATTGGGGGGCGGATGCAGTCGGCGAAGCTGCTCATACTTAAATGCTCCCTCCTTTGACAGCTGTTCCAACAAGGAGAGGTTGATGGCGCCCGCACCCGTAGATTCCTTTCCGACTGAGGGTACGTGTAAAGTTCGAAATTCGGGTGAGTGATCAAGCGCTTACTGTTGAGGAAATCTGCCAGAAGACTGTCCAGATCCAATCCTAGGACGTACGCTGTTCAGTAAGGTTTTATGGACGAAGAGCGACATTTTACCGATCCAATTGTTCATGATGAACGAGTTTGCATTAACGTTGTTGGTCATGCGGGCGCCTTCTCCCACTCCTCCACGTCCGCCGACATTACCTCCCTCCCCGCCGTCACCCCCAGTTCCTCCTAAGTACGCCATGAGCGAGTTACTTATTATGCGTGAGGTATTCGACCTTTGATGTTGTTGTGAATGACCATCGTCTCCGGTTCTTCTGGGTTCAGCATGATCATTGCTGTCGTTGAGTACCAAGACGCATAGATTGCAGGTTGTTAATATGTATCTATTTTTCCCTATATCAAGTCCCCGCGAGCGCTTACCCCATAGACAGAACGACAGGAGTCATGAAGAAATCACAGCATGAAAAGAGACAGAGGCTGAATGGAGACCTGTGCCGGCCATTTTCATCAGAAACAGTGCCTCCCGAACAGCCCAGAGCATCTTGAACTTTCCTATAAATGGACGAATAGGCGCTATGTGTGAGACGGTGGCATTCAGAACCCCGCCCGTATGCTGCTGCGGAATGACTTCAATCGAGCGACAAGACCGACCCCAGTGACGCTCATCTACCCTCTCGCAAATATCCGCGAATGGTACCACTGAAGTGAGTCAGACGTCTATATAGTGGAGGTCTCTTCGACTGAAAATACGGAGGAACCCTCAACCCGCAATCTATCATTGGACAAATTTTCTCAAAGGACGCGGAGGAAAGATGCCCCGCCATCTCCCCCCGTCTCACCCCGACCCTTCGTGCCTGATTTGGACAGATGTCCTACCGTTCATCATGTCATCAGTCGTGTTCGAGCTATAAATTGCGTGTTAGCGCAGGCTCGGCGTCAAAGAAGAAGACCTTCGAGTCACATTCGAAGGCTATTTATCAGCGCAATCGGCTGTAAGTATCTTACCCAAACTTCCACACCGCCCAATATAATGAGCAAGTTGTCCCCCAACATACTTCAAGATCGAGTTGAAGGAAGCTCAAAGTCCTCTGCCATGAGTAAGCTTGTCATAAAAGCCCTAGCGAGGTCCTCACGCAATAACACAGCAGGTGTAAATACGGTCGGAACAAGCGCATCGTCCAGCATTCAAGCTACACCAAACCCAGGTAAGAATTTACTCTTCACCACCTGATCATGAAATTCAACCCCAAAAAAGATCCCATTGAACAAGAGCGACATTTTGTCTCCGTCAACGGAAAGCCGTTCTACGTGCCCGCTATGACGGTGGCAGAATTCTGCCAAACTTACGACCTCGGCGAAAATATTCGCAAGCGGCTGGAAGACGAAGAGTTTCGAACGGCAGGATCGCTTCTTGAAGTCTCTGAGGCGACTCTCCAAACGGCGGGATTCAAAAGCGGGCAGATTGCTGATATAAAGAAAGCGTTGAAGGAGTTTCTCATTGCGCACAGCTCACTGGCTACGCCAACGAAAGACATTCGATCGCCGGCATGATACTTACAGTCACTGCCTTTAATTCACCTTACATACAACTTGTCACGGCGGACAAATGCCGAATCTTTGAACCGACGGGCCGAACTAATAGACCATCGGCACTATTCAAAATTTTCGCCGGCCAAAATCCAAAGCGTCAGCCAGTGTCGGCCGTCATCAACGGCTGTGGCGGCATCTTTGCTCGCAAATGACAGTCCAGATGACAAGGGCATGACACATGGAACTTTAGTCGCAAATGACAAACGATTGTCCGCCGTGTTGTCGAGTAGTTTATGTATTTGAAACGGATTGTTACTCGACTTCTACTACTCATCAAGTTTCATTCTTCGTTCTAGTAATCAAATGTTTAGAACTCAAATTTCTCCCCAATCACATCTTCCGTGACTTCCCATAACTTCTCTGCGTTCGCAGGATCCTTGCAATGTTTTGCAACCCGATCATCAGCGGCGATGTTCGAATCCTCAAGGAAGGATCCTGGTAGCACTATAATAATAAAAAAAGAATCAGCCAAAGGACTCCAACATACCCAGCTTTGTACTACATGAAAGCAGGATGATACGAACCGTTCAATCTGGGGTCAAATGCTGCTGTGACGATCCTGTGGATAGGATATCCGTTGAACAATGACATTGTGAATTGCAACGCACATAAGCTTGAAGCTTACGTTGCTGCCCCTTGAGGGAGTGTTTTCCAGTCATAGTTCTCCATCTTGAGGATGCCGTCATCTCCTATGGCACCTATCGGAAGAAATTGAAATAAATACATAGCTTCCGACGCAGAAAAGAAATTAAACTGCACCACGTACCCATTTCTCTGAAGGTCTCAATAGACTCCTCCTTTTGAATAAAATTCGTCAAAACCACTGTGAGCCAACGATATAATCAGCCTTGGAGCAGAGCAAATTCATACTAATAATCGTACCTCCCGGATGCAAACTATACCCGTTGATACGCCCCCCACTTCGCTTCGACAACTCTTTAGCAAAGAGAATATTGGCGCTCTTAGCCTGGGAATATATCGTGAACCCCAAGGTGCCTTTCGGCTCAGATCCGGGGTTCTTGAACAAGTTGAAGTTCATAGCGTTTGCGTGGAGATGGCCGTCACTAGAGACGGTGACAACACGCGGGACGTAGGTAGCTGTTGCAGAGGCGAGGATCTTCGCCGAGACGAGCTTGGTGAAAAGGAATGGGCCGATGTGCGCGGTGGCGATTTGGCGCTCGAGTTTGTATTTGTCTTCCGTGAGTTTGAGAGGGACGAGCGCGGCAGCTGCGTTATGGATGATGACCTGATAACTCTTGATTAATTCAACAGATATTACCATTCGGATTTCTGAAAATGACATACGTGGAGTGGCTCGGAGTAAGCGTTCACTTCCGCAGCGGCGCTGCGTACGGCGGACAGCGAAGAAAGATCGAGTGTGAGGAGACGGATATTTGCATTAGGGACTTCGTTTTGAATCGCATCTCTCGATAGCTTCAGCCTTCGAAGAGATATATGGTCAGTTCGGGCGCTCCGGCAGCGGAGTTCAACGACATACATACCTCTCCGAGTTGTATCCGGTTATGATAACCAAGTTGGCGTACTTGGCGATCACTTGAGCGGCGTAAAAGCCGATCCCATTGAGCGAGGTGCCGGTAATGAGCACTGAAAGTCAAACCGAGCAGAGCATTCATTATGAGTGAATGAATGAAGAAGCAAGGAAAAAGGAAGGAAGATTTGGAAAGAAAAATGAGAACAAACCATTTTTGTCCTTGATCTCCTCCGCAAATGTGTCTGCGACTTCATCTGCAGTAGTCGAGCGTGAAAATTTAGGCCAAGACATGAATAGTTGATGCTCCGTGAATATAATGGCCGCGAGCATGCTTTTAAACAAGTCTGTAGGATTATCAATCCTCCAACTTGCGGGGTCCGTGGCCTTAGTATACTCCGGTTCTCGCGGGTAATGCTTTGTCAAGACGCAGACATTGTGCGGAGCCAGAAGTTGGAATTGCACCGGCCAGCCATGGTTCTTCTTATCTGAAAGCGTGAGTGACTGGAAAAATGTACAATCAAAGCATTTCAAAGCGTACTCCGATTTGAAAGATCTAGACCATAGATATTCGTAGACTGAGATACTAGCGTTTTCGAAATTTAAATTACAGCGTGAAGAATCTAGTCACTAAGGCCTAAGTCGAAGCTGGCTAAGTAACATCGCTCCCAGCCTGGAATTCAATTGCGATTCGGAGAGTGACTCGAGAGTGACTAGTCCAAGACTAAGTAGTCCGATGCGACAGGGACTCGGGAGTTGCCAGTCATTTGCCGAAAGCCGACGATGTGCAAAGATAGAGCAAGAGTAAGAAGGGTTGAAGGCGGTTCAAGACTTGATTTACCTCTGAACCTCATCCTTGGATTAGCGAGGATGATGGTCAAGAGCAAGAGGTAACGTGTTTACATCGGAAGGCCTTGCCAAAGTTCAGGAAATGATCTGATCGAAAGCTCCCACGGTTGAATTTGTGATTCTTACGGAGAAGTTAGAACATGGGGAGACAAGTGCTTGTGATCTCGCGCCTACAGTTTGGGTATGAGCTGATATAGTGTGGCAGTCCAAGTAGTTGAACTTCCGATCCGGCTCGGAGAATCGGTTGTTCAATTGATCAATGGAGACGTGTGCCTCCGGAGTCCGTACCGTGTTGAGCAAAAACCGGGGATTCAATATTCAATAGGTCTTACTTAGGTGCTTTTCTCAAACTTCAAAACAAAGTGTGCAACCAACGTATTTCAAGTATTCAAACTCTACTCACGTATGGCGGTCTGGATGCACATTAATTAAATGCCGCAACATATATCAATTTTCGGCCGATCCGCAACGTAAACAGCTGTTTTGACCGAAATGCCGCAACATTCACGAGAGATAATCACCTTCTTTATCTTGCGGCATTTCGGTCAAAATCCCGCAACATAAACTTGCGAAGTCGAAAATTCCGCAAGATACAAACTTCAACAAAAACAAAATTCCCGCAACTTTTCCCGTTCCATTTTCAACTTCCCGCAAGTTTTCAAGACCAAAGTATGTAGGCTTTAGACATACCACAGATCATTAATAGACTATGTCCCAGCTATGTACGGCACCGCTCAGAGACTCATAGAAGGGCTGCCTTGCAAGCTAATCTCGTGCCTTCGCGGTCAATTGCTCAACTCCTTTGTTGCATTCTGTGTGTTGAATTCACCTATAGCTTGGTTCAATCCTCTTCGCCTAAGCATCGCAGCAACAGGCCCATCTCACCTGCTCTAATCCGACCTCCGAGTCCATTTCATTCAACGGGTTTTGTTTCAATTCGGATTTCAAGTTGGAAAGCAGGCCGTTGGACTGGGTTCGCTCTGATTCAGTCAGGTTCGGAATTCAAGTCAGCACTGTCAGGCATTGAAGGTGCAGCTCCTACATCGCAAGCCTAGATTCAGGCTGGGATTCAGGTCAGCTAATTCTCTCTCTCTCGACCTCGAGCGGCTCACAACTCACCTTGGGCTTGAATCGATTCATCCAACGGACTCTTCAAAGCCCTCGATTTAAACCTGTATGCAGGGTATTGAAATGAGCTTTGTATGAGTGATATATGCCGTTACGCACCCGGAAAACCCCCATATTGACCGCTGAGATGTTCAGTATTCGAAAGCTCACCATTTGCTCAAGTATCACCCTAATTCCGAACTTGGATTTGCACAATCTGGCCGTAGGGTCCTATAGTTCTACTCTGGTCCTATAGTCATCCCAGGTAAATTCAATCCATCGAGACCTTCGAGAATTCTACATCTCTCTCCAAATAGGCCAGCCTTGCAACTTGCTAGCCTTGAACATCTTGTCTCACTTGCTTTGCAATCGGGACTGACGCCAACTCTCTGTTTGATCTCAACAATATCAGTTGAATACCTTCCACTCTTCCCTCTCCAAGTCTCATCCATCTGGCTTCACCGGTGTTGTCGACGCGAACGACTTGAACCGTGGGAATTCCATGTGATCGCATCATTATGAGCCAGTACAATTTTTGACGAGTCGTTGCTTGCTCCCATGCATGGGCCAGGTAGAGATAAGTCACCGCTCCCTTATTGTTATGGTATGAAATATTCTGGCAGCTTATCTCAGCGAATTACGGCAAGATCTCGTGGAGTAATGCTTGATCTTTCATGTAGATGGAATTTTATAGGGTTGAATCTCAACTCCGTGCGGAATTACGATATTCATTGCCTCACTACGGTCATGTGGTAGCGTACTGAGACTCTGAGAGATGGAGACTCTCTGCGTCTCACTGAAGCACCTCGTAGGCTTCGGCTTGTTGGCAGTGAGGAGGTGCGCGCGCGGAATAAGCCCATCGTTCGGGACGCCCAAGGTGAAGCTTCATCAATATCCTCGATGTCGACAACACCAGTACTTGATCAGATTCAGACGCAACGCCGACTCACCTGGTTAGTATGACGCGACAATTGATTGAAACAATACTTCTGGGTATGCAATATACTGCCACAATGCCCTGGAGAGTGCACGGCTGTAAGGCAGACTATCTGTGCCCTGAACCGTGGTTTCAAACTTGAAATCGTCTGGATCGAGTGAGAAATCTCGACGATCTTTTCACTGGCAGCTTGCATCAGAGCAAAATCTTTGAAAAGGCTCAAAGGTCAGCGAACCCACGCCATTGGCAGGGAGGATTGAACGTAGCTATGAGGAATCATGCTGAATTCAACACATATGACGCAAATGAAAGAGCCTCTGAGCACTAGTACTGCCCGATGCAGTCATACTAATCATACCTATGCTCCCTTTAATGGTAATGCTCTTTGATCTTGAAAACTTGCGGGACGTTGAAAACGGAACGCAAAAAAGTTGCGGGGAAAATTTTTGAAATTTGTATCTTGCGGGATTTTTGACTCCGCAACTTTATGTTGCGGGATTTCGACCGAAATGCCGCAAGATAAAGAAGGCGATTATCTGTCGTCAATGTTGCGGCATTTCGGTCAAAACAGCTGTTTACGTTGCGGATCGGCCGAAAATTGATAAATGTTGCGGCATTTAATTAATGTGCATTTGGACCGCCATACTCACGAACTTCCGTTCTACTGGTAAGATTTATAACGGATTTTCTTTTCCCGATGATCTCTTCCGTTATCGAGAACTTCTCTGTTCGCAAAGTCCTTACATTGGTTAAGTGGCCCGATCTTCGCTGGCCAAATAGAATCATCCTCAAGGAAGGATTCTGGCCGATCTTCCATAAGTTTTAACAAACACATCTCGCAGATAATTCTATCAATCCCCCGAACAAATTCTTCCACATATCCGACCGCCGTAGTACTTTCCTAGAATTCCATCACGCGGCATTCTGGCTGACCTCTGTATCGGCTGGCATCGTGGCCTCAGCAGTCTGAGCGCCGGGCTTAGAGTATTCAGCCGGTTCTATGAGCCAGAA
This sequence comes from Favolaschia claudopus, assembly GCA_037176885.1. Lineage (NCBI taxonomy): Eukaryota > Fungi > Basidiomycota > Agaricomycetes > Agaricales > Mycenaceae > Favolaschia > Favolaschia claudopus. Next base: position 394,126 of record JAWWNJ010000015.1, read on the forward strand.
AAGCTCTGTAATAGTGCCGATCTGCTCAGCAGCACAATGAATCTGAATCCTGGTGCCATTGGTGCTCGATCTGAGATCGTAAGTCCGAGACGCAACATGAAAATCTGTCCCACTCACCCGCCCTCCACGTCCACCAACACTTTTTATTTTGCGGTATCAGTAGTACGCAGTGAAGCGGCAAGCCTGTTTGCGTAATACTCACGTTCCGTAGCGACGTTGCCGATTCTGAGACGCGTCAAGTGAGAACACGCAAACAGCTACATTTCGTAAGATGCAGGCTCACGCATAGCTTCCCACAGATTGACCCGTAGGGTCTTGGAGGAACATCCATTCCTGATAGGAGGGAATGTCTTCACCCGTCGCCTTCGAGCAGGTGACCTGCACTCCGTCTATGCCTTCACCGTTAACTGTTTTATCGTCACTGTGAGCTAGCAAATCAAATCCGCCAATAAACAAGCCGATTTCTCACCGTCCAGACCCCCAACAGCTTCGAGATACGTGCCGGTCTTCGCGTTGGCGATGGTATAGCAGCCCTCATTCTTCGAGGGCCGGATCTCCCAGACTTGGTTCCCGTAGGCCTTGCCGTCGGAAGGCTTATGTGGGGCCCAGGCAATTACTTTACTTCCTATTGTGAAGCTGTATTAGCCAAGTGCATCCTGATCGTGTCAATCCAAGCAATGTGTTTACCGTCGGTATGGGCGGTATAGTGTCTCATAATTACCCATTCTAAAAACACAATGAAGCTAGTAGAAAATCACAATTCATAGTTGAATCTTTCCGGCAAAAAAACACAATCCGCCTACGATTGCTGAAAAAACGCAATGTGAACTTAGTAACTTTAGCAATAGCTCGGCAGAGCTTCGGCACAGAGGTGATCTGATGTACCACTGATGTTTACTTATATATCTTAACTGTGCAGCAGGCTCAACTCGGAAGTATATGAGAAAAGTTTTCAGTAGGCTAGTATAAACAGAACTCTGTCTATGTGCTAAGACTTACCTGAAACATGCAATCTTGCCTAATGAGAAGGACTTTTTCCCCCGCTGTGCACTCAGGTTTAGAATCCACTTTTGCTGTGGACCAAGTGTTGGACTCTGCAATATATGGTGTAGTGTAGCAGGCTGGAACACCCTTGGACGTTGAATGTACCTTCACAGTGTTTTGAGGTGTTGCCGAAAAGAACTGTTGCCTGGGTCAACTGTCTCCGTGATCCGGAGGTGATGGGGCAGCGGCATAGTTCGGCCAGTTCATGTCAACGACTCTCGTGAGTTTGTGTCAAGATAATCACATTGTCATTTGTACGGCTTAAGAACCCTTATTGTCATTTTTATGGGGGACCGGCCACACATTGTGTTTTTTCTGGAACGAAAACTGTCACATTGCGTTTTTTGAAGCGAAACCCATTCACATTGTTGAATAAATTCGAAAACCACAGCACATTGTTGGGTTTTTAATTATGAGACAGTATGTGTGCCATACGTCGGCTTTCTTTCCTATGAATTCCCAACATCTTTCCGTAAGAATTTTTTTTCACGATCAAGAAGTTGAAACATTCGACCATTTGCGAGATCGAGTCTCGTTTGAGACAGCACGTTGGTGATTGTATCTAGTAGCACGAAGGTTATAGCGCGAGCATGATGGAAGATGCTCCATAGAAAGAGCTATCACGCACAGAGACCGTTGAAAGTGGCCATGCTCTCTGAAAAGTGAACACCTGCGTAAGTTATACACTGAAGAAAGAACCAGAGCGCACTGGCTTTTATACACCGCAGCGATGGCACCGGGTCAAGAGGTGGGGATATCTTCATTTCTTCGCACCTTCATGGATAGAATTAACCCTTGGTAGACGAAGAACCCGGTTAGAACGGCAAAAGTCTGCGTTAAGTGGATGTTTACAAGACACAGGTGCAAGAGAATGATGCTACAAGCGCTGCCTAAGTAGTTTGCGATAGTCAGTTAACAGGCGTAGCTTGGTAGCGACCCACTTACTTTCGCGAGAGATGCATCACGGCTGGCTTGAGGCTAAGTACTGCGAGCCATCGGAAGTTAGTAGGCTCTAATCCTGAGCGAAGCGGAGAGTAGCAGGTTGTGGTCATGGAGAAGGCCGAGCTAGTTATCCCTAGCTCCATTGCACTACTATCGGGCTTCAAGGGGTGGATAGTTGCTGGCGATAGGCGGAGCCTTGAGTAGTTTACAATTCTATCCGTGATAGCATCTGTTTCGTTAGGTAGATGGTGTCCACGCTATATGAATACAATGTTAGATGTCTACATACGGAGTTGGCGCCATAGATCGCTCCTTGTGTGATTCTGGTCTGAGTCATCGTCACCGCTAATGCCAGCCCAACCCAAACGTATACGTCAAAGCTTGACCATACTCATTGAACACCTGGTACGTCACGATGAGCTCCTCCAAAGCTCTAGACAAATTTAAAAGATACAACCGGAATCCAATAATCACCTTAGCATGAACCGTCTCCCCGCCATCGAATCTCTCCTTCAGCATCTCGGTATGCTCGTCGGCGTCCAGAGCCTTCCTGAATGATTGAACCTCAACATACCACCCCTCTTGAAAGTCCTGGAAGCCCTCTTCAGTCGACACGTCGCCTGTGACATGGATGGCGAGTAAATATGCATAATGCGAAAGTGGCACATTTGAGATGAGTAAGTTAACGCACGGACAACTCGGTCGACAAATTCTCCGATTGTGAGGTTCTCGTTGAAATCGGCGCCGCGCGAGAATCCTCCCCATGAGCGCTTAATGTTGATCCACATGTCCCCGTTGCGTCGGTGTCCTTTTTTCATCGAGCCGCGACCTTGCGCGTTGCGAGTCGACGGAGGATAGACGGTGTTATTCCTGGAGTAGAAAGCCATTTGCAAGTTTCGAGTCTGACCGATTATGATAGTAGCGAGTTCGGAATATTTCGGAGTGGCAGTCGTGGACCGTGGTGAGAAACAAAGGGCGGATTTGTCTTTGTTTGAGATCAAGGGCCAAGGCTTCGTCACTTTTCTTCTGATGTGTATCGCCGCCTCTTGTTCCGAACCACCATGATCTACCATGTACAGTGAAGCTCAAGACGTCAAAACCTTCGCCGCAAGTTTTGTCACTTCAACATCTCTTTTGACAGATATCCCGCCCAAGCTCAGTCAAAGCTCGCAATGATCTTTGTGAAAGAAAATCACCTAAAATGCTTCCATTCGAGCGAGGCACGACTCCCGCACAAGCTCGACTCAACGAAAAGAAAGCGTCGCTACAAGATGCTTTACACTGCTCTGACTGCCATTAAATTTGCTAATCATGTACAGGACAAGCAAGCAATTGCGACACCCTTCATCTGCTTTTCTAAGGCGACCCTCAAGCGGGAAGCGCTTCCTTGGGAATCAACTCCGCAATCTCCTTCCAAGTGCGTGGCTTGCGTGCAAGAATTTCAGGATCCGTCGGTAGCTTCCCGCCGAAAACTTTAAAACAGTGCGTTCGTTAATCTTGATTCAGAACAATGAAAAAATGCGTACACCCAACAGCTCCGAACGTTCGGTACATATCCCCCAATGCCGGGGCAAGCACCTTTTTGATGGGGATGGGCGGAAATGCTTCAAGCCAAGCATCGAGCTCGACCTCTTTATACACGATGGTCTTCCCCGAAACTACGAACAGTCTCGGCGGTGAGTACTCTCCCATCCTACACAGTCCAAAGCACTCACCTCTCGCATACTCCTCCACAATCTCATCCATCGAAACCATCGTCCCCGCCCTAACCTCCGACCCCACCCCTAACTCCGCCCTCTCAATCTGCGCCTGCACATACAACCCAAAGTCATGCGCCGTATCGCTCAGCGGGACGCGCGTCGTCCCGGGGAACGGCATCTCGAACGTGTAATAACTGCCATCGATCGCGATATCCCCCTGCCGCTTTAGCGCATAAAACGCGCCGGCGATGTTGCCCGACCAGAACCCCGCCATGGCGACGGCGAGAGGGACGCCCGAGGCGCGCGCGTAAGCCTCAACGGCGGCTTTGGAGTCTGTGAACTGCGCGAGAGGGAAGCGGCCTTGCGAGATCTCGGTGTGGGAGGGGAGGGAGGACCAGATGAGCATTTTGACGTTGGCTGCTTTGGCGGCGTCGATGAGGAGCTTTCCGACGACGATTTCCTGGATGGATGGATCATACGTCGGTGAGCAACGTTAATGGAAATGAAATCAACTCAAACCTTTTCTTTGTCAAGATATTCGTTCCAGTTCGTCATGGTCTGCGTCGTCGAAATATTCATGGCATCAGCGGAAAGGCGAGGAAGAACGTGAACAATGGAAGGAATAACGCACGAAAGCGATATCCGCCCCCGCAAACGCCTTATATGCGTCCTCTGGTTTGTCTACCGAAAGTGTCACATTGACCAACTCCACCCCTTGCTTCGAAAACTCCTGCGCAACGGGCTTGGTGACATCGCGACTCAGCCCGCGCAGGCGGTAAGCTCTCTCGGAGGCGATCAGTGCGCGAGCAACGCTTCCGCCTTGCTTGCCTGTGATGCCGACGATGACGGCGAGGGGTGCGGTGGCGAGTTTCGATACGGTCATGCTGGTTATAACTTATTGGAGAGGGTGTCTGTTCTTGGTGGGAAAAATGGGTTCGGTGATTTTTTCTTCGTTCTCCAATCCACTTTTGACCTGTTCTGACTTGACGATAGGCGAAGTTGTTGGAAAAGGCTACGTCACGTGTGCGCGCGGGAGATGACTGAGCGATTACTGATGATTCAATAAAGATGATTCATGAAAAGCTATGTTTAGAAATCGGTGCTCTGTCGGCAAGTCGGATGCCTTGGCGAGCCCGTTCGAGTGGAGACAAAGTGAGCTCTCGAGCCTCAATCTCCAAACAACAGGTCCACGCGAGCTAGATCGAAGAAAGTTTCTTGCTCAGAGGTGAGTGTTTGGCGTCCGAAACTCAGTCCATTCCACGTCGATTCTCCCAGAGCTTGCCCGGCGCCCGCGCTCCTGATTTTACCGAACCAGAGTCACCAACTTTCGGAACCGACGCAATTCAATTTTTCCCTCTTGGGTGCGCTGCATCAATGCCGTTCGTACGGCAATTCATAAGCTGGTCATTACAATTCCCAGGGGTCGATCATTCCTCCGTCGATAACTTCAAACAGAACTTAATTTTCCTCAAAAACATCTACAAAGCAGTAAAATCTTCTCCCAAATCGCACTCGTCCTGTTTCGTCCACTTTCCACCATGGCCAGACATTCCGCTGTTCGTCCCCCGCCGCCGACAACGCCGAATCTTGTCCTTCTTGCGTCCCTTCATCTTGGCCCATTCGCTACCTCTCTTAAAGTGCTCAAGAATGAGGCCGTCTTTCTGTTCTTCCTCCATGTCGCGTGCCCTCGTACACAAACAGTGTGTTTGTTCTTCTCGACAATGCGAACAGTACCACCATTGATTCGCGAGATCTTCCTCGCTGTAAAAATCCATGTCCTCCTTCGGCGCGTCATCGTCTCTGAAAGAACACGCGCGCCGACTCAGGCTGTCGTCGCAGAGACTCGGATCGTTAAGAATAATATTGCGGACTTCGATGGTGGGGGGTATTGGGATCCGTAGACGAGGAGGTATGCTGAGTGTGGTGATGGCAGGATGCGCGGCGAGGAATTCTGGTAACCATTGTGAGGCTTGAGTTATCCATCCCGCATCGATGGTGAGGGTTTCAAGCCCTGGCCATAGTTTAACGGCGAGATGCTCGTTTCCCGTGGTGTTTATCAACTCCAGCGCAGTGATATTCTGGCTGATAGAGTGTAGGAGGGAAACACCGCTTGAGTTGAGTGCGGATTCTTTCAGTCGGAGGGTTTGCAGAGAAGGGAAAGACAGGGGCTGTGAGTCGTTCGTCTCGAATCCACAGAAATTACCAATGATTTCGAAGGTTTCGAGATTTGGCAGTGCAAACGTCTGCGTGAACGCGTGAAGGGCTATTACACAGACTTTTTGCGTCCACATGTCCCAGGCAAACGGGGAGCTGAAGCTGACGGCGAGGGACGTTATTTTGGGAGCGTCGATACAGCGGGTTCGAAGGATTGGGGGAACCGGAAAGGGAGGGAAGTTCCGTAGAATGAGGGTCGTAATGGAGGAAGATGGCCCCAGCAATTGGGATAATTCTGTTCGCCGGTAATCGCCTAACAAATCAAGATCTAGACGGTGAACGCATCGAAAGGCGGAGAGATGTTGGAGGTAGGGGGTGGAGTGAATCCGAAGTGAACTGACGGATCGAGCGAGGCTGAAGACGTCTGTGAGCCAAGGTACCTTATCCCATGAATGCACCTCGAGGATCGAGATGTGTATGGAATGAAGCGGCTTGATCGATGGACCATTAGTCAGAATATATTCGCAGAATTTCTGAGCTTGATGGATCCACCTCGCATGGAGGGAGAGCGCGTTCCATCGATGCAAAGATGGTCCTATCAGCGCGAGAATACGATCCATCTGTCTATGCGATGCGCCGACATGGTATTCGCTCTCAAGACGGTAGGGCCTGAGATTAACACTGATGTCCAGCGGCCGTATTCCAGAGCGCTTCAGAAACTGTGCGGCCCAGGCAAGGGAGCGCGAGCGGTGAGACAAGTGGATGTGTGTCCATAATTCCGAAGATGCGAGTGTTATTTCGCGGAATCGCCGACTGATCTGAGTGGCAGGGATGGGGAAGGGTGGGAGGCGACTTCGGGTGGGTGTTGGGGCGTCTGATACAAATTTTAGAATGGCAGCGAGAATCTCATCGGGGAGCAACGAGATTTTGAGATGCTCGGAGGGGACTAGCATCATCGTATGTCTATCTTTCGTGATTGGGGCGTTTCAGTTATATACAGAGAAGGCAGTGCTGAAGCAGTGCGCCATCTGTTGACGCTGGATAGCCACGGCTACAAGAATTTACAAGTACACCAACCTGTAGGCATGTTGTGATCGACAAATTTCTTGTCTGAAAAAGGTTCTCAGCACAAAAAGTACACTTGGTGGAAATTCAACCCGCTGATGGTCAAGTTGAACCGTGGGAACTCGACTGTTCCGGCGATCGGCAACGAGTTTACTGATGAGATATCTGATCGAAAGCTCCCACGGTTGAACTTGTGATTCTTTCAAGTAAAAAGAACATGGGGAGACACAGTGGCACTGTCACACACGGTGAGTCCGGGCCTGCTCAGAGAATCGGGTGTTCTAGCCATTGATCTGGCTACGATTGTACATTCTCTACCCTCCTGACCTTGGTGAACGAAGACCGGGATTGGGTATTACATAATTGATTGCTTCATTGAAACTTCGCAAACAAAGTTTGCGCCCAACAGGTTCCACTCTGCTGGTAATATTTAGACCGGATTTTTTCGCTCGAATGATCTCTGCCGTCATTGGCAACATCTCTTTCCGTTCGGAAAATCCTTGCATTGTTGCAGAGTGACCCAATCCTCGCTGGCAACATTCGAATCATCCTCAAGGAAGGATTCTGGCCGATTTACCATAATCTTGAACAAACACACCTCGCAGATCATTCTATCATTTCACTAAACGGATTATTCTACATATCTGACTGTCATTAGTACCTTCCCAAAGTCCATCACGCGTCGTTCTGGATGGCCTCCGAATCGGCTGGCATCGGGACAACAGCCGTCTGAGTACCAGGTTTGGAATATCCGGTGTGTTCTATGTGCCAGAGCAGCTCTTTAAGAGCACCAATGTCTTGTGTGGAACGATGAATCTGAATCTTGGTGCCATCTGTGCTCGATCTGAAATTGTGAGTCCGAGCGCCTCACGCTACATATAAATTTGTTCCACCCACCCGCCCTCCATGTCGAGCAACACTTTTGTTTGCAGTATTAGTAGCAGGGGGTGAAGCAAGCATGATTGTAAGATACTCACATCCCGAAGCGGCGTGGACGATCCTGAGACACGTTAAGTTAAGAAGGAACACGCAAATAGCTGCTAGGTTTCGTAAGTAAGAGTCAAGACTCACCCATTACTTCCCAAGTATTCCCAAGGACCCATGATGAACTTCCATTCCTGATAGGAGGGCGTGTCCTCACCCGCGGCCGCCTTCGAGCAGGTTACCTGGCTTCCGTCCAAGCCTTGACCATCAGCTGTTTTATTCTTGCAATGAGCTAGCGAATCAAATCAGTTAGAAACAAAACAATTCCTCACCGCCGACACCGTCTACGACTTCGAGATAGGTCCCTGTCTTCGCATTGACGATGGTATAGTGGCCCTCGGTCTTCGAACTTGGCTGGATTTCCCATACTTGGTTCAGATATCCCGAATCGTTCGGCTGGTGCGGGGTCCAGCCGATTACTTTGGTTCCTATCGTGCAGATTCAGATGTATAAAAAGCCAAGTGCATCCCAATCGTGTCGATGTACTCACCGTCGGCTTTCTTCCCTATGAGTCCCCGCATCTTCAGTGAGAACAGAACGTTTCTTGTGATCAAGAAAATAGAACTTCGAGAGATAGATTCACCTCGTTGAAGATCGATTCTCGTCAGGGATGCCCTGTTTCGGATTGTATCTAGCAGTACGAGGTCATATCGCGAGCATGATGGAAGGAAGATGCTCTATAAAAAAAAGCTATTACTCACAGAAACCGCTGTACAAGGGTAGGGCCATCTTTTCCGAGGAGAAGTGAACAGCAAGGTGTTGGACACTGTAGAAAGAGCCAGCGTCGACTGGCTTTTATATACCTCGAACCTAGTTTAGTAGTTAGTCCGTGGCGGCGACATCGGGTCAATAGGTGGGGGTATTTTCATTTGATCATGCCTTCACGGGTTAGATCGGCTGTTAGTAGACGAGAACCTGGTTAGAACGACGAAAAAATCTGGGGTTAGTAGCTTAGTAAATGAATCTTTAAAAAGGGTTGAATAAGGGTACTTAGCCGCATTGGAGTGATGGTACCAGCGCACGCTGCGCACCTCGAGTAGTTTTTATGCCATGTGGAGCTCGGAATAGTCAGCTCACAGGCGTAGTTTGGTAGCGACCCACTTACTCTCACGAGAGATGCTCAGATGCATCAACTCAGCAGCTACTTACTTCGCCAGTGGCACAGTTGTGAACAGGTCGGACTTCAGTCTTCCGGTTCCAGTCGAGACTCGAGACTAGTACTGCATCATTGAGGCCTTGTATTGCAATATCGAGAAGTAGCTGGTTTGTTAGAATTTGATGCTCTAAATCGTGAGCCAAGTGGAGAGTAGGCCGGTTCGGGGTGATGGAGAAGACCAAGCTGTATAACCCTAACCCTATGGGGGACCCTGCCATCCGATCAATCACTGATCGAATCATTCATCATTTTCCAATTTGTCCTGACCCACCACGATGCACTGACCCATCATCTGTAAAATTTCCATTCAAAACGCACATACAAATATGTCCTCACCGCTGAAAGCTTGCCTCCGAAACTATGGCCTCGCAGCGGGTTTTCCTTCGACCTCGGCCCTGAAATGCTCCGGCAAAGCCTGACTCGCACCCAGTCCGCATCTTGTCCGCCAGTGACCGCCACAAGACCGCCACATGCTGGAAAATATCCCAAGAAGCTCTCCGAATTCGGTGTTTAGTGACTTGCGCTGATTTGTCTGCCAATTAGATATCGTTCTATGAACTTCTCTCCCATCTATATCTGTCTTCGGTCATAATACGGCGAGGCAGGGAACTTGAGTGCTCGGACGACCGCCGGTACCAAAGTGCTATATAATCTGTAGGTGCTCTAAACAGCGAATCATCGATTTAACATGAGTATCCCAATCCCTCAGCCTCCTTCAATCCCATTCATTGGCAATGTTACTGCTCTGGACAAGGATGTCCCGCTGAACTCGTACGCGCTCTTAGCCAAGACGTACGGGGAAATATATCAGCTGAATATCCTCGGTGAGAGGGGTCTGTTAGGCATTCGGTCGCCCCACTGACTTACTCTCGAAACAGGCACGACCATCATCTCTGTTAACTCCTATGCCCTCGCAAATGAACTCTCCGATGAAAAGCGTTTCCAGAAACAAGTTGCTGCTGGCTTGCTGCAGGTCCGCAATCTTCTTGGGGATGGTCTCTTTACAGTAAGTATATCATCTGTACTCAACTTTCCACATGCTGATGACAGATATCAGGGCTTCAACGATGAACCGGAATATCTGGTTGCACGTACGCGGTCGTACCCTTGTTACCCTTGTTTATCACTGCCTCTCTTGAAATATAGATCGACTCCTCATGCCTGCGTTCGGGCCTATGGCTATCAAAGGCATGATCGAAGAGATGCGCGATATATGTGACCAACTAGTTCTGAAGGTGAGTTGTCCATATCGTTGATAGACACCCCCAAATAAATCGTTTCTAGTGGGAGCGGTACGTCTTCCTCGTTATGCTGCTCCACTATTTAGCGGATGAATATGGTATGCAGCTTCGGGCCTCACGCGACCCTCGACCCTTGCGACGACTTCACGCGATTGACCTTCGACACAATCTCCTACTGCTCTATGTCATACAGGTGACCGTCTGAAACTATCTTGTATTCAGCTCATATGCTCATCCAATGGTGTCGAGAATGAATTCCTTCTATTCAGTTCGTCTTCCCCTGCCTGAATTTTGTACCTATCACCTATTCACCACTTCATAGGACAAACCCGTCCCTTTTGTCGTCGCCATGGGTGACTTCCTGGCAGAAAGCGATCTGCGCGCCTCGCGCCCGCGCATCCTCCAAGCCGTTCTCGGTAAAAATGCCAAATATCAAGAGGATATCAAGTTGATGAGGGATCTCGCGGAACAGGGTTCGTCTCGATTTCGATTTTTCATCTCTATTGTCCCAATAGTCCATCTCGAGACTTATACTGATGATTCGATTGCCTGCGTAGTGGTGACTGAGCGCCAGGCAAATCCGATCGACAAGAAGGATATGCTGAATACAATGCTGCACCAGAAAGATCCGCAGAGTGGGAGGAAGATGAGCGCGGAAAATATTGCGCGTAATGTATGTCATGATTCCCGTCCCAGGTCTTCGAAGTTCTCATTTTTCGGCTACGGCCAGCTTATAACGTTCTTGATAGCAGGTGCGAGCGGGACGTCGGTACTTCGTAAGAAATGGCTGAATGATGTTACACAGGACACGAAACTTCGTCCGGTCTGCTCTTTTGTAACCTTGTGCTCCCTAACATTGATCAGTTTGCTTGGTAGGAATGCTGACATTCGCAGTGTACCACCTGCTTCGCAATCCCTCCGCCCTTCGTAAAGTCCGGGCCGAGATCGACTCAGTTCTTGGCAATCGCCCCGCTCAAGTGGACGATTTAAGCAACTTACCCTATCTCACCGGTACGCCTTACTTTTTCTTGTTTCTCTCTCTCTTTCTTCTTACACCTGGCAAATAATGATATGGCCCATAGCTGTAATGCGCGAAACCCTGCGGCTCACACCAACTGCGAGTAAACGCGGCGTTACACCACTACAAGACACCACCCTCGGCGGTGGAAAGTACTTTGTCAAAGCGGGAACCACGATGTTGGTGCATGTCTGGAATATGCATCGGGATCCGTTGGTCTGGGGTGAAGATGTAAGTATCATTCTTGATCAAATGGCGTACTCATGATTTATCTTGATTGTAGGTGGAGGAGTTCCGTCCTGAACGTCATGTGGATGGAAAGTTCGAGAAACTACCGGTACGTTTTGAGATTTTTCCTCAATATCTACGCGGGAATTACTGATGCATCAAAGCCCAACGCTTGGCAACCCGTATGTCTCATCGTCACACTTCGGGTTCTGAAGTTCTGAAATGGTCTCGACAGTTCGGCTTTGGCGTACGAGCCTGCATTGGACGAGCATTTGCGTGGCAAGAGGTCATGTAAGATGTCGTCGTTCATGATCCATTCTTCATTTGCTGATAAGGACTGAAGCCTCGTCCTCGCGACCGTGTTGCAAAAGTTCGATCTCACGCCTGCCGATCCTTCATACACCCTACAGCTCAAACAGACGCTCACCATCAAACCAAAGGGGTTCTATATCCACGCGCGCCGCCGTACCGATAATCAACACTTGTTCTATGCCACACCATCTTCCACTCTCAAGCTCAGTAGTGCCAATACCAGTGGCCCTACGCCGACGACTGGGACGGACGGCATACCGCTCTATCTTTTCTATGGCTCCAATACGGGCACCAGTGAGGCATTTGCGCAGAGAATCGCCATCGAGGGTCCTTCGAATGGTGCCCCTCCTCTTTTTTTTGCCTTCTCAAAATCTTAGCGAACATGACCTAGGCTTTCGCTCATCTATAGGTACCCTCGATTCTGCACTCGGTAAGATACCTACGGACGGACCGGTCATAATTATTACCGCTTCATTCGAAGGTCTGTACTTGCTTCATCGTCCGAGATATATCTCCAACTATCTTCGAACAGGGCAACCCGCAGATAACGCCGCACAATTTGTTGAATGGATCACACACCTCGAAGGTACCCCACTTCATGGCGTCCACTTTGCTGTTTTCGGATGCGGAAACTCGGACTGGACGAATAGCTTCCAAGCCATCCCCAAGCTATGTGACGAGCTTTTTGAGAAGTATGGGGCAAAGCGTCTTCTCGAGCGGTGTGCCGGAGATGCCAGTAAAGGAGATTTCTTTCAAGTGTTTGACGAATTTGAGCTGAAACTATGGGATATGCTTAGAGAGGTGAGTTCCCTTTCTTCCCTTTCCTCGCTTTGACTCTTTTCTCTCTCCCTTTAACTTAGCAATATTCCACAATACGCGCGAATAGCCGTGCCTCGGCTATCGAGGTGAAATCCTTGGATGCCGCTCATGAGCGTGCGTCCATTCTCCGGCAACCGGATGCTCAGCTTGGGCGTGTTGTGGAGAACCGGACTTTAACTCGAAGCGGTCCTGTCAAGAGACATATCGGTACGTTCAACCATGAGACTGGGTTGCCCACTTTCATGATATTCTATTTATCTCTCGTTAGAATTCGAGCTTCCGCAAGGAATGACAGCGCGAGGTATGTCTCGCCTCTTCTGTTCGACTTGAACTCTATTTAAACAACGGGTCTAGCTGGGGATTATATAGCCATGTGAGTCGCTCGTGTTTGGGTTGAGTAATTTCTAGCTTTCAGTTGATGTTGTTTCTTTCAGATTGCCGCAGAATCCGGCTAGGGATGTCCATCGTGTCCTCGCTCATTTTGGCTTATCCAACGAGGAAGAGGCGAGTTCCTTCATATTTTAAATTGCATCACGAGTGTGATACTAATGAGTTTACTTTAGGTTGTGTTATCATCGGTGGGTCCCACCTCACTTCCCGTCGGTAAACCTGTCAAACTGTGGGACGTGCTTGCGGGCTATGTCGAATTGGCTCAACCCGCAACCACTCGCGATCTTGGGATTCTCGTTGGAGCTGCCACCGCTGATTCCACCCGAACTCACCTGGAGGAACTGAAATCCTCCTACAACGAAGCCGTGCAAGCAAAACGCCTCACTGTGCTCCATTTATTAGAAGCTCACCAGGATATTCAACTTCCGCTCGGAGCTTATCTACAAATGCTCCCCGCCATGCGCGTTCGCCAATACTCCATATCATCCTCGCCGCTTTGGAATCCCGCACACATCACCGTCACCGTCAGCGTCTTGGAGTCTCCTACCCGTCATGGCGATGCGGCGGAAGTGTTCCTCGGTGTTGGAAGCAACTATCTTGCAAATCTCCGTCCCGGGGATCGTGTCCAGATGGCAGTACGCCCATCTGCTGTAGCCTTCCATCCCCCATCGGATCCAAGAATTCCAGTTGTCATGTTCTGCGCTGGGGCTGGCATCGCTCCCATGCGCGGCTTCATTCAGGAGCGCGCGGTTCAGAAAGCGTCGGGCCGCGATGTCGGAAAGATGCTTCTCTTCTTTGGCTGCCGGTCTCCCGTGCAAGATTTTCTCTACAATGATACCGACCTGGCTGAATGGATCAAGCTGGGCGTGGTGGATATTCGTCCCGCATTTTCACGTTCTACCGAAGATTCCGCTGGTTGCAAATATGTTCAGGAGTCAGTTCTTCGAATCTCATTGTTTCAACTGTAGATTTCTCATGATCTGGAACAGCCGAATTCTCAAGGACGCTTCGGATGTGGTAGAAGCATATCGTCAGAATGCAGCGGTGAGTGTTAGATCAGTGAATCTTTGAATATTTCATTTACAAGGTCAATTTAGTTCTTCACCTGCGGATCTGGCGCTGTGGCCAAAGGTATCAAGGCTAGTATCATTGAAATCATTCAGGATGCGGATGGCGTCAACGCTGAGACAGCGTCAAAGAAGTTCGACCAGATCCTGAAAGGACGATACGCGACCGATATCTTTGACTGAAAATGCGAGATTATTGTTTCATGTAGAGAATGAGATGAATGTATGCGAGATGAATCGTATTCCTGCTGAATTCAACCCCCAGCGCAGTTGATATCCAAAAGTTCATGAAATTGAAAATGAAGTAGATGAACGGTGACATGTAACCTCAACCTTGACGCTCGTCAAGCCGCTTGCTTGCGTAGCACATGCGGTCCCATGAGAGACGACTGAATAAGCGCTCTCCACAGCTGGCGCCATGATATAGGGTTTCCCTATAATCAAGTTCTCAGCCACATCACCCGACAGGAGGGGTACAAACGCACATTGTCTTTCTGCATAACGCAGAAACTGCCCAGAGCCCCATGATATTCGAATGGCTCAACCTCGACCCAGCCGCGGAACATTTCTTTTCTTGCGTCTTGCCCACCGATGCGGAGTCGCAATGTGAACCCGGCCGGGGGAGCGTCTTTGCAAGAGACGCCGAGGGCGGCGAGGCTATCGCGGACGAGAGGCATGATTTGGTCCGGAGGGATGGAGGCGTAGAAGCGCGTGAGATGCGGGGTGTAGCGGGTGCCGGATTGCGTTTGTGACTGTTACAATTGAGGTTCAAATACGAAGGGGAGTCGTAAGGACGGCAAGACTGACGAAAAGCATAAGTGTTTGGGTGAATTGCGTGGCATGAGCGGCGGAGAGCATCGGTTCATCTTCGTCTGCGGCGCGAGTTCTAGACCGAGAAATAAGCGGATATGTTCTGGCACAAGGAAAGGCTCTGTGGCGCACGGAGTGAAATTCGGCGCGGCGAGGTCTAGGTCTCCTGCCATCCGGAGAGATTCAGTTAAGGCCTCCGCGAGAGCAGCAGCGTTTTTCCGAGCCAATTGACTGGGTCTGATAAGAATGGGTTTGAGTCACACTCGAAAGACTAATCGCTTCTACTCACCTTGTGCACCACGGATGTGCCAAAGCTTGTGCTAAAGTGAAACGTTCCCTCGGATCGATTGTCAAGAGGCCTTGCAATAATGCTGCAGTGGGAGTATCAAAACAAGTTGACACGACAAAAGGAATATCAACAGACATAAAGCGGCAGGGCTGAAGCGATTCCAGGGCTCAATTTGGAAAATTTCACCCGAAGCGTAATGGGAGAATTCATGGCTGTGTTGAGTTGGTTCATCCCAAGGCGTGTCTGACGAAGATAAGCTACGAGATCAAGAGGTGTGCGACATAGACGCACTTCCGGCTAGCATGGTATAGAGGATGACGCCGACGCCCCATACATCGATAGGCTCGGCTTCGTACGGAACTTCGCTATTTAACTGAACGAGAGTGAGAGACAAGTGACAGATGTGTTTGTCACGCACCTCGGGGGCAACGTAAGGAAGACTACCGCACCTTTCGGTGAGGGTGCGCGTTCGGCCAGACCCTTTCAGCATAAAGACTGAGGAGAGACCGAAATCGGATATCTTGAGTTTCCCAGCAACGTCGAGAAGGAGGTTTTCAGGCTTGAGATCTCGGTGGCATACGCCCTCTTTGTGAATATATTCCTGGATACTTCTTCATGAAACAGATTCAGGACATGACCGAACGAGGCGAAACGTACCATGCCCGCAATTAGTTGATTGAAGTAGAAATGTGTGACTTCATCACCAAGACCCACGTCGGGCGCTGATAGGATTCGTTTGATTAAGTAAATATGGACTGAATGAAGTAAATAGTGGTCGCACCAATTTTGTCAAAGAGGTCTCCTCCCGCCGCCAACTCTAGAAGCATATAATAACCAGGAATGAAGTGGGCTTGATGTTTGAGTTCAACGACCACTGCTTCAATGAACTCAAGTATATTTTCATGCTTCAATTGGGAATGTATCCGCATTTCTTTGTCGATGGTTTTGCGCTCTTTCTCCGTTGTTTCAGGAGTCAGTACGACGACCTTGCATGCTGCCACTAGATGGTCTTTGATGTTTACAGCGCGAAATACTCTAAAAGACGAGATCAGTCGTTATTGACCCGGCTATTTACGTAGATTTTGTCCCTATACTCACCTGGAAAACCCGCCACCCCCAATTTGTTGGACTAGGTCATATCCTGGAGCTACGGTTCACATATCTGAAGATTTAGTGACAGCCAAGACCCACCAGCTACTTTCGGATACTTGGTGCTAGCCATCGTGTGGGAGGTGGAAGGGTGAGTGGCTTGGTGCTCGTGGGTGCGCGGAAGAAAGAGCGATGACTCACGTATGTCACGTTCACGTGGCGTTACTCTGCGCGACGTTTTGTCTCACGGTGATCGGCCCCGACGGGCCGATCGGGCTAACCCTAACCCTGAACTGGCTTGTCCGAGTCCGCAGCTCTTCTCATCGCCAGTCCTCGCCGCACCTCTCATGTCAGATGCTGCCGCTACTTTAAGGCACCGAAAACCAGCAGAAAAAGCCGACTCTACGCTCCCTCAATCGCCGAAAAGCCCCAAGCAAGCCGCGCCAGTCAGTAGCTCTCTTGAGGCGCTAGCAAGGGTGACGAATTCCGCAGAAACCGACAAAAACCAGTGGATATGCTATAGTTCTTCTGGTATTCGCTGTTCTAGCCGTTCTAGCGTTGGCTGGCGGTGCAGGCACATACATCTACTACCAGGTGAGTGCTGCAATCTTTTCGTGTTATCGCGGCGAGTCTGATTGGTGCAGAACCCGGGCGGATACTTTTGGCCGGAGGATCCCAAGCCGTGGACGGTGGTTCCGTACGAGGGAGAATGGGAGGTCGATTTCTCGGCTGATGTAGAGAAGCGAGATGCGGTGGTTGCGGCGTTCAAGGTGCGTTATCTGTTTTCGAAGCTCGGGGCAGACTTTGACTGGGGAATCAAGCACGCATGGTTAGCGTACGGTAAGATTGTTTTTTCTCTGGCATAGCAGGATCAGGATTGAGTCACTCCCGCAGAGCGGGACGCAATGGGTGACGACGAATATCACCCCATAAAGCACAAGGGCACCAACTTGACGAACGCGGGCGGAATAGGATACACCGTCGTCGACTCCATCGACACGATGCTCCTCATGGGTCTCGAGGAAGAGTACACCCGCGCCCGCCACTGGGTGGAAAGCAGCATGAGCTTCGACAGAGACGCGAATTTCAATACCTTCGAGGTGCGATTGTCAATTGTTCACAACTATCCATGCTGAATTCATTGTATGCAGACCACAATCCGCGTCCTCGGCGGCCTGCTCTCCGCGTACGAGCTCACCGACGGCGACCAGCTCTACCTCGACCGCGCCATCGACCTCGCAGACCGCATCCTCCCCGTCTTCGACACCCCCTCGGGCCTCCCCTTCTCCTTCGTCAATCTCGCGAAACGCCAGGGCAGCCCCGACACGGACAATGCGGGGCTCGTGAGTGTTGCGGAGGCGTCGACGCTGCAGCTGGAGTTTCGGTACCTCGCGTATCTGACGGATAGGGCGGAGTATTGGGATAAGGCTGAGCATGTGCGTATACTATCCGTCTTGGTAGGAAGGATTGTGGCTGACTTGAGCGTGAAAAGGTAATGAAAGTCATCCGCGCTGCGCGGTTACCGAACGGGTTGACGCCGATTTTCATCAAGTACGTTGTCCATTACTCTCGAACAAACAGCTTTTGACTCGAGATGCAGCGGACATGTAGCCAAATTCGTATCCGCCGAAATCCGACTCGGTTCTCGTGCAGACTCCTACTTTGAATATTTACTGTGAGTCTGTCGTGCTCCTCCTCCTCTTCTTCTCGTGTCCCGCGGGCTGACTTGACGAATAGAAAACAGTACCTGCAAACCGTGAGTATCTCCTCCTAACCACTTACTGTTAACTCGTTAACGATGACTTGCGTCAGGGAAGCGTCGAAATGCAGTATCGCGAGGTATAGCCTGAGCTCGAAACAGAATTCATTAAACCAGTGACTGACGAATAATATGCAGATGTACGACGACGCAATGCAGGCCATCCACACCAGTCTCCTCGGCACCTCCAAAACCAAGAAACTCACATTCACGCTCGAACTCCACCCCAAAAGGAATGGATATAACGGGCAAAGGTGCTTCTCACCACTCTCTGATTCGACTGGTTAATCTCAAGCTTTCAACAGAACCTGGGTTCGCGCTCTCAAACAAGACCACCTAGTCTGCTTCCTCGGCGGCTCGCTCATGCTCGGCGCCACCACCGCCGGGGCGCGGCTCTCCCCCTCAGCCGTCTCGGTGCCGCCGAAGATGAGCGATTTCACGCCGGTGGGGCAGCGGGATTGGATGACGGGGGTGAATTTGGTGGAGACGTGCGTGGATACGTATCGCACGGCGAGCGGGCTGGCGCCGGAGATCGTGCATTTCAGAGAGGATATCGACGCGGGGGTGGGGGATTGGTATATCAAAGGGGCGAGGTGAGTGGTTCCGCTGTTGGTTGAGGTTTGTTGCTGAGTCGTGTTTTTGTGTCTACGTATATAGACCGCGAGGAGAGGTCCCGGTTTATGATGCGCGATATATTCTGCGGTGCGTTCCTCTGTCTGCGATCCTTCATCCTCGAACTGGCTGCCGACTCATTCGACGTGTAGTCCGGAAACGGTGGAATCTCTATTCATCGCATACCGCCTAACAGGCCACCCGAAGTACCGCGAATACGGATGGGACATCTTCCAGGCTATCGAGAAACATTGTCGAGTCCCTAGTGGCGGGTACGCTAGCGTGCTCAATGTGGAGGAGGTGCCGGTTCAGTGGGAGGATAAGATGGAGACGTTTTTAATGGTGTGTCCTCGGAATCATTTTTCTATCAATAATGCTGATCGTGAACGATACTCCAGAGCGAGACACTCAAGTATCTATTCTTGCTGTTCTCGGACGATACCGTGTTACCGTTGAACGAATATGTGTTCAATACTGAGGTATATTGTCCTCCAGTGATTGTGTTGTGCGGCGAATGCTGACGAGGAATTCGACAGGCGCATCCTCTCCCGATATTCAACCCGTTTGACTCTACTTCGAAATTTGGATCTCTGTAATCCATCAGGTTCTGGTGGCGGCGCTTCAAGACAAAGATAATTTATTGTATTGCTTTCATCTGTAATGGACGTATATGTTCTCTAGCATTTCGCCAAGCACGCGAGCCGCGCGACCAGTCGTCTACCCAAGCATTCGACAATTTCCTTTAGTACAGTACCACCGCTAACGGTATTCCGCTCGTCTAATCGTGATTGACAAGCACTGAACTGTCAGTGGCTCACAATACAGAGAAGCGCGCCGGCGAAGAAAACGCGAGTCCAGCGGCAGTGACTCTGACTCGGAGTCTGAGCAAAAAATTACGGTAGTCACGAGACCGTGTCTTGCCTATCACCAAACACTGTCAATAATTACGGCATTTCGCGTGCTTTTCTCCTCCTTTCATCACGAAAAATTTCACGAAGTCGCACTGTGTCCTCTGAACTTGGAAATGGACGAAATGGAGAAGGCAATGTTCAACATGATGATACAGTCGTCCTTGACTCAGTGCGTCACTCAACTTCACCGCTTGCCAGTCGTAATCTGCGTCATTGCTCTAACACTCGGACAGTCGCGAAAACGACAAACTCTTCGACGAGGGTAAGATTACGGCGGCCAAGGCTGGGTATCTGCGCTCGGCGGGTAAAATTGCCGGCGTGTGCGCCACCATTCCCGCCGTTGCGGAGAAAACAGGCGGCGGGGTACAATACGACGTCTATCTCAAACTTAACCCGTTGGAGCAGATGAATCTTATGGGATGCTATCTGGGTTTGGCGAAATGCTGCTTGGTTGAAAATGATCTTGAAATGGTCGGTCATTTCTTGCGAACATCTGTGTGTATGGCTCACAATGCTCAGGCTCTCGCGTGGTGCGAGGATATAGCCTCTTTGTATCGATGCACGTATCATATGTCCGAGTTTCCTTTATACGGTGTGTTTTCAACATAGAGCAAAAGGTCTAATGTGGACCTCCATTGGATAGATTGGAAGAACTGGCATCTCAACATCCCCGAGATGACGTTCCTCAAATCCGCCGGAATGTGTCTTGCTTCCGAAATCTTCAAAGATTTAGGCAACTCTGCGACAGCTGCGACTCGTCGATGGGTCGCCACCTCCTCAACCATTGACCTCGACACCCACAAAACCCCTGCTCTGAAAAAACTTCTCGACATCGGCATTGCATCAAAACTTCTCGAGTCCCGTCATCCCGATCCACAGACGACGCTCACATTGCGTGTTACTGTTCCCGCCCTGCAAGTTCAAGGCTCGTGGACCCGGCTCCAAGTCAAGACTCCCGGCGGCTTCACTGAAGGACGTCAGGCGTTTGCCAGCATAATTTGGAACGGCAAGTATTTTCCTTTTTGACTCAATTTGTAGCTAAACACCGTCATTCAGGACGCCTCTATGTCTCCGGCGGAAGAAAATCAGAACAAGGACCCTATTACCGCGACATCTGGACACTCGATCTCGCAAAGCTGGACGCATGGCGCAAACTCCCTGACTATCCTGTCCCGCTCACCACGACTGGCAATTTCTTGGGCTTTAACATGGTTCTCTACAAAGACACCGCGCTCCTATTCACCGGACGTCCCACCATCGACGTCTTCGATCTCAAATCCGAGACCTGGAGCTCCTTCCTCACGATCTACTCACCTACCCCAGCCGACAACGCAGCGGGCGTCGTCTCATACTGGCCCTGGCCCGGCGCCGTCTCCTTCGACTCCGCCATGCAGGTCATCGGCGACAAGATGTACGTCTTCGGCGGCGGCCACGGCTCCACCGTCATGGGCAGCAACTTGTTCATGGAGTTGAATTTGGTCACCCGCAAGTGGCGGAGACTCAGTGGTACCGTGAGGGTTACGCAGAACGGCGATTATAGCTGCCCGGGACCGCGCAAGACCGCGGCGAGCTGGGTAAGCGGAAGCGGCGACATGACGCGCTTTTATTTGTTGTTTGGCGTTTTTGATCGGGATGAGGCGTGGCGGCATAACGAAATTCATGGTGCGGATATCGTGTTTGGATGTAGCGATTTTTGGAGTTGGAGTGTCAAGGAGGAGAAGTGGAGGCAGGAACGCTTTGCGGGGAATCCGCCGTGTGCGCGGACTGAGATGGCGTGCGCATTTGTGAGTGACTCTTCCTTGATTCCGTCTATCGCGCGATATTCTGGCTTACATACTGCTACGTTACAAACTTTCAGAACGAAAAACTCCAAAAAGCCATCGTTTTCGGAGGTTACTGTCCCAACCTCCGCACCTGTCTCCGCAGAGCAGACGGCCGCGAAGAAGAATTTCCCTACTCCTACGTCGCCGACACCTTCATCTACGACACCCTCCGACCCGCAACCGCAACCGCCGACTTCCTCGAACCCACTCGCTCCGCGCCGAGATGGAAACAAGTATTGACACCGGGGTTCCCGACCTACCGCTGCCAAGCGCACATGCAGTGCGATCCCGCGACCGGGCGTACGTACATGTTCGGCGGATGGACCAATAGCCAGTATATTCCGACGCAGAGCAAGCTCATGGCACGGACGTTTGGCGATCTCTGGGAGCTTCGCGTGAATGTGGAGGGTGGGCATTTCGAGGAGGTGGATGTAGAGGAGGAGGCCCGGGTGGCGAGGGCGGGACCGTGGCAGAGATGTTTTTCGTGTGGCGCGGCGGGGCCATGGAAAAAGTGTGGTGGTATGTGTTTTTTGTCTGATTTTCTGCGAGATCATCATCTCATTTTCGTTCTTTCCCCGTTCAATGTAGGGAGCTGTAAAGGACGCGTTTTTTTCTGCGGGATTGATTGCTTGAGGGACGGGTGGAAGCTTCATAAGACGACTCATGACTGTCGGAAGGCGTAGCTGAGTTTCAATTTCGATTGAAGATTCATTGTCTTGTCCTCGTAATCAGATATCCTCCTTGATTACTTCCAAAGTCGACGCAATGAATGACTCAGAAGGAGAAACGGAACGGCCGAATTCGTCGCTACACATCAATTGCTCATCAGCCATCACCGAGTTACCGACTTCCTGTTACCGTACACAGCTACAACCGCGCTACTCGGTGACCCGAATGTTCGGAATTCGTGTCATTCCGCCGTATCCGTGGCCAAGAACCGCTCATCTCCGCACATCTATCGCGGGTGTCAACCAGGGAAGATTCCGAACAAGTTTCGAACGTGCGTGTCATTGAGTGTACTGCTTTTTGACCTACTGATTGTGCGTTCACAGTTTTGTTTTTTCTGTCTTTTTCGAGTTCACCCAGTTTCGGTTGTACTCGATTTTCCTTATCTGAGCACGACAGCTTCAATGAAGGTTTCACATAATGGTTTGCAGGGTCATCTCCATGGCTCCAACAAAAGCGATGAAGTTCGCCGCTCTAGACCGTCTTGGCGAAATATATACGGCGATGCCCAGCCTCCAACTACCTCCCCAAGACTTTGTCAAGACTTTTCACCAAGAGAATCTGGATCTGGGTCATTCTGGCTCCTGCTTATTGCCGAACGCATTCGACTTGTCCTCCAAGCCAGATATAAATCGCCCAGCGCTGAAAACATCTCTGCATGAACGTCTAGGAACGTCCTTCGCAGGAGCGCCCGAGTCGGGCAGACAGCGGGGACGACTTGTTTCGTGCGTCGCCAGCCAATCACAATCACGTTTCAATCCTAGTAACCGAAGACTTGGCTCTTCTGCCAAGAGAGCAATTTAAACATCGCCATAAAGTCCCATGCTAACGAATTTTATTGCGGTTCGTTCATTCCCTCCTAGTCGTTCTGCTTTCCTCCCAGCACCTTCTTTTTTGCTTCCTACCCCTTCGACTTCCCCACCATGTTCACCTTATCTCTTGCCCTCGTTCTGGCGACGTCGGCTCTCTCTGTTTCCGCGAACTGCATGCACGGCACGACGTTTTTTCCTCGCGAGGAGGGTGGTGAAGTGAAGGTCGGAAAATTCGGCTACTCTGGATTGCAGGGCCCATTGAACTGGGCCGCTCTCGATCCCGCCAACTCTGCTTGCCGCAGCAGCAATGTCCAGTCCCCCATTGTGATTGACGACTCCATCCCGAGAGCGAAGTCCGCGCCGAAGGTGGAGATTGCCACAGTCGAAGAGGCCGAATTTGAGAACCTGGGCACTACTCTGGAAGTAGTCGTCAAGGGAAAGACGACGTTCGAGGGGAAGGAGTTCGAGCTGCAGCAGTTCCACCACCACACTCCGAGCGAGCATCGTATCAACGATGAATACTTCCCGCTTGAGATCCACATGGTCCACCAGGCTGCCGGTGCGTCTTTCTCCTCATCGTTAGCTCAATTCTGGCGACTCATCGTGTTTCTCTTCACCATCCCTTTTTAGATGAGTCGATTGCCGTCATCGCCGTCCCCTTCCAGCTCACTGAGGACGGCTCGACGACTGAAATCCTCACTTCCGTCATCGAGAACCTCGACAAGATCAAGGAGCCCGGAACCCGCACCAACACCGGGAAGCTCGACTTCGCTCCGCTCATCGACGCCATCCAGAAGGGGCCGCTGTTCCAGTACACGGGTTCGCTCACCACCCCGCCTTGCGCCGAGGGTTTGACCTTCCTCGTCCTCGAGAAGCCTCTCCCGATCAACGTCAAGACGTTCAACGCGCTCAAGTCCGTGATCAAGTTCAACGCGCGTTATTCGCAGAACAAACTCGGCGAGACCAACCTTCTCTCAGTCGCCTCCCAGTTCGCGGCGCAGCAGGATGGTGAGTGATGCATTCTATTTTAGTCGGGTGGAGGTCTAATCAGCCGCTTCAGGATGCTCGACGTGGAAGGTTGAGCCTGGCGCTGAGGTGAAAATCAGCATGGAGAAGGTCGTCAACCACTGCACCGGTGTCTGCAAGGACAAGATGAACCACAAGTGGTAGATGGTGGACTGACTGGTGCTCGTATTTAGATTCATCCTTGTTGGGACTATTCTGTTATTCTATTCGTACCGGTGCTAATAGGACTACAAACGACTAAAAAAATGAGATACCCTTGTATATTTGTGTAAGCTACTTCATTGGCCAAGCATCTGCGTCAACGGAGGCAAAGGGAAATGGACTGTATCTGTACACTATCAAGCCATCGTCCAAGCGAATTCTCTTCAAGCTCGGACACAGCGTATCGTCATGTCTCAATGCGTCCAACATCATCTCCCATGTCCCTTCGCGACAACGCTCGATTCTAATCGTTCGCAACAGGGGGAAGGCGGATAAAAACCAACGCGCGCGCCTTTCATTGAATTGCTCGAACATCCCAAGCATCCGTAACTCGATCACATTCGGAAACGGTCGACGATGCGTAGTCTGCGAGTAGCGTAGACCCAGCCACCGAACGAAATCACGCCAGACCCGACTCTCCAAATCCCAATCGACTAACGCGAGGCACCGGACCAGTGGCGTATAGCGAAACAGCGCGTCGAAGAACTGGACGCAACTGTGCTCGAATTCATCATCTGGCCGGCCGCTATATGCGGCGCGAATGTTGTTGAGCATGATGTGCGTGACGGTTGAGCGGGGTATGTCTGCGGCTTTCTGAGGTCTGTACCGCTCCATGGGCGGAACGTCGAAATCCTCGAACGCGAGGCCCATCGGGCCGTCCAGGAGCCAGCGATTGAGGCGGCCGTCAGAGCCGAGCAGGTTATGAATGCTGTTGGTTCCGATCCGGATGAGTTGTGCGGAAGGGAGGCACGGGGTGGCAAGTGTTATGCCACTGAGGTGGACTCTCTCTAGCAGAGCGTGGGATTGGGGAAAGGGGAAATGGATGGGAGGGTGCGGAGCGGGACGCGTCGGCATGGGGTCCTGGGACTCCAACGAGTTGTACCAGAGAATGTGAGACTCCTCATTGCTATATCGTACCCGCGGGGGGCACAACACCTCGATATCAAGCGATCGGAGCACGGGAAACGTCTCCCGGAAGAACTTTCCTATAATCTCTTGCCACCACTTGTACGACGCGCGGATATAGAGGCTGTGAATGCGTGGGAGGTGGAGGCGAACGACGATGAGCAGCCGGCGGAGCTGCTGTAGATCCTGTGCTTTGGGTGTCTCGGTGAAGTCCAGCGACACACCAATGTGTCGCGTCCCCGAGCGTCTGAGAAGTTGGACTACGGTGTCTACGTGCAGAACGTCGCGGGTGCACAGTCCGCGTGCAACGCCAATCCAGAGGGTGGAGTCGCTGAGAGCGGCGTAGTGCCACTGCTGGCAGACATGCGAGACGGCGAGTGCTTTCTTGGGAGACATCAACGCGCCGGATGCCACCGTGAATAGGAAGATTTCGGAGAGAACTTCATAAGGGAAAGTTTGAAGGAGGGTGGCAGACATGGTAACCAATCTGAGTTTGAGGAGTATTCTCGCCGGGAGAGTACTTGAGTAGGTTGATGAGGAGAGAGAAGATGAAGAGAGCTGAGTGTACGGTACCCATGCTTTATACGGGCAAACAAGGTGGCTGCCCATTGTTGTCACGTGGGCGCGAACGCCAACACGTGAATTGCCGAGCCCTAGGAAATGTCGAAAGAATCAGTACTGTGCTGCTCGTGAGGGTTGTGGAAAAGTACACTTTATGTCGTGTTAAGCAGAAGGACGTAAGATTTTAATAGACTTGCCATGTATCTTTAACCCGGCCCTCCGTGGAATACTTAGCGTATCAGTGAGGCGAACACCAAACATCCTCAGCCTTGTCATAATGAAAAGAGGGCAGGAATTTGAGTTACAGATCCAATCGCTATAATACAAACGTCGTCTCGCGATGCACAAGCTGCGTGCTCCCTACATCAAGATCCAGCGACACAATCTCTTCTTCATTACTCGGCATTTCTCGCCGCTTTTCGTCTGCCTGCCTTACGTGCAGGATTATGCGGCATGAGAGGGCGGCGTGTAAGACCCGTACGAGGCTTTTGCATCCCTCAGTAGGCGGTCGGAACTTGGTCAAGTGTGAGTCGGACATACCCGTTTAACAGATCTTGAGAGTGCGCCCGAAGGATTTTATTTGATTAGATGGGCAAAGGGTGAGCGAGGCGGTACGTACTGGTCCAGCAATCAGTGTTATGAGGTTCGCTATCGACCAGCCTGATGCGAAATCGAGTCAAGTCAGTGGCGACGAGGAGAAGTGAAATGACGAACCGCTTAGAAATACAAAGTACATGATACCGTCGACGTAGAGTGTCACGATGAGGGGATTGCGCGAGTGACGGTATGTTTTGAGCCCGACCCACAGTGTGTAGGTCATTAGCACTACATAATACAGATGGATCAGCAAGACGACAGAAAGACAGAGAGGGAGGACGCACGGAGTTCGTTTAGAACGAGTATGATAAACGGGATTCCGACGAGGATGAAGGTTCCGCCAGCCAGGTCGCACCCTTGGAGGTTGAGGGGTGTGATAGCATCTATGCGATGTGATGTATGTAGTGAGGTTTGCGTCGACGGATCAGTGGTTATGACTTGCATTTTGAGCTGCGTATGAAAAGCGAGAGGGTCACCAGAGATGTCGTGACCCCGACCTATCCAAGTATGAATCGGCGGAGGGATAAAGATGAGCTGAGTTGCTTACCGCCCACACGCTGCCAAAGATACGGAGGATGCGAGCGTTTTGGCCGCTCACGGCATATGTGCGCAAAACTAGGATTGCTGGATCGATGGCGAAGTGAGGTTGGTTCGTGAAGGGAGCGATGGGGAAACGCACCTTCCGCCAATGAAATACCACTAAGCCGTGCGACTGCGTAGAGTTCAGTCGTTGCGGATAAAGAGACTTCTCAGGCTCACTGATAAGAGCAGAATTAACGATCTTGCACGCCTTGAGATACATAACTATGTGAGCGAATGGCTGCTTCAGTATTTCGCTGCTCACCGTCAGACTAGGATTTACAGAAAATATATCTGTGTCACTTTGAGCACGGTTCGAAGCACGAGTAAGTTATTCAAATAGTGCGTACAATAGAGCGAGATTGGGACCTCGGCGAATGGGAGATATCTCGATAACATAAATAGGATCTTTGATATCGACCATCGGCGTGGCCAAACGAGGGTGATCTATACACGACCACATGAGACGAGTAGAAGCGCCAGTTGGTAGTGCGAAATTTTCCTGACCTCCAAATTTAGCGTCAAGAGATAGTCAAAGACCTGCGACGGTATGTCAGAAGATTGTTGGAGGTATTCAACGATACAGTACTTACGAGTAGCGCGATGCTTGCAACTGAGATTTCAAAGGCTGAGATATTGACACTAAACAAACACAGTCCCAGCCACCTACCCCCGGCATACTAAATTTTAGCTGCGTGAGATACTTGAGCCGAAGGAAATGGGGGATGGATGGCGGACCTTGACTAGCTGCAGATTTGAGGCAGCCGCAGCGACTGCATCGTCCGAGACTTCCCCCGCCATAATGGCGGATACGGCGCGCGGAGCGCTGCCGTCGCTTTGGGGTGAAGAGGAGGATGCGGGTGTCGAGGACAAGGGAGAAGACTTACGTACAAATTACGTATGCGTGCTTCCAAATGCTCATCCGTCAATTTCGCTTGCTCTGAGTCGTACGACAATTTTTACACAGTTCAACTTGAGTTCAACATCACAATGCTAATTCAAGATCTCCGAGTCTGTGGCCCCCACACAATTTTCAGCACTGATGCCATGCAAGCAAGCGCTCACAACGAGAAGAAAACTGTTATGGAGCTGCCTTGACAGCACCCCTGTGATAATAATCTCGAGATCTTCTCATCGAACATTCGGCGTCGGTTGCAGTCAGAAATTGAACAATAATAATAATAATAATAAGGCAAGGGCCTACGAGGGGTACCGCCTACTCATACCCCTGAACGGCAGCGACCTGACCCTCAAGGAGCCCTCTACCGGCGCCCAGGGAATACAAGCTATACCTGCAAATACAAAAAATAAAACCTGTAAAATCTAAATGGAACAAGGTTTCAAGCTTTAAGCTTCAAGAACCGTAGCAGTTTCACCCAGCGTCCCTCATTTTCATTTTCATTTTTAGGAGCGTTGAAGGACACCTAACTATGATGAATACAAGTCGTATCTTTTATGGGAAAGAGTGAGGGGGCTACCAACAAATTGGATGAGCGGTACAGCTGTGGAAATGCCAAGTTTACAAAGAGTGACTTACCATGCATGGATACATGAATTTCAACTCTTCAGGTACTGACCGTGTTCAAACTGTGTTCGTTCCTTTTGTGGCGCTGTCACTGATGCCCGTTCGATTTTCAGATGCCAATGTTTGTGTCAATTAGCGAGCGTAAGCTTCCAGAGCATGCGTTCTAGAAAACCTCGCGTGATTGTTGATTCACCGCCAGCCAGGCTGAGGCTGAGGCTGAGCCAACCGCCAGCGATCAACCCGGCGGTGGCTGGCTATCGTACGTTTTCGGTAAACTCGTTGCCGAACGCCGGAACAGTTGAGTTCCCACGGTTCAAATTGACGAATTTCCAACCAACTGTACTTTCGTGCCGAGAACCATCCCCTGACAAGAAATTGCGGATAAGAACATGCCTACAAGTCGGTGTACTTGTAACTTCTTGTAGCCGTGGCTATCCAGCGCGAACATATCGTGCACTGCTTCAGCACCGCCTCGTGTGTATATAACTGAAACGCCCCAATCACGAAAGGTAGACATACAACTATGCTAGTCCCCTCGGAGCCTCTCAAAATCTCATCGCTCCCCAATGAGATTCTCGCTGCCATTCTAAAATTTGTATCGGACGCCCCAATACACACACGAAGTCGCCTCCCCCCCTTCCCCATCTCCGCCACTCAGATCAGTCGGCGATTCCGCGAATTAACACTCGCATCTTCGGAGTTATGGACGCAAATCCACGTGTCTCACCGTTCGCGCTCCCTTGCCTGGGCCGCACAGTTTCTGAAGCGCTCCGGAACGCGGCCGCTGGACATCAGTGTCAATCTCAGGCCCTACCTTCTTGAAAGCGAATACCATGTCGGCGCATCGCATAGACAGATGGAACACATTCTCGCGCTGATAGGACCGTCTTTGCATCGCTGGAACACGTTCTCCCTCCATGCAAGGTGGATCCATCAAGCTCAGAAATTCTGCGAATATATTCTGGCCAATCGTGGGGCGTTCACGGCAGACCTTCATTCCATACACATTTCGATCCTCGAGGTGCATTTACGGGATAAGGTGCCTTGGTTAACAGACGTCTTCAGCCTCGCTCAATCCGTCCGGTCCCTCCGAGTGCACTCTAGCCTCTACCTCCAACATCTCTCCGCCTTTCGATGCGTTCACCGTCTGGATCTTGATTTATCAGGCGATTACCGGCGAACAGAATTATCCCAACTCCTGAACCCATCTTCCTCCGTGACGACCCTCATTCTCCGGAACTTCCCTCCCTTTCCGGTTCCCCCAATCCTTCGAAACCACTTGATCGACGCACCCACCATAACGTCCCTCGCCGTCAGCTTCAGCTCCCCGTTTGCCTGTGACATGTGGACGCAAAAAGTCTGTGCAGGTCTTCACGCGTTCACGCAGACGTTTGCATTGCCAAATCTTGAAACCCTGGAAATCATTGGTAATTTCTGTGGACCCGAAACGAAAGACTCAGAGACCGATTCGTGGCCTCCGCCTTTCCCTCGTCTCCACACCCTCCGTTTGAGAGAATCCGCGCTCAATTCAAGCGGTGTTTCCCTCCTACGCTCTATTTGTCAGGATATCAGTGCGTTGGAGTTGATACACACCACGGGAAACGAGCATCTCGCTGTTAAAGACAGTGAAGCGCTATGGCCAGGGCTTGAATCCCTCACCATCGATGCAGGATGGACGACTCAAGCACACTGGCTGCCGGGGTTTCTCGCCGTGCATCCTTCCATCACCACCCTCACCATCCCTCCCCGTCTCCGACATCCTGGGATTCCAATACCCTCGGCCATCGAAGTCCGCATTATTCTCAACGGAGCCTCGCCTCCAAATCTCTGCGACGACAGCCTCAGCCGCGCGTATTTCTTCGCAGCCGATAACGCGCCGAAGGAGGACATGGATTTTTACGGCGAGGAGGATTGGCGGTACTGTTCGCATTGTCGGGAAGAGAAAACGCATTGTTTGTGCGCGAGGGCACCAGATATGGAAGCAGAACGAAGAGACGGCCTCATTTTTGAGCGATTCAAGAGGGGGAGCGAATGGGTCAGGATCAAGGGACGGTTTCGGCAGTTGAGGAAGGACAAGAATCGGAAGACGAAGACGAAGAGGGGAATATTAATGTCGAGTAGCAAACGGAGTCGGACGAAGCAAGACCGTGACGAGTGGGATATGCCAGTGGAAGAGGATTTTTGTTTTGCATAGTTGTATCCGAAACGAACTTATTGGAGTGCGTGCTCGTGATCAACGGAGGAAAGATCCGCGCTTGGGAAATGTGATCAACCAGCTTATGAATAGCCGTATGAACGGGATTGATCAAGCGCACCGAAAAGGCAAAAATGAATTGTGTCCGAGTCGGTCCCGATATTTGGTGACTCTGGTTCAGTAAAATCAGGAACCAAGACGTGGAATGGACTGAGTTCGGACCCCAAACACACCTGTGAGCGCTGTGAGCAAGAAGGTTTCTTCGATCTGGCTCGCGTGGACCTGTTGTTTGGAGATCAAGGCTCGAGGGCTAACTTTGTCTGCACTCGAACGGGCTCGCCAAGGCATCCGAGTTGCGAAGGCCAAGTACCTGCTTTCGACCTTACAACAACAGCGCACCTGCATCCCTTCGTGCCCGACAGAGCACCGATTTCTAAACATAGCTTTCCACGGGTGAATCATCTCTATTGAATCATCAGTAATCGCTCAGTCATCTCCCGCGCGCACACGTGACGTAGCCTGCCCCAACTTCGCCTATCCGAATCGTCAAGTCAGAACCGTTCAAAAGTGCGACGAAAACCAGGAAAAACAAACGCCAAACCAACCCATCTTTCCCATCTTTCCCACCAACTTGAACAGACACCCTCTCCAACAGCATGACCGTCTCGAAACTCGCCACCGCACCCCTCGCCGTCATCGTCGGCATCACAGGCAAGCAAGGCGGGAGCGTTGCCCGCGCTTTGATCGCCTCCGAGAGACCATACCGCCTGCGCGGGCTGAGTCGCGACGTCACCAAGTCCGTTGCGCAGGAGTTTTCGAAGCAAGGGGTGGAATTGGTCAATGTGACGCTTTCGGTGGACAAACCAGAGGACGCATATAAGGCGTTTGCGGGGGCGGATATCGCTTTCGTGCGTTATTCCTTTGTTATGTTCTTGTTCTTGTTCGAAGTTTCCGCTGATGCCGTGAGTGTTTCGACGACGACGCAGACCATGACGAACTGGAACGAATATCTTGACAAAGAAAAGGTTTGAGTTGATTCAACTTCCCTTGACGTTGCTCACCGACAAACGTATGATCCATCCATCCAGGAAATCGTCGTCGGAAAGCTCCTCATCGACGCCGCCAAAGCAGCCAACGTCAAAATGCTCATCTGGTCGTCCCTCCCCTCCCACACCGAACTCTCGCAAGGCCGCTTCCCTCTCGCCCAGTTCACAGACTCCAAAGCCGCCGTCGAAGCCTACGCGCGCGCCTCGGGCGTCCCGCTCGCCGTCGCCATGCCGGGGTTCTGGTCCGGCAACGTCGCCGGCGGCGCGTTTTACGCGCTAAAGCCTCAGGGAGATGGGAGCTACACGTTCGAGATGCCGTTCCCTGGCTCCACCCGGGTCCCGCTGAGCGATACGGCGCATGATTTTGGGTTGTATGTGCAGGCGCAGATTGAGAGGAAGGAGCTAGGGGTGGGGTCGGAGGTTAGGGCGGGGACGATGATTTCGATGGATGAGATTGTGCGGGAGTTTGCGAGAGGTGAGTGCTTTGGACAGTGTAGAGTGGGAGAGTACTCACCGCCGAGACTGTTCGTAGTTTCGGGCAAGACCATCGTGTATAGAGAGGTCGAGCTCGACGCTTGGCTTGAAGCATTTCCGCCCATCCCAATCAAAGGGATTCTTGCCCCGGCATTGGGTGATATGTACCGAACGTTCGGAGCTGTTGGGTGTACGCGGTTTTATCATTGTTTTGAATCAAGATTAACGAACGCACTGTTTTAAAGTTTTCGGCGGGAAGCTACCGACGGATCCTGAAATTCTTGCACGCAAGCCACGCACTTGGAAGGAAATTGCGGAGTTGATTCCGAAGGAAGCGCTTCCCGCTTGATTTTTAAATCCAATCAGTTGCCGTTCTTCTTTGTATACGGCAGCAATCCAAGGGCGCCTTAGATTGAAAGCAGATGAAGGGTGTCGCAATTGCTTGATTGTCCTGTAAATGATTAGCAAATTCAATGGCAGTCGAAGCAGTGTAAAGCATTTTGTAGCGACGCTTTCTTTTCTTTGAGTCGAGCTTGTGCGGGAGTCGTGCCTCGCAGCGCCCTCGCTCGAATGGAAGCATTTCAGGTAATTAAGTTTTCTTTCACATAGATCATTGCGAGCTTTGACTGAGCTTTGGGCGGGATACTTATCTGGCAAAAGAGATGTTGAGGTGACAAAACTTGCGAAGGTTTTGACGTCTTGAGCTTCACTGTACATGGCAGATCATGGTGGTTCGGAACAAGAGGCGGTTATACACATCAAAAGCAAAGTGATGAAGGCTTGGCCCTTGATCTCAAACAAAGGCAAGCTCCCCCTTTGTTTCTCACCACCACTGCCACAAACTGACTGCCACTCCGAAATATTCGCTCGCTACCATCATAATCGGTCGGACTCGAAACTTGCAAATGGCATTCTACTTCAGGAACAACACTGCCTATCCTCCGTCTTGCGCGTTGCGGGTCGCGGCTCAATGAAAAAAGGACACCGACGCAACGGGGACATGTGGATCAACGTCAAGCGCTCATGGGGAGGATTCTCGCGTGGCGCCGATTTCAACGAGAATCTCACAATCGGAGAATTTGTCGACCGAGTCGTCCGTGCGTTAACTCATTTCAAATGTGCCACTTTTGCAGATGTATTCAAGTTTACTCGCCATCCATGTCACAGGCGACGTGTCGACTGAAGAGGGCTTCCAGGACTTTCAAGAGGGGTGGTATGTTGAGGTTCAATCATTCAGGAAGGCTCTGGACGCCGACGAGCATACCGAGATGCTGAAGGAGAGATTCGATGGCGGGGAGACGGTTCATGCTAAGGTGATTATTGGATTTCGGTTGTATTTTTTAAATTTGTCTAGAGTATGGAGGAGCTCATCGTGACGTACCAGGTGTTCAATGAGTATGGTCAAGCTTTGACGTTTACGTTTGGGTTGGGCTGGCATTAGAGGTGACGATGACTCAGACCAGAATCACACAAGGAGCGATCTATGGCGCCAACTCCGTATGTAGACATCTAACATTGTATTCATATAGCGTGGACACCATCTACCTAACGAAACAGATGCTATCACGGATATAATTGTAAACTACTCAAGGCTCCGCCTATCGCCAGCAACTATCCACCCCTTGAAGCCCGATAGTAGTGCAATGGAGCTAGGGATAACTAGCTCGGCCTTCTCCATGACCACAACCTGCTACTCCCCGCTTCGCTCAGGATTAGAGCCTACTAACTTCCGATGGCTCGCAGTACTTAGCCTCAAGCCAGCCGTGATGTATCTCTCGCGAAAGTAAGTGGGTCGCTACCAGCTACGTCTGTTAGCTGACCATCGCAAACTACTTAGGCAGCGCTTGTAGCGTCATTCTTCTGCACCTGCGTCTTGTAAACATCCATTCACCGCAGACTTCGCCGTTCTAACCCGATTTTTCGTCTACCAACAGTTAATCGAAGAAATGAAAATATCCCCACCTCTTGACCCGGTGCCATCGCTGCGGTGTATAAAAGCCAGTGCGCTCTGGTTCTTTCTTCAGTGTATAACTTACGCAGGTGTTCACTTTTCACAGAGCATGGCCACTTTCAACGGTCTCTGTGCGTGATAGCTCTTTCTATGGAGCATCTTCCATCATGCTCGCGCTATAACCTTCGTGCTACTAGATACAATCACCAACGTGCTGTCTCAAACGAGACTCGATCTCGCAAATGGTTGAATGTTTCAACTTCTTGATCGTGAAAAAAATTCTTACGGAAAGATGTTGGAAATTCATAGGAAAGAAAGCCGACGGTAAACACATTGCTTGGATTGACACGATCAGGATGCACTTGGCTAATACAGCTTCACAATAGGAAGTAAAGTAATTGCCTGGGCCCCACATCAGCCTTCCGACGGCAAGGCCTACGGGAACCAAGTCTGGGAGATCCGGCCCTCGAAGAATGAGGGCTGCTATAGCATCGTCAACGCGAAGACCGGCACGTACCTCGAAGCCGTCGGGGGTCTGGACGGTGCGAAATCGGCTTGTTTCTCTGGCGGATTCGATTTGCGAGCTCACAGCGACCATAATAAAAACAGCCGACGGCGAGGGCATAGACGGAGTCCAGGTCACCTGCTCGAAGGCGGGTGAGGACACGCCCTCCTATCAGGAATGGAACATCTTCGCAGACCCTACGGGTCAATCTGTGGGAAGCTATGCGTGAGCCTTCGTTCCACGGGATATTCTAGCTATTTGTGTGTTCTTACTTGACGGATCCCAGGATCGGCAACGTCGGTACGAGACGTGAGTCGTACACTAACTGGCTTGACTCCTTGCTACTGAAACTTGACTAAAACCGCAAAATAAAAGTGTTGATGGACGTGGAGGGCGGGTGAGCGAAACAAATTTTTATGTGATGTGACGTGTCTCGGACTCACCATCTCAGATCGCCCACCAATGGCACCAAGATTCAGATTCATTGTGCTGTTGAGCTGATTGGCACTATCACAGAGCTGTTTTGGATCATAGAGCCAGCTGAATACTCTAAACCCGGCGCCCAGACTGCTGAGGCCACGATGCCAGCCGATACAGAGGTCAGCCAGAATGCCGCGTGATGGAATTCTAGGAAAGTACTAGGGCGGACAGATATGGAGAAGAATTGTTCATTGAATTGTTAGAATCATTTGCGTGGTGCCTGTTTAAACTTATGGTAATCGGTCAGGATCCTTCCTTTGAGGATGACTCGAATGTGGCCAGCGAGGATTGGGTCACTCTGCAACAATGCAAGGATTTCGCGAACGGAAAGAGATGTTGCCAATGACGGAAGAGATCATTTTAGCGAAAGAAAATCCGTTCTAATTATTACCAGTAGAGTGGAACCTCGCGAGTGGTGAGTGTGATTTGCGTAACGCTGGTTGAAAACTTTGAGCAATGAAGTGATGTTAAATCCCAGATCTTCGTCACGGTCCGGAGGGTAGAGAATGTACCTGTCTTCGTCTGTGACCATATTATGGTTTCAGCGCTCGCGCGCCAGCCGAAAATGCAGGCAGCGTGATAGTGCTTGTAGCGGGGCTCGTCGATGCGGGCAATGTAGGCTGAGTGTTGGATGTCGCAAGGCTGGACATCCGGGTTCCGAGAGCTACTACCAAGCTGCTAAGTAGTAGCCACATACGCAGCCGCTGCAGACAAGCTGCAGATTATTTTCAAGTTGCGCCACAAGACTCAGCGCTGATTTAGACGACCGAGTTGACTTGCAGCCTTGTAGAAGTCCAGAGGTGGAAGGGAAGGAAAAGGGACCATTTGGGAAGCACGAGATTGACGGGCACAGCCCCAGCTCAAACTGCGATCCGAATTCATGCCGTCCCTTAGGCGTGACTCATGAGCAAATTGATTGCTACGTTACTTGTCCCTCCGACTAAAAAAGCGTGGAGAGAAAGGTCTGCAGTACTTCTTCCTCTCTAGGGGATGCTGATCCGTTGTGTAGCGCTAGAACGAGCCCTGAATGGTCATGCACCGTACTTGGCCCGCAACTCCCATGTCCCAACACCATCTCAGGCTGCATGCTGGCGTCGTGAGTCCGTCCTCTGAGATTCTGAGGCTGCAAATGCATCTATGTACTCAGGCTCATCTCGCTGTCAACTTTTTCAAAACCTTGGCAGGACTCCGAGTGTCAAATGAATCAACTTTTTTGTTACAATTGCAAGAGCTCAGGCTGTCTCTTCGTGTGCTACTCTTCACTCCTCGGCTGCAGTACGGTACTACCTTTTCTCCCCAATTACGGCGTGGTGCACTTGCAAGACCTGGAAACGATACATATGCCACAGCGAAATTCACGGCATGAAAGCGTCAGATCGGCTACTGGCGCCGCGAACGACTGTCAGGGCGTGGAATTATGAGGTCGTAAATGGTTAGTTGTTTCTGAGAGAGTGGGATTTGGAATCTGGTCGCCGCCTTCTGACGCTTCAAGAATCAAGAACTCTGCGATGATTGGATTGATTACACTGACCAGCTGCTCAAATTCCACACGGTACTGAGCGTAAGTATAAAGAGCGGCAGGAGAACGTCTACCAGATACTTGCGAAATCCCCACCCAACTTCTCAATGTCAATGTCTCAGCCAAGCTTTTCCGAGGCTGACAAAGGCAACATCGATCGAATTCTGGTACGAGATAACATTCTCTCCTTCTGTTTCTGACTCACGATCTACAAAGATCGATGCGGGGTCGAGAAAGGCGACTCCTGCACTCTTCTTCGGCGTCACTAATTGTGAAGGCCCGATTTACATGCGAGCAGTAGGCAATCACGTCGTCGATGACCCAGCAAGCGGCCAGGTCAACGAAGATACGTTATTTTGGTTGTGCAGTATGGCGAAGTTGATCACCACAGTGCGTCTCAGTGCTTTAAATCAACCCTATCCCGTTGCAATTCATCAATCCGAATTTAAATGTCAGATCGCCGCCCTCCAACTCATCGAGCAAAACCTCATCACCCTCGATACGCCCGTCGACTCCATCCTCCCCGGGCTCGCGAACCCCGTCATAGTCACCTCGCACGACGACCGCGGATACCCCGCAACGACCACCCCTGCGAAAGGCAAAATTCTGTTCGGTCAGCTGTTGAACCATTCGAGCGGATTGGATTTGGGGGTGGATGGGAAGACGTTTGCTAGTGGTCCGCTGCAGCGTAAGTCAACGAGTTCAGGCTAAATTGATTCAGTTTCCCTGACATTACTGAATCTTGAAGCGACACACCCGCTTCATTGGCATAAATTCGAAGAAGGGGAGGGAGGGGCGAAGTTTTTGGAGATCCTCAAGGTGGGTCGAATTCGTGTCTTTCCTAACATTGTACTGAACATCACTGCGGAAAGGGCCTACTCCCTGGGGTCCCATTGCTTTTCGAGCCGGGTACATCCTGTACGCAGCCAATTCGCCTCGCAAGATAAAACTCTGATTCTAATGCTTCTCATATTCAGTCGCCTACGGCTGGTCAATAGACTGCGTCGGCTTCATCGTAGAGCGACTCTCCGGCAAATCGTTAGAGCAGTATCAGTGCGTTGCCTGCTCGCTCGCTGCCCGCTCGTGTAAAGCCATCGATATAAAACTTACTTAACAAACCTGACTTAGCCAAGACCACATCTTTTCGCCTCTAGGAATCGAGTCCCTCTCCTTCTATCTCACCCCAGAAATGAAGGAACGACTGCTCTCGCTAGCTCATCGAACGAAGAGCGGGGAGTTGGAGCCCTGGACTGGGTTTGTGTTCGACAAGGATTCTACTCAACGTGAGTCTCCGCTGCATGATCAAGTGTCCACCTGCCCCGGCTAAGTGTGTTGAACATTGACCTCACAGCGGCGTTGGGGGGTACAGGCATATACGGCTCTCT
Organism: Favolaschia claudopus; assembly: GCA_037176885.1. NCBI lineage: Eukaryota > Fungi > Basidiomycota > Agaricomycetes > Agaricales > Mycenaceae > Favolaschia > Favolaschia claudopus. Next base: position 432,026 of record JAWWNJ010000015.1, read on the forward strand.
GAAAGACTATTTATCCATATTGAGGCATTTACTCCAAATTAAAGGCACAGTATTGTTTCTCATAGAGCATCTTCTTCAACGTTAACAAACCACTATACAGCTGGAACCGTGATGACGGACGCCATCCTCTCCCGAGCGTCCGTCGAGAGCATGTTCTCTCCATCACTCACACCTACCGGCGCAATCGAAGCTTGCAAGACGTTCAAAATTTTCCTGCCGCATCTCGCTGTTCCTCCGGCCGAAGGGCAATTCGGGAACGGGCTGTTTGTGAATACGGAGGATGTTCCGGGGCGGAGGAGGAAGGGGACGGGGGCATGTAAGCTATCTTTCTTCATCTTCTTTGCTTCCATGATTCGATGATCATGACGCAGGGTGCGGTTGGGCGGGAACGAATTTCTTCATCGACCCAACAACCGGGATAGCTGCGGTATTGGGTACGCAGATATTGCCTACCGGGGACTCGGCGTATGATATGATAAGAGATGAGCTTGAAGTGGCGTTATATGCGGCGCTCAAGGAATCCGATTGAATTCGCTAACTGACTCGGTAATTGGAAGTTTAAATTGTCATGAACCTGAAAGGTGGCCGAAGTTGAGAGTGTCAAATACCTAGTCACGCTTCCAAATGAAATACCAAATCTTCTTTTTTTTGGTGGAAGTCCCCAAAAAGGTTTCATTGAGGTCTTGTGTTGAACTCAAGTTGAGCTTTAGTTTGGCTTAGTTTGGTGGGAACGGGATTACTAACGTCGTATGACGCTTTCGGCAACGGCCGTCGAGCCGGTAACCCGGTCACGTAAAATCCACGTGGCGTTACATTTGTGACTCGTCATCCTTTTTTGTCTTTGCCTCTTGCCTCCAGGACCTCTGATAATGCGGTCGGACCCTAGATCCCGGTTCGGACAATTTCTCTAGGATTTGGTCCAAAATGCGACATCCAGTTCGGACAATTTCTCCCCTCCTGGCGCTGGGTAGCTACATCCTGGTTCGGACAAAATGTCGGACATCAAGCAAAATTTTCCCAGGAATTCCGCCGATGCGCGCTGGAACCCGCGAAATTGAATGGGATCTGATGTCCACACGCGATTTTGACGCGTTTCGAGCTGTTTCGAGCGATTTTCGGCGATTTTTTGGGAGGTCACGCGGAAAATTACCGATTTGGGGCACTTACGTCACGACCGGCTAGATCCGGTTCGGACAATTTCTTGCTCAAACGCCCAAAATCGGTTCGGACAATTTCTCCCCATTTTCCCTTGGTCGGGATCTAGCCTTCAAAGGGATTATCAGAGGTCCTTTGCCTCCATCGCCCTCGCCGACGACGCTGTACATGGCTGATGGGCTGATTTTGAATAGTCTGCACGTTGCATACAACATCCTTCTGTGCAATGTCACCCGTACTCTGCGTCGTCGCGCGGATTCTACTCTTGGGCCGGACGACATGAATCATCAAATAGCGGAGGTGGTCCAGTTCTGCGCAGACTGCGCTGAAGCAAGTGAGGTAAAGAGAAACCATCTATTTGGTCCAACTCTTTATTAAAGATATGCTCCAGCGTCAAGGACTACTTGCTCCTGCGGATTTTTCAGGTCATACAAACCAGCATGCGAGATAGTATGCTCCAAGAACTCGGTGTTTCTTTGACCTCTCATAAAGTCTTGGGACGAATCACCGTCCGATTCTGATATTTTCCCATTCCTGACGACGTCGACGGCCGAGGCTTTCTTTCGCGAGCTATCGGAGCACTGTTCTCATCCTTACCCTTGACCATCATCCTCGCTAATCCAAGGATGAGACGCAAATAAACCTCTTACCGACTGAGTCTGGGGCAGGCTGTAATGCGGCAGAGCCATTCGAATTGTGCTCAACTAGTTAACTACTACCTCGGTGCGGAAACCGGCAGGCGCCAAATCTGAGATTCTGAGCCGAGCTGGATTCCAGATGACTGTGTTCGTACGTATCAATCCGAGCTTCAAAAGTCGATATAAAACCGCTCAACGGAGAAGCGATGACGTCTAACTCCCGTTGGTACCCAGCAATGAAGAGCCTGACCTCAAGCCTCTTCGCGATTTTGTTGTCGATTTTCTGCATTTGTTCTGTCGTCGCCCAGCCCCAGGCAACCTTTCACTCTGAAGCTGACAACCATACTCAATGGACGACATTCCCTCACCAAGTCAGGCGTGTGGCGGTCATTGGCGCTGGACCCTCTGGACTGCAAGCGGCGACGCATCTCCTGGCAGCGAACTTAACTGTCCGCCTCTTCGAACGTGCTCCAGCCCCGGGCGGTAAATGGTTCTATACGGACGACGCCCCCGTGCGAGAACAATATCCGTGCGACATATTTTTTTTCTCTCTTCTACATCTGGCATCTGACGTTGATCCCAGAGAGACCGAATCCGAGCCAATCCCAGAAAAGATTCCAGATAACTTTCCAGCTACCCAATACTACACAGAGGGAGAGGGAGCCATTAGCCTGGAGGAAAGATGGAGGGAACACTGGAATCCACGTCCAATGTGGTCCGATTTGCTAGCTAATTCGCCATCCGTACCTATCACCGCCGCTTTCTTGCCATTAGGGACTAAACCGAACTTCAGGAAGCGACTAAACTCCCAGGCATTGAGTATCCTCCTGACGCGGTATGCAGTTCTCTTTCCGGTAGATTTCTAGTATGCAAACTGACATATGCGCATCGCATCCGGACGTCCCAGCCCTACCTCATCTCCGTCCACGACGTCCAACGGAACGTCCGCGCCTACGCCTCTCTCCACGGCCTCAATACCAACGATAACCTCACGCCCGAATCCCCGCTCTTCCCCCCCATTACCTCTTACGCAACACGCGTCGAAGCAATCCGCAAGTCTCATGGCTCTGAGACGGAAACGTGGACGCTGACGCTTCGTCGCCTCTCCTGGCTGCCTGAATCGAATCGCCTCAAAGCCGAATGGTGGGAGGAGGAATTCGACGCAGTGGTGGTCGCAACGGGGTTATTCACGAAGGCGAAGATTCCTGAGATCAAGGGCATCGGGAATTGGAGTAAGGCGACGGAAGATGGCCCGGGGAAGTATAGTATTTATCATGCGCAGTCGTTTCGGAATCCGAAGCGGTATGCTGGAAAGGCAAGTCTCTTTTTGTCTCTGCGTGATACGCCAACGATGTCTGATATATTCGGGTGAAAGACCGTCCTCATCGTCGGCTCATTCATATCCGGGACGTATATCTCTCGCTCCATCGCTCCGTATGTCGACAAACTGCTTATAAGCGCTCGAGTAAGTCCAACTTGATATATTCCTCAAATACGCGCGCCGACCGTGAAATGGTATTTAGCCCAACCGCCACCACGATGCATACGGGCTCGATATCATGCTCCACATCCCACCGCAGGCGGAGATTGTACCAGAAATCTCTTCATTCGAACCACTCGAGCACGCCAGCGTTGGTATCAAGGCGGGAAACATCCAGCTAGTCAATGGGTCAGCTATTTCCGGAATCGATGAGGTGCGACTACTACTGTCTTGGTCATTTCCAGGCAAATATCTACACTGTCCAGATCATCTTCGCCACGGGCTACCACACTGAAACCTTTCTGCCCAAACTGTATTCGTCGCGCTAATTTTCCCGAATGAATTTCAGTACTGATTTCAATGTTGAACCTTCGCAGAGTCAATCCTCAGACGCTTGACAGTCTTCACTGGACGGGGCATTACATAGACGATCCGACTCTTGCTTATGCTGGAATCAGTGCGCAGAATTCCACGTTTTCAATGCCACTTATCGTTCTAACTATCTTGGAATCGGCACTTAGTGGACGACCCCTGGCGCCACGGCGACTACGTCGGACACGGCTACGCAAGCGTGTGGACGGGAAAGGCACGACTTCCAAGTCGTGAGACGATGTGGCGCGAGATGCGGAGCGGGAGGTACGAGTTTGGGATGCCGCTTGATATTTTGCTGCAAGAAGGTTAGCATATCTTTGAGAGTTGATTTTTTTTGCTGATGCCAGTCATGATTTTGAAGGTCTTCGTCGGCTCTATATTACATGGCTCAACAGCGAGTCTCTGGAATTGGGCGGAAAGCTAGTGTTTCCGCAGGCTCTTGAGTGAGTTCGCATTGCATTTGCCTTGGTTAAAGCTGTTTGTATAGGATTGAACGTGATACAGGAAGCGCGAAATGTGGACCTATTTCGTCAACTCCCATTGGGGAAAGGTCAATCTTCAATTTCTCTAAATTCCTCGTCTTGGACTCGTCTTCTCATTTCAAATTCCCTTGCTGCAGGAATACATTTCGCACCAAGATTGGGTGAATTTCGATAATCTTCCGATGAGTGAATGGCCGCGCGATGGGGATCTCTCAAGAAGGGTTGGATCGTGGCGATAAGCAGACTAGTGCACTTAGACCGCCCCTTTTTGAATTCTAGTAGACCTTTGTTCGATTAGTTCACTTTGTATCCCAAACACGATAACGGTCACGTGATGATCCATCACCCTCGCCGGAAAATGCGCGTTTACAGAGCACTGTGGCGGGGTCAACCGATACATGCTTGACTCCGGGGCGTGATGTATGCGCGATTTCAATTGGATATAAATTTACACAAGTAACCTGAGTTTGTCTATCGATTCTGTTATGAGTACTTCGTAAACACTGGCTTGATGTCTGTTGGTGTGAATATAGGCAGCGGATGTGCCTAGTACATTGCGACCCAGTCAGCATCCCCTAGATACAAACACAATTGACAGCAAGGCAAGCTTACCTCAGTATTGAAAACCACCCCTGATACGCACAAACATCAGTGCCTGTGTAGCAATTCAAAATTCGCAACCACTCACGACTCAAATCCAACACGTCCTCATCCGCAAATGTCAAGAATAAATACTTGAGCGTCTCGCTCTGGAGCGAACGTCAGTCAGCCATCCGTCGAACCTTCCTCAAAGCTACGCATAGAAGGAGCCACTCACCAAGAAAAACGTCTCCTGCTTATCCAAATGTTTCACCGGCACCTTGTCCACATCCAACACCGTCGCATACCCGCCCTCAGGCAACTTACAATGCTTCTCAATCGCGCTGAACAGGTCCCAGGCGTGCCCGCGGTACTTGGCGTCGCCGGTGAGGCGGTAGGCGAGGAAGATGGATTCCGCGATTTCGGGGCTGAAGACGACGGTCACGTCGATGTGGGGTAGAATTAGGAAGGGTATGGGGGAGTAGAGGAGAGGGAAGGAGATGAGACGCACCGTAACATGTACCGTGCGTCGTATGGCGGGTTGGAGCCTTTTCTGTTGATGTAGGTCGTCAGAGACCGTGGTAAGCGAGTGAGGCAAAACGGCGACCCACCCAGCACCCTTGATATACCAATCCCGTTCCCCGTCCTTCGCCTTCGTCTCCAGGGTCCGGAACGTCACACCCTCAGGTGATAGTCCGCTACAGAAAAGATCATGCGCATTCAACGCCAATGCAAGGCAAGGAAACGAGACACAACTCACGTCTCGGTCTTCAAGGTATCAACACACCCATCCAAAAACGCTTTCCCCATCTCCCAGTCTCGCCGCCCGTCCGCGTTCAGCTCCTCTTGTAGCCTCGGCGGGACGGAAGCGGGCTTGGTGGGGTCGAGGAGGTGCGAGGTGGTGGCGCCGAGCATGAGTGAGCCCGCGAGGAAACATGCTAGGTGCTCTTGTTTGGGTTGGGGGACCCATGAGCTGGGAGGATGAGTGAGTAAATCACTCGATTATTTGAAATTCAATCAGAGCGGAGGGCAAGACTCACGACTTCCAATCCGTCGTACCGAGCGGCAGAAGCTCTGCTATGTACGTGAGCCCCTCGGTCGGCGTCTTGAGGACGAGGTGCTCGTGAACGCCGTCCATCGCGTCGGCGTACATCTGCGTGTTGATATTGGATCATGACTCGAGAGCAGGAAACATGCCTCATTACCTGCAGGTACACCGGCTCTGTGCGATTCTGCCTTTGAATGTCAGAAGGAGAACTTCAATAGAAAGATGGGAATACGAACGGTTTGAATATACTGTTTCCTGCCGATACGCTGTGAGCCCACTCCGTGAAGAGACGGAAAGAAATGACACACAATAGATACTCTGCAGATGATATGAGTCGAATAACTGCAAGAAAGACGCGCAACGCACCATAATAAGAATCCCCGTTACTCCCCATCCGAATCGTCGATCGGGAAAACGTCCCGTCGCCGCTACAATACCGTCATCAAAGCCAAGCCAAACCACAAAATCCAATTCAACACCCACTTCATATTGATCGGCGCCAACCCATTCGGCAACCTCGCTTTATTCACCAGCTGCATCACCCTCTCCGCCTTCCTCCAAAACGCCACCCTCCCAGTGATCTCCGCCAAATAGCGAAACTCCAACTGCAGCGTCGTCGACTCGGAAATCGACACCCCGCCCCCCGTGCTCGTGGCGGTCTTACTCCCAAGATTGACGGAGGCGGCGGGGAGCCCGGAGTCGGGATCGAATGCTGATAGGAGACGGTCGCCGAGGTCGGCTGCGTGGTGTTTGTACAGGTCGTCGTGGGTGAGGTGGTAGGCGGAGAGGAGACCGCCGAGGACGCGGATTGTTGTCTGTGTGTTTCTTCACTGTAGTTCAAGAGATGGGATCGGGGGCGACATACCTCAAACATACTGTAATACCCCTGCCGATTGAACGTGAGCTTCTCCTCGACCCACGTCCGCGCGCGTTGATACTCTTCGTCAAGACCCATCAACAGCATAGTATCGAGAGCGTCAACGACAGTGTAGCCGATGCCTCCTCCGCCACCAAGATTAGAGCCGTGGTGGGAAATCGGGTGGTACTCGTCGGCACCCATCGCGTCGCGTTCTTTTGAGACGAGATTGAGCGCTTCCAGTTGGTCCAAAAGATCGAATGAACTAACCGTATGCAGACCAGGCATACTATTGACGAAACATTAGCGGGCTGACGATGTATTTGAATGGTCACACGCCTTGAATGCTGCTACCACTGCATCTCTCTTCTCAACATCAGCAGGCAGCGAGTTAGGTGCTTTCGGTGGGGGTGTGGGCGGCGGTCTGGTGGGTGGTCTCACTACGTCTTCATGGGCTGCTTGTCCCTGCTCCTTATCCGGCCAATAGTCGTCCAAACTCCAATCCGGATTTGAAGGTAATGGGAAGGATTGGTTGAAGTACTGGCTAAAGTGAGACGTTCGGTACTTGGAAGAGGGTACTTCGAGCTTACTAGGTGAATGGATAGCCCGAAAACGGCGAGCAAGACGAGGTACTGGATCGTCCGTCGTCGCATAGGGAAACCAGGGATTTGACACGTCAACGCAGAGCGGCTATCAGCATTCCCGGGCCGGATAGCTAGTCGCTTGTGACTAACAAAAGTTCAAAATTCGAACTGAGGTAGAGATAGAAGTGGAGAGGGATTATTGGAGGTACATATATTGTGCATGCAGGTAGAAAAGGGAGGCGAGTGTCCCGGAAACTCAGTAGTATTTATTTCAAGGGTCTTTTTTTTCTTTCGCGGAAATTCAGGCAAACCTCGATAGCAAAGAGCAAGCGCAACAAGTACTCACCTACCGCGCTAGATACTGCGGAACACAGAAACGTTCCAGGGCGACTAGGTGTGCGTTCTGAAGCTCAAGAGTGTTTGCTCTTCAGTTCGATCTCAACCTCAAGAATATTCTTATAATTGATAAGTGAGTCCTCTCCCTCTATCTATCACATTCATCTTCTACATTCAGAGGTCAGGAGAGCGTGTGACGGGCGGCCGCTGACCGAAACGGCGGGTTTGGCGGGGAGGTGAGTCGTGGTGCGCGGCGGATCGGCGCTGTCGTTGGTGCTGACTGCTGGGGGCGGCGGAAGCGAGAGAGAGAGAGTCTCGGCGAGTGTTGGCTTGCCTAGTTAGAGTCCCAAAGTGCGTAGAGACATCGCGGCTGGGAGATGGACGAGGAGGAAAAGGAACCACAAACTACGATCCGAATGTATGCTGTCCTCCATCATTGATCAAATTGATGAGATCTTTTTCGCCGCTCGACGACCACGCTTCTTGGCCGCAACTCCCATGTCCAAACACCATCTCAGGATACATGTAGGCGTCGTGAGTCCGTGTTCTGGTACTCTGGGTTGAAGGCGTATACTAGGCCCCATCTCGCCGTCAACTTCTCGAAAAGCTTTGTCTGGATTCAAATGCACCAACTTTTTCTTACAATCGCAAGAGCAATCTCTTCTTGTGTTATTCTTCACTACTCGGATGCAGTACGGTACTACCTTCCTCCTCAATTACGGCGTGGTGCGCTTGCAAGACCTGAAAACGATATCCCACAGTGAAATTCACGGCATGAAGGGGTCAGATCGGCTACTGGCGCCGCGAACAACTGTCAGAGTGTGGAATATGAGGTTCTAAATGGCAGTTGTTCCTGAGAGAGTGGGATTTGGAATCCGGCCGCTACCTTCGGGCGCTTCAAGAATCAAGAACTCTGCGATAATTGGACTGATTACACTGACCAGCTGCTCAGATTCCCCACGAGCATAAAGAGCGGCAGGAGAACGGGCTCTGGTGCTATGTCTTGGCGAATATTTGAATAAGAAATCTATTCAAATAATCAGGAAGGGTTAGATGTAGAGCCATGGAGGGCTCACTGTGAAATGCTCTGGTGCCCTAGTGGTAAGAGAGGTAAGTGTCTTTTTTGAACTTTTGCCAAGGTCACTCGTTCGATTCCGATCAGAATCTGATCGCCACGAGTCTTTTCTTCGGGTCTTTTCTCTCCTCCTCAATTCGCCGTAAAATCATGTATCTCGACACATGTCTCACTCAAAACACCCACCATGTATCTACTTGAACTATATCAAAGGCAACTGCCATTGCTTTCTACCTTCTACTCAGCCATGTGAATCACAAGGGGGAACCGATCCGCGAAATCTACACTAAGGGTCGAAGTTTTTTTCTCAGCGAAATGGCGGACCCCCCACCCTTCTCAATTAGGGAATTCCCTTTTTCGGACGCGATCAATTCCCTTTCTCGGACGCGATCAATCACTCACACGCTGCCGGTGAGGCGTGTATCTTGGCCCTTGCTTTGCTCCTTCACTCTCTACCGCGCGTATATGACTCTCGGACATCAGCAAGACCATAACTTGGCAATACACATGTGTCTACTCGAATGAATCTGGTTATTCTTGACTTTTTCGCACCTCTGCAGGACTCGCACACCCATGGCTTCCGACCATCAGCGTCGACACATTCAGAGTGGAACTGAGAAGAAGTGAGCGCTGTACATGTAAGAAATGAGAGGCATACCCAACTGTCTCGCATCCCGCCGTGCTGCAAAAATTGCCGTGTATGCCTTAATCACCGAGGGTAAATACAGTCCAGTATCAATAACTCGCTGTTAGCCGGCCTTACAGTGATTCCATCGCTTGTGGGCACTACAATTTGTTACACATTCACTGGGGATTCATCCTAACCGCTGAAACAAGCGTAAAAAAGCAAATCCAAAATTCATATAAAACTTTTTTTTCGAGCTCGAGGGGACCCCCCTCCCCCTCGTCCAAATTAGGAAATTTCTTATCATGGAAGCCCCTTGGTGAATCATCGAAAAATCTTCCACTTCTTTCCTATCTCTTTTTGCCAACCGCCCCCGCCGTTCCAAATCTTGGGCAAAGATGCCTGCCTCCACGTCCTCGACATTCAGCAGCAGTTGAAGCCCCAGCTCCCACACTTTTACACACTGCACAAGACTTCCGAGCTCTTGGCTGTACTCCCGTACCTCGACCTACCCCGGGAATCACAGGCATGAATTGGGGGGGAGGCTGGTGGGGCGGCGGGACAAAGGGAGGAGGAGGTGATGTGTGATGTGCCTCCGAGGTATGTCGCAGTGTGTCCAGTGTGACTTTCGAGCTCGAAGCCACGGCGCTCGGCGGATTTTGTATGTGCGCAAGTGCACTAGGATTTTGGCGGTTGCGGTTAGCGATTTTAGTGGAAGCAGCTGTCCTCTTGCGTCCCTGCACAACGGGGGAATAAGATTCGTCGAGGACGAGACTTGTGTGTGCGTCGGACTGGACGACGTCCATGAATTGTTTGCGATCTTTCTCTGTGAGCTGCATTGTTGTCATTTCAGCGCGGAGGGCCTTCCAGGTCTTGTAATGGGACTGGAAGTGCTCTTTCAGCTTGTAAAATATTGTTTTACCGTTTGCCTTCTGTGCAAACAATCGTCCCAGTTTTACGAAATCCGGGTTTCCGTCCGGAAAGAGCCCATTGGGCCCCAAAGCCCAGTTAAATAGTGCATACTCATCGTTAGTATGCATCGAGGTTAGGGCATATTGGATGTTTTGAGCTTTGGCTAGAAATTCATAGCGATTTGTTCGCGCTCCCGATAAATTGACCAGCGGCAGTTGGGACACGGTCTCGGGCAGTGTTGAGTCTGTCGGCCGCAAAATACCATGTTCTGCGCAGACATTTTCAGGGAGCGTGGTCAAAATGAATGACTCGTGTGTCGGTTTGAATAGAGTAACATTCACATAGCCCGGACGAGTCTCGCGCGGCCTATCAAATGGCAAGGACTGATAAACAATATCAAGATCATCTTCAATCCACGGGTCGTAGTGGCCGTCGTACTCAACACCCTCTTTATGCCGCGATCCAGACTGTCCGCCTGATCAGCCAATCAATACAGTCTTGAGCTGGACTGCACCCACCTCAACATTTTTACGGTAGCAGAAGTCGGACAGCAAGGCGACACTCAATTCAACGGATGCTCCTAATGAGCCAAACCGAGCCCGCACAGGCATATGAACTCCACCTTCCAAAGAGTTGGTGCCTCGGTTGCAATGCCAAACCGTAAGTCCATTTCCGTCGACGCGCAGCTGATTATAAAGTGCAAGGCCGGGTGGGTCAGAGACCCAACCTTTCCGAACATCGGCAAGGAAAGCATCTGCGGCATGCTTGGTTTCATCGCTGAACATACGAATATGATGTTGCGAGCACAGAAGGTCGGCATGCGAATCGAAAAAAGATTTCATCATTGGCTCAAGGATGTCTGGCGGAGGGATATATCTTCGGACTCGAGCCCAAACCCACTCTGGTTTGCTGCGCACTGCTTGATTCCAGGTTATTCCACCTTTCTTCAGAACGGCTTCAACTTTGGCCTTATCAATCCGATCTGGAACAAGAAGTGTGTCGCGAAGCCAGCGTGCAAATTGTTTCGCAAGTGAGTGCTTTTTATCAACCTTCTTTGTGACTCTACACATCAAATGCCACGCGTCCTGCAATGTACGTGTGGGCTTTGGTGCGCATGTATCGGACGGCTGGATCAAAGGATGATTTTGCTGAGGGGGAACATCAAGAGGATTGTCGTAGGCGGCAATGAGAGCATCGAATGCAGGATCTTCATATTCATCCATCTCCATCATTGTGCGAGTATTCAAAGATGCAGGAGGAAGCTCAGAAAGGTCGGTGTCGGCATTGAATTCCGATTCTGAGTCGTCGCTGTCAGAGTCAGAATCTGACATGCCTTCCCAACCTCCCCGGGTGTCGTCGGGGTTAGAATCAATGTCCATAGTGCTAGTAGTGGCAGGATTATGGTGCTGACTCGAATCTTCTAATGTAAATGCTTCGCGCGCAATTAAAGATGAAAGGTCCACAGCTATATCAAATGGAGGTGGGCCGAGTTCGTGGATGAGAACGATTGTGATAGTGGGAAATGAATGATGGCGCGAGGATCTGCTGGATTGTGATAACCGCACGGCGTGACCGAGAAATTGTGATGTAGCGAGTTTGGGGGTCTGCTTCGGAGACGGCTATTTTTGTTGGTTGGACCACAAAAAATCCGTGAGCCACATTTATGTCGCCATTGCGGAGAGTGATCTTTTCCCCGGGAAGACCAACTCGAGCTAATCTAGCCCCAGCAGGAGGGCGATCGACGATAGCTCGATAGACTTCCGTACAGGCCCATGCATGCCGAATTGCATGCTCCTGCTGATCTTTGGAGATGTCGGAACGGCACCAGTCAGAACATCGAAGGTCTTGACGGTCATCCAACCGACGGCGTAATACGGCCTCTGATATCTGTTGGAATGGTGCTGTCGCATGCGGAATAAGTCCCTTTGACTTGGCGAGGGCTCCGATATCAACCCAGCCAGCTGCTGTACTATTTATTTTTTTGTCTGGCGAGGGACGGAATTGCCAGAGAAGTGAGAGAAGATCAAGGTTTCCCTGGCTATGATATGCAATTTTGAAGACACGTTGTGAAAGTAACAAAGCTTTCAATGATTCTGGTACGTCTTCCGGTTTCTGGATTCGGTAGATCTATAGATACGAAAGTCAGGATGTTTGATTAGATTAGGGCAGAAATGACTTCACCTGCAGCAGATGTACACAATCACGTAGACAGATTTGCATCATAGCAGCCGGAAAATGACCTGCTTGACTTGCTCGCCAATCCCACTCCATCGCGAATCCAACGACAATTTTTTTCTCTACAGTCTGATCTCCGCCAATCTGTGACATGATAGACAAGCATGCCTGGTCGATAAGATGGAGGGTAGAGGCAATATGAACATTGAGCCCTGACGGAACAGCTAGTAAAGCTAATGAATCCGCTGAGTTGGATGCAATATCTTCAACATCAACTCGGAGCGAAGGTATGACCCGTTCAGCAAACTGACGGTCGGCCGCTACGTTGTCGGTCCACACCCAAGAGATGGGCTCATGTCTGTGCTCGTGGAGAGAACGAACCACGTCTTGTAACGGGCGTTCAATGTGGTGGAGGTGGTCTGTCGGGGTGAAGATCATCTGCCGAATCTGCTCGTATTCATTTGTCATCGTCCAGAGACTTCCAAAGACCCGACTTCCGTCTAATCGTGCGATATATTTGATAGCTTTATAAGAGCGATCCCAGCGAGCGATTGTTGCTGGAAGCGCTGCCATGGCTTGATCTTGATGTGGTTTTACGTAGCCCATATAATCCACGTATATCTGGTTCAAATAATATCGGGATGGGACAAAACCTGCAAACCCGGCCTTGTCGCGAAACGAGGAAAACACCACGAGCGGATCCGGCAATTTCGAGGATTCATATTCATTGAGAGCATGAAGATACGACTGTTCCGCAAGATCCCGATTGCGGACATGAAGCTCGCGTAAAATCTGTTCCCATGCGTGACAAGTCAAGCCATGGGCGATTCCACTACGTAGCAGGGTGACTAATTTCTTGTCGATACCACTGCGATGAGTTAAAAATGCTAAGATGACAGTGAGCCGGAGGCAACAGCCTGCGAAGGGTTATGCATACGCACCCGGAAATTCGTTCCGCAGATGCGCCGGAAGTTGCGCAAGAATCTTGTCGTCATACGGGTTACAAGATTTTTTGCAACCTTTTCTACATTTGAGACGTCTCGCAAGGATATAATACGATGAGTCAAGGTCTACTACTCGTCGAGCAATGGGATCCGAACTCCAGCCTAGATTCTTACATCAAGACTCGGCAACACTCAAAGCAAAATCAAACTTACCGCTGGGTCCGAGTATATCTCCGCAATGTGGACAACGGAGCTCAAAGTCTGCAGGAAGGAGAACATCTGGAATCCATACAAATATTCGGGGATGGTATAAGAGATCGGGGCCTATTGGTGTTGATGTAGACTTGGGTTCCTGCATGAGGAAATACCGAGCGCGAGGGACCAGCCAAAAAGATTTATCAACGCGATAGCAGTCCGGCTGTCGATGCAGGCTGATCTGCTTGTTGATAGCCTTCACAGTCGCCTGCAGGTATTGTTTGACAACGCCTTCAGCCGCTGGAGAGTCTTCAAAATCAGAGTTGTCGGCCTCCGGTTGGTTGTCTCGGCGTGTTTCGGGGTTGTCACTAGTGGAGGCATCTGCGGGCGGCGGAAGGTCATTTTGACTTGGAGAGACTTCTGGGATGATTATTGGAATATGTGGAAGTGTTTCAGGGCGGGGAGTTGACTGTTTTTCGGCGTCTCGAGAAGGTTTTCCTGTTAAAGGTATGTGAGCCGGCTGAACATAGTTTACAACAATTCAAGCCGTACGAAATAGCGGATGCATGGGTCGAGAAAGTTTTGGAATACTCTCGGCCCTTATTTCCTGCTCCATAGTTTGCTGAGGCTCATTTTCGTCCGTGCCGAGGGGTGTCACATTTGGCGGTGTGGAGGGCACTGAGCTGGCGGAAACTTCGCGTCGAGGTGATGTTGGGTCTTTCTTTGATCGTTTGGTGACTGAAATTGTGTATCAGTAGATATTGTGTACTGCGGCGACGCGTTGTCAACCATACAGACCTTGATTTTTTCGTACAACCCGGGTTTTCGCTGACTTCTTCAGTTTCGGTCCTGAACCTGCCCGCAAACCACCAGCCGAGTGACCCACTTGATTTTTCGAACCCTTGGGACGTCCGCGCATGCCCAGAATCAAACGCCCGAGAGACAAAGAAAAGGAAAAGCTAGTTTTGACGCGGTGGTAACAGTTGTGACAACAAGTCACAAAGGGAACGGAAATAACGGCCTTACAGTACGTTACAGGTCGGTCCAGCAGTACAGGATCCTACGCAAGAGTCGCCGTTGAACTCAGGGAAATTTTGAGAGACAAAGCTGTTGCTATTTGTTCACGAGAACGTGAATGGCGGTCATACGGCAGTTAAGACTTCGGCGAGCAGCGTTGACGTCAAACCTTAGTTGTAGGATTTCTGGCCGTTGTTCTTGGTGCTGGAGGTCTTGTGGCCGTTGTTCTGTATGTTGTAGATCGTGTTCGTGTCACGCGGAGTATCTTAAGGAGTCGTTTACAAGAAAAGCGCTGATTATTGGCGGACTAGATACCAACATAGATATTTGACGGTACTGAAAGAAAGTTCTTGTACGCGTTGACGAGCGAGTGCGAGACGGAGACACGGGTGAGGTACTTGAGGGCCAGGGACAGCGCGGCAATAGTCTTGATACCGGACATGAAACGGTCAATGAGCTCCTGCTCGTCGACATCGAGCACACCCGGGGCAAACGCGTTTCCGTTGTCGAAGATCTGAACAACGCTCATACCGTACGTGAACGGAGAAATGTTAAGCATGTTCAGAAGGGTTGCCTCGGAGGGTCCGACACGAGTACCGGCAACGACGACCTTGACATCGGAGACGATTTCAATGGTACCACGGGCGATCTTGGCGGGGATACCGAGAGCCTGGAAGAAGGAGGTTTTACCGGGCTCCATACCGGTGTTTCCTGCGGGGACAGTAACGTCCTTGGGGGCAAGAGCACCAGCACGAGCAGGGGCAGCGACCTTGTTGGCGGTGATGAGGTCACGAACATCCTTGAGGTCGGAGGAGGTGAAGACGAAGCCGATGTTACCCTTTACGTGGGGGAGGAGACGCTCGAATTGAGGGTATTCGCTGAGAATTGAGCGCAGGGCGCGGCGAACCATGGTGTTCTTGCCCATGAGAACGACACCCTTGCCGCGGAGAGCGACACGAATCTGGTGCATCTGGTTGGAACCGACATTGTCGACATTGACCAAGAAGATGGAGGCTTTTGGGCAAAGTTTGATCAATTTGGATAGATCGCGTTAGAGAGAGACGAACGATATTTGTTAAGGAGCTCCTTGAGCTTTTCAAAATAGATCTCTTTGTCTGCGCATGTAGCACCCATGAGTGATTTGAAGTGCGATGGAACGCGCGAGCCTTGCACATTGGCTGTTGTAGTTGGGCGGGCTGGTGCAAAGAAAAACAAGGTATTGAGGCGGAAATTCCTCTGGAAAAGTTGGGTGTAGGTATTCCGGAGTCGGACTGACTGTGCTGGGCGGGCTCAAACGAGGTTTCAAGCAAAAGCGAGAGCGAGGTGGAAGAAGAGGGCGGAGCGCAGCGAGGAGACGCGTGAGAAAAGCTCTTGCCCAAAAAAGGCAAGACTATGGTGCCAAGGCACTGCACTAGAGTCGGAGAACGTCTGCCAGATACTTGAGAAAACCCCCACTCAACTTCTCGATGTCTCAGCCAGTAATTACCGAGGCTCACAAAAGCAACCTCGATCGAATTCTGGTACGAGACAATATTCTCTCCTTCTGTTTCCGACTCACGATCTACAAAGATCGACGCGGGGTCGAGGAAGGCGACTCCTGCACTCTTCTTCGGCGTCACTAATTGCGAAGGCCCGATTTATATGCGACCAGTGGGCAATCACATCGTCGATGACCCAGCAAGCGCACAGGTCGACGAAGATACGTTATTTTGGTTGTGCAGTATGGCGAAGTTGATCACCACCGTGCGTCTGAATATTGCCTCAATTCAACACAACCCTATCCCCTTGCAATTCATCAATTCGAATTTAAATGTCAGATCGCCGCCCTCCAACTCATCGAGCAAAACCTCATCACCCTCGATACGCCTGTCGACTCCATCCTCCCGGGGCTAGCGAACCCCGTCATAGTCACCTCGCACGACGACCGCGGATACCCCGCTACGACCACCCCTGCGAGAGGCAAAATCTTGTTTGGTCAACTCCTGAACCATTCGAGCGGGTTGGATTTGGGGGTGGATGGGAAGGCTTTTGCTAGTGGTCCGCTGCAGCGTAAGTCAATGAGCCGCTCAGTGCTTTGTTAAGTTCAGGCTGAATTGATTCATTGTCCTTGACATTGCTGAATCTTGAAGCGACACACCCGCTTCATTGGCATAAATTCGAAGAAGGGGAGGGAGGGAATAAGTATTTGGAGATCCTCAAGGTGATTCATGTCTTTTCTGATATTGCACTGAAAATGACTGCGGAAAGGGCTCACTGTCTGGGGTCCCATTGCTTTTCGAGCCGGGTACTTCCTGTACGCATCGGAGTTCAAATTCGCCTCGTCAAACAACACTCGTATTCTAACTTTTCTCATGTTCAGTCGCCTACGCCTGGTCAACAGATTGCGTCGGCTTCATCGTAGAACGACTCTCCGGCAAATTGTTAGAGCAGTATTGGTACGTTGTGCTTGGTTCTCTTCGTGTCAAGTCCATCGATATAAACCTAACAATCTGAATTAGTCAAGATCACATTTTTTTGCCACTAGGTGTAACGACCCTCTCCTTCTTCCCCACCCCAGAAATGAAGAAACAATTGCTCCCGCTCACCTATCGGACGAAGAGCGGGAAGTTGGAGCCATGGACTGGACCTTCTTTCGATAGGGATCTTACTCAACGTGAGTCTATGCTGCAAAATCGATTTCCCGGTCTATGCCTCCTCGTCGTCTGGTGAGCAAATGAGTATATTTGCGGCCTAAAGCGAGGACCGTGCCGAGCGAGAGAAGCGGCAGATGGCTGCGCGACTTCAACTGGCAGCAGACACGGACCAAACACTACACGAGGACTTGTAAAAAAGGACGAGAACACGACTAACTAGCGAAAGAACTAAAGAACAGAAAAAGAAAAAGAAAACAGAAGAAGAAGAGACAGAAAGGGATGGTGGGTGGGTGCGAAAAAAAGCAGCTGCAGCAACTGCGAGCATGCTGAGAGGTGAGTGTGGAGGAAGAGAGACGAGGCATGTACCTGCGAGCATGCTGAGAGGTGAGTGTGGAGGAAGAGAGACAAAGACTTGTCACGCGCGAGGCGTGATCGTGTAGCGCCGGGCCGGCGCGTGATGCGTCTCCTCCTTGCATAGACCCCGTTTGACTCGTCAAACGCTTCTTCTATGCCTCCTCGTCGTCTGGTGAGCAAATGAGTATATTTGCGGCCTAAAGCGAGGACCGTGCCGAGCGAGAGAAGCGGCAGATGGCTGCGCGACTTCAACTGGCAGCAGACACGGACCAAACAAAGCAGCCACAAAGGGCCAGAGGGCCGAGAGAGGCGGACCGTGGAAGCGGCCACCAAACCAAGGTGCTCAGAGGGACGAAGAAGGTCGAGACGTTGTGTCGCTGAGTAGAGAGTCGGAGTGGGAAAGTTGAATCGGAGATGAGACACAGGAAAGGTGAGTTGCGAGATTGAACATCCGAGCGAATTCGAAGCGCGAGGCGGCATCGGCGATGGCGTTATCATGCGTTGAAATCCACGACGACTCAAATGTGAAGTCGAGTCGAGATGCAAAGCCGATGAATTGCCGCACGAGGTTCATTGTTGGCGGGGAGCGAATGGAAAGATTGCGGATGGAAGAGTCGACAGCTTGATTGTCTACGTGAAACACTATGTGCTTGCCAGAGAAGTGTCGGCCCCAACGACGAATTGCCTGAATGATGGCAAAGAATTCCTTGAATTGAATGTCGCGGGATTTGTAGCGTTTAGGAATTTTTGTGGAGAACCAAAGGGAGTCGAAAACACCCCCCGCTCCTTTAGAACCACTCGCATCAGTATAAATATGAAGGGTTTCGCGGTTTGGCGAAAGAAGAAGAATGCCATTCCAAGCCGGGGAGAATGTTGACCACCAATTGATGTCACGCCGGACATCGCGCGGGATGCGGCGGCGAGTGAAGGGGGCCTTAAAAGAGGCGGAGAAATCGAACATGGAACGCAAAAATGCGCGGGAGTAGGGCACGACCTGGGAGCAGAACTGAAGGTAGCCTGTGAGTTCCGAAAGCTCACGTTGGGTGCAGTGCGACTTAGAACGCCAGGTCGATAGCAGAGTTTGAAGGAATACGAGTTTCTCCTCCGGAAGACGAGCCTCCATGTAACAGGGCTACCCTAGGTAAATTTTTGTTAAGATGAAGGTCGTTCAACCGACTGAATC
The DNA here is from genome assembly GCA_037176885.1 of Favolaschia claudopus. NCBI lineage: Eukaryota > Fungi > Basidiomycota > Agaricomycetes > Agaricales > Mycenaceae > Favolaschia > Favolaschia claudopus. The sequence continues at coordinate 450,669 of JAWWNJ010000015.1, forward strand.
GTCGTTCAACCGGCGGTTGTATTACTTAGATCTAGTTACTGAAATTTCCCGCCTCCGCTACAGAAGTGCGGGCCTTCGGCCCACACTTCCTATCTACTTACGTACATATCTGTACTAGATTAGATTTGATAGCGAAATAAGATCACTCTTCTTACCATTAAACCATCGTGAACCTCAACGTCCGAAAGTGCTATTAACCACTTAGGACTGGAGGTTACAAGGTTTGTGAGTAATTACTGAAGTACTGATCTATACAGCTAGCCCGCGCACCCCTAGTAGATCTCTCAAGGGGTTAGTCAGTGAACCTTCAGATATCTGTGGGCACTCACTGGCTAGCGCAACACCATTCGGACCTTCGCCTACCGCCAAACGCTACATCGCTCGCTGTGACGTCCCTACACGCTCCCTCAAGTATTTGTGGGATAGACAGGTCCTACAAAGGTGGACACATTGGGAACGTGTACACTCCAGCTGGCGATTCACTCACTTTAACGTCTCAAACTGTCCAGTCAATCTCCATCCCCCCCTCACTCCGGTTCGCCACCTACTCTTGCTTCGTCCTCCAGCGGTGAGAGTTCGTTTCGTCGACATCCTCGACGCTCCCTCAGAGCGCCTCGTGTTTCGCGTGCGGACTCTGCGGCCTCGTGGAGATCCGGACCGACTTCCTCAATCGATCGATCGCGACAGAAAGCGGAGACCCCACACAACCTAGCTGAGGAGATGGAGGGAGAAATCGAGCCTGAGAGAGAGGACATGTTGTCTCCAGACGCTGCGAGAATGATGAGACTCATACAGGAATTTGAAAAGAACGCTTCTAACCTAGAAGACTCGGAGGAGTCCACAGAGCAAGGAGCATACCTCTTGTCGATGTACGAGGAATTAGAAATAAAGCATATACTCGACAGAGGGAGCAGGAGAGCTGTGGGAGAAGGTCGATTTGCCTTGGAAGAACGATTCGGACGGCGTATCGAAAGAGTGGCCACCGAATTGCAATTCTTCTTGGAAAGAGCTGCGTCTTTGGTTCCTGGAAGAACGCGTTACTTCCATGTGGACCCGGAGGAGAGTATAATGCCCATACTTAGGGGGTCAAGCTCTCTGCTACAGTTACGAGCAGCCTGGGAGATCATGAGAAGACGGCTGGGCCTGGGGAGAGAATTCGTTCGTAAATATGCGAGCGAATTCTTTAACCCAGATGCACCAGCGCCGTTCTCTCCAGCCTCGACCAGCTCGGAACTAGCGTCCGACCTGAAAGATATAGCCACCACGGATCAGAGACTGAGACATATGGTAGCTACGTATCCTCACCATAACAGCGGAGTGCCGGATTTGAGAAGTCGTCTCAGAGTAACGACGGGAGATTGGAGTACGGTTTTGGGCTACGCCAAAGGGACAATTCAGGAAGAAGCGGGGAGCCCGCAGGGGCACGATTCTACGTTCGATGTCGTACCCGAGGGCGAGGAGACGGCTAAAATCAAGGGCTTGTCTGCTCGCTACAATTATCATGAGTTTGGTGACCTCTACGCAGCAGAGACGAGCGCACCGATACAGGTAATCCAGGAACAACCTAAAGAATCAGTCCTTCTGTCAGTCCCACCAGTAGTCATTCGTCCCACAACTATGCCCCCAGAAGTTTCCGAACCTAGAAAGAATATAGCGTTGATGGCACCGTCAACTCCCTTTAAATCAGGAACGCAATTCATAGCAGGTTTGGCGGGAAGCAATCCCCCAGCAAGGATTGCGACGACGGAGGACGCTGAGCCTAACATATTGAAGAGGTTGGGCGTGGGACCTATGAGTGGGGTAGGGGACAGATTCCAACGCGTTTTGAGTACACCAGAATGGAAATCAGGGAAACTGACAGGACCTACTTTACAACCGCGTCCGTCTAATCCCTTTGAAAGCCCTCAAGACACCTTCGCTCCCAATACGACTTCCACTCCCGCTCCCGCTCCTAAGTCATGGGAACCAGAAGCTGGATACTCACAGTGGAAACCCTCAGCGGCTCCTTCGGCGCCTAAGGTGATTCCTACGCCAGCTACAGGCGACGAAGGGAATCCGCGTCCTTCTGTCACGACTACGCCCGTCTTTACGGCAATGCCGCGTACTGCCAGAGGCGCTAATTCACCTCCTCTGGTATTCGTGACGGAGAGCGAGTCGGTGGGGGGGCCTACTGGTAAAGGTAAGGGACCCATGCGAACATCTCCTCCTTCTCCACCCAAAGGAAATCCTTCGGGCACACCCAGCGGATCGGGCTCTAATTCCGGAGGGAATGGAGATCCACCTCCTGGCCTAAGCGGATTCGGTGGTAGTGGAGGCGGAGGAGGTAACGGAGGAGGAGGAGGAGGACATGGCTCCGGCCCTCCTGGTCCTCCTGGACCTCCCGGCCCGCCAGGTCAGGGAGGACCGCCAGGTCCAGGAGGTCCTCCTGGTCCTGGAGGTCCACCGGGACCAGACGGACCACCAGGACCGCCTGGTCCTCCTGGCCCGCCAGGTGGCCCTAACGCAAACGTTCAGCAGCCAGCTCCCAACGTTCCTATAGTACCCACCATAGATGTCAAGCTGAAATTGGCTGATCTACCGTCATGGGACGGAGATCATGACACTGCGGTGAAATATTTTTGGGATGTGTCCCAGAAAGCAGCGTTAGGGGGAAACATACCTGACATGCTCGGACAATGGCTCGGCATGAGACTGGAGGAAGGATCATCGGTGCAAGTGTGGTATTCCGGACTACCAGGCAATCAGCAGGCGTATATGCGACAGCACTACCTGACTTACCTGCAAGCAATCAAAGAACATTATCTGGGCCGCACTTGGCAACGCAAGATGAATACGGAGTACGAAAGACAACGCTTCCGACAGCGAGGTCATGAAAGCGAATCGCCGCGAGCTTATATTGGAAGAAGGATAATGTGGACGCGAATGTTGGTGGCCACCGATGACGGAGGTCCACTCGAAGTCTACTATGTCATGGAAAAAGCTCCAATCTCTTGGGGACCGATCTTGATCCTAGAGAACGTAGCGACGACGATGTCTTTGTATTCCAAGGTGGTAGAACACGAGGCTGCGTTGATAAACGCCGCCACCTCGGAAAGACTATCTGCGAAGGCTTTGACCATGGATAACTTGAGCGCAGCTCTTACCAGTCTAGGCGTTAGCACTGAAAAGAATAAGACGACCGTTAGACAAGCACACTTTTCGGCCCAAGAGACGGAGAGTCAAGCTGTTGAAGACTTGATTGTGCTGGAGGAAGACCCCGAGCCCGTCAGCGATTCACCTATGGAAGATGAAGTCTTCCGTCAAGTGTATGCTACTTTAAAGGGCAAAAAGCGAGGACCTCCGCCGGGAGGATATCCGTTCCCCAAGAACGATCACGTCGTCACTAAGTTGGGCAAACCGCCGCCTGGGCCTTGCAGACTATGCGGTAGCGAAAAACATTGGAATCGCGAATGCCCAAACTATGTGGTGTATTCTGAAACCGTAAAAAGGTCAGCGAATTCAACGAGTAAAACCGAGCCCTCAGAGGAGGAAACTATGTACCAAAGTTTATTCTCGGTACTCCTCAACCAAACCATCGCACAGCAACAATACGATTTGACGAAATTGGAAGGGTCGTTTTTTGAATCGGCAGCTCCTTTGACAGAAAAGTCGGAGCGTAAGACCGAGCGGAGAGTGACGGTAGAGGAAGTGCCGGACGAGGAGGAGACGGCCTGGTGGAAGTCGAAGCCAAAACCTTCGCGGGGTATACTCGAGTCGGATGAGGATTTAGAGGAAGAGCTGGAAGAAAACACGAGATCGGGGAAGAAAGAAGAAGAAGCGCGTCGCAAGGCAACGGACTTCTGGATGAACGATGGTCGTATCTTCGACGAGTTGGACGAGGAAGAGTCTGAAGCTGAAGAGGAGGAGCCAGTTATCAGGGAGATGTACGCGACCGAGAGAGAATCCGAGACAACGGATCAAAAGACGCCGGAAGCCCTAGTCAAACAAGGACCAACCGGCTATTCGGAAAGCATTCCCCGAGAGTTATCTCCAGTGGCGCTCAAGAAACGAAGAAAAACTAAACCAGGACGATCAGCTCTAGGAACGTCCGTACTCTCGATGAAAGGTTCTGTAGGCGACTCTCAAGGGGAACGCATAGACCTCCGGCTGGACACTTGCGCCGACGTCACTTTGATCTCGGAGGAACTGTACTTGTCTCTTGCTAAACGACCGCCTATCCGGAAGGGAATCCCTATGAAACTGGTTCAGCTAACACACGAAGAATCGGATATCAAGGGTTATATCACCGTCAACCTTTACATCTTGGCTGAGGACGGGGCCTTACTGCAAGTAGAAGCGGAAGCGTATGTAGTTCCTGGAATGAGCGTTCCGATTCTACTGGGGGAGGATTTCCAGCTGAATTACGAGCTGGCGGTCACTCACAATGTAGAGACGGGGACGCGTCTACACTTTCAAGATTGGAATTATACTGTACTCGCCCGAAACGTCTCGCGTACCAATGATCACAACCGAATTCTCATCTCCAATCGCGAGGAAAGCAAATATATTCGACATAAACGACACAGAGCCAAGCTGGTAAAGGCCAAGCGGCAGAGAAAGAAGTTCGGAGAGGATCGATTATTAGTGAGAGCAGCGGAGGATTACAAGATTCGCCCTCATGAATGCAAAAACGTCAGGCTAGAAGGATATTTTGAGGAGGAAAAGAATTGGCTAGTCCATAAAGGTCTGCTGGCCAACGCTAACGATTCGTACTTTGCGGTGCCCAATACTCTCATCTCGTCGAAAGACCCTCGAGTTCCCATCTGCAATCCGACCGATCAGCCTAGAATAATACGGAAGGGAGAAATCGTCGCAGAACTCAAGGACCCAGCCGAATTCTTCGATATTCCATGTAACGAAGAGGCAAAAGAAAATTATAAGAAGTCGGCGAACGCCATAGCTGCGATCATCGAGGTCAACATGAATCTGATGAAAGAGGGAAATGAGGGATCTGCGGAGAAACCCAAACACCAGCATCCTTCAGGGCGAGAGGAAGAGGACGAGTGCCCATATTGCAGACCTGGAAGACATAATCGAGCGGCGATGTCTAGCGAGTCGAAGGAAGAGGAGAGTGTCTCAGATAAAGAATCGGAGGAGTATGGACCGAAGACGGCGGCCATGCCCGATCCTGAGGTGCTAGATTCAGCCAGAATTAGAGAATTAATCGACGTAGGCACTCTTCCTGAGCACTTACAAGAAGCCGCCTGGGCTATGTTGGAGCGGAGAATTGGAGCTTTCGGGTTCGACGGCAGGCTAGGCCACCACCCATCGAAAGTTCATATCAGAACCGTAGATGGGCAAGTGCCCATCACGGTACCTATGTACGGTAGCTCTCCCGCAAAGCGACAGGTTATCGACGAGCAACTGGATATCTGGTTTGAGCAAGGGGTTATAGAAGCCTCCATCAGCCCTTGGAGCGCCCCGGTAGTGATAGCTTACCGGAACGGAAAACCCAGATTTTGCGTCGACTACCGAAAACTTAACGCTGTCACTATCCCGGATGAGTTTCCAATTCCACGACAGAGTGAAATTTTAGCAGCGGTGTCTGGAGCTCAGGTACTGTCTTCTTTGGACGCGTTAGCTGGGTTCACGCAACTGGAATTTGAGGATGAGGATGTCGAAAAGACTGCGTTTAGAACGCATAGGGGCCTATTCCAACTTCGTCGCATGCCTTTCGGTCTAAGGAACGGGCCATCAATATTTCAGAGAGTAATGCAAGGAATCTTAGCTCCTTACCTTTGGATCTTCTGTCTGGTGTATATTGACGACATTGTCATATACTCTAAAACCTACGAAGAACATATCGACCATCTCGATAAGGTTTTGGGAGCGATTGAGAAGGCAGGGATTACGCTGAGCCCAAGAAAGTGTCACCTATTTTACGACTCCATATTGCTGTTAGGGCATAAGGTGTCAAGGTTAGGACTTTCCACGCACTGGGAAAAAGTCAAGGCAATTCTCGAGCTCGAGCGACCGACAAAAGTTTCACAATTACAAGCCTTCCTAGGAATGATTGTGTACTTCTCGGCTTTCATTCCTTTCTATGCCGACATATGCGGTCCTTTATTTCACCTTCTTAGAAAAGATTGCAGATGGCGATGGGGAAGAGAAGAGGAACATGCCTTTCGGGAGGCTAAACTGGCTCTGCAGTCGGCTCCTTTATTGGGACATCCCATGGAGGGACTCCCCTATCGACTGTACACCGACGCGTCTGATGAAGCCTTGGGGTGTGCCTTACAGCAAATTCAGCCTATCAGAGTAAAAGATCTGGAGGGGACTCGGGCGTACAAAAGATTGAAGAAAGCGTTTGAGAACGGAGACCGGCCGCCTAAACTGACAGTCAATATGAGTCAAAAGAATAACGATGCGGATTACCAAGACGAATGGGGAGAGAGCTTTGACGAGACAGTGGTTCATATCGAAAGAGTCATTGGATATTACTCAAGGAGATTCAAAGGGCCGGAACAACGATACTCTACCACGGAGAGGGAAGCCTTGGCAGCGAAGGAAGGCCTGGTAAGGTTTCAGCCGTTCATCGAGGGAGAGAGAATCCTATTAGTTACCGACCACTCTGCCCTACAATGGGCACGAACCTATGAGAACTCTAATCGAAGACTAGCTGCCTGGGGAGCGGTCTTCTCAGCGTACGCTCCAGGATTAGAAATTATTCACCGGGCTGGACGCAAACATTCTAACGTTGACCCATTATCTCGACTACCCCGGTTACCGCCAGAGCACGTATCTCCGTTGGATAAATCCAAAACCACGATAATAACCGATACTAGCCTAGCTGAAGCTCAAGAGAAGTTATTGGAGGAAATGCCGGCGAAGAGAGCTACGTTCATTGCGTTCTGTGTAGAGGAGTGCTGCCAAGGGATAGGATTGGTCTGGGCGACTACAAGAAATCAAGCAAGAAAAGAGGCCGAGGATAAGGATCCTCCGGTGAACGAGAATCCTCAGAAAGGAAAGGACTTACCGAGAGATACTGACGAGGAGAAAGAGGAAGAAGCGCCGGAAAAGCCGCCGTCACTGGTGGAAGTAGGCGAAGATGATGACGATGAATTGGAAAAGGTGAAAATAGCTCAGGGATACTGGGGAGCAGTAAATCCGCCCCCAAACATCCTAATTGGAATGGACGTCGACGTGAGGAAACGATTCGTAGCCGGATATCTGTCCGACCCCGCTTTTGCGAGCATATGGACGAGCCCGGAGGCGTTACCTGAGAACTGGAAGCCAGGATTACGGTAATTCCGAAATGAAGAGGGCTTACTCTTCTTCCGGGATGCCGACTTTCAGCCCCGCTTGTGCGTACCGCGAAGTGAACGGAACAGAATAGTTCGCGAAATACACGAGAGCCCGGTTGAGACAGCTCACGCGGGAGAGGAGAAGTTGTGGAACAAATTGGTGCATCGGTTTTACTGGCCACGGATGAAAGTGTTTCTTGAAACATTCTGCAAAGCCTGCGACGTATGTCAGAAGATAAAGAACGATAATTTCAAGAAATATGGGTATCTCATCCCTAACCCAATTCCCTCAAGACCGTACGAATCTGTATCGATGGATTTCATCGTAGATTTGCCTTGGTCTGAAGAGTTCAACGCCGTGCTTGTCATAGTGTGCCGGCTGACGAAGCATGCCATGTTTATTCCGACCACGACTGGGGTAGATGCGGAGGAGACAGCGCGGCTGTTCGTAAAGCATGTCGTATGTCGATTCGGACTTCCTCTGAGCATTATCGCGGACCGAGACCCCCGGTGGGCGTCGGACTTTTGGGCAGCTGTGATGAAAATTATACACAGTAAAATGGCTCTCTCGAGTTCGCATCACCCGCAGCATGATGGACAGACTGAAATCGTCAATAAACAACTGGAAGTGATGTTACGAGCTTACACAGCTGGCGCGAAGGAGTCATGGGCTACTTGGTTGGCTCTGCTAGAGTTCACGTACAATTCAAATCCACACGCGACCACGGGATATGCTCCTTATTTCTTGCTGTATGGATTTGAGCCACGACCGCCGAGCGACTTTTGGACCAGCAACGGGGGAAAACACGAGCCCAGAGGCCCCGCAGAAGAATTCGTCGCGACAATGCAGAGGCACCGTGAGCAGGCCAGGTTAGCGATTGCTCGCGCCCAGCACGATCAAGCGAAGTATTACAACAGAGGACGAAGGGACGTACCAATTTTGAAGCCGGGGGACAAAGTTTTAATCAACCCGCATACGTTGGAATGGACCGAGAGCACCGGAGCTGGAGCGAAACTAACTCAAAGATGGATTGGTCCATTTGAAGTCGCTCAAGAAATCAACCCGAAGGTCTACAGGCTGAAAATGAGCGAAAAGTACCCGGGCTTGCCGATTTTTAATGTCGAACATTTCAAGAAATACGTGGAATCGGACGTCGAGGAGTTTGGGGAAAGGACTATATTGCCAGAGACGAGAGTGAAGAAACCAACACAAAAAGAATTCGTAGTGGAGAAAATACTGGCTCACAAATTCGATAAAAAGGGCACAGGGATCAAATACCTTGTACGCTGGGAGGGGTATGGACCTCAGTTTGACACCTGGGAGCCCCGAGCGCATTTGCGGAACGCCCCGCGGATTCTCGCCCAGTATCGTAAAGATAACAATTTGTGAGTGCGGGTAGCGTCGGAGCGGCAAGGAGCGCCGCTATTTAACCGTGAGACAGGTCTCACGGAGATGGAGACGAGATAAAGTAAAGCCACCTATTAATCGATGATACCTTAAGCAAGCGGGTGAGCCGCTAATCTGATCTTTACTTTCTTACCTTCTATCTTTCTCTCTTACCCCACTACACTCTTCGCAAATCGAGCTCTAGTTCAAGCAGTTAGCCCCTCCCGCAAGCAAAGCGAAGATCTCTTGCCTAGCTTGCAGGAGAGCGTGAAGGATCCACAGATTTCTGGGATCTTAAGCGATGGCCGACCTGCCTCGATACCCCAACGGACGTATTCATCGTAAATTTGCGACACCTCTCGACCCCGACAACGAAGTGTCTCTAGAATGGATTGGCATCAACGCTCCGTGCGATCGTATACCCAGTGGCGCCCTTGACTTCTGCGATAGAATGGATTATCAAGACGAGTACAGCGCCAAGGATGAATTTGGAAGATTTCTTACCATCGAATGGGCTGATCAGCCCGACTGGTACGACCTGAGTACTCACAATAGAGGATGGACCCCTTTGGCGAAAGAGGGAGACACCAAGCGAGGGTCGTGGGCGCGAAACACTAAATCATACTTGCGCGCGGAAGGGCCAGACGCAGATGGAAAATGGGGCTTGGACGCGGCGGAATTGAGAGAGGTCGAGGCGGACACACGTTATTTCCGTATGTTATTGGAGGAGCTCAGCGTGAATCCGTTGATGGACTCGGAGACCTATACGCCGTATGTGTTCGACTACGAGAAGCTTCATATGCCATACAATTTCGAAGACGAGGTGCACGAAATGGTGATGGAAGTGAGACGCTCAGTGTTGGATCATATGGGAACGATCGCCTGGTGGACCGCCGTCATTCCTCAATGGGCAGATGGAGTGGCTGCGAACGTCGTGCAAGACATCCAGGATCTAGACTTCCGGTCCTACCACAAGACCGGCTATTTGTTCAAGCTGAGCCGCGATTGGAGGGGAGTTAATTTTGGACTTCTCATAAGGAAAGACGTTCCATTCTTTTACGTGTGGGGAGAAAGAGAAATGAGGGACAAGCGATTTGCTCGACTAGATCCCGCAACTATCGACAGCTGGTATGCGAGTAATGAGAGGAACGAATTGAAGGAGCTCTGGGCGGACGACATACCTCTAGACTTCTCAGAGTGGGATCTCGCCACGCACTACGATCGATTCTTACAGCTCAAAATCGACCCTTACTGTCGCCCTCGGAATCCTCTCCCACAAGCGGCACCCGACGGAGGGTCTCTAGACGAGACGGTTATAGACGGTCAGGGCTGGAAGCGTCGCGGGTTAGCTGAGGATGAGAGTATTGAAGAGATGCACCAGCACTACCACCATGTGGTGGTGGAACGCAAGTCGACGAAGACGACAATCATTATCTTTCAGAGGTTCCATCCGAAGCCGAAGAAGGAGGAGATGACGAGAGACCGAGACATTGTGATGGATAGTCGACCCCCGCCAGACGAAGAGATTTTGAGGGAAAGGTTCAAAAGTCGTAGCGCTCCGGGATATGGGGAGATTATGGATCCCGAGACTGGAGTTGTTAGGGAACAAGCCATTCAGGAGAACAGCCCATCTGACGACGTGGCGAAGTATGAGCACCAGCTCACGCTCAACGCTCCCATGCAAGCGTTGGGAACTCACCTCATCCACCCCCTCAACCATTCTTCGCGCTATGACGACAGCGAGCACGACGCCACTTCTTATGGTCGATCTGTGGCGCCGAGACTGACGTCGCCCGACTCCGACCACAGCTCAGAACGCCGCGAGTACGACTCCTCGAGACCAATGGCTCATGTGTCGTCCTGGGTAGATTCCATGGCTGCTGAAGAATGGGGAGATAACACGGACCGGTACGTGGAAAAGCGGAATGGGAAGAAGCCAGAAATTCGAATCAGGGAAATTCACGGAAGGCGCTTTCACGATGCGCTAGACAATTACTCCGTAAGCTCCGACGGAGGGAACAGACCCATCACCCCCATGCAGGTAGACAACACGAACGCGGTAGATCGAAGGATAGTCGGTTATCCTATTCGTCAAGCCACTCCACCGCTCTTCCGCCGTATCTCGGGGCGAGGCGAGCACATGGAGGAGGTGATAGACAGGAGGGCTGAATGGTGATTGGGGGGCCAAAGCGACCTACTCCAGTTGTCTGTGGAGGATTCCATTTGACGAAGGCTGGAACCCGGTATTGCTAGAGAAGGGGTACTTGATTATCAGCGAAGCAGCCGAGTTCCGACTCAGATACCAAATCTTGGCGAACCCTTCGTTGAGATTTCCCCGACACGTCTTGGAGGTGGCTCTCGAGAGGGGCATCCCCATCCTCATTGGATACAAGCGCTCCGACTGTGATCACTTCCGGCCCAAGAAATCAGACTTGGACTTTAGCCCCAGCGTCAATAAGGCGTTAGTGGATTTGCGCGGCCGAGGACCAAGAATCGCTATGTCCCCTTCCATTCCCACCATGTACATGGAGTACCGACGGATCTTGGGCAAACTCGCAGATCTCCCGCAAGCTCGTGCGCTGATCTTGAGAGGAGGCGCGACGAGCTGGATCATGCGCGCTTATGTCGGGATGGGTTTGGTCGCACGAGCCTTGAAGGGTCCGTCTGTTCAAGTCACCGTATTCCATGCTGGGGGTAATGACACTGGCGATGATCACTCCTTGGACTTGACTTGGGACGAAGTGTCGGAGGGAGATTTGGAATCTGTTTATGGATATATTCCAGGACCCACTACCGAGCAAGACCTGTACTTCTACCCGACAGACGCGATGTTGGAAGACTTCTCGGACCACTATCACCGTGAGTGGAATCCGTTTTGCGAGGAGACTTTCAAGAAAATCAAGACCGAATTGGACAACAATAGAGGGAAGGCGAGAACTAGAGGTGATTGGAAGAAATTCTTCCAGTCTTCTAATCGTGGAGAACGTAGGCCGCGAGTGGTAGCCAAAGAGGACCTGATTGAGGAAGAGATGGCGCGACTGAAGGGAGCCTTGATGGTGGAAAGCTGGAACAAGCGCAGGATCGCGGACGTCGGACGCGACCTGCCGCATCATTTTATCGCCGACTTTTGATGACGAAACGCGTAGGCGGAAACTTGGGGGGCTCTGTAACAGGGCTACCCTAGGTAAATTTTTGTTAAGATGAAGGTCGTTCAACCGACTGAATCGTCGTTCAACCGGCGGTTGTATTACTTAGATCTAGTTACTGAAATTTCCCGCCTCCGCTACAGAAGTGCGGGTCTTCGGCCCACACTTCCTATCTACTTACGTACATATCTGTACTAGATTAGATTTGATAGCGAAATAAGATCACTCTTCTTACCATTAAACCATCGTGAACCTCAACGTCCGAAAGTGCTATTAACCACTTAGGACTGGAGGTTACAAGGTTTGTGAGTAATTACTGAAGTACTGATCTATACAGCTAGCCCGCGCACCCCTAGTAGATCTCTCAAGGGGTTAGTCAGTGAACCTTCAGATATCTGTGGGCACTCACTGGCTAGCGCAACACCATTCGGACCTTCGCCTACCGCCAAACGCTACATCGCTCGCTGTGACGTCCCTACACGCTCCCTCAAGTATTTGTGGGATAGACAGGTCCTACACTCCATTTGAAGCGAGTCGAGGGTAATCCCCAGAAACTCAAGTGTATGTGTAGGACCGACGACTTTGGAGTCCTGAAAATTCAGACCCAAAGCCCGAGCAAGAGCACGAACCCAGGTGAGAGCTGCGTGAACCAAATTGGAGTCGACATCCGGTGCGAAAATCTTGAGGAAATCATCCAGGTAATGCCGTATACGTGCAGGGATGTGATGCTGGAGAATCCAATGCAGTGCAATGCAGTGCCTCCGCAAAGAGGTTAAAAATGTATGGCGCAGAGCGCAAACCAAACATGAGGAAGAGCTCGTACAAGAACTGCCCACCCCATTCGTATCCCAGAAGCGGCCAATCGGCAGGGCGCCGATTTCGGCCACCCTCTCCTCAATCTGATGCACGCCATACTCCACCCCCTCGAATTCCACCACCGGATCGCCAAGGCACTCAGATTCAGTACCATCCTATCATTGACGGTCAGTCTTTTTGTCGTGCTTCCAAAGCTTCACTTATCTGAATTTCTACAGGTACACCTTGTGATAGGGAGGGATTTGACTTACCTCCCGGCGCTCCGGCTCCACCATGGGATGAGCGCGCGGCTGATGACTTCTCTCCCTTCGAAAATCGAGCTCAATTTGAGCTTGGGGAGTTTCTTTACCGTGATGAGGAGATGGCAGGCGCTCGGGTAGACCGTTTGACTCAGATTCTCGCCGCATACTACCCCGAGCAAGACCCGCCTTTCGCTGATCGCAATGATCTGTACAGCACGATCGACGCGATTCAGCAGGGGGATATTCCTTGGGAGTCGTTCACTGTCACCTACACCGGTCCTCTCCCTGAGACGGGCAATATTCCGGCGTGGATGACAGAGAAATACGAGGTGTGGTTTCGTTCGCCGCTTGGAATTTTTGAGCGCCAGCTTGCGAATCCGGATTTCAAGGACGAGCTTGATTGGGCTCCAAAGCGCATATTTCGCGACGGGAAGCGGCAGTTTGTGGACTTATTTTCTGGGAATTGGGCTTGGGAGCAAGCGGTGAGTTTTCATCTTTATTTCTTTAATCTTTCTAGTGCTGAGACTCCGACAGGACAAGCTTGCTGAGGACGAAGACAATCACGGCGCGCTGTTTGTCCCCGGCGTATTCGGGAGCGACAAAACTACGGTTTCAGTCGGCACCGGCAATATGGAGTTTTATCCGTTCTACGGCGGAGTCGGCAATGCTACCAATGCGTTGCGGCGCGCACATCGTGAAGGAATAAGTCTTATGGCTTTTTTAGCCATACCCAAAAGTGCGTGGCAGCTTCCTCTCCCTTTTCGCGCGAAAGCTCATCCCTTTTCAGCCACACGGGATCATTCTGGGAGCGCTGCTTTCCGAAAGTTTCGACGACAGCTTTTCCATACCGCCCTCCACCGAATCCTTACGTGCCTTAAGCCCTACATGACCAAGGCACGAATTACTCGTTGCGCGGATCGTCACTTTCGCCGCGTCATTTACGGGCTCGGCCCATATATTGCCGACTATCCAGAGCAGGCGCTGCTGGCGTGTATAGTTCAAAACTGGTGTCCTCGGTGAGTTTTCCATTAGTTTTCTTCGTTTGCTAGCACCCTCGCTCATGAATTTACCAGCTGTCTTGGCCCTTCCCACGATCTCGACCAAGCTGGGAGTATGGCTCGCAGTGACCGGCCAAAGGGCAAAGGCCTTAAAAGCTATAGCCCTATAGGTGGGCTATAATGAGGCCTATAGCATTCGTCGAACAAGTCTGGAGGCCTCAAAGAGGGCTATAAAGTCACACGTCTTTGCTCCAGTCCACCGAGGCAGCGAGCGGGGTGAGTGGCACTAGCTAAGGTGCTGAACAGCGGTTCATTTCGTCTGAAGGTTGATTCTGCTGTGTTTTCAAAGGTTTTTCTTCCAAAAATAATTGCAGCTTGAGGTGTGGTCCAAGCGCTAACACGTGACATTTATAGGCCTATAAAGCCCTATAGCTATAGGCCTTTGCCCTTTAAAAGGGCTTTAGGGTCCGCCGACCCACTTTTGAGGCCTATAGGACGGTCACTGATGGCTCGATCTCATGGGCTAACAGATGATTTGCTAGATGCTTTCACTCTGAAGGAGCTGTGGGATGACTTTGGCATCGTTGGTGACCTCGTAGTACGTCGTAAACGCCGTCCCTTTCCACCCTCAATTAAATATGCCTCGCAGCCCTTTACTACCGGATTCCCGCGCGCCGATATCCATGAACTCCTCACGATGGATCTTCTTCACCAGATTATCAAGGGTACATTCAAGGATCACGTCGTCGAGTGGGTGGAAGCGTACATCCGCGCACATCACGAGAAAGCTGAGGCGGACAGGATTCTTGCTGACATTGACCGTCGGTACGTAAGTTAAGGCTCTTCAATTCTGCTAAGGTATTCATTTCACTCAGGATCGCCGTGACTACTCCTTTTCCCGGCTTGCGACACTTCCATACGGGGCGCGGCTACAAACAATGGACCGGTAACGACTCAAAGGGGCTCATGAAGGTGCGTTCTTTGTTGACGTTGTTTGTCGCATTCTAACGCACACATCAAAGGTATACCTTCCCGCTATCGCAGGGCATGTCCCGAGCGACGTTGTGAAGGCTGTCGCAGCCGTCATTGAGTTCTGCTACCTCGTCCGCCGCTCTGTCATTGACGAGGACACTCTGGTCGCTGTCGACACCGCTGTTTCCGATTTTCACAAATATCGAGAGGTCTTTCGCGACGCTGTGCGTCCCGAGGGATTCTCACTACCTCGTCAGCATTCCATCGTCCATTACTGCCCCCTCATGCGACTCTTCGGTGCGCCAAACGGGCTTTGCTCGTCAATTACAGAGTCGAAGCACATCAAGGCAGTGAAGAAGCCGACGGTACCGACGCTCAAACCATAACCAGCCGCTGGGTCAGATGCTGGTCACGAACCAGCGGCTTGATAAACTTGCCGCAGCCCGCGTCGATTTCACCGAGCGCGGGATGTTGTCGGCTCCGCTGCTACCTAACCCCGAACCCCCGGCACCAACCCCAACTCCAGCACCCACCGCAGACGATGAGAACAATGATAACGGCGGCGTGGATGGCCCAACGCATATGGGAGAAGTCAAGCTCGCCAAGAAATATGGTATGTGCTGTGTGCGTGTTTATATTTACTAGCTAACAGTTGTCTAAAGTGCGGCGGGTACCTCGCGACGTCGATGCGCTGGGCTTGTACATGGGACAGCCTCGTCTCTGTGAGCTCATACGCCGCTTCTTGTACGACCAGCTCCACCCTAATGCCAACATATCCGGGGCGCGAGTCAGTTTAGACCGCTGCCCCGGCTTCTCCGAGCGGGTCTTCCTTTATAGCTCTGCAAGGGCTACGTTCTACGCTCCGAGCGACATCAGCGGGGTGGGAGGAATGCGCTTCGAACGCATTCGTGCGACGAAGTCGTGGTACCGCGGCCCGGCTCGGTACGACTGCGTCTTCCTTGAGCATGATACAGAGGCACCGGGGTTTCGTGGGCTGCACGCCGCACGCGTGTTTATGTTCTTTCGCTTCAAATATCAAGGTGTAGACTACCCCTGTGCCTTGATCCACTGGTTTTCAGCGCGAGGGGATGCACCAGACCCCGACACTGGCATGTGGATTGTTACTCCGGACACCGTGCGTGGCGGCGATGCCCCGAGTCTAGAGGTGGTACATGTGGACTGCCTGTTGCGGGGCGCACACCTTATTGGTGTGGCGGGCCGAGATTATATCCCAATCCACGACTTTGCTTTTTCGGATTCACTGGATGCTTTCAAAGCATTCTATGTCAATAAATATGCAGACCATCATGCCCACGAGATCGCATTCTAATTACTTGTGGCGTATATATGTAGTATTCAATGAAATAGACGTGTTTCTTCTTCAGTTTTTCTCGAAGTCCTGTGAAGCAAAAAACAAGATGTTGAGCGACTCAAAGGGTTCGGAAGCACCTGTTATAACCCCTAACCCTAGGTACCCAGCGACCAAAGTGGTGCAGCTGTTTGGTCGCAAGTTTGCGATGGGGTTCTGCCACCGCATAAAGACGTGGCAGGCGTGGCAGGTGCCATGCTTGCCACCGGGGATGGTGTCATAGAGGTCAGTGATGGCAGTGATGGCATCATACCTTTTTGGGAACCCTAATGGTGCCACTGCTGCCACCCCACAGGAAAATGTGCCACTGATGCCACCAGCCCCAAAATGGGTGCAAATATGGCTGGTGTGCCACCGCTGCCACCAGGCTAGACAGAAGGTGTAGGGTGGGTTTTGCCTTGGGATTTTTCCTAAAAAGCAAGTGATGAGTGTGGGGGAGTGGTCGGTGTGCCACTGCTGCCACCGACCCAAATTTGAAGGGGTAGGGGTGCAGATATGCCTAGTGTGCCACTGTTGCCACCCCACCAAATGGAAGAGATATGCTGGGGGCTGGAATTGGTATTTTTCCAAAGCAAGGGTAGGTATGGGGAGGTGAATGACATGCTGCAGTTGCCACTAGCCAAAACTCAGCTGGTGTGTTGCCACCACCCGGTTGTTACTAACATTAATGTAAAAGTAGTGAAATTGTGACCCTCACATGTTCCGAGTAGTATACTGTTACTGTATTGGTTATTCTGTGGATAATCTCTTCTTTGATCAATCTGCCACCCTTGCCACTTGTATTGTGTTCCATAGTGTGGCAGCAGTGGCAGAATTACATAGTGAAGTGGCAAGAGTGGCAAAGACAGTTTTTCTAGTAACGACAGGTGCCTTTGCCTAAAAGACAATTAGAAACCCAAAAGGCTTTGACATTACTGTTTCTACTATGAATATTTGTTCTAAGGTAAAGATCAATACTCGTTTGCCATCTTTGCCACCATCTGCCACGTCTGCCACCTTGACTTGGCCCCCTGTGATGGCAATGGTGGCAACTCAAAGTTTCAGGGTGGCAGTGGTGGCAGAAACAGCATAGTTTGTAAAAGCAAGGCTAATACATCTGGAACTGATTGCTACTATCTTGAAGCATAAAAACAATTAACCTTCAACTTTTCAATGCTTTGACTGGCTCTATCCTGTTCAAAGAGAAAAAGACCAGGGAGTTCAGGAAAGAGGATAAGAAAATAGTATGGGGATTGGGCAAGTAAACTGAATACCAGATGGAAATACAGGCTTTTCATCAGTTGCTTCAGTGGATTGTAAAGCATGTTTTGAAGGGGGTCCCATGCATGAGTCCCAACCACCAAAACAGCATATACAAAGTAGCCCTGAACCAGAATTGAACTGAAGACCTCAGATCAATTAGTGGTCAAAACAACAGATCTTACCACTAGACTAAAATGCCTTTTCCAACCGTTCCAGCATGTGGTATATACTGTTCACCAAACTACCAAGCTCAATACTTGACTTTGTCTCTCTTAGAGCCAGAAATACCATGAAAGGATAACAATGACATCTTCTATTGCTCTGTTATACAGCTAATAAGCCTTAGATATCATGAGTTGTGAACAGCACTAGGACTGTGCTGAGAACAGTGATTTAAGGTGTTATAGCACAAGAATTATGATATTGCCACTGTTGCCACCCGGACCTGCCACGTTTGCCACTCGTTGACTTTGAATTTTAAGGGTTGATCGCGTACTTTTTCCGGGGTGATCGCGTACTCGTCCCGAGAGCTTTCATTTTATTCCTTGCTCCCTGATCAGAGATTGAAGATTCTGAAGAGAGAGATATTTTTCTTTTACCAGATAGTTTGTCCAGGATTTATTTGGGGCTCACAACAATATTGAATGTCAAGATTCAACAATGTGAGCCAGATGGACCTGAAGTTACTCAAGTTTCCTATATGTACCCGATCTTTCTGACTGGTTCATGTCTTCAAATGTCATGAAACACTGTAAAGTAATTCTAGAACCTATAATAATGTATTAGACATCTCTTTTCACAATCCTAGGCCAGTGGAAGGGGCTCTTTGACTGACAGAAATTGAAATACAGATATATAAGCGTACTTAATAACTTTTGCAAAACACGTCCTAAATACATAGTCTTTTGTGCAATATCAAGGGTCATTGGTTCTGAATATGCCTGGAGGTAATCAGTGTGTCAGAATCTATACAAGAAACGTTACAAGAGTATACTGGTCAATTTGACAACTCCTGGATTCCAGAGTCAAGCTGTGATCATTGTATGCTTTTTAACACACAAACCAATATTCTGTAATCAGGGTACTTTTATCTCATGGTCAGTTTGATGTTTGGAAGCCCAAAGCATGTTAGAGATGGCAAAAGCATCATTTGTAGTTCCTTTTCATTAAAAGACTCCAGCCTCAACACAACCCAGATAACAAGTCCAGAGGGTCCAGCCATACCATATGACTTGCAACTAATTATCTCATGCCAATGGTTACCTTCTGGAGGTCACAATGAAGGAAAGGCTTGAAATGAAACTTCGGTGTTCAACTGAGAGCATTCAATGAATCTATGTGTCAGGTGTCTAGTGCAATGCATCAAGTGGACATTTATCATACTTCTAGAAACAAAATGAGAATATGCTGATGTTAGTGTTATTTTATAGGATTATTTTGCTGGATTTGATGGCCTTGATATAATGAGCTGATTCTCTGCAGGCAGTCATGAGATAAGGTTCTAAAAGGTGACCCAAGCTAAAACTATTAACTGAATGTTGACTTTTTGGTTTTCTATTGGCCTGGGATGTGTTTTGGAAAAACTTCCTCTTTGGGGTACTAGGTGTAGGGATATGATGGGAGTCATATAATGGACCGAGTTTCCATAGACAGCCATGAATCAAGGTTTGAGGTCACTATATCACAAAGAAATTGTCAACTGGAAGTCAATCTCCCCTTATTTTATTGATATAGAACATGTATCAAGAAATTTCCTCTTTGGGATGCTAGGAGTAGTGGTATAATGATGCCATCACTTTCAAATTGCTGTGGCAAACGTGGCAGAATTTTGCTATAGACGACAAAGTCCAGCCTACAAGGCACGTATGGCAACGGTGGCAAAAACACTTTACCCTCCACTTTTCAAAACTTTGTTATACTCATCAGAGTATATTGATGTTGATCAGTACTGTGGTACTTGTGATTATCAGAGAAATGACTCTGCCAACTAGAAATATGATCCTGCCACTGCTGCCATCATATTTTAATTCTGCCACTGCTGCCACTGGATTGGACCTCTATGCAGTGGCAGCAGTGGCAGATCCAGTGGCAGCAGTGGCAGAATTAATTAATAGAATGATTTATCCAAGAAGTAAGCAATATAGTGACAGCCTGCTACAAGAAGTATGTGAAGGTATGATTTCATTCCTCCTAGTACAAGCATCAACATTAGTAGCATTAACAGGAAAAGCAATTCTGTACAGGGCACTAACAGCACACCTCTCCTTTCCATTCAGAGCAGTGACAGCAATGGGTGGCAGTAGTGGCACCCCAGCCAGCCCCAGAGCTACCTCTTCCTTTAACACAAGTATGGCTCCCATTATACCCTTTCGGTTTGCTGGGGTGGCAGCAGTGGCACACTAGGCATATCTGCACCCCTACCCCTTCAAATTTGGGTCGGTGGCAGCAGTGGCACACCGACCACTCCCCCACACTCATCACTTGCTTTTTAGGAAAAATCCCAAGGCAAAACCCACCCTACACCTTCTGTCTAGCCTGGTGGCAGCGGTGGCACACCAGCCATATTTGCACCCATTTTGGGGCTGGTGGCATCAGTGGCACATTTTCCTGTGGGGTGGCAGCAGTGGCACCATTAGGGTTCCCAAAAAGGTATGATGCCATCACTGCCATCACTGACCTCTATGACACCATCCCCGGTGGCAAGCATGGCACCTGCCACGCCTGCCACGTCTTTATGCGGTGGCAGAACCCCATCGCAAACTTGCGACCAAACAGCTGCACCACTTTGGTCGCTGGGTACCTAGGGTTAGGGGTTATAACAGGTGTTCGGAAGTCAAAAGCTAGGAAGTAATTAAGCCCACAAAAGGTGGAATAAGCCAAAAAAGCGGGAAAAGTGAAAACCTAAAAAAGGCAAAAGTCACAAAAAGGTGACGAAAGGGCGCTGAAGCTCGGGGAAAAGGACTTGCCCTTTTGCTGATGCGGATAGGGATGTGGCGGAAAGCCTGCTCCAAGTCAAGCTTGATCATTAGAGATCCACGACCAGAGTCGATCAGGTCAGCGACAGCACGATGGAACATCTCGTATGAGATCGATGCCTCTGAATCGGGAATACCGTCGTTCACCGACCTCCCCCGTGGCCAAGACAAATGATGGATTTGACGAAGCTTGCTTGAAGCCTGCCCGAGTGTTTCCTGACGGCTACCCCAAGAGGAGATGAGCGGAAGTGAGGGAATGGGGGCGAGGAGAAAGGACCGTTTAAGCGGCCCTTTGAAAGTTGGGATTGAATTGTGTCATCCAGAGCGCCAGGATGTTGTAAGGCTGAGGGGAGATTGCGGCCGAATTGTGAAATGGCCCGATCACCCGAGAATCCAATGTCGGCGCCGTGATCGATAATGTGAAGGATTGTGGCTACAAAGTAGACTCGTGACCAGTCTACTACGCGAGGCCGACAATTGTGGCAAGCACGTCGGGCGTAGTAGACTGGTAACTCTCGGGACAAGCCAAAGGGCTGTCGCGGAGTTTGAATTGTTTGACTGGTGCCGGTAACTCGCCGATTGATGCGACTGTGTCACCACAATGTGACATTATGTGACTCACCAATAGCGAAGCCGCCAATTGCCATTTCTTTTGGCACGTAGACGCTCAACTAAATACATACATATGTAGTAGCATTGTATCAGAATGTCGTGAGGTATTTATTTGAGCTTAAATGCAACATTTTTGAGGGAAAAGGACCTGATTGATCTTGCCCACTCAAAATTTCAAACTCCGCGACAGCCCTTTGGCTTGTCCCGAGAGTTACCAGTCTGCTACGCCCGACGTGCTCGCCACATCTGTCGGCGCCGCGTAGCAGACTGGTGACGAGTCTAGCTACAAAGGCCGGATCCGGGTAGTCGCGCAAGAAGAAAGCCCATGCGTCTCGTTTGAGGGATGAGGAGACAGACGGCAAGTCGGCAGAATCAGGCGGAGGGTAATTAGCCCGAGGTGCAGTGTTGGGACGAGGTGGGGGGTGAAATAGTGGCGGAAAGAGATGCTCAAAAGGGAGGTGGAAAGCCTCGGGATGTACTGCATCAAAAGCAACCCCTAACTGAGCCGTTGGTGTAGTGAGCTGAAAGGGAACAACCAAAGAGGGTGAACCACGGGACACGCGTCCTGAGAGTGCCGTAGACTCGACGGAGAGGAGCAATTGCTCGGCAGGAAGAGATGATTGAGATGCAGCAGTAACAACTGGAACTGTGGTTGCACTCAAAGAGGTTTGCGCAACAGACTCGGTCAATTGAACGAGGAGCGGTGAGATACCAAGCTCGGCACGAGAGGAGGAGGCGGAGTCGCAGCATCGAGCCCCGATGAAGTAACGCCTGGAGCGGACACGCGAGCCACCCGAAAATCGTCGGGCAAACGGCCGCCGATAAGTTAGAGGTGGATCTGGAATAAAAAGCTTTGAGCGCTGTCGATAGCCTGCAGGATCCTTTTGCACGAAGGGGGATCCAGTAGACTCGGAAGACCAGGAAGACCAGTGAGACGACGCGGGTCGAGGCATTCCGAGAGCAGCAACGCGAGTGGCTCAAAGACAAAAAGACAGTCCGGTGGTCTCCCCCCTAGCAAACAGAAACCTGCGAAAGAAAGCAGCTGCAGCAACTGCGAGCATGCTGAGAGGTGAGTGTGGAGGAAGAGAGACGAGGCATGTACCTGCGAGCATGCTGAGAGGTGAGTGTGGAGGAAGAGAGACAAAGACTTGTCACGCGCGAGGCGTGATCGTGTAGCGCCGGGCCGGCGCGTGATGCGTCTCCTCCTTGCATAGACCCCGTTTGACTCGTCAAACGCTTCTGCTAAGTGGGTTGAATATTGCAGCGGCGTTCGGCGGGGGAGGCTTATACGGCTCTCTAAAAGAGTATTTGACAATACTGAGGCATATACTTCAGATCAAAAGCACAGTATTAGGGGAAGTCAACTATCGCTTCAGACGAGCGATTCATCGACGATTCAAACGACGCTTCAGATGGCGATTCAGAGGCGAAACCCAACCCTAGAATTGGGTCAAAGGTGAATCGTGTTGAACCGTTGAAGCGCCTCGCGAGCCGCTTCAACGATTCGAATCGCGATGCAAATCTCGACAGCGCTTTGATGTGACCAAATCGGCTTTGAAGCGTGCATTATGAATCGCCATGCATTTGGGGTGGTCAAAGTTGGGGCCGATTCAAACCGCGATTCAAAAAACCGAATCGCTGTTTGAATCGTCGTTGAATTGCTCGTTTGAAGCGATACTTGACTTCCCCTATTGTTTCTTCTGGAGCATCGTCCGAGTCCTCGGTGTTAACAATTTACAAACATATAGCTGGAACCGTGATGACAACAACCCCACTCCTCTCCCAAGCCTCCGTCGAGAGCATGTTCTCTCCATCACTCACACCTACCGGCGCAATCGAAGCTTGCAAGACGTTCAAAGTTTTCCTGCCGCATCTCGCTGTTCCTCCGGCGGAAGGGCAATTCGGGAACGGGCTGTTTGTGAATACGGAGGATGTTCCGGGGCGGAGGAGGAAGGGGACGGGGGCATGTAAGTTATCTTTCTTCTCCTTTTTTGCTTCCATGATTCGCTGATCATGACGCAGGGTGTGGTTGGGCGCGAACGAGTTTTTTCATCGATCCAACAACCGGGATAGCTGCGGTGTTGGGTACGCAGATATTGCCTACGGGGGACTCGGCGTATGATATGATAAGGGATGAGCTTGAAGAAGTGTTATATGCGGCGTTCGAGGATTGATTCACAACTTTGGGAAATCGGAACTTGTTTGGAAACTTGGGGGTTGCTGAAGTTGAATTTTGAAATTCATCAAATACAACAGAGTCGGGCCTTAAAACAAAACCCGAAACCTTTTTATCTTGGCGGTGCTGGCAAGTGCCGCAAGTCCCAAAACTCCAGACCTTCAAGAGGTCTTTGGAGCGTGCGAACATCATTGAGATCAAGAGATCAGACGCCAGGCGTCCGCCCTGACTAACAAAAGCAAACAGAAGTTCAAAATTCGAACTGAGGTAGAGCTAGGTAGAGGTACAAGTGGAGAGTGATTATAAGTGGCACATATACTGTGCATGCAGCTGGCAAAGGGGAGAGCGTCCCGGTCCAGGGAAGTAAGTAGTATTTATTTCAAGGGGATTTCTTTTTCCTTCGCGAAAATGTAGGCAAATCTCGATCGCACAGAGCAGGCACAACAAGGACTTACCTACCGCACTAGATATTGTGGGACTCAGAGGCGGTTCGGGGAATAGGTATGTGTTCTCAAGCTCAAGAGTGTTTACTGTTCAGTTCAATTTCAACCTTCTCAAGAATATAATTGATACGTGAGTCCTCTTCCTCTCCTATGACAAGCATAATCTATCTGCATTCATCTTCAACGCGTTCTACAGCCTTCGTTTCTCTTGATTCCCTTCGTCGCACTTGTTGTCCACAATTCTCTGCTCCTGCAATGCGGATCAACAGCGGGGGGGTCAAATCAACAAGGAAGGATCCCAGTCTGTTCGAAGCAAGAATTCAGATAAAATTGAGTCAGAATTGGGAATTCCAACGTATAGACGAGACCGTTCGATACGCTGTGTGAACCAGTGCAATGACTTTCGGTCTTCCGAAATCAGCAAATGATGAGATATATGATCGCATCAAGCTCCCACGGTTTAAAATCCTTCAAGCCCAGGAAAAAGATAATTATCTGCCGCAGGCAAGGGAGGCCGTATCGCAGAATATGTTCTTCGTTCTTCTCAAAATCTTTGGTTCAACTTGCATTAAATTCAACTTGTAGTACACGAAACTCAAGACTCAACGTCAATACCAAGGGATTTAGATCGCTCTTCGGAGTTTGAATCGCCCTGCTTCTAATGACGCGCGTCACGGTCTGCTCTGCAAATTTCTCCTCTTGTTCTCTCCCATCTCATTGCGCAAAGCCACGATGCCCGTGCAAAGCAAATTTCTATCGATCCCAGCGGACATCCACTATCTCCTCCTCAGCGTCCTCCCCGACTTTCGCGACCTCGCAGCGCTCATGCTCACCCATCGCTGCTATACAATGTCTTTAAGGCAGGAGAAAAGACGCTGCTCGAGGCCGTTGCTCATAATTTTCTCGGTGCTTTCTACGACGAAGCGGTCATCCTCGCTTATGAACAAGGCATGTACCGGGGGCAAACCACAAACAAATCGACCGCAGAAGGCATCAAGTTAACCTCAAAAATTGTGCAATGAATCGAGAGGAACAGTCGCATTTTGAAATCGCTGGAAAGCTTTGTATATGGCTTGTTAAAAACGAAGAAGGATCTCTAGTGAGCATTGTTTGATTCATGCTTCGAACTAGGATCTGACAAGATGAAGCCTGCATGATTGTTACGATGGTGTGGAAGAACTTGAATATATGTCCAAGTCCGAAAGAGTAGCCCATGAGAAAACGAAAACCATGCTATCGGAGAACTTCGTCGAACTTGCCAGCTTTTCTTACACTGCAATGTGAGGCACTCGCTCGCAACGACTTTTCATTGGTCATTGACGTGATTGCAGACCGTCCGCTACCGAATCGTTAAGGATGACCGCTGCAGGGTATAAATTCTGGAGATCTACTCTCATCCAGGAGGGTAAACATATGTAAGTTCTAACGTCGTCTCATACGGGCCGCAAGTGTTTACAAATTGCAATTCCAGACCGTTTCTCACCGAGCTTCCGATGCGCGAGCTTCTCGAGCTAGACCACTATGTCCAAGGTTTGTTGAAGCTTATCTGGGCGATGCGTGGCGCGGGTTTCTCTGACCACGATAGTACGTCACTTACTCTCTAAAACTTCTATTGACGACGGCCGCCGACATACTGCTCAGCCGACTATGTGAGCGGCATACTAGCCACAGGTCCTTGGAATATCTGGCGCCTCTGGGGTGCTCTCCTCGAGGGTGACATCGAAGAGTATATGGGAGAGCCGTATGGAGAGCCATACGAGGGGTTTTTCAACTATGCGTTTTTCGACGTCCTGGAAAGAAAGCAGGTGCCACTGGGCGGCACAGGTACAGACGGATTCAAGTCTATTTTTGACGGAGACAAGGCGACGCACGAGGTTATGAAGAGGCTGGCGGCGAAGGAAAAAGGAGTAGACGTGGAGGCCGATGCTTGAAGGGTGGTTTGTATCATTGCGCGCCCAGTTTGACGTTTTCTTGGAACGACGATAGATCGTATACGGATTGTATCGTAAGCCAGTCTGATCATAGCGAATATTTTACGAGCAATGCAAGACAGGCTACAGCAGAACCACCAGTCACGTATGTACTTCTCTCTCCTTACCTCCCCTAAACGTTTAGGAAGGTAAACCTTTCCCCAATCGCCTCCTCCGTTACAGCCCACAACTTCTCCGCGTTTCCAGAATCATCGCAATGCGGAGCAACTTCAGTCACATTGCAGTCGACGAGATACGCTCCAGGGACATCTATAGTCAAGATGTAATTCAAAGCCAACACCAGAACGGTTTTCAATGAAACACTGATACCATCGAGTCGAGGATCAAAAGCGGCGGCAACAGTCCTGTGTGTTCAAAATCATCTATCCCCCAACTTCCCAGAAAGTGAGCATTCAACACACGTTGCGGCTCCTTCAGCGAGTGTTTTCCAATCCCATCGCTCAGTGTTGACAGTGCCATCGGCGTTCAACGTCCCTGCGAAGATAAGTGATTGGAGTCATTAATCCATTCCGTCTGAGAATCTCAACATATAGTAAGTACCGGAGGCAATGAAGCTGTTCTTCGACGCCTCCTTGAGAGCAATGTTTGTTAAAACCTCTGTCAGAATTTAGAAAGAAAAACCATTATCAGCCCTCATCAACTTCGTTGGCAGAACAGAAAGGAATTATCAAAGTAAGTACCAACCTCCTGGATGCAGACTGAACGCGTTAATCCGCCCGCCAGAACGCTTCACCAACTCCTTCGCAAACAGCACATTCGCGCTCTTCGCTTGGAAATATATCTCGAAGCCACTCATTGATCTGAAAAGTTCCGACTCGCCCGTGGGGTCGAGACGCTTGAACGAGTCAAAATTCATGACCGAAGTCCCGGTATGACCTCTGCTAGCAACCATTACAACGCGTGGGATGTAATTATTAGATGTCGCAGAGGCGAGGATCTTATCAGCGATGAGTTTGGTGAAAAGGAACGGCCCGATATGTGCGGTGGCAATTTGTCGGTCGAGTTTGTCTTCAGTGAGTGTAAAGGGTACGATGGCGGCGGCTGCGTTGTGGATGAGAACCTGGAATTCATTTTTGATTTATGACATTCAGTGTGAAGCTCAGCACGAGTGATGCATACGTGGATGGGCTCTGGATACGCATTGACTTCCACAGCTGCCTCGCGGACCTTGCCCAGCGAGGAAAGGTCGAGAGTAAGAGGACGAATGTTGGCTGTCGGCATTTCTTTCCGAATGGCGTCCTCTGAGGCCTTCAATCTGCGAATAAAATATAAGGCGGGTTCCTTGTTGAACTATCAACTTGTAGTACCAAATCCTCACCTGTCTGCGTTATACCCTGTAATAACAACCAAACTCGCATATCTCGCAATAGCCTGGGCCGCGTTGAAGCCGACCCCATTGAGCGAGGTGCCGGTGATCAGAACTAGAATATTTATTGAGCATAAAACATCGGACTGCGACGGAAACTAGAACGGACCGTTCTTTCCCTTGATATAGTCAGACAGAGCATTAGCCACGTCATCGGCGGTGCTATGGCGTGAAAATTGGGGCAAGGTGTCCATGTCAGACAGTACACAAGATGCAACCTCGATTTTGAGAAAATACCCAGGAGTAGGATGCCTTTTATACGGAAAGAGAGCTAGAAAGTCAGTATTATGAATCCGTTAACTCGTCGCTTCGCTTCATAGTCGTCGGACATTGGCAAATCAACATATCGTGGAATGCCTGATATGTATTGAGCTGCCGGCCGAGACGCGTCCCCATTATCAAGACGGGGGGGCCCGAGGAGGGAGGGCTTATGGTATTGCTGCTTATCAAAGAACTCATCGCAGGCGAAAGACAACATCTGAAGACGGAACTTCAAGAAGGCAGAAAGAAACGGAACAAATGTGATCAAAACACGTCGTGGATCGAAAATCGATTACTTAGAACGCGAATGACTCCCCGACAAGCTTCTCGGTGACATCCCACAGCTTCCTCGCGGTCTCCTGCGGGTAGAGAAATCAGGTAAGATGCACTGAGGAGGAATTTTTTGCAAGAAGGAAAGTAAGAATGAGTCTGTACGTACAGGGTCCGAAGCGTGTGGTGCCACTTTGTCGTTTGCGACTTGACAGTCCTCGAGATATGCTCCGGGTTTCTCTAAGGGAATAACGAGAAATCAGAATCTGAACCAAAATTAGACGATGGACATGGCAAAGCCTTCGTACCATTGAGACTCGGGTCAAAGGCCGCGGTGACGGTACTGGACAAAAAATTGGCTCAGAATTGGGGACAGTCAAAAGAAAACGGGGGCAAACTAACGTAGCCGCACCCTGACCGATGGATTTCCACGGAATGGACTGGGATAGGATAGGTTTACCGCTCTCGTCGAGAACGCCTGAATTCATGTCATTCGGGAAGATATCAAAACAATGAGGGTGGCGTACCAGCACCCTGAAAAATGGGAAGTGTCCCGTCCTTCTCAAAAGCGTTGGTGAAGATGACTGTGAAGACAACGGTCAGTATACTTATCGTCAATAGATAGTGATAGCTTACGCCCGGGATGCAAACTATACGTATTGATTTTCCCCTTCGCACGCTTGAACAGCTCGAGGGCGGTAAGAATGTTCGCTGCCTTGGTATCGCGATACGCAACGGGTGGAGAGTACTTCGTCGGGTCGGGGTTTGTCAAGGCATTCAAATTGACAGGGTCGCCAGGAGTGGCGTGGGCGACACTGGAAACGAAAACCACGCGAGGAGTGTATGTTGGGGAGGCAGACGCGAGTATCTTCGGCATGATGAGGTTGGTGAAGAGGAAAGGGCCAACGTGGTTAGTGGACCAATGCAGCTCAAGTCCGTCTGAAGTGAGTTTGAACGGGATGAGGCCGACGGCTGCATTATTGATGAGAACCTAGATTCCAATTTTTGGAATTATTTGTTCTTGAGATGTAGGAGGGGAATGAGGACGCTTACATGAATTGGCTCTGCCAACTTGTTCACCTCGTCGGCGGCTTTGCGGACACTGGCGAGGGACGTAAGGTCGACGAGTAGCGGATAAATCGTCGCTGTTGGATTATCCTTCTTGATCGCAGTTTCGGATAGCTTCAATCTATCGATACAGTCAGTCGAGTTTTGGTTTGGGGGGAGTCACTATAGGAACCTCTCATCGTTATGTCCAGTTATTATGACCAAGTTTGCATATCGAGCAATCGCGCGGGATGTCTCAAATCCTAGTCCCCCAAGGGAAGTTCCAGTCACGAGAACTACTCCACCCGTTAGCCAGTGCAAAGAAATTGACACGGGGAACGCACCGTTTTTGCCTTTGACTTCGGCGGCGAAGGTATTCACCACTTCCTCTGCCGTTGAATTGCTAGTAGGGATAGTAAGATTCTCCAGCGGTAATTCGGCCATGTCGCAAGTTGAGCAGGGGTTTGAGGTTCGCAGATCCCGTTATTATATCGCGGCTCCGCATCGGGCTATGTCAGCAATTACTAAACAGGAGCTGAAACGTGTTCGCGGAAGGAAGGATGTTGCTAACGAATCAGTCCTCGGGTAGGACCTTTAGGAATCGGTAAGGAATCCTTCCCCAAATGTCAAAATTCCCCCTATTTCGCCGTTGCGGCCACTGAGAACAGCAAAGCAATGGAACAACAGAGCGCAGTTGCCGTTATCAGAGCTGAAGCTGGTTGAAGCCAGAATTCCTCCATCACTGGTCGTGATGTCATATGATGGCAAAGAGGGATGGGCCAAACGCGAGGTCACGTCACGCGCGCGAATCATCTTGAATCATGCCCATTTCACGTGCCGTGACATGCCGCGCATCTTAGCGAGTGAGAATTTGGGCAACTTCGAAACCGAGTCCGCTCAGAGACGACTGTTTATTTGTTCAAACTTGAACGTACTTGGCTTTGATTTCCCCTGCTCAAAACATTGAGATCACCGTCTCCCTACAAGTGCATGGACTAAATTCTCCAGTCGATAACGTTTCCAGTGGAAATCAGTCGGAAGGAATTGGCAACGCAAGTTAAGAAACCACATGATTAGCAATGACAAGATTTGAATCGACCCGTACGAACGACGCTTCCGTCACCGACTATAGAATGAGTAAGCAAGAGGAAGAAATAGACAACGGTTTTGCGCACCTTTACTCGATTTAATGAATCTCCACATTCAAACCCTGCGATTTCAGTTGGTCCACCCTGCGCTTAAAACGGTCGCTAAGTTTACGAGCACCATCGTCGCGCGAAATGTTCACACGCTCCCATCGAGCAACTGGAGGCGGCCCCAACATTGCCTGAAGCTCCTCCGTCTTCCACCACCGCGAACAAATCATCGCTAAAAGCCGTTTTTCGGTGAACCATTCGCCGATTTGCCAGAGAAGGAGTCGCTGCAACCGCGGTACGAGGTGGGCTGTATTTCCCTCATCATGCGTTAGCTGCACGAGCAAGAAATCGTCGATAGAACCAAAGCAGCATTCGACAAGCAGATCGGTCAGAAGCGGAGCATGGAAGAGAATGGTGTGCAGCTCCGGAGGGTATATGTCGCAGATGCTGAGAGAGAAGTCTTCAATGTTGGGGGAACGAAGTTGGAATTGGGTGAACATTGCTGAGATAGGAAGAGTCCAGTCCTGGAAGTCGAAGAAGTACATATGGAGTTTTCGAACTTTGGGGAGGGCAAGGCGTCCGAAGCAGGAAGTGATTGCATCTCCACAGGGAAGACTGAGGTCGAGGGTTTCGAGGAATGGCAAGGTGATGAGGGGAGGATGGGTTATGGATGCGGGGGGTGGTATGTTTGGGTCTTCTTCGTTGCCCTGGTCTGGACGAAATTTCGCATGGATCAAATTCGTACCCTGGAGAAGAATGTTGAGACAAAGCGCAAAATTGGCCTGTTCCAACTCCAGATGAGTGAGTTGCGCCCAAGGCATCGGAAACTTTTGTATATGCTCGATATCAAGTGTGACCTTGCGAAGCAATGGAGCGCAGAGGAATGCAGATGCAGCCGGCATTTCATCTGCGCCGTATCCACGTAAAGTAACAGTTTGTATGGTGTTCAAAGTGCCTCCGGGAAGTTTTGCCAGCGCCTGCAGTACGGGAGGACAGTCCCATAAGACAAGGTGTCTCCATCGAGGGGCTCCGAGGAGCAAAACATCTGCGAGAGCCGGTGGAATTTCGGTGTCCCATGACGAGCAGCGGAGACGGAGCGAGATTGGGAAAGATCTTGAACGTTCGAGATAGGTCTTGATTGTTAATATAGATTCACGCGTATGCGCCTCCCCTTGTCGTAACTGAAGCGGCGGCTGTCTCGTCCATAGCGCAGGGGTCGCATGAGCGAGCTGTCTCCAATGTCTGCAAACCTGAGAGAGCCAAAGGGCCGTCTGCAAAGACCAAAATGGATGGCATTGGCAAAAAATTTCCATCAGCAATTCGTTGGGGAGTTTGCGAATCGGGGAGATGACGAGCTTATTTGCGTATTCACGGTCTCGCATGCACTATTTTGAGAATCTATCAGCGCTATTTTCTCTTCAGGAACAGAAATGAGAGCTTTGACCTGTGCTTCAGATGATTTGGAGCCACACTGCTGATCAGGAGGCGGAGAGGCGGCGACAGCATTGGCCGTCAGTGTAACGGACTGCGTCAAGGATTGCGTTGTGACGTCCACATCTTTATAACGGGTTCAGAATTCACAGTGTTAATCGAGCGTGAGCGTCACATACCCACGGCCATGTCTTAAATCTGAATGGGCAAGAAATCGTAGGTCTGTGGAAGATGGTGGTAAGAAAGAGACAAGAGCCCGGGCCTGAGAAAACTTGTCACAGCCGTGACGACTCGTTGCCATTTGATCGTACGCGTGACAGAAACACTAACCCTAACCCAGGCGACGCGTAGTTGACGCGTATGTAGCTACTTTCCGTGGCGAAGAGGTATCGCCAAAGATATCGCAAACCAGGATCTAAAGCGAAAAAAAAAATTGTTGAAGATATTGAGTATCCGGGTGCCAGTGGAATCGCGTCCAGACGTAAATCAAATGAAAATAAGGACGCATTCCCAATTACTTCAACTTATATCGGGACAGAAACATACTGCCCGAGAGATGACCCCGCAATATGATGCACCTGTTCTACCCTCCATCCACTCTGTGCCGCCAGGGAGACAAAATGCCCCAATGTTCTTTCTTGGCTATTGCCCAGCACAAACATCTATATATATTAACGGGAAATATTATACTCAGCGAAGACTCGGAGGGAATTAAAAGCACAGAGAAAACCCACCTGAAAGTCCAGCCAATACATCATATTACTCGCAGCACCCATGTTCCGCAAGAGCGGAGCCGGGGGCAGCGGACGCTCAGCTCCTGGAATGCGATTGGTGATCTCCGGATCGTTGCATGTATAAGGCAGAATGATGTCAACGACAACCAGCTTGGTGTCGCTTGTAGCTGCATCTCGCAGATGTCTAAGAATGGAAACCGCTTGTGCATCGGACCAGTCGTGCATGATCCAGCGGAGGAGAAAGACGGCGGCATTGTGGATGGGTTGAGGGGTGAGGAAGTTATGAGCTGTGGAGGAAAAGTCAGGTGGAACGGGCAAGAACAGCGGGTAAGACTTGGGGTAAGATATACATACCTTCGAGCTTGACGCGACCGGAAGCAATCAAGTCAGGTGCTACCCCAGCCCAATACTTTCGAACATATCAATTCGATTGTAGATACTACAAAGCAAACACTCACCTGCTGCGCATCTTCAATAACCGACGACCGATCTTGCACGACCAATTCAATGTGCGGCGTTGCCTCCGCAATAACCCGCGCCGTAGAACCAACACCCCCTCCAACATCCACGACAACCGCCCCTCTAGAAAGCTCAGACCACTGGAAGCCTACTCAAGAGTAAGACCAAGGTAGAGGGATTGATTAATATCCAGACTCGAGACTTGACTCACCGGCCAAAATCGCCTTCGGCGGCTCCAACTTCGTGCTACACGCCATCGCAAACGAAAACCGTGTCTTAAGCAACTCATTCTCCGGACGATCGTACCAATCAAAGAGGAAGGCATCCGTTTGGAACGCATAATTCCACGGAGAATCGACAGCCCTTGTAGAGTGCGCCGTCTTGGGGCTGAGGAACGCCTCGGTGAGGTAGGCGGATCCTTTGAAGGCCTCGTCTGTGCTGAATATTCTCCGGGTGAGTCCCAAAGTAGGAGGTAAATAAGACAAGATTCGAAGGTATAGACTCACTGCATGAGTACGAGCGCAGGGATACCCGTTCCGCCGGAAGTGTCGACATAGCGCGAGCTGGGACTGCAATGGCGAATGAGTTCCGACAAGAACGTATCGCGATATCGAGATATGGAAGAGACAGAACAAAGAAGCGAACAAACCTCTGCTTCAACTCCGCCACTGATTTCCCCGAGTCTAAGATCGAGGAGAGACGGTTTGGCGCAAAGACATCCGGCCGGATCTCTGTGAAGATGTGGTGGTTTGCAAGGAGACGGAGGATTCTGGCTGTGGGTTGAGGAGAGTCGAGTCAGATCGTTAGACGAAACGAATGAATAGAGGAATGAATTAAGAACGGAATGGAAGGGAGGGGAGAAAAGACAAAAGGAGAGGCAGAATCAATCAGCCGTAGGAAGAAAGTTGAAGCTGAAAGTAAGAAAGGAAGCATGCGACCCACCCACCTGCTTTGACCGGATCGGTGTCATTCATTTTGGAGATTTCATTTGCGTGAATGCCCTGGATGAATGAATGAAAAGGCACCGGGATATTCCAGGAAGACAGATGTGAAGGAAGGAAGGGGAAAGAAGCGCTATAGCAACAGCAACACAAGAAGAAACGACGTACTTGAGGCCCAGAATCCCTGATTATCTCGACCATATTACTCTCGATCGCAGCGCGGATGCAGGATGGGAGGTGGAACTACAAGCGTATCATCCATGCATTAATTCGTCATTCACTAATAAACGACTCACCAAAAGACTGCCCTCCATCATCGTCTGCACGGGCGGCCTCACCATCGCAACGAGCTGCGACGCAGCGGCCACAATCACCGACGTTGCCTCCAACATCGCCGGGTCCTCTGAAAGCAGCCGCTCGGCAGGACTTTTTGGGTCGTATGGGTCTGCAAGGAGGGGAAATTGGAGGTTTTGAGAGGAGAGTTTGGATTCGAGAGCTTCGACGTTGGTGGAGATGAGTTCGACGAGAAGGCGCAGGGGGGATTTGGAAGATGCCATGCTGGATGGGTGGGTGAGTGATGAATGGAAGGAAGGAAGAAAAAAGGAAGGAGTCCTGCAACGAATCGTGAGGATGCAAGGTTATATATAAATTTATGTCGTTTGTCGCGACTTGCCTGGTTAGATTTGATGCATAAGCTCTATTTGTAAAACGACGCCGCGGGAGAAAGTAAGCACGAACACAAACGAAGAACGAGCTAAACTTGGCTTTCCGTATCAAAGACCCTTAATTTGCGGGCGTGAAACCAGTCATATAATACTGCATCTAGGACACGGGAGCAAACTTATACTTGACACTCGCCCGCCACTCGACGAACGTCGGCCAAAGCCAATACACGATATGCGCGGGACCCATCGCCCACGGCATGAAAACGTGCTTCTCCCGATACTCAATCGCCTTCACGCACCTCCGCGCCACGTCCTGGCGCTTCAGCCCCGTCTTGTTCGGGTCGGCCTCGCGCACGGCACCGCCGTCGACGGCAGAGGCGCGGAAGTCACCTTCGATCGTCCCGGGAAGGAATTGGGTGAATGCGATCTTTGGGTGCTCGATGGCGAGCGCTTGGTAGAGGTGCAGGGACGCGGCTTTGCTGGAGGCGTAGATGGCGCGTGTGGGGGCGGGAATTGCGGAGGCGAGGGTGTTGACGAGGAGGATGGAGGGGCTTGGGGAGGTGGATTCTAATATTGGGATCTAATGCAATACAGTGGTTAGAATCAATCTGTGGCGAGGAGAAAATAGGCTTACGAATGCGACTGCGGCGATGAGGGGCCCCACATAATTTCCGCGCGTGGCGAGGGCGACGACGTCGACGACGCGCTGGATGCCTGCTTTTTCGACGTTTCCTGAGGCGACGCCGGTGATGTCCATGACGGGTCGCAGCGCCGAGACACCTGCGGCTACAATCACCGTGTCTATTCCGCCCCACTCTGTGACTCGTCAATACCCATACTTGATTCTCGCAGCAAAAAAACCTACGCGCTTCCACTTGGCTTCGTACTTTCACCATATCATCTACGTCGGCAAAGTCCCCGGCGACCGTATTTATCTCCGTGTTTGTTTTTTTGCACGCATTACATTGAGCCGCGACCGCTGCTAGCTTGTCGGAACGTCTACCGACGATACAGACACCTCTGACGCCGAGTTGCGCGTATTGCTGGGCCAACGTGGCGCCGACTCCAGAAGAGCCACCGAGAATCAAAACGCGTTCTTTTTGACGAGGAAGCTTGACAGATCTACGAGAAGAGCGTCGAAGAAAAGCGAGAATTGGAGCCAAGGCGAGGGCGAGCAGGAAATAGCTGCGAATAGGCATGAAGTTGGTCATGAAGAAGAGAGGAAGACGTGACAGGTAACGCGTCACACCGGATTTATTGTTTGCCGAACCGGGTGTTAATTACGTTAGAACGATCAAGTTTCCGTGTTTCATCAGACGGCAACAGCGTGACGAGTTTCGCTACCTGGTCACTACGGTTTCTTTCTTACCACCACATCTCGGTCCAATCTTTCTCAATTTTTCGGTATACGGATCTAAGGCATGGGTATGTGCTGGTTCTCTCGATCGCCTCCGTGAATTCCGACGCCGTTGTAAAGATTTGGACGTAACAACGCAGACTGCCAACGCTGTCGCCATTCCTCCGACTCCTCCGTGCCAGGAGTGTGGCTCCAAATCATTTGAAGCACAGGTCAAGGCTCTCATTGCCGCTGCTGAAGAGAAAATAGCGCTCATAGATTCTCAAATTCGGGATCTCCAGTGCATGCGCGATCGCGAATACGGTCAGATCGCGTCGCTCAAACTCGTCATCGCCCCCATTCGCAAGCTCCCCAACGAGTTGCTGATGGAAATCTTCTGTCGTGCAGTTTGGTGTGTGCAGAGTGCGCTCTGGCTCTCTCAGGTCTGCAAGCATTGGCGGCAGCTCGCTCACGCGACCCCTGCGCTGTGGACGCAGCAGCCGCCGCTTCATTTGCCGAAAGGCAAGACGCATACTCCTGAATCCATAGCAACTGTCAAGACCTATCTGGAACGTTCAACACCCTTCCCAATTTCACTTCGTCTGCACTGTCATTCATGGGACACCGAAATTCCACCCGCTCTCGCAGATGTTTTGCTCCTCGGAGCACCTCGATGGGAACACCTCGACTTATGGGACTGTCGCCCCGTACTTCAGGCGCTGGCAAAACTTCCCGGAGGCACTTTGAACACCATACAAACTGTTACTTTACGTGGATACGGCGCAGATGAAATGCCGGCTGCATCTGCATTCCTCTGCGCTCCATTGCTTCGCGAGGTCACGCTTTGGAACGCGGATGTACGAAAATTTCCGATGCCTTGGGCGCAGCTCACTCATCTTGAGATGCAAGAGAATGATTTTGCGCTTTGCCTCAACATTCTTCTCCAGAGTACGAGTCTGGTACATGCGACAATTCGTGCGCGAGGAGGGGACAACGAAGCCGCGAACAATGCACCACCCACATCTACATCACCCCTCATTACCCTACCATTCCTCGAAACCCTCGACCTCTCCCTTCCCAGTGGAGACGAAATTAACTCCTGCTTTGCACGTCTTGCCCTCCCCAAACTCCGAAAACTTCGTATCTACTTCACCGATCCAGACCTTGATTTCAAGGAGTGGGCCCCCATTTCGACGTCGTTCACACAATTCCAACTTCGTTCCCCGAGCATCGAAGACTTCTCGCTCAGCGTCTGTCGGATATACCCACCAGAGCTGTACCCCATCCTCCTCCACGCCCCCCGCTTGACACACTTGCATCTTGAAATGTGCTATGAAGCCATCGATGATTTTGTCCTCGCGCAGTTGGAGCGCGACGATGCAAATACAAGTCACCTCGTACCGGATTTACAGGAACTTCTCCTCTGGGAGATCGGTGAGTCGTTTAGCGAAGAGCAGCTGCTATCGACGATTCGCTCGCGCTGGTGGACCACGGATGAGCTTCAGGCCATGGCGGGGCCGCCTCCAGTTGCTCGATGGGAGCGTGTGGATATTTCGCGTCGAGAGGGTGCTCCGGACCTCAGCGATCGTTTTGAGCGCAGAGTGGGAAGACTGAAGGCTCAGGGCTTGAATGTGGAGGTTTCTTAAGGGAGATGTTACATGCGTAAGCCGCTGTCTCTTCTTTTGTCCGCCCTGCTTAAGCGTTTTATAGTTGGTGACGGAAGCATTATTCGTACAGGTCCAAAATTTTGTCTTTGCGTATCGTATACATCCTTCTAATCATATAGTTTATTTATTCCACGTTGCCCATCCCTTCTGACTCCTCTCCATCGAGCACAAGTCAGAAGGGAATATTTTCCTACTCACCGATTTTTCTCCTCTTTTTCATCGCGGTTTCTAAAAAGAACGGCTATGCGGACCGCCGGGACGGCGACTCTGCTTCTCACAATCAGCAAACAATCAGACCCCACCTTACCTCCACTCTTTCGCCAGCGCG
Organism: Favolaschia claudopus; assembly: GCA_037176885.1. Lineage (NCBI taxonomy): Eukaryota > Fungi > Basidiomycota > Agaricomycetes > Agaricales > Mycenaceae > Favolaschia > Favolaschia claudopus. Next base: position 487,962 of record JAWWNJ010000015.1, read on the forward strand.
ACGGCTTCATCGCCTCTGACGACAGAACATTCACCCTTGTGCACCCATGTCTCAGGAGTTCTCATTCACCACAACAGCAGAGGAAGTTGCGGCTGCCTTTGCGGGGGAAATCAAAGGCAAGAACGGTGTGTCCAGCGCATTTCTCACTGTTTCTCCTCTGAAACGTCTGCTCTAGTGTTAATTACGGGAACGTCTCTGAATGGACTCGGATTTGAAGCTGCCCGCGTCATCGCACATTACGCCAATTTAGTTATCATCACCGGATACGATGAAGGAAGGTCTGAAATTCTGTCTCCCGCAATTCTTACTTGCTAAGAAGTTCGGCAGGCTCAAGCTATCCGCAGATGCGATAAAGAAAGCAAACCCCACGGCAAACATCTATCCGCTCAGCATTGACCTTGCATCGCTGGCTAGCGTGCGTCAGGCGGCAGACGAGGTTAACAAGTTAAAAGAGCCTCTGCACGTAAGGTCCTTTTGCTTCATGAAGCATGAGGCCCAGAATCCGCACAGGTTCTAATCCACAATGCCGCCATCGCCTTTGTAGACTTCAAGCTTAGTGAAGACGGATTCGAGTCGCACTACGCTACCAACCATGTCGGCCCTTTCCTTCTCACGAAGCTGCTCGTGCCGAAGCTTCTTGCGTCTGCTTCCGCCGATTATACACCGCGCGTTGTGTTTGTTTCCAGCGCAGCGCATGCGTTTCCAGGCGGCCATGACGTGGATTTCGCCGCTTTCACCAACCCAGATCCGACCCATTACTCGCGGAGCGATGGGTATCGGCAGACGAAATCGGCAAATGTTCTCATGGGCTTCGAGCTTTCCAAGCGGTCGAAAGGCAAGGTTAATGCTTTCAGCTTGCATCCCGGTCGCAAGTGATATCCTCTACTTATGTCCTGTTTGTTGACCAAGACATCCATTTACATAGTGATTTACACCAAGGGATTTGACAAAGACCATGCTCTTGTGCATTTCCAGAATGCTGGCTAGTTTCACTTCGGCCAAAGTGAGACATATGTTTGACCACATTACCAGGCATACTCGATGAAAACGGCAAACCCGTCACGTCTCACGCTTGGAAGACCATTCCGCAGGGTGCCGCAACGTGAGTGCGCGGTCGAAATGCTGGGATAATGATTAATTTGGTATGCTTAGCACTGTCGCGGCCGCATTCGATCCAAGTCTCAACGGTAAAATTTTCTATATGGCAGACTTCATCTCCCTTGAACCTTGTTCACAGATAAAGCGGGGTCTTACCTTGCCGATTGTCAAGCCGCTAACGACCAGATCGCACCACACTGTGCAGACCCTGTGCGTGATCTGTCTCTGGGTTGTTTTATATGGCATTAATAGATTCAGGGAAATGCTGAGAAATTGTGGAACATCACGGAGAAGCTTATCGGAGAGTCGTTCAGCTTCTGATTTGCCTTGCATGTTGTACACGTTCTACATGATGTTTCTCCCCGAAATTAACCCTGTTTTCAAATGTGCTTATTTAGGCAAAATGTATCAAGTTCGTTACCAGTACCGGGTGAGCTTACGCTGCGACAAGATCAATCCGCGCTTACTTTGAACAGACTGTGCAAATTTTCTCCGTCATAACTTGCAACTCAAACATAGATTTCCTAACCTATTCCTAACTTTCCTCGACCGCATCAATGTTCCGCGTCCGGCATCGGCTGCGAAATCGTTCGGCAGCGATCGAAGTGGTCAATCAACACTCTGAGTACGCTTCAAGGATTACTCAAGTCCGATTGAACTTACGGTTACGAACCTTATAAATTGAGAGCAGGATGAGAAGAATTTAAAACCTCAACTCGTCTCGTCCGCCTCTCAAGCTTAGAATGTCATCTCTTCCTGTGTTTACCGCCACCACAACCGCCGAGGAGGCTGCTGCCGCCCTCGCCGCCCAAATTCGGGGCAAAAATGGTTCACATTTCTAATCGCGGCTCTATTTATTGCATTCTCTCTGACCAATCGATAGTTCTCGTCACTGGCACCTCCATCAACGGGATTGGCTTCGAAACAGCGCGAGTGATTGCCCAGCACGCTAACCTCGTCATTATAACAGGTTACAATCAAGAGAGGTGTGTACGATAAACTTGCGTCGTGTAAATCCATTTTGCTAAAGTCTGGATCAGGCTCAAACTCTCGGAGGACGCGATCAAGAAGGAGAGTCCCAAGGCCAACATTTACCGCCTGACAATCAATCTTTCGTCACTCGCAAGTGTGCGCAAAGCCGCCGCTGAGGTCAATGCTCTTCATGAGCCACTTCACGTCGGTTTTATTTGTTCGTTCCCAGCGGTCGAATCACTCATACCCACTTCGTTTCCAGGTACTCATCAATAACGCGGCGACCGCATTCAAGGACTTTGCCCTCACAGAGGACGGCATTGAACAACAATACGCGACTAACCATGTCGGCCCATTCCTTTTCACCAAACTGCTCATCCCCAAGCTTCTCGCTTCCGCGTCCGACACATGGACGCCCCGTGTCGTTTTCGTTTCGAGCGTCGCTCATGGGTACGGGACGGGGGTTGATTTGGAAGTTTTTACTGCCCCTGAGAAGGGGAAGCACCCCGAGTCCGGACACGCCGCTTATCGAGAAACAAAGGCAGCTAATGTGCTGACGGCGGGGGAGCTGGCCAGACGTGCGAAGGGCAAGATCAACTGCTACAGTTTGAATCCGGGTTGTGAGTTGACGATGTTGAAATTCAATCCGAATCGCGCTCACAGAGATGCTCAGTGATTTTTACCAATGCTTTTGGGTCTGACGCCGCGGTGGCTATTTTCCAACAAGCCGGTTTGTTTCCCCTATCTCTTGGTCACTTTGTTTGGTGTTGAACCCAGACTTTCCCTATGTAGGTATTTTGGACCAGGAGGGAGCACCAGTTCCGAGCCACGATTGGAAGACGATTCCGCAGGGCGCTTCTACGTAGGTGGATTCAACATTTCCTTCTCTCTCTATTCGCATCCTATCACTCTAGTACCATTGTTGCGGCCTTCGACCCTCGACTCAATGGTTAGTGCGGAACTTTCTATGGTGCAAGAATTCGAACCCAACTTATTCTTCGTGTAGACAAGTCTGGTTCATATCTCGACGATTGCGCTATCGCAGATAAGGACGTGGCTGCTCACGCTAAGGATCCGGTACGCATCATGCTCATTTAGTTCCGTTGTCGAATACCGATTCATGATGGTTTTGCAACTTGAACAGGTTATTGCATCGAAATTATGGGAATTGACCGAGAAAGTGATCGGCGAGAAATTTATCCTATGAAAAGTCGTCCTCGTAAATTCATAGAAATGGTTATGTACCCACCAAAGCACCAACTTGATGCTGAAAGGATTTGTTTGAATTGTTACATTTACTGTAAAATGATAAGATCAAGCGGAGTTCCAAAACCAGGTTACAAATGCGGTGTTTTTCGCCACGTGCCTCGAAAATTTTCTCTTCTCCTTTCACTTTGCTTTCACTGTTCTCCAAATGCCTGTTCAGAGTAAACTCATCGCTACTCCCGCCGATATACTCCATATTCTACTCAGCACTCTTCCGGATTTCGCTGACCTTGGAGCCCTTATCCTCACGCACCGTTGCTTTTATGAGGTCTTCACGGCCAGCAAACACAGCCTGCTAAACGCTGTTGGGCGAAATCTGTTGGGATGTTACTTCAACGAGGCCGCCTCTCTTGCCATTGAGCAAAATACGTCCGATGGCACCGCCAAACGTACAATTGGTACACATAAATTCACGATTTCCGCTCGGCGCTATTTTGAGGCACTTCTTTCCCCGTCATCGTGCACGAGTCCCTTGACCTCTGGTGTATTGAATACTCTCATACTTTGCTGATGCTTTCAAAGAATCGAACAAAACCCAGCAAATCCAAGTCTCATCCGCAATCATCTCGCAACTAATGGACAACGAGCGAGTGTTGAGCACCCTTCGCCCCATCGTATACGGCTTGATCAAGACAAAGCGTGTACCATAGTAAGTCGGTTTCATCATGTAAAGTGTAGTGCCAAAAAGAGCGTTTGGACAGCATTAATCAACCAGAGGGCCTCGCTCTCCTCAAGGGCTTCCCGCAGACTGCGAAGTGAGTTGTCTAAAAAAACCGAACACTCTGTTGTTGATTGGATGCGTACACAGACCTTCTGCGACAGAATTGCATCGTTTGGAGGTCGCTGGATACAGATTTTGGCGATTCACATGTTTGGACACCAAGTCCAAGTCGGCGCACGAGTGAGTTTTTTGTAGCGAGAAAGTCTATTCAGATGGACCCAGTTTAATCTAACCTCATGAATAACCAGAGAATTTCTCACTCGGCTGTCCGCGATGGAGCTTCTTGAGCTGAACACTTACGTCAATAACTTGAAAAAAATTCTGGAGGCGATCTGGAACGGAGCGGAATCCGATGGCGACGGTGAGTTTGTAGCCACTGCTAATAATAACGTGTCATTCATCTTGCGCAGAGTACGCGATTCAGGGTCTATTATCGAGGGGCCCGAAATTTATTCTATCCCTCTGGAACACGGTTCTGGATGGCAGTTATGATGAGGATGAGCTCAAATCCGATGCTGAGTATTTTGAGAACGAGGGCTATTTTTCGTACGTGCTCTACGACGTCATAGAGAGCAAGCAGCTGGACCTTGATATTCTGTGGGACTTCAAGCCCATTCTTGACGAGGAGCACGAAAAGGCCGGGAAGAACTTGGCGGCTGTGGCCAAGTGAAAGTCGTTGAAAGCAAGTTGAAGTTGAAGTTTTTGTATGATATACACGAAGCGATCTCATCTGTCTCTCTACGTAGTTTGTTCTGTTTGATGAGCTTTCATGTGCGCGTCGCAGTACGAATACTTACTCTGCTGATTGATCTTACCAAAAAGAATGAGTACAGACATGGAATTCCTAATAGGGTGGAAGACAATTCAGTATCATATTGAACTGCGAACAACTGCGATTCGGAGCGTTCCAAACGACAGCTTTGTCTGGTCATTTCGCATACTTCAATAATACCTCACACACGCAACTATCACTTCCTCCCCGCAGACAACTTCTTCACCGCCTTCTCATGCTCTCCATCCAAAATCGGCTTAAAGTCCCACAAAAGCCCATCGTCCAGCTTCCTTTTCTCCAACACATCGCCCAAGACGTACGAGAAATACCCCTCGTCCTCATACTCCATGGCGTATTCTTTGAAGTCGTCCTCGTCGAAGCTGCCGTCGAGGACGGTGGTCCAGAGACGGAGGACGTTTTTGGGATTGGTGGAGGAGAGGCCTTGGATGCAGTAGTCTGGATTGAATGTGAATGGTTCGAAACACGCGCATGAATGGGGGAGCAAACTCACAGTCGGTGTCGCCGTCCGAGGGACCCCACATGGACCAGGTGAGATCTCGAAGTTTATCGACGAAATGGTGTAGTTCGAGGAGCTCGATACCGGAGAACTTCTTCAGGAATGCTCTGTTCATTTCCGACTCAGTACTCTATATAAGAAAATGGGGTTAGCTTACTTCTGCGCCTTCTCTTTCTGCAGGAGAGTAAATCTCCAAAATCTGTACCCCGCGGTCATCAATCTTTCCGACTCTGTAGCGCTAGGTCTGCGGTATGCATGGTCAGGAGGGGTTGTTGGTGTGGTTGGCACGGAACGGAACTCACTTTGCGGTACGCGGGAAACTTTGGAGTTGAGCGAGGCCAGCGGGTTCGGCGATGCTTGAGTATTTGCTGAGATCAAGAGAGGCGTGACCCAATAAACGTTACTCACTAGGGAATGCCCTTTTTGCCCTTCATCATGCCGTAGACGAGGGGCTCCAAAGTTCTCAATACGCGCTCGTTGTCGATAAGTTGGGATACGATTGACGGTCTCACGCAGATTTTAGGTGAGGTACCCGGCTCTTGAGTTAAAGGTCAGCAGAGTTCGAGTCTCGACATGTTACGAGCAAGGCAATAAATGTACACCCAACAATGTCGAGCGGAATTTCTTTTCAAGCGGGGCAAAATTGGTCCAACCTACCGATCGTGCCCTGCGAGGATTTAGATTTTGGCGCCGGCTGCTCGATAGCCAGAGAAACCGCTTCATTGAAGCAACATCCAAGTAAATTTCGGCCAACGGCGTTGAGTAGGGTGTGCTTCCCGGCTGCGAAAACCTCATAGAAGCAACGATGGGTGAGGATGAGGGCTCCGAGGTCGGTGAAATCAGGAAGGATGCCGAGCAGAATGTAGAGGATATCCGCGGGAGTTGCAGTGAGTTTGCTCTGGACCACCATTTGTGTACGATGTGGGTGTCGAGAAGAGAGAACACGTGGGGGCAGCTTGATGGCGAGCCAAGCAACGACAAGCACTTGGCCGAGTTGAACACGAACACGTGACTTGATCTGCCCAAAACCAAAGGCCCGGGGTGGTCGTGGCGAGAAGCCAAAAATGTATTCGAGGGGAGATGCAATACAAGCACTTGTCTTCAAGGATTTTGTAGAGCAGAGGAAGAGGAGGTGCAGGTATAGGAGTAATTTATTACATGCGTGTTAACTTGGTGTTAACGAGTTGAGGTTGTATTTACGTGTATATCGTGTGTACATGTAATTATTTACTCCTATGGCAGCCAGAAGGCTGACCTGCAGCCATGAACAATCGACGGTGAGTTCTTCTTTCCTCATCTCCTCATCTCACATTTATTATCCCCTCACATATGTTACAGTTATTCCGAATTGGAACTTGGAGCCCCGAACTAGGAAACTGCTTGCGGCAATCAGGCACACAGTCAGCAAGAGGACTTGGAGTGAGTCTCGTCCACCTGGTATAAGAACTCAGTAAGCTCGAAAGTCAAGGGTAAATTTGTTGAAGGGCACCCCAATCTCTGTGAGAGCAATCATAATCATTTGAGCGATGCTCAGGCTGATCATTTTCTTCGGTATGCTCTTCAGCATCTCCGACCAGCAATCCGGGATTGTTAGCCTGAATTGATATTGATTCCAGATCACGTTTACTATAGCTTGTACGGAAAATGTTGGCCTACGCAATTTTTCTTAGCGGATATGACGCACCATTTATGGAAATTTGGACCGCATGCCGCTGTTCCCGACGTTTTCTTGTATCTCTGCTCAGTTGTGGCTATCCGAGGTCCTCCTTCTATCCAAGATTCATTATATCAGTCCCAATTTGCCCAGAAAAAATGCGAACATGCCGAGGTATTGTGGAACAACTGTCATTCTCTTATTATTTCTTGCAGTATCCGTCGACCGTAGTGAATGATCATTGTCTAAAGCAATGTTCGAGCTTGAGGTTGACTGGCTGGGTAATTGTATTCGACCTAGCCGCGCACATTTCAACTCCTCCTTAGGCTTGCACATTTCTTCCAGCAGGGAGGGGATGGTGGCACTACTAGTAGCACCGGTGGATTTATTTTCGACTATGCGTGTGGATAAAATTTGGAATACGAGTCATTGATTCAACACTTACTGTTGAGAAAATCTGCCAGCAGACTTGTTGGATCGTCCAGAGTCAGCCCTGCGATTTACGCCGGGTTCAGTAGAAGGTCATCGACGAAGACCGCCGTCTTACCTATAGTCCAATTATTCATGGTGAGCGAGTTAGTATTGATATGGTTGGTCATGCTGGCGCCTGCGCCCAAGCCTCCAGGTCCACCAAGAGTGACCCCATTCCCACCAGGACCTCCGATTCCTCCTGAAAACCGATATGAGTGATTTGCCCGATTCTAAGCGAGGTATCTGACCTCCAAGAGTGGTTTGGAAGATCGCAGACTCCAGTTCTGCGCGGTTCAGCATGAGTATGGTGTTCGTTCACAATTCCAAGGCGCATGGATTGCAATTTATGTATCTATTTATTTCTATATCAAGTACCCGCCGCCGGCGCTTACAGTGCAGTCGGGACGACAGGATCACAGCATGAAAAGAGGCAGAGGCTAAATGGAGACCCCTGCCGGCTGTTTTAATCAGAGACAGTGCTTCGCGAAATGCCCAGAGCATCTTGAACTCCACTACAGACGGAGAAATTAAATAGACGCTATTTATGAAACGGTATCTGAAGTTGAACCCCGCCCATACATTGCTGCAAAATGACTTCAATTGAGCAATGAGGGATGAGATGGACACTATTTAGCGAGGCTTGTCTACCGCCTCGCAAATATCCGCGAACATTGATGGTACCAAGCTTCCATGTATTCAGTGAACGCCTCACTGACTAAAAATACGGAGGAATCTGGAAGTTAGACCTGAACCCGCAGCCGCAATCTATCATGGGGCAAATTTTCTCATGAAACACGGAGGGAAAGCACCCGGCTATCGCCCACCGACTCTTCGTACCTGGTTTAGATAGATTTCTTACCATTCAGTATGTCAGCGATCATGTTCGACATAGAACATTGCGTATTAGCGCAGCCTCGGCGGCAAAGAAGAATGCCAGAGGCTATTTATCAGAGCAACTTTCCCCTCCTTCCACACCATCCGACCATGTCCTCTAGCGTACCCCAAGATCGAGTTGAGCGAGGCTCCAGGCGCTCTGTTATGCGTAAGCTTACCATAACAATCGTGGCGAATCACTCACGCAATCAGGCAGCAGGTGGAAATACAATCGAAACAAACACATCTTCCAGTGTTGCTACACCAAATCCCGGTAAGAATTAATTGATAACTGCTTGCATCGTCAAACTCACTCGTCCAAAAGATACCGTTGATCAGGAGCGACATTTTGTCTCTGTCAATGGAGAACCCTTCTACGTGCCCGCTATGACGGTGGCGGAATTCTGTCAGACCTACAAACTCAGCGACAGTATTCGCGCTCGGCTGGAGCAGGAAGAGTTCCAATCGGCGGGGAAGCTTCTCGAGGTGTCCGAGACGACTCTTCAAACGGCAGGATTCAAAAGTGGACAAATCGCTGATGTGAAGACGGCATTGAAGGAGTTTCTCATTGCACATAGCTCGTTAGCGGCGCCAACCAAAGACATATGTTCGCGCACCACATGAGACGATTCCTTCGCGATATATGCCTTTGTTCTTTTAATTTTAGTGTAGTGGCTCCCCTCCCCCTAATCAAAGATCATTGTATTGCCGGAGAGTTTTTCCCTCCATAATGATTCCGAACACCTTTTTCTGGCTTGAAGCTGAGATCTCGAGAGAGATGTGAGGCAAGGCGATGAGACAGGGTCGGCGTTGGCAGCGGAACGGCGTCGTTCGGGCGGTCGGGCGCAACTGGGAGGTCGTAACGAAAACGCGGAAAATACACCTTAAATTCGTTTTTGTATTTGTCACCGCCGTTGCGTAGCTTACTTTACTTGTCGTACCAGGATAACGGCGTGGGCGGAGGGGAACTGGGCGAATGCGAGAGACGGCACGGGTGCGAAGTTGCACGGAACCTGTCCGTGGTAGGTCGGGGACGAAGTTGACGTCATGGGATTGGGGGGGCGGAACTTGAAGTGAGTGCAGTGGTGGAGAATTGGCGTCGGGAAGCGAGGCAGCGGCATGGTGTTGAGAGCTTAGGGCAGAGCAGGACAGAGGAGCGGAGAGAGATGTCCGGAACATTCCGTAAGGCAGTGTTTATCAGATGATGGGAAACTCGGCATTGCGGGCCGGCGCTACTGACTCTTGATTTGCCCACGAATACGTAACCCTCCTGTCTTCTACCATGTATCACTCCGACTTCGACTCAGAATCAAGCTCTTCACAGTCGTCAAATGCGTATGGCCCATCTGATTCAGACTCTGATGATTCAGGTAACATCGACTCTATTGCCTGCTTTCATCGGCGCTTGCCAGCGACCACTGCTGACCGTTTGCAGCAGTTTTTGCGGCCTATGCAATGGCGTTGAGGGCACGATCCAAGCCCGTGGTGTCCTCAGTAGCTTCGAAGCGCTTGCGGCATATACTGGTAGAGGAGAGACACCGATCATCCAGTCTGGCCAGAAAAACGGTCGAGTATCAGCTCGCAAAGCATGAAAAATATATCTCTGCACCGCGAGAGGTCCCAGCTGGTTTGCCGACTCTTGTGGATCTCGCTGCATTCAAGATTCCTGAAGCCCTTTTGTCTTTGGACGACATTCCTGACCCTATTGTCTCCCGGTTCATCTGGGGATGGCATCGAATCTCTTACGCCGACCTGCGCCATTCTCTAAATCGACTTGCTGATACCGGCACGACCCCTTCGAAAAAGCACCAAAAACCGCCGTCCATTGAACAAAAAGGCGATATAGACGAATGGTAAATATTTCGGTTGCGTCTTTCGCTGCGAGCCTGTTTCTGAGTCACTTAGGATTCTTATTCACGAAAAATATTTGGCGGACGACGAGTGTCTCGGGGACCACTGGCAAGGCGGCCTGGTCACCTTAGATGACGCCCAAGATGTTTTCCCCACTTCCGTTCTGTCCCTCGAACGCCGCAAAATTACCCGCCCAAACGATCTTCCTGGGTACAAAGTCCTCGACTATCTACGTGCTGCGACAGTCGAAATCCAGCCATCTCTCGCTGCTTTCCGCGACAGCTTTGAGCGGCTCTCAGACGGCTTGTTGAACAACCTTAACTGGGACAACGTCCTCGTTGCCGGTGGCATTGTCCTCGGGACCCTCATGGCAGTGGACACCGCCGCTGGCGCACCCTGGAGATCATCTGACATAGACGTATACATACACGGCCTCGGCCCCAAAGAAGCCAACGCCAAAATACAGCACATCTTCTCTACGTTCCAGGCCAATCTCCCTCCCAACACGCCGACTTTCGTTGTACGAAATTCGAGGACCATCACGTTTTACGCGTCGTATCCGCTGCGGCGTATTCAGGTGGTGCTGAAGCTCGTTAAATCTCCCAGGGCAGTTCTGCTGAATTTTGATCTGGACATTTGCGCCATGGGATGGGACGGGAGTGATGTTTGGATGCTTCCGCGTGCAGCGCGAGCTCTCGAAAGTGAGAATCGCTGCAGCGTTCTTTTTTGCGATTGGCTGATGCTTGTTGGTGATCAGCTGGCTACATCGTCTTCACGATGAATCTTATCCAGGGTCATTATCTATCTGAGCGCCGTGCGACGCAGGAGCAGCGGTAAAGTCATCTCCTGAAGTAATAGCGAAGCTCACTATTTTTTCAGTGTCTTTAAATATGCCTACAAGGTCATCACTTATCTATTCATTCGCTCTTCACGACTGCCATCCTGCTGACCAGTACAAAACAGGGCTATGGAATCCGTATCTTACCCTCCTACGTCTCGTCTCTATCCCACTCTCAGACCAAGATCAACCAAATCTCTCCCTCCGAACAACTGTTCGATCTCAATATGGATGAAATCAGTGAATCCTCTCGCTCACGGACACAGAACACCGTCGCACGCTCAGACCCCGACGAAAAGAAAGTCCGCCACTGCGACTTGGACAGCAAATACCAGGGCTCGTCGGAGCCTCAGGGCCGAAGCTGCTTGTCGAGTTTTTGCTTGTTTATGCGACATGTTGAGCTTTGGGATATGGAGCAAAGGGGCGAGATTAGGTATGCATTTACTTGACTGGTCTCATCTCATGCCTTGTGGGTCGCAGCTGATTGGTTTGATTTCGAAGCATTGAGCCAGATGAATGGGCAAATACCACCTACGAGGATTCTGTGAGTGATGTTTTCTTTCTCTGTTCGATACTATGTGGAGAGGTTAACAACCCACGCGGTAGGTGTTGGCGTATGACGACACGCCGAGGTGCGTTTGTGAAGGCTATGTCGACGACCTCACTTTGAATTTATACCACGCAACTCAGCTACAAGTGGGGCCCTGATTTCCAAATATCGAGCTTCAAAACACAAATCGACTCTTTCAACCTTCAAATATTCGAATGGCTTGAACAGGACGACTTCTTATCCAAGCACGGTCTCGAGGACAATAGCACCGAATTGGATTGCGCCCTGCGGATAACCTACGGCTCCACCGCCGCAGAAGTGCTTGAAAAAGCCGGAGACATCGTTCTCCCTGTTATCCTACCCTGCAACTTTGCGGCCTTCGCTAACGATTTAATCGAGCAGGCGCATCCGTCCGCTGCGAAGACGCCGATTTTGACGCCGGCTTTGGAAAGTCGGGAGGACCTCGTAGTGAAGTCTGATTCGAAGAATGCGGAGGAGGGATTATTTTTGTGGAGGATTGGGAACGAGTTGATGTGGCAGCAGCTTGATAGGCGGATTGATGAGTTGAGTTGAACGCTTTCACTCGCGCTTTCTTTAATACTGAGTGGTCGAGGGCAGAGTATTCGAAGTGTTCTATGCGTTCTATCGAGCGCACGATCGGCCGCAGTCAGAGCATATAAGAGATCGACTCATGACGGAGCTGTCACGCCGAGCGATTCGTCCGTTTGTGAAAGATGAATTTGAGGCGTTTGCAAGGTGGATCGGTCGAAAGCCCATTGATGTTCGTCTGTTTCATACTGTTGTCGGTGACTGTGAACTGATGAGCGGGCAGTCGAATCCTTACGGAGATTCGTACGACTATTCGGACTAGAGGTTGAAACGGACCGAAATCTGTGAACTTGCAACGAGAGAGATTCAATCAAAGTGCCTCTCTGTTGTCCTGTCTCTTGGTCCATGGAATCTGTTACGAATTTCTCGTTTTGATATGCACCCTGTTACAAACACAACTGTGTCAAGGAAATTCAGTCTGCCAGCAAAATTGAACCCGTCTAAGAAATTAAGCACAGAATCCGTCAAACTCCCTACGTCTCGATACCATGGTCAACGAGAATCTTGTGCATCTTCTCATTCTCTCCATCAAAAATCGGTTCCAGCCAAGTTTTCGCGATCTTGTCGATCTTGTTCAGCTCTTCGGCAGCTTCCATATACGGATACGTCCAAAACCCTTCTTCACTGAGGCAGCCAGCCGAATCGAGCTCCATTTCGAACTCGGGGGCGCCGCGTTGCTTAGCTTCCCAGAGGTTGAGGATGTTTTCGGGACCGGTGGACAGGACACCAGAGATGAAATCCACTACACGCCAAAAGAAATGGAAAAATGAGCGGATGATTCACGTCAGAAGGTAGTATATCGCGAGCAATACGCACGATCATGATCAGATTCTTGGGCTCCACCTCTCATCGCGTATATCAAGTTGGAAATTCCATCCACAAAATGGTTGAGTTCGAAAAGCTCACTCGGCCGGAGTTTCTTCAAATAAGGACTGCAGGATGATAGTCAGTTTCTTGAACCGTACGTACAGACTCCGAGACACAAACGTTCGCCCTTTCTCTGACAACAATGCGTATCTCCAAAATTTATATCCCGAGGACAAAAATCGAAGCGACTCGGGCGGAGTGGCCCTGAGAGAACCCGATTCAAAAATTATATGTTCGATCAACTAGCAGTAATTTAACACGTACTGGCGTGTATAGGGCTTCTTCGCAAATTGCACCAAGCTCTCTGCCTCTGAAGTGCTGCGTTTCTTTCTTCAGATTCGCGCCGGGTGAAAATCAGTCAAAAAAACTCACTCAAATCTCTCATCCAATTTCAGCAACGCAAAACTCACTCCCTCAAGCGATCTCAAAATATAGTCATTGTTCACGAGCAAAAGAATCCTGTTCGACGAAAAGCCCTTCTTCTTCGGATCGCCTAACCCGTAGCTTCTCTCCTGTGCGCGCGCGAGGAGAATTGCTTCATCGAATAGACTTCCAAGCAGATTACGAGCGACGGTGCTGAGCAAGGGCTGTTTGTTTTCATAGAAGATATGGTAGAAGCTGCGGTGAGTGAGGATGAGGGCGCCGAGGTCGTAGAAGTCAGGGACTAGGGTGAGGAGGAGGTGTTGGGCAGCGGCGGGAAGGGTGATGAGCTTGCTCTGGTGAGCCATTGTGGGTGCTCCAGCTGCAGGGGTGAAATGGAGACACGACGCGGGGCAAAAGAAGAGAAAAGGCATAAATAGACGTGCGAATAATTAGAAGGCGGTCTTTAAAACTCCGATTGAAATGTTCAAACTCCGCGATTCAACTTTATTGAAATCCAATTTCGTTCCAACTCGTGTAAATAATAGATACAGACTGAGTTACACTTACTCGATACAAGCTACGCGCTAATGTTCTCTCAAGAGTCCTCGTAATCTACATACTGCAATCCAAGCGCTGCGAATGTTATCTCGGAACCCGAATTCACTCGCACTCGCACCGACTCCTCTGCTCGCTTGTGCTCTACTTGTCGGACATTGAGAAGAACGCGGCAGGATAGAACGCCGTGTAGGACGCGAAGGAGGCTTTGTGTGGCGAAATAAAAAATTGAGTGAATGAAGAAGAATTCGATGAGATTGTACCGACATGTGCAGTAATTGTTGCAGTTGTCCCTGGCGCTTCATTTAGCTAAAGACTTGAAAATCAGAAATATACCTACCTTCTCGACCAGTATGACAGCAAAATTGGCTCCATAGCCAACTACATAAGATTCGAAATCAGATACTCGATGGAGAAGAACGAGCATAGGACGCCAACTGACGGAATAGAAACAAGAAATAGGTGATCCCATCCCGATACAAGGTTACGATAAAAGGATTTCGAATGCGGCGGTATTTCCTGTAGCCCAGCCAGAGCGCATAGCACATGAGTACTGAGGAGATCCGTTAGATATCTGACATGATAGATGATGCAGAGGAAGGAAGGAAGGAAGAGTGGAGAACGAACAGAACTCGTTAAACAGAGCAATGATGAACGCGGTACCGACGAGAATGGTTTCTCCTCCGATTTGGTTACATCCCGGGGCAGCATTCGGGATGGGTGGTGCGACTATCCACCTCGAGTGAGCGAAGATGGCGAGATTAGTTGATCGGCGTACAAGTCAGGCTGTTTAGATAGATTCCGATTAGTATGAGGGTTGCGGTAGCTTCGACCTGGGGTGTTGATATGAGTCAAGGTCTGGATTCATAGATAAAATAGAGCGCACTATATAGATAGATCCGAAGATGAAGAGGACTGAGCGTTTGCAGCCGCTCAAAGCGTATGTCCAAATGACGAGGATAAGTTCGCCTATCGCGATGCCGAAGAGTCCCATAGCTGAAGAATAGTTTTCTGTTGTGGATAGATAGCGGGAAAGGGTAGGGGGACACACTCGTTGAGACTACGTTCAAACCTAGACAAGCCTGGCATGTATTTGATTAGTCAACGTGTGATTTGGGAGATCTGCAGCAACTGTACATTTGCAGCGATATTCGGAGCAAGATTGTCTGTCGTGATCCAGATCTTGGTAACTACCGCTGGAGAAACAGCTTTGCTACGCACAATACAGGACTATGGGTACGTCCACAAATGGGGAGTATCTGGCGAGGAGAAAGAGCGTCTTCGTTAATGAATTTCTTGCTGGCCAGATTAGCGACGTCTGCAGCACCATTTCCCGGCGTGAGCGAAATTGGCCTCTATCTTGTTTAGCTCTGACCTCGAATCCGAATGTCAGGCAGTAGTCGAAGATCTAAGGGATTCAAAGAGGTCCGATCCAAAATGCGATGAGGGGAAACGGACCATGATCGTAAAGCTCGCTACTACGTGAAAATGAGCACACAAAAAATAGCAATGTTACGCTATGGCTTACCATTGACATACTGCGACGAGCAGAGTTAATTTGGCCTAGACGGTCCTCGTGGCTCTTTGCTTACCGTGACATCCTGCAGCCTCATCCACGACAAAAGGAAGTTGGGGGGAGCGGTTGCATCGCCCATGGACAGAGAGAGGGGAGGTAGCAGAGGTGGGAGCGGTGATGCTTAACCCACCTACGACATATATAGTACGAATCGGTTGGTTCCGAGTCTCCGCTGGCTGGATACATCTTGGATACATCTCAAGGCTGTATTCTGATAGTAGTTGTTCCGGCGGAGACCAATGAATGCGCATTAACAGGATACACAGATCCTTCGGGCCCCGATGCAGCTCCAGGTGGGAGAGTTTGAAGGCAACATGGTGGAAGTGGGAAGCAAGAGAGGTCACCATCATCGTTGATCAATGATCACGCTTCTCTGAGTCACGTAACGGCGCGTCGAATTGTTCCAACTTCAATGTTGAGCAGGTAATATGCGCTCACAGTCCTCAACAGCTCGGGAGCTCAAAGTTCTGAATTTTCTTTGTAAATTCCCGTCTCAATTTTTTTCTATCGCGGGTAGACTCCCTTCCGGCGTCAAACTTGTCGCGAAATGCAGACTGAGAATAAATTTGAGACTTCTCAAAGATGATCAGTTGGCCTCCCGATATTGGATACAGGTGCAAGGCTCTCAAAATACTGGCACGGAGCTCGGATTAGTCCTACCATGCCCAACATCAATACTCGATCTGCCACGGTCTTGGAACTTCTGACGAGTGGATATGCGCTAAATTAGTTATCTTGAGCGTTGAGGCGTATTCGGCTCAAGAACTTGGATCCAGACGATGATTGCTGCACAGTCAAAAGATCTGCGCATGTGGTCGCAGCTGAGCATAATCCGCGACAGATTTCGGTGTGTTTTCTGGACAGTTGAGGTGGAGCTTTGAGCCGGGAATTGGTACTGATGCACTTGATGACCTGATTTGAACGGCCGAACGCAAATTTAGTAGAGCTGTTCGTCGCTCTATTATCGAGCTTCTCTAATAGCGAATCTTGAGGTTCGGAGCCACCAACGCGTGAAGGCGCGAATCACACGCGCGGCCTCGTGACCGCGTTGCGCCGGGCATTGGTTGAAACGTCTCTCTTCTCCTCCATGGGCTCCACCTCGTCGTGCATCACGTATTTGTCGAACAGCCTTCAGAATTGACTGTCTGTTTTTATTCATTTGACGGCCGCGCAAATGAGAAAGTCTGAATTCAATTCCTCACCCATCGGGAACAGACCTGGTTCGATGTTTAGCGTAGGCCGAAGAACAATACGAACAATACCTTCGATAACTATGAGAACTTGATACCTCGTGCTACATTGATTGCGTGCTACACATGCGCCGTTCTGTCAATGTGTGAACAACAAAGAATAATAGTCTGCCGCGACGAAATTCTGTTCAACTCTTGCCTTGGGCCGCGCATTTAACGTCAGTATTTTCTTTCAGCAGTACCTCCGAGTCGCCAGTGTCCATCCGCTCTGGTGCCTCCCTCCCCCACAGCCGCATTCTCTCGTCCTCGCGCACTCCGCCTCAGTCTCGACTGCACCCACAACACCACAGCGACAAATCCGAGGTCCCGCAATAGGGACAGCAAGACAGCAGGGATGTTCTGCCATATCGAGCGCTGAGGCGAGACAACGTTGTTGCTGAAGATCCGGCCCATGGCGAAGTACACGCCCGCTGTCAAGGAGAAGAGTTCGTTGGTTGAAGATGGACTCGGAGGAGATTGGGTGGCTTCTTCTTTTTCTTCTGGTAGGAGTCGGGAGGGGGAGGTTGCGACAGGCGGATCAGTAACTCCATCCTCCGGCGCAATAAGCACCTCCGCTCCACCGTCCACCCCAGAAAGCGACCTCCTCTGTTCTTGCACGAGAGGGAATAAGCCGAGACGTTCCAGAAGGCGGCCCGTATCCCGAAAGAGAAACGAGAACATGGTGAGCTCCAGAATCGTCCACAGTGCGGTGAATGGAGCGGGGAATGTATCCGTGAGGCGACGGCATGCGTTGACGAGGGGCGTGAGGACGGGGGAGTAACGCTCGATGAGGTTGGGGGCGGCAACTGGGGCTACACGGAGGGAAATGGCCAGGGTGTAGAACGTCAAAAGGCGAGCAATTTGCACGAGGAGGGGCGGGGAATTGGTGGGCGGCATGGAGGGAAAAGAAGAGAAACAAGGCTGAATGATTATCATGATCGTGGGCGGTTAATACCCCGGCAATCACCAATGTTCAACTTGTCCGGCGTCCGCGGCTCAGCAAATTCCCTAAGCATCGAATCTGTTCGTCTGGTGGGCATGGTCCTTTTTCTGTCACAGTCTCGAATATAACGTCGTCTGAAATAATATTAATTACAGATTAGTTTCGTCCATGCATCGCACTCTATGTTCGAAGAGGTTCAGATTGTTTCACTTTTCTTCTTCTCCTACTGAGCTCAAATTATAACGAGTCAAGAAATTCTGACCAGCTTGCTCTAGCAAGCACTCTTTCAGTACAATTTACCGCAGACGATATAAACCAGTCAGAGAGAGAAAAAGTCGAACCGAAGTTGAAACAGAGTTGAACTTACGTGAATCTATCGGAAATCACCGGAAAGTGATGCGTGACATCACATGTAACGACTGTGACGTTTCTCTCTTCTGCCTCTGACTTAACTATCGTTTTGCGAGGCCTGGGTACAGTGCTGCAACCCAAAACTCGGTGCGTGGTGATATTATGAATTGAGTACGCGTAACTTACCCCTGCTCAAAGCTCAGCGCAATGGACTTGGATCAGGCTGTGACTGCAGCTTTTGCCAGCGGTCACCTCTCTGGACTACTATCGAGCTCGGTGTCGGTGACGAAAGTGATCAAGGCCCTCATTGCTGCTTCAGAGGATAAGATAGCGCAGATAGACTCCCAAATTCGTGACCTCCGGTCCAAGAGAGCTCGGGAATCCGGATTCATCGCGCAGCTCAAGCCCGCCCTCTCCTGGATCCATAAACTCCCTGACGAGATGTTGACGAATATAATGCGCGATGCTTGTACCACTGTACAGAGTGCGTTCTGGCTCTCTCAGGTCTGTCCCTATTGGAGGGAACTCACTCATCGGATCCCTGCTCTCTGGACGGGGCAACTACCACTCCAGTTCCTGACCGTTGCCAATCCTTTACCCGAGCATATAGCCTTTATCAAAGAGTATGTGCAGCGATCGAACCCGCTTCCGCTTCGCTTCAACCACCTGGGCTCCTCTTCGAACAAAACCATCTCACCCGCTGTGGCGGAGGCACTGCTTGTCGGAGCCTCTCGATGGGTATATGTCTACGTATCCCGCGATCATCCTTCCTTACTTGGGGCACTGGCGAAATTGCGGTCAGAGCCCTTAAAGATGTTGGAGAGTGTCGACTTGCGCGGGGGCAACAAAGCTCAGATGTCGGTATCCGCCTTCCTGCGTGCTCCCCTTCTCCGCAAAGTTACGCTTTGGGTTGCACAGACTGAAAAATTCCCAATGCCGTGGGGCCAACTCACCGAGCTAGAACTTTGGGACGACAATTTCTCGCTCTGGATAGGGATCCTGCTCCAGTGCACGAGCTTGGTCCGTGCCAAAATCTACGCCAAAGGTAGCGCCGAGGAAGACGAGGACACGGACAACCTGATCCCTGTCACATTACCGTTCCTTGAAACCCTTGACCTCCATCTTCCTACACACAAAGTCGCCTCATGCTTTGGTCGCCTCGCACTCCCGAAATTGCGGCGGCTTGAGATGAGCCTTGACGCAGACGACAGGGAATGGTCCGCTGCTACTTCTGCCGTATTTTCTCAATTTCAAGACCGCTCGCCTAACATTGAATATCTCGCGATCACTTTGTGCGAAATATACTCAGACGCACTCAACAGTATTCTCCGCCATTCGCCAAACTTGACAGATCTCCGTCTGGATTACTGTCTGTACTGCCTTGACGATAACCTTTTAGAGCAGATACAGCGTCACGAGGAGGACCAGGCTCATCTGGTGCCGCACTTGGAGAGACTACATTTCTTCGCCGTCGGCGATTGCTGGAGTGAAGAGGGATTGTTGGCGATGATCAAGTCGCGATGGTGGACCACGGAGGAACTTCAGGCGCTCCCAGGGCCACCTCCAGTTGCTCGGTTGGAGCGTGTAGATATTTCGCGTTCCGACGATGACGGCCCGCCATTCAGCAAGTCCTTTCAACGAGAGATCCGTAGATTGAAAGCGCAGGGTCTAGATGTCGAGGTCAGATAAGTTCTCCTCGGGTGCGTGAACTCTTCGCTACTCATTTGCTCTGCTGAATTCTTGCCAATAGGCGAATGCATCGTGTCTACAATTTTGCTCTGAACTTTCTTGCTTCCCTGAATGTCTCGCTCAAACTAGAAATCGGTTTTCCTCCTTCAATATTAATGATAATTCGTTCTTGATATTTGTCACCACGAGCCAGCAGGGAACCACTCGATGCTGTTCAAATCGAAGTGTCGAAACGTCGACTGACGGCTTGAACTAAGAGATTACACAATTCTACAGCCGCTCAAAGACACACTGCTATTGGAACGAAAAAAATCTCCATCGACTATAACTCGGAACCCGGTTCCTTGGAAGTTGAACTTTGAACGTTCAAGCTGGTGTGTGGTCTTTACATAACCTACCACCCGACTCCTCCGTGCGTTATGCCTCGGAGCAAGTGAAGGTCCCTCCGATACTCTTTTGCTTTTCCTTTCCCTTTGATCAAATTATTCAGTGCAAAGAAGTGTTTCGCTGCTTGTTTGTCGCCGGGTTGAAAACTTGCCGTGTTCGGCTTGTCTTCGGCAAGACCATAATACGACCAAGCGGTGCACAGCACTGACCTTGGTTACCCCTCAACTCAACTGACGATTGTTCACACGACAACTTCGTAGTGTCTTCCTCTACCTCCCTCCACTGCCAGGCCATGTCGGCAATCCGCTCGCCCCGCCGCCCGCGACGGCGCTCGTCCTTCTGCAACCCTTGTCTTATCATCTTTGTCGCAACTTTCCTCCTCGTGTTCTACAGGGCCAAGATCAAAGAACTATTCCCCCAGAGCACTTCCTTGCTGTCCGCGCTCGAATGGGCGGGGGACCAGCTTCTTCTCGGCTTCTCCGCCGGGTTGTTTTTGTCTGGTGTCGGACTTTTCGTCTCCCTTCTACGGGATGGGAAGAACTTTCTGTTTCCCGCCGCCGCCGCCGAAGAGGATGCAGCAGAACTTGATGCGACGATGTCTGATGGGGCGCTGCAGTCGCTCGAGGCTGGGCTACATTCTGCCAGCAGCGATGTACCCTCCCCATCATCGGAGTACCCTCAGCCGATCGCAGGTTCCCCAACTACATCTCAATCTCAGCCCCTCCCCGCTCCAGATGTAGACCTGCCATCCCCAGCAGTGACCTTCCGCCCGTTCGCGAAGCTCCTCTGCATGATTCTCTGCTCTGCATCCGTGTGGGTGGATCTCTGGCTGCGAGGCATTCTGTCTTCGCGAAATCCCCCGGCGACTGCGTTGGAAGTGATGCTGAAGGTGCTAAAGCATCTTTTAGCTGGGGTTGAGGTGCTTAGTGTTGTCTCGATGGTGCTTCTTGCGTTTATGGCATGGAAGTCTTGGAGACCGGGGAGGAGTCGGTGGGCGGGTTCGAGAGATGCTAGTGGAGATGAGGAATTAGAGCTTGTGGGAGGCGGAGTTGAGGGTGAAGATAAGGGAATTGAGGAACTCGATGATGAAGAGGGCGAATCGCTGTCGAATGCCATCCTGGAGCCTGCGCACGAGGATCGCGGTCGGGAAATGCAGAAAGTAGATGGTGGGGAGGAGCACTCGATTCAGTCCTCTGTGATATAAACTTCGATTCGCTCCTTCTTCGGCAAACTTGAGCCATGGTGGATTTCTGGAAGGCTCCCTTTTCACTCGGTATTGACCCTATACTCAAAGCTTTAGATTCGGGTGCTCGTTACTACGGTATGATAGTTCAAGCTGCGAACGACCTCCGCCGTTACTTTTGTAGGATTCAAGTATTTGTGCGCGACGTTCGAATTTTGATTGGTGAATTGAATGCGCACTCTTCCGTCGCCGGTATGCAAAACCAAATTAGGCCGGAAAATCTACTTCATATGCACCAGCCCCTCATAACACCCTTGTCTGCGTTGCAAGTAGACGTAAGTACTCACCACCGGCGCTACTCACGGCAGCCCGGTTCTGTACATGCGTGTCTTCTCTCTAGCCATCGTCCTTCGCGCATACTTACAATGGAGCTATTCCGCAATACTTAAGTACTTGAGAACAGTGGACATGTTGAGCATTTGGTGGATAAAACGGTCTCAAGAGGGGATCTTCAGCCTCTAAGGCGCCGAACGCGTGTCAATCGTGTGTGCAATTTGAAACGCGTCGCCTCGTGACCGTGTCGCGACACGCATCAGATGAAAACTGATTGGTTCCCACCCTCTCCCAGCCTCCTCAAGGCCTCACTGGCAAAGACCAATCAAAGACCCCTCCTCCTCGACCGGCATCACCCCAAGCTCAGGAGCCTACTAGCCTGCTGGACTTGACCTGGACTTGCTCTACAAATTCTCTATTCCAAGCCCCAACCTTGTCTAACTGCCACTTTTGCCGGAACATTCTGACTCAGAGTGAGGCGACATTTTCCCCCAATACCACTGGGTAATTTGAGGCTATCCTGAAGTCTACCAGCTCGTTGTATGGTTCAATACTTGTCTACCATGCTACTCGGTCGTCTCTCTGCCGCTTCAAGTGGTATGGGAACTTCCTAGACTCGAAAAAGCTTTTCAAAAGTGGGCAATGCTTCGCCAGGTACGTCCAAGCAAAAACATCTCCCGGCATTCGAAGTGTGGCTAAACCAACTCACAAGGCCCTAAGTCTCCCTTGAATAGCGGCTGACAGGGTCGACATATGAGATGATTTTTTTTGCGGTGAAGGAATTCTTGCGGTCATTTTACCGTGCGGCCAGGCTGCATTCGGAATGGGGTGAACCTCAGCCAAAGGTGAGTGCGCCGGCTCCTCCAATTTCGTATCTAATGTATCCGATACTTGTTAGAATCTGCGAAGTCCGCTGCACCTTGTATGCCCCATGCCCCACTTTGTGCGTTGAGGCCGACGTGAAGCAAGCGATACGTGGAATGGGCTTCAAGGATACGCTCGCGCTCCGTAGGTGGACTTTGGAGTCGCGAATCGTGTATGGAATTTTGGGCTGCCGACACCATTCACTGGCTTTTGTCTTCGACACGCTGCTTCATCCATCACAGCACGCAAGTCTTCGGGTATGAAACGTGCACAAGAAACCTCAACAATCCACCAGCAAACGCAGTATATCTCCTCCCGCTCATTGGAGCCGTGGGCTCGAAGTTTAAGGTCCTGTCACAAAAAGGGGCGGACGCGTGACTTTTTCCAACGAGCACAGGTCGCGCTCGTACGACCACCATCTACTACCCCACCTCGCGGCTCGCGACTCGTCACGATGCTCCCCATCGCCCTCGCCCTTCTGCTCGCCCTCACGCCCATCTCTCCCGTCCTCGCTGCCTCCGCCTCCGAATGGGCGTCAAAATCCATCTATCAGGTCCGTATCGTCCTCCCGCCACAGACACGTCGACGACTGACCCGCCCGCCCAACGCAGCTCGTCACCGACCGCTTCGCCACCTCCATCAATTCCTCCACGCCGTGCGACACCTCGCAACGCACGTACTGCGGCGGGTCCTGGGCGGGAATCACCCAGCACCTCGATTACATCCAGGACATGGGATTCGACGCGGTGTGGATCTCGCCTATATCGAAGAACCTCGATGGGACGGCGTATGGGGACGGGTATCACGGGCGAGTCATCGTTTCGCTCTCTTTGCGTTTAGACTTGTGCTGACTTCGTCTTGTCGCACGTAGATACTGGCTCACCGACCTAGACACGACCAGCTCGCGATTCGGCACCGCACAAGACCTAAAGAACCTCAGCGCGGCGCTGCACGCACGGGGGATGTACCTCATGCTCGACGTCGTCGTCAACCACTTCGCCGCCCTGCCGCAAAACTCCTCCTCCTCCTCCCTCCTCTCCACCGCCAGCAAAACCTCCCTCACCTCTCCCCTCGGCGACCTCCTCGACATCAGCATCAACTACCCCGACCTCCTCCCCCTCTCCAATGAAGCGGACTTTCACCCAGCGTGCTTCATCGCGGACTACACCAACCAGACGGAGGTGGAGCAGTGCTGGCTTGGTGACGAGAGGCTTCCCCTGCCGGATGTGAATACGGAGGATCCGGACGTGGTGGAGACGCTGTATAAGTGGATTGCCGATATGGTCAAGGAGTATGGCGTGGATGGGGTGCGCATTGATACGGTTAAGCATATTAGGAGGGCGTTTTGGGAGGGATTCACGCAGAGGGCGGGGGTGTTCACGCTCGGCGAGGTATGTGTCGTCGTCGTGCCCTCCGTTTTCCATGTATGACCATAGCTGACTCGTCTTGTCTGCAGGTCGAGACCGACAACGCGACATACGCCGCCTCGTACCTCGGCGCGGTCGACGGCGTCCTGGACTACCCGACATGGTACAAGCTCATCATGGCCTTCGCCAGCGTCTCAGGCAACCTCTCCGCCATCCAAGACGCACCGTCTCTTCCTTCTCTCGCTTCTCCTCCATCCTCTTCCTCCTCATCGAAATCTCAGCCCGTCCTCACGGGCTCGTTCCTGGAGAACCATGACCAGCCGCGCTTCCCGTCGTTCACACATGATGTGGCGTTGCGCAAGAACGCTATGGTGTGGCCGTTTGTCGGGGATGGACTGCCTATTGTGTATTATGGGCAGGAGCAGGGGTATGAAGGGGGTGGAGATCCGTCGAATCGGGAGGCGTGAGTGTTTTTATGCCATCGTCTTCTCTTGTTTCCGCTCGTCTTCGTCGTCTTTGTTTTCTGGTCTTACATGCTTCGTCTTTACGCTTGTTCTTCCGCTCTCCTTCTGCGGACAGATATGCTGACGCACTTTATGACAGACTCTGGCTGAGCGGGTACAAGAGCGACAAGCCTGGCGTGGCGCTTCTGAAGACGCTCAATGGGGTGCGGAAGCAGGCTATCAAGGCGAATGAGAGTTTTCTTGCGACGCCGGTACGTCCTTCCTTCATCCTCCACCTAGTCATCCAGTGCTGTCCTCTCTTTTCCTCCCTGTTCTCCTACTCCACCATCCCCCCAGACTCACCTGCCCCCCTCCTCCCCTCCTCTTCCTTCATTGTCCCCTCCCTTCCACTCAACCCCCCTGCCTGCGCGTATTCCACCGTCATACTCACTCCTTCCTTCTACCCTAGGCCCACTGGATAACGCAATCCGAGCCAAGCACCATCATGCTCTCGAAACCCCCGCTCCTGACGCTCTTCACGAACGTCGGCGCGAACGACAGCACGTACCAGCCGACGTGGCGGATCCCGGCGGGGCTGTATGCGCCGGGGACGACGCTGATTGATGTGTTGGCGTGTCGGGCGGTGGCGGTCGGTTCGGGGGGGAACGAGACGGCTGTTGCGGGGGGTGTTGTGAGTGAGGCGGAGGGGGCGGGGAAGGACGCAGCTAGGGAGAAGAAGAAGAAGAGGGATGGTGCGAGCGCGGAAGGGGAGACGCTGGTTAAGGCGAAGGGAGGGATGCCGCAGGTGTTGATTCCGGCGAGTATGTTGAGTAGGAGTGGGGATGGGGTGTGTCCGGCGCTTGCGACTGGCCCGGGTGAGGGTGCTGGTAGGGAAGGGACGGGGGCGGCGAGTATGCAGAGTCGGGTTGGGAGGGGCTTGGCGGTCGTTGGTGCGTTGGGGGTGGTGGCGTTGTTGTGAGTTGGTGGGGATGGGGAGATGGGAGGTTGGGGTGCGGTGTGGTGCGGTGCGGTGTGGATGCAGGATGAGAAGGAGGAGCTGGAAGTGGAATGTGTACGATTTACGTTTCGCAAGGACTTGAAAACACATTGTATACATACATGCATACCTGTATACTGTACAAACTATACTGTAGATTACTAGCTTTTGTAGACTCTCGGATTGTGTACATATGGAGCGTTAAGTGGTGATACAGAATTCAGACGCGACGGAGGGGCCGACGGACGTTGCTCGGGAGGATCTCTTCGTCGCCGACGAATATAGGTGGGAAGGCGAACCCGGGCGATGGGGCGTTGAACGCTGCTGGTGGCTCCCAGGGCGTGGCGCTGGGGACAGTCGATCTCGAATCGGCTTCTCGTTCAGATTGTTGCGCCTTTACGACGAGTCGCTGGAGAACGGTGCTATATAGAGCGATTTTAGCAGGAAATTTGAGTACGGAGTGGATGTGTGAAGGTGGACGTACAGAAAGAATTCGGATGAGGGCCAGCTATATACATTCTGTCAGCTTTTGGAAAACTTTGCGTTGAAAAGGCAGACTCACAATTCGAGCTGCGATTTGAAAAGCGCGATGGCGAGTGATATATGGGTCTCATCTGCTTGCGATTTAGTGAGAACTTGAGAGTGGCTCCATTCATCAAGGAGAAGGATGGTCGCGGAGGTGAAAATAGGATACTGAGTGAGGTGGTTGGTGAGTAGGGTTTGGTTAGGAGGGGGAGGAGACGATGCACACCTGGCTAAATGGTAAAGGTCTATTGGTTCGCCTTTGATGGATATTGGCAACTTCGATACAGGCGCGAGCGGCCTTGGTGCAGATGTCGAGGGCATTCGGGTTCTAGAAAGGGAACAAGTGAAGTGATAAAAAGTGAGCGAGAGCAGAACAAACGAACGGATGGCATCATAGATTGAGCTGGTAGTCCAGGGATGAAGGCTCGGTGAATGAGTATTCGGGCGTAGCAATAGATGCAGTATAGGACTGCCGATTGGTCGAAGAATAGAGCATCTTGCCGGTCAGGCTGCCAGAGGACTGCATTGAAGATTCGTGGGTTTTATAAGTATATCGTGAATCGAGGATGGAGATTGCGACATACGATGCGCAGGGATATTGTTAAACCACTTATCCAATGTCGAGTCAAGTTCCTTGCCCATGGCGTCCAAGATTCCGAGCCTTGCCACTCGCATATGGTTAACAACGGTGGTGTACTATATAGAGTGATCCAAGTGAGCAAGCTGTTAATCAACTTGTGCATGAAGAGGACGAACCAAGGAACTATGGGTGTAGTGTAGTATGCGATATAAATTCATCAGGGAATTGAAGAATGCTATCGCCGATGGTTGATTTGTGGGCTGTGCGCCGGAGCCAGTGGGTGGGTAGTGTTCGTCGTCACATTCGTGAGGAAGACGCAGGTCGCATCTAGATGATAGTTTAGGAATTTGGTGTAAGACACTGATCAATGCCAATAAAATCATACTCAATGAGATCGTGCGCAGGAGAGCGACCCAGCGCGATACTGAACTGACTGTCTAGGAAGAGCAGGGCCCTGGTCATGATACATGAACGTTCGACAGTGGCCAGCCGTGCTGAGTTAGAAGAAACGCACCACCATACGCGCCGCTCGAGGTCTTCCGTCAGGGAAACCTCTTGACTTTTGAACTTGTCACGATGTAGCCCGATATCTTGCCCGAGCCGTAGCCCGAATCCAGCGTGCAGCCAAGCCTGACGAGTATTAGAGGTATAATGTAGGAATTGAGCGGCTAGCTGTAGGTCGTTTCCTCTGAATTTCAAAGCGATCAAAGACAGAAGAACGTACGCAATAAGCTTGGATATCATTTAGGGTCGGCAACTGGCGGAGAGACTGACCGCATAATTCAACTTGGTCGTAGAAGGTCCAGGAAAGAGCACGACGACGGGAGACTGCGTCGTCCAGATAGAGGGACCCTAATGCGCAGACCAGAAGAACGAGTGCGCCGAAGGACGTATTCTGACGGTGGAGGTCGAGATCGAGATTGTGGTTGAATGCAGGTCGGTGGAGGATCGGAAGGATGGAGTTGAAATTGAGAAAGTACAAGTCAGTGAGGTGCATGAGGAGGTGATGGTCGGGGAAAGAAAAATTCTTGCTCAATGAGATTTCGCTATAATTTTCCCACTTGACCACATAAACGTCGCACGTAGATCGAGGGATTCAAGGAGTACCTACTGATTTGAGCGACCAATCTTTTGGGCTAACATGGCCAATGGTGCCTCGCGACTCTGTGGAAGATGCAACGCTTTTACTCGCTTTCGCGTTGACGATCACCTTGACCATTCCGCCGGTGCTAGATTTTCCTTGGAAGCCAGGATCATGCACGGTGGAACTGTTCAAGGAAAGGGCTTTAAAACTGTCCGCAATATCGACAAATTCAGAATCGTCGAGATGAGGGACAGGTACGGGTTTTGCGAGTGCTTGCACCGATCCCATCGCTCGAGCATATATCCAAGGCCGGATAGCCGCCTGAGGGACGAGGTTTGACAACGCAGCTTCTGCTGCAGCGATTCGTGTTTTCAATGTTTCGACATACTCTTCAGAGTAGTCGTCGTAGAACGATGCGACCTTGCGAAGCTAAAGTGATCGTCAGGAAACGGAACAGATTCAAAGTGTCTTTATATCACAGTACCTCTGCTGGATTTACATATGTGCAGCTGATGTTAAGCTTCAAGCATTGAGCACATCTGTCTTGTCCGTCGCCTAGATTATATTTGAAAATTGAAATGAAAACTGCTTGAAGCAAACATACATCGACCTGAGTAGTGGAACATGAGTAGAGACCTTCAAGCCCAGCGCGACGTACGCTTCATACGTCTGCACCCATCGCAGGCGCGTTGCCGTCTTCCCTTGGGTGCATCGTCATGTAGTGGATCGGTCGACATCGTGGTAAGAGGTCAAGCATTGATGTGTTTGCCCCTTGACATTGATGGCCGTCGGAAAGTTTATTTAGTACTTGGGCAATGACAGTCAAAGTGATTCAGTAAGAAGCCATATACGATGTATCTTCTACACCGCCAAAGTGCCGACATGATGCTGCCACCTGGCGCGATCACCTTGCTGACGGCTGCTTCGGAAGATGGGTCCAGGAGGTGTAGGGCTGGCACACAGCTGGAAAGCTCAGGTGGTAGGCGGGGGCCTGCCAGCCATCCCCCACCCCGAGAATTCCTGGTATGCAGCACACATTGAAGCTGCAGACCATCTTGACGATGACTTAGACTGTATCATTGAAAAAAAAATCATTTGAACTACGTCCAACGAGACAGAGAGTAACAGGGCATCACTCAATGTTCACAGACCGTTCAGGATTTGTCGACGAGAGTGATGGGGATGGGTTTTGTCGTCGCGGCGGTTTGCACGTGCTGCGGTCCGTGCACATGTTGATTCTGATATCGATCATCACCGTCTCACGCCGTCACGACTTGGCTCTTACTGCGACCATCCCTCCTCCCCACATTAACCGTTCTTTAACGAGATGGCGAGTCGGCGGTGCAACATCCCCTTTTGCCCATTCTAATTTTCTTTCTCTCTCTTCTAGTGCCCATCTTACTCAGTTTTGACTGTGCTGTACAGCGTGAGTTTTGCCAACGCTTCTGCTTCCTGAGCCGGCCGAATCTGGAATTCATATCCGATTCATTGCTGTAGACTGCGCATTGAACGGTGCATTCAAGTATGCTGCGGCGAATTTCCTTATTTATGGCTTGCCACTGGATCATTCTCGACCACTGCTCTCCCCCATACCATCTCCCGCTGTCTCCATGATTCTGCAGCAGCTTTGCTACACTTCCTTTTTTCTTTCGAACATCGAATCTGAATGTTACCATCTCAATCTTACTCCCCGAGTCGCAATTATTCTTTTCCGTCTTCCTGGCCGATGTCTATTCTCAACGCAATTGCGCCTCCGGGGAACTGTACATCTATGATCTGGCAACCCTTTTTGCTCAAAATTGGATTCAAATCGTGAATGGAACCTAATTTCGGCGTTGAATCGTTGTTGAAGACCTTGAGCAATATCCATCAAAATTTATCTTTGTGCTCTTCTCAATACTATCTGTCGAACAATTCAATACACCTACAATGCATTCAACTTCCATCTGAACTCAGTTAATCAAACTCGCTGATGTTTCAATCCTTCAACTCGGTGATGAGGTCAATATTCATTTTTGCGACGGTTGAGTGGTTCAGCAGTTATGTATAGGGGAACTCGAAAGCGCAGGTGAGTCCTTTTACTTTCCGGATTTCGGGTTTTTTCAGTTGTTCCGTTACTATGTTGATAGTAGCTCAGAGCCTCGGAAGGCAAGACTCGAAAACCGCTTCGACAGAACTGATTGATATGCCCTCGTTTCAGCATTCAATTAGAACGGTTTCTATTTCAAGCAATTTTTTTCTGTTCAGATTTCGCCTCTACTCCGACCCCGCTTGGCTCGAATTCCAGGTATGTTGTTGGTTAATAGTAATCATGCGGCATGCGGGGCGCATCAATTCAACAGGACTGATTATCCTGTCAGATTTACTTGACCATTCATTTCCTGCCGGGCCCATCTGAATCAAGCGGGGCTGAATTGGCGGCCGGAGCGAAGCGGAGGCTCATCTTGTCCCATCTAGCCCTCTTCAAGCCCTCGCCAATGCTCCTCAGCTTCAAAGCAGCAAGTTTCACACCCCTGGCATCGCTCTGAGGCTTGTCGTCCCAATCTCAAGAGTATTGCAAGTTTGGGCATACGCGTTTGTACTACTGTCATACCTCGCTTTCAAGCCAGTCCTTGGTCCCTTGTGTCAAGGTCTTCAAAAGTCGTTGCCGCACATTGCGCTTTCCTCAGCTCAAACATTCAAGCACCTAATGTCTTCAAGTCCGTAATGCCCTGAAGTCCTCAACACGCCGGAGTCCTCAACGCTTTCAAGCTTCTCAAGATTTCGAAGTCGTTCAAGCTTTTCAATAAGGGCTTGAAGTCGTTCGCCGCTTTCAAGTTGAGCCAGCCCTCGAAGTCGCTCGGACACGTCGCGAAGTCATTCAGCGTCATGAAGTCACCCAGTCACCGAAGCTTTTCGTGGAGGCGGGGTATGAGCTCGTCGTACATGCACTGAGCTATTGGGATAACGCTTAGGTATGTTTTCTGTTCAACTGTGGCTTACCCCATTCAATAGCTAACGCAGTTTGTAGATGATTAAATTTTCATCGACTACTCCGCCACCCTGAGCTGCATGTCCTAGCAACGACGACTGTGAAACAACCACATTCGTGTGTCGGCTCCCTCCACTGTTTCTATTCCACCCTTCTGCACGGGGCTTAGCTCGCAATAGGGCCGCAGGTGGACGATGGCGAGAACTAAGGTTGTTTCTCATTACCGCTTCTCTACGTAGTATTTGCCCCCCTCCCAATATATGCTATTTGAATCATCTCGTCTCATTTTGAAAATATATGCTTCAGGATAACAGCCGAAAGAGCACCCTGTAATCAGCCGACCTTGCAGCTGAGCACCAGCCTAACCTGGAGTCATGCTGGACCCATTGAAGACTGAAGCTGGGATCCAGCAGACTGTCGGCTGGAACCCAGTCTCCTTCAATGTCTGGTACACATCTCGCCTCCAGCTCAACCCCACGTGTCTGACCATTGACGGTGTATAAAGGTGCGTTCACAATTACAGAACTAGCAACCACACACACTCAAGAGGAGAAATTGAGGACCATGCATACCATACCAGCAGTCGTTCCCTCCTACGAAGACAATGAGAGAACTCCAGGCACAATTTTATACGTAGCTTCCATCCTACCTCATCAAGTAAATTTCTCTGTCAAAACTCGAGATATCGTGCGACTGCATCGTACGCCCCTAACCCGGGGTTGAATCCCCAGCTCTTATTTCGCGAAAGATTTTTGAACTTGAGTCGAAGCCCGTCGGCGACAAACGACTGGATGTCTGGAATATTCGTGTCCACTGCCTCCCCAGAATAGTGGACCTCAAAGCATTGAAGGCGTATATCCATTCCCATTCGTGCTCGTACGAAATCCATTGCTGCGGACCCAGAGAAATCGGAAGACGGGTTGGAGACTATGAGATGGGTTAACAGCGGGCACATATTGTGTGGTGGACACAGCCGTTCAAGGAACGCATCGTCCACAATGATCCTTGTGTCGCTTAGTTCGGCGTCGTCAAAGTAATTGTCGCAGGTGAGTTCGAGATGGGTTAATGAGAATGAGTTTAGAATGTCGAATAGCGCGGAACTCGTCAAAAATCCCGAGTTGATGCGCACGACTATGTTTGGGCTGGTGATCGTTCCATAGCGGAACCCGTCGTTCCGCATGTCTCCAATACACAAATAAGATAGCTCCGGGAGAGATAACTTGGAAATCCAGCTCGAAAGTAGGAAATCACCCGCAAGGGTCAAAGACTCCAGGAAGGGGAGCGAAATATGCACTGGATTCGAACTCAGCGCACAGTGATTGAGGTCGAGCTCTGTGATCGTAAGTGAGCAGCGTCGTAAGTTTGGACATCTGCGCAATATCTCGAGGGCCTTATTGCAGTCAAGATGCCCACTGGCAGGTTCCTCGGGACTAGTATAATTGTGTTGGAAGAGCGTGAGGCTGGTAAGCTGTGACCATCGCAATGAAAGCAAGTCACAGTCCATGCCTGCAGACAACATAGATAGGCCGGTAAGGCTAGGAAGTTGGATGATATTCATCGCTTCCGGATGGTCTTTGAATAGCTGTGTGTCAGGATGGCTGCTATCCGAAAGTTCGAGACGGCGGAGGCACGGCAGGCTGTCTGGTCCAAGAGACAGCAGCGGCAGGAAAATGTCGAATGGTCCGCGTAACGAAAGCCGGCGCAAGCGTGAAGACACATCCAGAACCATGGAGACTATGTGGTGCGGGTCGTAGAGGGAAGAATCGTATACATCCTGAGAGTACAGCGATATAGCTAGAGGACATCCACCCGAAAGTTTCAACCAGCGTTGCAGAACTCCAATTGTTACACTGATGTCCATGCCTGCTCGCGGAGTCAAGGGGACATGGATGGACGCCCAGAGCATCGGCGTCGAAAGCGCGATGTCTCGCCAGTGCCTGCAGATGCGACCGAAGAGAAGAGGCGCCTCCTTGGGATCCATGAGGGCATTGGTAGCGCTTGGAAGGCAAGCTATGAAGATCTCTCGGAGGATATCGTCCGGCGCGAGTCGCATGGGGGAAACAAGCGCCTTGTGGGCATCGATATTGCCTTTGAGCGCATCTCGCTTTTCTCTGAGATGCCTTAGGGATATTTCTATTTCCTGAATCTGCTCGTCCATCCGAACCAGTTCCCGAGCCCAGATGGAGTCGGATTGGACGAGTCTACGGATATCTAGGATCTCTCCATCGCCAGGAACGTAGTTTGTTCCCAGTTGCGCTGTAAACGGGGAAGCAGGGTCGAGATAATTTGCAGGCATGGCCCCAGAATCGCGCATACTGTGCGGCATACAAAGGGGAATGTTGTCACGGTGGGTGAAAGAGTTGAGCGAGTCACGACGGTCACTTTGTGACAATTGATGATCATTTGATGACTCGGATGCTCAAGCTCTTCTCTTAACACGGTCACGAGCCAGTAACGGGACCTCGACGCGATTGGGATTGTCGCGCCGAATGATAAGACATTGTAGATTGACGGCGAGGCAATTCTCGGGAAAAGTTTCTTGGTTGTTTCTTTGTCGCGTCTTGCGTGAATTGATCGAGCCAGGATTGAGGGCTATACTTGAGTACTTGAACTTGAATGATATTTAATTTGCACGCAAGTCGATGATACATTGGTACTGTTCTCATGCGCAGTATCAATGGCGGGCATAAAATTAAGAAAGACACGCCTACGGATGTAGGTAATATATTTGAATTTTCATGCCTTTGTGATTTTTTGGAGAGAGAGGCGGCGGTTATCTTTTCTGTAGAGTGGTCGTCTGGTGTAAGAGATATTTTATTTAGATGTGCTTATAGGCAACGACAGTCAAAGTGATTGGGTAGAAAGCCTTGTAAAACGTATCTTCTATAAACGTGCTTTCACAATTACAAAACTACTAGCGACCACAATCAAAATCAGAACCATGCACACCAACAATCGTTCGCTCCTGAAGACAATCGACAATCATCAGGAACTGCATGCAAAATCGTAAATGTAGATTCTTTTTCAGCTCACCAAGAGAGATTCGCCGTCAGAACTCGAGAGAGCGTGCGGCTAAATCGGGAGATCAGCCGGGGACGCCGCGAGGCCTGGGTTGAATTTCCACATGTGGTTTTGCGACAGATCTTTGAATTTGAGTCGGAGCCCATCGGCGACGAACGACTGAATGTCTGGGATATCCGTGTCGACTTCCCCCTCCCCATAATAGTAAACCTCAAAAAGTTGGAGGCGTGCATCCATTACCATTCGTGCTCGTACGAAATCCAAAGCTGATGCGGCAGAGAACTTGAGAGCCGCATTGCCAGTGACCATGAAATGGGTCAACAACGGGCACAAACTGTGTGGTGGACACAGCTGTTCAAGGAATGCATCGTCCACAGTGATACCTGTGTCGTAGAGATAGTCGTCAGGATACGCGCAGGATAATTCGAGATGGGTTAATGGGAGTGAGCTTAGAACGTCGAACAACCCGGAACTCGTCAAGAAGCCAGAGCTGATGCGCACCACTGTGCCCAGGCTGGTGTAAGGGAATGTTCCGTAGGGATACTTGTTCGGCATGTATCCGATACACAAATAAGATAGCTTGGGGACAGATAGGTTGGGGATCCAGCTCGAAAGTCGGAAACCACCGTTAAGGGTCAAAGACTCGAGGAAGGGGAGCGAAATATGCGTTGAGTTCGAACTCAACGCACATTGATTCAGATGGCTGTCGGTCTCGGTGATTCCAAGTGAGCAGTGCCGCAGGCTTGGACATCTGCGCAATACCTCGAGGGCTTTATTGCCGTCAAAATGCCGAAAGTCCTGGGAAGCAGCATCATTCTGTTGGAAGAGGCTGAGGCTCGTCAGCTGCAACCATATCAAGGGGAGCGAGGCGTGTTGCATGCCTGCGGACGACACAGCTATGCGGGTAAGGCTTGGAATTTGGATGATATTTATCGCCTCCGGATGGTTTTTGAACAGCTGAAAGTCAGGCTGGTCTCTATTCGAAAGTTCGAGACCGCTGAGGCACGGCAGGCTGTCTGATCCAAGAGACAGAATTCGCAGAAAATTGTGGAGTGGTCCACGTAATGAAAGCCGGCACAAGCGTGAGGCCACATCCAGGACCATGGAAATCATAGGGCACGGGTCGAGGGAGGATTCGTAATCGTCCGAGTATAACGATATAGCTAGAGGACAACGACCCGAGAGGTTCAACCAGCGTTCCAAGACTACTGTTGCTGCGCTGAGCTCTATGCCTGCTCGCACAGTTAATGGGATATGGATGGACGCCCAGAGCATCGGCGTCGAAAGCGCGATGTCTCGCCAGTGCCTGCAGATTCGACCGAAGAGAAGAGGCGCTTCCCTGGGATCCATGAGGGCATTGGTAGCACTCGGAAGGCAAGCTATGAAAATCTCTCGGAGGATGTCATCCGGCGCGAATCGCATGGGGGAAACAAGCGCCTTGTGGGCATCGATATTGCCTTTGAACGCATCTCGCTTTTCTTTGAGCTGCCTGAAGGATATTTCGATCCCCTGAATCTGCTCGTC
Source organism: Favolaschia claudopus (assembly GCA_037176885.1). NCBI lineage: Eukaryota > Fungi > Basidiomycota > Agaricomycetes > Agaricales > Mycenaceae > Favolaschia > Favolaschia claudopus. The sequence continues at coordinate 523,006 of JAWWNJ010000015.1, forward strand.
CATCCAAGCCAATTCCCGAGCCCAGAGTGAGTCGGAGTGGACGAGTCTGCGGATGACTGGTATCTCTTCATCGCTCGGCACGTAGTTCGTTCCCAGTCTATCGACAAAGGGAGACGGTGTGTGGAAAGAGATGTTGTGCATCGTCGCGACATTAACGTCCAGTACGCTGTGTAGCATCGCTACGTGGATGGCGGCGTTGTCGTCATCGATGAGGGAACCAGATCAGATTGTCATCAAATTCATCAGATCGAACACGGTCACGAGACGTGAATGGTCCTTGCCAATTCTGGTTTCGCTGTTGGAATTCTGGAGATTTATTCGCGCAATGTTGTTACCCATGAAATAAATTTCGACTATTTGCATTGGCGCCGGGTGTAACGCGTGGAACCACACTGGGAAGACAACTTTTAAATTTCCGAATGATGGGAACAGTGTCACAACGTGACTTCGCTCCATCACGCTGACTCACCTTCTGCCTTTTGCCGAGTCCCGACTGGCGTTTTGCTGCCTGCTCACTCAATCTGAACTTCAATGGTCTCCCTTCCGAAACACATCAAATATCGTTCTTGGCTTCGCCAATATTCTGTGCTCTCCAGCATTCGAATCTCGGCATTTTTGCCGTTTTATGGCCATTTTACATGAATTTTCATGTGCGAGTTTGGGCTCGTCTTTCGCTTTGAATCTGGGCCAGAACGCTGTGGAAACTCCGCTCTTGGTCAGTACTCTCAAAACACTGGCTCAACATGGTAGCCAGGGGCCGAGCTAGCTTTCTATTGTGTCCTTTTTTTTCATCTGCGGACATGATGATGTGGCTACCTCGCGGCGACGAGCAAAGCACCAGGCTCCTTGCTCACGTTCTGAATCATCTTCTGGTGCGTTTATAACGCCCCAGCCCTGTGCTATTCCATTCCTCTTCTGGCTTCTTTGACTTCGGTCTGGAGAGTGCGTCATTGACGAACGCCGGCGTCGAGAGCGGAAAGCAGGAGAAACGTGGGCGTTGGGTGCATCCTGCCGAGGAGAGGAAGCCGTGCGTTGTCTCTGGCAGCAGCTGATGTCGAAGGGAAAAAGTGACGACGCGTGGCCCAGGGTGTCTGTGAGCTGCAAAGAATTGGGGTGACGTGAGGACGCGTGCGACGTACGATGAGGATGGGGAGCGAGGTGATCTTGTACAATGGAGTCCGTGGGCCGGATGCGCTGCCTGATGAGGTGGTGATTACGCTGACGGAGAAACGGCGGCGGCGGGCATACCGCGACGTCAGTGTCATCGCCGGTGAAGGCGGGGCAGCGAAAACTGAGACCATTCGTGCTTGGTCTCAATTCGGCTCTGCCAGATCTCACAGTCGTTCTACCTGGCACCCCCGTCGTGTACACCTCTCCCGGACATCGTAAAACACCCGGCTCAAACTCCAGATAAATTATCATTATATGTGTTGCCACCACCTCGATTCGTACGAGTCAAGCTCGATCCGTCTACTATATACACCGTCATCGTCGACCGGTTAACCGCACACGGCACCTTGGAGGTCAGCAGGCGTGAAGGTCAATCCGGGGCACTATTTTCAGTCGATTAGCCAACTAATACCACTCGCGCGAACATAGACAAGAAACGTACGGGCGGGGTACCGAAGCAAGCGTTTGTGAAAGCCTCCAAGGTGCACTATAATTCGCATGTCATGAGTTCAACTAATTCTCCGCCTAGGGATGATTGACGAGACTTACCCCGAAACCATTTGCGCCTACGTCTTTGCACTTGGGCAGAGCAACGTCCTTGCCTCCGTTTCCACCCGTGCACTGCGGAGTGAGGTATATGCGTGAGTTTTGTGTTACTTGAAGTTTGAGAAAGGAAGGGACGTACAGGGATTCTTCCATCAGCTTGAGGTGCGGCGGCGGCAGCTGAGTTTGCGGCGGGGGGTTTGGCGGCAGGGGGAGCATCTGCAGGGGGTGCAGCGGGGGGTGCACCTGCTCCGGCAGCGGGAGGAGCGGTGGCACCAGTGTCAGCAGCTGGAGGAGCGCCAGCCGGAGGTGCGCCGGCCGGAGGAGCACCAGCACCCGCACCAGCAGTGGGAGGAGCGCCTGAAGGGGGAGCACCAGCACCGGCAGCGGGCGGTGCGCCAGCAGGAGCGGCACCAGCACCTGCGCCCGCAGTGGGGGGAGCACCAGCTGGAGGGGCACCAGCACCGGCACCTTGAGGAGGAGCGCCTGCACCGCCAGTGCCTTGAGGAGGGGCACCTGCCCCTTGACCGGCTCCGGCGCCTTGGGGAGGAGCACCCGCGCCTTGCCCGGCGCCTTGACCCGCACCTTGGGGAGGAGCGCCAGCACCTGCGCCTTGAGGAGGAGCCCCAGCACCTTGACCGAATCGACCACCGCCGGGACGACCACCTTGAGGTGGGGCACCTGGGAATCCCCCTGCACCTTGCGGCGGAGCGGCGGCGCCCTATACATCGAATCGACGTCAGACTCTCCGCTCCCACTTCGAGAAAAGAATTATCTTACCGCAGGCGGGGCGACAACGCCCTGGTTTTGCTGGTTTCCTTGAGGACGTTGGCGACGCCCGACGGGCGCGCCGGACGAGGTGCTGATGAGGGCAGCGGAGAGAGCGAGGATCGTGAGGAATTTCATCGTGAACGTTGAGTTGGTGGTGCGCAGCACGGTCGGGAGAAAAAAAGTCGGGAGGAGGAGGAGAGAGAAGAAGAGGCAATAAGATTAGAAGGAAGAAGAAAGGACCACCAAGGGTCGATTGGAGGGAGCAAAGAAGGGAAGGTGCTGTCGATTTGGATTCTTGGAGATCGCTTTTATATGTGATCATCGACATTTCACGCCAAGAGTTTTTCCGGTGAAAGACACTCCGAGTCGGATGTTGGTGGATTGACGAGGATGTAGTAGGTTAGAAACGCTTCTTTTTCTTGCTGATCGTCAATGTCGTGGGGTACGGTTACAACCGGACGTTGGACAGATTTCTTGGAAGGGAAGTTGGGATGCAAAAGTCGGTCGGTTACTTCCGATCAGTTTACAATGGATCGTCAGTTTTTGTGAACTCGCTGTTTTCCGAGTTGTTCGTAAGTCTTGGGTGGGGAGTAGATATGTGGATTTGACAGCAATTTGTTTTCAGGACTCAGCCTTGCGGCTCGGAAATTACTCTGAACTCAATATGAAATTGATTGACGGCAAATTTCCTCAAACTTGGAATTCATGTAAACAACTTGGATGGAAAATTCCTCCGGCCTGAGTATTATGATAATACAGAAGATCTAGCCTACAGCTCCTCCACCTGCGCGTGCGGACACCGCTCGCGCAATAACCCAGCCATCCGCTTCCCCACCCCTACGAGTTTCAGATATCTCACCCCACCACCAGCAGCTCGCTCGAAATAATTCGAGGCGACGAGGGCTTTTGGGAGGGGGAGTTGGTGTGTGCCTGTGGCGACTGGCCTCGTAATGGTATCGAGATCCATGGATGAATATGGATATCCGTTTAAATTACTCAAGCAGCGCACTTCGAGCTGCGTTATAATCTGCGAAATAAAAACCATGAACGAGACGGTCTCGAGGATGTCGCACGGCGCGTTGATGAATTCGAGGATGAGGTGGGTAGGGGTGCGGTTGCGGTTGAGGGCCCAGGGGGGGTTGGTTAGGGTGTCGAGGAGGGTGTGGAGGGGGTCGGTCATGGGGAGAGGTGGACATTGGGAGGCTGTGACGGCGTCTGCGGGACGCCAGTTGGTTGGTGGGGCGAGGGTTACGGTGAGGGTGTGGGGGGTGCCGAGGCGTTCGCGGGCGGCGCAGCTAGTGGAAGTGCGAATCAGCTCGACAATTAAATTTGGAAGAATATGAGAAGATGTTTACCCCGCCCACGTCTCAGGTCGAGTGCGCATGACTCTGTGTGCGTAGAACGGTGCCTCGATAGGAGAGGCAATATATGCGTGTTTAAAAGCGGCGGATTGGGAGGATCGGAAGAGAGAGGACCAGAGGTGTGAGACGAGTGTGGAGGTGCGTTCGATTTGGTCGTGTTCTGCGGGTGGGAGGGGGAGGACGACGAGTTCGCGGATGATGAGTTCGATGAGTTCCACTGGGAGGCAAGGAGTCGGGTCCTGTTGTGTTACCGCCATGGGATGTGAGGGGAGTACGTGCTGCGGCGAGGAGAGGGTCCATTCGATTTCGGATGGCTGTTATGTATATGGCGCCTGAGTCTGTGCCTGATGCATTTGCCGAACAAAACGGAGACGGAACGATCATGAGAATAGGAGTTTTTGAGACGAGACTATAAAAGCCCTGAGCGCTGAGCACCAGCTTGAGAATCAACAGAAATCGTAGAGATTGTCATTAGATTGAGCTCTGAAGAAGAGTGTGAGAGAGAATTTGCGCGAAAACGAGACGAGAGGATTCAGAGCCACATCGAACGATCGAGTCGAGGCAAGGATAAGATTCAGATTCCGATGAGACAGGCGAAGGTCGGGCATGACGCGGATGAGTGTTTCACGTTCAACTTTTGCTACAAAACGGCAATGGACAGTCCCGTTTCAGGAAGATCGACATTCGGTGGGTCTAAGACTGAAGACAGTGAAGTAATTTGCGTTGAAGAGTCGAATATAAACCAAAGAAAACGCGCCAGGATATGCAATTGGCAGTGGAATTCGTTCGGCCTTGAGATGCATTAGGATAGTTTCACACATAGAATACGCGTAAAAACGCGTCCCCAGATGTGGGGGATGGTGATACTAGTAGGAAACAAGCCAAAGGCGTGACGTGATCATGACCGCCACCCGTTGCCAAGCACGACCACACAGTCCGTTTATGGCTTCACCACCGTCAGCCAGCTCAAGATTCAAACCGAGGTCGGAGATTTGGCTGATTTCGACGGGAAGCTTTTCCATTGCCATTGGGAAATCGTCTGGGTCTCGTCTCGAAGGCACTCCACAAACTTTCTGCGAATTTTCTTGGAATTTACGGCCAATTTCCGACTGGCGAAGATCTGGATTTAAGATTCCGTCTTGAATTGGCCTGGACGGCCCAGAGCTTGCGGAGGCTAGTTGCTCAGTATCTCTTGTGCACCCACAGGAACTGGGTACTCTTCAATGTAAACCGTTGACGAGGGGCACGCCGTTTCATTGTATACGATATTTTCTTTCGTACTGACTTGTATATATAGGCAATATTGCGCTGCGTTATCGTTTCTGGCCTATCGGGCAGGCGCAGCTCCTCAAAGACTCCTGAATCGAGAGTCACGGACGGCATGCAGGGTCGACGGAGGTGCTTTGGAAGCTCGTAACTTGCGATGAAATCTGTTGGTACGTCTCGGATCTGGAATACTCAAAGCGCATACTCACGGGTTCGCGCATCCAGTAGCCGTGCTCTGCAGTCCGGTTACGCGCTGTCTTCGGTCAGACCACTCACACCCTGTTCCCGCTATTCTTTTCGGCTCGTCTGGATCCTGACCCTACGCATACGATCGCTCTCGACTGTTCACTACTGCCGCCTGCTACTTGCAATGTCCTGCATGGCAGCCTACTATCATTCGTCCGTCGAATCACGTAGGTCATCATTCAATAGACCGTATCTCTCAAGCTAATCGCGTTCTGCATTCTAGGACTGTAAACCAGAATAATGCAGCCCTATCGTCATCCTGGACGGCTCTGCGTCGCGCAATGAAATCCGGTAAGCAACATCTTTCTCTTTCTCTTATGCTTTCACATCCATGCTCATTAAGTTGCCAATACTAAGATCCTTCCGTGGAGGTGCTCAGTTCGTCTCCCCTCGACGACGACGACGACGCGTTTCCTGCCTGGATGGAGACCGTCAAGTTCCGCACCATCCTGTAAACCGACGGCGACGTCATTGAAATATCTCGTACCGCTGCCTCCCAGCTTTTGTCCGTCCGTAATTGACAGAGTTTTGTCATTGTCCCGGACGGCTCCGCGTTGCGCGACGAACTCCGGTAAGCAATAGCTTTCTCTTTCTCTGGTGCTTTCACATTTGGGCTCATCAAAGTCTTCGATACTAAGATCGTTCTGTGGAGGTGCTCAGCTCGTCTCCCCTCGACGACGGCGCATTCCTTTTAGTTGGATCGAGACCGTCGAGTTCCGCCTCATCCTGAAAACCGGCGACGTAATGTCTGGACCGCCTGTTCTCACGGCCCAGAGGACCCCCTTGGATTTGACATACTGTCGAACCCTCGAGTTCACCACTTCTGTACGCCGCGAAAACCACACGTGCGGCATGCAGAGTGAGTAGTCTCGAGTGCACAAGGGCCAGGGCACGCACCTAGTGCGAGGAGACGCGGCCCGTCGCCAATGCCCCGACATTCGTTCTCCGCGATAGCACATCACTCCCCGACCGCTCATGGTTCCCCGTCCAGACGTACTGTGCTGCTGGCTCGCATATCCTCCATACCACCGTCCTCTCGCCCAAGGCATATCATTTTTCCGTCTTCTCTGGACTGCTTTGGGGCGCGTCAGGGCTTTGCCTTCCAATGGCGCGGGACCGTCGCGACGGTGGTGGTAACGGCGGATCGGGCAGGAGATGACGCTGGCGCCGCGTGAGGTTTTTTCTTTGGATTCAAAACACGCTGTTTGCTAGTGACACGCGCGCGGAGGACTTGGTTTTGGGCTCTGGATGGAAGACGCGCCGAGGAGATCGTGTCTCGATGTGCGTGTCATGAAGTCGACGGCGGTTTGTGACGGGTATGCGTCCTCTCGTCACTTCCTCGAGTCTTCTGTTCAAAGCTTTGGTCGGCGAATATTGAGGCTTGCGACACCGCTCAGAATAGATGACTGCAATCTAAACCGCTGTACCTAACAGCAGTGCACGTCCGCTCTATCTTCGATTCTTCCCACCACGCTCTCATCCTCGACCTCGGTCGTCCCTCCCGCCTCTCCCCACCACGACGACATGGCACGATTCTCCCCCCTCCCCAAAGCCATACCCCTCATCCTCGTCACCGTCATCTCCCTCTACCTCTTACCCATCTTCTTCAATCACATCTTCGGCCGCCCAACCCCCATCGCCCTCGCTCTCGTCTCGCTCACCGACACCCTCGAGCACGTCTTCGTCGCGCTCGCCCTCAGCAACGCCGTCTATGTCGTTTGGATGACGATATACGACATGTGCGCTGCTATGTCTTCCGTAGATGACGAAGACGAAAACATCCCTGTCCCGTACCCGCTCCCCTTCGACGCCGTCGCACAGGATCTCGAACCTTCACCTCCCGACGTCCCCCCGCTCCCCCTGGGCATCCACGGCGCCTCCCTATCCAAGCGTTTCGGATCTATGGCCGTGACCATCCCACTCTTCGGTCTCTTGATCGACAAGCACCGCGACGAGTCGCTTAACGCCCCGTCTGCGGCCTCGCGGGAAGCTGCCCTCGCGGCTGTTGTCTCTTTTCGGAAGGCATTGGCGGTGCTTGGTGGTGCGATGATGACGACTTTTGTCGGGGGTGTGCTGTGTATTTTGTGGGATCGGTTTGGGATGGGTCAAGTCGGAGGTGATGAAGGCAGGTCTGATGTCGAGGATAAGCTCACAAGGGAGGATGGCGTACATGCGGGACGTTCTTCTCGTCGCTCATCCAGCCTCGCCCCAGCCCAGGGTACCTCCACACCCTCATCTTCCTCCTTCTCGAAACCAGCAGCTATCCTCCTGCTCATCGTACTCTCCCTCGCCATCTACCTTGCCCCCGCCCTCATCGACTATATCTGCAGCCGCCCCACCCCAGTCGCGGCTAGCTTCGTCTGGGTCGCCGGACTCCTCGACCACGGCCTCGCTGCGTTCGTCGTCGAGAACGCGGTCTACGAGGCCCGCATGATACTCATCGAACGGCGGATTTCTAACTCCTCCCCTTCCCCCGCGCCTACTCCGTGGGACGCAGAGACTGGCCATATGGTCCCTGACACGACCCGCTCGCTTGCCAAACGCCTCCTCCTCCTCACCACATCCCTCCTCGTATTCCTCTTCTTAGCGATCAAGCACAACCCCACCCTCTCCCTAACAAACGCCTTGTCGGCGCCACTCATAGACACCCTCCTCGACGTCCTTGAGTTCTTCCTAGTGGGGTCGTCCGTCGTTGCGGGGGTTGTGATCGGTCGGTTTGTTGGTGTCATTTTGTGGGGGAGGGGGAGGGCTGGTGCTCAGCTCGGGGACGGAGCAGGAGGACTTGACGTGGAGGGAGTTTCTGTTCCGCTGGTTGTCGATGACAAGGCGCGGATGTCTGGCATGCAGGAGGGCATCGATGGGGTAGGAGGGGAGAAGCGCTAGCGGCTAGCGGGATGACGCGTACAGGCTGGGCGAAGGCTACCGCCTTTCTTTTCCTTCTCTCAGTGAGGGATGATCACATCATCGGGGTGATACATACCAGGGTTTTCGTAGAGGCCAGAGTGACTATCCGTCGTCGTTATGCCGATGTTCATGCGTCCAAACCATACGCCCGATTCTTATATACCTTGACGACTGACACTCACCCGCGTCGTCCGCGTCTACCTGTGACAGCCCCTCCACCTCTCTCCCCTCCACCCTCCTCCAACGCTTCTGAAACCCCAATGTCATCCTCGCACTAGCCTCTCCCCTCCCATCGCGATCGCGATCGCCGTACCTCACCCTCATCTTTCATTTTCTCCTTCCACCTCGCCCGCTATCATGCACCACATCTTCCCGCGCCCCAGTGTCAGGCGTTGCGGATACAGACATATACGTCTTCGAGCATGGAATGGCGTCTTTGTGGGCTGTCGCCGTGATTCGCTTGATATGCTTGACGTGCCGGGGGTGGTCGATACCACTGAGCGCGCTACCTTCCTTCTGTGCGTCCTCCGTCAGTTGCGCAGTGCGCTCGACGCAGACATGAACGTCATCCATCTATCGCTCCACCTCGCGCGCGACGCCTCGACGCGGCCGGGCTAGTCAAGCGGCTCCTCGCCCTCATCTTCATCCTCGTCCTCGTCACTTCCCCTACCTCCTTCGGCCTCTTCATCCCCCGCCACGCAGCCGCCAAGAACAGCCCCTGGTCGCCAAACACGCTCCGCGCCGTCCCGCGTTTTCTTCTCGTCGGAATAATCTTACTGCTAGCTCGGAGGCGGGTTCGTCACATCGCCTGGGGGCGGGCGGGAGGAGGTCTATCCAGACTGAGCACGGGGGAACGACGGGATGATTCGGCGGATGTTGTTTAGGTCTGGGAAGATGATGAGATTGAAGAAATTGTACTTGCTTCGGTCAAGAAGCTTCTGTGTTACTTTCATTGCTCCAGATGTACATTACCTAGCAAGGACTCACGATCGTCATCGTATCCCAATGTTCTTATATTTTCGTGTAGTTGTAATTTCTGGTATATTCTCGGGAGGAAGGATGTGTACGGAGAGTGGGACAGTAGGGCGGCGCGTACGGGTATCTGACTCGATTGATCGCGGAATTTGCTATTCAATGAGATGCCTAGTGTCGAACGAGGGAGGGAGAGGAGAGGAGAAGTGGGGATGTACTCCAATGAAAAGGGCCCAACGCCGTCTCATGCTCCTCTCCTGCAGCTAGCTTCTTGATCCCCGCCCTGCCACCAATCCAAATCCGATTTCGCAATCATATGTCGTTCATTAATATTACTGTAACTCCTCTACGCCTTTTCGACAACGAATTTCGCGTCGGTCGTCGCATGCGGTGCGATGTCGCGCTGGGGTTTGATGTCGTCGTCATCGACCGGCTGGCGCTGAGGTACATCCGCCGCAGCTACATCTTCATCTTCTCCTCCCTTATCCGTACACGCCCACAACCAGCGCACAGGTCGACGCGTATAAATCGCGGTGACAACCACCACACCGAGTAGCACAGGGAGTCCCGTGAGGCAGAAGATTAAGGCGGTGAGAAAGAGGGAGAGCGCGTCGTCGTCTATGCGGGAGGTCGCGTAATTGTGTTTGATGAGGAGGAAGATGTATGTGGGGAGGAGGAGGGCGAGGGAGACGAGGTGCATGATTAGCGCGGCGATTTGCTCTTCGCGTGAGAGATCGGGGATGGTGGAGTCGGAAGTGGGTACGATGCCGGCTTCGAGCGCGGCTGAGGGTGTCATTGGGGGACCGGTGCATAAGGCGTAGGTCTCGCGGCCCATTTTCCACACTGTGCGGAGGGTCAAGAGGAGGGCGCAGGCAGCGGCTCCGCGTTCGAAGAGGTTTGTGAGGGTGGTGCAGACGAGTGCAAGTGCGAGGAAGGTGGGTGTCGGGGACTTGAAGAGGGAGTGGATGAGGAGGGGGGTGAGGTAGAGGGAGAGGAGGAGAAGGGAGATTGCTGCTGCGCTCTTGAGCTTGGAGTTGGAGGAGGCGGAGGAGGAAAAGAGTGGAAGGGGCATGGTCTCGCTGACGGAAAAAACAAGATGGTGAAGAGGAAAGACAAGTAGACGCGTGGAGGAGGCCGCGGTGGGAACAAAACTTTTCTGATGTGCCCGACGCGGTCACGAGGCAACGCGGCGATATGTTTTGCGCTCACAATTGACGCGTTTAGCGCGTTAGAGGCTGAAGGACCCCCGTTAGATCCTCTTACCTGGCAAGCTGGTTCAGTAGTACTGTTAGTCCATGATTTCTAAGCACTTATTACCGATTCTGAATATGTAAGACCCGAGAACACTTACTCAAGTCATATATCGTTTGAGATTTTTCGTTTTAAGAGCGAACGAGGTGTCTTTGAGTCGCTGTAGATTTGTGTAATCTTTGAATGGAGAGATTTGAATCCAAGGGAGCATGATTTAGTTAAAGCCGTCGAAATCGAAACTTCAAACGACTGCTTCGAATTGAACGACATTGAGTGGTTGCCTCACAGCCCAGAGTGAGAAGTATCAGGGACGAATTGTCATTGATATTGAACGGAAGGTAAATTGATTTTTAGTCTCGGTAAATTATTCACAGAAGCAAGGAATTTGAGAGCGAATTGTAGATACGATGCAGTCGACTATTGGCAAGAATTCAGCAGAGCAAATGAGTAGCGAAGAGTTCACGCACCCGAGGAGAACTCATCTGACCTCGACATTTAGACCCTGCGCTTTGAGTCTTCTGATCTCTTGTTGAAAGGACTCGCTAAGCGGCGGATCCTTGCTGCCGGTGCGCGAGATATCAACACGCTCCCACCGAGCAACTGGAGGCGGCCCTGGGAAAGCCTCGAGTTCCTCTGTAGTCCACCATCGCGACTTAATCATCGCTAATAGTCGTTCTTCCGTCCAGTCATCATCGACGACCCAAAGAAGCAGTCTCTCCAAGCGCGGCACTAGATGTACGAGGTCCTCATCGAAACGCTGTAGCTGCTCCAGGACGTAGTCGTCAACGGAGTGACGACAACAATCCAGATGGAAATCTGTCAAGTTCGGTGAATGCAGTAGGATGTTGTGAACCCCTTCAGAGTCTATTTCACAATAGGCTAGAGAGAAATTTTCAATGTTGGGCGAGCGATCCTGAAAGTAGGAAAAGATCGCGGAGGTCGCAGGGCTCCAATATCCGGAAGCCATATCAACACTCAAGTCGAGCTTTCGCAAGTTGGGGAGTGAGAGACGACCAAAGCAGGGGGCAACCATGTCTGTGGAGAGCGAGAGTTCGAGGGTTTCAAGGAATGGGAGTGTGACAACGGTGCCGCTGATAAGTTTGATTGCGTCCCAATCACCCTCTTCGAGTTCGTCGTCTGCGTTTCCGCAGACCTTGGCGTGCACCAAGTTCGTGCACCGAAGAAGAATGTCAAGCCAAAGCGGGGAACAGTCCTCCGAAAGCTCTAGCTCGGTGAGTTGCGCCCACGGCATTCGGAAGTGTACGGTATGTTCGACGGAAAGCAAAACTCTGCGTAGAAGTGGAGCAGAGAGGAAAGCACCTATGGGCCACCTGACCTCGTGGCCTCCGTGCAAGGTAGCTCTCTCCAACATCTTCAACGCGTTCGGTGGCAGCCTGTCGAGCGCCCGGAGTACGGAATCACTCCCGCCCACGTCAAGACACACCCATCGAGAAGCTCCGACCAATAGTGCCTCCGCGACAGCAGGCGAGATGGGTTTGATGTCTTTCCCGTCCCAGAGCCCACGAAACTCGAGGGAGATCGGGAGGGGGTTCGACCGCTGAACATAAGCTTTGATAGCGGCTATATATTCAGGTGAAGGATTGGCGACCGTCAGGACGCGGAGTGGGAGTTGCCCCGTCCAGAGAGCAGGGGTCCGATGAGCCAGTTGCCTCCAATGCTTACAGACCTGAGAGAGCCGGAATGAACTCTGTAAATCAATGCTTAAGACCTGAGAGAGCCGAAATGAACTCTGTAAATCAGTATGAGCATGGCGGATAATACTCGTCAGCATCTCGTCAGGGAGTTTGCGTATCGGGGAGATGACGAGCTTGAGCGACGCTATGAGTCCGGATTCCCGATCTCTCATGCACTGAAGGTCACGAATTTGGGAGTCTATCTGCGCAATCTTCTCCTCTGAAGCAGCAATGAGGGCCTTGACCACTTTTGTGACCGATACCGAGCTTGGTAGTATCCCAGAGAGGTGGCCGCTGGCGAAAGCCGCAGTCGCAGCCTGATCGAGGTCCATTGCGTTAAGCTTGAAAAGAGATAAGAGCTATGCAGAATCTATTCATTATATCACGACGCACCGAACTCTGAGTAGCAGCACTGTACCCAGGCCTCGCAAAACGATGTCAGAGGGAGAAGAGAGAAACGTCACAGTCGTTACTTGTGGTGTCACATGTCGTCACTTTCCGGTGATTTCCGATAGATTCACGTAAGTTCAACTCTGTTTCAACTTCGGTTCGACTTTTTTTCTCTATTTCACGGGTTTATATCATCTGCGGTAAATGGCACTTAAAGAGTAATTGTTAAAGCAAGTTGGGCAGAAGATTTTGAATCATTATAATTTATAATTTGAGCTCAGTAGGAGAAGAAAAGTGAAACAATCTGAACCTCTTCGAACACAGAGTGCGATGCATGGACGAAACTAATCTGTACTTAATATTATCTCAGACGACGTTATATTCGAAACTGCGACATACAAAAGTCCATGCCCACCAAACGAACAGATTCGAAAAAATCGATGGCAAGGTAGATCTGTGTGATCACTAGACAAGATAAGAGAATGAGAGATGATGATTTTTGGGGTGTGTGCAAGGAACGACCGTTCCGACCGACGAGGATGGGGCGCGGAGACGAATTTCGTCTCCCGCCGCTCCGCGTGGGCTACAGACACGGCCGAACCGTACGCAAAGGACACCGAGGGCGGAATGAGACCCCGAGCGACCCAATGGAGTGAAGCTCCAAGAGTCGTAGACTCGTGCGAGGACGAGAGACGAAACCGAGGGGCCACAAAGAGCGAACGGAGAGGAAACAGCAGCGGATGGGATAGAATCAGTGGAGGTAATGGCTGGATATTTTGTATGACAGCAAAATTGAGGGAGCTGTGTGAAATGAAAAATGAAGAAGCAAGCTGTGACCAAATCCACACAGTTGTGAGGCCTTGAGCAATATGATCCAAATGAGACTCTAGCTGTATCCGAAGATACACTTGAAATGTGCGGCGTTGAACATAGATGTAGGGATGAAAAGGGACGGCGCCATGAGGAGGCAAACCAGCCTACGGTAACAGCCCAAGATTGTCGATCGATTATGGCGCCGATGCAGAGATGGGAGAGCGATCACAGATTTTTGAACTTGTTTGAGTTGAGGATGGTTTGATATAACAAGATCGATGGCAGATAGATATTGAACGTTGAGATAGGAGAGGGCGAACCCTGAACCCGGAGGCGGCGAGACAAGAGAATGTTCGGAATCCAGCGCTGTAGACCGTGATTTCGACGAAGATGTCCGCAAATTTGTTTCCGTTGTTGGAGGAGATGATGATTGCGGCGCCTGGGAATGCGACAGATCAGGTACGGAAGGCAGAAATATGAGCTGGTAAGACAGAGGAGGGGTAAGGTCAGAGCCCCAGCGATTGAAAATGAGACTGATAGCAATTGTCGTCCCGAAACGATGAAGATCATCGAGTTCTCGACATGGGGAATAGAGGAGTGAAGCTTGAGTCCCAGGAGAACGTACAAGCGGAAAGTGACACTAGGTATACGCATGGGATGTGCTGGTAAGAGTCACGAGGGAAGAATTGCATAGCGATGCAAAATTCGGATCAGGCGCGAGGAAATATTCTCGAGACAAGGGTGTTGTACTGCCTGAGATGCAAAGATATGCAGTTGTACTGTGATTGCTAAGACGAACGAGTGGATGCAGGTCGAGAAGTCTCCCAGTAATTTCAAAGTCTTGAGAGCATTGAGGCAGCGAGTGAAAGATCATCGGTAAAACGGGGTAGATAGTGCCCATGGGATATGCGCCGGCGAGATCAGAGGCCAGAGGAAGATAGATAGAGGATATGAAGATGCAGAGAAAGGATATCGTCACCGGTTCAAGCCAATGGATGTCGATCCCCAAGATAGAAGATGGACGCCACAGCATGGAAAAGAAACGGAAAATCTGCATGATGAAGTGATAAAGATGAGAAAATGATATGAGAGGTGCGCGCCACGGTAGTCCGGGCGCCGAATTTGCAACGAGAACAGAAGGTGCTGAGGAGATCGACTGCGGGCATAAAAGATTCGAAATAAAGACAAAATGAGATGGGATGCGCGTTTGATGAGCCATATGCGGGAAATGAAAGGAAATATTTCATAACTCAAACAAACGCCCGAACGTCAAAGAGAAGTGCTGCGCCAGCAACTGACGCGAAAAAGAACGTCGGAGCTTGCCCGGAGACTGAATGTGCTTTGCAGGCGCCAGGTGGCTCAGCGATGTAACCATCCCGAAGCCGATATCCCGGCCAGTCCGGCGCGATAGCGTTGAATAGCCGTGCTTAAAAGTGGACGAAACTTGAGAAGAGGTGTGAAAGTGACAAATAAAGCCGGCCACAAATGAGTGGACAGCCCAACAGCACATGCGCCAAGCATAAAATGGCCAACGAATTCTGCTCAACGAACGGATGTCCATCAAGATCAACACAACAGCAGCAAGCCGTCGAGAAAGTAGGAGCCGAGAGAAACAGAGACAATGGCGTGAAACGCGGTGCGCGAGAAACAGAAGAAAAACATTGCGTTGAACCCGAATTATGTAGTGGATTGGACCATTACAACAAGAATATCACCATCAAAGCCAACGCGATAACCTCGAAAGGGAAAGGCATGTGGAAATGGAAGCGAAGACAGTGGAGGGTGACAATGAACGTAGAAATCGAAGTAATTTAGAAATATTCTGCCAGGCGGCAAATGCCTTGGCAAAATTACCGTCTCGGCGGAGGTTTCTCCGTCGAGCCCGGCACATCAGCATGAACATGCAGTGAGTTTGGGGTGGAGAAAAAAACCATTGTGAAAGTTACGCGGTGATCGTGTTTGCAGCCACGACGGTAAATTCACCGTCTCGACGGAGCTATCTCCGTCGAGCCCA
Organism: Favolaschia claudopus; assembly: GCA_037176885.1. NCBI lineage: Eukaryota > Fungi > Basidiomycota > Agaricomycetes > Agaricales > Mycenaceae > Favolaschia > Favolaschia claudopus. The sequence continues at coordinate 538,401 of JAWWNJ010000015.1, forward strand.
GCACCCCAGCCAGCGTCAACATGCCGCGATAGACACATCGGAAAAAAAGTGACACATAAAATGGAAATGAGGTCAAATAGAGAATAGAATGTTGGTTTTCCCAGCGACGGTTGTGTTCGCAGCGAGAACCAGTGGGGGAAGAACAAGGAAGAAATGTGAACGAAAGATTATCGGTGAAGAGTACGCACGGAACACCAGGAGAACTTGAGAACTTGAGGCAGTCTAAAACAAGAGGCTGGCGGGGATAGATAGAGGTACGTGTCCGCCCCGGGTCACGATGGAACCAAAGTGGAATGAGCGTGCAACAACGCCAGTAGGAGATGGAAAATCAGCACCGAAGAACCTTGAGATGCCTGTCGTCATGCGATGATGATGGGCGCGATTGCGCAGAGATGCGAAATCATAGCGCGAGAGAGGATAGGCGAGAAGGAAGATGAATGCTGTCACCTGCATATGGAAACAAGGCGGATGAGCGTAAACACAATGAAGAACATGGTCAGGAGGATATCAGTAGATATAGTAAGCACCGAAGCGGGAGGAGGACGACCCTGCATATGGAAACAAGTGCGGATGAGAAACACGATGAAAATCAGTGTACAGAGGATGGAAGCGGCGAGAATGAGGCGTCCCCGCAAGGATTAAATGTCGAAGCAAGATAGATAGAATGTATGGTCATGCACCGGAAGATGGGCAGCGTATCGCGGTAGATGATAGAGGCCCAAGAGTGCATCGTCATGCGAGGAGAGATGGGCGGCGTCCCGCGATGGATGATAGAATGCCGAAGCGCGAGATAGAGTGCATCGTCATGCAAGGAAAGCTGTGCGGCGTCCCGCAATGGATGGAGGATAGAGTTTGGATAGAGTGCCGATGCACGAGGTAGAAAGCATCGTCATGCATGGATGGATGGGCGGCGTCCCGCGAAGGAGGATAGAATGCCGAAGCGCGAGATAGAGTGCATCGTCATGCAAGGAAAGATGTACGGCGTCCCGCAATGGATGGAGGATAGAGTGCCGAGGCACGAGGTAGGAAGCATCGTCATGCATGGATGGATGGGCGGCGTCCCGCGAAGGAGGATAGAATGCCGAAGCGCGAGATAGAGTGCATCGTCATGCAAGGAAAGATGTACGGCGTCCCGCAATGGATGGAGGATAGAGTGCCGAGGCACGAGGTAGGAAGCATCGTCATGCATGGATGGATGGGCGGCGTCCCGCGATGGAGGATAGAGTGCCGAGGCACAGGATAGATCGTTGGATGAGATGGTCGTCAAAGACGAACACATCTGCACTGCCAAGGATGGAAGATAGATCTTCGAGTGAAATCGTCGGCGAAAGCCAACACACCTGCACCGTCAGAGGATAGAGGATTCGTTGCGCCATCAAAAGACGAACACAACTGCACCGAGATAGAGGATCGATCGCGCCGTCAAGGACAGACACAACGTCACCGAGATAGAGGCTCCATCACGCCGTCCAGGACGAACGCAACTTCACCGGGATAGAGGATCCGTCGCGCCGTCAAGGATGAACGCAACTTCACCGAAGATAGAGGCTAGGTCGCGCTGTCAAGGACAGACACAACGTCACCGAGATAGAGGCTCCATCACGCCGTCCAGGACGAACGCAACTTCACCGGGATAGAGGATCCGTCGCGCCGTCAAGGATGAACGCAACTTCACCGAAGATAGAGGCTAGGTCGCGCTGTCAAGGACAGACACAACGTCACCGAGATAGAGGCTCCATCACGCCGTCCGGGACGAACGCAACTTCACCGGGATAGAGGCTACATTGCACTGTCAGAGACGAGCACAACTTCACCGAGATAGAGGATACACCGCGCCATCAAGGACGAACACAGCTTCACCGGGATAGAGGCTACATTGCACTGTCAGAGACAAGCACAGCTGCACCGGGATAGAGGCTAGGTTGCGCCGTCAAAGACGAACGCAATTTCACCGAAGATAGAGGCTAGGCCGCGCCGTCAAGGACGAACGCAGCTTCACCGGGATAGAGGCTAGGCCGCGCCGTCAAGGACGAACGCAGCTTCACCGAAGATAGAGGCTAGGCCGCGTTGTCGAAAGACGAACACAGCTGCACCGGGATAGAGGCTAGGTTGCGCCGTCAAAGACGAACGGAACTGCACCGAAAGATAGAAGATAGATTGTTCAGCGAGATCGTCGTCAAAGACGAACATATCTCCGCTGTCAGAGGATAGTGGATAGATCAATGAGATGTGCCGTCGAAGACGAACACCTCTGTACAGAGGATAGGATAGCATGTATACACTGCTGAGGATGGAAGATAGATTATAGATATATCGCAAGATGCGCCGTCAAAACGAACATCTTTGCACTGAAGGTGAGAGAGAATAGATCGTGAGATGTACACTGTCCATGGCGGGCACACCTACACTGACGAGTGATGAAGATGACAGTAATGAAGCGGAAGAATGGATACACGGGCGGACGAGTGTCGCACAAATGAAGACAGTTTTTTGTATGCAAGACTGAAATGCAGAGGAGGTCCAATAAGAGTTGAATACAACAAACCACAACGACCGCATTCCAGGACTCTGATGTACAACATTGGAGTGCCGGAAGCGTCGCCGTAGTGGTCCAGCGAGTGGGAGGAGCACGAAGAAAGAAATGAAGAAAAACAGTGATTAGATAACACACCATTACAACATTTTCCCGTGCTCTGTTAACAAGTTACGGGCGGCGTCCACGTACGTTTCGACGAGCAAAGTGTAGTTGCTGAATCTGGTCTTGAGGAGTTCACCATAGACGAGACAAAGGTAGAGCAAGAAATGTAGGCGAAAAAGTGGAGAAGTTCGTTCGGTCACGAGCTGGAATGTGATAGAGAAGCGCTAGGAGGCAGGTCCCATCACATACAGAACTGATATGCATGGGAGAGTGAAGAGAGCGGGAACTGGTCCTAAGTATGTCTGGTACGAAGTCTGACGTGCAGTCAAGACGTGCCCGACGTAAAGTCAAGGGCCCGAGAGGAGATGGGCTGTGAGAGAGGACCAAAGAGGTCCGAATGTCTTGACAAAAAGACCGCAGATGGTGCGAGGGAGGATGAGCCGTTCGCGTCGAGGCAGCAGCGGACACGACGGCAGGAGGAAAAGAGAGACTTGACAGCTGTCAACGGAGATCAACTGTCAAGTCTACTCTCCCACGACTACCTTGCCTATCACTCAGCCGCACTCGCAAGCTCGTCACGGCTGAGCTCACACTTTGGGAATTTACTGAGCCGCGGACAAGTTGAACATCGGTGATTGCCGGGGTATTAACCGCCCATGATCATGATAATCATACAGCCTTGTTTCTCTTCTTTTCCCTCCATGCCGCCCACCAATACCCCGCCCCTCCTCGTGCAAATTGCTCGCCTTTTGACGTTCTACACCATGGCCATTTCCCTCCGCGTAGCCCCAGTTGCCGCGCCCATTCTCATCGAGCGCTACTTCCCCGGCCTCACACCCCTCGCCAACGCATGCCGGCGCCTCACGGATACATTCCCAGCTCCATTCGCGGCGCTGTGGACGATTCTGGAGCTCACCATGTTCTCGTTTCTCTTTCGGGATACGGGTCGCCTTCTGGAACGTCTCGGCTTGTTCCCTCGCGCGACTCGGGTGCGAGAACAGAGGAGGCCAGTTTCTGGCGTGAACGATGGAGCGGGGGCGGAGGATGGAGTTGCGAATCCGCCCACCGCACCGTCCTCCTCTAGACTCCACCCAGAAGAAGAAGAAGCCATCTCATCTCCTCCATCTTCAACCAACAAACTCTTCTCCTTGACAGCGGGCGTGAACTTCGCAATGGCCCGGTTATTCAGCAACAACGTTGTCTCGCCTCAGCGCTCGATATGGCAGGATATCCCTGCTGTCTTGATGTCCTTAATGCGGGACCTCGGATTTGTCGCTGTCGTGTTGTGGTTGCAGTCGAGAAGGCGGAATGCGGGAGGACAAGAGAATGTGGCTGTGGGCGAGGAGGCGCCAGGACGTCAGAGCGGAGGCTCGGAGGTACTGTTGAACGAAAATATTGACGTTAAATGCGGGGCCGAACACGAGAGCTGAATGATATAGTATGGAATTTCGTTGCAGCACACTGTTATTTTTTCTTACTGACCAGTGCATTTGTAGCACGGGATCAATGTAGCGCGATATATGAGAGTCCCATAGTTATTGAAATCACATGGATTGTTCTTTTGCTTACGCTAAACAAGGACCCCGGGGAAACGATGCGGCGACATCGAGAATTGCACCCCAACCCGCGGAAGGAAAGCTGTTGCGTCTCGTCTGACTGTTGTGTACTACTGCAGGGCAAGGGGAGGTTCGATTCCTCCCAACAGCGTTCAGCGGATCGTGTTTGTTTTTTTCTTCTCGTTTTCTTTCATTCGAACATCCTCATTACCTACTCGTACAATAGTATGCCTGAATCTCCCGCTAGCACAGGTCGAAATTAACGCATCACTCGCTCGCTCAAATTGGCAAGCGAGGAAATCTTTCTATGTAGTTAGGCTGCCCAGCCAACGCAATTCTATCCGCTATATCGAGAACTTTCGTCAAGCGCGGACGACGCGTTCACCTCCCCTCCTCCCCCTCGGTCGAGGTAAAGGCGGATTTACTTATTTCTTCTTTTGATTTCCTTTGTTTCAGCCACGTTCAAAAGTTGAAAGCCAGATCCGTCAAACGAATTATCCTCTTGTCCTCTGCAATCGATGGAAGAAAATTGTCGTCGACCGTTCAGTATAAGTTCGAAGGAGTCCCAAGAAAGGAAGTCTAGGGAAGGGACTGGGGTTCGATTCCTCTCAACGGAGTTGACCATACAAGAATCCGTTTTTTTTGGTTGGCGTTTTGCTTTCCTTGTTCAAAACTCTTTGCTTACTTTTCCTCACCGTCTGTGTTCCTCGGTCTCACGACTTTGACTCCAGGACAAAAGTTTGGGATGTAAGTACTTTCGGATTCTTGGAACCTGACATTCATGACTTTGGTTCCTAGATTGGAACGACTCAGGAAAGCAACCGTTGTGGGTTTTGAGGCTCGACGCTCAACTTAGAGGTCCGATCCTCTCCACGGCCTAAAACAGGCAGTGTGCCTTTTTTTCCCGTCCTTCCTCCTTTCATCTTTACATAATTCATTTGAACGAGTGCGTTAAAGTTTTTCAAAAATACTCCATCGACACACCCATGTTCAACTAAAATATACGAGTCAAATGAAACCGGGGCCGGTGAAGCGTGGACACGACGTCGATGAATTGTCTTCTTCACATTCGACGCGGTAAACCGAAGCTCAAGTAGAATGAAGCCGTGGATAATTCGCGTATTGAGTGTGACCGTCGCGAATTCCGGATCCGGGAGTGGTTCGATTCCCTGCGGTAGAGACCCGAACTTGATTGAGAGACCGATGGAAGGCAATAAGATTGAAACAGGATTCGAAGCAAGCATGCGAGTGACGAATGTGATAAATATTGAGGCTCATGGAGAGAATGAAGCGTCGCGGGGGCGGTGGTGAGGTTGGAGAAGTGTGCGGTGCTGACGATGAAGGAATTGTTAACACAAGATGAAAGCAATTACAGCAAAGTCGAGCGAGAACTCTATGGGAAACTGACGTCCTGCGGGAATCATTGAGCAGAGAAGATTCGGGAGCTGCGGGAGTGGGGATTTTTTTCGACAATATTCCCAGAAATAGTAAGAGCTGTGCTAGTTATTGAGCATTGCAGCGCGTTAGCGAGTGAACTATGCGTACCTGTGTTCACCTAAGTGTGACCTCCAAACCTGAGCCTTCAATAGACTCAGTTCCTGCTTGAATGACTCGCTAGGTTTGTTGAGGCGGGAATCTATAGACACGTGTTCCAACCGAGCAACTGGGGGAGGCACTGGAAGAGCCTGAAGCTCTTCCGCCGTCCACCAGCGGGATTTGATCATCGCCAACAGCGTATCCTCGCGGAACCAGTCTCCGACCGACACGAGTTTGAGCTTCTGCAACTGTGGCGTCAGATGTACCATGTTTTCCTCCGCGTATTCAAGATGTTTGAAAATATCATCATCGATGGAGTTTACACAGCAATCCAAATTCAGATCCGTCATGCGAGGGGCATGGGACAAGAGCTCGCGGAGCTGTGAGGGATCTATGCGGCGAATGGCTAGCGACAAGTCTTCAATGTTGGGCGAGCGGAGCTGGAATTGGGTGAATACTGCGGAATGGGCAGGCGACCAATCTCCAGAATCCATTAGATCAGTGAAGTTGATGGTGAGCTTGCGTAGTTTCGGGAGCGAGAGCTGACCGAAGCACGAGGCGAGACGGTCTACATAGATCGAAATGTAAAGTTCCTCGAGAAATGGCAGCGTGACCGGAGCGTACTCAGACGCCGAAGGGGTAGGTTCGACCTGCGGGCGATCTCCATAGAGGGTAGCACGAACTACGTTCGTACATTGACGAAGAATGTCGAGGCAGATGGAGAATCCGACCGTCGATACATCCAGAGCTGTGAGCTGTCCCCAAGGCATTGGAAGAGGGGTCGAAGTGTGGGTGTAGATATGGAGGTTGACTTTGCGGAGACGAGGAGCGCATAGGAAGGCGGACGTGACTGGCGCCACGTCCCACAGAGTCACCTCCTCAAGAAGTTTGAGGGAATTTGGGGCCAATTTGGCCAGCGCATCAAGAATTGCAGGGGGACCGGAATTATGAAAGCTTTTCCATCGTGATGCGGCGCTAAACAAGACGTCGACGAGAGCAGGGGGAAACTTCGGGCCGCTGGAAGGTTCAGCGTGGCCGCTGACGAGAAATTCAATGGGAAGGGGGGCAGACCGTTCCAAATAGACTTTCGTAGCGGCTATATAGTCCGGCGAGTACCCGTCGGGTTCCTTGTATTGAACTGGAAGCTGTGTTGTCCACAGATGGGGAGTCCGATGAGCAAGCTGCCTCCAGTGCTTGCAGACCTGCGAGAGTCGAAGTGCAGAGAGTACCATGGTGGCGGCATCAATACGACGCGAATCGTTCTCGAGGGCGAGACGCATGATCATCGCCAATAGCTCGTCGGGAAGCTTTCGAATGGGGCAAAGGACGAGCTTCAGGGATGCGACGACCCCGTACTCCCGATCGCGCATGCACTGGAGGTCCCGAATTTGCGAGTCTATACGCGCGATATTCTCCTCAGATGCGGCGATGAGAGACTTTATCAGACTCTCCAAAGGTTGCGAGCCAAAAACTCCGGGGAGATTGCCACTGGCTAACGAGCCAATAGCGAGCTGTGAGAATGTGACGACGCTGTAAATAATGTATATTTCGCTGCTTACAGTACAGGTTCTCGTATTCATTTACACATGTATATTCCTAAAGTAGTGATCCAATCAATTCTTACTTGCTCCAAACTATGTCCGTCTAAGTGCTCAACTCGAGGCTCAGGCGGTGGCGCGACGCCGAATCCATTACCTCGGCTGAGCACCCATCCACTGCTCCCCCCTCAAGGGAGACATGAGCCCAATCGCAGGGTTACACGAACTTCTAGGGCTTGAGTACCGAACGCGAGTACTCGCCCATCCGCGTCGCTTCCATCCAACCGACGCGCTCAAGACCTCATCCAGCGAGAGGCTATCAAGCGAAGCGCTCCCGCTTCACAGTGGTGGACACACAGGGAGCCTCACCAAGCTGGAATGAGGCCTGTTGCTGCCACGACACGCGAAAACTCGTTTTCTCAATTCAATCCTGCCGCGACAGCATCTACTAAGCTCGAGTTATCCCATTAAGCACTCGTGTCTTACAAGAGTGGACCATCTGCCCCTTTCCTCTCTGGCGAAACGGCTAAAATCTCCGCGAATCAATTCCCACTTCAATTTACTCAACGTTCTACGTGTCTACTGTTTCAAGTTCAGCGCCGACCGAATGCGAGCTTCGGCGCTGGGTAGAAGCGTTGCTAGTCGACCTTCTTGTTGCTCGCCAATGCCCATGCTTGCTCGAGCGCCTTCGTTCTTTCGCTGGAGTCAGCAAGCCGAGAGTCGCGCGTTCCGTTTCTGCGTGGTTCGCTAGGTTTTCAGTGGAGCGCTGACGCGTCCCTCCTTGGCGAGCCTCGTGTCATTTTAAGCGAAGAATTTATTCGGTTGGAATGGACCTTCCGTAAATTTTGGTTTAAAAAGACTAGGGAGCCCTCGCCGTCTTCAAGTTCTTCCTCTCTTCGATGGGAACTAACAGAGGCAACAAAAACAACCACCCCAACCCACGCAGCAAACCTTTTTATAAAGAATCAACAAGCCTTTCGGGTCCAATGTCTCCGCTCACGCCAGGACCGGACTCGCCGTCGCCTGCCGCTCGCACGGGCGGTACCAAACCCAAAGCTCCGCCTTCTTCCAACTCGGGATCCAAGCTCAAGACGGTTGAGAAACCCAGCCCTGCGACACCCGCAGCTGGAGGAACTCCCGCGAGCAACGGCAAAGGGAAGAACGTCCTTCCTGAAGAACGTGCCGGCTCTGCGTCAACGCAAATCAAAATCGTCCCCGCCGTGGTCGAGAAACCCGTCGCCTCTGGTGGCGGAAGTACTCCCGCTGCTGCCTCTACGACGAGCAACGACGTCGAAATGCCAGAGCTTCAGAGCGTCACGAACTCGTCTGAGTCTGGTCGTGACTCCGCTTCGTTGACCCCCTCAGCGGTCAGAACTGGGCCGCCCTCCAACTGGCCCAACGTCCCCGTCAACCCTGCCTTCTTCAGCGCCGTCCAGACTCTTCCCGACTCGGAACCCCCTTCGTTCACCTCTCTCAAGAACCCCGTCTCTGCCACAGACGTCCCGGCCAGCCCTATCGTCAACGGACGCGACTCGCCTCCTCATCTTGAAGGACCAGGAGTTGTTGAGACCGAAAGCGTGTCTCACCTCCTGCGCTCCAGAAGAGGCCGTTCGCGAATCTTTCTCTCCGTCGGCAAGGACCTCGATTTGTTTGACGAAGATATTTCTTCGTCAGTTCTTCGGTTCCACGCCACTTTCGACCCCTCCAGGGACGACGACCCTCTCGTCGAATACGGCGCCGTTGACGGTATCTTGCCCGGCAAAAGCGCGGAAGAGACCATTGCTCTCCGAGATGCTATTCTTCGTTGGGAGACTCCGCACAGCAAGGGCTTTTGGGATTCGTTGGACTCTGAAATCGAAAGCTTCGCTGGCGAAAAATTGGAGTATCATAGTCTTTTGGTTTTCCAATTCGGATTGGGATACACTTATTCCGTCGGCACCTTCTTGCTGGAAAGATTCGGCAGTATGGTCCTCGCCGCGCAACAAATCCTGGATGTCCTGAATGCATTTTTCGGTAACGACCAACGCCGACACTTCATCCTTGACCCCAATTGGCAACTCTTGAGATTGATGGAGACCAACGACAGCCGTACCGAGATCCTAATGGCGTACGCGACCTTGCAGTTTCGTTTGACTCGAGCTTCGAAACGCGTCAGCAAGTTTCTCCACTCTATCCGAGTCACATACGGACGAGACGGCGGGTCTGAGCTTCTCTCCTCGCTAGACTCTACTCGCACTTCCGTGCGTTCAGATTTCGGGCGCGAGGATCCCAAGATTGAGCTTGCCAAATTACTGGCTCGACCGGATTACGCGGCGATAGCGGATACGATTCACTCGCAGAAGCGAGCGCAGATAGTTCACGACGCGCAACTAGAGCCGCGTGAGCATTTCTATCGCTCCCGCTCCGCCAAGGCACCTCGTCCTATTCAAAGCGAAGTTGCTAATCCGACCGCCCCCGTGGCGCCTCCGAAACAGCAGCTCCGCTTTGCTCCTCCGGCCTCTCTTTCCACCGCGCCAGTGGGGTCCATCAGTTTCATGCCTGGTTTAGGGCGCGTGCCGACCATACGGGAGACTGAAGGAATACCTGCGGCGCCCAGTGCGCGTCTCTTTCCCGAAGGCGCTAGTCTTTCGGAGGTCTGCGCCGCTCGAACGCAGACCGTTAACGTCGACTACCCGGCAGCCGCTGCGAAAGCGCTTCAACAGTATCAAGCCACCCCGCGGCCAAGTAAAAGCTGGACTTCCTATCAGTATCAGAGTGTGCCTGGCGTGACGGGCTCGGTATATGCACCTTCGCAGCCATCCCAAGCTCGTCAGAATGCCATTCTCCCCGCGTCGATGACGCCGGGACGAAGGAACGATGGGGGTAGAGGTCCCGAACGCGACGGATCTCCCCCCATTAACGGCAACGACAGAGGCAATGTCCCCGAAGGCGAGGGACGACCTCCGTCGAACGGCCATCGTTCTGACTCTCCAAACGGAGGAGGTCAAGGTGGCGGTAATGGCGGAGGCAACGGCGGAAATGGCGGCAATGGCGGAAACGGCGGCAATGGCGGCAACGGTCCTGGTGGTAACGGCGGCGGAGGTCATGGCGGTGGCGGTAACGGCGGCGGAGGCAATGGGCGGCGGCGGTAACGGCGGTTTCCCTGGTGGATTTCCTAACCCAGGTGGAAACGGAGGAGGAGGCGGTAATTTTCCTCCTCCCGGGCCTAACCCCTTTCCCATTGACTGGGCCTTCAACCGCAAGCTGAATCTGCAGCTGGTTCCTTCCTGGGACGGCCGCGGACACACCGCCATCGACTATCTGTGCGCCATCGCCGAGCTCCTTCGTCTTTCTCCTCAAATGGACATCGATCTAGGAGCCGTCGCCCCTCTCAAATTCACCGACCGCGCCGCGACCTGGTGGCAGACCCAGAGCATCGACTTCCGCAATGCTGTCAGCCAGAGCTGGACGCTGCTCTACTGCGCCATTGTCATCCACTTCCTCAACGAGATCTGGGCTCAAAAGCGCACGGCCGAATTTGAGGAGATGCGATTCCGTCAAAAGGGACATGAGAATGAATACCCGTTGGATTTCATTCAACGTCGCATCAAGTATCATATGTTCCTCTTCCCCAACGAAGTAGATGGAGTCGCCGTCATCGCCCGCGTCCTTCGCACGGCGCCCGACGTCTGGCTGGGAACCATCAACTCGACGATTTACCACAATATTTTCTCTCTCAAGGCCGCCGTCGTCACCTACTGCCCCACCTTGATGGCCAACTGGAACAATGCCGTCAAGTTAGGCAACCTCAACCACTACTACCCTCGCCTCAATCGACGCGCTCACGTTGCGAGCTGCAACCCCGAGGCAGTTGAGGAGGAGGAATCGGAGGAGAGCGACTCGAGTGCAGACAAAACTGCGCTCGTCGCTCAAGGCTCGTCTCGCTTCAAGTCCAAAGCCGGACCATCAAAGCCATCCTCTTCGCAGCCCCGTTGGCCGGAAGGTAAAACCATTCAGGGGTACGAATTCACCAAGCGGGACGATGTTCACAGCGAGCGCCCGCCGCCCGGAAGCTGCTACATCTGCACTAGTACCCGACACTACGCGAGGGATTGTCCGCACTACGGCAGGTGGCTGGCGATGAGAGACGTGCATATGATTGAGTCGGACGTAGATACTATAACGGAGGCGGACGATTTACGGAGTTGGTTAGCTATGATGGTGGAAATCAATGGATCTGTTTCGGCTTATTCGCGGGACTTCGACAGGCTCAATAAGTTATTGAAAAGGGAAGTACATGTGCTGGATGCTAAGTGGACGGGTGCGGCTGCTGCCCATCTGCCCGCGAGAGCGCCCTCCAACCGCAATCAGAGAAGGAGGGAAGAACAAGAACGTAACCGCTTGGCTTCCACTCGAGCAACTAAGGGAAAGGAACCTGAAGGTCTGGGAGACGCGGCAACTGTCCCCAGGAAAGTGCACAGACACAAAGATCGTGTCGCTCGAGAACTCCGAACGCGTAGCAGTTCTCGCGAAAAGAATCTTGTCTCGCCTAGCCGTCCTTCAATGCCTATGAGCCGTGAAGTGAGAATACCTCCCTTGACTCCCTTGACTCCCGAAAGCGTGGAGGCAGAAGTCTTCAAAGCTCCGCGAGCTCGAGCTATGCCAGCGGGCTATGGCTCTCTGGGAATTCGGGCGCTTCATCTGAAGGTTCACATCGCGACGCCGGACGCACCACCCGTCAAAGGTCGATTGGATTCTGGGGCTGACATTACGCTAATGTCAGAGGAGTTCTTCAACTCCATCCCAGGCCTTCCGAAGCCAAAAGAAGGGCTGAGAATGCGCCTCTACGCGCTCACGGGTGAGGCTCGAGTGCTAGGATACACCCGCTTTCCTATGTACGTGCAAGCCTCGGACGGAAAGCTAATCAGTTTCGAAGTCGAGGCTTATGTGGTCCAAAACATGCGCGTGCCTCTGCTCCTGGGTGAAGACTTCCAGGTTTCGTATGAACTCGGAGTTACTCGTTACTCCAGCGGTCATTGCGACGTACGCGTAGGTCGGACGGATTTCGTTTTACCAGGATCCTCGGCGCAGAGAATTGATCTCGGATTCGACTTGCGGAGAGTTCACGCGGTCAAGGTCACCAGCTTCTCGCGTCGAACGGCTACTCGCCGCGAGAGAATGAGAACCTTACAGGGCAAGAACGTCGGCCCGAATGCGAGGCCCGACGTATTTGCTACTGAGAATGTCTTGTTGCCAGCCGGTGTCGTCCGAAACGTCCCAGTCGAAGGTCCCTTCAACGGAAGAACTGACTGGTTAGTGGAGAAGGTCATCATGGCTACTGACGACAACTCCGTCGTCGCTGCGCCTATGACTTGGGTGAACTCTGAGTCTCCCTACCTTCCCATAGCGAATCCAGGCACGAGGCCCTGGTACATTCGCAAGGGGGAGGTGGTTGGGAAACTCGTCGATCCGACAGATTTCGCGGACGTTCCCAAAGATGACGAAGACCGGTCTCGTTATGTCGCCAGTGCTGAGACCATTAAACAGACAATAGGGACTCTACGACAGCGTGATTTGGTCAACGCGGAATTGGACGCCGGAAGCCCTGCTCATGGAGTCGCGGAGACGGTACAAGACGATAATTGGGGCCCAAAGACGACCGCCGTTCCTGAAGACCCCTTACCAGATGTAGACGTCTCGACGCTGGTGAATTGGGGTCCGGACATACCCGCCGACGTACGCCCCAAACTAGAGGAAGTCTTACGTCGCAACTCTAGGGCTTTTGGAGTTGGGGGGCGGCTCGGCCATGTGGACACTAAGGTTCCTATTCCACTTAAACCTGGGGTCCAGCCAGTTTCTTTGCCGATGTACGGAGCGTCTCCTGCGAAACGCGAGGTTATCGACAAACAGATTGACGCTTGGTTTGAGGCGGAAGTTATCGAACCTTCCGTCAGCCCGTGGGGTTTTCCCTGCCTAGTCGTTTATCGGAATGGGAAGCCGCGTCTGTGCGTAGACTATCGTAAGCTGAACGAGCGTACTGTACCGGACGAATTCCCTATTCCCCGGCAATCCGAAATCCTACAAGCGTTGAGTGGAGCTCAAGTGCTATCTTCGTTCGACGCGTTAGCCGGTTTCACTCAGCTCGAGATGGCGGAGGACGCGAAAGAGAAGACCGCTTTCAGATCTCATCGAGGTCTTCTACAATTCCGCAGGATGCCCTTTGGACTGCGTAACGGTCCCTCCGTGTTTCAGCGAGTCATGCAAGGAGTGCTTGCTCCTTATTTGTGGCTGTTCACGCTCGTGTACATTGACGACATCGTCGTGTTCTCCAAGTCCTGGGAAGAACACCTTATTCATCTCGACAAAGTACTTACTGCGATTGCAGGAGCGGGAATCACGCTCTCGCCACCCAAGTGCTTCGTTGGCTATTCTTCCATCCTTCTGCTGGGTCAGAAGGTGTCGCGCTTAGGGCTGTCCACCCACCAGGAGAAGGTCGCCGCAATTCAGGACATAGCTCGTCCCAAGAATGTGTCTGACTTGCAGAAATTCTTGGGCATGTGCGTGTACTTTGCGGCCTACATCCCGTTTTACGCCTTCATCGCGGCCCCGCTGTTTCTCCTGCTGAAGAAGAGCGTTAAATTCGAGTGGAGAGCGGAGCAAGAGCTTGCCTTCCAGCAAGCTAAAGATGCGCTGGCTGGAGCACCAGTGCTCGGTCACCCCATCCAGGGCTGCCCCTACCGTTTGTACTCAGACGCCTCTGACTATGCACTCGGGGCTAGCCTGCAGCAGATCCAGCCGGTCCGAATGCGAGACTTACGCGGAACTGCTGTATATAAGCGCTTGAAAGCCGCTTGGGAAGCGGGATTGCCTGTACCTCGACTGTTCGCCAAGCTAACCAAGGATGTGGAGGAAGGAGTTACAGACGAGTGGGCGGAAGAATTTGAGGAGACAGTCGTCCACGTAGAGCGAGTGATCGCGTACTGGAGCAGAACGCTGAAGCCGGCTGAACGAAACTATAGCGCGACCGAACGCGAGGCGCTTGCGGCCAAGGACGCGTTAGTGAAATTTCAACCGTTCATCGAGGGAGAACAAGTCATACTAGTGACGGATCACGCCGCTTTGCAATGGGCGCGCGTGTATGAGAATGCGAATCGGCGTCTAGCGGCGTGGGGGGCTGTTTACGCTGCCTATCCTGGCCTCAAAATCGTTCATCGAGCGGGGCGAATTCATTCCAATGTGGACCCGCTTTCTAGGTTACCGAGAGTTCCGCCGCATGATTCGCCTCTTCAAGATGAAATACCCTCTATAATCCCTGACGACGACAAAAACTTGCGGGCGCAAGTCGTCGAGGATCAAGACCAATATGCACCCGCACCACGAGCCGCTTTCACAGCTCTTTGGTGGGAAGACGTCGTAGAAATTGATGCCAACCCAGTCGTCACTCGTCGACAGGCCAAACAAGAGAAAGCCGCTCATGAGCTCCTACCCGAGGATGGTGTCCTTACTGAGGACTCCCTCGAAGAAGAAAGCGAGGAAACTAGTAAGCCTGACCTCGCCGACTTACCACCTGGAGTAGAAGTCCCGACCGCGCCGGACTCCTCCGCTTCGTTGCCCTTTCCCAATGACGACCCTTGGACTTATCCTCCGGGGATCTCGTCGCATAAGGAAGAAGCCGCTGAGAATTGGGAAACCAAATCTCACCTCCTACTCTCCATCGACCCTAATACGTTGAAACGCTTCGTTAGAGGATATAAGGAGGACTCATACTTTCGGAAGTTATACGTCGACGAAATTGCTAGCCCAGACATTCCGCTCACTCCTTCAAGGTTTCAGAAGGGTTCCAACGGACTCTTGTACTTCCGGGACGCCGACTGGAACGCTCGACTCTGCGTACCTCGATCGCTAGTACCCTACGTGATGAAACTCGTCCACGACACGGCTTCAGAGAGCGCTCATGCTGGTCCCAAACGGTATTTAGCTCGCGTCAAGGAACTCTTTTACTGGCCCACGTTAACTCCCGACTGCGAGGAGTTCACTGATTCTTGTGACATTTGTCAAAAGATCAAAGTCGACCATACTCGCCGTATGGGAGGCCTCAGGCCGGCACACATTCCTTCTCGCCCCTTCGCAACGGTCTCTTTAGATCTCATCACAGGGCTGCCGCCGTCTGGTCCTGAGAAGTTCACCGCTATACTCGTGATTGTGGACAAGCTCTCGAAGTACGCTTTGATTATTCCCACTCACAACCAGCTCTCTCAGGAAGGGTTTGCGCGGATATTCGTGGACCGAGTAGTGAACGTCTTTGGCCTCCCAGAACGCATCATACTCGATAGGGACAAACGCTGGTCGACTGCCTTTTGGAAATCAGTCGTTTCTTATTACGGCGGAAGCCTCGCGCTGTCTTCGGCTCACCACCCTCAAACTGATGGCCAGACGGAAATCTTGAACGCCACGATTGAGCAGATGCTACGCGCATATGTGGCCGCCGACCGCGCTACCTGGGCTAGATGGCTCAGTGAGATCACGAGAGCGTACAATTCCTCGGTTCACAGCTCCACTGGCTACACTCCCGATTTCCTGCTTCTGGGGTATCAACCGCGGGTGTCTACTGCGCTACTGGTCCCTTCCAACGACCCGGCACAACGCCCCTTCCTTGCTAGCCAAAAGGCGGAGGACTACATCGCGGTCATGGAATTCCATCGCCGCGCTGCGCGGGACGCCCTTACGCTCGCTCAGGAAAGACAAGCCCGCGCCTACAACAAACACAGACGACCTGTCGAAAGCATCGAGCCGGGTGATTTGGTTACCATTAACCCTCACACACTCAAGCTCGTGGACGCCAAGGGTCTTGGAGTCAAATTAATTCAACGAACGATTGGGCCTTTCGAAGTGGTTGAAAAGATTAATCCATTGGTGTACCGTCTACGACTACCCGATAATTATCCAATGCATCCTGTGGTCAACCTAGAACATTTGAAGAAATACCGGACGTCGCCTCCCGAGTTCGGTGACCGCGTTACTCTGCCGCCCACTCGCGACCTTCTACTGGCCACGGAAGAATATGAAGTTGAGGCCATCCTGGGACACCGCCTGGCGCGCAAGAAGGACGGTAACCGGCGAATGTATCTCGTGCGATGGAAAGGGTTTGATCCCTCGGAAGACTCGTGGGTTTCGGAGCTAGACCTTCGCAACGCACCTGAAATCAAGCGCGAGTACCTGGCTAAGAACAATCTACGCTCCAGCTAAATTAATTCGCGCCCCGTAGTAAATTTCCGTACATATTATGTAAATATTTGTTATCGTTTGCCATTGGCCTCTCGATAATTTAGGTTGCTCTTCCTTCTCGCCACCCCGCTCGCCTACTGCCTTGGAGAGACCGAACGCGCGTCTCTCGGGCTGGGAACGTTTTACATTCTACTTTTACGACTTCCTCTTCGTCTCGTCTTCTCGCCCTCTTCTTTTCACTTAAAAGACTCTGGAGAGACCGAACGCGTGTCTCTCGAGCTCTAACTGAAAACCTTCGCCTCACAGCTGTCTCTCGAGCTGAACTCCCATCTGGAACGGCCGAGCCTTGGAGAGACCGAACGCGAGTCTCTCGGGCTTGGAATCATCTCGACTGAGCTTTGATTTCGTTGCTGTTCAATCACCGTCGCCCATGGCCTACGACACCTCGGACACGCGCGTCTTCCCGACCCCTCGTCTCCTCAGCTTCCACGGATATGACGCCCCTCCTTACGTCGACGACGGTTTCGATCACCGCCTTCCACCAGGCTTGCGCTACTACGGAAGAGAGGTAGTCTCGAGCGGTCGGCGGTACGAGTTGTGGAGCCCTAACTCCATTCAAACCCCGTATTATCCCGGGATACGCTTCAACCCGGCCGACACCGCTCAGACTGGAGACGAACAACTCCGCCGCTACGACGGGCAGCTTGGCAAATTCGACTATTCCGTGGTTCCTCAGTATTACGACCCTCGCTTTCCTTGGAGAGGATTTATGGTCCCATTCTATCGACTCTCCCAATTCGACGCTGAAACCCGTCCGGAATACTCGAGCCTCACCCGTCTTTGGGTTTCTGAGGCGGACTCTGGATTCCGCGGCCGGCTGAAGGCTAGTTTTGTACGTGACCTACTGGAGGTCAATCGCGCTACGGACAGGAAAATGGCTGGAATTCCCCAGGGACGTCGTTCTCGCGCGGAATGGTGGCAAAATCGCCCTCGCAACCCGATAGCGAGTGATATCGAGCAGCTCAACAAGATTCGCAAGTACTCGGAGGCTATAGATCTGGGGCGGGTCATTCAGAGGGGAATACAGGAGAAACAAGCCTGGATTCTAATGCAACAGGCGCAGCACGAAAGCGAATACGAGGCCCCGGAGGTTAGGCAGGCGCGGACGACTATACAGCCCGCCAACGACGACCTCATGGGCGTCTGGATTCACGGCGCCCCGTTACAAGACCTCGAGTTTCTTCTCTTATGGGGAAAGGTCCCTTGCTTTCTAATTCACGAGCTGGTCGCCGGAGAACCCAAAGACGAACCTGTCGCCAACAATTTCTTGCAATGGACCGAAGTGGAACGTTTCCTTATGCCGGACGAGTACGATTACGACCGCGTTGCCCTGCGTAACAACGGAGGCGTTTCTTCTAATCGTCTCGCTCCCGTCCTTGCCTCCGGATCTTTAAACCACGGGCCCCAATTCAAAGAACGGTCGAGCAGTCGCTGGCAACTGGGGCTAACTAGTGACGCCCGCGTGCCGTCCAGTAAAGCGCTGTTGAAAGAGCTCGGTGCCTCCATAGAAGAGGATTCGCTGGAGAAGGACGAAGATGAAGTTTCCCTAGGACCCTCTGAAGCCCCTCCACCTCCGGCGCTACCGCTACCGCTGCCCGCCAAGACTATGAATTTCCCTTCGCTCGCTAACACTGTCCTCACTCCCTACCTGCACTTCCCAGAACTCTCGGACAGCTTCTCGACGGATAATTTCCGCGCATGGCTTGGCGCGTTGGAGTGCGCTCTACCAGGCTGTCGCTGGAAAAAAGTCTTCGCCTGGCAGCACCCACCTCGGATCGATTACTACGTGGAGTTTGATTCAGCAGATTCAGCGCTCAGAACTCGAGGGATCGTAAACAACAGCGAAGGCGAGATTCGCGACACCAAGTTCTTGAAGCTAGAAGATTGGGAAGCCAAGACTCAGTTACACGGCCTGGTGGCGCAAACAACAGTAACGACAGCGGAGGATGTGATTAAGGAGGCCCTTTCTCAAGTACCCGTCGTATCCCGCGCCCCTAGCCAAGGAGAAGCTCGCGTTAGACCCGCGCCGTCCAATTCCGTGAGTGTCCCACCGTCCGCTCCGAAAGCGAGAGCGGAAGGACCAGCGAGGACCAATTTTCCTCCTTCAGCTCCGAAAGCGAGAGTAGAAGGACGGGCGAATTGGAACAACGACTTGCGACCCTCGAACTCGCGCCCACCTCCCTTCTCCTTCAAAGGTCCTCATAAGCACGCTCGAGGGAAGGACGCACCCCCCGCGCCTTGTTCACGACGAACGAGGGCGCAATCAACCCCAAGTCGGCTCGCCGACGACTTCGTCTATTGAGCCTCGTGGTCGTCTCGATCGCGGTCGTGGGCGTTCTTCAACAAGAGCCGTTCCCCGCTCGCTCGTATTCTCGCTCGCGTTCCCGTCGCCGCTCTCGCTCTCCTCGCTCTCGCTCTCGCTCTCGCTCTCGCCATCGCCGCCGCTCTCGCTCCCGTCACTCTCGTCGAAGAGACTCGCGATCTTATAGCCCCCGTCGCCGTCCGCGCACAATTAGTCCACGTCGCCGTTCTTCACGTTCCCGTGAACGTTCCCGTAGTCCTGCTCGACGACGGTCTACTTCGCGAGGCGCTCGCCGTCGCTCCACTCCCCCTAGCGACCGTCGCCGAGAAAAGTCGCGATCCGAGAGTCCTCGACGAGGAGCTCGAGCTCGCCCGCGATCCAAGCGCAGCCGTTCGAGCGAGCGTTCGTCCCGCGGCCACCGCCGTTCACGTTCGAGCGACGAGCAGCGTCGTAAACGCCCTCGTTCCTCGTCCAGTCCTGCCCTCAGTCAGTCAGACTCCAAGCGCCGCCGCAGCGGTTCCCGTGAAGAGTCTAGTGCGAGATCCATGGACGAGGATGAAGCTGCCGAACCCACTCTGCTTAGTCGACTGACTCTTGAAGCTACCGCGACACCTCAAAGCGATTCGAACGAGCGGATTCATCTCATGGGAAGAATCGGGCTGGACCTCCACAGTCGGTTGGGAGACACGGTCGTACCGCATAGTCTGGGACCCCCTCGTCAACATCCAAGGGTGAACAGACCGAAGAAGAGGGGTAAAAAGAAAATGAATGGATGAATAACTCGAGCCTGGGGGGCTCTGTGACGACGCTGTAAATAATGTATATTTCGCTGCTTACAGTACAGGTTCTCGTATTCATTTACACATGTATATTCCTAAAGTAGTGATCCAATCAATTCTTACTTGCTCCAAACTATGTCCGTCTAAGTGCTCAACTCGAGGCTCAGGCGGTGGCGCGACGCCGAATCCATTACCTCGGCTGAGCACCCATCCACTGCTCCCCCCTCAAGGGAGACATGAGCCCAATCGCAGGGTTACACGAACTTCTAGGGCTTGAGTACCGAACGCGAGTACTCGCCCCTCCGCGTCGCTTCCATCCAACCGACGCGCTCAAGACCTCATCCAGCGAGAGGCTATCAAGCGAAGCGCTCCCGCTTCACAGAGAAATTCATGGCCTTGAAAGAAAGTAGTTTTGTTACGCATAGTTCGTTGTGTTAACGCCATATGCTTACCTCCGGAATCTACAAACACAAGGGGACCCTCTGAAGACGTGAGAGTGGAGGACAAGAAGCAAACTGCCACGTGGGCTACGCGTGACGTCACTGCAAACAGAGAAAAACAGACGCGTCTGATTCACATCGAGTAATTTTTTCATGAACGCGCATGCTTGTTTTCAAAATCAATCCACCTCAGTTTATGGCTCCTCCGCCCGCAATGCATTCACAGCCTGTTCAAACTTCCACACAAAATTCCATTCGGGATTCTCTCCACTGGACCACGATCTTAAAACGTGGGAATCGCGCGTGACATTACAGGCCCGTAACGCCGGTGACGTTTCTCTTTTCTGTTCTGACTCCCATCGTTTTGCGAGGCCTGGGTGCCGTGCTGCAACTCAGAATTCGGTGCGTCGTGATTCAATGAATGAATTATGCATAGCGCTTACCTCTACTCAAGCTTAACGCAATGGACTTGGATCAGGCTGCGACTGCGGCTTTCGCCAGCGGTCACCTCTCTGGAATACTACCGAGCTCGTTGTCGGTCGCACGAGTAATCAAGGCGCTCATTGCTGCTTCAGAGGAGAAGATAGCGCAGATAGACTCCCAAATTCGTGATCTCCAGCACATGAGAGCTCGCGAATACGGCCTCATTACGTCTCTCAGACTCGTCATCTCCCCGATTCGTAAACTCCCCGATGAGCTGCTAGCGAACATATTCGACGACGCAGTGTGTACGCTACAGAGTGCTGTCCGCCTGTCACACGTCTGCAAGCATTGGAGGCTGCTCGCTCATCGGACCCCTGCTTTGTGGACGCCGCCGCTCCCTCCGCGGTTGCTGAAGCGCACCAGCCAGTCAGCTCAATACATACAGATAACTAAAGCCTACTTGGAGCGCTCAATGCCTCATGCGATATCGCTCTGCCTTGATTGCACTACGCGTGACGTCAATATCTCGCCCGCTCTCGCAGACGTACTGCTCGTCGGAGCCTCTCGATGGGCATATCTCGAGGTGCAGGACCATCCCTCCGTGCTTCAGGCGTTGGCAAAATTGCGGCCTGACGCCTTGAAGATGCTTAGAACTGTCGCTTTGCGTGGAGACAGCGTGATCGAGACGGCTGTCGTGGCTGTCTTCCTCTGCGCGCCCCTCCTGCGTAAAGTCACTCTTGAAGTTCCGAATACACCAAAATTCCCAATGCCTTGGGCACAGCTCACTGAATTGGACCTTTGGGAGGATAGCTTCCCGATCTGGCTCAACATTCTCCTTCAATGCACGAACTTGGTCCATGCCAAAATTTACGCCAGCCGTAGCACCGAGGAGGACGAGAACACAGACAATCTTGCTATTCCCGTCACATTACCCTCCCTTGAAACACTTGACCTCTACTTCCCAACACGCAAAGTCGCCTCATGCTTTGGTCGCCTCGCACTCCCAAAATTACGGAAGCTTCAGATGAGCCTTGACGTAGACGACGGGGAATGGTCCGCTGCTACTTCTGCCGTATTTTCTCAGTTTCAAGATCGCTCGCCTAACATTGAACATTTCGCGATCACTTTGTGCGATCTATCCCCAGACGCACTTCATAGCATTCTCCTCCATTCGCCGAACTTGGCAGATCTCTGTCTGGAGTGCTGTCGTTACTGCGTTGACGACTACCTTCTGGAGCAAATACAGCGTTATGATCAGGATCAGGTCTATCTAGTGCCGCGCTTGGAGAGACTGCTCGTTTGGGACGTTGACGATTCGTGGACGGAAGCACGACTATTGGCGATGATCAAGTCGCGATGGTGGACGACGGAGGAACTCCAGGCTCTTCCAGCGCCGCCTCCAGTTGCTTCGTTGCAGCGTGTAGATATCTCGCGTATCAATACCGATCCACCATTCAGCGAGTCCTTTCTACAAGAGATCAGCAGACTCAAAGCGCGAGGGCTAGATGTCAAGATTATCTAAGTTTGAACTCTTCGCTGCTAGTACTCGTTGTTTCCTCTGCTCAACTTCTTGATAGTCCAATGTATTATAATCATGTCTACAACTCGCGTCAAACTTCCTCTTTCATAGTAGATGTTGTGATTCGAGAGAAGGGCGCTCAAGCACAAAGGAAAGTAAATGGATTGATCAAGGCATAGGAAGCCTCGCAATCGCATAAGGATGCGGATTGCACTGGGGGGGTTTATATACAGTACATGAAACATTCTAGAGTGTTCTACGTGATCGTAGTAAGTCTCGGAATGACTCGTTACCATAACGGGTTGCGATACGTGCATTTCCAATAGTAGATGTCTCACTCAAACTAGAAAAATCATCTTATTCCCCGTTCAATGACAATTCGTTTCTGATATTTGTTACTTTCGGCTTCGGGAAGTAACCACTCAATGCTGATGAATTCTAAAATATCCTTCGTTCCAAAGACTTGGAGTGAATTGCACTCACGTTGATTCAAAATGCGTGTCGAATGTTCGAAGATCACACAATTTCAAATACGCCGCCGAAGAGTCAAATCTGTTGGTGTAGGTCGACGTGCGAAATGCAATAAAATCTCTTATTTACGCAGAATTCTGCAGCCATTTTTGAATCTTTACACCGTTGATTCATTGTATCATGACATGTTTTGGTGTCTTGCGTTCTGAATCTATGGCATCGCATCGCTTGCAGGTGCCACATCGCTCATGAGTCACGGCCCTAGCAAAAAAAAACTCAAAAATCAGCTTAGACTCGCTGATTTTGCAGTCAAAGGGATAATATAGTGCCATCAATCTCGGTGGGACATACGCGGTCGCAGCGACTCTGACGGCACGTTGATCAAAAAATACTTGGACGCGTCTAAGTATTTTTCTTTGTTTGCAATGACGTCACGCGTAACCCACGTGGCAGTTTGCTTCTTGTCCTTCACTCTCGCGTCCTCAGGCTCTCGCTTTTGTGTTTAGATTCCAGAGGTAGGTATACTGCGTTGAAACAAAGAAATATGCTAAAAAACTTGTTTTTCAGACCATGGACGTCTCACAGCTCGGTATTGGCCCGTTAGCCAGTGGCAATCTCCCGGGAGTTCTTGGCTCGCAGCCTTTCGAGAGTCTGATAAAGTCTCTCATCGCCGCATCTGAGGAGAAGATAGCGCGTATAGACTCGCAAATTCGGGACCTCCAGTGCATGCGCGATCGGGAGTACGGGGTCGTCGCGTCGATGAAGCTCGTCCTTTGCCCCATTCGAAAGCTTCCTGACGAGCTATTGGCGATGATCATGCGTCTCACCCTCGAGAAGAACTCGCGTCGTATCGATGCCGCCACTCTGGTAGTCTGTGCACTTCGACTCTCGCAGCCTGCAGGTCTGTAAGCACTGGAGGCAGCTTGCTCATCGGACTCCCCATCTGTGGACGACGCAGCTTCCAATTCAATACAAGAAACCGGACGGCTATTCGGCAGACTATATAGCCGCTACAAAAGTCCATTTATATGGCGGTCCGGATGCACATTTAATTGTGCCGCCCCGAACATCGGCTTTTCGGCCGTTCCGCCCTTCTTTGAGGTATTTTCGGCACTTTCCGCCCCATTCTCACCGGTGACTATATAAGGGGCGGAGAATTGTTCCGCCCCTTTTGCAACTTCAACCCCGCCCCTTTCATAGTTTCGCCCGCCCTTTTTTGGTGAGTCAATTTATACTTCGAATTTTTTTACCGTGAAAAATTGGGCACCATTGAGCACCGACTCTGCTTGAATTCTTAGTAGTTCATTTGGGTCAAAACCCTGCGGTTAGTCGCAATGAACTTCGAGTCAAAGATTAAGTCTGAAATTGTCTGATTGACTTCCCAGAACTCAGATCCTAGTTCGGTGGAATCGCATACAAGGTACTCACAAGTCGCTCTTCTGTCTGGTAACATTATGATCACACAGGTATGATTCTGCATGTGCTGTACGGTTCATCTCAAAATTATTATTCAAACATATTATGTCCTGTGATTTACTTAGTTCGTATTGGATCATACAGACTCAAGTCCATAATCATCGTCGCTGCCGGTACAGGATCTAAGTCATCCTGTGTGAACTGATGTCCAGTGAATCCCGACTGAATCTGAACATGTCTTGTTCACTGGAAGATCTTTCAAAATTGACTTCCTGTCAGGCTTGATCTCGCTCAGGCTGTCTCGCATTCAAGTCAACAATTTGAGGATCGCACTGGCAGCGTTGTAACGTCTAATAACGATGTCGTCTATATTCGAGATACCAGGTACAGTTCACGATTTCCTGTTGTAAGGCTTTCTTGGTTTGAAAGGTATGGTCGTTCTCTAGGAACCTCGTAGCTCCGGCTTCGTGCTGAACTGCATTATTGTTGCTCTCTTTCTAAGGTTGTTGGGATCATCATATCTCTTCCTTTGACACTAACTTTCATTCCGATGCATCCAACAGGAAGTGCAAACCGCTCATATGCGCCGGTGACCACCTACTAGTAGAAATTCTACATACATCAACTCTATGCGGTTTTATTGAACACCGGTAAGCATGACTGCTTGAAGCCATAGTATATACTCAACTGCAAAATTTTCGCTCTATAAGTGAACTGTATTTACTCAACTCATCGCTCGAAATCTCTCAAAGATCAACTCTATTGAATCGCATCTGTGAAAGAAAGGAAATATCGGAATACGCTGATAGAGGCGAGACAATACAAAGTGAAAGGCAGTCCTTGTTGAACTGAATCATTACTGTACGGCGAGAATTTGATAACCGTTGAATAAGAGCTCATACAAATAAGGACGAGTCGAGCAGACTTACTGTAATAGGACCTTCCGTTCAGCTGCTGCAACAACTTGAAGTCTCAGTGAAACAGCTGCTGCAGCTTGAGATGAATCTCGAAATGAACAAATAAGTGTTAGTATATGTACGAGAAAGAGAAAGCCTGACTGTGAACACCTTGTAATGTCAATGCGACTCGAACGATCTAGTTGCATCAGCAGAGCTACTGACCATAATTTCAGCAGAACAGTTGCATTTTCGGAATTCACAGACTTTGACTCACCACCGGGCCTAAATTCAACACTGATTTCGTCAGATTTTCGTGTTAATTTGGCATGAATTACCTGTTCAACCATGCAAGCTTACCTCTTTGTACGATTTTTGAAGTATAAATTGACTCACCAAAAAAGGGCGGGCGATATGAAAGGGGCGGGGTTGAAGTTGCAAAAGGGGCGGAACAATTCTCCGCCCCTTATATAGTCACCGGTGAGAATGGGGCGGAAAGTGCCGAAAATACCTCAAAGAAGGGCGGAACGGCCGAAAAGCCGATGTTCGGGGCGGCACAATTAAATGTGCATCCGGACCGCCATACATTTAGAGCGTTCTGCCCCCCTTCCCATCGAAATTGACCTCGATCACTGCGCTGAACCTCCCCGTGGCGCGAAATTCCCCCCTGCTCTCGTCGACGCCCTGTTTAGCACCGCCTCCCGATGGAAAAGCTTGTCTTTTTCCTCCGGTCCCACTGCCATTTTCGATGCGCTGGCCAAATTGCCCCCGGATTCCTTGAAACTTCTCGAGGAGGCGTCGAGTTATCTGTGGGATTCGGTCCCAGTCACATCCGCCTTTCTATGTGCTCCTCGTCTTCGGAAAGTCGACCTCCATCTCTACAACCACGCTTCGAACCCCCCGCCAATGCCTTGGGCTCAGCTCACAGGTCTGGATTTGTCGATGGTTGCAATTTCCACATGTTTCGACATTCTTGTGCAGTGTACGAACCTGGTTCGTGCTACGCTCTATGCAGAACCACCGCGAGTCGAGCCTACCGCTTCACCATCCGATGCTCCGGTCACGCTACCATTCCTCGAAGATATTAACGTCTCGATTTACGGAGACCACCTCGGCGCGTGCTTCGGCCGGCTTTCACTCCCGAAACTACGAAAGCTCGAGATCAGCTTCACCGATCCAATGGGTTCTGGAGATTGGTCGTCTGCCAATTCCGCTGTATTCACCCAATTCCAGCGCCGCTCCGCCCCAGCACCGAAGACTTCTCGCTCAGTATCTGCGACATACATCGCCCGGCCCGGGAGCTTCGCGAGCTCCTGATCCACGCCGCCGCGCCTGACGGATCTGCATTTTGGAATGCTGCTTCGAGTCCATCGACGACGATGTGCTCGTGCATCTGGAGTACTCGCCGTTAGATACGGTGCATCTGACGCCGCGGTTGCAGAGACTCCATCTTGCGATGGTTGGAGACGCATTCGACGAGGATCGACTGCTGTGGTTGATTAAATCTCGTTGGTGGTCGGCGCAGGAGCTTCAAGCGCTCCCGGTCCCTCCTCCAGTTGCGCGATGGGAGCGCGTGTATATATACCCGCGGCGAGACCCGATGTTGAACTTAGCGGATCGTTTCAAGCGTGCTCTGAGGAAATTAAAAAACCCAGGGTCTGGACATCGAAGTGAGCTGAATGTACAGGTGCGCATGGTTTCACTAGTTAACGCGATGCAATGCTCAATTACTCGCACAGTTCTTGCTTCGTCTATTCTTTAATAAGAATTCCACTACAGCTTCTGATTCTCCTCTGCTTCATTTTCCCCTGTGATGTGTTGCTTAAAGTTTCGTATCGAGTTCTCGCTCGACAGTGACTGTAATTGCTCCCATCTCAATTTCATCTCGTGTTGGAAATTCCTTCATCGTCACCGCATCCTCTCCGACCTCATCACTGGCCCCGCGCTCACGAAACTCTTGATTCCTTCATTCCTTCGATATTCTCCGAGTCACATTTATCACTCGCATGCCTCCAACGCCCGCCGCTATCATCTTAATTTGATACTTGGTATGCCTTGATTTGATTTTCGGTTCAAACAAGTTCTAGGCTGGCTGCAACGGGGGAAAGGGGGAGGGAAATGAGCAAAGACCTGCCATTGCCGTTCGAAAGAATCTACTTGCGTGATAATTTCCAACTTTCCAGACCTGCCAAGGGCAAAAAGAGAGTCACGGACCAACGGACCTTCTTCGTGCACCATAATAGCAGGAGCGGGTTTGCGTGACTTCAAATTCCAGCTTCGAACAACGAAAAGCATTCTGGACACGGTGCAATGTGGATGAAGGGGAATTGAACCACCTCCTGACCTGAATCTGGAATTCGCGTGTATACGCGAGGTCTTCATCCACGGCTTTATTCTCTCTTGAATTCGATTCCTTGGCCCGCCGAATGTGCATTCGAAAATTGGATGCATCGGATGCGTCGATGGATGAAAGTACCTCAAGGCTCTGAAAGATTTCGTTCAGACAAATGAAAAGATCAGCCTCGGTCAAGGACCCAGATTTCCGAATACAGGCGTTGTGGGCTAGTACTTTGTAGAGGGAATTCACGCTTAACTTCGGAGGTTCGATTCATCTCAACAACCTAGAAGGGGCAGTGCGCTTTTTCTTCCTTCCATCTTGTTTGAACGATATATCCGTTCCCTTAGCTGATCTTATGATTTATTGTAAAGTTGAACAATGTAGAAGAAGAAAAGAAAAAAGAGGTCAATGTGCAACGCCATGGCGAGGAATCGAACCTCGGGTTCTTTGTGTGAACAGGGTAATACTAGAATGGAACGAAAGGCGGTCGGCCAGACCCACGGCGATTTCGAATTTCGAGGGATCAGAATGCTTTCGAGGTGTCCCTTGTTAAAATTGTGGGGGTGAGACCCTCGAGCCTTGAGTCTGCAAGCACAACCGACCTATGTTCCCCTACCGGGGTTCCCCACATCGATAGGATGCCCTATTACACTACGAGCTTAACGAGGACCAGAGAAAGAGGGGGGAGAAGAAAGAACATTGGCATCGTTCCGCGAGACGCCGTCTGGAGGGAATGGACCGAATTCCTCAACGGAGGTTCAAGTTCAAACTTCAGGAGAAATTAATGACTGACCACTGGCAGACAGCAACGGCTTTCTTTCTACTCGTCGTTGAATCGTATGAATCTCCCATCTGCCCTGTAAAGAGCTGGCGATTCCATTGAGGACTCGATAGACCCCCGAGTACAAGGAGGTACTTTCATGCAGAATGTTTAGGTTAGCATGAATTGTCGCCGCGAGTGACACACACTTGAACGAGAGAAAAAGTAAGCAGATAGGAAGAAATCAAAACGGAAACGATAAAAAGAATTCATGGATGGCTAACTCCGCTGAGGGGTATCGAACCTCTCACTTCCCTAGATTTCTTTTGAATTTTCTGGGGCCTTCGAATTCACATTGAACGGTAGCAGGCTGACGACTCGGACGGCTTCCCCTGAGAGGTTCAATAATAGGTTCAGTGTCAGAGGAGGGTTCAATCGATGGATCGAATCTGGGTTTTGACTTGAACACGGCCGGCGCAAAGAAAAGAAAAGATTTCGAGAAATAATCCATCCGCCTAGCCAAAAGTTTGTTTCAACTGAGGAGGAGGAGGCGAGGTGGACGCGTCGTGCGTGCTCGACGAAAGTTCTCGGTACATGGTGGACAGTGTGGTACTTTCAGGTTGGCTGGGCACTGATCTATTTGTCTTGAAGGAAGGTATTTTCAGGTGGTTTGCGCGAACGAGTGATGCTTTAATTTCAACCTGTGCTAGCGGGAGAATTCATGCATGAGGATGTTCGAATGGAAAAAAGGAATAAGTAAATCATAAAAACTGGATTGCATCGATAGTTCGAAAATCGAACCTCCCACTCGTCCTGTAGTGGTACACAACGGTCAGACAAGACGCAACAGCTCCGCAGGTTCCGAATGCATATGGTCAATACTTGGTCCGAGTCGAGATACAATCAATCCAGCATGAAGCGCATAGAGAGTACAAGACGAGTTTTGAAGCATCTTGAGATTCGGTGCGGCCTAGTCCGAGTTAGCGTAGAACGAGGAAAGAAGTAACAGAAGTCTTGACGAACGGCCTCGGCATCTTCTAGGCTGAGAGATTCGAGTACGCGTATGTCGATTGGGAAACGGTCGAAGACGGTAGGTATTCGAAGCAACGTCGGTTTATGGGGAACAAGATGTTCAATATAATGGATAGGTAGACAAGGAACGCGGGAGTATATATTCTACAGGGGATTCAACGGCAGCCATTTGGAGTAGATATTCAGCAACGAAGAGGGAGGAGGGGGGTGAGTGTGAAGCCACACTGCGGGAGACGATGTCCGTGAGTAAGTGGATAGGAGCGCGATCAGGGAGGGAGACGAAACGGAAGGAAGGAGGGGAAGTGATTCATCTTGGAAGAGAGCCTGCGTAGAATTTACTCAATTCAAGCCTTCACCTCCGCCTTCTCATCGACCTTCTCAGCCTCATCAAACAACACCTCCACCTCCGTCGCTACCGGAGCCGCAGCCGCAGCCGCGTCGCCCTTCCTGTGCTGCAGCAGCCCTCCGCCCCTTCATCCCACCCCACAAACATCAGCCCCAAGAACAGCGCAAACAGCACCTCGAAGCCGCGCAGCAGATACAGCGCCACGTCGGCGACGTTCTCGAGCACGGGGCGGTCGAGCGAGACGAGGTGTTTCGCGCGCGATTTGGCGGTAGGCGAAGTACGTGGTGGAGAGGAGGGAGAAGATCTTGCCATGCATGGTGGCTTTGACTTGCACTGCGGGTGCGGGCGCAGCGGGGTCCTCAGCACCTGTGGCCTCGGGGGGCGACATCGGGGAGCGGGGACGGCGGGACGGCGACCACCGTCCTCGAGCGCCACCGGCCCAGTGGCAGTGCGACGAGTGAAGACGCGCGCTAAAAAGAGGCGCGCGTCCGTTAACGAGCATGGAGAGCATCGTCACGGGCCATGACGGTGCAGAGGGCGAAGAAGCCGTGGTCGAAGGCGTCTGTGAGCCATTGGCAGGCGTCGCCGAGGGGTTTGAGGGGCGGGTAGTAGGCCTCGATGAGGATGGGGGCGAGGTAGAGGGAGGTGAGGGTGAGGAAGAAGAGGAAGTAGTATTTGAGTTGGGTTAGGAAGGAGGGCGGGGGTGGCGGGGCGCGCCATTGTGTGAGAGTGTGGGTAGTTTCAGGTGAGAGGGATGGGGACGATGAGGGGAGAGGGAGAGAGTGTGGATGGGTGCTGTGTGTTGCGTGGTGATGCCGTCGGAGATTCGGGCATCATCCATCGGCACCGCCAAGGCACCGCTTTGCGGCATGCTCCGCATCATGGGAATTCCCACGTAACGTAAGTTCAACTTTTGGTTCAACTGTTTCTGGATCTCTCGTTTCCGCAGTTTGAAGACTGATTCGACCGACGCGAAATCATACATTGACTGCAGGATTCACTTGTGATACTCAACCCACTACGCTGACTCAACAATGAATACTCATGATATTGAGCGGGATCCACGGGTAAATTCCGGAATGCCCAAGTGAACAGCTTGAAATTGTGCAGTGCCCAGGCTCAACCCCAGGCTGCTGCTGATAGTAAATTGAACCGGAGGCAAGCGCTTTCCCCGTCCTGGATTTGCATCTTGGTATAAATAAAAAGTTAGCAGGAAACCGGGAGAAAAAGCCCACCGGATGCGACTGCACGCCCGCCCCGAGGATTCGAACCCCGACTGTCCTGATACAATCAGGCCTAATTGCAAACATCGAACAGGAACGAACCGACCACGGCTATAACGGCTTTAATTCATGGAATCGCAAAGCCACATAGCGTGAATTTGAAGATCACTCTTTGTTACTCTTGATTTTGTTCAAGCGGAGAATTTCATAGCTGAAAATATATAGTAACCAAGAGGATTGAAAAAAACAAAGGGGGAATCGGGACCAGAAGCACATCGCCACGAGGATTCGAACCCCAACTGTCCTGAACCCAGGAAGCTTGGCTGAAATTGAACGGGAACGACCCACCGCGGTTTACAACAGCTGTGTCCATTGAATTATTTCAAAGCCATGTATGTACCGCGATAATGAGGCTTTTCTTTTTTCTTTTTTTCTTTACTCTTGGCTTTGGTCAAGCGGTAAAATAATCGCAGTTGAAAAAAAAAACTTGCGACAAGCTGAAATCCATTGCTCATTCCGAGTCCAAGCCCGAGTTAAAAGCAGCACCCAGCAATTTCCAGCCTGATCGTTCAAGCCTTCTCATCAACCTTCTTCTCATCCTCATCACAACAACACCTCCACCTCCCCCCCTCCGCCGTCATCCTCCTCCTACTCTTCCGCCGCATCCACCCCACAACCAACATCCCCAGAAACAGGCGCAAACAGCACCTCGACTCCGCGCAGCAAATATAGCGCCACGTCGACGACGTTCGCAGGCACGGGGCGGTCGAGGGACACGAGGTGTTCGCGCGCAATTTGGCAGTAGGCGAGCCATGCGGCGAAGAAGAGCAGGAAGAGTCTGCCTAGAATGGTGGGCCTTGCCGTACACCGGTGCGGGGGTGGTGAGGTCGGTTCCTGCGTCGGCAGCGGGGAGTGGGGACGGCGGGACGGCGACGCCATCCTCGAGCACCACCGGTCCACTGGCAGTTCACAGGGCGGGTGAAGACGCGCGCTAAAAGCAGGCGCGCGTCGTTAACGAGTATAGAGAGCATCGTCGCGGCCAACACGATACAGAGGGCGAAGAAGCGCGGTCGAAGGCGTGTGTGAGCCATTGGCAGGCGTCGCCGAGGGGTTTGAGGCGGCGGGTAGTAAGCGTCTATAAGGATTGGGGCGAAGAAAAGGGAGACGAGGGTGACAAAGAGGAGGAAGGAGTATTTGAATAGGGTGTGGAAAGGAGGCGGGGCAGTGGCGCGCCGCGCCATCGTATTAGTAGAGTGGGGTGGTTGTTCTGGTCAGGGGACGAAGAGGGAAGACTTGGGGAAGACGGAGAGAGAGTGAGGTGGACGGGGGTGCTGTGCGTTGCCTGGTGATTCCGTCGCTGCTTGCACTTGGGCATGATAAGTACGTACTTATCCGTCGGCACCGTCTTGATGGGAATTCCCGTTGTAACGTAAGTTAAACTTTTTGTTCCACTATTTTTCTCATTGCGCAGCTGGAAGACTGATTCGACAACCTGCATTCATACACAGGCGATAAGGCCAGGATTGCTTGAATCAAAACCAAATTTGAGGTCCGCAATGCGGTGTGAGGCAAGGCAAATAATCAAAAATATCGGAGAATACGAAGATCAGCCTTCTACCTTCGAGTGACTCGCCAATTGCAAGAGTATTTATTGTTCACTAGCTTTGCCCAAGGCTTTGCCAACCAATAAGGATTTTGATCGTTTTCTGCTTGTGGGGTGAGCTGCCAGTTCACTGGAAAAGTTGAGCCTCAGGACAAGTCAAGTAGTTTCGGTGCGATCCCAGCAGAGACTTTGGTGCTGCTTCGGTGGGTGGTGAGAAGCAAGGGCTGATGTTTGTCTGGAGACGATGCTCGGCAATCACCGATATCTGACCCGCTTTTCGGGAATGTTCACGTTTAAAAACACGATCACATGACTGAGTTTCGCATCGCGCTCACTGATTTCTGGGTGACAAGCGGGCGATGGAAAGAATTCGATTTCACAGGTACATTTGGTTTAAGGGACGAGATCGCGGAGAGCTAAGAGACGAGGATTTCGGTACATGCTGTAACCAAAGAACTAGCACATCTAATGAGGAAACAACTCGAATCGCAACATCTCTTCGGTGACAGCACACTACAACAAGGAAGTCAGTTTTTGTGCAGCTTCTCACGAGTCAGCTCACCTCCGAGAATCAAAATCGCCGACGTTCCTCAGCCAGCGTACGAAGCAACTGCATTCGCAGCCGCATCGTTGAAATTGTAGCAATTGCCAAGCACAAAGTCATGCGTGGTGGAATCAACATATCCCGAGCGAAGCGCTCCTGGAAGACTCCCGCAGTTATCGGGCGCGAAGAAGTAGCCCTTCTGGTGGCTTCCGCCAAAAGTCGTAATCTTGAACGACTTGAAGGCGTTCGGCCAGGTAGCGCAGGTGTTGTCGTAGATGTTGACGCCCGACTGGACGGAGTTGGCGCAGCCCGGTGTCACTGAATGTGTCTATGACGAAGGCGGATGCGTAGGGAGTCAGGCTGACCGATGACCAGACAACGCGGCGAAGGCGGAAGGGATGGAAAAATGCATGGTTGTGGTTTGGGTGAAGTGAAGAGGCTGTATCTGCTGCTGAAGTTTGAGCTCCTGCTGTTGTTTGTTGCTCCTTTGAGCTAAAAAATACCGGTTACAAATGAGAGGGCGGCCCCAAATTATCAGTGCATCGCAAAAACTTTGCTGCGGGGCATTTGGTCCGCACATACATATTTTGAAACAGTTCAACTCAAGCTCCGAATATTCAGTTTTCGTTAGCCGGACATTCGAAAATTCAACGGTTTGAGAACAAGTGAGACTGTATTGTTCAGCTGCTCAGCTTCCGGATCCGCTTGGAAGGACATGCCTAGTGAAAAGAAACACTTCTCCCACCCATCCCACCCATCATTGGTTCCCCCCCACCAACAGCGAATGAATCCCATCCATTCCCCTCAATGAAAGCCAGAAAAACCATCGAGAAACTCATACCAATTGTACCCCGGCGAGTAAGATATTCAAGTTCGCTCGGCCTTGCTCCGCGTTTTGTGGGTCCCAATTCAAACCGTTTACCAAATTCTCAGAAATTCAGAAATAAAACACGGATAAACGGCTTCCAACGTAACCAGTCTGAGTCGGAACGGAGGGTAAAAGACCTGAACCCGATCCGTCGACTTCAGCGTATCTAATGGCAGCTCTAAAACACGAAAATTCACCGAGCGAGTTAGCGGAGTCCGCCCATGATCCTTCTCTATTCCGTTCTTTCACTGCTTTATTTTAGGATATGTAGTCTATTGAGCTAGAAGGTGAGCAATACCCATTCATTGGGCGCGACTCATCTCGTCTGAACGCCCTAATGGTCACCGCTAGCTGCAATTCTTTTGTTCGAACTTGGATCTGGGTCGATCTGCCTGCAACAAAGCGGTACTGGTTGCAATTTAGTATGAAGATACGTTATGCGGAGTCTTTTGAATTGACATCCAAATCGATGCGTATAATTCTACGTATCAAACCCCCGTTCAAGGTAATTAGCTGAACAATGGCACCGAATTCAAATGTTCTAGTATCCCAAGATGAGAGATACTTGGGTATAGTGCTCTCCAGTAGGCACCCGAGTTTCTGTCGAAGAGTTTCAAGTTACGGAAAACCCAACAGCATTCAGCCAACACACCTATTCAGATTTTAAGCACCATTCGCGTCAACCGAGCCTCCGACCTTCGGTGGCCCCACTCTAAGAGGGTGTCACCAGTCAAAATAACGACTATGGTGCGCGTTTTCGCCACAGCGATGCTGCCCATCTAACTGTCCCCGCCAGTCAACGACACCGCCGGGAAGTAAGCGAGTGACGAGCGAGGGATGACTACTTGTCCGACGACGCAAGAACGCAGGCAGTCTGAACCGTTCCCGTAGCACACGTACAGTCTCACTCGGCATCATCGCGAGGAGTCGTTGGACCGATGGGCGAAGCGCGATGCTAGGTACTGGGCCGGAATCGGATGAAGACGCAGTCACGGCGATTTCGCCCTCGGTGATGCAGGTGATACCTGGAAGCGTCGTGTCAGATTATAGGGTCGAGAAACGATAGACAGAGAGATGCCGTGCCACCTTGTCTATGGATCACTTGGCCAGGAAGTAACACGGAAATCTCTGCACCAGACTCCAGAAATCGTTCTACAGTGTTTTCGTCACCATCGTCTCCGTTGAATCTGGCTCGATAACCCGAGCGAGATCAAATTCGAACAGCGCACAAAACTTCTCGAAAATATTTTGCATTTCCTGATCGTCAGACCTGGATCATGTTGAGTCTGAAGCATAGTGGAGAATGGAAAGTGAACGCTACCTTTAGGCTTGCCTCGCTCTCTGCAAGCGATTTTCATGCTCACTTCGACACCACACAAGACAACTCTCGCGCGTTTGGAATGTGGGGATCCCCCGGAACTGCTGACTCCCCACCGCTTAAAGGCGGATCAAACACCAATCCCACTTCTGCACGTTCGAAATCGGAGGAGAGCCCGCTCCCGTGGCGCACACACCGCATATAACAAGCAAACTATCCTTCAGCTTGAGCTCGCGGACGCAGCGCAATAGAACACGAGCAGCAGCAGTTTCGATCCGATGGGCGTTGGTGAGATCGAGGATGAAGAACGATGCGGGGGAAGAGGGGTTGAGGAGCGCCTTTTCGAGGGACGGGATAGATGCGAAGACTTTGGTTAGATTGGATATCGTCAATATGCGTTGTCGCGTATGTACAGGAGAGAAACTCACAGATGTACCCAGACAGAGTGATGACGCGAGCATTGATTTCTCGGAGAATGTCCGTATCATGGTAAGTTTTGACGTCCGAGGGAGAGGGATGCAGACTGCTGCCACTGCCACTGGTACGAGGCGGATCGAGCGTTATAGGCGCAGGGCGTAAGATTCCGCGGGGAAGGAAGCCTCCCTTCAATAGGCGCCGCGACGTGGTCTTCATCCTGTGATCGCATTTGCTGCAGTTCGTTCCATTCTGCCCATCGCGTTACACGAGCGGGCTGTGAACACAATCAGCAATGATCTTCAATAGCACCAAAGGGAAAAAGAGGAATGACACCCACCGAATCGATCACCCCATAAACAAGATACACCGCCCCCGGCTGCACCGATCCCCACCCCAAATCCTTCCGCGAATCCTAAGAATGTGCATGCCGCCAGCGTCCCGAGTACGATAGCGTACTCCATCCACGCAAGCGTCTTACTCGCCTCCCAGATCGCCTCGAGGAAGAGCTCGACGCCGATGAAGAGGATGAGTGCGGATGCGAGGATGGTGGGGACGTAGGGGGAGGAGGAATCCCGAGGTGAAGAACAGAGCGGCGGTGAGGATGCTGACGATGAAGAGCTCGAAGCGGCCGCCTTTGGCGCGGGTGACGTAGACGGAGTAGGAGTATTGCTTGAGTTTAGTGTGGGTATCGATGAGGTTACTGCGAGATGTGAAACACATACAACAAGGTTAGGTAGAGTTCCTACGACCCCGGCAAAGAAATTGCCTGCGGCTTGGCCTGCAAAGGTGTCAGTTTGAGAATAAAAAGGCAGAGATACTTCAATGAGGTCGAAACGCACCTAGTAACTCGTGATTCATGTCGTACGACACATCGAGAGTGAATGCCAGCGTGGGGACATAAATTGGGAGATTCAAAACTCTGCAAATTACAAGTGTTTCAGAGAGATCAAAACACAAGTCGCTGAAGACTGACCCAATTACTACCAAAAGGACAATATTTTGAGTGGCATTCTTGAGCGCCCCACCACTGAACCATTTTCTGAATTGTCGTATTCGTGAAGACGTGGTAATGTTGACAAAAAAGAAAGCGGAATGCTCACAAAATCGAACAAAGTCCAATAATTCCAACTCGCAACAATTCCAGATGGCGAACTCCCCGCCGAATCGACTGTGAACAGCCAGCCACCCCGCGACGAGGCTGTCCTTCGAGATACCTAGAGCGCGAACAGCAATCCAGAAAACCGCAGGGATGGTAAGCAGATACATCGGAATGTAGTACGCCGAGCGAAACGAGTCCCCCGGGTCCAGATCTCAATATACCGCGATCGCAAGCTGAGAGACAGGAAAAAAACGGGGAAGAAGGACGCGGCGAGGATCCCGAGGTGAGCTTTGCCGAAGAGGGTGGAAGAGACGTTGGAGAGGGTTAATGGGCGGGGGCTGAAGAGGGGAAGGGGAGTTCTAAGCCGAGAAGAAAGAGGGAGAGGCCGATGGCACCGGATGGTGCCTGTTAGGACTGTTTGGGGGAAAGTATGCCACCTGAACAATCGGGAAGAGATCAACGAAAATCGGCGGCAGACGAAGAGAAAAATCAAGACATACAAGGTTTCCCCAACTTCAATATCCCGAGAATCAAAAACATCCCGCCGGTGAGGAACGATGTTAAGGCGTAAACAGCCATGATAGTGGGGATTAGGCCGGGGTGGCCGTCCCCCAGGGCAGCACGAATATCGTTGACGATGCCTCGCAGGAAGGGTAATATCTCGATGAGCATCGCGCCTACTCCGCCGGGGAAACGCGATCCACCCAGGGTCATGGCAAGCTGGGATGTGAGGGTACTGAAGTTTGAAATCAATTGATGTCCCAAGTATTGAAGTAGCCCAAAACGATTGCGCACCCTCATAATAAACATCGAAAGACCCTGCAATTGAAGCGCTCGAAGAGCACTGTCCTCGGCCGGAAAAATGAGTATTCCAGTCGAAACTAAAATAATCTTAGCATCATTCATCCTGTTTACAAATCTGGAAGGAAGCTGACCGGCATCAAGAACATTGATGAGAGTTCCTAACAGTACAGCAGGCAATGCGCGATAGAGACGCAGAGGTAAGGAGCCCAAGAATCTCGAGGACCGAGCCTTGACGACGTTCATGGTGGTTAGAAGAGAAAAACAAATTTTCGGTGACTCGGTTTTGATCGGTGATCACGATACGCCCGCGGCGTCGGAGACGATGGCCGAAGATATCCGAAGGTTGAAAACATTTTGAACAAATTCAGAGTGGAGGTTAGGGCGACGGGGTAAGCTATATAGAGCATAGAAGTTGAGCAGGCAGAAAGAGTTCCTGGAACGGAGCCCAACTTGCGAGCCAAATCGAGGTCGTGACTGTCAAGTTAAGAGCCCGTTGAACATTCAAGTCGAAACGAATCTCTGGTCGCGAAAAGCATTGAAACCTGCGAGCCCGCTCGTTTCTCTACTTTCAACAAGACTTCATATAAGACTCTCGGCCTTTTGAGAGGATATTGCTTGGCTCCTGCCGTTTTCTGCCGGTGGATAACGGCAAGATACTTTGTGGCGCTTCGAGCTATCATCCGCCTAAATCCTCATGCATATTCTTCGATTTCTGGTGACGACATCTCGAAATCTTTCGAACTCCCGGTCCCAGGCACTACTTACCCTAGCCTCTGCTTCGTCTCTCGAACTTAGACTTCAACACATATATTTCGACCTCGTACTACTGTACCTTAGTCGTGTTGAAGCTTCTCATGATCCCTGGCGAAGTGTTTTGAGGTGGCGCCCGCAGTGAGGACGAAAGAAAAATTACAGATCGGCACTACGCTGCGGTTACACTGACACTACTCGCAGATATTGGAATACTCTGTTACAGTCCATTGCATCGCCGCAACATCGCCGAGCAGCGAGTAAAGCGCTACTAGCATCACCGAAATCACCGCATCAGTTGTCGCTGATGTTTTATACTCCCGGAACACGATGAGGATTGGAACCAAGAGGGTGTGTTATTATCATAGCCACGCACCGAGTAACGAACGTCGGTTCCAAGAAATTTCCCGGTGCACGCACAATCAAGAAAAATGACACAATCGGGTCGGTCCATTCTTCCGCCGAACGCGTAAAGACACGCATGCGAATTCCACGAACTGCCGCGAATATTTCGATGATTTACAATATGATCTTGACTGGCCGAGACGTAAGACCCCTAAGTAATACGGCCGCAAATCAGGAACTATATATATTGCCAGCTATCACACTTCCATGCATGTTGGAATCCGGCGGAAAATGCCGGCAATTATGGCCGGCTAACATCGGCATAACAATCTTCCCCGTTTGTGACAGTCACACAATGTGACTTCTTGCCCACCACCCACAACCGTCCTGGAGGCCACAACATCCGGAGGGACCTCCTCACTGAGGAATTCCTTTCAAAGGACTATCGCATCTGAAGGAATACTCGACCCCAAACCTGTCCCACTTCACTCAAGGCCGCTTAAAACTCTGATATCTGGGTAACCACATTCACTGCCTTCTAGTCAGAATATTTATCGGTTTGGGGGTTAGAAGAGCCTACTTGCAAA
This sequence comes from Favolaschia claudopus, assembly GCA_037176885.1. Classification (NCBI taxonomy): domain Eukaryota; kingdom Fungi; phylum Basidiomycota; class Agaricomycetes; order Agaricales; family Mycenaceae; genus Favolaschia; species Favolaschia claudopus. Next base: position 577,213 of record JAWWNJ010000015.1, read on the forward strand.
ATTCTTTGTGGCGGTGGGAGGATGAAGGCGACTGAGGACGAGAATAGGAGTACAAGAGTGAGGGAGACGATGAGCCGTCATGCACTGCGGCGGAATCAGGTACGTCTGCTGGCCCAATCTGGCACTCAGAAAATATAACCAGCGTCTTTTCAGGCATGCCGGTCGTGCAGGAAGAAAAAGCTAGTGCGTACTGCCCTACTCGTGAATCGGTTGGTTTTCAAACTCAATTTGAAGAAATGCGACGCCCAACGTCCCCATTGCGGAAATTGCCTGAAGTGAGTGCTTGCTGCGTAGCAGGATACCGTACCATTCAACAAGAGCGCCAGGCAATACCAAGTACTGACAAGTGTCCCTGCTCCTGTCGGCTACGCGTAAGTCCCAGCGCACCCACTTCCGTTAGTAACCGATAATGACCTGACATTACAGGCATCCAGCCGAGCCCCAATGTTCTTACGATCTCGTGGATGGGTTCGCGTTGGCGCCTGACACAGATCCTGCTCAGAAAATCAAGCAGCTTGAGACACAGATTGGTCTGTTTCCATCTTGCATACCAATGGTTGGCTTGACGCTGCTATAGCTCTGTTAAAAAACAAACTCCATGAACGAAAGCCGACTTCCCCGGCTTCAGTGCCGCCTGCTCCCGCCGACGACTCCGACAATGAGACAGTTTCCCCATCTCATACTTCACCGTCGTCCAGTTCTCAAAGTAGTAATGACCCTGCGATGGAATTGTTATTCTCTGGGTGGAACATGGATCTTCCTGAGCCAACAAGGCTCAATCACTAGTAAGTCGCCTTTCGTTCTCCATTATATACCATCCAGACGCAAACATTTATCAGTATTGACACTTTCTTCAAATACGATCCATGCGGTGCTCGAATATTTCACAGGGCCGGCCCTCTTGGCTTCGTTGCAGCTATCATGCACCGATCCCGGATTTTCCTCACTCTGCTATTTTACACGCTATAGTAGGCCCTATCCTACTATTTAAAACCTAAGCTAACTTCACTTCTAGTGCGCCACAGCGTCCCGTTGGGCCCCCACACAACGTATCTACCCTCCCGGACGGCACCAAACGAGACCTATTTGCGGAATTTCACGCCACTAAAACGCGATACTATCTGGACAAGACCATGGCCACCGGCGAAGAGATCTTTCCTATCATCCAGGCATGTATTCTGCTGTGTTGGTATTTTTTCAACGAGGGAAGGTGGGTGGAGGTGTGGATTTTCGCGGGGTTTTTGACGAGGGTGGGAATTCCGCTGAGGTTGAATTATCCGGGGACATTTGCGACGCATGGGCATGTTGATCATACACCGGTATCTTATCTGGCGCCGCCAGGAGATTTTCAAGAGTTGGAGTCGAGGAGGAGGGCGTGGTGGATGGCGATTGTCTTTGATCGCTTGGGTACGTATTCGCCTTGGTCTATCATTCTTTCGATCGAGAATTCATGCCAATGTCTCACAGCGTCTCTGGGCGGGTGGGTGCACGCAGGTAGTTACAGTAATCTCATGATGCGTTCCGACTCAAGCAGACTTGAACAGTGGACGAGCGCGATCTCGGCACAGAGTTACCCGTCCGACACGCCGATTTCGAATCCAACGTAACTTCTGCATTTGTGGTCGAGATTTGACGCGCTAATCAGATCACCTTGACAGTTCAACATCCCCAGTAACCCACAAGACCTCGCCACCCCCCCAACGTCTTCATCACCCACCTCCCGCAATACACCGACTCCTTCATTTCTCTTCATCAAAGCTGTCATGCTCTTCGGCCGCGTCACCGACTACAACGTCCGCGGCGGCCTCCGCTCCACCACCACACCGCGGAAGGGACGGAATCCATTCTCCCTCCCGGGGTTCAAAGAGTTGGATAAGCTTGTGTGCTATGATTTTCTGGAAAGCTTACCTTTGGGGTGGAAGAATCATAAATGGGGTTGTGGATACGCCGGAGGGGTTCCAGCTTGATTCCGATTTGTACATGGTTCAGATAATACCGCATGCGTGAGTGGATTCTATGTCGGGGTGTCACCGATGTTTTGCTAAATCCGAGTCTATTCAAGGGCTACGATAATACTGCATAATCCTTTCTTAGACTTTGTCGACCCGCATTGCGCGTCGACCCCCCGCTGTGTCAATTCCGCGCGTACGATTTTGGATGCGTATCATAGCTATTCTGCTACAGGGTTGGACGCGGCGAGGCTACATCCCTTCGCGGTGGTAAGCTGATTAGATCTCTGCGCGTTTCTGATGATACATAATTCAATTCGGCATGTAGATTTGTTGGTATCTGGCAGGCGTTGTCCTAGTCCAGCATTGCAAGCACTTGATTGTGGTGGGAGAAGAGCAGAAGCGGTTGGCGGTGTGGGCGGACTTGAATACGCTAAAGTGTGCCCTTTTCCTCGTTCCTTCTCCTTCTTGCGTTCTGCATTCGAGGTGCTGACAATGAGACAGGGACGCCATGTTGGCCTACGGAGAGCGCTCTGCTATTGGAAGTACGTTCTCTTCATGCATGAGGAACCTTTCTTGCGCCTCGATTGACGCGAACGTAATCTAGCGCGGCAAGAAAACCTTCTTCGGGCGTTGATGCGCGAAGTCGAGGACCCGGAGCGACCACTGACTCCTACGGAAGGTCCTGTACAATAACGAGGACTGCAGCTTCGGCTATGTCGCAGTTCGGCGCTGTCATCTTGCCTGATCGCTCTGCCTACTGGTGTAGAATGCCAACTAGGATTGAATATTGAATTCGAATCGTTTGTGTTACATTGCTTACTGACTGTTGTATTATCATCAGTACTACTACTGCGCTTTTAATAATCACAGGCTCCACTGACTGCCTTTCTCGATGAGTGCTTGCTTCTTGGACGTCGTTAGGGGTTCTAACATCGCTCTTATCGCCTCTTTAAACGAGGTTCCCGAATGGATTTGAGTGATACGCCTGTTCGGACTGACTGCTACTACCTGACAGATGAGTATTCAGTGGGTGTCGATTGCATCCGATGGTGAAGCCACTGAATTTCGAACACTTTGGCGGTTCTGGGTACGTCGACTCCCTTCCCATTACAATTTTCGACAGCGCTTAAGCACCATTGACGAGAAGCGTGCAGATATCTCTGGTACCACTACCTCGCGCCGCCCTTCATTCTGCATCTCCCTGGTGTTTCGGCTGTCAACTATGGACGACTTCAAATTGTTGTTTTGAATGCTTTGCTGGCGGAAAGCTGTGTGGCTTTCCTTTTGGCTCGCAAGAGCTCATGAAGAGAAGGTGCGTGGCTCGACTTTCATCGCCGCCCTTGATCCTTTTTCCTGAGCCCGACAACGTTCCCATCTTCGGTCCTTTTCCAGCTGTCCGTGATGCAGTCAATTTCCTTCATAATGCCCCGACGATCGTTCAGCAGGGATACGGCTTGTATTCAAACGGAATCTTCCGCATCGCGACCTTGTTTCGATGGGAGTATGCAGTCCTGATCAAAGAACTTGCCGAAGCTCCAGAAAATGTGATATCGTTGTTCGTTGAATGACTTGATGAGTTACCCGTTAGACTGAACCGCCTTCGATTGAACGTATCAGGCAAAACAACCGCGGGCGTGTATTAGTTAGAACAAGCTAGCCCCGCGAGTCACCAACGAGTTACAGCGGCTAACCTCCATTCTGAATTTGCTCAAATGTTTTCAACCTTCGGATATCTTCGGCCATCGTCTCCAACGCCGCGCGTATCGTGATCACCGATCAAAACCGAGTCACCGAAAATTTGTTTTTTCTCTTCTAACCACCACCATGAACGTCGTCAAGGCTCGGTCATCGAGATTCTTGGGCTCCTTGCCTCTGCGTCTCTATCGCGCATTGCCTGCTGTACTGTTAGGAACTCTCATCAATGTTCTTGATGCCGGTCAGCTTCCTTCCAAATTTGTAAACAGGATGAATGATACTAAGATTATTTTTAGTTTCGACTGGAATACTCATTTTTCCGGCCGAGGACAGTGCTCTTCGAGCGCTTCAATTGCAGGGTCTTTCGATGTTTATTATGAGGTGCGCAATCGTTTTGGGCTACTTCAATACTTGGGACATCAATTGATTTCAAACTTCAGTACCCTCACATCCCAGCTTGCCATGACCCTGGGTGGATCGCGTTTCCCCGGCGGAGTAGGCGCGATGCTCATCGAGATATTACCCTTCCTGCGAGGCATCGTCAACGATATTCGTGCTGCCCTGGGGGACGGCCACCCCGGCCTAATCCCCACTATCATGGCTGTTTACGCCTTAACATCGTTCCTCACCGGCGGGATGTTTTTGATTCTCGGGATATTGAAGTTGGGAAACCTTGTATGTCTTGATTTTTCTCTTCGTCTGCCGCCAATTTTCGTTGATCTCTTCCCGATTGTTCAGGTGGCATACTTTCCCCCAAACAGTCCTAACAGGCACCATCGGTGCCATCGGCCTCTCCCTCTTTCTTCTCGGCTTAGAACTCCCCCTTCCCCTCTTCAGCCCCGCCATTGAGTCTTTCCAACGTCTCCTCCACTCTCTTCGGCAAAGCTCACCTCGGAATCCTCGCCGCGTCCTTCTTCCCCGTGTTTTTTCCTGTCTCTCAGCTTGCGATCGCGGTATATCGAGATCTGGACCCGGGGACTCGTTCGCTCGGCGTATTACATTCCGATGTATCTGCTTACCATCCCTGCGGTTTTTCTGGATTGCTGTTCGCGCTCTAGGTATCTCGAAGGACAGCCTCGTCGCGGGTGGCTGGCTGTTCACAGTCGATTCGGCGGGGAGTTCGCCATCTGGAATTGTTGCGAGTTGGAATTATTGGACTCTGTTCGATTTTGTGAGCATTTCCTCTTTTTTTTTTTGTCAATATTGCCAGGTCTTCAACGAATACCACAATTCAGAAAATGGTTCAGTGGTGGGCGCTCAAGAATGCCACTCAAAATATTGTTCTTTTGGTAGTAATTGGGTCAGTCTTCAACGACTTGGTATCTTGACCTCTCTGAAACCCCAGTCATTTGCAGAGTTTTGAATCTCCCAATCTATGTCCCCCACGTTGGCATTCACTCTCGATGTGTCGTACGATATGAATCACGAGTTACTAGGTGCGTGGATGTATTTCTGCCTTTGTTATTCTAATTGAATAACCCTTTGCAGGCCAAGCCGCAGGGCAATTTCCTTTGCCGGGGGTCGTAGGAACCTCTACCTAACCCTCGTTGTATGTGCTTTAACATCTCACAGTAACCTCATCCATACTCATACTCAACTTGGCAAGCAATACTCCTACTCCGTCTACGTCACCCGCGCCAAAGGCGGCCGCTTCGAGCTCTTCATCGTCAGCATCCTCAACCGGCGCTCTGTTCTTTACCTTGGGCTTTCTCCTACCCTACGTCCCCACCATCCTCGCATCCGCACTCATCCTCTTCATCGGCATCGAGCTTTTCCTCGAGGCGATCTGGGAGGCGAGTAAGACGCTCGCGTGGATGGAGTACGCCATCGTACTTGGGACGCTGGCGGCATGCACATTCTTGGGATTCGCGGAAGGGTTCGGGGTGGGGATCGGTGCGGCCGGGGCGGTGTATCGATTCGGTGGGTGTTATTTTCTCTTTCCCCTTGGTGCCATTGAGAAACCCATTGCTGATTGAGCTCACAGCCCGCTCGTGTAACGCGGTGGGCAGAATGGAACGAACTGCAGCAAAATGCGATCTCAGGATGAAGACCACGTCGCGGCGCCCATTGAACGGGAGGCTTCCCTCCCCGCGGAATCTTACGCCTGCGCCCATAACTCTCGATCCACCTCGTACCAGTGGCAGTGGCAGCAGTCTACATCCCCCTCCCTCGGATGTCAAAACTTACCACGATACGGACATTCTCCGAGAGATCAATGCTCGCGTCATCACTCTGTCTGGTTTACTTTTGTGAGTTTCCCTCCTGTACGCCCCAACACATATTGACGACATTCAATCTAACCCAGTCTTCGCATCTATCCCGTCCCTCGAAAAGGCGCTCCTCAACCCCTCTTCCCCCGCATCGTTCTTCATCCTCGATCTCACCAACGCCCATCGGATCGAGACTGGCTGCTGCTCGTGTTCTATTGCGGTGCGTCCGCGAGCTAAAGCTGAAGGATAGTCTGCTTGTTATATGCGGTGTTGCGCCAACGGAGCGGGCTCTCCTCCGATTTCGAGCGTGCAGAAGTGGGATTGGCGTTTGATCCGCCTTTGAGCGGTGGGGAGTCCAGCAGTTCCGGGAATCCCCACATTCCAAACGCGCGAGAGTTGTCTCGTGTGGTGTCGTAGTGAGCATGAAAATCGCTTGCAAAGAGCGAGCAAGCCTGAAGGTAGCGTTCACTTTTCTTTTCAATCTGCACCTTCGGCTATGACTCAACATGATTTAGGTCTGGATGATCAGGAAATGCAAGATATTTTTCGAGAAGTTTTGTGCCCTGTTTGAATTTGATCTCCCTCGGGTTATCGAGCCAGATTCAACGGAAACGGATGGTGACGAAAACACTGTAAAACGATTTCTGGAGTCTGGTGCAGAGATTTCCGTCTTACTTCCTGGCCAAGTGATCCATAGACAAGGTAGCATCTCTCTGTCTATCGTTTCTCGACCCGCATGATCTGAGACGACGCTTCCAGGTATCACTTGCATCACCGAGGGTGAAATCGTTGTGACTGCGTCGTCTTCATCCGATTCGGGCCCTGTACCTATCGCGCTTCGCCCATCGGTCCTACGACTTCTCGCAATGGTGCCGAGTGAGACTGTGCGTGTGCTACGGGAAAGGTTCAGAATGCCTGCGTTCTTGCGGCGGACGAATGGTCCCGGGCTCGTCAATCGCTTACTTCCCGGTGGTGTCGTTGACTGGCGGGGACAGTTAGATGGCATCGCTGTTGCGAAAACGCGCACCACAGTCGTTATCTTGACTGGTGAAAACCCTCTTAGAATGGGGGCACCAGAAGCTCGCAAGCTCAGTTGACGCGAATGGTTCTTGAATCTGAACAGGTGTGTGCCGGCTGAATTTGCTGCCGTGTTATACTAGAGTAGAACGTACCTAGGCCATCTCATCTTGGGGCGCCAGAACATTCGAATTTCGGTGCTATTGTTCAGCTAATTACCTTGAACGGTGGTTTCAAACGTAGAATTATATGCATATTCAAAAGACTGTGCGTAGCCTATCTTCGTTAGAGTACTCAATCGTACAATGGTGCAAGAGGCTAGGGTAGACGGATCGACGGCTAAATCATCCGATTCAGTTTCGAAAAAAAGAAAGTTGCAGCCACAACTCAATAGCCTATATAATCCTACATAAGTGAAAGAACGGAATAGAGAAGGATCATGGGCGAACTCCGCATTGGGTTCAAATCTTTTACCCGCCGTTCATGCACCGGGCCCCGACTCCAATTGGTTACATTGCAAGCCGTTTATCCGTGTTTTATTTCTGAGACTTTTGGTAAATGGTTTGAATTGCGACACACAAAACGCGGAGCAAGGCCGAGCGCATATCTTACTCGCCGGGGCACAATTGGTATGAATTGCTCGATAGTTTTTTGGCGTTCATTGAGGGCTGAACCGGAATTCATTCACTGTTGGTGGGGGAACCAATGATGGGTTAGGACTTAGGAGAAGGGTTTCTTTGCACTAGGTATGTCCTTCAACGCGGAAGCTGAGCAGTGAACAATACAGTTTCACATGTTCTCGAACCGTTCAATTTCCAGATGTCCGGCCAACGAAAACTGAATAGTCGGGGCTTCAGGTGAATGGTTTCAAAATATGTGCGGACCAAATGCGCCGCAGCAAAGTTCTTGCGATGCACTGATAATTTGGGGCCGCCCTCTCATTTGTAACCGAGGGTTTATACATAGCTCAAAGGAGCAACAAACAGAGTATAAAAGCCCCCAGTCCATTCCCTTTCCTCATCAGCTCAAACTTCAGCAGCAGATACAGCCTCTTCACACAAACCACACCATGCATTTTTCCATCCCTTCCGCTTTCGCCGCCTTGTCGGTCATCGTTGGCCTGACTCCCTACGCATCCGCCTTCGTCATTGACACCTTCAGTGACACCGGCTGCGCCAATTCTGTCCAGTCGGGCGTTAACACCTACGACAACACCTGCGCTACCTGGCCGAACGCCTTCAAGTCGTTCAAGATTACGACTTTTGGCGGAAGCCACCAGAAGGGCTACTTCTTCGCACCCGATAACTGCGGGAGCCTTCCTGGAGCCCTTCGCTCTGGATATGTTGATTCTACCACGCATGACTTTGTGCTTGGCAATTGCTACAACTTCAACAATGCGGCTGCGAATGCAGTTGCTTCTTACGCTGGTTGAACAATGTCGGCGATTTAAATCGTCATAGGTGAGCTGGCTTGTAAGAATCTGTACGAAAACTAACTTCTTTGTTGTAGTGTGCTATCACTGAAGAGATGTTGGGATTCGAGTTTGGATAATTTCCTCATTTGTTGATGTGCCAGTTCTTAGGTCACGGCATGTATTCGGATCTCTCGTCTCTTAGCACTCCAATTTCGCGATCCCATGAATTGAATCAAATGTACTTTTGAAATATAATTCTTTGACCAAACATAGCATGCTTGTCCGTATTTGTACGCTCACGTGGGCGCGTCAGCCGTCGTGACCTGTGTTACGTCACGGCCACGAAACACTCGTTTTCCCAAACGACCACCACCAATGCGAAGAAGAACACTCTTTTACTTTGGTCTACTCTTCATCGCAGCCGTAGGAACTCATCTCGTATGCTTCTTCCTCTGCTTCATCCTTCCAAGTCTCTGAGTTTGTCACAGTATTTCTTTTCGTCTTCGTCGGATTCACCGCACCTTTCGGACTGGGACGAAGTTCTGGAAGAAGAACCCTCCACAAGCCTTGCAGCAGATCCTCGAAAACGAGATGCCATCGCAGCTGCGTTCAAGGTCTGTGAGCAGAATTCATAAATTCATTTTTATTCTCAATCTTTCGTTCGTAGCATGCCTGGTCGGCATACGGTCCGTGAAATACCTGTTTTTGCTCTGAAGTTTGCCTGAATGTTATTGCAGAACGAGACGCAATGGGTTCAGACGAATATCATCCCCTCAGCCATACAGGCAAAAATCTCTCCCATACTGGCGGTATCGGCTATACAATTGTCGATGCTATCGACACTATGCTGCTAATGGATCTCCATCAAGAATACTCGCGGGCGAGAGATTGGATACGGGACTCCCTCACTTTTGACAGGGACGGCGCTTCTCGCTGTTTCAACACCTTCGAGGTAAACACTTTTCTATACAGCCGTACGGAGCTCATTTCCATTAGACGACGATTCGCGTTCTAGGCGGTTTATTATCTGCTCACCACCTCAGCTCCGACGACATGTATCTCAAGCATGCAGTGGATCTCGCTGATAGAATGCTTCCCGCTTTCGACACTGCGTCAGGACTTCCGGATACCTCAGTCAATCTAGCGGCCCACAGCGGTATCGCAGATCCTGGAAATCATGTCAGCACCGCAGAGGCGACAACCCTTCAGCTCGAGTTTCGCGATCTTGCCCAACTTACAAAGAACACTAATTACTGGTACAAGGCCGAGAAGGCCATGTCAGCAGTATATGCAGCAAGGCTGCCTAGTAACCTGGCTCCGATTTCCATGAAGTAAGCTTCTCAAAATTGTTTTACCCAATCTAATAAGCAGCATAGCTCGAACGACGGATCGTTTTTACAATCTGACATACGACTGGGATCACGAGGAGACTCATGTGGGTTTTACTTTTCAACTTCTGGCTTTCATTGATCGGCATGCAGACTACGAATACCTACTGTAAGTGATGTTTGCCTTCGAACGCTGATCAGTTTCTTATCTGTCTCAGAAAACAATACCTTCAAACAGTGAGCGACTATCTTGCCGTCTGCTTTCGAGGGCTGATAATCGGGTTATAGGATCGAACAGAGCCCATATATCGCAAGGTATTTTCCTTGCCAATGTACCGCGACCGATTCTTCTTGAACGGTGCCGCACAGATGTATGATGATGCTATGCAAGGCATTCATGATCATCTTGTGCAAAAGACGCCCAGAAGAAAACTCACTTATATCGCCGAGCTATTCCCCAAGGGCGCGAACTGGCGGACGTCAGTGATTCTCTCCTCAGTCCTCTATTTATTCCTAATATCACTCCTCTGAATGTAAAGGACGTGGGACATCAACCATAAGCAAGATCATCTAGTCTGTTTCCTCGCAGGCTCACTAATGCTGGGCGCCACAACCGCTGGCGCACGCACCCGCAACGTCGTATCCATCCCGCCTCAGATGAACGAGCTAACAAAGGCCGGGCAACGAGACTGGAAGACCGGCGTCGCCCTTCTGGAGGGTTGTATGGCGACGCATCAGACTGCGACGTACGTTTTCATGATCAATGCTTGCTCATCTCCTGATTCTCGTTTCGACCTATACTATACTATATCCAGCGGCCTCTCTCCAGAAATTGCGCAATTCCAACAGTCGCCACAACAACCTGACAGGGACTGGCATATCAAAGGATCTAGGTACGCGTTCGAATCATTGCGCATCCCCGCGGCCGATACATTGAGACTGTATGTACCAGACCCGGAGGACCAGCGACCTACGATGCGCGGTACATGCTTCGGTTAGTAATGCTCACCCCGCGTCGGCAAACTTTTCTCCGCTGATGCTTTCTTTCATCCTTCCACTGTAAATGCGGACATTCAGACCAGAAACAGTCGAATCGCTGTTCCTCGCGTGGCGGTTGACTGGAGAGCAGAAGTATCGGAACTATGCGTGGGGTATTTTTCAGGCGATTGAGAAGCATTGTCGGCTGCCTGGGGGAGGGTATGCGACTGTGGTGGATGTGGACACTGTTCCTGTGCGGCATGATGATAAACAGGAGACGTTCTTCTTGGTAAGTCGAGGAGGCGTCGGTGCGTATAATCTCAGCCACACTAACCTTTGCGTAGAGCGAAACTCTCAAGTACTTATACCTAACATTTACCGATGCATCTGTCGTTCCATTGGATGGTACGTGGATCTCTTCTAAGCTGTCTCTTAGACGTTGCATTGACCCATATTTTCGGACTGTTCCTTCTTCAGAATACGTATTCAACACGGAGGTATGTTATGTTCTCCCCCTTTTGTCCCCATTGTGGTGGCATTATGCTAACTGCGTATGGAGGCTCACCCATTACCGATATTTCGACCGTCAATAAAACCGAAATTTACGCTGTAAATAGTCTTGACAAACGATACAATGGAACGCCTCGGAGATTCTGACTCGCTCGCGTATGTGTTCACCTCCGTTGCAACTGCCTATCGAAAACGGTTCTGAGCGGATTCTTTCGACGAAAAAGTGTTGCGTTGGGTAATGCACATAAGTTAGGCGGTGTTCCGCCAGCTTGATGGCGCAGGAATTCCAGCTGTTGGTGGCTTTGCGAGCATGTTGAATTCCCTTGACCGATTTCAGATCGTTCCCTGCAGTATTCTTTTCCATGGTGTGGCGCTCTGATACACTCCTACCAGTCAACGAGTTTAGCGCGAGCATGATCTCCCTGGTGCCCTGGTTCCTAATCGTCGCGCGAAATATTTCCCCAGATTTTCTCTATAGGAGCGGCAATCTCCCGAGCGGGATCCTGTCGCGCAGAAGCGACGAATCGCAAATCCATCATGATTGTGGGCTTGTTTGGAAAGTTGTTGAACGCAGTCGCTAAGAACTGTCAAGCGGTTCTCTCCGCGGTGGTATGTTTCTTTCATTAGCCGCGTTAATGTTCAAGTGGCCATTGACGTTCAGATAGTTGGAGCCCGAATAGCCTTTCTTGCGTTTTCGCCACAGCCTGTGGATTTGCTCTGATATGCTGCACATCCCGAATATACGATTGAACGCCTCGGGAAGAATTCTGGCACGTCAAGTACAGGTTTCAAGCGTCTCGAACAGCCTGCGAATGAATCCATCGTGACCGCGGTTCCGTCTGTTGCTGCTTTCTCTCAAGCGATCGCAGGGATTCCTATGATCGGGAAGGAAACACGGCGATTTCCTTGCGTGTGGGTTTTTCTTTGAATAACTGGTCGTGGTGCTTGCCAATCGGCAAGGCAGGTCCGGAGCGCCCAAGAGGCATATATTTATGGGGGTGGGGTTGCTTCTTCGACGAGACTCGATCTCACTCCGCACCTCACCTCCCCCAGACTATCCTCAAGCCAGCCAGCCACGATGAGCAGCGCCGTCCGTCGTTTATCGCAGTATCTCTTCAAACGCTACAGTGCCTCGACGCCGGCTCCGCCAGCCTACGTCGCGCCCCCGCCGTCTAAGGAGGAGTGTAAGAGCGTTCTTTCTTTAACCGTGCACCATCATTCAATGCTAATAATACGCCTACCTATACCTCCCAATCCGAATATTAGTGAACTACGCCGACCTGACCATAATCGATCTGTCCAAGGCCAAAACTGCTGAAGGACGCAAGGCGCTGGCGGAGGAGGTGGTCAAAGCGATGGGCTCTCACGGGTTCTTCTACGTTATCAACCATGGGTATACGCAGGAACAGGTCGGGACTTACTTTCGCTATCGTGCTGAAATGAACTGAACCTGCTTCTGCTTTTCTCTTCTCATAGACGACCCGTGTGTTCAGTATCGCAAATTTGACCTTCGACGAGGTGGATGCCGAGGAGAAGAAGGTGTATACGGGGCAATCTGGCACGGTCTATGAGGGGTATAAACCCCGGCAGACTTGGGTAGGTCGTCTTGGGTGTCGTTTCATTGGATGAGTTTATCTCTAAACTGCGTTGTAGAAAATCGAAGATGGGGTGCAGGATCAGATCGAACATTACAACAGTACGTTTACTGGGTTGTGTTCTGTGGATGCTTCGTTCGCCGTTGACTTATCGTTGCTTCACAGTTAACCGCGACGTGAGAAAGCGGGAACATCCTCAGGCGTTGAGACCACATTTGAAGGAGATTGAAGCGTTTGCGAGGCATAACCATTTCAATGTCTTGTATCCGATTCTCAGGTATATTATCTCATTATCTTCCCACAACACTCGAGACTTACGATGACATTCAAATGCGCTGGTAGGCTGCTGGCATTGGGTTTAGAGTTACCTGAGGAAACTTTGGTGGAGCAGCATAAATTTGAGGCGGTGGGGGAGTCATCTGGTGAGTACCGTGACTCGACGGCATCGAATTCGTTCTAAAAACAAGATAATGTCAAGTTCGATTCATGAAGTAGTGAGTGGTTTATTATTCCAATCAAACAAATCGAAGAGAAGCTCACGGGATTTAGTTTCCCTCGTTCGAAAGAAGAGGAAAAGCGTACGAAGAAAGTGTGGCTCAAGGGTCATACCGGTATGTCGTACACTTATTTCACCGACGGCAACTTGAACTTTCTTTAGATATCGGGTCTGTGACCATTCTTTGGTCGCAACCTATTGGTGGCCTGCAAATTCTTTCTCCTGATGGTGAATGGCGATGGGTTCGTCATATTGATAACGCTTTGGTATGCCTATCATGTCGCTCTGTTGGAAACAATGCGAACCTCACTTCGCAGGTTATCAACGCGGGAGATGTTCTAACTTTTCTATGCGGCGGATTTTACCCAGCAACGCGGCACCGAGTGAGTTGACTAAAGCAAGGGATACCAGCTCATGTGAAGCTGAATCATAAACCCACAGGTCATCCAACCTCCCGCAGATCAGGTCGGCCAGCCACGTTTGGGTGTATTCTATTTCTCCATGGCGAACGACGATGTCAAGCTCATCCCACACGAAGAGAGTGCCGTTCTCAAACGCGTTGGAGTCCAGCGTCTTTGTGAGGACAAGGACGCGCCGACGATGGAGGAGTGGCGGAAGAATCGCACCCTAGCATATGGGAGCAGTCAGCTCCTGCCCAGCGAAGAGAAGGGTGTCGAGGAGGAGGTGATCAGTGGTGTGGTGGTGAAGCACTACAACTGATCGTTTTCTATATTCTTCGCGTATCCATATGTTGTTTGTTTGTAAAATGCAGGGAAATTGGGGGTCTGACGCGTCAACACGTGATCGCGGCGTGGGAAAATCAACGCTTTTTAATCACGCGAAACGCGCTTTTGAAATCTTCCCTCTTTGCTTCCTACCACCACCACGACACATCCTACTGCCATGTCCGCTGTCCAATCTATTCCCTTTCCTGTCCCTGTCGGCGAGCCCTCTATGTCTCAGAAGGAGAACGCGCCGCCTCTCAAGCAGACAACTCTGCTGAATGCCTTGGACAAAGGCGTCACCAAAGGTAGGAAGCGTACCATTACGCTTTTGAACGGAGGTGAGAGCATAATCCGTTGTTCTTGACGCGTCTGACGCTCGGGGCTCGCTGTAGATGAAGTAGATTTGGCGACCTCGGTCCCTGTCACCCCAGAGGTAAGTGGAGTCTTGTCGCGTTTTTTCGCGCGTTCCTGACGCGTATAAAGGTCCTCGACGCGATGAGACTGCGTATCATACAAGTATGCTCGATTCTCCGCGTCTCTAGTCGTCTAGCTGACGTGCCATACAGCTTGAAGATCAGCTCGCGACTGCGCCACCCGCCAAACGCGCTAAAACCACAGCCAACGCCGAAGCCTCCGCTTCGACCTCATCAGCAGCACCCACCGCGTCTTCCAGCAAGGCGGACGAGAAGAAACGCAAGATGCAGGTCAAGAAGATCTTTGACCGGTGTGTCTTGTTTCTCCCTGATCTCCACTCCACTCGCCAGTCTGACGAAATGCGCGGCAGCCTGAAAAAAGAATGTAAATCCGACTCGCTCAAGTTCCAGGGGACGTCCAAGACCGTCAAGTTCGACGAGGTGCTCGAGCCAGCGGAGTTCGAGGTGCTATTCGGCGGCAAGGGGCGCCTCATACAACCCACCCCGCAGAACAAGCCCAAGAGCACGGTGACTATCATGGAGTTTGTGAGTACTTCTGTTCGTCCTGCACCTCGATGTATGCTCACGGCACGCAGAACACCCCTACACACATTCAAGGCTTCTTCGGCGACGAGATGAAAGCCCTGAAAGGAAACGTCTGGAGTCGAGGAGGTACGCAGCGTTTATCCGCCCTGCTTGATATTCACCCCGCGCTACTACAGGCGTCCCGACGCGCGGCTTCGGCTTCTTCGGCGGCGGCGGCGGCGGCTTCAGCAAGTCGATAAAGCAAGGCACATGCGACGTCACCATCCGCTCCCTCGACGTCAACTACTCCAAGAACAGCCTCAAGTGCTCGCTCAAGTTTGAGGTCGCGCAGGTCGGCGGGGGAGGGTATGGGGGGTATGATAGTGATTGGTAGATTGCGTGCGTGCGTGTGGGCGAGCTTTGGTGCGTGTCTCTGGAATCTGGGTGTGGAAGTGATGAGGCTGACGGGTCGTTTGCGCAGAGTCAGTCAAGCGAGCAAGCAAGCAGCAAAATTTATGGCATACTACATACATACCTCCCCGTTTCTGGTATCTTCGTATAAGGCTCTCTATGTTCTTCTGTAATGTTTTCTATGTGACCGAATCGTAATGGTTTCTTTGAATTTCTTCCCCTTGTGATACTTTCCACCACCGTCTCCGTCGCATCTGGAGGGGCAAGGTGCGCTCTTGCTCATCGTATTCCTGCCCTCTCTGACCCCTTCTTATTCCAGCTCTCGCGTAGGTGTCTAGCGGCACGTCTCAGGCACGACCCGTCGACTCCGCCGCTGTCCTGCTTTACCTGCCCCTACCAATATCACTCAGACCTTCGCCGCTCGGTCCCCGTCGTAGCTGGAGGCGCTGCTTTCACACCCTTAGCCCCCATGGCCAGCCCCCATCAGCTAATCTCATTCAAGCTTGCAGATTCGTCCGCCGCCATGGGACGATATCGACGTGACTCGAAGTAAGTAAGCTGTGGCTTGTTCGTCGGACCTTTGCTTCGATGCCCACTCAAAGCATGCTAGGTAGGGCTTACACCTCCGCTGCCTCGACTCGCTTGGCTGCGCATGGCACAAGGCTTCCGAGTAAGTGCTCCCTCCGCTCATTCGTTCGTTGGCGTCTCTCATCGACCTCTCCCTCCTCTCCTCTCCAGGTCGTCCGTCTCGCGCATCCACCGCAGGCCCAGTACCATCAGCCGGGCGAAGGTACAGGCTCAAGCTACGTGTGTTCCATGCCTCCTCGTCGTCCGCTATCAAGCGCCTCATCTCCCCCTTGCCCCTTACGTTCGCTCACATCGCTCTTCTCACTCAGGACTCTTGTTCGTCCACTTCATCGGAGCCTCGCATCGGCCCAGCTTGTTACTTGCTCTGTGAGTTCCTTCCTGTCTTCCTCCTCAATCACGCGCTGACCGGACGTCCAGCCTCGCAGGATCTCTTTCGTGCGCCGCGTCATCGAATCATGGTCATCGCGAAGAGCTCGCACCGCTGGGCTGAGCCTGGTGTATTGGAAGAGAGGAAAGGTAGATAGATACCTTGCATGCTCTGGCACTGTCCTTTACTGACACTTTCCCGTCTCGCAGTCCTAGATCTATGCGCGCACGAGCAATCTCACCGTCGAGACTCTTGATGTGTACAGGGACACAGTGTTTTGAATTCAAGCTTCGTATGTACCGTTCTCCTCGTCTCCATCTGCACCCGTTGACCGCTCGCTCTGGATGCTTAGCTATCCCCCTTCCTGCACGCCGACAGTGGCGACCACATCGCCATGTCTTGACTCTTCAAGTTGCACTGCCAACTTGGGCTGAAGAATTCCTCAGGTCTACGGCTCGTTTGTTGCTGCTCATCATACGTCTCGGATGATTCTGCACCTCTGCTCGTCTGGACAGGAGCTGGGTCGCATTTTAAATTTCAAGGAAAAAGAGATTTATGCCTGCTGATTGATGTCGATGATGTCGGCGATAGTCGGTGTCTTAACACGGTCACATGACTGGGTCTTTCTTCACGCTCACCAAGTAGTACTACTAGTAGCGATTACTGATTGCTCGAAAGTGGATAAGAATGTTGACAGCAGTATCCTTATCTCGCACCCTAAAAGATTGAAATAAGCAAACAGTCCGTATTCATAACAATTAATACTACTATGGCACGCTCTACAGAATACTTCCAGTCCAGTAATTCAGCACGGCCAAACTCTCTCGAACTACTGCCTCTTTCTGAAGCGAACCTTTCCCGCCTCATTGGGACTTATCATAGCACCAAAAACACGATCCGGCGGCCGCACACCCTTCACTTCAGCCTCGACATCGTAGTTGATCACCAGATGCGCCATCATCGCCTTGAGCTCCGTCGCTGCGAAGAAGCGGCCCTATGTCCAAACCAGTTAAGTGAGGAAATTCGCAGATAAACTGAGAAAAAAAGAAGAATAGAAAACACGAACAGGACATGCGTGTTTCCCTGTACCGAACGGAAGATGGTCTACTGCAGTAGAAATCATCTGGCGCTTGAAGATGTCTTGCTTGCTGCCCGGGTCGTGGTGCTCCATATGTTCAGTGCGTTCACGGGAAAATCGGAACCCGTCGAAAGTTGTGGCGTTTTCGTATTTAGCTGAGGAAACGGAGGGGGCAGGAGCAAGAGTCAGTCGATAGATATTTGACGAAGGCGGAAAGATACCAATCAGCGGCGTGTGTACTTACAATCGTCTTTATGTGTCGCGAGAACAGCGATGCTGAGGTATGATCCCTCTGAGAGGACCGTACCGTCGGAGAAGCGGAAGCCCTCCTTTGCGACCACTCGACGCGGCATGCCCACTGTAGACAAAATCAGCGCCAAAACCCTCGAGTTCGTCAAAGGGACATACATGGCCCCAAAGTGTTGATTCGCTGCGACTCCCTGAAAAAGCTATCGATTTTGACCATATTGTTGAGGGCTGCCTTCGTCCACCCCTCTTCTTTGATAACGCGCTCCGCCTCCTCACGCATGGGGAGGAGATACTCGGGGTGTGTTGTTAGATCGAAAAGCGCGTGGGTGAATGCCTGTTTAGATAAGATCAATTAATGTCGAGTTCAACTCGAGGCTCATCGTGCATTATTGAGATACCAGGAAAGAAACTCACCATCGACGTGGTATGAATGGCCGCCATATTTGTCGACAGGATGCGCAGTGCCAGAGGATTCACTGTCCGTTGTTCGCCTTCCGCGATTTCAAGCATCCACGAGATCAAGTCGTTCTATGATAATATGAAATTGCAATCTCGAGTGAGTCTAATCAAGGGGAAGGGTAAATTTTGAAACTGACGGGTTTGCCAGGCCAGTCCGGACCCAGTTCCTCCTCTTTCTTCAATCTTTCTTCCAGGATCGGACCAAGAAATTTCATACCCGCCTGGAAGCTCTTCAAATTTCCGGAAACGATGGGGCCGATGAATCTGCGCATAAATAAGAGTTCCACACGGAATTCGGACCCGGAATTTGAGTACTACACACGGTCGTAAGAAGGGTGGAAAGAGGCCGATAATGGCTGCGCTGCGCATGACATCGATTGTGTATTCGACGTTGTTGGATAGGTACGCCTTGTTTCTACCTGTGGAAGATATGGAGAGATTTAGAGCCGCCTTTTGCGATCAAATCGGCTACATACACAATGGGAGGCCAACGAAGAGGCGATTGCTCACGCGCGCTACGATTTCCATCATAGCGGGCAACACAGTGACGGATTTCCATTCTAATATTGCATTAATTGTCAGAAGCGAAAGAGATGGCAAACGGAGAGGGAAGCTAACGACTCGCACCTGAGCCCAGCTGCAAGACCTCGTCAAAGGCAGAGATTATTTCATCCCTGACATCGGGAAAGCATGTGTGGAGGTTTCTGGTGAGAGTTGTGCGTATCGCTTGTTGATGGTAATGGTTTTCCGCTGTTGGATAAGCATATGTACACTATTCAGATATCTTTTCAGAACAGCAGTCATGGCAACCCCGACGCACCAATATCGCGGCCCATCGTGTATTTCGCTGTAATGCAGACATCGGATTAAACTTGTGCGCAATTTGGCACATCAAAACAGTCATACTTTGAATGTTCTAACGATGACGAAAGGTTTTCGAATCAGTATCGTTGGATAACACAATAACAAATGAATGAATGCTACATGCCTCTGCAACTCCCTCGGCAAAAGAAATGACATGTTCCGGTGCCCCAGCAATGTCCTTGATCAGGCGCGGTCCCGTCACGACGTATTCCCAACGAAACAAGCGCGCGATGCGAAATATGCCATCGGGATACTGGTCGTAGCCGCGCTGAGTCAACTCGGCAGCATGATGCATAAATTTGAGGGCGTCACGATAGCTCGAAAGGAATCCGGACGAGCCGACGATTGGGATGTTGTCCGACTAGAAAACAGAATTCAGCGAGGACGAATATTCATGTCTTTTTTGAGAAGTGGTAAGGAAATGTACCCTGGGGTCGTGAAGGGCTTTGCGAATGGACGCAAAGAGGACGCCCGCCAGAATCCCGTAGGCGAGGAGAAGTTTGAGATCGTCCATGGGTAGATGCAGGAGGCAGATTGGACAGGTGTCTCCATCGCAGTCTTGGGATGCTGTCTATATGTGATTCGCCTGGGAAGAAGCAAGAAAAAATGAGCGATTGACTGAATAGTCACATCCACTCGTTTTCGTCTCGTTGATACGGAATCGTAAGGTAGCCAGCCAATCAACGAGCTAAGTCTAAAAAAGAAGTCAGGCAAAAAGACATGTTGAGGTTGAATCAAGTATTCTACGACGACGAGGGTGTGTTTGGATTGGGGAAAGCGGATAAAACATCTTTCAAAGGTAAGCTAGATCGAATCCGAATCTTGTAAGATATTACGCAGCGGCACAAGAGAAATACGGACCAACTCCGCAATTCAACGGGTTTTAAGAAGATGGTGGAAACGTTATATCCACAAAGTCCCTAGAAACATGATAAAGCTCGGTAGTTTCAAGCTAAAATGTTCGCATCAAATAGCGAGAATCTTGTTGACGAGCGTCGCTGTCCGCTCGGTGGACATGGAAGTTGGAAGCAAACATTTTTGATGAGACGTCCCACGCGTCGGGAGTCGGCGGCGTAAAGGTTGAGAGGCGAATAGAGAGGACCTTCGTAACGACAAATAATGACAAAGGCGCATTGCTACTTGGTTGCGACATGGATGTTGGGAGCAAGAGCGGTCGGCATGAAGTCGGTGTTGTGCCGGTAAATGATTGGATCACTCCGCCGGATGATGCGTACCACGACCCCGTGACTGCTGATCAGACGCGTCACGGTCTAAATGCGCAGCGCTTGTGAGTACGTGCTTTGCCGGAGAGCAATTCTATCGGAAGAATCTAAGTGAGCAGTATATTGTTTCTGCTCGAATATTGCAAGATGCGGCGACTACGTACATAACGAAAGGAACCAATGAAGCTCCTGAGTCTCAATCAACCACTGGCAGTCTGCAAATGAACGTCGCTATAATCAACAGCCTGGGACGCAAAAATTATCGACGAGGCGTTAGGCCGAATGGGATCCGTTAAAGTGTCCAGCTCCGTAACTTGATGCAAGTGCAGCACGAGGCGGCAGACGAGGGTTACCGAGACTCTACTCAAACCCAAAGTCACGGGGATCATTACCAATTGGCGAAAAAGTATACTGACGACGATGTGAACCAAGAAAGGCTGGACGCAAGCCAAGCCTCAGAGCAATTTGAGACTTATGGAAATTCGAAAAATGCGTAAATCTCGTACATTCCCGAGCTATAGACAGAGAAAAGTGGAATAAGAATAAAGCCTGTATGACGGGAGGCAGGGAGAGCTCACATAAAACATGAGGATATTCGCAAGATTGATGGCAGCCAATGCACTGGTGGAGGGTGAATAACCTCTGCACTCCAATTTGCAAGGGGGACGGGCATCTTACACAAAATAGAACGTTCCTTGATCAAAAAAGTATCGAACGTCAGTCAAACGGAAGTTCCGATTTACGAACCATCGCGCGCCATATGGCTAATAATCGAGCCTGGAATTTTCACGCTTTGTTTGTGGAAGAGGAAGACTGTGAGCCCAAAAATAATCAGATCGTATACAAGCCTGGGCAGCCATTATAATTAGTTTAGCCGGGAGCAAGACGTGCATCTCAGTATACTTACTGTCCCTCCCATGCACCAGCCATCCTGATTGCGCTGTGAACAAAATTAGGGGAGGAAACTTGAAGGGCTTGAGATAATGAAATAATGTAGACTCACTTTGTCCTCGACACGGGGTATACGCAGTTCGATATTCCCTTCATTGGAGCCCAACCGCCTCCCACAATTGACCACTACAGAATCAAGATCTTGAAATACTGTAGCACGGGAAATTTCCTTGCTTACTGTAGCAAGTCCGATGGCCGCCAACGCACCAATCGCAAGGAGTGCTAAGACTGATTTGTTGAATCGATACATTACATATACACGGAGTCCAAGAACCCCTGCCGTTCGTCAATTCTCTCCAGCCTCTTATACTTTGACAGAAATATGAAACGTACCTCCAGCCAATGCGCTTTGAAGAACGAGCAGCAATATGTCCACCAGGTTCATCGTGTGACAGCTGCAGTTGTGTGTGAAACAATCCGATATCCAACAAGGCACGATCTCTACCTCTATAAAGGTGTGAATACGATGCGATTACCACTTGAAACGTATATCGTACGTGAATCGGAGACCCGTCTCGCACCACATGGATCCCAGCATTGCTGAGAAGGGGTATATACCGAAGAGCCACAAACAGGAAGAAACTCAGTCGTTTAGGTTTTCTCCACAAAAGGTTGATTTCATCTTCCAAGGTCAATATGTGGTCGAAGCAGAGGACAGTAAACGAAACCCAGAAGAATGAGTTCGTGACTCGGCTACGGATGTTGAGCCAAATTGACCAAGCTAGAAGAATATTGGACTCACAGACCCAAAGCCATGCCAGAGGGTGAAAGGTCTAGATCTGCAGTCATTTGGTTAAAGTAACGATGGTGGTAACGCGAGCAGATGGGCTTGAGGAGTTCAGTCCCTCCCGTTGGGCCCATAATATAGCTCAATGCCACTTCCTACAACACCTTGAGTGGTCCATCAAGTGCATTGCGGACGACGGGAACCGTAACACGTCGCGAGGATCGGACGAACATACAACAACACATACTGGGTCTCATCATACTACGAATACAGACAATGCTCACAGCCCGCCCATCCATCTACCACTACACTTACTACACTTACTTCAACACAGGCATGTTGACCGAGGCGCCTTCGCCAGCCACATGCGCATCGTCCGACCGCCACAGCGTCGTCGTTGTCTACATTGAGAAAATCAACAATCAGGCAACGATCATAATCAAGATTAATCCAGCTAGATCCTGACCTTGGTTTGCGTGTAGAAATTGATACCTCTGCGAGTCAGTTCCAAACTTCAGAACTATTGTACTAGGTAGGGCAAAAATCAAAGACTGACCCTTTCCCGTAAAAGTTGATGTCGCCCAGGAAACTACCCTACAAAACGAACATCATCAGCCCTCATATAAGCCCATCCCAAAACGACCCGCCTTATTCCCCGTCCATGAAAACATCGGCAACGGCACCGGAATGGGCACATTAATGCCAATCTGCCCAGCCTCAATCTCCGTCTCGAATTTCCTCGCAATAGGACCGGACTGCGTGAAGACCGCCGCGCCGTTCCCGAAAGGGTTCGTATTGACCAGTTCTATCGCTTCGTCGAGTGTTCCAACGTTCATGACGGCGAGTACAGGGCCGAATATTTCTTCTCTGAATGCAAAGCAAAATATATTCAGAGTATGGAAGGAAGGAATTGAGCGAATGACTCACTTGTACGCCGTCATACTTGTGGTAACCTCAACGAGCGTAGCCCCGACAAAATTGCCGTTAGGGTAATTGGCAATCTGGATGTTCCGTCCATCGAGAAGGATCTTGCCGCCCTCCTTCTCAACGGAGTCGATCAGGCCCACAATCCGAGCCTTGGCTGCTGGAGTGGTCACCGGTCCGCTAAACGCGATCAATACAAAATCGAGTTGAATCAGCGAAGCTCTGTACGCCATCAGAGAAACTCACAATTCAGCGCCTGTCTCGAACCCTTGATTCACTTGAAGCTTCTCCGCCCTCGCAATCAACTCGGGGATGAAATTCTGGGCAGCGCCGACGAAGACGGCTGTCCGTGAAACTCAATGCCAGTCAATTAAAACGAGAAATTCAAGCGCTCACCAACTGAAATCGCCATACACCTCTGCCCTGCAGCACCACAAGCTGCACCAAGAAGCGCATTCAGCGCCTGATCCTTGTTCGCTGTATTGTAGTCACGCCCAGCTTAGTTATGTCGAACAAGGCAGGCTGAAACGCACCGTCCGGCAAGATTACCGCATGGTTTTTCGCTCCCATGTTGCACTAGAGCGGTAGACATTAGAATATGTCTACAATCCAAGCAATCGAACCCACCTGTACGCGCTTGCCATTCTTCGTACCCCTGTAATCGGAATGAGTAACAGTGCTTTTCACCTCAGAGCTCAAACACGCACAGCTCGTAAATATGCTGTCCAGCCCTATTCCCACCGACAAAGCTAATCGCCTTTATTTTGGGATGCGTGCAGATGGCATTAACGGTTGGGACGGTGCCATGTACGACGTTGAGGACACCGTTCGGCAGTCCTTGGAGTACAGATAGTCGGCTTCAACACCAAACAATGTATTAGGTACGCACCGGCCCGTTGACACAGTTCGGCAAGCATCATCGCGGCGCCTGGATCGCGCTCTGAGGGTTTGATGATGAGAGTGTTTCCTGTTACAAGCGCGACGGGGATCGTCCAGAGAGGGATCATGCTAAAAGCATCAAAGATCAAGTCCTCTTGGAAGGATATAAACTGAGACAAGACTCACGCAGGGAAGTTGAAAGGCGCAATACTAAGTCGAGGGGTCACACATTGGAATGTAAGTAGAAGATGGCAACAAGACTTACCTCGCGCAAACACCCAACGGAACTTTCCGAGTTTCAGTGTCCATATCTTTGCTGACTTCCAGTTTCTCCCCAATCAACGACGTCGGAATACCGCATGCGAATTCAACGACTTGTAAGCCTCGGAGAACGTCACCTTGTGCATCTGTTCAAACAAGAGCGTCGAGATGTAAGATTACAAGGGATTGCTATGTAGCGTCTGACTGACCGGCAAACGTCTTGCCTTGCTCGAGTACAATCGCCTGTGCAATCGAGTCCATATCTTGTCGAATCAAAGCCTGCAGGCTGGAAAATCGAAATCAGATCCCTCTATCATTTCCTATTCAATCTCGCGTACTCCAAGGCAAATCGTTGCCTCTTCAGAACGCTGGTCTTCTTCCAGGATTGGAAGGCTTTAGACGCTGATTCAACGGCACTTTCAAACTCTAATTAAGATTAGTTTCCAATTCGGTTCAATGGAAATTCGACGGACCTGCGGCGGTAGTTTCTGGCACACGAGACAGTAGAGTTTGCGTAGCCTGCACAAGATGTGAGGATAACTCGCTGAGCTGTACTGCACAAACACACCGGGTCCAACACATCTATCCATTTCTCGGTAGTACTCTCTCTGAACTCTCCATCGATAAAGTTCTTGGTCGTCCCCCCTAAAAAATTCGTGCCCTTCCACTGCGACGAAAGCTCTTCAGCTCGGGTTTGGGCGAATGTGCTGAGCTTCGACATGTCTTGCGACGAGGACAAGAAAGAGCCTGAGACCGTGGATTGCAGCGGAGGAAAGGTAACCCGCTTCCGCACGCTGCTCGCGTCCAATTCTCAAGCTCCGTATTTTCGCAGGACCAGGTGACAGATGTCGTGACTTTCTTAACCAAAGTGGCAAAAGAATTGCCTTTTTGGGTACCCGCCTCCTCATCTGATGACTTTTCATAACTGCTTCGAGTCCTTGAGTTAAAGTGATGTTCAGGCAGAGCAAAGGGTCGTCCCTGTACCCGAACCTGTAACTCGGCCTCGTGGACATCAAAATAACCCTATCAATCCTTCACTTACACTCCCATGATCGAGCGCCGAATTTCTGTCGATTTAACTAGGGTGAAATGCACGTAAAACCAAGGCCTCGTGCTTGTAGCGAGAGGAGCGTCTTCCTCACCCTGACTACGGACGTTCACCGCATAAAATACCCAACGGACGTTCACCGTGACCGGTACTCCTCACACCACCCACCATGTCCGCCTTCTGGGACGATTATCCGGCGTTTGTCCATCGTACAAATGTACCCTTGAAACAAGAATTCGGTCGTCTTGCTTCCCAGCTGCACTGGGGTAAAAAACAAAAACGAGTTCAATGGCTTCGGTGCGCGCAGGAGGAGTTTAACCACCAGTTTGGTTGCGATGAGAAGAGCCTGGCTGGATGGCAAGCGATGTGTGCGCTAGTGGAAGTGCATGAAATACCGGACTCAGTCGCAGAGTGCAAACGGGTGAGCTGATTCATCCAGATGTTCCGAGCTACCTTTGATTGGAGTGTTGATCTCGTAGCTGCTCAAAGATAATATCTGGGTTAACATATTCGACTTGCTCGATGCTCAGAGAATGGGAAAACTCGCTAAGCGGCATGATTCTGCTCGGGCGCTTGGGAAGTATTGCAGAGACACGCGTAGAATATTCCCTAAGCACGAAGCGAAGGCAAACCCCTTCCTGAGGGTTTTGTTGGTTGAAGTATTCTAATCAGTTGCATCATACAAATACAAGTTGTTGTCGTATACCATGAACGAGTTCCCAGTCAAAACAATTCATTGAGGCTACAGGGATACATCAAGAATTCGATACAGCTTGTATTTATACGACAATGAAACAATTGCTTCAAGAAATACAGTACTTGGTTGCAACGAAGGACGATCGCAAGGAACCGGCTCGGAGAAGAGGGTCACGACGGGTTATATCTTGCGAGCAGATGGGTGTACGTCTCGGAAATCTAGGGTTTTCGTTGAATACCTCCGGGGCCATCCATCCACAACGATGCAAGAACGCCTCACCTTTTCTGCTCGCTCCTTTCCCCCAGGAACGAATCGACAAATAACGGTGGCGGATTCAAACCACCGTTTCGCCTCATCAAGCATCGATGCCCTAACAACGAAACCAATGAGCACGTCTCACAAATATATGAACAAAGGAACACTGACTCGAGGCATTCAAAACCCGTATTATAAGCCGTCCCAAGCAGCCAATTACGCTCCTCCACCGGATAAGCCTGTAAAAAGCAATCAGCTCCCATCGTAGCAAGGGAAACATCATGATCGCACATCGTCACCCTCCGCATTGTCTTCTATCACACTGACCGCTTGCTCCACATAACCAACAGCTTTCAGACGATCCGAGGGCGAGTTTCGCGCTAGGATGATCGTGCAAATGCCTCGTAACCAACGGGAGAACTTTTCAACCGAGAGCGAGTTATGGTCCAAACTTGCACGCAGTATCGCCTGTCAGTCGAGATAAGTTTCGGAGAGGTCAAGTCAGGTCTAAATGAATGCGCTACGAACCTCTAAGCCGCTCAAGAGAACTGGAACGAACGCCAAAAACAATCAGCCCCAACGGTGTAACGCTTCGCACAACATACCGTGAATCGGACAGTCCGGTTCTGCCCACTATAAATTCACAAATCAGTACGTCCCAAACGACGGAACATCTAAATAAACTAACCAATATATCTGCGATCGCCTCGTACGTTCCGACCCCTAAGGGTCCAGACGTAGCAACATCCTGCAAGTGCGAGGCGTCAGTCAAATTCGTGAAATTAATGAACAAATTTGCACGCACTGTGACGATCTGTAACAACTGATCCCACTCCTTGAGCTGCGCCAGCATCTCCGCCTCAAATACACGCAAGACATGCAGAAAATACTGCACACGAAGAAGATCATCCCCATCCGTGATCTTGTTGCGTTCCATGATTGATAAAATCCTCTTCTTGCAAGTCTTCACTTCCATGACGTTCTCCCGTAACTGAGTCATCTAACGCAAAAAAACATATTAGCCACCAGTAAGCAGCGTGATCCGAAAGAGAAGGTCGGACATCGATTGTACCGTCAGCGCAGGAGGAACGGTGAGCGAATACTATGATAACCGATGTGATTAGTTGAGCATTCAAGACGAATGCATGCCTACCTCGACCGGATACGCCCGAGAAAGACGCATTGATGAGATGAAGATACACATCCGCATCGACGTCAACGGGTGAAGCCTCGCAATAAGTGGTCAGAAGCTATTCCGAATCGTCCACAGTCACACCGGCCCGGAGAAAATAATGCAACTGAACTTACGTCTCTCGCAGCCTCAAATAGCTGCGAAACTCTAATTTCACAGCGTTCCCACTCGGCGCATCCCTGCACCGCGCAATTGTAAGCGGTTCTCCACAACCAAGAGACGTCCTTGATTATGAGGGCAATAGCCTTCTGAGAGCTGGCCTCGTCCGCAAGGGTCTTGGCTAAAAGCTTCTCCGTCAGAGACAAAACTAGACCAAGTACATTACCACACAGACCGGTGTGGAAGTGGGAAATCAGCGATTCTATCAAGACGGTTCTATCGGAATGTGAGTTGGTTCAAGAAGGGTAACTGTATGACACGGCCTACTTATTTGAAGCGGGTTCGACCAACAGTTTCAATACCAATCTGATAATGCAGCGAATGAGAGTCATCGCCTCAACAACCGTCTCGCCGTTATCCTCGAACTTCCAAGTCTTCAGGAGGGCTTCAAGGACGGAAAGAAGAACCGGTTTCATTTCAGATTCGTGTGATATCTGAGTCGCCAAAAGCAGCATTTTGCGATCAAAATCCGCAGCCTTGACCATATCCCGCACCGCACGAATCGCTACCAAAAAACGTTGTGGACACGGCGACTCGCGAGTACCGGAAGACAAAACCTCACCTTCATCGTCCAAACCTACACGATTCGAATAACGGTCGGAAGGTTCACACCAACAAGCAAGCGTAGCGACGAACCTTGATGAACGGCGGTGAGAAATAATATGTACTGAGTGGCTGCCTCATTGGAGGGACAGCGGCGGATCACTGTAGAAGCCCTAGCGTATTCACGCTGCTCAAGATAACACAAAGCAGCCTTCCTATAACATTTCGCCCCGCTCGTTGGGCAACTCGCTCGAAATAGCTCATGACTTCCGGCAAGAAACCACTCCGCTGCAGCCGACCAGCGCTTGGCGTTGAAATGGCGGTCGCCATATTGCCATATAAGCTAAATTCACCAGGTTTTCAGAATGACTAATTAATAAGGCTGTATTGAGAGAACGTACTGTGAGACATGCCGTAGCGGGCAGTGTAAGAAGATTGTACTCTGCGTCGAACGTGGCTATGGAATGCGACGAATACTTCAAATGGGAGGGGCAATGTACGCGAGAGCCAAAGTTTACGCACCTGTGAACGCAGACTCTATTTCTGAGATGGCTCTAGAATGATCATCGTCCTTGGAACAGTGAACTATTAGAGACAGAAGTAGACGGTCAAGACAGTCCGGTTCAACAACAACAGTTTGAGACGCCAAAAGCTGTCGAAGACAGTGCTGATTAACAGCTGTGACCAAGCTGCTGGAAAGGGAAAATCAATTAAGACGGTCTTCATCCAATCACCACTCAGCCGAACATACTGCTGATTGCTCAGAGTCCGAAGATCTTGGAGAATACTTCCCGAAATGGTCTCAGAACGAGGAGACAGTGAAAGAAGGAGGACAAACTCAGTAATGTTGGCCTCCTCAAAAGTCATGTGGTCGATGATGTTCTTGAATGCTACAAGAACGCTCATATCAGTCATCACTGTGGGAAACAACGTCGGAATGGAAAAGCTGACCATCGAGCAGCGCGGAATCTCCAGCCTTCCGACGCTTCAATACAGCCAATCTCAACCAACGGAGTTCTTGGAATTCAGAGCGTCCCTTGTGGAAGTGAGTCCATAGAAACCTCTACAGCGCATGGCTGGTTCCTTACGTTCTCATTGAAAGCATCTATGGTCGGGATCAGTTCGTCCAGAGCGGCTTCTGCTCTGTCGTACGATCCCGAAATGAAATATGCTCTAGCTACCAGAGACTTAGGGTCCTTGATGAAAAATGATCAAAACCACACATACCCATCGTTCGGAGAATTGCGATCTATACGCCACCGTTTGTAAGCAAATTAACATGAGAGAGTAATAAAATCACCTTCAATTCCGGAGCACTATGTACAGTGGATTCATCGAGCTTGTCCGCAATAGCAAAGGCTTTCTGAAGCCAAGTGATCGCTTCCGACCCCTCCGCACACGCCTCGCCGTCGGCCTGTCTCTTGAGCACAGATTTGCCGATATCATGAAACTTGCACGCTAACAGTTCCCGCTGTTATTCCGACAAACCACAATTAGTGGAAAGGTGTGAGAGGCGATGAGCGCCATCCTCACATCGCGGGGCGGTAAAAGGGAAAGCCGCTGCTCATCGTCTACATACGCCACGTAAACCATAGCCTGGAGCGGACAGAAAATCAAACAAATACCCGTTATCTTGTGTGACATGAACGCAGCCACGCTGTGGTTCCCTTCTTTCCAAGCCTGGAAAGTGGTTTCGGTCGGTGTGCGAATTGCGGAGTTAACACAAGAAAGTATACCGCTTCCATTCTAGAGGAGAAGTAGACGACAGTGGCACAAGCCCTATCGACCCGATGCCCGCCATCGGGGTCTTCCGCGTTCCTCAACAATTCCTCGAACTGTCTCCAATAAATGAACGTTGGTGTCGAGCACACTAAGGTTATAGAAGGAATGGCGTACCCGGGCGGCACTTGTCAATACACTGCCGGCTATATCCCCACTCCCGGCTTCTGAGAGCAAGCGGTAAGTTAATCAACAAGGTACAAAAAGGACATGAATCGCACCAGCTAAAGTGGCTCCCGTTTTGCTAGCCAATTGTAAAACGTGTATGAGAGCTTGATTAATCCAGGATTGGAAAAAATAGAGAGAAGACCAGAATTAAGGCATACTTTCAATACCAGGCTTCGACTCTAAGCCTGCCTCAATCAAGCGAAAAGCGGCAAGTCGTACTGAACGAGAATAAAAGATGGTCAGACAAATCATTTCCCGTCGAACGGCTTACGTGCGGCCACGAGCATCCGTCCATCGTCACTGGAAAGCGGGGTCTTTTGGACCAAACCGGAAATATTCCATAGATTGACGCCTGTCAGAGTGAGAAAATGTCCGTCGCTGAAAAAGAAAACACATCGGATAGCGTCCTCGACGGACCTTCTTGGTCAAGTTCGTCCGAGAGCTGAAGCCAGCTTTTGTTGGAGTGAGGACGTTGTTCCGTGAAGGACTCGGCTAGCGACGCTACTTGTCGGAGTCTTTCGATTAAAGTGGGCCGTACATTCGGGTCTGTCTCGTCTAGCTGCGGCTTCGCGGTAATCAGGATATCTGGGTGCAGTAGCCAGTGTCGGCGGCTGCAAGGACTTGTGGCAGGATGAATCGAGACACACCCTTGATTGAATCGAAAATCTGCTGCAAGCCGGGAAGATTCTTCCTCTTACGCGTAGACATCGAATAGGAAGCGCAGACGCGCTCAATCAGGAAGTGATAGTGGGTGCGACCACCATCCAAATGAGCGTCAGTCAAGGAAGAGGGCAAGAACGAGTTACGGCATGATTGTTCGAGTTGTTTGGCATCGACCTTTGATGAATACTTGAACAACGTTGAGGGTTGAATAATGTTCGCCGCATCTGTACATGCGGCACGAGGACAACGGAATTTGTTCTCAGTTGCTGGTATTGTGATATGTGAATAGTCGGTCAGAGAATTCCTCATCCACGATGAATGAACAAATCTCAGTGTGAATTAAGAACGGTCAAACTTAACCTTCGGCGGCAGATGAATATATGCGGAGTGCAAGATCACTGAACACTACGCCTCTTGTTCCCCGACGTCGTTCCGGAACAATAGTCATCGCCCTTCCGAAACTCAGCACCCCCACCTAACCATAAAAGTTGACCCTACCATGAGGCATCTGCTCCTCCACAAATCCCTGACACTAGTGTTAATCAGGCTCGAAGGGCAAGATTGCAGTGTGAGGCCGACAAAAAAGCGCAGATGAGGCGGGCATCTGGGGTCACAATATACATAGATGGATAGTTAATTGGTCGGGCATCGCCATATCATGATTAGACGTCGAGTAGTCTTGGGCCCAGAAAGTTTCAGGCAGACGAACGAGACGAGACGAGAGGGAAAGATCGCTAAATTGAGCCACAACTAACACCTTTCATTTGCGCCGGCTGGAAAGAGAAAAACTGACGTACGAATACGGACCAAATAGCGTCGGCGCGAGTCGGGGGCATCATGAGTTATTTTGAGGCGGAAAAGGACGTGATATCATAAACTGCGGCCGTCCCTGGGGGGTACACTGGAATGAATGACAGGCTGACAGGATGCGATCTTATCTTACGGAAAATTAAGTCCATGAATAATCGTGACGGATGGGAGCAGCACTCTTCGTATGCGACCGGGAGAAGTGAGACGGCAAGCAAGCAAGCATTGAAGCAAGCCGCGGCAGAGTGTCACTGGATTGAATGGAGCTGTATACCGTGCAACTGTGCAAGAGCAAATCTTTAATCCATTGATACCGAGAACCAAGCATCTGCAATGTGGACGGATGCGGAGCTTGTGAATACATGCCCACGAACGCAAAAAAACTGATATACACTGACAAGGTTCGAGCTGTCCGAGAGGGCTTGATACTAGAAGCTTTTGGTCCATAGTCACACTTACACGGAATCCGGATCCAGCGATGGGGCTAGTGAGACGAAAGAGAACAAACAGTGGAACTTGCCGTCGTCGAGGACGAGGGCGGATCGGATGGTCCGAGAAGAAAAATAGGGCTGCAACAAGTATGATATGATACGCGCGGCACCAGAGCGCTGTGGGCGACAAAGACGGGGATAGACCGTCTGGTCCACTTAGCACTGTCCTTCACACCACACGCTCCGCCGCATCCTTCCATACCCATCCATCCATTCATCGACAATGGCCGAGCACAAGCCATATCAATCAGTGGATGGTGGCGCAAACGTAACAAAAGCGAGGAAGGGACAGGCTGAAATTCGAGTTCCGCAAAAGAGGGATAGTTTAGGCGATGTCCGCCCAGATAGGAAAGTTTCCGGCATAAAATGAATCACCCTTTGACATTTCCATGATTGCCCCAGCCCGGACTAGATATGGACAAAAATCGCCGAAATGTTACAAAGATTTGGCAGATGGCTGTTGTTTCTTGTGAACAATGCCGCAGCACCACACCGTCAAGTCGAAGAGCAACAGTGACTGGAGGAGCAGAGCGCGCAGTGAGAGCCACAGGGAAAATCGCAAACATCATCCAAGGGTTACTCGAATAGGGCGTCTTCAGATTTCGGAGTCTCCCGAACTGTCGGAAGGACGGAGTCTCCCGAACTGTCGGAAGGACTTCGCGAATCCAGGCGGACGAATGCTATGGCAAGAGGGCCATTCCATGTGGACTGAATCGCGACCCTGGCGTGCGGGCGGCAATCTTTTCGTGTAGGGTGCGACGCGCAGGAAGCGCAAGAAAAACGAAACTAGGTAAGATGAAAGAAACCAAGGAGGGTTTGCAATAGACATCACGGAAGATCATCCATCTGGGCAGGCTGAGACTCCAAGAGTCCAAGGTAACCTATCTTGTGGATGGAATGACAGCTTAAGAACCCCGAATGGGGCGCACGAGGGGGTGGGAAGGATCAGTTATGTAACATTTCCTTTCTTGGATATCAACCAAATCTCTGTGATTCTGACTCACGTCCTCCGGCGACTGATCGCGCATTCTGTCCACCCTGGTCTACCATCGCAGCAGTCCGCGGCAAGACATGCTGTAGAGTCGGGGATTCGGCGACCGTTCACCTAAGCAGACCCTTGTGTCGACGTCGCGTCGGATCTCAGACTGATTCAAACCCAAACCCACAGACCAATATGTAGCACACTTGATGCACTCAGTGGGTATATGTTTTGCAGGGCCGTCCTGATCTCTCCCTTTTCAGCATGACATTATTACCGGGACAGCCACCACCATGTCACAGAAGTCATTTTGTATGCGAACCGGTTCGTGTATGCGGTTTGGTTTCGGCAACTCTTCTTTCTCCTGTCAAAACATCCACGCGAGCCTTCAAGTTTTTCTGTACCGTTCCGGATTGGGACTCGCGAGCACGTCGTAAGGAGTCTGTGTCTCTTGGGTCTGCCGCGTATGTCAAATTCTCGCCAGCGAGCTTAGATCTAGCTAATCCCCACCGCACCCGCGCCATCCGAATGCACCCTACTAAGTACTTTCTAGGGGACAGTGCACCCATTCTCCTGTGTGGCTAATTGAGGGCGGACCTCGTCCTGTCAAGTGTCTCAAGAAATATCTTGGAGTCCTTCCATCAACCCACCCGAGACTGGCGTGTTCCTCATCCCCTCGCTTGGATGTTTCCGCTGATCGTGGTGAATTTTTTCTTCTAGCCCCCGTCTCTATGATTCAGGCATTCCTGAATGCAATTTTTTTGTGTCCGAACCTTCGGCTTTCCTTCTTCCATTTCTTCAGTGGGGCCAGCACATGGAACAACGTCCGGACACCCGCTCGATTAATTGAAGACCTTTGCGACTATTGAATTGCTCGCTGCCCAGACCTTCCGAGCTGCTGGCATCGGGCCCCGACAAGGGGCGGCGACAAGATGTCCGGATTTGTTTCCCTTCAATTTCATCGTTGTCGGAATCAAACGGATGATGCACCACCTCCAAATCCGGTTTGCCCTGGAGATCTCGGCACCAGGTCAGCATGGTAGAAAATCTCCAGCATCACGCCGAGCTCTCGCCGCCGTTGCCGTTGCTCCGCACAGCGGCATGTGCATCATGTATCCTCGCAGCTTGGTCGCAGCTCTTGAGCCGACTATCCTAGCTGTGCTACTTAGTCGGGTTGACCTCAACCTCGGGAGGCGCGATTGTGGACTTCCCCGCTCGCTACGAAGGCGCACACGACGCTCGTGTCAACGGTATGGTCTTACATGCAGCAACCACGCAGTACCCTCGGCTCTCTCCATTTCCATCATCCTCGGCTGTGACGATGCCGTTCACCAACTCATACATTCATGCCCAGACTATAGCCTTTTGACACCCGCGCCCAAGACTAGGTTCGGATCAAGCCGCCTTCTCAACTCACATGACATTCACGTGCGGACACATAGGTTCGGATCAAGCCGCCTTCTCAACTCACATGACATTCACGTGCGGACACACGGATTCTGAGAAGGGGCTTGTGCCAAGCTCAAGAAAAAGAGGGATGTCTTGAACTCGGTCCAAGAGCTCAGCCGTTGGCGGAATCCCTTCTCTGTAAGTGTATAATATGTACCTGAGATGTATATGAGCAGCATGAGCTACTTAAATTATTATTTTAAAGCCCGTGTTGCTCCAATACAGCCCGCTGATGTACGCTTCAACGAGCAAGAAAAGGCTGCACAAAATCCTCTATGGAGGAGTCAACATTTGTTTTTTGGCCCCAAATTTTCCTGAACATATGCATGGATGTCAGGTATGCTTTCTGAGTAATTTTTGAGTTTCTTTATGTCTCTGCACCCACTAGGAATATGGTTTGCAGCTTGGCAAACGCGTTTGTCACGCATGTCACATACGTGACATTTCACTCTGCGCAGCGAAATTTGGATTCCTTGTGCGAAACATTGAATTTCATAGCAGACCTGTGGTTGAGAAGTTGTAGGATATAACTATATTAGCCACTCTGAGGCAAAACCAGGTGCATATAGCTGAAAACTAAGGTGATCCAGAGAGGTTTAGAAAATGCCGAAACAAGCACAAAGTCCAAGCATAGGACACTAGAATTGAGGTATTTTATCAATTCAAATACATGAGCATATGGGTATGCTTCCATTAACTAAGCCTGAACTTGTTTTATGAGCGTTGGTGCAGAATTACGAGCAGTAGACAATCATGAGGACATTGGCCTTTTTCGGTAGTTTGGACCAAGCCTCTCTCCGAGTTAGTCCGGCTTGCCCGGACCGGAGAAGGCTTGTTCCGAACCTAGCCCAAGACAACCTCTTACTGCACCCTGACATCTTACCTCCTCTTCCACCCATTTCAAACCTACCCCCCTCCCTTTCGAATTTCCCTGTTCAGCACTAGTACTATTTCTCACTTATTGAAAGCTCCCGAATGACAAAGAGATTTAGAGATTTTGAACCGGCTACCCAATCCAACCCAAATAGTCTGATTCGAACGCGGTGCCACAAACCCGCTCGGCTTGACGTTGTGTGTGCGTACAGCGTCTGACGTTTCTTCATCATCTCACCATCATCACGCGAGCGAGCTCGGCGAGCGGATTTCAAAAATTGTTTTGAGAGGTTCCTTTCATTCCGAATCACACCCTCATCCTAACTCATCCTCCGATAGCTTCCAGCATCTTCGACGGACTTCCATTACCATTCAATATTAATCCCATTTACCCAACCGCTTGGTTTGTTTCGAATCCTCGTTGGAGTGTTATGTAGATACCTTTACCGAGAATCAATGCAAATGTCCCTCTCAACGACCTCCATTCGACTTCATGACATGCTGCTCCCTGCAGTGCACCGTCAAACGACTCTCGGGATTTTATCCTCTTTAGGCTCCGAAATGTAAATGGCCCGTCCACATGAGCATCGCCTAGTGTTTTTCTTTTGTCTCTGGTCTTTGATGCTCCGTGCCCGCTTGAATAGTAAGACCTTTCGGAATGCTGAAATGCATGCATTTGCAGGGGCCGAATCCGAATCGCAGGTTTGCAAAAGTCATTTCGTTCCCATCGCATCTCTGCTCAACGATGCCCCGCTCCGAATCTGCCGGAGTGCTCCTCAAAAGTCGAAGCCAAGACACATTCAATTCGTTTCGAGGGGATGTGTTTTTTCGGAAAGTGCGACAACAGGGAGGACACGTAGTAAGGGTTCCGTAGACTCGGCCACCTAGGTCTCCAGCGGACGTGTGGAGGACGCACGCTTCAAGGTTACAGCCGACCAGACTTGCGTACGATATTTGCGGGCTGAAAGTCGGAGAGACTTTCACCGATGAACAGAACACTCTCATACACTCATACATCGAACCAGACTTCAGGATCTCACCCCAATCTCCGCAAACCTAGGCCTTACGACTGCCTCCCAACTTTTGGACCAAACTCCTGTTCGTGACTGGACACCCACACGAAAAAATAAAGCCCTAAAAATACAATTTAATTTGCTCTTCTCTCGTTCTCTAACTAAGTATGCTATGATAGCAAGAGTAGGTATGGGATAGTAGTACTAGTATGTATGTATTGTGTGCCCTGTAATGTGCCTTTCAAAAATATACCGAGGCAGGCGACACGGATGTACCAAGTAAGTACGAGAAAAAATGCTAGAGTAATATAACAACAATAGTCTCCGATGCCAAGTGTGTGTAAATGCGAGTGTATGCGGGGAGTGAGTGGGTGGCGTCGATACCAATTGCAAGTGTATAGATGATGGTGTGTAGGTGGAACTATGATGGTGTAGCGCATGATTGTGTAGATGTGGATGAGTGGATAATAAAGGTATGTGTATGTGCATGCAAGAGACAAGAGAGACTGTATAGACGTCGTCAAGGTCATAAACTTAACCAAAAAAGAGAGGAAGAAGGATTGGGAGAAGGATGGAAGCAGACGGAAAACGAATCAATACGCATACGCATACCCACTCACCCCCGGCGGGCCCGCATTCGCAAAGATCGCCCTCCTCGGCTGCGGATAATGCGTCTTCGTCTCCCGAGTCGCCGTCTGCGGCTGGGCCTGCTGAGATGGATAGTGGTGCGCCGCCGGAACTACCGGTAGCGCAGCAGCAGCAGCATTCCCCGCCGCCGACCACCTATCAATATCCGCAAAATGCGGCAACGCAACCCGCGGCGGCGTCCAGCTAGCATACGCCACGTCCCTATGAACGGGAACAGCGTGACCGGAAGCGGAGGCACGAGGCGGCGTCCACTGGTGGTGTGGCGTCCGACTCGGTGGTTGCAAGGACGCCGCGGCTAATGGAGGCGAGTCGGACCAGCCGTTGGGGCCACGTACGGGTGACGTGCGAGCACTCTGGACGCCCCAGCGCGCGGGAGACGAAGTGTTGGGGCCGAAGGCGAACTGTGTTGGCTGTGTCGGGGGAGGATGGTGCGGGAGGGAGGAGTGGTGTTGGGCGTGCGAGGGTGCATGTGTCGAGGAAGTCGAAGCGGCAGGAATAGCGGGATAGGTAATGAGCGGGTACGGCACACACCGCAGACGCGCACGTCGGGCAGCCTCACGAGCATCTTCGCCACCTTTCTGAGAGCGGGGGAAATGCGACGCAGGCGTCGCCGTCATCGGGACGCAAGGTGACGGCGACCTCCCATCCTCCGAAGTCCCCGAATCGTCGCCGTCATCGTCATCCGCCTCCATCTCGTCGTCCGCCGCAGCCCCGCGCTCCATATCGAAATCGTCGTCGTCTTCGGAGTCCGAATACGCCGTGGAAGACCCGTACGACGCCGACCGCGGGTGTCCGTTGGTGTCGGGTTTTTGCTCCAGACGACCAGACGGCGCGTACTCCCCCTCGAAGTCGGACAACAGCGAAGACGAGGAGGAGGCCGACGACGAGACAGAGGATACCGGCGACGATGCCAGTTGATAAAAGTACAAGTCCTAGATTTCAACGAGAAAGTAAAATTAGTTCATCTCAAAATAAAATTCAAGGAAGTAAGAAAAGAGACGAACCTGCGCCCCCGCCCCCGCCCCAGTAACATACTGCCAGCTCGCCATCAACGTCTCCGGGCCTTGATTCCTATACTCCTCGACGTGGTGCTGCCTCTGAATCTGCTCCGCCTCCTGCCCGACATACGATGATGACGTCGAAGCCCTGACCGGCGCAGGCGCCACAACACCCGCCCCACACCCAAACTCATACCGCGGCGGCGTCGTCGCATACACCGCAGACGACGTCCCCGCATACGAAACGGGACGCGGGCGTTTCACGGCGGGTCGATTCGGCGTTAGTGTCGCTGTCGAGGAGGATGAATTCGGCGTAAGCGTCGAAGTTGATGAATTTGAGGAAGTGGGATTGGGATTGGGGTGGGCGGAAGAAGACAGCGAAAGCGCGCCGAATCTCTCCAAGGGCGTTGACGTCTGTGTCTGCGGCTGCGAAGGCGAGATATATCTCGGCTGCATCAAAGGCGAGCCCCCTGCACTGCGCGGGTATTGGTGTTGTCCCCCGTGTCCATGTCCGTGCGAAGGCATGTACCCCGCTCCATACGATGACGAAGCCGAGGTCGCGGCAGTGGAGCTCGACAACGGCGGCGGCGGCAGCAAGGCGGAGTTATACGCCGAGGACGACGATGTGGAGGAGGATGTAGAGGCGGACGACGATGTGGAGGTGACCAGCGCCGAGGTAGACGCGGCGAACCGGGGAATGACGAGTGTCGGGCGTTGCTGGTGATGCTGTTGGTGGCCGGAAATATGCGAAGGGGGAATATGCTGCATATGCGATGATGAAGTCGGAGGAATATGCGACGACGAAGAAGTCGAAGGCGGCGGCGGCGGCGCGTGATGCTGAAACTCATACGCATACGACGGCGGGCTAAACGCCATCTCCGCCCTCCTCTTCGAACTCGTACTCACTTCCTCCTCTCTCCCTCCACCACCACAAGCCATCTCCACATCCACGTCCTCCTGCTTAACCAGAACCGGTACCGCGTACCCGTGGTCTTCCTGCTTAATCGGAATCGGAACGACGGGCGGCACAGGCGGGAGCGGCAGCCTCGCGAACGAATTCGACGACGCGGAGTACGAAGGCGGGGGGCTCACACTCCGTCTTCTCCTCGGCTGCGCTGGAGCCGTCGGACGCGCACTAGGCACCCCCGTCCGCCGGGTCGAAGGGGACGCGTACTGTGCATGCAGCCGCCCACCGCGGTGTCTCGCAGCACTCGTCCTACAAGTTGATCAATAAACTATTTTAGTGAATTGTTCGTGAGGAGGAAAAAAGACAACAAACCTAACCCCCCCAGCCCTCCCCCTCGCCCCAACCAATCCCTTCAAAAGCCTCCCCCAATCCTCGTACACGCGCTGGGAGACGTACATGTTCCAGTCGCACCCCATGAGGAACTCGCGCTCCATGGTGTTGATCTGCGCGAGGGGGATGAGCGAGACGGCGGCCCAGGTGGCGTTGGTGTAGGTGTTGCTGCGCGAGCGTTAGCGAGCGAACGCGAGTAACACGAGTGTAAAAAAAGATAGAGCGAGCGAGCGCAAAGAAATACGGAGTATTTTTTCGAAGATAGATATTTTGAGAAAGAGAACAACACTCACTCATCCAAAAACTTATTCGCCATCATCAACCCCGCCACACACACCCTGAACTCGGACCCGGGTTGGGCGGCGGCGGCGGGGAGCGCGGCGGCGTTGCGCTGGCGGAGGCGGTGGATGTAGTGTAGCGCGAGGACGATGACTGATTGGGAGAGCTGTGGGCGAACGCGTTAGCGGGCGTTATTTTATCGAATAGATAACGAAAAAAAAGTAGAGAAGAATATGAAGGGAAGAGAGGAAGAGAAAGATGGGTAGAGAAAAGAGGAGAGAAAAAAAGGGATTTTGGGAGAAGAAAATAGAGAAGAGAAAAGAGAAGGAAGAGACCCACCTGCGTCGTCTCCAAAAGCTTCTGCGTAAAGCTTACAAACGTCGGGGACGCGGTGAGTTGGAGGGTCGAGGGGGTGCGGCGGCCGGTTTCTTCGCCGACTCCGCTTCCTCCTCCACCTCTGTCCCCGTTTCCACCACCGCTCGCACTCGTATGACTCGCATTACTCCCATGATTTGCACCTCCGCTCGCAGCAGCAGCCGTGGTACTGCCGCTCGCGTTACTCGCGTCCGCCGGCGCAAACCACAAATAACATATCATCTCACACGTCTTCTCCGCCACGAGCGCCGCGCTCTCGGGGCGCGCGCGCGAGACGTGCAGCCAGTCGTGCGTCCAGGCGAGGGCGGGGGAGGTGGTGTCGAGGGGTTTTGTGGTAGCATTAGACGAATTTGAAGAGGGAGTATGAGAAGAGGCGAGGGTGGTGGTGGAGGAGGAGGAGGGATGGGAAGAGGTTGAAGAGGAGGTGAGGGAGGAGGAGGAAGAAGAATGGGGCGCGGGATGCGACGCGTATGAATGTGGATGCGGATGCACACTCGAGCTAGCACCCGACGCCGGAAACGAATGGTAAACGTCCGAAGGCGGCGGCGCGTACTGGTACGCTGCTGTCGATGAAGACGCGTGCGTCGGCGGGGGACGATACGCGTTGGTGTTGGTGTTGGTGTGCGTATGGGTCGGCATTACATTCGGGTGCGAATGAGAATGTGAGTGCGATATATGTGAATGCGTTGGATGCGATGAATGCGAAGTATGCGAAGGATGCGAACTCGTATTCGCGTTTGCGTTTGCGTTTGAATAAATCGGGTGTGGATGAGGGTGAGGGTGAGGAGGTGGCGGGGTATCGTCCGGGGGCGTTACTGCACACACAAAGAAGGAAATAAGACAAGTCAGTAATTGTGTACCACAAGACGAGACAAGACAATTGGAGAACGAATGGATGACACGAAACGAAACGAAACAACAGATGAAGAATGCAATGCAATGCAGAGAACAATGAACAAATGAGCCAACTGAAACAGCCAAGCCACCGCCGCCGACTGCGCCGCGAATAACGCGTCGATCGCCACGGGGAACACCGTCGTCGGTGCACATGTACACCGCGCCCACAAAGAGAAAGGGAATACAATCAAAGAAAGAACTCACATAACTGCCCCGTATACTCCTGCCCATGTACAAATCCCGCCGGGTGGTGCGCACCGAAGTCTAGCGCTGCAGCATGTCGCGCCCACAGCCGGTCCGTATGTGGCGGTGTCATCGGCAATGGCGGCGGATGCGGGTGCGGGTGTCGGCTATGCCCATGACTCATCGGCGGCGCATGAGTCGTCATTGTCGTAGGGATGCCCGCCGAGGCCGAGCCCGGCGTCGTTGTCGAGCTCGTCCAACTGGCCAGCTCACGGGGAAGAAGCGCGTCTAACGTCGACGCCATTGCTTTTCGTATGTACTATGAAGTCTTCTTTGTCGTTCTTTGTCGTCGTAGTCGGCGTCGTCTAGACCAGCAAGCCCAAGTAACAATAGCGGGGTGCAGTCAAAGCAGTCAAGTCGTCGTCGGCGGCAACGGCGGCTTCAAGACAATGCCACAAAGGAATCGTCTCGTCTTGGTCTTGCGAGGGGGAATCATAGCTGATATTATTATAGTCCATAAAAGGGGAACCAACGCAAACACGCAACACAAAAAAAAATCATAAGTCAAAAGTCGTTACGCGGTCCGTCACTCACCTCAATTCTATCGTCCAAAAAGATCTGGAGCCCATGGTTCTCGCGGCGGTGCTACATTGTTTACTTGTCCTGTCTTTGCAAATTTTTGCCTACATCTCCTTTCGTACCCAACCGAACCACCCTCCTTACATGTCACATCGGTTCGTCGAGCATCCCCTAAAAAAGCACATCCGTAAAAAGCACATGAGGAAGGGGTTGCACGCCCCTGGGATTCCCCATAGCCTTGTCTTTTTGATCGAATCCTATGCCGCTTTTAGATTAATTCCCCGCCGGCACGCGGCGTGCGCATCTGAACTCTATCGCCCTGATCCAGATCATGATCGCTGGCCGCCGAGGCGAGACGCGGTCACGTTCTTCGTTTCAACGCGCCACTTATCAGCGTCGACTTCGAGAATCGACCCAAGAAACAAGATTGGTGTAGAGTTATGGATCAGAATCGAGTCGATAATCGACTTTGCTGGACGGCTGACTTCACGTTAGATTGTTCATCGGCAACTGGGTAAGTAAGGACAGTCTGCATTACCATCCTCCTCTGAATTCAGTATCCATCGGGCAGTTCAAAGCATCGATTACCCTCGGCTCGGAGACTTCACAATTCATTTTGGATCAAGTATTACTCTTCAACCGTTGCATATGCATCCTCGGTCGACTCAGGATTATTCATTGATTAAGCTGCTTCTACGGCTAATTCACGTACAAACGGTCCTGCCCTTGGAAGTTCAACCCTTCCCTCGAGCCATAGTGGGGAAGTTGAAACTGTGATTCTTTTTCTGATAAATCTCTATATACAGAGCCTTTCCTTTCAGGTTCATGCTCATCTCAACCAAGGGCGCTCAAGTAATAAGTAGTATCGAACCCGCAGTAACGTCGAGCCGCGCCGGAGGTTCAACTCCTCTCATTGACGGTATAGTTGAATTTCTTCCTCCGTTTTTGCTGCAGCGCGAGGATTAATATAATTCATCTTCAATCTCGTCTTAGTTCATCCATCCTATTCAATAGATTCAAAGGAGCCGACTCATCGAGACCGTCTTTCAAACTTCAACCACAATGAACTGTCCTCGTCGGAATGCACAGAAAAAATAGAGGCTCCATTTCATTCATACTGTAACCTCACAACGTTGACCATATCTTTCAATTGACCGTGTCTGTCCCTTAGAGCTTCGAACCCAAGTCATTCTTGAATGTTGAACTTAGAGTGAAGTAACATCGAGTAGGGAAGTTCAACTCCCGGGCCTCCCATTGAAAGAAAGAGACAAGACAGGAAATGATATTTTTGTTGCACATCGACAGCCGATCCAGCTTCGATTTCGTCTTGCCAGATCAAGTTCAACATCCTGAGTACCTACATTCAACTAACCCGTGGACTCAGACTCCAAAACCATCCTCGTCGGCCTGCATGGAAAATTATAGACCCTCACTGATACATATACATAGAGGTTCGATTCCTCTT
Organism: Favolaschia claudopus; assembly: GCA_037176885.1. NCBI lineage: Eukaryota > Fungi > Basidiomycota > Agaricomycetes > Agaricales > Mycenaceae > Favolaschia > Favolaschia claudopus. The sequence goes on from JAWWNJ010000015.1 coordinate 619,889, forward strand.
GAGGACATGGCCATTCACTGGTTATTGCCTGAATTTTTTGGGTTCGGAGTCATTCAGCTCGAATTTCTTCCTATTTATGTAGATCTGATTGACGCGTGCTGGTGGACTCATCGAAGCCGTTTCGAACTCCAAACACACTTAACTGTCCTCGCTGGCCTGCACGAAGCAAATCAAAAGCAATAGAGGTTCGATTCCTCTCGAGGCCATAAGTTGCGCGGATTGTCGATTTTTTGTCTGCGACATCTTCAATTCAAACTCGTTCAAGTAACCCGTCATTCAGCTCTATTCACTCATCGACAAGCTGCCTCCACTCATTAGATTTTCAGCCGGCTACCTCAAAATTCACGTGCAGGTCTTGGAAGTTCAATCCTTCGCACAGGCCATAGGAGTGAAGTCCGCAGGTTTTTTTCTTCCTTCTACCACGTACAAAGTCTTTCCTCTCAAGTTTATGCTAATTCGAGTTTTGAATAGTGCCGATGAATTGCGGACGGGGAAGTAACGATGTTGAACTTAAAGTAACGGTCGAGCGCGGGTTCAACTCCTCCCACTAGGGCAGGGGTAAATTGACGCGGCAGACGTTTGACTGACGCGTCACTGACGCGCCGCATTTGGACATTGACGCGCGACGCGCTGATCTCTTCACCGAACTGACGCGGGCAGCTTGAACGTCGCGCAAAGCAACTTTTTTGAAATGAACTACCCTTCTTTAACCTTGAAAAAATTTCATTCAAGGACGAAGGTTGTCAATCCTGTGCTCTTTCCAACCTGTTGATGACGTTGAACTTGAACAAGTTCCTTTTTTCTTTTGTGCACCGTAGGTCCTCATTGGTTCAATAGTTGTATTTCATCGAGATCGACGTCGAGTTGAATGCATGGAGATTAGTCCCTCGTGGTCAATTTGGGTTGTAGTCCAATTTTGAAGAAGGACTCCACCAAACCATGTTCAAATCGGCAATCAAAATACATTGTTGTCAGCGTTCAAAGAAAAAGTACAAGAATGAGGTAAACTATTCTTTCCCACCGAAAGAGTGTGCTTATAAATACTCAAGAGATACTCCAGGAAGATGCTGAAAATTGTTAGGAGTAAAACACTGAGGTTTAGTGGCTGTCAGACTCGATGCCTTCAATACTAATGATTTACTATTATGCGAATAACTTGCCCGAAAACCCAAGATCAACTAGTTTCCTTTCGTTCCCCAGTTTGCATTTAGTATCCAAGTGTACTGAACAAAAAATCTCAAGATTGTTTTTGCAGTGCTAGAGCGCGTCACTTTAGCTTGCAGCTCTTGGGGGCGGTGCGATCTTGACGCGCAGTTATAAGCCGGCTTCTAATGGCGTTGACGCCGGAAGGTACTATCTTTGACGTTGAAGAAAATTCCCATTGACGCGGCGCGCGTATGGGCGATATACTGTGCAAAAAATAATTTCGACTTCTGCCATCTTGGTGGCAACTTGCCGAACCTGCTGACAACTTCAAAACACATCAACAACAACTTGCATGACAACTTGAATCTTATGCAACTGAAGCTGAGTACAACTTCCCTTGCTCTGTTCCCACCCTAACAACAACCTCTGACCGCACCACACACAACTTTGGTTCATTTGAAACCAACATCACGGAAATAGCTGATCGCCGATTCGGCGCAGGTTAGCGATTGATGTCGCCACGGTTGAATCGATGTTTGAGAAACTGAACAGGACTTTCCAATGCGATACATCGGGACAGCATGACAATATATACAGATACATTCTAACCACCTTGCCGAGAGTTTCAAGAAGGTTTGGTAGAAGGATTTGGTCCCCTCTAAGTTTCAATTCAACATGGGTTCGATTTTACGGTGTGGGGTAAAAATTCAGCTCCCATGCCATGTAAGAGTCACAGAGATACTCTGTCGGCCGGTCAAATTTTGCCAAGATTGATTGTTCAAAGGTGTTCCGGCTACCGGAACTCTGCATGGAATGCAAAAGAAAGAGCGCCGGTATGCCGAGCCAGTCCCTGATGGGCCCATCAAGCCGACAACGTGCCGAGTGCATCGTTGTCTATTGCTGTTTAGACGCAATCTGGAATGCGTTTGACGTGTGTGCCATGGGTGGGAGTTGCTAAGGCCTCATCGATGCCTCATCTTGCGGTTGTGTGCAACTTCAGTTGTATCTGGATAAAGTTGCCGAACAGGATGTTGTCGAAATCAGACTCGGAGTTGTCGCTAGCCGAAGTTGCCCACAAATGTTCGTTAATTTGAGTGAGTTGTCGCTTTTCTTGGCTAAATTCAGTGAAGTTGTTGATTTTGATTTTTTGCACAGTATATGTGCCATACGCGCGTCGGGACTGACGCGCCGACGCGTCGACACAAAAGTTTTGACACGGCAACTTGGCGATTCGGCGCGAAACCTTGACGCGACCAAGCCATTGACGCGGCATCACTGATATGGCAGACATACTGTGCAAAAAGTTTTCGTCGACAACTTCTCCAAATTGACACATTTTGCGACAACTTTAGTCTGGCGGCAACCTCGGCAGGATGCAACTTCTATGGCAACAACTTCAAGCTGCTGCAACTTTCTGAATGACAACTTCACAAAGCTCAACCTAGATGGCCATGGAGCACATGTTGAATTCTTCGTGACGCAGGCTACATCTTTGTGAAAAGTTCGGTTTCATGTCCATCATGCCGTGAGAATATAATATTGATCCGCCTCCATGCGCCGAACAGTTGTGGCTGGATGGTTTTATACAAAGACAGCACTGGTAGCTTTGGTGTCTAAAGCTCAATGAGCCACAGGTATACTGGATCCTACCCTATCTTAAAATTGTCTGTTTGACTCAAAGACATTCCGTGGTACACCAGATCAAAAGTTGAAAAGATTGAACCACTGGGCATATACTTACACATCTCACACCCAATTCCTCTCCGTACTTGGCGTCCAAGTTGATGTACATATATCTGCATTCAGAATCTAGATAGCAAAACCTTAATTCAGAGAGATAACTTACAAAAGATGGCGATCCTCAGTATCTACCTACCCAAGAATATTCTGGAGCTTCACATTCTTTGATCTCAAACACTCTCACTCGATATCTCGTCTTTCCAAACCTGTATACTGCAGGTAAGCTGTCTCATAACTTACCGTGCTTGATTCAAAGTCGGCAACCCCTAGCCGGTTCCCGGATCATTGATCAAATATTTTACTGCCGACATTTGAAAAGAAGTGAACGGAAGACTTGCCGCTTGCCATTTTGATCCTGCATATCCTTGATCAGCCTAAGGACAAAGTTGCCCAACTCCGAAGTTGCTTCCTGGACAAGTTGCAGTTGTCAAAGCTGAAGTTGCACCGAAGTCGAAGTTGTACACAAGGAAAGTTGTTCATTTTTTCCGCTGTAATTCGGAGCTAACTTGAAAATACTTTTTGCACAGTATATCGCCCATACACTGACATGTGATTGACGCGTCTCGACGTTCCAAGTAATTTTGGGCAAGAGTTTTCCGCACATCATCGATTACCAACAACAAACATGAGTGTGCAAAAGTATAGATATAGCCCTTCACAAGTCCTCCATACCATAGGAAAGCAAAATTTGATTGTTGACGGAGAGTTTGAAAAGTCACAAGAAATTTGAAGAAATGTGACTGACGCGAACTGACGCGCGCGCGTCAAAACGTCAGTGCCGCGTCAAAATCCCTTTGCCCCTCCCACTATCATAAGCAAGATCTGTCAAGATGTTTTTGGTCCATCTTCATTGTGAGGATTCATCCAGCTTCAATATTAATCTTGTCTTAGTTCATCCATCCTATTCAATAGATTCAAAGCCGTTGTCTCATCGAGACACTCTTTGGAACTACAACCACAACCAACTAACCTCATCGGAGGGCGCAAAAGAAAAATAGGAGGCTCCTTTCCTCTTGAGGCAACTTCCCAACGTTGAACACATCTTTCATTTGACCGTGTCTCTCCCTTAGAGCTTCGAATCCAAATCATTCTTGAATGTTGAATGTTGAACGTTGAACTTGGAGTAACGTCGAAGGGAGGTTCAACTCCTCTCATTGACATACACACGGACCGCATCATTGTTCCGATTTTATGGTAAGGATTAATTCTGGTTTGATTTCGTCTCAACTCAGGTCAAGTCATCCTATAGTAAGTATTGGCATTCAACTAGACCGTGAACTCACCCTCCTCGTAGGCCTGCATCAAAAATAGTAGACCTACCCGGATACATAGAGGTTCGATTCCTCTCAAGGCTATATTCATGGGTTGTTGCTTGAATTTTTTAATTCGACTTTTATCGGAGTCATTCAACTCGAATTTCTTCCTTACATTCAGCTGATTCGTGAACTCAGCGAAGCAGATTAACTGTCCTCGTCAGCGTAGTACACGAAAGGAAAAGAAGAGGTTCGATTCCTCTTGGGGTTATGTAGGTTGAGCAAATAGTTCTTTTATCCGTGACATCTAGATCTTCAATTCAAAGTCGTTCAAGTACTTACCCCGTCATATGATCATTCAGCTTAAGTAGATCTATCTACTCATCGACAAGCCAGCTTCACTCATTTCAGCTAGCTACTACACGAAGAATTGAACGTGCAGGTCTTGGAAGTTCAATCCTTCGCAGAGGCCTATGCATGGTTGATGATACGAGAGATTTTTTGTTTCAATTTTTATTCAATTTATGTACAAAGCCTTTCGCAAGTGACAACGTCGAGCTTCAAGCAACGTCGAGCAGGGGGTTCAACCCTTCCCATTGATGTGGAACGAGATCGATATGATGTTTTTGCTGCGTCGTGACGACCAATGCACCTTTGTTTTCGTCTCAAGTTATCTTATTAGTATGGACATTCAACTAATCCGTGTACCTACTCAAACTTCAAACCGTTCTCGCTGGCTTGCACGAAACAAATGAAAAGCTAAATAGAGGTTCGATTCCTCTTGAGGTCATACATGTTGTGAAAACTGCCATTTTTATGTCTCGAGTCGTTGAACTCGAATCTCAATTGCTCTTCACTCTTGCATACTACTTAATCCGTCTCCGCTCCACTCACCCCATCTCTTAATCAAGCTGCAGCGCTGCCTCTAGATCTAGTACTCGTTGCAGCTGGTTACTTCACAGGCACGCACGTGCATGCAAGCCCCGCCCGTGGAAGTTCAATCCTTCCCGCGGGTCATGAGGGTGAAGATCGCCGCTTTTTCTTTCTTTCTCTGTGCACACTACAAAGCCTTTGAATTTTCTTTCAGGTTCGTGCCTATTGGAAATCCGAAGTGTGTCTATTACCGACAAATTTCAGACTGAGAAGTAACAATGTTGAATTTGAAGTAACGTCGAGCGGGACGGTTCAACTCCATTGAATCGGACTCTGGATTCTCGTCGGCGTGCATATAGATTCGAATGATCCAACAGGGCATCCCACTATTCTTAATCCGACGTCTTGGTTGTTCAACTCAAATTTAGATGATGCCAATTAAATGTTGAACCAAGGTCAAGCGGGAGGTTCAATTCCTCCCATTGACATGGAAGCGCAACATGTACTCTTTTTTTTCGTCTGTACTCAGGTCAAGCTATCCTATGCAACTAACCCGTGGACTCCACCACAATCAACTGGCCTCGTCGGGCAGGACCTGCACGCAAGAAAATACAAAGATGTTCAGAGGTTCGACTGGAGTCCTCTTGAGACTATCAGCTGCACGAATTATTCTTTTTGGTCTGCAACATCGTTTAGAATTTTAGCTAGTACAAAGCGTCGTCCACCACCCGCAGCAGTCTAGTTGGAATTCTTCACCACGATTGCTCAATTACAGATCTCAGAACAAAAGGAAATCATTCCTAGTCGTGAATGGCTTGACCAACCCTGGACCATCTCACAGCTGCGGCAGAGTAAAGAGATCGAGAATTCAACGCGTTGCAAAATTCAATTCCTTGCACGGGTATAGGGTGTTTAGAGAAATGCTCTCTTTGGCCGCCGGTCGGGGACCTGGAATGTGACTGACACAGTAGGTATTTGAATTTTATAACAGCCTACGAGGTTCCTTGCACAGGCGAAGTCGAAGAAGAAGAAAAACTTTCGTTTCGGTCAACCCGAAACCGACGCGGATTTTCTGGAGTTCGTAAGAACACATCGAGTAAGTCCTTTGGAGGTAAAACTCGACGGCTAGGTACACTCATCAGCTCATTTTACAGCCCATTCAAAACAGGCAAACCCGAGTCACTTCCCGTTGAAACGAATCGACCAGGCGGCGCGAGGTTCGACTCCTTGCGAAAACATGTATGCTTGAAAATGTATCTTAGCTTTTTGCCCTTTGATCATCTATCCAACACTCATTGTCCGCTATGTTTTATCCGTTCGCTCCAAATCTTAGGCCGCCGCGGCCGTGCCTAGAGAAATTTCGTTGAACAGGGCTTTGAGCCCGCCACACTCCGCTCACCGGCCTTGGTAATCTCCAAATTGAACTGCAACAATTCGGAGTGGCTTTTGTTCTCAAATCATTTGTCGCAACCTTGGCTGCGGCTGAGCGGCGCTGAACGCAATCGCTTCAACTGCAACTGCAAAAAGTACTATAGAACCGCAGTTCTAAACACCACTGGTGAGGGTCGACTCCTGCCAGTCCCTTGAGATGTCTAGGAATTTGGCAATAATTTTGGCCGCAAACAGAAAAGATTGCAATGAAACGACTCTCTTTCCCGGTTAACAGGCAAACGCGGTTCAAGATTTCAACCGTGAGAATTGATCTTTGATGGTATTGATTCGGATTTTGGAGTACTTAGTTGATTACTTGGCTCGAGAGCTCAAGGAGAGCTTCAAATTCGGTGACTAGATTCAAACGGCCGACAGAAACACAGCCAGCAGTGTCTTCGGTATCAAGTCCAGCTACAGCTGTTCAATTCCTTGTATGAAAGATCAGTTGCAAGGTTCAATTCCTTGCAATGACATGGGGTCGTTTCGACAAAATCTTTTTCCCCAACGCAATCATACCTTTCTCCGAGGTTCAGAAGGCTGAACCAGAGAAATCTTCTCGTCACTCTTCTTGGTTCCCGAGATTCTCCACTATTATCTCTGCGATTCCGGTGCTATTGAACCATGGAAATTTTCAACGAGAATGATTGGAGGTTGTTGGGAACTAACTATTGACTAAATTTCAACAGTCGCGCGACGGAACGTCGACTGCCAGACTCTGTATTAACAAAGTTTCGATGGATTTGTAGAGTGTTCTAACTTCTGAACTGTCAGTGTTCAGATCTGTGAGTACTCATTTACTATTTACGTCAATGCCGGATGCGGCAAACTTGCCATCGAGATGTGACCGACTGTGACTTCGAGTTCCTTCCTCCCCACATTTCCTCATTAACCACTGGAAACGACGCGAAAATGTCCCTTGGTGCATCCCAAACTGATACATCGCCGCCCACTATTCTTTCCGAATCACCGTCTCCCTTTGCCGACAAACTGAGGACCAACTACGTCCCCAGCGATCCCGAGATAGCAGATATTCGCAGACTCGTTCACTCGGAGTCCGTCTGGGCCCAGGATATAGCTCGCATGGACCAGGAAATTCAGGCGATGCAGTCAACTCTTGATCAACTCAAAGCAAAGCGGGCCGCACTCAAAGAGACCTTTGACGCCCATCGGGCGCTTATTTCACCCCTGCGACTCACGCCTGACGATATCCTCCGGGAGATCTTCATGGCTTGCCTCCCGACTCTACATAACGCGCTCATGGATACCAACCAGGCTCCCCTCATCTTTGGTCGCATTTGTCGACGGTGGCGCGTTGTTGCGCACTCGACACCGATGCTTTGGAGCTCCGTCTATGTTCCCTTGACTACATCGGCGGAGGTCAGTGTAAGCGCTATCTCAGCGGCTTTGAAGCGTTGGTTGGAGCGGTCGGGCAGCCGTTCGCTCGATATCTCTTTGTATGCTCTCAAACCACACCATTCTTCAGTTATCGACATCGACAGCACATTACCCATTCTACTCGATGCCGCTTCGCGCTTACGCCGCCTGTCATTGGCCGGAGACTTGGAAGCATTTCAGCCCCTTCTGCTGCTTGGTGCAGAAAGTCTACCGCTCTTGACCAGCCTCCACTTGTACAATGGCAACCTCGACGACCACCGGGTATTGGAGCACGCAATGAAGATCATCGGCATTCCTAGCCTCACGAGCGTATCCATGAGCATCAACCTCAATGCCCTTTCCCTCCCGTTACAGTGGTCGCATTTGCGGACCCTCTACCTCTGGCATGAGGGCGATCCCAGTGCCAGTGCAGATTGCCGCCTTGGCTGCAACGAATGGCTCGAAATCTTGCGCAGGTGTCCAAACCTGCAAAGATGCGAAGTCTACATCTCCGAGAGCCTCCCAGACTTCACATTCAGCTCCGACATCGCGCCCATCACGCTTCCCTCATTGCAAACTCTCAAGATGTTCGGTGATTTCCGACTATCCAACTGGGTTCCAAGGCTATCCATGCCGAATCTGCTGTACTTACGCCTCGGGTTCGCAAAAAGCCGATTCCGCCGTATCGACATCCCACCGACCAGCTCCCATAATCATATGGTTGCGAGCATTGACTGCAGTCTCTTGTCACGGTCTGGCTTGTACGCACTCTTGAGCTCATTCCCGACGTTGTCGCATCTCGAATTACTCGCGTATTATTCGAGTCTTCAAGGGTACACCGTGGACGATGCACTGCTTGCGGAACTGCATAATGTTTGCCCGATGTTAACCCATCTCGTTATCCATCCGCCCACCACGATTTCGCATGCTGCAGTATCAGACTTCGTACGAGCCCGCATGCATAGTCACCCCCCTCTGCAACAGGTAGAAGCTCACCTTCTTGCGCAGAAGGTCGATCTTGCGCCGGACATTCAATCTTTCGTGGACAACAATGGGCTGAGACTTAAATTCGAATACCTCCCTAGGAAATCCACTTGGCCATTCAACCCAAGTGCCGGAATATACGTTCAGGACGACTTCATGTAGGCAGATGCTGTTCCGAGGACAAGGATAAATATATCTTTGTGTTATCTTGTTGCAGCCCTCGTATAGAATCATTGATCAACAATATATTATACTAAATATCGTTGTTTACCCGCACAATTTCTACAACAGCAGGCCGTCAGCCAAGAAAAGCACGAATGTACACGTTCAGGACGCGAGATAGCCGAGTCTGTTGAGAATCATCGAAGACAGAGCAATTAGGATGAGTTGACTCGGAAGGTATCTGGGAAAATGAACCAACATAGTCTACCTCCATGCTCGCTGGCTGTAAACAGACCCATATTATTCTCAATGAAACTACATCTGAATCATTACCACACAATTGCAGACAGATCGACCGCGGAGCGAATCTTGATTGAAAAGAATCCAAAAATACCACCAGACCATGGCAAGCCAATCAACTCGCTGTTCGAATTCGCATGAATGAGAGCTGGTCGCTCATTGTACGCACTGTATTGAAGACGGTGTTATATAAGATCCGGAAGCAACTAAATTGAATGAAGAGGAAATGCTCGCATCGACTTACGAAAAGCCTTTGAATGAAGCATGAGGAGCTATGATATGAACTTGAAGAGGCCGGCATACGCATACGCATATACGTCAGGACGAGCGAGGTGAACTGGACAATCGTGGTCTGTCAATGAAATGATCGGCAGACAAATAACGAACCTTGTGCTGATGTTGAGTTTTCAAGGTCCTGCCAGATAAGTACCAAACAGGGGGGTCGTTGCGAAAAACCACGCCGCGGCACGCTCAGCAAGAGTTGGTGGTGTTACTGTGAACGAATTGGATGGATTGGCTAGTGATAGCGACCGCACCGTCCATTGTCAACGAATGCTCCGTCCTATCGGTTGTTGTTAGGCTGTCCGAGTCGGTGAACACAACTTCAATACCATGTTGCGGACACGATCTACGGTAAACTTGAAGACAAGTTGCACATACATGCAATCTCGGCCGTACGATGGTAGGGACGGGCACCATTATTTTCACTGTAAGATGAACATCCGCAAATTTTTTTAGTCAGGAAAAATCTTATCCGTAGCAGCTCGCACATACCATCAAGTCAAACGTCAATATCTCGTATACGCGGGACGATACTGAGAGTAGGTAAGCTGTGGCATTCATCAGGCGTAAGATGGGCACAGTAGGGCAGACGGTATGAGATCCGGGAGGAATCGGAATCTGGCCACACACATGAGAATCGAATCGAGAGGTCTCCAAACCGCAGAACGTTAGCGGAGAAGTCGTGGCACTGGTACAGGATGCAGATGCGAAGTCATGGAGTTTCAAAAGATCAGAAATGTCACTGGGAGGTCCAGGCGATTTCAGTGCGATGAGCGTTCCAGCAAACGAATATGTGGGTTTATAGATCATCTGCGGTGGATTCCGCTTCACTCGAGCTCATTAGCCGTCGAGTTCAGTTCAAGCAGGCAAGTAAGTATTCCGACAAAAGCGTGCGTCAAGTTCTCAGCAAGCCGACAGTCGACCGAAGGCAGATATCGATGAAGTCCTGAGACCCAAAGGAACGGGCTGAAGAGAAGAGGCGAAAGACAATAGACGGCGTCCTCAACAGGGAAGATGATTTTCGTCATTCAAGGTGCACAGGGAAGAAGGTCGATTCGGATGTGCTGCGTACATGTACAGGGCGCAGCTTCGCGTCGAGGCTCGACTAGTACTGCGGTCTTGAAGGACTCTTCGAAGTCAAGGTGTTCCGCTCTGCATGCGACGGACGCTCCGGGGCTCAAAGCGCCCGCAAAGGCATGTGCTGGCAAGGGTGGAGAAAAGGCCAACGTTGGGAATGACGGCATCTTATCATGATCATCGCCATCAATCAATTTTTGATTGTTTTGTTCGAGAAGAAATCATCCACGGACCTGTTTTTCAATTTTTCGTGAACTCCAAAGACTAGTTCTACGCATAGGGTCGGGTATGTCGGTCCACACCATCTTCGACTTCAGGAGGATTAATATTTCCGCCCTCCATGATGAACAGATTCGAGCCCCCAAATAAGTATATCGTATCGTCTTAAGCTTGATCCGCCGCACCGGCCGACACAGGGAATCTATGTCGAACACCGACTTCGAAGCGCTATTGAGGGCGAGATTCCCTTGGACTTGGACCTATGGAGGTAGGAGTCGCCAAAATTTTCAAACAATTCCGACTGGACGCTATGATTGTGGCTCAACACGCCCCCATCTTACAAATTTAAATTCATTCAAGATCATGAAACCACCATGTATCTCACAACCCTCCGTGGGTTTGGTCTGGTCAATACTGACAGGTCGCAGTTCTTGTTGCCAGGACTCGCCGCGTCTTCTGAAGTGCCACTTTGGTTTCTGGCCCCCGGTGGCGAGATCACATCATCCGTCCGTTCGAAAAGTAGCGTACGCACGCAGCACATGTGCTGACCATTTGGGTTGGAAGGAAGATGCGAATCCGGCGCAAAACGACCGCGGCGCGCTATAGCTGTGGAGTGGTGCCTTCTACGTTTTGCCAGTGACAAAAGTCACCCAAGCTGGACTGCACTAAACTTTAAATCTCGGTATCATTTCGCCAATCTTGTTTTCTTCGACAGTTTGGACTCCTTTGAATGTGCTTACCTTGTGCTTACCACAGGATTGACGCCAGGTCCAAGCCACGTTATGGGCCGGCGGACCGCCGGCGAGTAATGCAGCGACCGGACTGACAGCTAGTGACTGTGACGAGCGAAATCGAACCGGTTCACGAATGTCAAGACAACAGTAGCCGCAGAGCCGATCGCCTTAGACCGGCAACTCCGATGGACTATTATTGATGGAGAGAAAACGTGGACAAGGAACAGCTTGTATGTCATTACCGAGAATCGTAGGGTGAAGAGATCCAGCCCTTGTGAACCGGAAGCTCTGTTTTAGAGCGAATCACATGCAGGTCCCGCATTACTTACCCGCGGGCTCATCGGCCAAATCGTGAGTGAAGCGTCGGTAAATCCTGCCATAGCTATTAGACGTGGAAAAAGAGGAGGATTGCCAGGGAGGCACCCATTTGCAGTAAGATCTTTTTTCAGGCTTAGGATCCGGGCTGGCAGTGGTAGGAATGTCCCTGACACTGTGCGGGATGTGGTTTCTCAGGTTAATTAGTCCATTCTGGGTAGCCGCGGCTTGCAACCCAAAAATCGACGGAACTGTTCCGAGTTTCCGGCCATGCGCGGCCGAATGCCGTAGCCCTAACGGATGTTGAAATGGCCAGGAATTCGAATTGTTCTTTGTACAAGTGGCAGGAAATCAGGAGAAAGGGTTTCACTCAGTTACACTCATGCTCCTATGGACTAAGCGATCTGCGTCCCCGTTGAATTCTAGTTGCGACTTCTGAGTTTGGGTGATATGAAACCAACCGTGGGAATTGATATAGTCACAGGCACGTGAGGTTGATCATTTGTGACACAACGTGTTCCTCTTGACCTGCACCACCATCATCCGGATTCCGCGTTTGACTTTTGGATTGAGATACTTCGCGACACGGCTTCTGAATCACTCTGGACTCTATTCTGCCGCAATTCGTGAGCCAGACATGGATAGTCACTCACTGTTGCCAAGTGGCTCCTCGGATGCGGTACCTTCAACGCCCTTGACACCCTTATTCGCAGAGTCAGGGTCAATCTACAGTGCGTTTCCGGCTTCAAAATACCCAGAATTGAGTCTGACACGCGTCAGACTCACTTTCGTCTTCGCTCGTCCTCGAGGTTCAGCAGAGACTGAATATCTTGGCCACCGTTGCCACCCTCCTTGGTATCGACGATCTCACGTTTGCGAGGTGAGTGGCACTGAGGATTCTCTATTGCTGTCCAAACTCTCTCTCTCTCAAATCGCTTTCCTAGCTACTCAACCGCGATCACTCGAATATCTACCCGCGAACAAGAAGCGTTGCAATCTCTCAATCGGCTGGCAATTGTCGAGCGTGAACTCGAGAATCACTTGGCAACAATGACGCACGAAGAACTCCTTGTAAACGCCTGGACAGACGATTTGGAGCAAGACCTTGCGAGCAGCGAAAATGCGACTATGATACTACAAAGCCGTCGTGAGGCATTACTTCGGAAGGCGAAAGAACACCAGACAGGGCTGGCGTCCATTGCGGTAGGCCGCCCTTTCTTTTCTATCTGCCTCAACGATCAATGTTCCGCAGGCAACGCCCCCAGTGGTCTCATTCGCAGACGTCGCAACTCAACAAACCGTAAACGACCAACGAACCCAGTCAATAAAAGCAAAACGCGCCCGAATCAAAGCCTTCAGAGGCCTACCTCCCGTAAGCTACTAGTACACCATTTCGAGTCGCGCCATGGACAAAGCATATGTCTGACTGTTTCTTTCCCGTTTATAGAACTTGGCTCTAGCCCGCGAACAGCTCAGAACCGCACAAGCCGAGCAGACGGAGCTGATTCGCATTCGGGAGCGCCTCCTCGGGCAAATGGCCGAAAGCGTCGCCTAGCGCTTAGTCTTACACCAACTCATACTCGTCTCGTCGTACATTTATTCAATCGTACAGATACTTAAAAAACTCGGCATATAATTCATCAGCGGGATTCATACATTCATACATTCTCCGTACAAGGCTACCCTGCGGCGGCGGGCTGCGTTCACCAAGTACTCGGGCTGCATGCACGACGTCGTCAGATTGATCGGCCTCAAACAATCTAGGTGTTATTAGGACAGGAGGAGGACTCACCCGAACGTCTCCCCCGGTGCAAGTGGCCGCACAGGCGTCCCCGCCCCGCCTGGTCCGTAATCCGCGCCAGTAAACGGAATCTAAAGGAACTCAAATCAATTTCTCTGTTCAATGTTGCTTAGCAGTTGATGTCCTCACCGTGTTGCCCCACCAGGCTTGGATGCTGGTCAATCCGATCTAGATTTTTGTTAGTTGCATCCGACGGTTAGATCACCGAGGAAGAAAACGACATCTGTCTGAGTGATAGATAATACGCACCGTGCCGTTCTTCGGGAATTGAAGCGCGAAGAAGATAACCAGGATGGATACAGCCACCCCGCTGTCCAGGGCAGCGGACAGGACGTCTAAGTAAGTACATGAATATAATATCAATCATCAGAAGATTCAAAAGTCGATAGATAGATAGACGCACAGTTGTATTTCGTCCACCAAGAGAAGTGACGCCTAGTAATCAACCCCATCATCAGCACACAAGAATCAATCATACTTGCGGCTCGAGCATCCTCACCTGCGAATGACATACTGGAAGATGAACCCAACAGCGCTAGATGGATGAATCAATTTCCAATCAGTGCTGTGAATTCATGATCACACAACGATAACGAGAGGATACGAACGCCCAGGGAACGTAGTTAATCGCGGTTGCGGGCGGGATGAGTCCGGTGCCGTTGAAGATGACAGGGCTGCAAGGCCGGCCAGCGTAAGCTCAGCGAACGAAAGAGCATTCAAGAGGCTGTCTTACAAGCTAGAGAAAGGCGTCAATCAGTCAGATGCGAGGATATCGAACGGGTATGTATGCAAGAGAAACGCACTTGACATATTTCAAGAAGCTGTTGGGGTACTTCTTGTTGAGAGACCAGGCGATGACAGGAGTGACCGCGCCGATGAGGAAGAAGAACACCAAAGCTAGACACACACACACACTCGTGTGAGGTGGAATTATACAACACAACGCCGACACAGATGGATGCTTACGGCTGTAAATTGAATGTTGGTTAGTGCAACGGATATAAGTATTAAGCAACGGAGAAGGACACCCACTAGTATGTCTGTCCACGACTGAACTGCAGCTTGGGACCGATGACACCTACAAGCAAGCAAATGTTAAAACGAAGCTGCATTGCCAACGAAATTGATCTTGATGTACCCCACTGTCGATGTTGTCAATGAGATGGTATGTTATGCCTGGAACGAAGGAGGCACGTACAATGATACTAGCGGTTCCGAAAACCTCGGTACTTGGGCAGATGAAGCTAAGCGCACCAGTCAGCACAAGATCACAACCAGCAAAAAAAATGCCTGATCGTACCCATCTTTCTGGTCGGGCGCACAAAAATCGCTGTCGAATTTTCACATAAGAATTTATATGCCCCTGTTCTATGAGGGCCTCAGACATAACATACTTGATATTGGTGAACATCCACGCTTGGACCCCGAGCTGGACGGTCCCCGCTATGACTGTGGCGACGATCTGACTCCAGAACATAGGCCGGGGCGGGATCTTCATGTAGTGGCCGAGTTTGAAGTCGGAGGCGAAGGTCAAAGCTAATTTAGCATCCGCGGGTCAGTTCATGCATTTGGAATCTAAATTGAAGTGAATTCACCTTGAGCCATGGTGATATAGCCCCTGCACGGACGGACGAGGCAAGATGAATGAATAATCGCTCAGAGGATACCACTGTAACTGTTTCGACATACCAAGTCTTGAACATCATCATCGCAACAGGACGCCCGGGAAGCGCGTAGCCGATGATCAACTCAGTGATTACATTCAGGCCAACTTGCTGATTGGTGATAGCCTGAATCATTCCAATGGGAATGACATAGGTGAAGGCTAGTACCGAAGATGTTATTTAAAAGAAACAATGCGCGGATGAATAAAGTGGGTGCAGCGCACCGATGATCAACGCGAGGACGAAAGCCCAGACAGGCATTTGGCTAGTAGTCATCGTACGGTTCAATCAACCTGGAGTGAGTTGTAAAAGTAGAATGAATGTTCCTCACGTTGGCCAAACTTCGATACTGATAATTCCAAGGACGAACATCCCCAGGAAGAGGATTAGGTACCACCATTCAGGAACTGTACGATCCGTCAGTTTACTCCAGAGCGACATTTAAGTAATTGACCGACCTTGAGGATATCTCGACATGAGACGCGCATGGATATCAGGCTGCTCGTGCAAAGCCCGGCGCGATTGAACCCATATTTGCTTTCTAAAGTAGAGGAAAGCGTGCATCAGAGTGGCTACGTAAAAAATCCTTCAGTGACCACGTCAACAATAGCAGGAAAATAAATGCGGACCTGTTATCGAGGCAAATGAAAGCCTAAACGACGAGAAAGCTGGTCAGACGAAGCAACTCTGCTGATTGGATTTGTTGAGTTACCCGTAGGAGATAGCAAAAGTTGTCCTGTAGACGCCTCAGTAGTGTATCTCATACGGATTGGATCGATTACTTACGACAGAAACAGGGGACTGTACTGGTGATACGCGTCCAAATCGACAGTGTTGTCGGCAGTCAAAATTCTGTTGACGTCGTAGGTTTGCATCTTGTTGTCGTACTATATTCGGAACAAGTTCAATTGGAAGGTTGAACTTCAAGATATAAGTATAAAGAACAGGACGCACGGATGTCCTCGACGAGATACTAAACCAAGGTCAGCAATGGTCAGAGCCATCCCAATCCCTTTGAGACAAGTGAAGACTCACGGCATGAATTTCCCGAACCAGGTATTCGTGAACTAAACGATTGTCAACGACGTCAAGCAACGAGCCTCTTCTCAGAAAAAAAGAACACACGTAGAGCACAGGCGTGAGGAACCCTGCGAAGTCAAATCAATCAATCGAAGAAAAGCGGGTGAATACAGGACCCACAGTAGAAAAATACGAATCCTATTCGATATCCCAGTCGATCAGTTCAATGGAATCCAAAATTATATGAAACCGTACCTGCGAATATATTGGCCTCGGCCCACCCTACGAATTTGGTTAGTCCACGATCAACAAAAGAGGAATCGAAGGATGATAATTACAGGGAGTGGCGAGTGGGGATCCGATGTAGCTATGCACAGGAAAATTAAGTAAATTGCATCGAGGTAGGACGAGGGAGATAGATACGCACGTAATTTGGTTCCAGTCGAATGTGACGACAGACATTCCCTAAAAGGGAGAGAAACATCATGATGAGAGGCAATCAATTGTTGGAGTTGTGCGCAGACGAACCATGCCGTGGAAGTAGCTATGAGTTGAGTGTTGGTGAGCACAATATACAATATAGCAGCAAATCAATCAAGATGCTCAGACGTACCCGAAAAGTTGAGCAATGGCTAAGTAGTAAGTAGGGGTAGGGAATTAATCCTGATTGAACACCGAGCATTAATGCGGAGAGGAGTATATACTCACTGGCATTGTTCGGCCGGATCCAGGTCACCCAGGAGAAGTACGACAGGGCTTGGACTGTAGTAGTAAGACAAGAAAAGATAGTCAGTCAACCCAAGATTCAAAGAAGAAAATGCAATGCGAGTGCTCACAGATGTATCCAGGGAAGAAGTCTATCGCATCAAGAAGAGTCAAGTCAGTAAAAACAATATATATCTTGCAAGGAAGGAAGGAGAACTGGGACATACACCAGAAGAACGACCCCAAAAACGCATACACGAAGAACCGCTCGCGGCTCAGCCCCCCACGCGAGCCCACCCCGGCGTAGTACTGCGAATGCAGGGTGTTGAAGAGCGCGCAGTTGACGAGGTTCGCGGGCCAGACTGTTGAAGTGCAGGTAAGTTTGAAGTGTTCGGCGGCATGATTGGTTGAACGAAGGAAGTAGAAGCACGCACTCATGGAAGGCGGAGCGACGAGGAACCGACGCGCGACGCCGCCGATGGAGAAGCCGATGAGTTGAGTGGACATCACGACGAACCATTGGTCTGATAAAATATATTCAATTCGGTTAACGAGCTAATCTTCATCTCAACAGAGAGCTGAGAGGTGGGGACTTACAGCTGAAGTTATACGTCTGGTTGTAGTACACCCGCTGCACCGCAACTTCAAGCGAATCAGCACACGATACCCGCAAAAAAAAAAAAGTTGATACCGATATCTTCACCGAGTAATCTCTTATTCAGTAGATGGTCAAGGGATGCCGAAGCTAGCTAGATGACATACCAGTCGCATATGCGCTCCCAGCTCCCACGGACGCCTATATATTTAGTTTATCGCCATCAATGCGCAGCAGGGACAAAAAGAAGAAAGAGGCTAACCATGATCTACAAAAAAGAAAAGTTATTTTCAGTTCTCCACCACTTAGACTTATCCTAGAAGAGTAGTAGAGGAAACCCACCGTAATCAACACATGCTCCTTGACAGTGAACGGCCCCGGGTTGAGCGATACGCCAAAGATGCGCCAGTTGGGGAGGTACGCGGCTGCGGCGCGGCCGCAGGGGAAGGAGAGGAGTTGCGCGACGATGCCGGTTATGGTGACGCCGGGGAAGCGGAAGAAGAACTGATTGGAAGTAAAAAGAAGAAGGAGATGAGATGAGGTGGCGAATTGGGGAAGAGGGAAGTGACGCACGAATTGGTTGAGGCCCTACAGAAGCTTTGAATGAGTGTGCGAGGCAATTTAAATTGTGAACTGGGCTACGCACGGGGATGATAATAGCCCAAGCGATTCCGAGGACCCAGGTGCGGAGGGTCGTCACGGGCATGTCGGGGTCGTCTAAATAGTAAATACATATCCGATTATTAGTTTAGAATACGCATGAGTGAAAGCCAATGGTCGACTTGCCGGTATTGGCCACGGCGGATCGGACCTCCGGGTAGGGACTCTCATCGTCGAGCGCGGTGAAGTGCTCCTTGTCGAGATTGGGGTCGTCGAATTGGGCGCCCGTTAGAGCCGCGATGTTGTCGTCTGCAATACGTGGCACTCATTGAGAATCAAGCCACGAATTACAATTGGTGTTGGTATTGTGACGACACTCACCCTCGAGCGTCGCAATTGTCGCCTCGTTGCCCATCTTTTCCCCGTCGACGTCGGTGGAAGAAGCTTTCTCGTCCGCATGTTGCTGTATGTTGCTCTCTCTGGCCATTTGGTAGTGGGGGGATGGTGGGGCGACGTTGGTGTCGGCCATGGCTGGGGGGACGAGAGAAGTGGGTAAAATTCTCAGGCCGTCTTATATTGGCTCCAGAGATGATGATGATTACTGCATTGAATGAGAAAAATCTCACATGGTTTCGTGGCAATTAAAGGCCGGGGTTGGTACAGTAGTTAAATTCAGCACGGCGGTGAGAGGGAAGGAAAGTTCGGTACAGCCTCGGGCACCCGGCATCGCGCAGAGTTGAATAGAATTAGACGGTGAGTGGTGGACGCTGGAGGTGAGGCAAGGAGTGTTGTTCGAAGTCGAGTTACGCTCGAAATAAAATGCGTACTTGCTTATGATTATCTGCGGAAGATGAGCGCTGAGCTTGAGAGATGATGAATGAGGTTGAGCGAAGTTCTGCCTGGCCGTTCGGCTGGATCTAAAATTAAGCTCGGTAAGAACCGTCGGAAAGACTAGTCTTGGTAAGACAAACAATGTAACCTTGATATAACCCCAAAATCTCAAGCAGAAAGTGGGGCAGCCGCTAGCGCTGGTGAGCGCCCACCGGAACAAACATTCTGATGATGTAGTTGCAGTAAAAATGCAATCGCTGGCTCCATACTTAGCTATAGCTTACCAGGACCGCATACAGTACACCCATGTCAGACGAAAAAGAAGCACGAGGGGCGGAAGGAGAATCTGTCAATCACTTCTATTGGCGTTTGGCGCAGAGGCTGTGGGAAGAGAAAAAATTGTGCCACCTATCAAGGACCTATATTCATACGAGGTACCATGTGAGAAGCCGCACGGCGGGCTCAATGTGTTCATGGAGTCATGGAGTCTTACCATGTGCTGGCCCGGAGCTGAATTCTTCTTGAAATATGAGATGAGGATGAGTCGCTGAGGTTGGTGACCATGATGGTTGGGAACAACGGGCGGGGTGGCGGTGTAGATGCCCAGCAGTCTTCAAATCACATTATGTAATAAATCATAATCAAACATTTTGTTCTTAACCCTCATGTCGCTAGGGAACTCATTGGGATTATCCTCGCTTGAGCTGCGGTATTTCTGGTTATCTGCGAGTATGCATGCTCCTCATTTCCCACTGTCTCTCCGGCTCAGCCTTGCACCGGTCTGCGACTCTCATAACCCACCTATCCCGTCCAAAACATAGGTGAGCAGTCTCCCTCATCGAACGAAGATTCCAACAGTCTATCTGTCGACTGCGCTCTATCTGTGGTTCGGTCTCTAAGACGCCAAGAACAACTCAGACTGTAAAACCCGCCGCCGGGAACAATCACAATCACGCTTCCATTCGAATGACCGCGCGCAGATCTCACCACCCTCGAAGACATTTTTAAGCACTTCCTCTCAGGCCCAATAGTTGCCGAATCCTCGATACTCTTCCGTCTCTGCATCCATGACATGCGCGACAAAGAAATACATCTCACCCCTAATTGCCTCAACTCCGAGCCCGATGACAAGATTCTCTCCCGCAGTCACAGTCCTTAATCTGCCATTCCTCTTGCATCATGCATGCAACAGAAGACAAATACAGGTACAGGTACAGGCGCCAGCAAAGCGGGCACAAAGAGTCCCACGCTGTCGTAAGGTTCTGAACTTCTATTTGGGACGTAAGGGTCTAGACCGCAGACGCTTCCTTGATGCGCCGCGTAAATAAGACACTACAAGGGCGCTGACATGTCCAAATCGGTATGTCGCGAAAGAAGCGGACCGCCTGCCTCATGCCCCGCACTCGCTACGCTTCTGTGGATCGACCCTGTTTCACCGGCGCTTCAGCGCCCGGCTCAATCCTGGATTGGCTGGATAGACCAACGTGGTCAGATACCTGTCGGGCACGCTGCTGCGGAGTCGGGCACGATGTAGCGGTGGGCGGTAAGGAACAGAATCAAAATTGCCTTAACCATAATAATCAGCAGCATGCTTTGCGCAGGGGTCTATGCTCCCCCGCCGTTGTAATTAATTGAATTCACCACTCCCAAGTGTCTTGTTTCTCTCTCTCTGTTTTTTTTTTCAATGCTGTCTCTCGCGCTACATCCGCACCCAAATGTCCCCATCAAAAAACTTATGCTTTCCGACGACCAAAGGCAGTCTATTGAAAACTTGTATCAGGCAGAGGCCGAGATCTCACTGAAATATTCTCTCGATGACGCCGCATCACAAAAATCTGCACAAGAGTTTCTTGCCTCGCTTGACTTGGACCGTGTTTCACGCGAAAAACTCGAAAATCGATGGAGTATTCAATGGTCGACACGTTGGCCCAGTAACGGCAAAAGTTGCCGCCGAATACTGTTTCAATGGTCGGTATAGGTCAAGTTATTAATCTTCTTGAACCATTATTGACATTGTCTCAAGTTCTTCTGGTTATAATAGCGAGGCGCGGCAGGCAGTAAAGCTCAAGAATGCTACCGTTGAGCGTACCCAGTCTGCTACTCCATGGACGCGACAAAATCCTTTTGATTACACGGGTTGCCTTGCCCATGTTGATCTTACGGAAATGGATCCAGACGGCGCCGTGAAAGCTATCGTTGGGCTCGTAGATCACAACTCAGAATGTCAAGCTTCTAAAATGAAACGACTTCCGCCTATTCCTTTGCATCCGCATGTATATGAGATTGCCTTGGATCAATTAAAATCTGGAGCGAGGTAAGGATTTAGTGTCGCATCGTCATGAGTGGGTTCAACGAAGCTCATGGAATTATCTTATTAGCATTGCGTCGATTCAAATGACAAATGTTGAAATGCTTTACAACAAGCAATATCGGGATATGGCCATTTACGACGCCAAGACCGCGAATATCCGTTACAAGTTCCTTCCAACCGATTCTCGACATCTATACCGTTTATATAACCGAGCCAATGGCATCGATGTTTCATTCAAACCGCAGTACAACATTCATAATTGGCTGGACTCGACCTCTTCGCATTACCGTCCCGAAATTCACCGTGCCATCTTTTTCTATGCTGCACGCTCGCTTAAGGAAGATCGCTTGAAAGTATGCATCGCGACCGAGGACATGGATTTAGCGGCCTGGAAATACGCGCATCACAAACAGCTTATTCTCGATGGCACCTTCGGTGTTTGCTCCTCGCGTATGCTGTTATTCATTGCGATGGGCATAGACGATGATGGGAAAGGTGTTCCGTTGGCGTTCTTCTTGTTTTCCGCACCTACAGGGGCCCAGGCGACACATGCAGGGTACAATACGGAAATTCTCCGTGAGTTGCTGGCGGAATGGAAGAAGAACTTATCACGCGGTCGAGCGGTTCCATTCACCCCTTTTGTTGTCATCACCGACACGGATGTTCGAGAGCGAGCAGCTCTTCAACAAGTCTGGTTTGACATATGGCTTCTGTTGTGCAAATTCCATCTTCGACAATGCTGGACGAACAAACGCAAGGCCCTTAGACTTATTTTGACTCAAGAAGCGAACTTTTGGAGGGATTATGTCCACGGGCAACTCCTTTCACTCGAGGAACAGTGCGTACTCAATTCTGTCCTCGACGCTCGTACTTGACTGATCTAGACTGAACCCGACAGACTCATTGCATCAACTGATTTTGCGGCTGCCAATCGGCTCATTGTCGACCAACGTTCCAATCTCATGGCGCTAGCTGCCCAAGGTTCAGATGCGGAGCAAATTGCTAAAGCTGCGACAGCTTACCTTGATTACCTCACTCAAACCTGGATGCCTGAGGCGCTCTGGCAAAGCTGGTCCCAGTATGGCCGTATTATAGCTTCACAAATTCTGAAAGCACCCGTCGAGGGCGTCCTCCCAACCACTAATCATCTGGAGGCATTTAACGGATGCAGAGAAAGCCTTCTGATGGCATTGTCAAGGGTGGGGTGATACAAACATGGCGAGATCACCATTTTCTCACCTCATTTACGGCGCTGGCAGACCGCTGATTACCCCCAACATGAAAACTGTTTGTAAACTGTTTCCGCACCCTGGCAAATAAAACGGAAACGAAAACGGTTATAACCGTGTGTAAACGTTTACAAACGGAAATGGTTGGAGCCTTAATGTCGCCCGGAAGCGGGTTGGTTGGTTTGGGGATGGGGGTGACGTCGTACCGATACTCTGAAGAAAGTCAGTAAATGGAACAGACCACGAGTGATAACAGTGACTCGCTTGCACCATAGATAGGCCCTACACCTTGAGATGAGGCGGAGGACGACGAAGACGAGTCCGAGCCTAAAGCAGCTTCGTTAATACACTAGGAAAGTTCAAGGGAAGAAACAATTACATACCGGTAGCAGCTGCAAAGAACGGAATGACTTGCGCAGCCGGAGGAGGGGACGGCTCTGGCATCAAGGTTATACGGCGTACAGCGTTCATGAAAAGGAATTACTCACCGGTCTTGCCAACAGACTCTACCATGTTACATATTGCCGTCAATCTACATGTCATGAACCGAAATGTATTGAACTCACGGGTTAAAGCAGGTAACAGATTGCCTGCCGTTGCAATAGTGGAGCCAAATGGGTCCACCGGGGCAGCCGAGGATTTGGCAGCGTCTTCGTAACGATAGTTCAGAAGGCGGCGAACTCCAGACCAGCCGCCGCTTGAGGATGAATCTGCCGATGAATACGTTCCGGACGGTGAATGAACGGGGGTGGACTGGGTCGTGGCAGCAGAGGACGGCGAGGCGGCGGCAGCAGAGAACGGCAAGACGGCGGCGGCAGTCGGGGATGTCGCGATGGTGGCAGCAGGCGAAGCCGAAACGGCGGCAGCAGCGGCTGGGGAAGCTGAAGAAAAATCATTGAAGTCAATCAACGATGGTACCCTGAAGAACGAAGTAAAACTTACCAGTGCGCACATTGACAGTAGCTGGATCGCGCTCTAGCACAGTGAGATGTCTTGATGGCGGCAACAGGCGCGATCCGCGAGCTGCGTCAAAGAAGATTAGTTTTGAAGTCCGTATATGATAATAAAAGGACAGGCATACGCGGATATGGTTCATAGTTGATGCTTCCATCGGTGTCCGCAAGGATGTCTTCGGGCACAACTACAACGAATGATTGGGTGAATATAAAGAAGAATGAGACACGAAGAGAAAGAAAAGAGACATACCCCAGTAAGAGCAGGATCGCGACTTGCACGCGAAAGCATGCTTTCCAGCAAATGGACCGGTGACCACCGGATTAATGTACTTGGCCGGTTGGAGGCAGAGACAGGTCGGGGTAGGACAATGAGATTGCCGGATAAATTTTTCAAGATGAGCTGGCTTGACCGGAATCCCGGAGGCATGCAGCGGGCTGGAGTATATATCAGAAGAAAAAGACATGGCGAGAAACACAAAACACGCACTAAGGAAAGGTGGCGAGGTGGCTCACTCCATCCTTCAAGACCGCGGTGGTAAGGTTTTTGGCGGCGCGTTGCTGTTTTTTGAGGAAGGCTTTGTGCCGCAAGATAGCGAAATTGGTCGTGGGGTCAGACTGGGCGCCTTCAGACACAGAGCGACGGCTGGGATGAGCTGGGGCCATTTGAACGACGACAAAAAAGTTGGCTGAAAAGTCGGGACATTGCAGTTTGAGGTGGAAAGACTTTTATATCTTTCCAGCTTCGTCTCGTCTCCGTACGCCGAACAGGATGGAAGAAATTTCATGTGGCCGCTCTTGATGCGCGAAAACGGTGCGTGGCTGGACATGCGACAGTAAAACTAGTATTTTTTGCTCAAGTTGGGGATGTGGAGGGCGGGGAAGAGGGCATGGTGTCCCGGACAGTACAACGAGGCAAAAAATGGAAGCCCGAGAAGTCCACGCAGCAAGCCACGATGCGCTTGGAGTCTCCAAGATAGAAAGACGGAGAAAGGCCAAATTGGGACGAGATTTGATGGAGTCGGGGGCGGAAGGCGCGCGTCGGGGCGCTGACGAGGTGGTTGGGTAAAATGTACGTCCTAAAAACGTACAAGAAGGGAGGAGAAGGGCGTGACAAGCGTCTGACAGCGTGTGAGTCTTTGTGCCCGCTCAGCTAGCGGTACAGGGATAGGCTGAACTCGACGTGGATATGAAAGACATCAAACTTCTGGATGGATGTTGACTGGGACATCGTATTCTTGGGTGAGTCTCAAGTATGAGTATGACATCGAGGATGAGTGATGAACTATCTTACCTTAATTACAGGGATCTATCAGTCCGACGAACTGTATCTTCCTCCGCGAGTGGACCTGCTCCATCCGAGAGGGAACCGCCCTTGGAGAATGTATGCTGTGAGGATGGTAGTTCTGATTTGCTCAACCAGGCGTTTGAACGCCTGAAACCACGTCTACTTTACCTGCAATCGACGGATGCTTTTGAGGTCGATAATCCGGCAATGACTCCTGTGTCGCAAACCGCGAGTTTACCGAAGAGTACTTACTACTTATACGGGCTAAGTAATTGAAGTACGCGACCGCGGCATCGACGCGCAAAGCAAAGATTGCTATAAATCTACGCATGTATAAATCTGCCTAATCTAGTTGCCCTTCGCGATTGAGCAGGAGAGGTGTTCAGCTCTTGTTCAACTCGAAGCTGAGCACGCGTCCGAGTCGAAACGCGATCACGGGACCGCGGTAGGGTTCTGCCCGATGATCCGATCATTACCGGCGTCCATTCTCCTCGCCGCCCACGCCACCACTCCCGCTCTAAGTCCCACATACTAAGCTTACTCTGAGTAACTCCCGCCCTTCGAGTCGCCGCCGCCTTCCCCTGTCGGGCCATCCGTGTGTTTGCCCCGCTCGACTGTCTCACTTTCCAGGAAATGCGCCAAGTAGCTGAAAAGAATCATCAGCGTGAAGAAACAAACTCTGGGGAAATCGGTACGTCTTTTCTTTTCTCTCGCATTGGGCGCTGCTGACGCGCCGCATTTCGCCGTCCTCCCCGTTCTCCCCGTCCTCCCTCACCTCAAGATATCCGACATCCGCATCATACTTACACTCGGATAGCATGTCATCTTCAAAGCGTCGCTCCGCCTGCAGGCTGCGCTACCTCACCCCGAATTCCGCCCCGCCATCACTCAATACACGCGTACAACAGCCACACTGGGCTGCCAGTGCCCTCGACTTCGACGACGATCCCGCTCCTCACCGACGCTAACGCCGCCGTCGACTTGCAGACGAATCAGCATGGCACATCATTGAATGCCCCGTCAAAGTCCACATCAACTCCACTGTACCCACGAGTCCGACATACAAGTTCCACTGCGCCGGTGGCATTCTCTCGCATACCAAACGAGCCAAATCGCTTTTGCCAACTCGCCGACGCTGTCTCGTCTCGTCTCGCCACTTTTATGCTGCCGTCACCCTCCGACCCTGCGCCCGCATCTCACACTCCCGACCGCCGCTGCTTGAACTCATCGAAAGTGAAGAAATTTGAATCAATTCGAACCGGAGCGCGTGGTTGGACGCGTCGCGTCTGATCGGCAGTCACGGGGTCGCGGTAAGTGATCCCCCAGAAATTGAATCCGATCATTGCCCACGATCATCGATCAACACTCGCACGCCTCCTGCTCCCAACGCCCATGTCCCAAATTGTTCGCAAGTTCAGAGACTCGCATATGCTCGAATTCTCATCACAGCATCTCTGTTTATCGCTATGAATACCTAATCATTCTCCTCCTTCTTCATCCTCCGACTACATGGTCGATGTCAAAATTCAGCGCGGTATGCCTTGAGCTGTACCACCCACTGGCAGTTGGCAGTTCATCGGTCGGGTGAAGGTTTCTGACCTACATCCTGGAGCTTCTATGCTAGTTTGAAGATTCGGTAGGTAGCGTCCTCAGGCGCATCAGGATGGGAGTTGACTCCCGGGAGTCATGCATGTCGATACGGGATCGGCCGCCGAGACCCGTGTCACCGGTCGCCACAAATGTTTGCTTCCAACTCCCATGTTCACCGAGCGGATGGCGGTCGAATTTCGCTCAGACTTCTCCGTGTGTTTGGCGCCGCGTTCGTAAGGTTCAGACCCTCCTGGGGTCCGTCCTCAGACTTCGGCGTTCGTTGTGCAATGTATGAGGCGAAGGTGACTGCTTGGATCACGGAAGTATCACGGAGGACAGTTACATGTCAATGCCAGCAATTGGTTAACAAGGCTCCTTCGCTCGCGTCATATTCACAAGGTCATAGGCCCGCCCCAACCAGAACCTCGCTTCTCTCAATTTTCGCTGGGTCTTCCTACCTCGCTCCTTCCATAATAGACCGCACACTGGAGTACCCGTCGCATTTTCCCATCTACGACGCCTCGTCAACAAAGTTCCCACTGTCTGGATTCTTCTTGCCGCTTCGTCATATCCTCAAGTCACGGGTTCGCCTCAGCCATCTTTGAAGGGCGTTTGCCTGGATTAGTACTGCGATTTTAACGAATCAAACTTCACCCTCATCGCAAAACAAGTGGTTGCACTTTGCTTTGATTCGACTTCAAAGTTTCTTCGTTTTGCCCTACTTTTCTTTAAATTCGTTTAGCTCCATTGAACGTGACTCTCCAATTCATTCCGTCTTGCTTCTTCCGAAGCGAAATGCATAAATAGGCAGCCACCCCCAGCACACTGCTGTGCATATTAACTACCCATGGACGACCTCAGGTTTCTCCTTGTGTACGGGCTTCTAGCCGGAGTCCTCTTTGCGTCCATTCGCAAAGCCCTCCATGATCCGAAGGTGCATTTCCCTAACGCCTCTCACAAAAGCAGTTCTTCCCCGCTGACTTGCGTTACTCTAGTTAGACAGCATCCCGACAGTCGGCTCGTCCGGATTCCTTTCCAGCTACCGCGATGCTCTCAGATTTTTCCACCATGCCCCGGAGTTGATTCAGCGCGGCTACGACCAGTATCCCGACGGCATCTTTCGCATTGCGCGCTTGTTTCGATGGGAATATGTCGTGGCAGGACCGCGTCTGATCAAGGATATTGCTGGAGCGCCGGAGCACGTCATTTCCTTTACCGAGGGAGTTGCAGAGGTACGTAGCATTCCATTTATCATTGCGTTGCGGAACGATACCGATTCAAAAGCTGCTCCTTATCATCCAGAGCATTCAAAGTATGACTGTTTTGATTTGCCGAATTGCGCACAAATCTAATCCGATGTCTGCTTTCCAGCAAAATACACGATGGGCCGTGATATCGGTGCGTCCGCGCTTATTTTCTCTGAGTTCGGCTGAAAAGAATTCGAACCATACCGATCAACAGCGGAAAACCATTACCATCAGCAAGCAATACGGACCAGTCTCACCAGAAACCTCCACGCATGCTTTCCCGATGTCAGGGATGAGATCATCTGTGCCTTCGACGACGTCTTGCAGCTGCAGGGCTCAGGTAGAGACTTATTTTACCCCTTCCACTTCCCTTCTCGTTTGCTTCTGGCAACTAACTGAATATCAGAATGGAAATCTGTCACTGTCGTGCCGTCCATGATGGCAATCGTAGCGCGCGTGAGCAACCGTCTCTTTGTGGGTCTCCCTTTATGTACGTGTTCTCTAGTAAACTACTGGGCTCTAACCGCTATATCCTCTGCATGCACAGGCAGAAACAAGGCATACCTAGCCAACAACGTCGAATACACAGTCGATGTCATCCGCAGCGCTGGACGTATCGGCCTCTTTCCACCTTTCCTACGACCGTATGTCTTACTCTCAGGACTTCACATGAGAATTTCTTTCTTTTCTTTTATGCACAGACTTATCGGTCCCTTCATATCCGGACATATGAAGAGCTTCCGGACTGCTATAAAATTTGTGGGGCCAATCCTGGAAGAAAGGTTGAAGAAAGAGGAGGAACTTGGTCCAGACTGGCCTGGCAAGCCGGTGAGATTGAGTGTTCCTTCTGCTGATCTGCCTTGAACTCATTTAAATATTTCGACCCCAGAACGACTTGATTTCGTGGCTGCTTGAAATTGCAGAAGGCGAGCAACGTACGGTGAACGCCCTGGCACTGCGTATCCTGTCAACAAATATGGCGGCGATACATACCTCGTCACTAGTCAGTTCAGTATCCTCATAATGATGCACGATGAGCCTCCGGTTCAACTCAACATTCATCCCGTTCGAATAGACTTTCACGCAAGCGTTATTCGACTTGACAACACACCCGGAGTATTTCCTTCCCATGCGCGAGGAAGCGGAGCGCGTTGTTAAGGAAGAGGGATGGACGAAGGCAGCCCTCAACAATATGGTCAAAATCGATAGCTTTTTCAGGGAGTCGCAGCGAGTCAACAATTTCGGGCCCTGTATGTCGTATCAACAAACTCGAGGCTTCGATACTGATTTTGCCTACAGTGGGGATGTCGCGCAAAGTGGTCGCAAAGGAAGGCTTCCGCTTCTCCGACGGCACGGTGCTCCCACAGGGAGCGTATCTCAGTGTCGCTGCTCGCGCAACGCATTACGATGATTGTACGTACACTCTCCAGTTGACTGTTATCCTTTCTCGTTCGTCACGTATCTATCGACTGAATTCGATTTCTCCAGCTAAATACGAAAACGCCACGACTTTTGACGGATTTCGTTTTTCCCGTGAGCGCACTGAACATATGGAGCACCACGATCCCGGCAACAACCAAGATATCTTCAAGCACCATATGATCTCTACCGCTGTTGACCATCTTCCTTTCGGCACAGGGAAACATGCATGCCCCGTTCGTCTGCCATCGCCTTCAATCTCTGTTTGGGTTTTCTGACGCATGCTTGGATGTAGGGCCGCTTCTTCGCAGCGACGGAGCTGAAGGCAATGATGGCGCACTTGGTGATCAACTACGATGTTGAGGCCGAGGTGAAGGGGGTGCGGCCGCCGGATCGTGTGTTTGGCACAAGAATCAGCCCTAACGAAGCTGGCAAGGTTCGGATTAGGAAGAGGCAGTAGCTCTTCGGGAGACTTGGGTTGTACTCAATCTCTGGACGTATACATACATACTTCCGTAAGTCTTCTGTAGAATCGCTCGCGTCTTTGGATTGTGATACATGCGGACTGTTTATTACTTAACCTTGTTGGGTGCAAGCGATTGCTATCCACCTGTGAAGGATCGTGACCGGTACCTGAATCCTCCCCCAACATTACCCGTCCCGTTTGAGAAGCAAATTGTAGCACCAAAACACCTGGCAGCTGTAGCCTGTCACGACCGTCGACTTCTGCGATGCGGTATCCAGGCCGGAGCTGAATCGAGGATTATCAAACGATAGACAC
The DNA here is from genome assembly GCA_037176885.1 of Favolaschia claudopus. Taxonomy (NCBI): domain Eukaryota; kingdom Fungi; phylum Basidiomycota; class Agaricomycetes; order Agaricales; family Mycenaceae; genus Favolaschia; species Favolaschia claudopus. Next base: position 649,813 of record JAWWNJ010000015.1, read on the forward strand.
TACTATATACTGGTAATATATGTATCGACTTTACCTGAACAAACCCACTGACACCCTCAGCTCAACCCAAAATTTGACTCCAATCTGTGCTCTTTACAAAAGCGTCCCAAGAAGTCAGACAACCGGCCAAGTCGGGAGGTATATCCGTCGTTGACCCTGAACGTGTAATATTCAGCCGAGGGAGAAATTGGGTGAGAGGAGAAAGAATACGGGAGCTGGAGGAGAAAAAGAAACCTCACTGACATCCGAATTCATCCCACCCCGACAGCGCTTCGACCATATCAAGCAGTATATGAGGCGGGAGGTTCGCATCTTCGAATCTTTGCTTGAACTCCTCCATGGAAGGTTGTACGTATTTGATATCTTTGCCTGTGGCTGATTGGAAGGTTTTGAAAGGCAAGATAAACGAGAGTAAGGAGAAAAGCGTACCCTGCGCCCAACGATCCACCAACTCCTGCATCGTCAGCTTCTCACTATAAGCAACGAACTCCGCCCCATCAGGGAACGTTTCCATCTCCAACACATATCGAACAAACAACCCGTAATCGCGGTCGGCGTCAAGGAACGGTACCACGGTGGCAGCTTTCATCGGAAGCGCCAACACATATTCACTGGCTCGTTTAACCGGCGCGTGAGGCGAAGCAAGGAAATTCGTTCCGTAGAATCCTGCCTGTACGTCGACAAACGGGACGCCTGACTGACGACCGTACTCGGTAACGAGGGCCTTGCCGTCAAAGTGGTAGACGTTGGTGTACTTTCCGGCGCTGAGCTTGGTGAAGGAGGGGAGACCGGACCAGATGATCCCGGAGACACGGGATGCTTTGGCGGCGTCGATCATGAGTTTGCCTTCTGCTACTTCCTGTTGGAGGGGGTGAGAAATCTATTTGTTTTGTTTGAGTGATCATGTACCTACCCTAGCGAGACTGAGGTGCTCCCAGAAATTCGTGACGAGCTGCGCGGAATTCAGATGGGTCAAGCACAAAAGAAAATAAACGTACGAATGCAAAATCGGCGCCTGAAAATGCTTCATCAACCTCGGCCTTATTTTCAACGACGAATGCGACTTGAACGACTTCAACGCCGAGCTTGCGTAGTTCTTGCGCAGCGGGCTTCGTCGCATCGCGCGTAAATCCCCGGACACGATAGGATTTGTGCGATGCCGCCAGTGCTTGAATGACACTACCTCCTTGTTTGCCTGCGGCGCCTACAACTGCGACGAGCGGGGCAGAGTGGTCTTCGGGTGTTATCGTCATTCTTGCTAGTAAAAAAGATCCAATAGAATATTTGTTAGAGTATGACAATGCCTGCCGCCTGAGGGGTTTTATAGCTCCCCATTTTCCGAAAAGTCGGAAGCACTGTTGCAGAGTTTATCCCGAGAGGCGCCGGAGAAAACAGAGAGAATCATGGGCGGTAGCAGAGCAGGGGTGAATGATTCGATGTCGAAGTGATTCAGATGACAAGGAAAAGGCCTATCAGCCGCTGAAGAGCTTTGTCATCGAGGTTGAGGGGAAGGAGGAAAGATGCCGGCAAGCCGAAGGCACAACTTGGTCCCGGCGGCCCACGGTGCCGTCCGGACCGTCTGTTTCCGCTATTTTTCTTTTGCCGAAGCTGTTTCGGCCGTCGGCGTTTGTTCCTTGTCTTCGCACTCCCATCTTCATCCCGGACGACAATGAGCTCAGGGGCTTCGGTGTTATATGTGTCGCCAATCTGGATCCCGGTCTCAGCTAGAGCTTTCTAACCACTCCCTGACTCGGCCTCTCCAAAATTGGCCGCGGCGGGCTTGCGGCGGGCCCGGGCATGTTCCAACTTCCTTTGCATGCACATATCGCTATAAAGCCCGTCAGCAGCTTGGTTGTCAATGTCTACACTCGTCAAGAGATCCTTCTTCTTGCGCATAATGTTGTTTGGATCATAGGCCCGCCACAGCTTGTCCCTTCATCGCGCTTCTCGCTGGCCCGGGCAGGCTGCATTCTGAGCACCTAAAGCAACGACACTCGTCACAGAGCCTGCTGAATCATTTTCAGGTTGTGAACTTTTGTAATTACATAACAGTTTTCTATGTCGTGCCCTTGACAACTGAATTTCCTATCTATGAACTCCAGTCTCTCGTGATGTAGATTGCCTCTGGTGACGACCTGGGGTAGGGCATCCCAGTTGCTCATTATTAGTACAAAAAATCATATTAATATTCGTGCTATAGCGGACAAACAATGACCGTAGTGTCGTCAACACGAGGCCCATATTGGCCACTAACCATGCTCGCATACAAATTCTCTCCACTCACGTCGATGAGCGCGTCCCACAACACATTCACCGCTTTATTAGCAGCGACATCGCTCATAGCGGCTTCACACACCCGAGGCCCAATCTGAGCCAATTGCTCGATTGGAGACAAAAGATTAGAAAGACCGTCAGACGCAAGGATCAAGAGACGCCTCTGAGTCGTGGAAGAGGATCGTATGGCGGGCGGAGGGATGTGGACGATATCGGCTGTGTTGGAAATATACGGAGGAGTGTGATTGCGCGCTGCGAGACCATTCACGTCGTAATTGGGATGCATCGGGGGACAGGAGAGGGGTGCAACGCGGGAGGCAAAGAAAGCTGGGAGTTTGAATAGCATGTCGCCCATCGCTGTGATGGTATGTATGAGAAACAACTTGAAGATAATATGATAAGGCTGCGGAGAAAAATAAAGAGCGGACCTCGTGTGACTGTAATCAACCCCAGCACCCTTTTACGCTGGATATCGACGCACTCAGGTTCGTCCGGATGTTCCTGCTGCATACGGGTTACTTCTGCGGTGCTAGAACAGTTATGCCGTGAGCTCAGAAAGGTTGCGTCCCATCCGAGGTTGCTTTCGCACCCCAAGACTGTTATTGACGAGGATTAGCGTAGGTTTGTAAGAGCAAACACCGAATCTATGGATGCCTACCTGCGTCACAGTCTCCCAGACTAGCTACATGAATACCGCCTCTGGGATCAATGAGGGCAACTAGCGCCGTGGTGCCTGTGATTGCCCTCAAGACTTCAATCCGAGAGTTTCCTTCAGCAGAGTCTGGATCCAGTATAGCGCTTCGGATGTCGTCGTCTGAAAGATCGTCGAGTTGTGTGTTGGAGGGGAAAAGGATTAATATTCCTTGCTGAATCTGTTCATCTACTTGACGAATAGATTCTATGAGTGACTCTGCAATTTTGGTATTGGTGATGACGGCGTTCTGATGCTTCTGCACCTCTGCCATTAAGCGATTTTTTATGGTGAGAGGAAGCATTGTCTGAACAAATTCGACGGCTTCGATACCCGCACCATGGCCTGGGGAAATTGGGAATAAATTCAATTGATCCTTTGTTATGAGCGTTCATACCATCGAAGATTGCCAGAATCTGCCATTTTCCATCTGGTAACGCCCATTCTTCGATGTGGTAGCGGTCCTCGTTTGCTAAAGTACCCGGTTGAAAGCTCAGGGCGTCAATACCAGAGATGGTGCAGGATGAAGCTTCCTCAGCGAGTCGGGAGTGTAGCGCATTCCGAGTCATCGTGGGTGTGAGTGGACAGCAAGGCGTGAGAAGCGTACCGTGATCCCTGAATGTTTCCTTAGGCGGGGCAAAATCGAGGAAGATGTATAAGCAGTCGAAGGAGAGTTGTTTGAAGAGTAGTTGACTATTCTATACTGCCGACAGTCGTCCATTCCGAATCTTTAGTGCTCTTCGTAAAATTCAAGCAAACAGGCTAGTTGGATCAACAAGATGTTTACGAAGGAGCAAAAGGAAATTAAATTCGGCTGAATGGAATCAGAAGACACCACTCCAGTCCGTGTCTCTTATGAAATCAGCCCAGGTGTGCACCTGTGCTTCCAGAATAGGCGGAATCGGAGTACTCTTCCCTGTGAATCCCAAAAACAAAATCTCTTTGTTATAAGAAAATCGCAAACGGGCCAGCGCGAAATACGTACATCCAAATTCGTTCCAAGCAAGGGAAAACTCCACATAGTCAAGCACAACATGTGATGGAAGATCTGCATCCTCGAGGCCTTCCTTGAATTGTCGCGGCGAGATCTCGACATGAACAATTGTCTTGCCTGTTTCTAGTTGCCGTCAGAAAATGCAACATTCATTTTAGAACTCGAAAATTGAAAGAAACCTTCGCCATCGTACTCACCTTCAGACCATTGCGACACCAAATCCCTATACGTGATAGTCTCCCCATGAGCGACATATTCCTCACCATCTGGGAACACCTCCATCTCTAGCACATAGCGCACGAACATCCCATAATCCCGCACAACATCAATAAAGGGAATCACTGTTTCTGGCTTCGCAGGAAACGCAAACAAATAAGACCCATTCGCCTGCTTTTTCGGCGCCCCCAACGGACCCAGGAAGTTGGTACCGTAAAATCCGGCTTGGACATCGACGAACGGGACACCGGAGTGACGTCCGTATTCGGTGATCAAAGCTTTCCCATCGAAGTGGTAGACATTTTTATATTTGCCATGACTGAGTTTGTTGAAGGAGGGGAGGCCGGACCAGACGATGCGCGTGATGGATGCAGATTTAGCGGCGTCAATGAGTAGTTTGCCTTCTGCTACTTCCTGAGGAGAGGTCAGCTCAATGCTTGGCGGAGAGGTACATAACTGGGAATATATGCGCACCCTGTCGATATCGACGTGTTCCCAGAAATTCGTGACCAGCTGCGCAACTGCGAGTCAGTGTTTGAGATTGACTGGAATGAACGGAGTCATACAAAAGCGAAATCAGCGCCCACAAATGCTTCGTAGACCTTGTCTTTATTCTCTACGACCAGAGACACAACGAAGACCTCCACGCCCAGCTTAGCTAGCTCCTGTGCAGCCGGCTTCGCAGCATCTCGTGTAAAGCCACGGATACGATATGGGCTGCTGGACTCAGCCAGCGCGTGTATGACGCTGCCGCCTTGGTTGCCAGTGGCACCGACGACGGCCACAAGGGGTGCAGTAGGGTCGGATGTGATAGTCATAGAAATTCAAATATGATACCGAGGTAGTACTTGAGACAGTGGGGAGGGTCGAGAGCGAACACAGTGGGAGCTATTTGAAGGTAGGATTTCCCGAATATCTCGGTATTGAGCCCCCCAATTTACGACGAAGTAAACACGTTCCGGCAGCCGGGGCCGGGCGCCAGTGGATCTGTGAGGAAGGTTGACGATATTTCAGATATATTGCTGACGAAACCCTACGAATCTCAAGCCCTGTTTGTTAAGGCCCGTCCGGATTTCGTGCGTTTCATGGTGAAATCTGTATTTGAATCAAGACTGGATTCTAATTTCTCGAATGTTTCAGTCTAAGCTCCAGGTGTCCCAGATTCAGAATTGGCCCAGTTTCCTTCAAGATGTTGAGAGGTATTAGCAAAACAAATAAGGTGTTCGTTTTCTTGGGTGTATCTCGCCAAAGAGGTGGACTACTTATGAGCAACAAACGAGCAAGACGATGTTGGTGGAAGAAAAGAGCTGAATGCCGTTAATTCCATCAGGTCAATATGATGGTTGCCAAGAGAATCATCATGATCTGATGACGGCAAAGTTTGATTATCAATTCTCACCTTTCACTGTCACCTTTGCCAGCCTTTGCCTCACCCTCTACATTGTTTAACCTGTAGAAAAGCAAGTGAATTGCATGGTTTGCTAGCGAAATCTACCACAAAGTTCTCCGGTGATTTCAAGGCGGGCGCTTCCCTCATCTGCCACGATGAAGAACCAAGTCGAGAGTTGGTCGAGAGTCTCGGATTGACTCCAGAGACTCAGCTTGACTGCTTCAGAGACTCACTGTTTTGCATTGAACTTCAATATGCAACCATTGTTCTCCAGACAACGCTTGTTCTCGCAGCTTCTCGTACCATCGTCGCCATATCCACCACGCCTCTCGCGAAAAACAGCCATACAATTGATCACAAGGTCCGAAAGTCTGACCAGCCTGCGAGCGGACGCAGATGCCCAACGGTCCGCCGCGGAGAAATTCACTCCAAGAAATAAGAACCAAATAGCGACTTCACGTATGGTAACAGTCGTTTGCGCCAACATCTTCCTCTGGGCAGTTCGCTTCGGGTCGATGTCGGTCGATTCCAATAATCCGTATGTGCCGACTCGCAGTCGTATTTGGGTTTGCTCTCACCCAGTAAACCGTATTTAGGGCGTGCCAAGTAAAAACCTCTGCGTATTCCTTCAAGCTCTACGGCTCGCGGTGTCTTACAATGCAAACCGGACCGCTGGGGTCCCTGGAGAAGCGTTCATCGAGTCAAACTCGAGATGTCGTCTGCTACTTGTTCTCGATCCGACAGTTCTTCATTCATCGGCTAACGCAAGACCGCCACGAAGTGGTGGAACTCTGGTGTCGCCTGGCTGCAAGTTCATTAAGAGTTTCCGTCTTCGCCATAGTCACCATCCCTTCTACGGATCCGATTAATAGCCTTTTCCTCTCGAGACGGCCCGCCCGGGACCGCCGGTTGCCTTCATGGGAGTATAAAACAATGCCTGAATGCTTGTTGGCTACCTCAGAGTAGTCACCTCTGCAACAGTCCAAGCAAGACCTCCTCGCAAGCTACCTTCAGCTATGTTCGCTCGTATCGCCATTTTCTCTCTTCTCGCCGCACTCGTCAATGCGGCTGCGCCAGGTTCGTGCGGTTTCAATCAAGATCTTCATTATAGCAGCTAATATTTCCTGCAGTGGATCAACAGGTCGGTTTCGCAACTCAGAACGGAGGCACTACTGGAGGTGCCGGTGGATCCACCACCACGTTAGATCATCTACTATATTCCCTTCTTCTGTCGCTATATTGACTTTGATGTGTGCAGCGTGACCACTCTTGCTGCCCTTCGTTCGGCCGTCGCCGGTACGAACGCGAAGATCGTCAAGGTCAGCGGTATCATCACCGGAGGTTGGTTGTTTCATTTGTTCTGTTCTTGTGCTGATTGATGACAAATTGTTCCAGATGGCGAGGTCATCGACGTAGGCAGCCAGTATGAAATTTACCTCGCGGCGTCATGCGATCAACCTTAACATATATTTTTTTGAATAGCACCACCGTTGTCGGTGTTGGTTCCAACTCCGGTGTCACTGGGGGTGGGTTCCGTGTCAAGGTAAGTCTGAGCGCGTTCCTCATCCAACTTCTCAACGTGCTGAATCCGAACTAGAAAGGAACCAACGTCATCTTCCGCAATCTCCAATTGTCCAAGTCGCCGGCCCCCACTGACCTCATCGAGCTCCAGACTTCGACGGCATGATTTTGTTCTCTTTCGGAAACTTTCTGTCGTCTTACTTTTACTATTGTTTTTCCCGGCATTAGAATATCTGGGTTGACCACAACACCGTACGTTTCTCTCCTACCTCGTTTGCACGGCCGAGATATAAATAACACCACCCATTCTAGTTCACCTCTGACCTCGACCATGGCAAGGACTTCTACGACGGCGCGCTCGATTTGAACCACGGCACTGAGTGAGTTAATCTGCTGTTATGGGATAGTGAACAATTGTAAAATATCCTCGCGAAAGCTTCGTGACGGTCTCCTGGAACGTCTTCGCCAACCACTTCAAGTGCTCCCTCGTCGGCGGTTCAGACAACACTGGCGATGAAGATAGCGGTCACCTCCGGTATTTTACTTTCTCTAATCATTTGAATTACAGTGCACTCAATCTTGCCGTCTAGTGTCACATACCACCACAACCACTTCAATAACATCAACTCGCGCACTCCTTCCTTGCGTTTCGGTACCGGGTAGGCACCATGTTTTCTTCACTCAAACATAAACTCACAGACAAATCATAGCCACATCTACTCCAACCACTTTGACACCCTCTTGGACAGCGGTGTCGATTCCCGCGATGGTGCTCAAACTTTGGTCGAAGCCAACCAGTTCACTAACGTATGCGTTTTCCGTCGACTCATGATGGCTTACAGACTGAGACTATATTTTTTCTCTAGGCTGACAACCCCATTGAGACCACGCTCAACGGCGGCTTGTATGCTCCCCTTCTATAGCTGTATCATGATAGTCTACCTAACGATCTTGTCTGTAGTGCTGTCCAACGGAACAATGTCTTCACCAACAGCACCCTCGGCAGTGTGAGCATTTTCACGCTACTTACAAATCTGCGTGGAGTGGCTAACTCGTTTGATTTGATAGGTGGCCACCGGCACTTTGACCTCCGTGCCCTATGCCTACACCACCGACGCCGCCTCTAGCGTTGCGGGGATTGTTGCTGCGAGTGCTGGTGTTGGAAAAGTCACTGGTCTCTAAAAATCGCGATTGAGTTGGTACCGGTCTGTAAAAACTTGAAATTCTGTAACCATTGTTGTGTACATATTGGAGCTCTGTACAGAGATTTTTAGTAATTGAATGCTTGTATCTGTGGTCGTAGAAGAAGGAAAAAAGAGAAATGGCCGAACAAGCCGGATCAAGCACACCACGTGACTAACCAGATGGCATCAGATGACCCAGATCTCATCAGATTCACAAGGATTCACAACACCCTTGCACTGAGCTTCAGCCTTCCACTCTTCGGTGGCAACTTTCTCTGGCATTCAGCTGGCTGGGCCTGGCTCATCGTCAGGTTGGAAAGCTTCGGAAAGTAAAGGCTGCTGGATGTGATCATGACTCGTTGAATTCTCAATTTCTCATCATGATTCGCGCTTCAGTTTGCGGCGAGTTTTCACGCGACTATATGTACGCGTACGCGAGATTCAATGTCCCGCATGGTACTTTTGATACCAAATGATCGTCCGATGATTGGTGGGGGCAAAATTGCCCGTGGACCTCCCGTCCGACCCTGCTCCTTGGCATCCATAACTTCAGCTGCAGCTCGTTGGTCAAGTTCGCTGTTCAGGGTTCTGCAGCATGCTGCGTGTCCCCCTCTCGCTCTTCGTCTATTTCGCGGCGACTGCCACCGCATACATCTGGCCCTCTCCTCAATTGGATGCGCTCGAAGCTATCCGCTTCGACCTCGAGCGAGGCGATCGTATCGTCGGACTCGTCTCACCCTGCAATTTCTTCCTCTTTGGCTTCAACACAGGGAGATCGAATGCAGCTGATTGGATCCGCACGGTACGGTCTGCCATACCGCTCTAACCAAGGCTACATGTTATGCAGGCATACCACGACATGGCTTCACACAACGTCGAAGACGGAACAGGAGGCATGGACGCGTCAATTCGATTTCAGGAAGAGCGAGAGCGTGCTGAGGTGGGTTTGGTGCTTCCTTGCCTTCAGCAAGCTACTCACCTCGATTGTCACAAAAGAATGCGGGAGACGCCTTCGGCTTCACTACCGGAGTACTAACCTCTCTGACGAACCGCTACGTTTCTCGTACGTTAATTTCCTGTCTCCGACGCAAAGCATTAGTAAGGATTGCCCATAGTCGCCGACGCACTCGCCCTCGGCGCAATCATCGCCATCGAAAGCTGGTGGGTTAGTCTCTCATGCCTAGAGTATTATATCACTCACTCATCCCTCGCCCTTCCAAGCGGCGGCCCCAATGTCCCCTTCCGCGGCGGCCGCATCGATGCCGCCGAGCCCAACACACCAGGCGTTCCCGAGCCACAACAGGATCTCGACTCGCACATCGCGTCGTTTGCAAGGCAGGGATTTACGAAGAGCGAGATGATTGGGCTGGTTGCGTGCGGGTGCGCCTTCGCTTTCTCAACAACTTCTTTCTCTTTGCATCAAGTTTCATCCTAATTTTATATTTCGGTAGACACACATTCGGCGGCGTCCAGCATGCGCCGTTTCCCGATATCGTCCCCGAGCTAAATGACCCGCAAAACCAGCAATCGACAGGATTTTTTGATTCCACGGCGTTCGGGTTCGATAATAAGATGTGCGTCCAATCTCTTCTCTTAAATAAAGAAGAAAATAACGAATGGGATTGCAGTGCGACGGAATACATTTCCGGGACAACCCAAAACCCTCTCGCAGTAGGCTTGAACGACACGACGAACTCCGACAAACGTATCTTCGGAAGCGACAAGAATCTTACTATGCAGTCGTATGTGGTTACTCTTCTCCTTCCCTTTCCCTTTCCCATGAATCTCCTGAATTCAGCTCGAATTAATTGTTTTGCTTTACTGTAGATTTGCCGACTCGCCCAATCTATTCGCATCTACCTGCTCCTCGCTATTCGCGCGCATGCTAGACACCGTTCCTCGGGATGTCCAGCTCACGGACGTCATCGAGCCTTTGCGCGTGAAGCCGGATGCTCTGAGATTGACGCTGATCGACGGGAATACCCTTCAGTTCTCTGGCGAAGTTCGCGTGAGTCGTCTTCCTTCCTCATCTTCCTCCATACTTACTGTATATTATACTCCCACCTTCTCACTATTTCTTACCCCCAGTTCTGGAACATGACGACGCCCTCCAACACCACCGTCGTGCAAATGATCTACGAGGACCACGCCGATACAAAACACGCCACCCCTCTGCTTCCCACCTCCTCGACGCCTGTAGAGCATAAACAGGGTACAGCGATGTGGTATGCCTTCAACGTTAACATCAGCGCTGTCGACTCGCAAGCCGGGATTCGGTATATGTCTTTTTCTATAACCGAAGACGACAAAGAAAGAATAGAAGATCAAGGGGGCGTGGGATTTGCTGTTGAGGACAGGCTTGTGTTCTCCAGCACGTCTTGCATCATCTCGACAAATTCGTCGGAGGTTGCATGGCGTTTGGATGTCGGTGTGAGTCAAGTCTTGCTGTGTCTTTTCTCTCTCGATGATTGATTATATATATATTCCTTTCTATCTAGGTGCGCAACGATCTCCACATAACGCGCGTCTTCATTGTCGGAGACGTGGTTGATAACGTGGGACGGATCGGCGTGGAGGAAATCGACTTCCCTTCGCCCGCAAATTCAAATTCAAGCTCAAACTCTTCTTCACTCGCCGCCTCCGCGTACACTCTATTCAGCATCAATACGACGGACTTGGGCTCTACGTTGCGCACAGTCGGAGCGGAAGTCCGTGAACCTGGTGGAGGGACGAAGAAGATCGCTGCGATTGGGCAGCTTTCGATAGATGGATTGCAGCGGTGTTAAGGGAGGGTTTGTGCTGTTTGATCAGAGACGACTGGTGGTTGATGGTCCGACGCAGAGCTGGTTGCAGGATACCGGTTCTATAATAAACTCGAAGCTGGGGTGTCTGAGTATTCGACAAAAGATCTTGCGCGAAACCTTGGCGAAACCATCAGATGCGCGAAATACACGTGACCGCGCCGTGGCAATATGCCATAAACATTGGTGCGGCTAAGTTTTCCCAGCCGTTTTTCTTTACCACTATCATCGCCCTCGCTCTCTTCCAGTTCCTCCTCTCTTCAGACAGCGAACTAGTTATCACGCCTTACTCCGAGACCTAATCTCTGTTGCCAATCTTCTCAGGCTCTCCCCCTTTCTCTTCAGGGCTCTCCAAAGGCTCTCCATGTTCAATGGCAAACCGCCGTGGCAGACTGGATTTTCTCCACCTCGCAAGCGAGGTACTGCTTGACGTCCTGGGCAATTACGCCGTTTTGCTCGTAAATTCATACGCGCTCGTGCGAAGATTGCGTCCATTCATCATAGTTCATCAAACCACCACCTTCTCTTCAAGTTGAATCAAAGATATTCATCCCTGGTCCAAGATATTGTACAATGTGTGCAAGCATAGCAATTAGCTCCTTTCTTTCCCTTCATCTTACACGACCCTCTTGATTTCCAGAAACGCAGCCTTCTTGCCATCGGGCAACACTGGCTGGAGTGTAAACGCATAGCGACACCTTGCATTGAGATGATCTTCATCCGGCAGACTGAAATGGAACTTGGCGACCAATTCGCAGACGAAGATCTGCATTTCGAGTAATCTGAGCAAACATAAGTACAACCCGCTGCTCAGCCTATAAGGTTGAATTTAGCGGTATCATCACACTCACGCGAAACGCCATCTACATCGAACGACGATTAGAGAAACGAGAAGTCGGGGGAGAATCAAGGATCAATGAGGCTAAACTCACCCAAGGCATATACGAGACCCTCCGAAGAAAGTTAATCTGAAAAAAAGCAGGTCAGGCTTGAGTCAATTAATGAATATTGCCGCATGAACTTACAGATTCGCATAGGAGCTCACACCCTCTCCGTTCAACGCGCCTCCCTCCTTCAACCACCGAGATGGGTTGAATTCATTTGCATCTGGGCCCCAGCGCGACTCGGATCTAACGTCAATTTAAACAAGTCCGAGTCATCGAATGTTCAAAGAGTTGGAAGACGAACCGTTGATATTGTGCGGTTCCCATGTATACAACTTGTCCTTTCAAGATAGGGAGTTCCGAGATTTGGATTCCTTGGGATGTGATGATGGGTTCGGAAAGTGGTAGGACAACATCCTCTGTTGCAAGACGGTCCGAGACGGCTACTGCCGGGTACATTCGCAGCACTTCCTACAAAGAATCGCGGAAAAGAAAAAAATAAATTCGGTGCTCGACAGTACGCACTTTGATAAAGGCATTTAGCAGCGGCATAGTATCATAGGTTTTTGCATCACCACTTCCCAAAGAAGCGTGAATCTCAGCGCGAAGTTGCTCCTGAAAGTCGACGTTTCGAGCGAGTTCGATGAATCCAAATGTCAATGTGTTGGCTGTGGTGTCCTGCCCTGCAAGAAGCAGAAGACTAGTCTGATCCACAATGTCGCGTTCGGAGAATGTAGGGCCCGTGTTACCCACTGTAGGATGAACAAGTGTTCAATTGAGTGCAAATTGAAAGGAACAGCTATCATGACTTACCGAGATCACTGTACAAGCCACTATTTCCTTCAAGACCTCGACTTTTTGCATTCTTGCTATTCTGTATAACTTTCATCCCTATTTCATTAGACATATATTTTGCTCTGTGAATGAACTTGAACGGTTCAACAGGAATACGGCTGGCGAGGTCGCGGATGGGGACGGGAATCCTCCCCAATAGAGCATCCACGAGGAGCTGAGTCGCGGACTGATTTGCCGTCATTGTTCTGAACATATGTAATAGTAAGAACCAAGTTCCTTGAACGCGGAGACTTTGAATTTGTACATCAGTTTGAGATTCGTGGAGATATATTCATCACCCAAGTCGTTCAGCGAGAGCCCAAGAACCGCTTGAAATTGGGATCAGCGAGAGAAGCAATTTTGCGTGCAGAATCAATACCCACCTTCAGTGACCGCTGCGAGAGTCGCTTGGCCGAAAAGTGGCGAGATATCTCCCGCTGAGTGACTGGTTATATCGTCGAATTGTTCAGTCAGCTGCCATAATGTGTTGTGAAAAATATTGAAGAGGAGCCGGTGATTTACGCACAATATGAGCAACTCGTTCAAAAATCGGGATATAGGAGCGAACGGCGGCCGCCGTAAACCCGGAATTCAGAGGTGTTCGAACACGCTTATGGTCTCTTTCTGTGGCGAATGCATCTCGATTCAATTTCATTTCCATTGATAAAACATGGTCCATTACTAACCTTCGACAAGCCAAACGGAGCCCGTGCTGTATGTCAAACGAGCAGCGTTTCCGAAACTCGGTCCCAACACAAAATGCTCCCGATTCAACATATATTGAAGTGCCGCAGTATCAGAGACCATGAGACGATCTTCCTGCGGAAGGATAAGGAGAGAAGGTCGGCGTAGATCTAAATTAAATGCCTAGCAAACTCACCCCGAAAAATCCCTTGATGCGATAGACAGAGCCGTATTTCTTCAGCCACTGGAATTCGTACTCGCCGTAATTTTTCGACAGAGTGAGCTGTAGCATGTTTCCTAGATATAAGCCATTGAGCATCGTGATCTGTTCCGCTGATTCTTTCGCAGGCACCGAAAATCCAGGACGGGGATGCCGGTCCTCGAACTTCCCGGAGTTTACTGCTACGGCGGAGCAGTACTACATATGAGAGGTAGAGCGCAAGAATACTTGCGACCATAAGCGCCAGCTGAATACCATCCATGTCAAATTCTATGCAGCGAGGACACTGTAAGGGGAATGTTCGAATGTGGATTGTGAAAATATTACCAGGCTCTTTTAAGGGTATTGAGAGCGCTTGGTCCAGTGACTGATCGTGGTGGCACCAACTTTGACAGGTGAATCCCGCGCTGCCTGCAAGAACATGCTGGCTGTTGGCTGCACCACAGCGAGGAAGCGTTCCACCTCTGCGAGGAAGGAGGGGCGAATAGATACAAAGGTCGTGTGCGCGAACTCCCCGGATTAAGTGATGTAGCCTGGAAATGATACGCCACAGTGAATTTCGCGACATGAAGGGGTCAGATCGGATACTGTGGCTGTCGGGGTGTGGGATATGAGGCCGCAAACGGTAGTTGTTTCTGCGCAAGTGGGGTTTGGAATTCAGCCGGCCGCGGCCAGGGCCGCCACGCACTTCAACTGCGATGATTGAATGGATTGAAATGACCAGCTGGTGCTGCTTGGAGCTTGAGAGAATTTTGTGTCGCCTCGCTGCGCTCAGGTTCAAGTGACCAAGAAAAAAAGTTTGCCGCAAGAAGTGCGCGATATTGAAAGGGGATTCGTAAGGTGAATGCAGAACGCTCAGAATCTGCTATTTCCTCTGCGGCGGATGCAGACCGAGCGCTGTTAACATGTTTGTTCGATCCCGGAGTCCCCGATTCAACCCAGTTTCATCGTGTTCAAATTCCCAAGCCAATTGCAGACAACGAAGGTCAAGACAATGCCACGCAAATGCCGCGAGCCATGGTGCACACGACAGAAGATCGAGGAGAAGACCCAGTCGGCAAAAGCCCGAGAATGAGGGTGCGAAGACGTCGCCATCAGGAATGGCACGCTGTGGGAGACAAATGAGAGATCGTTTATTGGCGCTGTGGACGGCTGGACTCCCTAAAAGAAGACCTGAATCGTAGGAAAGGGACATCTCGTCGAGCGTCAGTTGGTTGTTCTTTGAAACTGGGTTCATTGTAGTGTTATCCGGCTGCCAGTGAGTTTCAGATATTCAATCATTCAAGCATGGTGAAGCGAACACAACTTACACAGACTGGACTCAAGTCAAAGAGATGCCCTGCTAGTGCGCGAGTTGGTTTTGGACTGTTCTCCACATCTTAGGTAGACTGCTGTGGGCGAGACCGAGCGTTTTCTCTCGTTTTCTGGTGTGTAGCTGCCAATCTCCGAATCTGCATAAGCTCGTTAATGATTCAATCAATTCGCGAATGGGTACAGATGCCCGCCAACAGTGGCCACAATTGCCTTTGTATATCCGCACTGTGACAAATCCAAGGTTTAACCTGCCTACCATTATCCTTCCGGCTCTTCCGTCGGACGCTAATTCGGGTTTCTAGCGGCAAACATCACGCTCGAAATTACCTTCGTTGACAACAAAGAGCAGGTCGGAAGGTTAGTTCTCGTTGCCAGGTACCACCAAAGTCTTCTTCCGAGGCTAGAACTGGCGGGCCGCCGGCGGCAAACTTCAATTTTGCTCAAGGTTGACTTGGAAGACCCAGTCAATTAACACAATCGAGGCGGGAGCCTGCGGGTAGCAAGTGGGTACTCACTGTGTTTTGGTTCCTCCTTCAAGTCGAACGACAACCATCTCAAGTCTCCACATCAAGTGTACTCAGGAATCGGCGGAGTCGGTGGGTCCACCTCCTCCACCGACCGAACTCGCTCACCAGAATGCTTCCCGTTGACTCAGGGTGAATGGAAATAGACTCTTGGAGCGGTACACACAGCACGCGGAGCAGCGGTGACTGTGGTGGTCAAGTTAGTTCCGTTGCAGTTGCCAAAAATGATGGAATTGATGGGATCATACTACCATCAATTTTACGTACATCGCGCCATACCAGTAATTCCACTTGGATTCCACCTCCATCTTCCCCCCTTCGCCGTCGTCGTCGCCGTCGTCCACAGAGAGCTCAACGATGACAACGACGACGACAACGCGCTCCTACACCTCCACTAATCTCGCGACACCCACTGGATCTCTCTCCCTCTCTCCCTCTCCACCTTCATCTGCAGTTACCTCTCCTGCTGTCACCCCTTCTGCCACTTCTGCGCTGACCTCCACAACGACGACAACCACTAAGGCTGCTGCACGGGTTCGCTTCGATGCCGAATGTATCTTGATACCAGATCTGTCGTCAACGGGGACAAGGCGACCGCGAATGGTGACCAAGAGCTACTCTCTGCCTCTGTGGAAGAAAACCACGACCAGCAGTGGGCGGGAAGAAGTCGCTGAAGAAGGGGCATCTGCTCATGTTATGCTCAAGGTCGCGTTACCTAGGTCGGTGTCGTTTTTTCGCTTATTTTCTGTCTTCTTTTTGGATCATTGGCTCGTTGTTTCTCTCTTTCACCTTTGTCTCCGGGCACCACATCCATCTCGACCGAGCACACGAATGCAATCTGCGTCAGGCCCCGGACCACCGCCGCCATGGCATTCGGGCAAACGGGGCTCTGTATGGGGATAACACCGCATTGCGGGGTACGAGCCTCGCGCCTTCGTGTGGACGGAGCTTGACCTTCTTGAATCTTCGCACTCTAACCGAGGCGTCGAATGCGCTCTACCCCCGCCCCCTTTGCGTCCGGTGCTGTTGCATGTGCCTGCGCATACTGTGTACCTCAGGGTTCACTGATGCGGGGTATCCGGTCGACAGCTAGGAGGCATATCTTTGGACGCCCACAGGAGGTGGTACGATGTGCAGATTCAGATGTCTGTTCCTTTGCGACGCATATCGATTCGTCCTTCTGCATAGATTTCCGAATCCAAATTTCATTATTTCTGCTCACTTTTTTTCGTGTCCATATCCGACCACTAATCTCGACTTTCAGATTCACCACGAAAAAATCCTCACGAGATCGTACCCCATCGCGCTCCCCACCAGCTATTACCCCCACCCTCCCATCATGCCTGCGTACACCACCCATCCATCCCAGTTCTGTCTCGACAACCACCCCGGACGCGTCGTCCACTTCGTTTAGCATCCTCGGCCCCTCCCTCGCCTCCACATCCAAAATCTCTCAATCCGAAGTTACACCCCTCCACGAAGCGACACCTCTCTCCCCAGCCCTCCCCCCGCTTTCCGCAGTCCACATCGCATCGCCCTCTACACCAGCAGCGATCACTGTTCCCCTCCGCCCCTGCTGCCTCGAATGCGCACTCAACGCCAAGATGGAGGTCCTCGAAGAATCCTTCTCGCGCGGCGCTCTTCGCGTGCGGCGACGCGCCGGGGGCCCAGGTCGCATCGGCGACACCCTCTTCGACGCCGCGCGCCGTGCGGGATTACTCGACGCCCCGCCTACCCCCTCAATCATCACTGATCTCGGTGTCATCGACGATGAGAGTGACGGAGGGAGCGGGTTGATTTCAGGCACGGGATTAGCTGAAGTCAACAGACTGGTGGCCGAGCTCGAGCTGAAGAGGCTCAGTAGGAGCGCGACGCCTACGCCACCGAAATCCCCCACCTACGGTGGAACGCCTGTGCGCGCGCCGTCCCCGAGTCTCCTGGGCCCCGCGTTGGCGCGGATAGCTGAGGGCGGATCGAAGTCCAGCTCGAGAGCGGGGTCGATACACGGCGACGAGCTCTTAGTGCCTGGTAGTGTCGCAGAGACCGGCCGCGCGAGCCCGCTGCTTTCGCTCGGGATTGCCGTGGACGAGGTGGACAAAGAGGTGCGCCGGCGGAAGAGTGCGGAGTTGGATCTAGGGGTGGGGCTGAGGCTCGTGCGGGGCGGCGGAATCATCAATCTGGATGCCTCCGAGGAAGACGAAGACCGGCCGCCGGCCTCCGCCCCGCCTGTAGCCGCGCCATTTGCGTTCCCGCCTTCGCCCACACTCGCCCCGCCCGCGAGCGCCAAGGCCAAGAGGAGGAGCGTGAACTTGCCGGTGCGGGGGTACGCGGACGATGACGATGCGGACCTCTTCCCGCTGCCGAGCGCTTTGGGGTCGGGGTCCAGAGGGGGGACGCCGACGCCGAGGAGTACGCCGAGTGCGAGTCCGCGGGGGAGTCCGGCGGCGAGCGCGAGTGATGTGAGTGTGCATCTTCTGTCTGCCGGTGTGCATGTGCATGGCAGTGGTGGTAACTTGAAGAGGCTGAGCCGGGGGTCGCCGGTGTTGCCTAGCGCGATGAGGGAGAGGGAGTCGTCTGCGGAGAGTGGGGATGCGATGCGGGCGCCGAGTCCGACGATGCGGACGCCGTCGCAGACGGTGTGCGTGACGCTTGGGGCGGTGGGAAGGAAGGAGCGGGAGGCGAGGGAGTTGGCGGCGCTGAAGGAACGAGAGTCGGCTGCGAAGGACAAGGAACGGGAACGCAAGCTGAGTGGGAATGTCACTGGCGGCGTGGTGATGGCGAAGTGCAGCCGCGGGCTACTCCTTCCACCAGGGGACGACCGTGACTGCAGCGAGAGCTCTTCGTCGCGGGAGGGGTCGATCGATAGGCGGAGTAGCGCGGATATGAGCACGAGTGAAGGGATCGAGGAGAAGAAGCTCCCTGACCTTCCTGGCGCGGTGACACCACGACCGTATTCGCCTGGGCTCTCAGCGTTGTCGTCGCCGTCTTCTGCGCGGCCGGGCATTCACTTGCGTATTGCGAGTGCGCCTGCAGAGGTGTCCTCGTCTTCGTCTACGTCGCGGTCGCAGTCGCACCATCATTCTACTTCGTCCTCGCTGGTAACCGCGGTCTCTGCACCAACCCTTCCTTCCACGGCGCCGACGCATCCGAAGTCTGCGTCCTCATCTGCAGTAGGCTCGCCGCGCGGTAAATCAGCCTCTTCCTCGCCGGCAGTCCCACCGCTCGCCCGTAACTCGTCTCTCAAGCGCCTACGCTCGTCGTCGGCGGCGTCGTCGACCAAGAGCGGTGGACGGAAGGCGTTTGGGGCGCTGGTGGATGTGCTGAAGGGTGTTACGTCGATGTCGGGCGGGACGGGGACGGGGAGTGTGGTTGTATGAGCCCTTCCTTTCTTCGTCCTCGCCTCGTTTGTGCGATGCGAGGCTGCATGGATGTGAGTGCAGCCTGTTGATGACGTTGTTCGTGCAGCTGATATAATGTCCGGCAGGACTCTCCGTCGCAGTGGCTGACCGCCTTGCTTCCTTGCCTTCACCCACCGCAGCAGTCAAACAGACACGACGACGACCGCATGCCCCCCTCATCCTCATTTTGTCCCGACTCCGACGCTTATACTCGCTGCCCCTTCGACTTCGACTTCTTGTTCTCCGAACCCTCACGCTCCTTAGCATACACATTTTTTGCGACACCCGCATTGACACCATCTACGCATAACACAAGCCTCAAATGCATCATGACCACTATTGCCCCAATACATTGACATACATACATACGCACATACCCCTTCGCCCATTGCGTTTTCTTGCGCTACACTCTCTTCACTCTTCGCTTTCTATACCAACCGTACCATATTCACACCTATTCGCGACAGTCTCTTCGTACGTCGTACTTTATCATTATCGTAGCCTACATATTGTACCAAGTAGTCAGTAGTTTTCTTGTCTTGCATTCTCGTGTCGCTCGCTATCAATGTTTTGGGAAATCTTGGGGAAATGTATGAAATACGATGCAATGTGGATGCAGATGAATATGGACCACATCCACCGGGGAGGATACAGCGCTGTGTACGTAAAGTTTGATGACTGGCAGACCTTGACACAGACTCTCGCTACAAACGGAACCAACTTGACCATTGCTGCCACCCGGCACGCTTACCCTGGACCTGCTACCGCTTGCTGTGTACCGCTCAACTTCTCTCATGCCGAGTCAACTCGGGCCATTCAATTTCTGGCGAGCATTGTGCAGCAAATCCCGGATCCGATCCAGGTCCTTCCAGGAGGAGTCGAGGACCGAGGACGCAGGTTCTCGCCTTACCAATGAACTACGAGTAGAGAGTATATACTCATATATATCCTCCAAGCGAACCTTGAGGAAATTTATTGGACAGTGGACTGCGGCATACTCGAGTCTCGCTGTGCTCGGGGATCATCATAAACTGCAGCATTTTCCCCTCACAATAAACCCTGGTTGCATCGGGGACTCCGACTCGGAGATCGAACAAGCATCTGCAATGTGCATCCGCCGCAGAAGAAATACCAGATTGTATTCACCCGCCGAATCTCCGTTCGTTGTCGCGCGCTTTTTGCGGCCAATTTTCTGTTCTTCTTAGCCACAGCCTAACCGCACAAGCAGGCAGCGCAAGATGAATATTCGATGAATCTACAAACTCCGGTGCTCCCGCGGTGATTCACTGGCCCAAGGGTTTCTTCCTCCTCGCCTTCCTTCAAAAGCGCTTGGGTAGTATCTTCGCAACCGCATTAAAAGCCTCCCTCCCCCTCCCACAGCGTCCTCCCTCAGCAGAATTTGACATGGACGGTATTCAGCTTGTGCTCGTGATAGCAAGTATTCTTGTGCTGTACGGCTCATACCTCGTACTCCTCCGTCGTAGCAGTAAAATCCGGGAACTTCGAGGACCAGCATCCCCTTCCTGGATTTTCGGTGCCTTCGAAGATTCCGCAGCTCAAATGACGTTGCTCAAGGGCTTTAATTATATCTAGGAAATATGCTACAGCTTACGCTGTCCCCGACTTACGGCGAGTACGAATTCGAGTGGTTGAAGGAATACGGCTCTGTCTATCGCATCAAGGGACTTTTTGGGGTGAGTTTTGTCGAGCATCTGAATAGTCCCATCTTCCTTATTTTTTTGCCTAGGAAGATCGTCTCATGATATCTGATACTGCAGCGCTTCAGCGTATGGTGAATCGAGAGCATTTTGCGTTGGGACCGACCTTGGGAAACGCCAATCGCTTGGTACACAATGCGGGCGCCGTTTTGCTCGCCGAAGGTTAGCAGTAAACCCCGTTTTATCAATACAAATAATTGAATTGAAATCTATCCGCCTCAGAGAGACATCACAAGCGTCTTCGAGCACCGCTGAATGCCGGATTCACAGCGGCCGCTGTTCGCTCCTATCTCCCGATTTTTGAACGAGTTGCTCAGACTGTGAGCAACATCACCGGCTCTCCCCCTCTTGAATATTTATCCAACACACTATGGCAGCTGACTGGGCAATTCGACGGTATAACCAGGGACTCGGTGGCAGATATCTCGCCACTTCTCGGTCAAGCGACTCTCGCGACGGTGACCGAAGGTGTGTTATCAATTCCGCACGCAAAATCGCTTCTATCGCTCATTCCAATATGAAGCTGTTCTGGGGCTTTCGCTGAACGATTTGGGCGATGAATTTATATCCACCAACCTCGAAGTATTGTACGAGCTGAAACTCTCCGAGTTCGCCAAATTTGGTTTTTTTACCGAAATATTCAGGAAAATGGCGGCAAACCAATCGGCGACTCAGCTTCTGGTGGATGCACTGTTGCGGGAGATGCCTGTCTTCATCCGCGACCTCGCCAGCCGGATTCCTGTTCAACCGTTCAAGTTCATTCGTAGAGCAAAATATCTGTCCAATGAAATAGGGATGAAAGTCATACAGAATAGCAAGAATGCAAAAAGTCGAGGACTTGACGGAACTTGTGGCTTGTACGGTGATCTTGGTAAGCAATGGCATCTGTTCCTTTCTACAGTGCGCACTCAGTCGAAGACTTTCTAATCCCTACAGTGGGTAACACGGGCCCTACATTCTCCGAACGCGACATTGTGGATCAGACTAGCGTCCTGCTCGTTGCAGGGCAGGACACCACAGCAAACACATTGACGTTTGGATTCATTGAACTCGCTCGAAACGTCGACTTTCAGGAGCAACTTCGCGCTGAGATTCACGCTTCTCTGGGAAGTGGTGATGCAAAAACCTATGATACTATGCCTCTGCTGAATGCCTTTATCAAAGTGCGTACTGTCGAGTACAGAATTTATGTTCATAATCTATGTAGGAAGTGCTGCGAATGTACCCGGCAGTAGCCGTCTCGGACCGGCTTGCAACAGAGGATGTTGTCCTACCACTTTCCGAACCCATCATCACCTCTCAAGGAACCCAAATCTCCGAAATTCCCATCTTGAAAGGACAGGTTGTGTACATGGGAACCGCACAATATCAACGGTTCGTCTTCCAACTCTTTGAACAGTCGATGACTCGGACATGCTCAAATTGACGTCGCTTCGCATAGATCCGAGTCGCGCTGGGGCCCAGATGCAAATGAATTCAACCCATCTCGGTGGTTGAAGGAGGGAGGCGCGTTGAACGGAGAGGGTGTGAGCTCCTATGCGAATCTGTAAGTTCATGCGGCAATATTCATTGATTGACTCAAGCCTGACCTGCTGTTTTTCAGATTAACTTTCTTCGGAGGGTCTCGTATATGCCTTGGGTGAGTTAGAGGACCCCTCATTGTTTTGAATTCTTCCTTGACTTGTCTTTTCACTTACCTTCGCTCGACGTGAATTCGTAGATGGCGGTTCGCGTGAGTGTTGTGATACCTTGAATTTCAACGCCACATACTGAACAGCGGGATCATTTCTCTCCTCAGATTACTCGAAATGCAGGTCTTCATTTGCGAATTGGTCGCCAAATTCCGTTTCAGTCTGCCGGATGAAGATCATCTCAATGCAAGGTGCCGCTATGCGCTTACACTTCAGCCAATGTTGCCCGATGGTAAGAAAGCTGCTTTCCTGAAAATCAAGAGGGTCGGGTAGGACGTTGAACGTAAAGGGAAATAAGGACTGAATTTGTCCAATGCTAGAAATAGATGGCTTTGGAGAGGATATAAGAGTTGCCGTCGGGGTTGTTAACTGAATGTACGCGAATGTACCGGGGAGGATGACGAGAGGTGAGACTACTGATACGCAATTGTTCCCTGTGTTTGCCAGCCGCGGCTTTTCGACGAGGATATTCGAGCTCAGATCCAAAAATTGAGATGTTAGCATCCCGACCACTGGGTCACATTGGAACGCTGCCGACGTGGATTGGGTGTCCATTTGAGAGAATTGAGTGCTAGTCTAAGTGGGGTTTGGGATGAATTGAATGTCAATTTTGGTCTGGCGCGGTGAATTGAGATTCCGGTCGAAGAGTCCCAGAAAGAGAGGTCAAGGCCAATCGGAGGTGGGGAAGCGAGAAGCGAGACGATTCCGAAATTGGTGTGAGACAGTGAAGTGCATACGAGCAGCGAAACCAGGTTAACTGTGCGATGACACGGCGATTCAGTTGGCCCGCCTTCTGCTTCCCACTGGCTTTTTGACTGCCTCGACCATCGTTGCTACCGGGATTCCGCCCAAGCCCACCGAAGTGAACGCACCCATGGCAAGCTGAGTCGACACGCGAATGTCCGACGTACGCCTTGCATCAACCAGGCAAGACTATAACTGTTATATTTTACACATGCAGACGACAACAAAAGTATGTACGCACTGACACCAGTACCAGAGAGAATCAATACTGTAAGTAGAATGTAGAGGATTTAGAAGGAGACGGAGACCATGAGCCAAGTGAAATGCTGATGTACAAGGATATGTAGAAGGCCAGTCAAGCATCGAGGATATAAGGGTAGTTTTACGAGACAACGGAGCAAGCAAGCAAGCGGAAGTGTAGCCAAGCATACAACATACAGCGGTGTATGTAGGGGATAAGATGAGCGAGATCATGACGGTGTAGGAAATAGGGATGTAGGTGGAAGTAAGGACGAATGTACGGGAGAGAGTGTAGGAGAAAGACAGGAAGAAAGGAGAGAGATGTAGAAGGTATATATAGTCCGATACGTAGACCTGATACAAGTACATTTTGGGGTCAATTTGTGGGGAGAGGAAGTGCGCGGGACGGAGCTGAGCATAATGCGCACAGTCTTCCACACGCACGACGGCCATACGAGCATAAATAGCGTTGGGCGGCGTCCGAAAGTCGAGAGCAGGAGAGGAGAGGAAATATGCATATCTAGCAGACGGTGGTGGTGGTACAATTGCGGTAGATTCTGATGTCTCTTGAGTTGTGTATTCGATTGTCTTTCTTGAAGTTTTGACGAGGGATCCAGGCAGGCGTCAATCGACACCAGCCCGTATCCCACTCTGGTGTTTCTCCGGCGTACTTGTCTTTTACAAGCCGGGGACTAAGAGCATCTACTGCTCAAAGCCACCCGCGCCCTGCAGCGACGCCATCCAGATACGCGTTTTATAGAGCCTAGACAGGGAACGAAGGGTCAGTCCTGCACCCAGCCGCACAGGACCTGACGTACCGGAACAGCTCTCGTACGAGCTCGCGGAAGTCGATGCGCTTCTCCGCGACAAAGTAGAAGGTGAGCTTGCGCCGGTCCCTGCGCGCAAAGATGGATCAATCAGCAATCGAAGGAGTATATTGACAAGCGCTCGTACCACTGATACTCCGCATCGACGACCTCCATAGGCAACTTCTTTGCGCGAACCTTCGTCTGGCAGAGCGCAAGTGCCTTGAGCTCGTCCTGCATCTTGGCAACGAGGAGTCTGAGGAGACATAAGCACACAATCCAATGAGATGATCAAAACTCAGACTCACTGCGCATCCCCTGCCCCAGCCTTCCCATAAATCATCTTCGGCGCAATCTCCTTCTTTCCACCCGACCCGCCGCCATTTGCACCCCCGCCCTCAGCGCCTCCGGGGCTAGTCGGCGGCGACTGCCCGCTGCCTGTATTACAGTGTCAATTTGTCAGTATACAAGATATAAAGATGCTACAGGAAAGAGGGAAGAGGAAAGAGAAGAGAAAGACGCACCAAATCTCTGCTGCCCCGCCCAAAACGCCTCCACCTCCCCAAGTGTGATGCTATCATTCACGACCTTGCCTGCGGATAAACAACCTCAGCTAGTTGGCTCACGATGAAAGTAGCGAAAGCGTGGAGAAAGCGGAGACCGCCAACGCACCTAAATCCTTCCCCCGATCCGCTTCCACAATCACCAAATCCCCCACCCGGATCGGGTCATCGTCGACATATCCGTTCCCGGCGCCGTTCCGCCCGTTCTGGCTCGCCTGGATGAGTCATGGTGTAAGCTTCTCATATCAAGACCATAGCAAGGAAGGAGACATAGAGAACGGGAGGAGAATGCAAGCAACAAACGTACCATGCGATCCGCAGCCCTATAAAACAAATCTGTCCTCCCCGCCTTGAACTCCACGATATAAAGCGGCCATTCAGGCGGTACAGCGTGCAGCGGCAGCCCTTTGCCAAGGTCTGCCAGCTGGTGTTGCTGCTGCTGCTGTCCAGCGCCTGGTCCTTGGTGTTGTCCTGGATGCGCATGCGGGGAGTAAGGCGGCTGCTGTTGGGAATACTTGATAGCAAGATCGAGTAGTCAGCATTACGCAGGAACAAGAAACGAAATACGCAAAAACCCACCTGCCCCTGCCCACCAGCCGAATACCTCCCCGTACCAGGCGACACCGGTCCCCCACCCCTCTGCATCCCCCCAGGATTCGTATTGATATTCAGCCTCTGCTGCTGCGGGGGCTGCTGTGGCGGGGGAGGCGGCGCCGCACCGAAATACGCGTCCGCCCATTCCTTCGTCGGCACCTGTCCCTGTCCTTGCCCGCCGCCGTGTCCGTGGCCCCCAGCCATCCCGCCTCCTCCCCCACCACCACCAGCAGCCCGCTCCCCAAACGCCCCGAAACTCGGACTCCTCCCCATCATCCCGCCCATGCCCATCCCGACCCCCCTCGTCGGCGACGGCGCATGAATCGGCACGCCTCCGCCGTCCCTGCCTTGCCCACGCCCCTCGTTACCACCGAACTCATACCCATCATACTCGTCCTGCGCGTACCCACCCCCACCCCCGCCTCTACCCAAACTCTCGTCCCTCCTCCCCTGCCCCTGCCTACCGCCCCCTCCTCCACCGCTAACATTCATATTCCCCATCCCAACGCTCAGCCCCATCAAGTCATCGTCGCTCAACAACAACCCCCCTCCTCCTCCCCCGCCTCCACCGCCACCACGCACGCTCGAGCCGAATCCGCCTCCAATGCTGCTGGTGTTGGGCGTGGAATTCAGATTCGCGTTGTTAGAGGCTGAGGGCGAGCCCGCGGGGTCGTCGGGGACGTTAAATCCCGCCAGCCGCCTCGGCTGCACGATCGAGACGCTGTGCCGACGCGAGGTGGCGCCGCTGCCTGGAAGAGACGAATCAATGTCGAAATGCGGGTGGTGCGAGGAGGCTTGTTGAAGGTTGTATGACGAGGGGTAGCCTGTAAGAGAGAAGAAAGAATGAGTACGGGTTCTTTGTATGGGACGAGGGGAGAGATGAAAGAATCAAAAATATGTGGAAACAGCGAATATGCAAGGAATAGAGGATGGATGATCCTTTTTGGGGAAAGGGGCAATAGGAAAAACGAAGAAGAAAGATCCGGCATTCGACCCCAGGATCGAGAGGTCATGACGAAGTTTGCAAACTATGAGGATCGCAGCGCGACTAATGACTCTCGCACGCCCCATCCCTACACTGCGCCGGCCTTCATGTCCTCAGCGCAAACCCCAGACCATATTAGATGCGCACACACAGACGCTGCCGCCCGCCAGCTCGCGCAGCTGACAGGCTAATGGCATTAAAGCTCGAGACAGAGAGACCGCTGACACGAACGAAAAAAAAAATCGCTTCGCTCGCAGACGCGCTGCTCAAAAGCAAGACCGAACCCAGGACATCCCACTGTCTCTGCTGCTGCGCTCTAATACTCATCCAGACGAGGAATACCCACAAGGCGGCAAGGACCTGACAAACGACCTTGGGCGCTTCCACAAACGCATCACCGTCCCTCCATGAGCACCGGGGGGTCAATCGCACGAAGCTCATCCCACGCCGTCCCTGTTCCCTCATGCGCCGTCCCCGTTCCTCCACATCCACATCCCCATCCACAAGCCGCTCCGCATCCACATCCATACCGCGCAAGCACGGAGGTCAATGTGGATGAGATAGCCGCCAGTGGGAGCAAGAGCACGGATGGGATGAAGTCCAATCGACGCCATAAAGGCGAAGGCAAAAATAAAAATGCAGAACAGAGCAAAACACAATTGAAAATGAAGAGACGAAAACTCACCCCCATCCCTCCCCTCCCTCTCCCGAAAACTCGACGCCATCCCCCCACCATGGCCATGCTGCCTCCAATTCGCGCCGCCGCCCTCAGCCTCGTCCCGATAACTCCCCGTCCCGCTCCGATACCCCCCACCGCCACCCCCGCCGCCGCGACGCTCGCGCTCCCATAGCTCTCGGAAGGAGCCGTCGTCGAGGAGAATGGAGCCGACGTCGCGGACGAAGGGGGACATGTTGGTGCCGTCTTCGCGGAGAGCGTATCTGGGGGAGTGGATCAGCATGAAATTATTATGAGAAGAGAATGACTAAATTAGAGGAAGAAAAAAAATGAAGGGCAGGAGAAGAGAGGACGGGGATCCAGCAATGGGAGGCGGGAGAAACGAAGGTGGTATAGAAGGTAATAAAATGAGAAGTAGAGGAGACGACCACCCACCTATCCTCGCTAAAGCTGCTGTTACTCCTCACACTCCCACTCCGAATCAACGGTGAGCTTGAGTACCTCCCTCCTCCTCCATACGAGGACGGTCCGTTATTGTTATTGTTGACGTTGTTGGCCCCCGTATGATGCCCATACGCATTGTTCCCATACAAATGTGAATTCACATACGAATTCGCCGCACTGCCCAGCCCACCTAGAGCGTTGTTGTTCCGCCCGCTGCCAATAGCGGTGGTGGCGAGCGATTGGCTGCGGCTGCGTGTGAGATCGGGGGGAGGTGGGTTAATATTCCCTCCTCCTCCGTTCTCACCGACATTGGAGATACTTCTCCCCCGGAACGAACCAGGCCCCGCGAAGGAGCTGAACGACCCGCTCATCTGCTGCGGCGACGTCGGCGGCGACCTGTGAGAATGCGAAGAAGTGGGTGGGGGGTGGTATCGATCGTAGAGCTCATCCACATCGTCTGCGTCGATTTCCACAGAATCAAGCAAAGCTTCATCGTCTTCGAAGGTGGAGGGGAAACGCTGGGTGTATGAGGCGCTGCGGTAGGCTTGGGGTGGTCCACCGTTACCCGAAGAATTGGCGCCAGACATGGTGTGAGGATGAGTAGAAATCGTAGGAGAAGGCCAACGGTCTTGTGGGTGGATCGCACGGAACGACGGCGAGGATGATAGCTGTCTCGTCGGCGCCTTCGGCTGGCTGAGTGAGCTGGTTACCCTCTCGGGGCCGGAGGCGGCGGAGTTGGCGGGAGGAGGGTGAGTGTGAGCGCCAGCGGGATTTCGGCGGTCGTCGGCCGCGGGGGGACTCACTCATCGGGGGCCGGCACCGACCGGATGCCGAGAAAATTGTCGGGATTTTCCTTCGGGCGTCGTTGAGGTCGTTACAGTCTATAGTCTAGGGCAAGTCTAGTGGGTAGCAAGGAGTAGAAAGGAGTGAAAAGGTGAAAAGAAAGGGCGGGAGGAACCAAAATGCGCGTGATCATCCCGAGGTCAGCAGATCTTCACACAGGACCCCGAATAATTCGCTGATATGAGCCCCAATTTGCGCGGAATTCACCTTTTCAGGAGGCTTGTGGGCAAAAAGCACTCAATTTCCCCGGATTTGTTTGGAAAGCTGACCGAGAGTTTGTTAAAATCGGGCAAAATCATGACCTGATCCCGAAACAGGTCATTTTGATGTAACCTTCGGGGTCCTGTTCACACGCTCTCTTGGCCTTCGCTGGTCCAGGTCGTGTGCTCCATATTTTGGTCCTCCTCTTCTCCCACTTCTCCGTCTCACCCATAATCTGGTACCGTCTCGCTCTCACCTCCGCTTCCCCACCTCAGATTGGCCTCGATCTCTCCCTCTGGGTCTCTTCCAGCGTCTGGAATTTCAATTCAAAAATTGACATTCAAGAATCAAATTCAATCCACCCACTCAATTCGCGCTGTCACTTAAATAAATACCAATCCCCATCGTCGACGCGTCCAATGTGACCCACTGCTCGGGAAGCTAACGCAATCCGTCTCGATTTTTGGATCCGAGGTCGAAGATCCACGAAAAGCTGGCAAGTTCCGGGTGGACTCCAATCCAGAGCCAATACAGAGCCTGAGGGCAATTGCGGCGACAAAGATCGAGGTTAGCCAGACTTGGCAATATCCAACCCGACGACTCATTAAACAACTTTGATGCTCAATCGTAGTGACGTCGCGTACACCTCTACACTTCAAGATCGAGACGTTAAAATTTGACTTGATCTGACTCGAAGTTTCACCGCAAGCGTCTGAGTATCTGAGATGTAACGGGCTTTTGGTAAATATCTCACCTCTCACCCTACCGGTAAATCCAGCTGACGAGCCCGACGGCCTACACCCACCATCAACCTCTAGCATTTGTTTATGCTGGATCCCGTCTCTCAGAACCTCGGCGCCTCATCGGCTACTTCCCTTCTTCCCTCTTCGTTGGCGTTATCCCAGGTCGCCGTCCGTCTTCTACTCCTCCCACCCCCACCTCAAATTTCAATATCCACTGACATCCCTCCGCCTACCGCCGGAATCCTCGAATTCACGGCTCGGTAGCACAGCGGGCACATCTATCTGCTCACCATGTGTTCCAATGCTTATCATGAGCAGCAGAATCTTGTCCGTTCGGTGAAGGAACAGCATATTTGTCCCTCGCCCCTCTCCACATTGCGGTTCCTAATTCTATCCACGCAACCATAGGTCTAATTTATTGATTTATATTCAAATACTGCAATGGAATCCCATTCTCCGCTGTCAGCATATTGCAGATGTCGATAAATCCGAGCTCAAGCTTCCCGTCCAATCTATTTACCATTCATGCCGTTCCTTTTCGCCATCGGTGCTATTCCAATGTTCATATTTGTTTCCTATTTACTTCCCGATAGCCTCTGTTTCTCAACGCTCGCCTTCTCCATTCGAATAATATCCTAAAATTCAACCGTTTATCTCGACAGCTCGGCGCACACCCTGTGCATCTGCTCACACATGTTACGGTTTAACAA
This sequence comes from Favolaschia claudopus, assembly GCA_037176885.1. Lineage (NCBI taxonomy): Eukaryota > Fungi > Basidiomycota > Agaricomycetes > Agaricales > Mycenaceae > Favolaschia > Favolaschia claudopus. The sequence continues at coordinate 679,700 of JAWWNJ010000015.1, forward strand.
TAAGCTCAACGTTTGCAGGCCTCGTCCGTGCGACTCCGACCCGAGCCGTAATTTGAAGATGGGTTTTCTTTTTGCACGGAAGTTCTTTCAGAACCAGATCCTCCATGATAAAATCGAAGAAATACCATATTCGGCGAACAGGGATCACATCTGCTCTTCGTTATTGGAAGTCAATCAGACATAAGGTAATTAGCAGAGCTTGTCCGCTCGACTCAGACACGAGCTGTTAATTTGTCCAGGCACTTGGTGCGTCTTTTCTTCCCCTCGCAGCGCATACCATCCAATCACTTCGTCAATTTTGACGGCTTGAGGAGATATCGGGTGCGTCTGTGTCTACGCGTCATCCAGCAGATATCGTACGTTGGACTCGAGCTCGAGCCCTAAACGGAAATCTCGCCATTTCTTTTACTGATGAGTTTGCCTCTTCGATTTTCTTTTTGCTTGGTCCTCGGTTCAACGATTCATGTTGAACTGCCAGCCAACGATGCTTCAAACTCTCCTGACAGCGAGCTTCAGACATTATCGTCTCTACGTTTCCCTCCCTCACCCCTCACAGAATTAATCAGAATCTACCGATCCACTGGCAAACAAAAGTACAATTGAAAACACTGCACTTGCACTCACTCACCCAACGCCCCACCCAAAAACGCCTCCCAATCGGTCTCCTTCCATCTCTTCTCCGTGATCAAAAACTGCTCCGGTAGAGCCGTCTCATCCCTTTCGCTGCAGGTGGCGCTCGCCCCCAACACCATCCTTGCAACCTCAACCCCGGCAAGCCACGCATGCGTCATGCCTTCCCCGGTAAACCCGGCTGCGATCCACTCCCCTGGCGCGGTCAACCTGCTTGCAGCGGAATCTGAAGCAGTGGCTTTCGATTCTGAAGAAAATGAAGATGAAATCTTCGGCTCCCCTCTTCCCGAGACTTTCCCCGGCACCCGCCCAACCCATGGCTGCCCATCCGCTGAAATGCCAATTATCCCCGTCCACGCTGCTTTCATGCGACCTCGACCCCATTCCTCCTCCTTCCCCTCCCCTTCCGTCTCCTTGTCTTGTTTCCTGACATCATTCGCAGAACTCTCACCCTCCGCCCCCCATCCCTCAAAATACCTCTCCATCGCACCCCCAAGATACGCCCCAATCTCAAAATCCACCACGGAATCATCCGCAACGCCCAGGTTCTCCATCATCGCAGCTTCCCCGCTTCCGCCCAGGGCTGCGCCGCCGCCGAATAATAATTCTCCCTCTGGGGCGGGGTAGGGGGAGGGAGATCTCGCGACTCCTACATGATTGGAGTCGTTCAACGTCGACGGGGAGGATGGAGTGGAAGGGAGAGGGAACTGCGTCAGATAATCGAAAAACGACAAGGACGCGCCGGGGTAGAACACGAAGGAGCGTTTGCCCGCCCAATTTCCCATCGAGCCAATTGAAAATGAATCTGAATCCGAAGTTAAATTCCGGCCTAGCGACCGCCCAGGTCTCTGCGCCGTCATATGTACGCGTACGGGAATAATCTTGGTGCGCATTCCGGGAAGGAGGTGCGAGGCCCAAGCATTGGTTGCGTGGATGATGTGTAATGTTTTGAGGGTGCCTTTCGGTGTGGAGATGATGTAGCTGGAGGGGGAATGAGCGATCGAGGTGCAGGGGGTTTGGGTGAATAGGTGAAAACTATGGGGGAGAGATCATGAATTGCAAGGAAAAAAACACGGCAAGAAACGAACCTGGGATATTGGGCAAGCAAACGGGATAGGATACCGGTTATTAGTCTGTACGGGTGAACTGCACCGCCAGGTCGAGAAATACATCCCATTATATAAGAAGAGAGTTGAAGCTTCTGTGAAGTGATCTGTTCAATCACAGAAACCCAAACCAAACGAATGAATCACCTTGACCACCTCCTCGCCCTCATACATCTTATACTCCTTCCTCTCCTCCGGCATCGCGTCAACATACCCGGCAAACAGCTTCCTCGCCTTTTGGTACGTCCCCTCCTGTAAATACGCGTCAAACTGCTCGACCACTCTCGCCTGTGACGTCTTCAACAATCCCTCCTCCTCCGCCACCTTCATCAACTGCGGTAAATGCGCTAGACGATACCGGATGATTTGCTGCGCCGCTTGGGAACCGTGGGTCGCAGCAAGCTCGGCGTAGTCTTGGTACGTATTCGGTGAGATGTGCCCGCCATTGCGGCCGGTAGCGCCGGAGCACACTTCCCGTGCTTCGAGCATTACGACGCGTAGTGGCTCCTTCACATCGTCGGAACCTTGTTGCGAGTCCAAAAGGGTTCTTGCTATCGCAGTCCCAGAAATCCCACTCCCAATAATCACGACATCAGCATACTCAGGCAAAGTCGCGTCTTTTGGTCGGGAGTCGAGTGACGAGGAGGGGCTGCACCAGTATGAGCGAGAGGGATTCGGGTGGGGGAGACCGGGGTCGAGGGAGACGCGGTGGGAGACGGCCGAGAAAGAGTCGGAGATGGACTTGAGTGTTTGGTAGATAAGGCGGATTCGGGAGAAAAGGGAGATTATGGCGCCCATTGAGGAAGGCAGGAAGGGGGAGGCAGAGAGGTTGACGATGTCATTTAAAAGGGCAAGACGCTTACGAGGGACAGCTTAGTCAGGGTGACTGACTGGTCGTGTTTACGGTTCGGCCCATTCGGCCGCGTACTTCCGAGTCGCCAACAGATTCAACTCAAAATGCTGAAGCACTGGAGGACGAAGCAGGGAATTAGTTGGACGAAGAGAGCAGCCGATTACAAATCATGTTGAAATGGAGGGAGAGAGAATACAAGAGACAGCGGCGAGGAATTGCAACGCGGCAGAGCCCGAAGACATCTTTTGTTGATTTGAAATTTCGCGAGGGGAGGGTGTAAAGAGAAAATTCTGAGGAAGACCTACCTACGTAACTACGGTCCCCTTTGACCTCGCCAATTTTTTGACCCGTGTTTTGCCCATGAGTTGATTTTTCAAATCGATTATCAGCGACGTTGAATATCTTCAAGTCTGTTCAACTTCAAGGTCACCATGAACGAATGCCAATTACTTACACCTAGATACAAGTAAGGTAACTATCAATACTTACTACCATAATATAACATACGATGCGAGTCTAAACTGCAGCCTAGGAGATATATCAATCAGTAAAAATCGGTTCCAACGCCTCCGCAACCCTCTCCCTCGCCGGATGATCCAACGCACTCGCTAGCCTCCCCTCCCGCACGATATCAAAAAGCAAAATCGTCTCCTTACAGTACGACGGCCTTAACTTCAGCGAAGGGAAGTAATGACATCGTCGAAAAATGTCTTCATAAATCATCCAGCTGCGTATGAACTCGGTGCTGAGTACGGGAACGACGAGGGTGATGACGGCGTCTGTTAACGCGTATTTGATGCTTGGGTCGTAATTCCCGAGGTCTAGGAGGAATTGAGTCATAATTGCATTGAGGTGTGGTCGGCCGCTGAGCAAGCGAAGGAGGGAGCGCATTTTGTCAGAGTTGGCTTCCACCCTAACAACACACGCGGGTCAGAAATTTGTGCGACGAGATTTGAATGATGCTGAACATACGTATCGGGAATAAGCCAGTAAATCATGCGACTGAAAATCGAGACTTTATGTTTGTGAGACAAGCCGAGTAGATATTCAGTCATGAGCGTGTAAACGTCGCCGCCGAGAGCGATGCATCTAAACAGATGCCACAAAGAAGACGAAGCTGCAAAGCCAGCATCGTATAGGTCTTGTCTGAAAAGAAGGGAGGCTTTTTAGATGCTTTTTGCCGTCAGAGAAAGAACGACTGTTGGGACTCACAACCGAAAGACCGGGTCTACCTGGCATAAGTTGAAATCCTTGAGTTTGGGATAATTCGTGTCAGCAGCGGAACGGCTGTGCATCTGATATCTTTGTGGGGATATGAGCTGAAGCATGGCCGGAATTTCCTTCTGCAGGAAATGCGCTTCGAGTAAGAGCCATGTCGAAGAAGCGGTTGTGTCTATATGCTGTAAGAGGTCTTCAAGCATCGGTGGATAGCTGAATTGCCAATATTGTTCTAGAGTCATGCTCCAGAGCTCCTTAACGTCGAACAGAGGTGCGGAAAGGACGGTGAAAGCCCACTTTATGGTGGGATTTATTCTACAATGGTCTTGATGTGTGGCCATGAGGATCAGCTCCAGGCTCTTCGATAGAATTGCCGCCTCGTAGGTTGTATCATTCTGACGAGCCAACTCGGTGATGAACGCGATGACCGGAAGCGTCTGGGGAGTATTTTGGGGCAGCGCCGACAGGTAGGCTTTCGATAAAGCAGGATCAATGAATCTTTGAAACAGATGTTGGTTCAACAATGATCAACAGCCTGAGGAGTGGGAGTTGAAAGCGCACCCTGAGTGGCAAAATGAAGCCACAGAAATGACTTCAGTTATTAGTAGCACCAGATCTTCGAGATGCCACGACGAAAGACAGTTGATCAGATATGTGGTGTGCTCAGAGGCGATTTGGGTTAGGATGAGTTCCATTGCCGGAACCCGGACGCTGTGTGGGTAGAGATCTGGGCTATTTTGATTTTATTCTGCGCTCAATCAACCGCGCGATGAGATAACAACTGAAACTTACCGCGAAAGTTCCACCAAGTCGTCGAATATCTTATCCATGAAGAGAGTGTCGGCGCCCTCGACGAAACGCTCCTCCGTACACGGCAGATGTTCGCGGATGACTGTCATTCGTTTTGCTATCACAATACGCTCCGCGCCGCGAATGACCGTCTTTCCTAAAGACAGGAGGGCTTTTCCGGCTAATGCGCCGGGTCCCAACTGAGTTCGAGAAGATGTCGTTGTGTACAACGATAGTGAAGAAAGGGAGGAGGCGAGGGAGGTCATGGAAGGACTGGAGTGTAGGATACGCCGTCCATTTCTCGACTGCGGAGCGCTCGGAGGCGACATGAACTTGGAAAGGCAAGAAAGATATCAAAGTCCCCTTGCCTCCGCTCGAGCTTTTGTGTGCTATTCCCAGATTATCATCGCAGCTGAAGCAAAGAACTGTCCGATCAATCCAAGGATCAATCTTGTAGAAAGGCAAAGCGATGGGTATGGAAGGTGGAGAACGACACTGCCGCATCCTCGAGCCAAAGATAACTGAAGGAAAGGCGCTACGGAATCGCCTTGTTTGTGAGGACGGCGGACCGGGTAATTAGCTCAGTTCCCATAAATCAAAGTATTTTGGGTACCATCATGCCATGGCCGGAGATTTGCTTTGGCACAGAGTAAGCAGAGAGAGAATACTTACCACGAGAAAGCGCGGGAACACCGGCTTGGACCGAGTTCAAGGCAATCAACGGAGATACTCTCCGGACGTTGCTGCCTCAGGCCCTCAAGTTTGCAGCCGCAGTCGAAACTTGAGAACTGATGTAAAGCAGAGTAGACCACTGTTAACCAGCGAGGAAGGTTGCACAATCAGTGGGAATGCAGGTCACACCTGGAGACAGTATTAGTAGCGGCGCAAACCAAGAGGTGAGCGATCGTGGCCGATCAGACACAGGGCTCTTTGACAACCCCCCCAAATTAGGCAATCCGATAAAGCCGACCAGCTTTTCCTGGCTCGACCGTTCGACTTCTTTCTGTAGCTCAGAACTCGGACCGATAACGCTGAGATTTTGGCTACCCCCCCATTTTGAGACTCGAAGAATCGCCTTGTGGTCTCCGATTATCTCGTTCCCCCATGTTTGGAACACATTTGCATGTTTGATTGACGCTGATGACATTCGGCAATGATTCGGCAGCCGTCGGTGAAATGTGAACGACCCGGGTGAAATCGGAGACTGATCCCCTTATCTTTTTTTTATCTCTAGATCTCTTGATCTTCCCCAACGCGTTTATTTTGGGGGCGGATCAATTACGACCCCCCCCCCCCCCCCCCCCCGCCCCTCCCTCAACTTTTGGAGCCCTGTGTCATGGACTTTTTAATCGCTCACCTCTTGGCGCAAACTTCAATCCGGCGGGAAGGAGGAAATAATAAAAGCTGTGTCTATCCTTTGTCTATCAGTATCACCAGCGGTAAAGCAGAGTCGTCACCACCGTTACTCCCAGACCAGGTTCACCGGTAAGTACTCAATCTGAGCTATGATGGGACAATACCTGTAAAATTTCACCACCTAGATCAGCGCAACTGATACTCAGTTAAGTAGGGCTCATGTACTATGTCTGTGGATGCCACGGAAAAATCGCGTTTTTTCAAAACAAAAAAAGGGAAAAATGAGAGAAAAAAGGGAGAGACTCAAGGAATTATATGAAGCTCGTCTACCTCATCTGTACAGCTCAGAGCTTGTTATAACGCTGAAAACGATGATTTTTCCGTTTGATTTGCCTATCGAAGCCGACCGTTCCGTGGAAAATCCTCTGATTTCAAACCTATGTCTTTCGGAGATAAAGACATAGGACCAGCAGGCCCCCGGTCACTACCTATTGCGCGGGTCGGCCATAGAGTAAAACAACGCCTCAAAAACGGCTTACCTGGGTCATGAAAATAGAGTAAATCGAGCTGAAAACAGCCAAAGCTGGTCAGAAATAGAGTAAATCGCGCGCAGCGCGAGAGAAATTTGGAGGTTCATACCTGGTGAGCGGGTCCGGAACACTGAGTTTTCGACGCGTCGGTTGAAGATTCTGAGCAGAAATCAAGCCGGAGGATCAAGAGATGACGGTGAGCCACCTATCTTGACGGAAAATTGGCTAAAAAACCGGAAATCGAGCGAAAAAGTCAAATTTTACGCCTGACGTCGCTCGGAAATAGAGTAAATCAGTGGTGGATGGACCCAAAATCATAGAGTAAATCAGCCCAGAATCTGGTCGCGAACCCGACCCGCGGAATAGGTAGTGACCGGGGGCCTGGACCAGCGAATGGTTTTCAAGATCTTTGTCTTTTCTCTCACGTCAACGCCGGCAACTCGGCGAAGGCGTTGCAAACTGAACCAAATGACGCGACCGCGTCGCGTCTTTCTCGTTCTTCCGTCTAACCCTAGTTTTCTTTTGCCCTGGAGCTGAGAGAAGACAATTCTCACTGTTTCACGGGCCAATTTCCTGTGCTAAAATCTCCCGATGCCCGCTAATTTGCCTCCTCCACACCTCCCATTTGGCTTGAAAACTACCCTCAAGACCAAGTTCCATTCCATAAAAAATCCGCGCTCCGCGCGATTCACTATTCTCCTGTGCATACCTCAACTCGATTGGATTTCCAACCATTCACTCTATTGTCCCGACTGAAGTTGACCATTTCTGAGATGTTCATCTCCTCTATGGTTGAATGATCGAAGAGGTGGTGTCCCGTGGTTCGGCAGAGGAGCAGAACTGCACTGCACACCTCAACTGAATTTCCATGCATCTGTATTTTGTAATTGTAAGCAACAAATAGCTTCGAGAGCCAATGAATCATCAAAAATAAGTCCAGTACATCCAGAATGACCTAAAATTTCTTCTGAATTGTACTACTAGTAGTCAGGAATGTCACTTATGTACACCAAGATTATTTCTCAGGTGAGATAGAGCTTTCAAGTCAGCACCGGGCGCGCGATTCAACTTTTTCGGTAGGTGCTCGACTGTTCGGGCTTATCGGGCTTAATCGGTGTTATCTTCAGCAGGATCAAACGGGCCCCGCGGCCATCTGTCAATCAGCACGGGTGCAGACCTATGTACATAGGCATCCACAGACATGGTTAATGAGCCTTAAGTAGACTGAGCCATATCGAATGCACACCTCATAGCGGAGACGGAGAGTTCAGAGCTATAGATATAGAGGTGGGTGCTACGAGAGTAACCATCATGGAGACATAAGAGTGGGTTGTCGTCGTTGTCATCGGGGAGTTCACTGTGGACCAACTGTGGACAACGGCTAGTCATGGACTTGTTACCCCCCCCGCTCTGAGGAGCGACAGCGATCAATGATCTGAGCGTTCGCCGTGATGACGGCTTCCCGTTTGGGCAATATCCGCTCAATAAGGAAGTACCTCCGTATTTTCAGAGCTTCGTCTTGTAGCTTGCTTGTAGCTCACTCTATGGACTCCCTCTTGTCTCTACTACCCTAATCTACGCATAATACTCAACATGGAATCACATTCGCTCGCTCAGACGACCTCGTACCCTAGAAGTTGTAGCTGATTCATCTCGATCCCGGCCTTCACTCGCATTATTGACTCGGAATTGGTGCTGTATAGGCGAAGAGGTGTCAAAATTGATAATCGACTTCTCCCCGGACATGGTAGCAAGAGAAAAACGCGAAAGAACGCGAGGTAGTTGCAAAGTGAGCGCGTCTCGGACGTACTTCCTTTTTGAGTGGATTCTTCCAAAACGGGCAGCCGTCATCATGCCGGCCTGTTCATCATTGATGAATGTCGCTCCTCAGCGTGACCCCTCGACAAATCCAAGACTTTATATACGTTTGAACGACTATCTTCAAAAGAGTATATAAAGTCTTGTTACGAGACTAGACAACGGCGGCCGCCGGCGAGAACAACGGCTTGAGAGGAAAGATGCGATGTACGTAACATTGATGGCGGCATGATATCCCCATCACTTCCGACGACCACCGCCACAGTCACTGCTGACCACAGTTGGCGCCGACCCTTAGGCCTTAGCTCGCTACCGCCCCCACCTCTCTGAAGATGCCGAGCACGACGCCGGTGCCACGCTACCAGTTTAAGCACGATACGATACTGGAGGGCAGATAAATGGTCCCACTCCCCGACCTCACATGCACCAGCAGTCAATCGCTCGCTAGGGCTTGGCCAGGGCCACCGCTACTGGCAGCGGGCGCCACAACAACAACGGTTTGGGTTGGCTGAGCAGCGCGGAAAACTCGTATCTCAACTGGCATTGGTATGGGAATGATGCGTATAGGTATCATATGGGGGAAAATCTGGGAAAATCCAAATTCAAATGCCCCGTCGTCGTATGGGGGAGGAGGCGGACGTCGGAGGGAGGTATTCGAGCTCACCACTGAATCGGAGTGGGGGTAGTCCAAGGAGTAATAGCAGCTTTGCTGAGGATAGGTGGGTGTTGCTCTAATTACTTTCCTAATTTCTACTTACTTCATTTTTCCAGATAAGTACGCCCTCCGCAGCCCTCCGCGAACATGTCCACCTTCGTCCGCGACGTCGGCTCCTTCCTCCTCGATGACGGCTCCTTCCGAGCGCTCTGGGAACGCAGGCGGCGGGAGTGGGGGGGTATCGGTCAGGGACGGGGAGTTATCGGGATGAAGACGGCGCAAAGAGGAGGTAGTACTTATGGTGGGGGATGGCTTGGAGTCTTGGAAGAGGGAGGGGAGGGATGGTGGTCAGTCTCTTTTTCGCCTCTCCACCTCTTTTCTTCCTATATCTTCGTATTTTCGGCTATGCTGCTCTTCACATTTTTTCTTTTTGTTCTTCTCTATTATACATATTTGGCCTTCACATTTACCCCCGTGCGATTCGGACTGCATTCTCCCTCCATTTGGCGTCTTTCGCTCCTGCTTTCACTGGCGTCGGCTGTGTCATATTATCGTATCCACGTTGACTTCCGTTCTTGTGCGTGAACAGCGCCGCACGGGAGAAGAAGACGGCGTAGGATGAGGCTCGTATGCTATGCGATTGACCCCTGGTGCTCATGGAGGCATGGTCATGTATTGCTGGAGATGCTCAAGCCTGAGGGTCGTCTCCTGCTTACTCTTCAGCCGGTGTAGGTATTCGGGATCACCCGTAGAGTCAGCAGAATGGCTTGGGTCGCTATGGCCTGCGTCGGTTTCAGTTTTGTGGAGCGCTTCTCTGCGAGCGACTCTTTCCTTTGTTGTATTCGGCGTCGGCGGTTTCTCTGCTTCGAGTTTGTATTTTTGATGAATCGTCAGCGCTGTCATGTTGGCATCCGCATGAGCATGTCGGTCGGGCGGGCAAGCGGAGCTCCTGCGCGTGCGCATCCAATACGGCTGCGGCGCGGCGCGGCGTAGAAACCTCTATGGTACATTCGCGTACATTCAGTTGACGATCCCGACGACGACTTCTACATCCTCTCCACAGCCATTTATCTCTAGCATTGCGCAAGCAATTCAATCCTTTTTTCCCTTTACGTTCATCCTACATAACCCGCTTAATTTTCAGGAAGGCGGCCTTCCTACCATCGGGCAAGATTGGCTGGAGTGTAAGCGCATAGCGGCACCTTGCATTGAGATGATCTTCATCCGGCAGACTGAAATGGAACTTGGCGACCAATTCGCAAATGAAGACCTGCATTTCGAGTAATCTGAGGGGACATAAATCCCGCTGTTCAGTATGGGGCGTTGAGATTCCATCTATCACAACACTCACGCAAACCGCCATCTACGAATTCACGTCGAACGAAGGTAAGATAAACGACAAGTGAAGAGAGAGTTTAAAACAATCAGGCTAACTCACCCAAGGCATATGCGAGCCCCTCCGAAGAAAGTCAATCTGGAAAGTGGTCCAGGTTAAGCCAAGGAATGAATATTATCGCATAGACTTACAGATTCGCATAGGAGCTCACGCCCTCTCCTTTCAACGGGCCTTCATCTTTCAACCAGCGAGATGGGTTGAATTCATTTGCATCTGGGCCCCAGCGCGACTCGGATCTATGCGAAGCGATCAGAACAAGTCGACGCCGATGGAATTGAGGCTGCAAAGAGTTGGCAGACAAACCGTTGATATTGGGCGGTTGCCATGTACACAACCTGTCCTTTCAAGAGGGGAATTTCCGAGATCTGGGTTCCCTGGGATGTGATGATGGGCTCGGAAAGTGGTAGGACAAAATCCTCTGTTGCAAGACGGTCTGCGAAGGCTACTGCTGGATACATTCGCAGCGCTTCCTACATAAATTTCGAAAAACAAACATTAACTCGATGTCGGACGGTACGCACTTTGATAAAGGCATTCAACAGCGGCATACTATCATATGCGTTTGCATCACCACTTCCCAGTGAAGCGTGAATCTCAGCGCGCAGTTCCTCCTGCAATTTGACATTTCGAGCTAGTTCGATGAATCCAAACGTCAAAGTGTTTGCTGTGGTGTCTTGCCCTGCAAGAAGCAGGAGGCTAGTCTGATCCAGGATGTCGCTTTCGGAGAATGTGGGACTCGTTTTATTCACTGCAGGGAGGAGATATCCTTCAATTGAGTGCGCATTGAAAGGAACAAATGCCATTACTTACCAAGATCTCCATACAATCCACAAGTCCCGTCTATTCCTTGAGTTCTTGCATTCTTGCTATTCTGTATAACCTTCATCCCAATTTCATCACACAGATATTTTGCTCTATGAATGAATTTGAACGGTTGAACAGGAATATGGATGACAAGGTCGCGAATGGTGACGGGAATCCACCGCAACAGAGCGTCCACCAGGAGCTGAGTCGCCGATTGATTTGCTGCCATTTTCCTGAATTTCATGGTGAAAACAATTTTCGTTGAATCCGGAATTCGTACATTAGTCCGAGATTGGTGGATATAAATTCATCGCCCAAGTCGTCAAGCGAAAGCCCCAAAACCGCTTGAAATTGGGATGAGCGAGAGAAGCCATCTTGCGTGCAGAATCAATAACACACCTTCGGTGATCGCTGCGAGAGTGGCTTGACCAAAAAGTGGCGAGATATCTCCCATCGAGCGGTTGACTATATCGTCGAATTGTTCAGTCAACTGCCATAATGTGTTAGAAAAATACGAACAGGGGCAGAGCTATTGGTTTACGAACAGTCTGAGCAACTCGCTCAAAAATCGGGATATAGGACCGAACGGCGGCCGCTGTGAATCCGGCATTCAGAGCCGTTCGAAGACGCTTATGATCTCTCTCTGAGGCGGATAATTTGGATTCAATTCTTTCATATTGATAAAACGCGATTCACTACTAACCTTCGGCAAGCACAACTGAGCCCGCGTTGTATAGCAAGCGATCGGCGTTTTCCACACTCGGTCCCAACGCAAAATGTTCCCGATTCACCATACATTGAAGTGCCGCAGTATCAGAGACCATGATGCGATCTTCCTAGGGAAAGAATAAGGGAGGTTGGACTATTCAAATGCCCGACAAATTTACCCCAAAAAGTCCTTTGATGCGATAGACAGAGCCGTATCTCTTCAGCCACTCGAATTCGTACTCGCCGTAAGTCGCCGACAGCGTAAGCTGTAACATGTTTCCTAAATATAAGCCTTTGAGCATCGTCATTTGATCTGCGGAATTTCCGAGCCACCGAAAATCCAAGAAGGGGATGCCGGTCCTCGAACTTCTCGGATTTTACTGCTGCGATGGAGGAGTGCGAGGTATGAGAGGTAGAGCGCAAGAATGCTTGCGACTATAAACGCAAGCTGAACACCGTCCATGTCGAATCTATTCGGCGAGGTCACTGTGAAGGGAGGGAGGGGGGCGTGAATTTGGATTGTGAAGATACTACCAGGCCATTTTAAAGTTAAGGAGAACGTTTGGTCCAGTGAATCACCGCGGGAGCACCGGATTTTACACATTAACCTTGGGCTGCCTGCTTCTAAGAAGAAAAAAGGTTTGCCGCAATGATGAATGGAGATTTGGCGCGGACGAATATAGAGCGCTCAGAATCTGGTATCTCTTCTGCGGCGGATGCACGTTGCAGACTGAGCACTGATTGTTCGATCTCGGAATACCCGCTTCAACCTATTTCACCGTGTTCACACTACAAACCCAGCGTTGAACGACAAAGGCCAAGGCAATGCCACGCAAACGCCGCGAGCGTGCGTGAGGACGTACACGGCAGAGGATTGAGGAGAAGACCCTAGAAGACCTCGCCCGCGAGCCCGCGGATGAGAGTGTGACGACCTCACCATCAGAAATGACCCCCTCAGCAGAGTCTCTCTAGCCATATACAGGTCCAGCTACACTTGAGTAAACGAAAAGGCGCAAACCGTGAAGGATTCGCATTGATTGAGTCTTGAAAGTTGAGATGCGGTCCGCCGCTTGTTGGTTGCTGGGTCTTGGGTTTGAGTCCTATAGAACAGACGGGGCATGGAAACGACTCACACAGAAGCTCCGGGCATGGTTGAGGCAGACGATTGTGGTAGTAGGGTGGAAAGGCGTGACTCGTGAGAGCAACAAATACTTACGCGTCAAACCCGAGAGCTAAACAGTTGGGAAACAAGATAGAAATTCTTGGCCCAAAGCAGATTGAACGGGACACTACTGTACTAATTCGACCGGTTGTTCACGTTATGGGTGACGCCGGCTCATGAACTGAACAATTCCGAGAGGGTGACGGGTGACAATGACTTTTTCGGCCCAAAAAGGGCCCCAAAATCGCAAAATTTTCCCGGCCGGCACTGGCCGAGATGTGCCGACCTTCCATATATGGCAATTTTGCCGTGATTGCCGTGATGTGAACTACTTGTTGGGTGAACAATTTGGGTGACGGGTGACACCCGGTGAACGATTGGTCGAATTAGTACAGTATGTGCTCCCTTCCATCATGTAGGACAGCTCACTGGCAGCGTTCCAATTAGCAAATGCCCAACGTTGAATCAAATGGCAAGGGCCGCAAGGCGCTAGTCTCTTGCATAGACTCAAACTCGATAACTCGTTATAGCAAGGCGCCGCCGAGACGGAAAGGAGAGCTTTGAGAGATCCGTGCCGCGAGAGGCCGCCGAGAGCACTCATGTAACGCGTTCTAATTTTCGTCCGAGTCGTTGTAGTCGTCGGGGTCATCGTTGAGCTCGCTGTGGATGACGACGGCGCCGAGGCGGGTTCCGGAAAACAAAGAAAGTGGAGACCAAGCAAAGACCAAGTGCCGAGTGGGCTCAGTGGGGACTCGGAATGACACGATGTACGTAAGATTGATGGCGGCATTGTACCTGGGCGGCGGCCCGTTTTAGCCGCTCTCGCACGAGGTTGTGACTGTGACTGCTCACCAACTCTTCCACAACTCTGGCTCGATACTGGTGTCGTGGGAGAAAATAAAAAAATAAAGAAAAAAAGAAACGAAAAAAAGGGAGGGAAAATCAAGGAGATTCCCGAGAACTTCTGACAGCTGTCAAGTTGTTGCTGTTTCCGAGTCAGATAGCGAAAAGGTTTTTCGCTGCTTTCGAAAGCTTTGCTTAATTCCTGTAAATAATATGGCAGCTTCTACAACGTAAATGGAGCTCTCAGCCTTTTTTAAACCGCTATCTACCGGGAGGTGAGTTTCCTTTTGGCTTTTCTTCCTATCCGGCAATATACTGACGGAGTTCGAAATCCACGATCCGAGGCGGCAACACTTGTCAATCACGGATCTGCGCTCCAATTTTCCGAAATCTTAACTTCAACTTGTAAGATCTTCAATCGACTTCCACTCGCTCAATGCTCAACCTCAACCACGGGCCTCAACGGAAGCAAGGATGAGGCCTACAACTACTCATACAACTGTGATTAGTGTCTGCGCACACAAGCCACGCCGGCTCGATCATACTATTTGATAGCTCACTGTTTCATTCATTTGCGTCGTGTGCACCTCAGTGGGGGTAATGCCGCTTGTATTTTGCTTGGGTTGTTTCCTAGATCCAAAGTGACCCTATCCTACTTACCTCCAGACATTAACACAATCGCGCTGAGTCTCAACAATCAATCCTCGCGCATGAAACTCGCAAATTCATTCAAATCAGCCTATCCTCCATCCGTTCAATTCACTGGCATTATATTGACGGCTATTCAAGACCTTTGTTGACCTCAAAGTGCGTTGATCTTCCATGGTCGAGTTGAACACGGCTGGAATTGACCCCATATGCATGTTGTTGTATATCTTTTGCTACCAGCATTGACCAGCATTCACATTCCATTTCCAGGCACGGTAAGAGGGTATGAGTTCCAAAGACAGTGCTCTTGATCTGATTTTGCTACTGTGAGTGATCCAGACAATTCTCCGAGCACACACACCGAGCCATTTCCATATTTGTTGATAAGAGTTGGAAAAACTTCAGCCCAATGAAATGAAAGCTGTGGATGTGGTGATCTCTTGAAGTTTACAGTTTGTGAGTCGTCAGATCATGGATTCTACCATCCAGTTTTCTGTGTTGATACTTGGGAATCTGTTTTGTTTGCAGAATCTCCGACTTCGAGTCGACGGAACGAAGTCCGGGAGAAACAAGCTTTCTGCAGTGATATCTCGTCGTACTAGAGCAGCAGGATACAATATAATATGCATTTCTCGTGTGTGCACCCTCCCTTGCCATTATCTCGCCCAGCGCTGCAATTTATTAGCTTGCTATTAGCTGTCAATGAGAGGTCGGAGCGGTGGGACCGAGCGGGCCGGCAATTCAAACTCCGCCGGTATCTGGATACCGCTATTTCCCACCGCCATCAGTATCGAGCCCTCCTAACTCTGAGTCTTCCAAGGGGGCACCGGCATTCTAAAAAAATATATAGGGCCATTTTTTTCTTTTCCGACCTCTGGGCTGGACTAACTAACTAACGTAAGCACTTTATACGGCAATATGTTCCCACGGTTAAGTCGCCGGACTGCGTTGACCTGAAGTTCATCCCGCAAATAAATATATTGGAGGTTCAGTTACTGTTCTAATGGCTTGAGAAGAGTAGCCAGACCAGGTTGGATGTTTTCCAACCTTGTTTGGAAGGCGAAACATAGCAACATTAGTTGACAGCTAGGCCAAACAAAGCCACATTGACAGTGACTACAGCGGAGCGACACTACAACCCCTAGAAAGCCACATGTAGACCTAACACCAGTGCTTCTCACTCAAACAGACTACCAGAAGCCCATTCCCGCTCAAATTTTGGGGGGTCAAAATTTTTTTTTTCCGGCCTGGCGGCCGGACTACTGTACTAATTCGACCGGTTGTTCACGTTATGGGTGACGCCGGCTCATGAACTGAACAATTCCGAGAGGGTGACGGGTGACAATGACTTTTTCGGCCCAAAAAGGGCCCCAAAATCGCAAAATTTTCCCGGCCGGCACTGGCCGAGATGTGCCGACCTTCCATATATGGCAATTTTGCCGTGATTGCCGTGATGTGAACTACTTGTTGGGTGAACAATTTGGGTGACGGGTGACACCCGGTGAACGATTGGTCGAATTAGTACAGTAACTAACCAGCCCTTAGTCACCGGTTAGATTGCCGGTGCCCCCTTGGAGTCTTCCGCTTCCCTCGAGTTGCCCTCGAGCATGACATTGGTCCTTCCTGTCGGGTTAGTTCGCAAGAAGAGTTCTGGATTCCTAAGATTCTGGAAGGTTCACTATGTTTCATTGTATTCTTCCCCCCAACTCCATACTGATATCCTCCAAGAAACAGTCTCCGGCCCCCGAATCTCCTCCAGCGCAAACAATCCTCGAATTACCAACTGAAATATGGCTCGATATCCTATCTTATATCCCAGAATACTGCGTGGACGCCCTGTCGCGAACATGTAACCGCCTCCGATGGATTACTCTCCCCCTGCTTTTTCGCTCGCAGTTGTTTTTCCCCTTCCTCGAGACATTCACTTTCAGACGGCTGGATAGAACGTTCAACGAATATCAAGAACGCATAAATCAACGAGTTTCGTTCATGTCTTCGGCCCCAATGGCTGGTATCATACAGGAATTACATATCCTGTATTATGGCCCAGGTTACAATCGGCGACACAATGTCACTCACACGCCCATGGAGGGTGGCTTTGATGCGTTATTCTCTGCTCTGCCGAATTTCCAGCATCTAACGAAGCTTATACTGCAATATCCTTCTTGCAATGCCGCCCTATTTGGCGCTCTGAAGCAGCTAAAACGTCTACTCTCCTTCGAGCTCGAAGTCAGTTCCGCTGCATCTGGCACGATACCAATTCCCGCGCAGAAGGAGTTCATATTGAACCGAACTTACAGCCCTATCAAACTCTTCCCCTCCGACGAGTTTTCGCTGTACTTTTTGTTCCCTGCGAAACTCGAGGTTATCGTCGCGGGGTTCACAGGAACAGAAACCATCGCGCGGGCTTTAAATCTCACTCACGACAATGGTGCTCCCCTCTCTCGCTTGGCAACACTCGACCTCGCAGTCCGCTTCGTCGCCTCCCCGCATCTCCACGGCGCACTAGCGGCATGTCCGAACCTCACCTCCCTGCGCCTCCGCTCCTCCGCTCTAGACGGTCACGTCTCGCCCACCCCCGCACCATCTCACCTCCCCGCTACCCTCATCCCGCACCTCACATCCTTCCACGGACCACCCGACTTCGCCTTGATCTTCTCACCCCACCGCTCGCTCCGAACCTTGCGTCTGTGGTCCTCGCACAGCGTCTCCAGCGTCAGCGCGCCGTGGCTCATACACGGCATCCTCTCGCAGCTGTCGATGTCGATGGGTCTGCGACTGACGTCCTTAGATCTTGGGGTGACGCTCCTCCCGCACTCGCTCTTCGCGGCGATTCGGGACGCGTTTCCCTCATTAGAGAGGTTGGCTGTCAACGCACATTTGGATTCATTCCATCCGGGGACAGTGGTTAGGCACACCCTTCACGCGCCTCCCTCTCCTGCCTCTATTCCAGCCGACGCCGAATTCGAGCGCACTAGAAACAACTTCCCAGCGGAGATGTACGTCAACCTCCGCCTTCCCGCCGGCCTCCGGATACACACCCTCCGTCTCGGGACACAGCTTGCTGGGGCGCCGGACATAGACACAGACCCCGATTCGCCCAACAATAATTCGGAACTCGCGACGCTGTGGGAAAGCGCGAAGCAGGTGATGGGTGCGTTTCCGAGCGGGTACGATCCGACGTCGTGGAGGAGGTGGTTGGTTGATAGACCGTGGTATGTCGTTGAGTGGAGCCGCGTTGAGGAGGAGGAGGTTGAGGAGGATGGACAAGGAGGAGAGGCAAGGCATGGGAAGGAGGAGGAGGAGGAGGAGGATACAGAGATCGTGCGTGGAAAGATTTGCATCGAGTACGGGGAACATTTCTTTCAGGGATTTCAACGAGGGATGCGGATTGCGCCGCCGAGGGCGGTGAGAGGGTTTGGGATCTGATTATTCACACTCAGTGAGTGGGAGAATCTTGGGTCGATTTGCACTGTATTATTTATAACTTGAAGATGGAATAATCTATAAATCTACAAACCCGGAGAAAAATCACAAGTAATCTACTAACAAGTGAATCAGTCGCTAAACCGCTTCTTGATCTCCGTCTCCACCAACTCCTCAACCGTCCCAAAATTAGCTCCCAGCGCTACGAGGGCGGGGTTCGGAACGGGTGTAGAGGTGTAGAAACCTTGATATTCCGCCAAAGCCTCGTACTGGAAAAGAATTTGATGATCGAGTGAGTACATCCTTCAGAGCGAATGATAGAGAGGATCCTCACCATGCCATCGTAGACAGGATGGCCCATAGGAGGGGCGGTTGCGAATGTCACTTCTCTGCCGAGAGCTAGACAAATTCGGGATTCATTTCTTCATGATCAAGCGAACAGAACACCGAGTGAAAACGGACCTTGAGAAACCTTCTCTGCGAATTCGCTGAAAGAAATGTTTGCTGTCACCACGGGGTACGCTTTGCCGGAAATCTGAGCGCCGGTGGTCGGATGGTTGTAGTTCTTCATCAAAGCTAGGGCCGCCTCGCCGACGTCGTGTCCCACCCAGGTGAAGGAATTGATGGTGGTGGGGGTGAAGAATGGGGCGGAGATGGTGTAGGTTGGAGGGGAAGAGGAGGATTTTTTGAGGCCTCCGCGGCTGTAGTTCAAAGATCAACGAGTGAGTGATCATGAATAGTCAGGGTGGTGTTATGACTTACGTCCACATGTTTTCTAGAAAGGTTCCGAGATGCAGGGAGGCATTCGGGACGCCGGAGGATTTGAGGTAGTCTTCGACCTCCGCCTTGTCTGTGTTATCACGTTGACATCGTAAAACGGAAAACAAGCGATCAAGGTAAACGCACCTTCGTATATGGAGACTTGTGAATATTTGCCTCCCGATAGTTTCTTGAGTCCTGGAACCGAGCTGGATTATCATTTTTGACATTGTCAGCGGCGAATTTCGTTTCAAATTTTGACTGCAAAACGCACCTGAGCACAATGAATTTCACACCAACCTCCCTCGCTGCGTCGATGATGTTTTTGCCCAGTGTGACCTCGCTAAGTTTTTCGGTTGAATATGGGGGAAAGGTGGAGACTGTCGCCTACAAACGACGCGTAAGTAATACACACAGAACCCATGCAGTAGCTGTCAAATATGTACCACAAAAAGCGCCTCGCTTCCACGCAGCGCGTTTACCAAAGACGCTTTATCCGCTGCGTCGGCCTTGACGATTTCGACGCCTTGTTGCTGGAGGTTCGAGGCGGCGGGGGAGGTGAGATCGCGGGTGATTGCCCGGGGGGTGAAGGTGCGGTCTCGTAGGAGGGATCGGATCACAGATGAGCCTGGAGGTATATTGAAGGGAAAGTTAGGCAGACAGAAAATTATTTAAAAGAAAATCGAACCTTGTTGGCCAGTGGCTCCAATAACTGCGGCGATACGGGAAGCAGACATGTTTTGAACTTGTGAAACTGAAGTCGGTTGACGGGGGAGATGTGAAGTAGCGATTCTGAGACCGTCTGTATTTAAACAGTGGTTGAATTCGGGATTAGCCGGATCCTCATCAGAAAATTCCCACGGGTGGTTTTCTTTTATGGCGATCGCTCCTCGACTAAGGTCGCGACGCGACCAAGGTCGCGCGCGACTCAGCTGCCCCCCTACTTATACCTCTCCGCGCGCGCACGGGCCAGGCTTAAAAATAAATTGTTTGGGGTTTGAGTGTCGAGTGTGGGCGAAAAATCGATTTTGGGACTTGGGTGGAGGCGTTTTCCCGGGGGTTTGGGTCAGGGTAGCTTAGACCACTGTTTTAGGTGGTCAATACATCTTTTTTCGAACAAACAGCGGGATGTCGGGGCGGGAACGTGGTTTTCAAGTCAAAGTCAATATATTCAAATTCTACCGAGTACAGCGCGTAAATTACAAGTCCTTCAGCGTACCTTTGAGTCAGAATTACGCAAAGTCCATAGAAACGGCGTTGATTTCAAAACTGAACCTAAGATCAGAGTTTCAGTAAGAGATTGGAGAAATTCGAACCAGCATAACTTACCCTGTAAATTGACGAAGTTCTCAGTTGCAAAGGTTGAGATTGACTTGATTTGAAGACGCCGCTCGGGGGAGGTTGAGAAATCGAATTTTCAGAGTTCTACTTGAAATTAATTGATCAGTGCAAAAGAATCAAAGACTCGGGGATAGTCCACGCACCTATTGATACCAAAATGTTGCTCGCCGGACGTCGATACGTCGTGTCATCGATGTCCGAGTCACCCGAAAGAGCCTTCGTTAAGTAAATAGTTGAGTTTAACGCGACAAGAGATGCAAATTGGAACCTACCAGCAGCAAGAGTCGCTCCCCGGACGTCGATATGTCGTGTATTCGATGTCTAGGGTTAAATATATCTGGGTCGAGATGGAAATAAGTTGAAGTTCAACGCAAGAAGAAATCGAAGTTAGAACTTACCCTGAACAACCGTCGCTCGCCGGACGGCGATACGTCGTGTATTCGATGTCTGGGGTCAGGTTAGCTCGAGTTGAAGAGGAAAGAAGTTGTACATTTGAACTTACCAGGAGCAAGGGTCGCTGGCCGGACGACAATATGTCGTGTAATCAATGTCTGGTGTTGAATGGTTGAGACAGAAATAAGTCAGAGCTGGAAACAACCAACGCATCAACTTGAAACTCACCTGTCCGCTCGCGGGAAGACGATTCAATTCATGTAGTAATGGTCGGTGGGCGGACGTCGATTCGTCGTGTAATCGACGTCTGGGAAGTGAGTAAGTTGAAGTTCAATAGAACAAGACATTGAATGATGAAACTTACTTGGAACATAGCTTGCTCGGCGGGCGACGATCCATACAGTAATCGTTGGTGGGCGGACGTCTTTCTGTAGAGTCAGTGCTTATGGAGAGTGACAGAAAGATTCTCAAGACAGGCGTTCGTTAGTTCAAGAGATATGCAATAGATAATTAAAGAATACATACCCGAGATGTCGCTCGGCGGGTGACGAAACATGTAGTCAAGCGTTAGCGCCGCTACGCGGCGCGGCGACGACGACGAAGACAGCGCTGATCTCAACCTCGTCGTGAACACGATGCTTGAAGCGTCGCAAGGCGGGGTTAGCCTGCCGGCGGCCCGAACCCGTTGAGAAAAAGCTGAGATGAAGTCAGAATTTTGTACACCTGGATATCAGAGTGAACGCTTACCAAGTCTGCGTCCCGCTCGCGGGACGTCGATCTATATAGTCAAGTCATTGCGCTGCCGCGCGGCGGCGGCGGCGGCAAAGGTGATGACGGCGATGAATCCTAACTCTTGAACTCGATGCTTGAATCGTCGAAGGTGGGGTTAGCCTGCCGGCGGCTCAAGCACTTCAAAAAAAAAACGAGATTAGTTGAGCATTCTCGCGACCAATAGGATGAGGCTGGAAGACATACGATGGATGCGTCCCGCTCGCGGGACGTCGATATATAGCGTCAAGAGTTGCGCCGCTACGCGGCGCTCGCGGGATGTCGAAACCATCGAGGGAAGAACATAGGAGCGTTGCAGTGAGCTTGGAGGCGTGGGGTTAGCCTGCCGGCGGCCCGAACCCGTAGACAAAAGGCTGATATAAAGTCAGAATTTGTGCGTCAAGGGATAGAGAATGAAGACTCACCAAAGCTGCGTCCCGCTCGCGGGACGTTGATATATACTGTACCATCAAGACTTTTCGTCACCGTGCAGCGCTCTGGAAGGTCGGATGAGTACGCGCCGCTGCGCGGCAGTTGGGAGCGGCGAGAACGTTGAGGTAGATGATGGAGACAAAGGTGCGTTGATCAGAGATTTGAAGGGGTGGTATTAGCCTGCCGGCGGCCGTGAACCCTTTCAAAGAGGTCGAAGCTACGTCAGATTTTACGCGATGAGATGGTGTTTTGAAGACTCACCAAGCACAAGTCCCGCTCGCGGGACCTTGATCTATCTAGTCAAGACATCGCGTCGCTGCGCGACGCTCGTGGACGGCAAGAAGCTTGAGACGAGGTTGAAGTTGGACTTGACGAGGCGAGGAGCTGCCTGCCGGCGGCCTACAACGAGTTTGAAACTGCAAGAAAGGTCATCAGACGATGGTGGAAAGGCATATACAATTC
Source organism: Favolaschia claudopus (assembly GCA_037176885.1). Taxonomy (NCBI): domain Eukaryota; kingdom Fungi; phylum Basidiomycota; class Agaricomycetes; order Agaricales; family Mycenaceae; genus Favolaschia; species Favolaschia claudopus. The sequence continues at coordinate 701,797 of JAWWNJ010000015.1, forward strand.
ACTGTGAACATACCTTGGAAGACGTCAAGTTTGCACGCGCGGAGCGGCGGGAGGCGAATTGAAGGGTCGAGTGGCGAAGGTGGACGGCAAGTGGCGTGCAACTGCGCGGTCGAAACGAGCTGAAGTGACTTGTCAGAATAGGAATTGAAGTGCGAAAGAATCAATGGCTCCCATACCTGAACGATCGTTGGACGTTGGCGGCGCACCACACAATTCGAGGTGAGTTTGCGGAGCGTCGTTGAAAGCGATTGAAATCAGCTCATTGACGCTGAGAGGATCGTGAGTGGGTAGTGAGAGGCTGATGTCAAAAGAACCCTACATGTAGTGAGTTGGAGCTGAGTTTGGGGAGTCGTTGGACTCGAGCAGATTGAGTAGAGGGATGTCGACGAGGTGAGGAAGCGAATGGAGGTCGTGGTGAGCGAGGGGAGGCGAGCTCGAAGAGAGGAGAAGAAGAGAGGGAGGGATGGAGGTAGAAATTGGGGGGCGAAGCGAGAGAGGTTGAGTGGGTGGTGGTGGTAATAAAACAGGTTGCTGTGGTGCCGTGAATCAGTCAAACGCGAGGCAGATCAATCATTCAACAAAACAAACGCACATACCTGTCTCATCGACCCTGGCCGCAGAACTTCCGCCGATTTGATTCCGGCTGAATCGCGTGAGATTCCTGCAACGCAACCGATGAGTCAGATATTCGAAGGGCACCAGATTGGTTAGTAGGTTATTTCGAGGCTCTGACCCCGGACGCTGTCGAAGATAACGGACGGGGCGGGATCGGCGTATCAGCGCTATCAGCGTTGACATTCAGTGCGCGTCCCTGGCGCGTTTTAGCGCATGAGTTGAATCTTAGGCAAATTTTGACACAATTATCGGGAATTTGAACTTGAATCAGGGTGGATAGAGTGTAAAAGCTCGAAGTGACGGGATGGAATGAGAATAAGGAACTCACAGTCGCGCTGAATTCGAGACTCTCGCAGAATGCTCGTGAGTTGAAAGAAAACCAGAGGTACCATCGTGAATCTGGGATAAGATTTGAACAAAAGGCGGGAACGAGTGAAGGTTACGAGACAGAAAGGACTAGGAACTCACATTCAAAGTGAACCCAGTACTTCTGCGATAAATGACCGTTTGAGCCGAAAGCTGACGACTTGAACCTGTCTTGACATCGTCGTAAATTTGGAACAGAATTTGAAGTCAAGAAGAGCATAAACGAAACAGAATAAAAATAGCAACTCACGTTCACCCTAATTCGAACACGCCTACCCCATACTCGGCGTGTTCGAGCTAAGAACCGACTATTTTTGACCCAACGACATCCCGACTAAAGTCGGTCGAATTTCGGAAGTCGGCGGCACGAGTGAGTCAGAGCAGGTCAGAGCCAAAGATAGACGGCGCAGGGCGACCCTAGTGACGCCAGCCAGAACGAGCCCACACTGCCCCAGAAGCCAGCCGTAAATATGGCAGCGAAAAAATCTTCATTTTGATATCAATCACCACACGCAATTTCGCTTAGCTGGCTTCTGAGCAGCCTGTTGATGCCGAAACGACGGCGACTCGAGCGCCGTTGGGTCCAAGCTTGCGCTGCCGGGTCCGCCAGAGTGCCGTCGCAGAGCCAGCCGATAGAAAATTTTCCGAGATGGAGGGAGAGAGCAAGCCGCCTGCAAGCAGCGCCAAACAGAGTTTGACAGTTCAACGCTGGAGTCCTGAATAGGAAGTTCCACACTCTTGCTCTCTCCCTCCATCATCGTTTTTCGTTTCGCTGGGGTTTTGCACTGGGGTGGCTGGGGTGAGTACTCATATACATTTAGCATTCATTCTAGTGCTAATCAGGTACAAATGGCCACTCAGGGCTGCTATATCCGCGAAAACGACGATTTTGAGCAATCAAGCAAAATTTCGGAATGGAAGGCGGAGACCTCGGGGTTCCGGCGTCAATTTGTCGGAGAGGATTGCTTGGATACGGATGATCACTTCTGGGCGGTGTGAGAGGCGACAGGGCGGCGGAAAGAGGTCAGGGAGATCTAGTGCGTTTTCGCACATCTCGCTTATTCGGGGTGTTGTCATGGCTCATGCTGTTTTTAGATCCAGAAAACGTTCCTCTTTGTATTCTCCTTGCTTTCAGGCCTGAATCAGCGCTAGGACCATCGCATTGGACTCGATATCACCATCCGACGCTTTTGCGACATCCGAGTATTCAGGGCGGAGGGTCAGGGTATCGGCGGAAATGAGTCACAAAACCCGATGGAAACGATCAGATCTGCTTTGGAATCGGTGCGTAGGCTCATCTCTACAGTATCCGCCGACTTCTGAATATTTCCAGCAATATGATTATTCAGGGTTACAACCACCCCGTGTACATAGGCTGACTCAGGCTTCAGTCGAGTCATTCTATTTTAAACTAACCTGACTCAACGAGGTCCGCGGAGCTTTTGCGCTTGGGAGGGTTGGTTGAATCGGGGAAGGAGGAGATCGGGGAGGGTGACGGTATATAAGTCCCGTGGGTTGGACTTCAACATGTATCCCTCCTTGACCTCTTACCACCACCACCTTCCCCTCCCTCTCTCTCAACCTCAACTCCTCTACGCCTCGCTCGTCGCCTTCAAGCCCCGTATGTCGCCTGCCTCGGTGCCGTCGCTGATGTGTCTCGTCGACAACGTCGATGTTGGAGCTGGTTGTGTGGGGTGTGCGGTGGAGCTGGTTGGTTGGTCTCGGTGGAGGTGAGTTTGAATGCTTTCTATTCCTTTCTATCCCTCTTCGCTCCCTTTGCTCCTACATTCTGTACACCACCCTCGCCACTCGATATACACTTCGTCATTACTTTCCATGTCCTCACCTTCAACCTTCATTCCACTTTCATTCACTTCGTTTACCCCTTCTATCCAACGTTCATCTCGACTATATCCACCCTGACTGACTTTATCCTATATCCTACAGGTTCGCCTTTGCCCATTCTATTATCGCCCCCGTCTCGACTGGACCCACTTCAACTTCGTTTCAGTTGCTGCTTTGTTCACTTGAACTCGTTGATACCGACCGAACTCACCTTTCTTTCTATAGTATACCATTGTAATTGTATCGGTCGCATCGAAGTGAGTCCATTCTCTCTTGATGTCGTCTCGTTTCATTCCGTCTACTGACCGTCTACTTTACCTAGTATACTCATTCACTTTCTTACCTTCAACAAGACAAGTCCTCGAGATATCGTTCTGGGGTGTTGAGGTCGGGCATTGGTACGTCGCATTCAATCTGACTGTCTTGCTTGAATTCAACTGACTCCATTTCCTCGCTAGGTCTGCATTCAAATAGTCATGTGCAGTGAGATGCACATTTCCGTGCGCTGTTTCTTTTCTATTCTTCTTCTCTGTTGCAATGCGCTGATTGCATCGAATAGCGCATTCGGCTCGAAGACATCTGCCAGTCAATGGATATGACGGTGATTTGCACCTCGGTGAGCTCCAACTCGTTCCCATTCCTTTCTTCGTGCAAAAGTCTATCCCACTGTATTTGAACTGACTTCATTTCCTCGTTAGATCTGCATTCAAATATCTGTGTGCAATGAGATGCACATTTCCGTGCGCAATTTCTTTTCTATCCTTCTTTTCCGTGTTCGATGCGCTAACTGCATTCAACAGCAAATTCAACTTGAAGACATCTGCAAGTAAATGGAGTTGACTGAATTCCGGTGGCGGTGAGGTTCAATCTATTTCTTTTCGCTTTCAGCGCGCTAATCGAATTCCACAGGGCAATCGACGTGAGGACGTCTGCCAGCCAGTGGTGTGGAGTATAACTTGGTGAGTTTTTCCTTCTGTTCATTTACCTTGCTTCGTTCAAATTGAATCTGCTTCAATTCTATCCGACTTCGTTTCGTTCATCTCTTTCGAGTTACATTTACTGACTTTGCACCTTCTATTCTTCTTCGTTGCAATGCGCTGATTGTATCGGATAGGTCACTCGACTTGAAGACATCTGCCAGTCAATGGATATGACTGTGAGCTTCAATTTGATTTCAATTTCCTTTCCTCGTTCCGATTCAACTTTCCTTCCCTTGCGTTCGACCTCTATTCACTCAACTTCATTCTGTTCAACTTCAATTGACGACCTTATTACATGCCGTTCATATCTCTCTTAGACTACTATCTAGGTAGTATATTATTGTAGAATTTTACCTTACCCTCTCGATGTCGTCCGATTCCTTTACCGACCTTTTCTTTCACTCAGTACATACTCCTACTTACTCTGTTTCTCTTCCAGGTGCAGGAGGTGTCAATGTCGGGTGCGTCGTTTCATTCGATCTAATTCGGACCAAACTGATTTCAATATCTTCTCGCTATAGGTTTGTGTTGAACTCTTGACGCGCAGAGAGATGCACATTGCTGTGCGTCGTTGATTTTCATTCTTCTTGTCTCTTTTCAGCGCGTTAATTGAATTCCACAGGGCATTCGACGTGAGAACGTCTGCCAGTCGATGGATGCGGAATTCAATTTGGTGAGTTTTCACTTGTATACATTTGCTTTGCTTCAATTTCGCTCGATTCCGTTTCATTTCGTTCGGTTCGCTGACTCTACGCTTCGTTGTCAGTAGATTGTACATTTCCGAGACGGTAAGCACCTCAATACCGTATTTACTAATTTACTGACTTCGCTTTAGGGTAATTTCGCGTTTCTTGCGTTAGAAGTCAGTAGACTTCGTTGTTCTGGCTTGTACTGACCAATTCGCGCAGAGTATTATTTTCAGAGTCAATTTATTTGCTACATACGGACAAGGTAGGTATATTCGCCCGTTCTCTTCAATTCTGCCGCTGACTTGACTTGTTTGCAGGTTGAAGCGGTGCGGGAGCGGGACGGCGTCGGCGCCGACTCGGGGCTCGTTTGGGGAAGTCGAGGGCGGCGGCGGCGGCAGATGGGTGTAGGGAGAGTCGATGGAGAGTACAGGAGGATGGCGGTGTGGCTTGGCAAGAGTGCGGTAGGAGACGACGGTGGAACGGGGCTCGAAGGCGGCGTCGGGGGAGGTAGGTCCTGAGCACGTGACAGTGCTTGATGATCTTTACAGCGGTCCGGCGGCATTGCATCGGTAGAGGGCGGGATCGCGTCGGTAAGTGGCGTACTCGGATCGTTTTGGAGCGGGAGTCGATGTCGCAGGCGGTGGCGGCAGTGGGAGCGTGGGGCAGCGCGTGAGAGAGGTGCGTTGGGGCAGATTGCGGTGGGGGAGGGTGAGGAAGAGGGGTGTGGTGGTGAGTCTTCGTTCCTTTTTCTTGCGCTGACTTGAGGCGATCGGGAGGGCGGGGTCGACGCGAGGTAGATTAGTTTTGAGGTTAGCGTTGACGGCGGCGGTCTCGCGTTGCGGCAGAGTCGGTGGTAGTCGGCGGTAGAGAACGAGTGGCGAGTGGCGTGGGGACGATGTCGATGCGTGGGTGAAATGGGCGGGAGGCGTCGTAAGTGAGTGAGTGAATCAGTGAGAGCTGTGAAACAGTCAGCCTGAGTTGTGCATCAAGTGCAGGGCATAATGGACGCACCTTGCATTGTCGTGCTGAGAGTGAAAAGCGAGTGTTCTTCCAGGGATTTCAACGAGGGATGCGCATTGCGCCGCCGAGGGCGGTGAGGGGGTTTGGGATCTGATTATTCGCACTCAGTGAGTGGGAGAATCTCGGGTCGATCTGCACTGTATTATTTATAACCTGAAGATGAAATAATGCATGAATCTACCAACACGAAGAAAAACCACAAGTAATCTACTAAACAAGTGAATCAGTCGCTAAACCGCTTCTTGATCTCCGTCTCCACCAACTCCTCAACCGTCCCAAATTTAGCTCCCAGCGCTACGAGGTCGGGGTTCGGAACGGGTGTAGAAGTGTAGAAACCTTGATACTCCGCCAAAGCCTCGTACTGAAAAACAATTTGATGATCGAGTGAGTACATTCTTCAGAGCGAATGATAGAGAGGATCCTCACCATGCCATCGTAGACAGGATGGCCCATAGGCGGGGCGGTTGCGAATGTCACTTCTCTGCCGAGAGCTAGACGAATTCGGGATTCATTTCTTTCTATGTGAGCGAACAGAACGCCGAGTCAAAACCGACCTTTAGAAACCTTCTCTGCGAATTCGCTGAAAGAAATGTTTGCTGTCACCACGGGGTACGCTTTGCCGGAAATCTGAGCGCCGGTGGTCGGATGGTTGTAGTTCTTCATCAAAGCTAGGGCCGCCTCGCCGACGTCGTGTCCCACCCAGGTGAAGGAATTGATGGTGGTGGGGGTGAAGAATGGGGCGGAGATGGTGTAGCTTGAAGGGGAGGAGGAGGATTTTTTGAGGCCTCCGCGTCTGGAGTTCAAAGGTCAACGAGTGAGTGATCATGAATGATCAGGGTGGTGTTATGACTTACGTCCACATATTTTCTAAGAAAGTTCCGAGATGCAGGGAGGCATTTGGGACGCCGGAGGATTTCAAGTAATCTTCGATCTCCGCTTTGTCTGTTTTATAACGTTAACGTCGGAAAAATGGAAAACAAGCAATGCAGGTAAACGCACCTTCGTATATGGAGACTTGTGAATATTTGCCTCCAGAAAGTTTCTTGAGGCCTGGAACCGAGCTGGATTATCATTGTGACACTGTCAGCGGCGAATTTCATTTTGATTTTCGACGGAGAAACGCACCTGAGCACAATGAACTTCACACCAACCTCCCTCGCCGCGTCGATGATGTTTTTGCCCAGTGTGACCTCGCTAGGTTTTTCGGCAGAATATGGGGGGAAGGTGGAGACCGTCGCCTAGAGTATAAACGACGCGTAAGTAATAACCACGGAAGCCATGCAGTAGCTGCTGAATATGTACCACAAACAACGCCTCACTTCCACGCAGCGCATTTACTAAAGACGCTTTATCCGCTGCGTCGGCCTTGACGATTTCGACGCCTTGTTGTTCGAGGTTCAGGGCGGCGGGCGAGGTGAGATCACGGGTGATTGCCCGGGGGGTAAAGGTGCGGTCTCTTAGGAGGGACCGGATCACAGATGAGCCTGGGGGTATATTGAAGGGAAAGTTAGGCAGACAGAACATTATTTAAGTAAGAAAAAATCGAACCTTGTTGGCCAGTGGCTCCAATGACTGCGGCGATACGGGAAGCAGACATGTTTTGGACTGGAGAAACTGACGTTGGATGACGGGGGAGATGTGAAGTAGCGATTCTGAGACCACGTCTGTATTTAAACAGTGGTTGAATTGACATGTCGGGATTAGCCGACGTGCCAAGCTTTTCGGCGCCTGTAATAGTCCGCCGCCGTCATCATGCTGACCAAATTCATGGTTGAACATTTTGGATTGTCCATTCTGCGTTCTATTGGTTGTACTCAGTGTATATGAGACAGCTTAGTCGTCTTGATCTATGGAAATTCTAAATACTCATTGCTGACTCTGGAATGAGTTGGAAATGCTTGCCAACAGTTTCAAGTTGCTAACAGTTGGTTGAACTTGTCCCCCATGCGTCAATCCTTGCTCATGCCAGGGAGGCAGATAATTTCTGCGTTTATCCGCCTTGTCGTCTTGTATTCATACTCATGACGCATCTGCCAGTGCGTTTGTGATAATTTTCGGGACGTCGGCCATTTACCACTATGATGGACCCTTGTCGATCATCATCAGAAAATTCCCACAGTTGGTTTCCGGGAAGTTGGAAACCTCACTTCAACTGCGACAGGTGCAATTTAGTTGATTAAAATTTTGACGTCCTGCATAAGCCCAAAGCATATCTGTGCCGAGCACTCTCGTGTTTCTTGAATATTTCTCAGAAATCTCGGCGACTCGATGTTTGAAGTTTGAACGCAGTCGGTTTCTATCAAATTCGAGCTCCGTTAAATGTGGAGCGGAATTAAACTGCAAACTACTCAGAGAAGCAAGCCTGAGCGGCCGCAGCCGCAGACCGGCAAAGTCCAAAAGCCCAAGTGAGTTTCAACAGTTTCAACCATTATGTAAGGTCTGGCCGGTTCCATCCGAACAAGTCACCGTAACGGCATGTTACACTGTGTCACAGTACTCTTTCTCTGCAACGGTCAACACGAAGCATTCGAGATCCACATCCCTGAAAGTCTTCAATAAATGGCATCGAAAGACAATCCGGAAAAGAAAAGGAGAATTCCCGGAGCTTGCGACATCTGCCGGTTGGTCACCGTCGAACGACACGAGAAAAAAGCTGACTGCTTTGTTGACTCCTTTCAGGCAACAAAAAGGTGCGCAACAATTTGCAGTTGATCAGGGATTCCGGGACAGTATGATGCAACATTCTGTTGTTAGTGCGATGTGAGCCAAACGATCACCTTACACGATCTTCGTACACAGAAATCCTTTCCAGGCGACAGCGCGACTATGCCAGATGGCAGGTGCTCGAATTGTAAAAGGTGGGCTCGGGGCTCGTGCTGGTATATGTACCGTTCTTGACTTGGCTGCATAGCTTCAACTCCGAATGTACCCACGACATGGCTCGCGTCAGGGTTCGCTTTTCGTTTTATTCCAAAATAACTCCTTGGATCACATAGAACTTGATCATTAAGGGGAAACGAAGGTACGGCTTTTCTTGTACGTTTCTCCCACTCATGAATTGTCAGAATCCGAAATATGAATTCAAGTTCCATGGTGACTTAAGTCTTGATCATCTAGCGAATTTGTTGGCTAAACTCGTTCCCGTAGGGTAGCTCGAGCAACCCAAAACCAACCCCAGAAAACGCGAAGGACCTCGTCGACAGTTTGTTGCGTGATACCTACACCCCGCCACAAGACCGCGAATCCCTTGTCCGACTGTTGTTCGACCTATCTCGCTACGCCAGAAACTTGGAGGTGAAGCTAGATGAGAGTGGGCAATCCCAGTCTTCGCCCTCAGACAGGGAATCCATCCCAGCGGCGCCCGTCGCGGCCACCACAGATGACGAGGATTCTCGCGAAGCAGTTGTTGTCGACATACAACGCTTACCAGAGCGCATCCGGAGGATTACGATGTATGGTGCCGACAACCGATTCTTCGGCAAGAATAGTAGTATCGTATTTCTCAAGGCCGCCATGACTCCTCCCGGCTGTCCGACAACCGACGAATCTTGTCCGTCCTTGACTAGACCCGTTTATTGGACGCCCACACCCGTCAGTTTCCGCTTTCTTGGTGTCATGTCTCTGAAGCTTACATTCGCTCATAGTGGGAGGTTCCTCCAGAACCTACAATCGATTTGGAATTCCCGCCCGACGATCTCTTACACGACCTCATAGACATCTACTTTCACCAAGTCAACATTTACTGGCCCATCCTGCACCGCCCGACTTTTCAGAAATCCCTCGCTGATCGTCTACATCTTGAAAACCCTTCCTTCGGCGCCGTCGTACTCGCCGTATGTGCTGTCGCGAGCAGAAACTCGTCCGACGAACGGGTTTTCCTGCCGTGCGAGCACGGGAAGCTCAGCGCTGGATGGAAATGGTTCCGGCAGATTCCACGCCCATTCAGCGGCCAAACCGTAAAATCCGCGTCGCTCTATGAGCTGCAACTTTGCTGTGTACGTCAGATGCTAACTTCATTCATGAATCAATTGCACAATTTGATCATGTTATCCAGTTGTACATCACATTCCTCCACACATCCGGACAATACGAGTCTTGCTGGATCGTATGCGGGGTTGGAATCCTCCAAGCGCAAGATATCGGCGCTCTTCGAAGCCGTTCGCCCGAAGTACCACTCACTATCGAAGCCGAACTCATCAAACGCAGTTGCTTCTACCTGTCTATATTCGATTCTGTCTCTTCCGCGTGTTTCGGCCGTCCCAGAGTACTGATGCCCAACGACGCCGATTTACCCATCATATGCGACGACGAGTATCTAGGGCATCCGGATCCGGAGTTAGCGTTTAAGCAGCCGAGTGGAAAGCCGGCGCAGGGGGAATTTTTCAATGCCTATATCTCGTTGTATAAAATATTTACGTTTGCGTGGAGGACTTCGGTGAGTGTTTGGATTCATGGCTTATCTGGGTGGTGAAACGTTTCGCTGAAGTCTCTGCGTGCAGGGTCCACCGCAGGATTATACTGGAACCCGGGTCCTAGAGTCAGAAACGTTGGCTGAGCTCGAGTAAGTGGTCGTCTTTCTTGATCAATTGAAGGATGTCGATCAGGTACCAATCTGATTCAGCTCTCGTCTGGATCAATGGGCCCGCAATATACCAGAACATCGTTAGCTCTTCGTAAAACTACCCATCGTCATTTTCTGATATAGTCTCCGCTTAGTGCTATGGAATCCATACCAAGAAAATGATATTTTCTTCGCGCAGAGTGCTAGTGAGACGAGATGACTCTTGCTCAATTATAACCATCACTGACCTTTATCAGCGTTGTATGCCGCGTTCTATTATGGTTCGAGGATCCTGCTTCTCAACTTGTTCACTCTGACGATATTCTAGTCCAAGTTCTGATCCATCGGCCATTTCTTCAAGCGAAGAGTACTTCTGTAGGTTTCAACCCAGTAGCAATCCGGTTGTGTCTATTACACTTCTCATTCATTTTTTCTAGGCCGTCAAATCTCTCGCCATATCCACGAACGCCGCTCGGTTAGTCATTCCCTCCTGCAATCGTCGCCACATTGCTTTGTGTCAACTAAACTATCAGTGGATGCGCTACTGTGGCAGGCGTCAAGTCTCGCCGCTCAGCATTTATGCCGACGTACTATTTCATTGTAAGAATCACTCGATCTCGTTCAGCTATGCATGCCTGTTCAGTTTTGTTCCTGTGGTAGAAAGCGGTCTTCGATTGCGCGATTGTGCTGCTACTCACCATCTCCGGAGCATCGAAGACTGGTCTCGCGGTGGACGTCAATCGTGAATTGGAGGATGTATACAAATTCATGGACTTCCTGCGTCGTGCCGAGCCGCGGTATGGTGCAGTCCTTTCTTGTCATCCGAGCAACCTTGTTTAACCATGCGAAATTAGATACCAAAATGCTGGCCGTTTGTAGTAAATCTCGAGTCCTTTCTCTATTCCCGGTCTCTGATTATCACGACTGTTACAGCGATTGCCTATGCGAAGTGTTAAACGCAAGCAGACTCCCCCTCCCACAACCCTCTTATGACACTATCCGTCCCCTTCCTCCGAGCGAAGGCACACAGTGGCCCTCGCTGCCGATCGCGGTGGAGGATCTCGGAAACCGACCCATTTACGAGTCGCTCGGAATAAACATGCAGGAGATGTCTGTTGATGCGGGGGGACTTCCGGACTACAATTTCAAGAATATGCCCCCGCTCAGCACAGAGATGGACACAGATCATTATTTGTGAGTTTCGTTTTTCCTTGCTTCCTTGGAACGCGAGTTGTGGAGCTAACGGAAGGACGCGTAGGTTGTATTGGCTGCCGTACCTGTCGACTGTAGATGGGGTCACGCAGGCGATGCAGAGTCAGGGTGCTAGTGGCAGTAGTCCTTTGGATAGTTGAACAGACTGATTTTGCCAGTGGTTCTGTTTCACCACGAATATGTATACATTCGTGACATTAGCACAACACCCAGTCTATCTTTGTGTATCGATTGTTAACTGAACTCGCAAAACGCGTGAAGGATTGGTGAAGGAGGCAAACAAATCCTATTCAATGCCACGATCGCTCGACTTGGACGGCGATCACCCCATTTTTTGAATAGGTAACTCCTTTCCTTCAAATGATACGATCGAAAATGTTTCAGATGAGCGCGTATAAATTCTAGGTACTGTTCAAGTTCTCCTTCGCACACTCGACGCAAACCTCTTCTCGAATTCGTCGCGATGCAAATCGATTCTGAAACTTAACAGTCGCATCAACAGCGACCGGCAATCCACATGGCCGGTAACCGGACCACCACGAAAAGGGCTAGCCCCAAGAAACCTACCTTAACTCTCTCTTCCTCTCCCCCGTCATGTCCGGTCGCCTAGCTCAAGTCTCCCAGCACCTTTCTAACGCTCACGGGCGCGGTCTCCTGGCAGGAGAGGTCGCGATTATCACCGGTACGTTCCTTCGCTCTGTGAAAGAAGGTGAAGCTGACGGGGTCGGTAGGAGCCGGCCAGGTATATTATGGTTCTGAAGCGAATGATATGAGATTGAGCTCACCCCTCCTCGCAGGGTATTGGGCGGAGCGCTGCGCTGCTCTACGCCAAAGAGGGTGCAAAGGTCGTTATCAGCGAGTACGTGTCATTAGTCATTGCGACCAGGCTTCGCGCTGAACCTATCTACTTAGCATCGACGCGAAGAAGCTTGACATCGTGGGGGATGAGATCAAGGCGGCTGGTGGCGAGTTTCTTGCTGTCGCAGGCGACGTCGGCGCAGACGATTTTCCCAAGAAAATTGTTACCGCGACAGTGCAGTGCGTGGTCTCTTCTCCCATATTCGTACAATAGGTCTTAACGAGATGCATGTCTAACAGAAAGTATGGAAAGATCAATCACATAGTTAACAATGGCGAGTTTCTTCTCGATAGCACGGGAGTATTGCTCACAACACCTTTCAGCCGGCTTCACCTTCGACAAAATGCTGCACACAACGCCCGACGACACCTTCGACATCATCATCAAAATCCACGTCCGCGCACCATTCCGCCTCATCCGCGAAGCTGCGCCCTACTTCCGTGTCAAGGTACGTCTTTTTTCGGGTCCCGGTCATTTCTATTCTGACATGGTGTCCCCACATCCCAGCCCGAAGCCCGCGAGAATCGTTCCATCATCAACGTCTCCTCTACCTCGGGTCTGCACGGGAACGTTGGACAGGCCAACTACGCAGCCGGCAAGGCCGCCGTCATTGGGCTTACGAAGACTATCGCGAAGGAGTGGGGTGCATACGGCGTCCGCGCCAATACGATTGCGTTTGGGTTGATACACACGCGGTGCGTGCCCGAGCATGTCTTCTATCATTTGCCAGTGGATTTAAGACTGGATTAGGTTGACTGCGTCGAAGGAAGCTGGCGCTACGATGGAAATCGACGGGAAGAAGGTCGCGTTGGGTATTCCTGGTGCCCCTTCTACTGGCACGGAAGGGCAAGACCTACCGCATATCCCCCTGCGTCGGGGTGGGAGCCCGGACGAGGCAGCCGCTGCTATGCTCTTGTGCGTTTATTCCCCTCACCTGCGTATTATGGTTGCTGAAATGACCCTCGCAGCCTCGCATCGCCGCTGGCATCATACGTGAGTGGACACACACTGGAGGTTACTGGTGGCGCGGGCATCTAAGCAGGAGGTATCGGCGATATATGAGGGAGGGTCGGCATCTAAGAAAGAGTGGGTATGTAAAATTGCGTTAAATCAAGGATGGATGGATGGGTTAACACTTAATTATCATTTGTCGGTCGCACACACTCCTAACTGAACAATCCTTTGCTTTCTTTTTGGTTGGTTTTCTCGATATGATGGGCCATAGACAGCGCACTCGACGTGGTGGACGATGACCGAAATTTTAAGGCGCCAAGGAAGCCGGGGAATTTGAGGTAAAATATGCTGACGAAGTGCTGGGAGGACAAACCGAAACATTCGCCGGAGATAGGGCGGTAAGCGTTTTTTACCCGCGTCAATCCTCGTCAATCACGCGTGACCCTTGCTCTCTTCTTGATCGCTCCTCGACTAAGGTCGCGCGCGACTCAGCTGCTCCCCTACTTATATCTCTCAGCGCGCGCACGGGCCATGTTCAAAAATAAGTTGTTTGGGGTTTGATTGTCGAGTGTGGGCGAAAAATCGATTTTTGGACTTGCGTGGAGGCGTTTTCCCGGGACTTTGGGTCGGGGTAGCTTAGACCACTGTTTTAGGTAGTAAATATATCTTTTTTTCGAACAAACAGCGCGCTTTGGGGATGTAAACAGCGGGACTTGAGGATTTGGTGAAGTCGGGGTCGGGGACGCGCCTTGACGCGTTAATTCACGCGAATTTGGAGTACGAGTCAATATATTGAGATTCTACCAAGGACCACACAATAATTCAAAGTCTACATTCGCACCTTTAAGCCAGAATTCCACCAAGTCGATAGAACGTCAATTTCCTTGAAAGTTGCGAATTCAGCGCAAAGTCGACGAAAGCTCAAACGAGCATAACTGACCCGTAGTCTTTAGGTGAAAGGTTTGAGACATTCGTCGGTTTGGGAAAGTTGAAACGGGGAGTTCAGCGTTTAACTCGGAATCAGTCAATCAGCACCCACGAATCAGAGATTCAGGAACAGTCCACGCACCTCTTGATACCAAGACGTTGCTCGCCGGACGTTGATACGTCGCGTCATCGATGTCCGAGTCGCCCGAAATATCCTTCGTTAAAGAGGTAAGTTGAAGTTCAAAGCAATAAGAAATTGAAATTGAAACGTACCCGGACCAAAGGTCGCTCGCCGGACGACGATATGTCGTGTATTCGATGTTCGTGTCGCCCAAAATACCTTTGTTAAGACGTAAGTTGAACTTCAACGCAACAAAGGATCAGATTCAACACTAATGTCAACAAAAGTTGCTCGCCGGACGCCGATATGTCGTGTAATCGATGTCTGGGGTTCAGATGCAAATGAGTTGAAGTTCAGGGCAATAAGAAATTGGAGTTAGAACTTACCCGGAACAACCGTCGCTCGCCGGACGGCGATACGTCGTGTATTCGATGTCTAGGGTCAGGTAAGCTCGAGTTGAAGAGGAAAGAAGTTGTACATTTGAACTTACCAGTAGCAAGGGTCGCTCGCCGGACGACGATACGTCGTGTAATCAATGTCTGGTGTTGAATGGTTGAGATAGAAATAAGTCAGAGCTGGAAACAACCAACGCATCAACTTGAAACTCACCTGTCCCCTCGCGGGAAGACGATTCATGTAGTAATGGTTGGTGGGCGGACGTCGATTCGTCGTGTAATCGACGTCTGGGAAGTGAGTAAGTTGAAGTTCAATGGAACAAGGCATTGAATGATGAAACTTACTTGGAACATAACTTGCTCGGCGGGCGACGATCCATACAGTAATCATTGGTGGGCGGTCGTCTTTCTGTATAGTCAGTGCTTAGGGAGAGTGACAGAAAGATTCTTAAAGACAGGCGTTCGTTAGTACAAGAGATATGCAATAGATAATCAAAGAATACATACCCGAGATGTCGCTCGGTGGGTGACGAAACATGTAGTCAAGCGTTAGCGCCGCTACGCGGCGCGGCGACGACGACGAAGACAGCGCTGATCTCAGCCTCGTCGTGAACACGATGCTTGAAGCGTCGAGGGCGGGGTTAGCCTGCCGGCGGCCCGAACCCGTTGAAAAAAAGCTGATATGAAGTCAGAATTTGGTGCACCTAGGGACAAGAAATGCACACTCACCAAGTTTGCGTCCCGCTCGCGGGACGTCGTTATATAGCGTCAAGACTGTTGGCGGCAGCGCGGCATGAATGTTGGAAGACCACGCGCGGCGCTTGTGAACGGCGTGAGCGTCGAGGTGGGTGAAGGCAAAGGTGCCGCGGTTAGAGCTTGGAGGTGGGGTTAGCCTGCCGGCAGCTCAAACCCTTGAGACAAAGGTGAGATTATATCAGAATTTGAAGGTCTCCTGAAGACTCACCAAGAATAAGTCCCGCTCGCGGGACCTCGATCTATATACTCAAGACGTTGCGCCGCTTCGCGGCGGCGGCGGCGGCAACGGCAACGAACAAAGCTAACCCCAGTCACCCCTGAACTCGATGCTTGAATCGTCGAGGGCGGGGTTAGCCTGCCGGCGGCTCGAGCCCTTGAAAAAAACGAGATTAGGTTAGTATTCTCGTGACCAATAGCACAGGGTCGGAAGACGTACCATGCATGCGTCCCGCTCGTGGGACGTCGAGATATAGTGTCAAAGCTCCCGCCGCTGCGCGGCGTCGAGTCGTGGGATGGCGGTACAATCGAAGCTAGGGCTGGCGACTTGAATCTGAGGACGTGGAGTGAGCCTGCCGGCGGCTTGGCCCCTTGAAAAAAACGCTGCGAATGAGTCATAATCGGTGCATTGAAGAGACAGGTCGGTTGTGTACATACTCACCTGGCCCATGCCCCGCTTGCCGAACGTTGATCCGTACCCTCAAGACTACGCGCCGCTGCGCGGCGCTCGACGACGGCAATAGCCGATAGTATCGAAGACTAGTAATCCTGCGTTGGTTTTGAGTTCGAGAAGGCGTGGCTTGCCTGCCGGCGGCCAAATTCAGATTGAAAAAGCTGGAAAAGAATTGAGTTTGATGCGCAGAATTAAAACAAAGAGAGGGCTCACCAAACGTTCTTCTTTTTTACGAGACGTTGATGTAGATAGTCGAAGCATACCGCCGCTGCGCGGTGCGATGACCAGTGCACGCGATGGCTCATTTCGTTAGCTGGCGGCTGTGGATCTGGTTTCAAAGTTTAATCAACATAGATGGGGCTCGATAGTAGGGACTTACTTACAAGGCACGATGCCCGGCGGGCGTTGACGCGCGCGTTGACGTCTTGGGGTGGCGCCGGCGAGCGAGTGAGAGCGAGTGGGGTGTTGTCGAGTGGCACACCTGTCGGCTAGCTCAGAATCGTATACAAAGGTTCAATTAGTGGAACTGTTCACCTACCTGAGCGATGATTGAGTGTTGGCGGCCGCGACGAAGCGGAGGTCGAGATCTTCAGAAATCGGAGGTTGAGTCGGCTGAAAGAGCTGTTAGTCAGGAAGGTCCTGGAAGGAAAGTATGAAGATAAATGAAGCCTACCTATAGAGTTGCGCTTGCTGCGAGCTCGAGCTTAGCTGGAGCTGTCGAAGTGGCGAGGATAGCGAGACGTCGAGGAGAGCAGGTGAAGGAGGTTGAAGAGGTGGCGGTGGGCCGCAAGCTGGAGACGGGTGAAAGGGAGGAGGGAGGGAGGGAGAAACGGGGGCGAACGAAGGAAGGTTGGGTTGGGGGTGGTGGTGGTAATAAACAAGTTGCTGTGGTGCCGTGAATCAAACAAACGCGAGGCAGATCAATCATTCAACAAAACAAACGCACATACCTGTCTCATCAACCCTGGCCGCAGAACTTCCGCCGATTGATCGCGTCCGAATCTGGCTGCAAGTCTCCCGATTTGGTGACAAATCTGCAAGGCAACGGTGAGTCAATTAACGTTTCGCATGGCGGACAGGAAACAGGATGGTAGCTGAATTATTTTAGGACGCAGCTCACAAACGCTGCCGTAGATAACGAAGATAGCGGAGCCGGCAGTCCGAGCGCGTCATTGACGAGCTTTAGCGCACAAATTGAACTTTAGGCAATCTTGACGCGATGCTCGGGATTTTGAGTACAAATAAGAATGCATAGAGTGGAAACGTTCGAGGGGGCAAAATAAAATAAATATACGGAACTCACAGTCGCGTCGAATCCAATATTCTCGCAGAATGCCCGTGAGCGGAAAGAAGATTAGCACCATTGAGAATCTAGAATGAGATTTGAGTAAACAGCGGAAACGAGTTGAAGGTACGAGCCAGAAAAAGACGGAAACTCACATTCAAAGCGAACCTAGTAATTTTGAGGTAGAATCGACTGTTTGAGCCGACCTAGCTGACATCTTGACCGGGTTTTGACATTGTCATGAATTTGAAACAGAATTTGAACTAAAGAAGAGCAAGAATGAAACAGAGCGAAGATAGCAACTCACATTCACCCTGAATTGAACACATCTATCCCTAACTCGGTGATTTCAGCTGAGAACCGACTATTTTTGACCCAACGACATCCCGACCAAAGTCGGTCGAATTTCGGCGAAGTCGGCGGCGGGAGTGAGTCAAAACCAAAGATGGACGGCGCAGAGAGACCCTAGTGACGCCAGAACGGGCCCACCCAGCCCAAGAAGCCAGCCGTAAGTATGGCAGCGAAAATCTGCATTTTTTTGATATCAATCACAACCAGCAATTTCGCTTAGCTGGCTTCCGAGCAGCCTGTTGATGCCGAAATACGGGGACCTTGAATGCCGCTATGTCCAAGCTTGCGCTGCCGGGTCCGCCAGAGTGCCGTCGCAGAGCCAGCCGATAGAAAAAATTCGGAGATGGAGGGAGAGAGCAAGCCGAGCGCAAGCACCACCAAACAGATCTTGACAGTTCAACGCCGGTGTCCGGAATAGGAAGTTTTTCACTCTTGCTCTCTCCCTTCATCATCGTTTTTCGTTTTGCTGTAGTTTTGGGCTGGGGTGTCTCAGGTGAGTACTCATATACATTTAGCATTCATTCTACTGCTAATCAGGTACAAATGGCCACTCAGGGCTGGTATATCGGCGAAAACGATGAATTCACGCAATCCAGCAAATTCTTGGAATGGAAGGCGGGGAGCTCGGGGATGCGACGTCAATCTGTCAAAGCAAGTTACCTGGATACGACAAATGATTTTGGGGCGGTGTGAGAGGCGACAGGGCCGCGAAGAGTGCTTAGAGAAATCTAGTGCGTTTTCGCACATCTCGCTTATTTGGGGTATCGTCATGACTCATGCTGTTTTTAGATTCAGCAAATCCTTTTTCTCTCCATTTACCTTGCTTTCAGGCTTGAACCAGCGCTGGAGGGCTCGTAGGGGACTCGGTGGCCCCAGTCGACGGTTTTGCGACATCCGAGTATTCAGGGTGGAGGGTCGGGGTATCGGCGGAAATAAGTGACGGAATCTCATGGGAACGATCAGATTCACCTAGGAATCGGTGCGTGGGCTCGTTCCTACAGTATCTGCCGACTTCTGAATATTTCCAGCAATATGATTATTCAGGGTTCCAACCACCGCCGCCGCGTGTACATAGGCTGACTCAGGCTTCAGTCGAGTCATTCTATTTTAAACTAACCTGACTCAACGAGGTCCGCGGAGCTTTTGCGCTTGGGAGGGTTGGTTGAATCGGGGAAGGAGGAGATCGGGGGTGGACGGTATATAAGTCCCGTGGGCTGGACTTCAACTTACCTCCCTCCTGGCCCTCTTACCACGACCACCTTCCCCTTCCTCTCTCTCAACCTCGACTCCTCGACGCCTCGCTCGTCGCCTTCAAGCCCCGTATGTCGCCTGCCTCGGTGCCGTCGCTGATGTGTCTTGTAGCTCGCTCTCGTCGACGACCTCGATGTTGGGGTTGGGTCTGTGGGGTGGAACTGGTTGGTTTGTTGGGCGTGGGTGGAGGTGAGTTCGCACCGTAATCATTATTCCTTTCTATCCCTCTTCACTCTACCCTCTACCCTCTGTACACCGCCTCGCCACTCGACATACTTACCCTTCGCCGACGTCGTGCATATTCCCAAACCCAACCCCATTACTTCACTTCCACCATTGTATTCCACGTTCATCTCGACTATATCTACCATGACTGACTTCATCCGATATCACACAGGGTTGCCTTCGTCGATTCTTCCCTCCCCACCAACTCCCTTCAACTTCGTTTCAGTTGTTACTCAAGGCGCGTATGCTCACCGGAACTCGCCGATCCTGAACTAACCCTCGCTTCTATAATATATCGTTGTATTCTTTATATCTAAGTGAGTTCATTCTATCTTGAACTCGTCTTCGTCTACTGACTGGTTGTTTCGACTAGTATATTCATTCACTTTCTTACCTTCAACAAGTCCTCGAGATATCGTTCTGGGGTGTTGAGGTCGGGCATTGGTACGTCGCATTCAGTTTGACTATCTTCAAGCTTGATTGGACTGACTTCATCTTCCTCGTTAGCTTTGCGTTCAAAGAGCTATATGCAATGAGACGCACATTTCCGTGCGCCGTTGCTTTCTATTCTATTCTTCTTTGTTTCAATGCGCTGATTGCATTGAATAGCTCACTCGACTTGAAGATATCTGCCAATCAATGGATATGACGGTGATTTGCACCTCGGTAAGCTCCAACTCGTTCCCATTCCTTTCTTCGTGCAAAAGTCTATTCCATTGTATTTGAACTGACTTCATTTCCTCGTTAGGTCTTTGTTCAAATAGCTATGTGCAGTGAGATGCACATTTCCGTGCGCCATCTCTATTCTATTCTTCCTGTCTACTTCAACCCGCTGATTGTATTGAGTAGCGCATTCGGCTTGAAGATATCTGCCAGTCAATGGATATGACTGTGAGCTTCAATTTGATTTCAATTTTCTTTCCTCGTTCCGATTTAACTTTTCTTTGTTTTCGTTCTAACTCGATTCATTTGACTCCATTCTGTTTCAATTGACTGATTTTGAATCTACTGTAATACCGTCTATATTTCTCCGAGTCTACATCTAGAGTAATATATGATTGTATAGCGAGTCCGCCTTCTCTTCAATCTCGTCCGATTCCTTCGCTGACCTTCATTCACTTAGTACATACTCGGTTTGTCTTTGCGGATGTTGTCAATATCGGGTACGCCGTATTCACTCCTTGAACTCTTTTCGCTTTCACCGCGTTAATTGAACTTCTCAGGGCAATCGACGTGAGAACGTCTGCCAGTCAATGATTGGGGATTTCAACTTGGTGAGTTTTCACTGGATTCATTTGCTTTGCTTCAATTTCGCTCTTCCGTTTCATTTCGTTCGAGTTCCATTTACTGACTCTAAGCTTCGTTCTCGGTACTTAGGTTGTACATTTCCGAGACGCTACGCACTTCAATATCATATTTGCTTATTTTACTGACTTCGCTTTAGGGGTATTTTCGCGTTTCTCGCGTTACAAGTCAGTAGACTTCGTTGTTCTGGCTTGTACTGACCAATTCGCGCAGAGTATTGTTTTCAAAATTGATTTATTTCGCTACCTACGGACATGGTATGTATATTCGCCCGTTTCTTCGATTTCGACGCGCTGACTTGATGATTTTCGCAGCGCGACGGCGGTGATCGGCGGGCGGAGGGCGGAATCGCGTCGGGGAGCGGATGACTCGGCTTGATTTGAAGCGCGGGTCAATTTCGGCGGTGGTGGCGGGTGGGATAGCGGGTGAGAGTGGCGTTGGGGGACGGGTGTGGTGGATTCAAGGTGAATCTTGAGGTTTATAGCGCCGCGCTTTCTCTTTGACGCGCTGACTTGACGGTTTCAGATCGGAAATGGCGGCGTGGGCGGGATTGAGGGTGGTTGGTGCGTTCGAGGCGGCGATTTCGCGGCGTCGCGTTGCGAGGAAGTCGGTGGTTTGGCGGGGGACGTCGATGAGCCGGGGAGAGTGGTGGGAAGATGGCGTGCGGCAGTGAGACGTCGTAAGCGGGAGAGAGTAAGTGCTGTGAAGAGGTTAGCGGTGGTTCAACGGCAGGGCTTATAGTACACGCACCGCGGCCGGGAAGTAGAACGTCTTCTTCGTTCTTTCTCGACGCTGACTTGATGATTTTAGGTGAAAAACGGCGGCATCACATGAGAGGGTGGGGTCCACGCAGAGTAGATTAGTCTTGAGGTCAAGGTTAACAGCGGCGGTCTCGCGTTGCGGGAGAGTCGGGGGTAGTCGGTCGCGGTAGAGGACGAGTGGCGGCAGCGGGCCGTCATGAGGCTGGGTAGAGTCGCGCTCGAGGGACTGACGGCGGCGTCCGAGTCGTCGCATTGTCACGGTGAGAAGGGTGGTGGGCGTCGTCGTGAGTGGCGTGGGGACGATGTCGATGAGTAGGCGAAGTGGGCGAGTGGCGTCGTAAGCAAGTCGTAAGCGGAAGTGAGTGAGTGAGAGTGAGCAAGGGAGACACGTCGGTTGTTGGTACGTGTTTACCATACTAAGCCGTGGGAACCGGGTCCAGAGGCGCACAATTTTGGCATCGACGCGGAACATTCCGACTTGTATGATCACCGGTACGTTCCTTCCCTCTGTGAAAGGCGGTGAAGCTGACGGGCTCGGTAGGAGCCGGCCAGGTATACCATGGTTCTGAAGCGGCTGTAATGCGATTGAGCTCACCCCTCCTTGCAGGGTATTGGGCGGAGCGCTGCGCTGCTCTACGCCAAAGAGGGTGCAAAGGTCGTTATCAGCGAGTACGTGTCATTAGTCATTGGGACCAGGCTTCGAACTGAACTCATCTAGCATCGACGCGAAGAAGCTCGACATCGTAGGCGATGAGATCAAGGCGGCTGGTGGGGAATTTCTTGCTGTCGCAGGCGACGTCGGCGCAGACGATTTTCCCAAGAAAATTGTTACCGCCACAGTGCAGTGCGTGGTTTCTTCTCCCATAATCGTATAATACGTCTTAACGCATGCTGTCTAACAGAAAGTTTGGAAAGATCAATCACATAGTTAACAATGGCGAGTTTCTCCTCGATAGCATAGGAGTATCATTGCTCACAACACCTCTCAGCCGGCTTCACCTTCGACAAAATGCTGCACACAACGCCCGACGACACCTTCGACATTATCATCAAAATCCACGTCCGCGCACCATTCCGCCTCATCCGCGAAGCTGCCCCATACTTCCGTGTAAAGGTACGTCTTTTTTCGGGTCCCGGTCATTTCTATTCTGACATGGTGTCCCCACATCCCAGCCCGAAGCCCGCGAGAATCGTTCCATCATCAACGTCTCCTCTACCTCGGGTCTGCACGGGAACGTTGGACAGGCCAACTACGCAGCCGGCAAGGCCGCCGTCATTGGGCTCACTAAGACTATCGCCAAGGAGTGGGGTGCATACGGCGTCCGCGCCAATACGATTGCGTTTGGGTTGATACACACGCGGTGCGTGCACAAGCATGTCTTCTATCATTCGCCAGTGGATTTAAGACTGGATTAGGTTGACTGCGTCGAAGGAAGCTGGCGCCACGATGGAAATTGACGGGAAGAAGGTCGCCTTGGGTATTCCTGGTGCCCCTTCTACGGGCACGGAAGGGCAAGACCTACCGCATATCCCCCTGCGTCGGGGTGGGAGCCCGGACGAGGCAGCCGCTGCTATGCTCTTGTGCGTTTATTCCCCTCACCTGCGTATTATGGTTGCTGAAATGACCCTCGCAGCCTCGCATCGCCGCTGGCATCATACGTGAGTGGACACACACTGGAGGTTACTGGTGGTGCGGGCATCTAAGCAGGAGGTATCGGCGATATATGAGGGAGGGTCGGCATCTAAGAAAGAGTGGGTATGTAAAATTGCGTTAAATCAAGGATGGATGGATGGGTTAACACTTAATTATTATTTGTCGGTCGCACACACTCCTAACTGAACAATCCTTTGCTTTCTTTTTGGTTGGTTTTCTCGATATGATGCGCCATAAACAGCGCACTCGACGTGGTGAACGATGACCGAAATTTTAAGGCGCCAAGGAAGCCGGGGAATTTGAGGTAAAATATGCTGACGAAGTGCTGGGAGGACAAACCGAAACATTCGCCGGAGATAGGGCGGTAAGCGTTTTTTACCACTTGCGATCAACTGAGCAGCAGGATGTATTCACTCAGATATCTGGGCCACTGGATTCCCTGTACATACCGGACGGCGGTAAGCATTCCTTACCCACTCAATTTTGAGTTAATAAGCTCAGTGGGCTAGCGAATGCTACATAAATCGCGTTCACTTTCAGTCTAAGGATATCAGAAACCACAGTTGGATCTTTTCTACTACAGCCGCCCGCAGAAAAATGTCGTCCTCTCGCATCGTTGCCGTCATCGGCGCCACGGGCCAACAAGGTTTATCGGTCATTCGGAAAGTCTTGAAAGACAAAACATTCACTCCCCGTGCGCTCACCCGTGACCCGAGCTCCGCCACTTCCAAGCAGATTCAGGAACAAGGCGCTGAGGTTGTCAAGGCGGATACCAAGGACAAGGCCGCGCTCGTGGATGCTCTGCGCGGCAGTGAAGCGTTGTTTGTTGTATGTATTTCTAACCTTCCTTTCTGTTCTTTTTCTTCGAATTTTATCTTGCCATTCGCTGATTTTTGTTTACTTGAACGCTTGTTAGGTGACACTCTCCGGCTATCCTCCGTACTCTGCCGACAAGCCCAGTGAAGTTACGATTGGCAAAAATATTGTAGACGCGGCGAAGGAGGCGGGAGTGAAGTTTATTGTGTTCAGGTACGCCTGGCGTCAGTGAACGCGAGAAATAATCAAGCTCTGCGACCAATCAAGCTCGGGACCCGGATTGACTAAATTAACGGGCGGAAAATACTCCAAAGTCACCTTTTACGATGGTGGGTATTTACTCCCCACAACTAAGTGGCGACACATCAACTAACGAACCGATTCCCAGACAAGGCGAAAATCGAAGAATATCTGAAAGCGTCGGGGATCTTGAACGCCTCCCTGCACCTCGGAACCTTCACAGAAAATATGTGGACGTAAGCTGCAACATTTCTTCGTGCTGCGTTCGCTCTGACCCTTGAGCCATGACACACCTAGACAAGGGACACTCAAGAAAAACGAAACCAGCACCCTGACTCTCAGCGTTCCCTTTTTCACGGCCTCCGATATCAATGGATTCACATGGGTCGGGCACGACGTCGGCGAGGCGACATTGGCGCTGTTGAAGAATTATGAGACTAAGTCGGACGATATTTCGGGAAGAGCGTACCCGGTTGTTACGGCTAATATTTCACATGGAGAGTTCGCTGCTATTATCTCGAAAGGTATGTGAGAGACATCATTTTGTGAAATTTCGAGCTATTTACTGAGCGGATTCGAAACCCTTTCAAAGTGCTCGGTAAAGAAGTGACGTTTATCACCGCCCCTCCCACCGGCCATCCCAATTACGACGAGATGGTGAGTTTCAAAGTTTCCGAACAATCTCCTCCCTTGGCGCACCATTTTAATTGTTTTCTTCCAACAGTTTCAAGCCGCCGCGGAGTATCAGGGGTTCTACTTCTCAACGCCAGTTCCGAATCCCGAGCTCGCAGGATTAGGCGCGAAATTTGGGACGATAGAGGAATTCGTGCAGACAGAGATAAAGAAGCGGTTTAGTGACTGATGTCTTCATGGGCGCATATAGATGAGCGAGAATTGTTACAAGGCTCATGTACTACATCCGAAAATTTTCGTTGGCGCAGCAGAATTTGTGTCGCTGCTAAACTCATCCACTACTTACTTGAATTGAAGTCCGGAGATTGCAGTTGAACATCTTACGTGGTCTCGTATGTGTCATTGGGCCAATCAGAGAGATCTGCGGGCGATCACAAACGGCGCATCAAACGCCGGAGGGATATTGGTCACGCGTGACCTTTTGCTCTCTTTCTTGCCACCACCTCAGAGAACATGACTTCCGCCCTGCTTTCTTCGCCGCTCTCCCTCTACTCTATCCCAGTTGTCTGGCTAACTGCTTATGTTCCTGTCGCCCTCAAGGTCCGTATGTTTCTCTGTTTCTGCTAGGGGCGAGCTGTAATGCAAGATTCAGGGCGCCGCGATTGGCAAAGTAAAGACGTACAACAAGTAGGCGGGTTGCGATTCGTCCTTGGCAGGTGACTCATGTTGTCGCAGCGTTCAGCCTCGATCCAACGTAGGACGCGTCGCCGGCGACGACAAAATTCCGCGCGATGTCGCGGCGCGCATTGAGAGAATGGAAGGGGCTCATTTGGTTTGTGTCTTTCATTCTTCGTGATTTTGGGAAGAGCCTTGAGCCTGATCGCAGAACGGTCTTGAAAACTTCCCCATCTGGGCTATCGCAGTGGTAAGTCGGTGTATAACCGAACCGACGAATATCAATCGGGGTTTCAGCTGGCAGGAAATTTCGCTGGGCTTGATAACTACACGATGAACATTGCGTCCATTACCTAGTGCGTATCCATATGGCCATAATTTCTGCCTCCAAATTCTCACCCTTTTGCTTCAAAGCATTCTTGGACGTTCCCTTTACAATTACATCTACATCAACCAAAAGACACGCGTTCAGTCAAGCATGAGGTGCGTTTTGTCATATTCTTGAGCATTGAGACCTCGCCGGCTAAACTCATACTCCTCCAGGACCTTGGTTTGGGCTAGTTCTTTGAGTGAGTGCACAACCTTTTCTTGCGCTTTGCCCAACTGATTCTCCATTCATGCTTAGTGTTCCCCATGTATCTCTTGGTCGCTGCTGCCAACAAAATTTCGAAACAGTAGACGAGCTGAAATTATTTCCGCGAATATAATTTGCCATCTGTTCTCTCCTTCTCATTGAAACACCATCTCTCCCAGTCTGCCCTGGCGCAGCTCGGTACGAATACCCACAACCAACTACCTGATCGGTTGGACCGCATTAGTGGTCAATTTTTCCAGCTTTCTTCTACTCGTCCATCTCTCCGCCTCAACGCTGCCGACAATTCTTGCATCAAATCCCCGATGGAAGCGTATCACTTCCGAGAAGATTGAACTCTCACCGGGCCCAGTTTTCACATTAACAGCAATTTGTAGCTGCCGATCTTTGTCAACAAGAAGGGCCACCTTTCAGTGAGTGTTTTGGTGTATCTAGGCAGTTCATCGCTACCGGAAACTTTATGAAGGCAATTTTCCTCCGAATCATTTCGGGGCGGGTTGAGCCAAGATTGGTCAGTTTTTGTTCGAACCGAATGTAGGCTGTGATGCCACCAAAATGGGTGATTTCTCGCTTTCCACGATGAAAAACGCTCAACGTTTGAGCAGTCTTTTGCGCTCTATGAAACAAATTTACCCAATTTCCCGGCAAGTTTGAAGAATTTTGCTTCTTCCTTGAACCTCGGCTTGTTCTCAGCCGACTCAACCTTCAGCGACAGCCGCATTCTCGTTTGAACTAGGTTCACCTCGCCACTTATAAGGATAAACCAGGGTCTGACCTACTTTATCTCTTACCCATTGGCAGCATCCGTTCCCACTCCGATTCGAAACGAAACTTCTTTCGGGAATCATCAATCATTACTCAATCGAAGGCATGGCGACACACGTGTACCTCGCACCTCTTGCGTCCACCTTGGAAAACATAGCCAGCAATATTGACGCTGTCATCGCGAAGTGCCTGACATCGACGGAGCCAGGGCGGCACAGTGATATAGACAAGATAGGCGGCCGCACTACTTAAACGCTGAGACACGGGCTATTCACTGCCCAATTCCACTGCCAGATCCTCGGCGGCAGTACTCCCACCTCCTTGGGGTCGCCTGCACCGCACGTCCTCGCGTTTGCTTGCCCTTCCAGTTTGCCCAGGCGTCTCCCACCTGCATTCATGTCTGTTTCGCGGGCTCAGCTCCCTTTACAAGTCGACAACAACATTGGTGGTGCCTCTGCAGGGAAGAGCGACTCCGATGGCCCATCTCGGAGTCTCAGTGTGCAGCAGCAAGCTCAGATTGCGGCATTGCTCAACTTCCGGCCGTCATCGCGCGACGTTATCAGCGGCATTGCACCGCATGTTTTCGAGGACCAGCGTTACCCTTGGCGTTCTAGTCCTAGGTCACGGAATAGGCGCCGTGGCCGTACACCGAGCTCAGAACGCCGCGCAGGCCGCCGTTCGGGCTCTGGATCCCGCATGAGCAAAAGCCCTCTACGGCTTTCGGCTGTTATTTCGTTGGATGTTGACGAGCAGGGTCGTGCGTATCCATCATGCATCTTGTCATTGAACAACACTGTTGCTCATTGTCTTCATCCCCAAACAGAACAACAGCATAGAGGCGAAGAGAACCTTGTTTTTGAAGTCTACACTGCGCCGGCGCCTCGGTCTCACACTTTGTGTGCTCCGTCTTTGCCTTCGCTGGCTCCACTCGTCACCCCACCAACCGATGGTCAAGATGTGAAGCATAGCCCCAAGTTCAAGCGTGCTGGATTTCGTATTGACCGTGTATTCAAGTGGGTTTATCATCGCCTTGCTCAGGTTCACGCATTATCTTCGGTCTATTTACTCACGAGCTCTCGCCCAGGACATTTGTTTTCCGACTCAAGTGACAAGTTCATATCTGAGTCGTTATCATGTTCCTTTATGGTGGAACCTCAAGCCTTTGCATTGCATTCAAGCTGCCTGCTATGACCCCGGCGCGTCGTACGCGTACCCATAGACTTATCACATAGACTCACCTAGAGACATCGATCATCAGCTGCATTCATTTATAAATCATACCCATTCTTGTAACATGAGACTGGAATCATCATCAGCGATACCTCGTATTCTTATCTCCTCTTCCTTCCTCCCTCGCGTACGCGATGCCTTCTCTCTCTCTTTTCTGCTATAGCCGGATGGTATCCTCTTCCTCGGCTCCTCTAGGTTTAGCCTCTGGTGCTATCATTTCCTAGCGCATTTTCCCCACGTAGAGAACATTAGATAGAGTAGCCACTAGAAGCGGTGGATCTGCCTTTGAACATTTCAGACAGGCAGATTCTGTACGAGTTAGATGTATTAATATGTCCATTTCGCATTCATCCGAATACCCTGCCTTTGAGGCACATCTAGAGCAAAGAATTGTGTATCATATCTTGCTTACATTACTTTGGGTATCTATATTTACCGATTCGACGAGTGAGCGACAGAAAAGAGACAAGCAACTGTCTCTCCCAGCTTCCCCAACTTCAACTTACTTCTCATCGCTTCAAGCTGGCTCAAACAACCCAGCTTCGCCCCATCGCGGCAATAGGCCTCACCACATCCCCGATGGCACGCACAGCATCCAAAAGCTGGTTATCACCTCCCTCTTTCAGGCTGCGACGATGGTTCCCGGAGTTGCTGTTGGCAGCAGGGAAGATTTCGGCGCCGTCAATGTCGCAGACGGTGTTCGGCGCGGGGAAGGTGCCATTTTGGAAGTACGCGCGGAGGGCACCGTGTGTGCAGGATGAGGGGGCGACGAGGGAAGTGTGCTAGATGTGCAGTACATTTAATTATGACGTCAATGGGGAAAGAGAAAGGGAGCCTGAGGGAGAGAGGGTGGACGTACTCCGGGCGAATCCTGCGTGAGCAGAACAGATTTCGGGAAGAGTGCGGCAGCTTTCTTGGCCCTAAGGTGCGGGGATAGATGTAGATGAATACGATCTAGCTGTCGAAGTGAAGTAGACAGGTACATACCATGCGATAGGCGTAACAGGATCTGCCGTGTTCCCTATGATGAGAAGGGGGAAGCTGGTATTGGCCCCCACCGGACCTGAAGGCAAATGAGGATGAGCATTAACACGAAGGACAGCAGCCTGGACGCGCCTTGGAACCGTCCTGGCCGGTGAACTTTCCATCCACTTCATTTATCACCCAACATGAATCAATTACAGCATGAAAGCAGGAATAAAAATGACGCACGAGCAATGAATCCGCCAAAGCCCCCAGATATCCGCAAAGCTCGAAACCGTCGCTTCTCTTTCATAAAATGCCCTTAAATCAGAAATCGAATCGCTAACCACCGCACCATCCCCACACGACGTCGCAATCAACGACTCGTAGATATTATCCGTAAACGGCTTCCCTGCATCTTCCGCTTTGCAATCACAATCAAAATCGGGGGTCTGATTCGCCGTATATACACCAGTAGCATTCCCGGCGGCGAGCTGCGCGAGGCCCTGTGCGAAGCCGGAGAACGCGTTGTAGGGGCTGTAGAGCGATGCGAAGATATAATTGCGGAACCAGCTGTAGTCGATGATGCCGTGGGAGATGGCGGTTTTGACTGGGAAGGGTTGGGCAAGGATGGAGCCGGTAAGTGATGCGAGATTGGCGGCGATTTGGGATGCAGTGGGGGCGTAGAAGGCGCAGGCGGAAGGGCCCGCGGCGACACATCCGTCGAAGAAAGTTTGGAGCGTTTTATCGGTATCGAGTATCGAATCCGTGAGGTTGGCTGAGGTTCAGAGCGTGAGCATTGTTTATCATGCAGAGTATCCACGCTGACAGCTGTACCAAGCCTCCGAGTCCATGATGCCTGCAGCAGTGAATTCAGCATGAAGGTTGCCAAGAAGAGGCTGGAGTACCGTCGATGGCAATTCGACCAACATTGTCCTGCGTGAAAGAAAAATGAGCAACAGTAATCCGATACAAGGAAGCTTGATACCGGGAAAAGGGTGGCGAATGTAGCGCCTAAGAGAGAGCCATAACTAGCCATCAAGGAATCAACGACAGAAACCAGGAGAAAGATAAATGTACGTACGAAACACCCCAGTATTGAAGCTTCTCAAATCCAAAAGCTTGCGTGATACGCAGCATGTCTCTTGCCACGTTGTCGGTGGTTATATGTTGCAAAACATCGTCAGTGTCGCGTTCTTGTGCAAGCTGGCCGATGAGCTGAAACTGTCCCCACACTTGAGGGATAACACCCGAGCTTGCGTTAAGCGAAGGGTATCTAGAGTCGAGATCCGGGGGCGTCCAGGACTGCCGTTCAGCCACAGTCTTGAAAAAAGAGACGGCGGGTTTGGAGAAACTAACGCCTGAATGAAAGTCAATGTTTGGAATGGAAAATACATCTGTAAAGAAACGGTACCGCGAGGATCGAAGCCGACGATGTCGAATTGAGGCCCCAAAAATTGTGCGAACTGAGAACCAATGGAGACGATGGTCGAAACACCACTCCCGCCCGGGCCTCCAGGGTTGAATAAAATTGGCCCGAGATACTCAGATTTCGGGGCAGTAGCTGGTAGGCGAACTACCGCGATAGACGCGTTGCCTTTGTCAGCGGAATAGTCGAGGGGAACCTGGTGCCATCTTATGAGTCATGATGCAATAAAAAGCACAATATTCTGACTTTTAGAAGGCTGCATTGAAAACCGTCATAGCAAGAGGTCCAAGTCAAGTTTTCGTGAGCAATTAGCTGGTGGCATTGCATTTATTCGTGAGCGACGCCTCGAAGCAAAGTCGTAATCTTTTTGCTGACCGTTTCCCAGTCAAAGTCGGACGACTGGCCAAAAGCAAAGGGAATGGGGACGAAAAGAGCGAATAAAAGTTGGCTGGCGATTGCCAACCTGGAGAAGCGGGAAGAGAACGCCATGGAGGTCGCCTCCATGAGTGCAGCACTTAAATACTCTGGCCGCTAAGTGATTCATTGACTCCGTCGCTTACTGAGCCGAGGGTGGATGCCGTCCGTGCCGAGTGCAAGTTGAAACTCTATTTTGAATTAGAAGTCGGTGTAAAAGCTGAGAAAATATTGTGAGAACCCGAAAGAAGGAGAGCTACCCTATTGAGTTTGCAGCCTGTCGATTGTTCGAAATATTGAAGCTGCCAGAGGTCAACTTTCTGACCCTCAAGGTATTTTTGAAGAACTGTTGCGCTGGCAACAGGAGCGGTCATCGAGCGTGCAGCCTGAGAACGACGGGAGCTGAAGGCGTACGCGGAATTACGAAGACAATTCTGTTGACTTGTTCTTCGAGCTTGCACTTCGACGATTTTGCAATTCTCGACTGAGGCCTGAGATGGAGGTCACCGGAAGTCAATGATTTTGGAAAATTCGGCTTGGATTCGGTTGGAATATAAATACCCGTCGATGTACATTGCGACCTGGAGTAACCGGAGGTCGCTATGTTGCCGCCG
The DNA here is from genome assembly GCA_037176885.1 of Favolaschia claudopus. Lineage (NCBI taxonomy): Eukaryota > Fungi > Basidiomycota > Agaricomycetes > Agaricales > Mycenaceae > Favolaschia > Favolaschia claudopus. The sequence continues at coordinate 732,970 of JAWWNJ010000015.1, forward strand.
GCCCGTCGCATTTCTCTTAAATCAGCGACGGATTTTTTCTCCTCCGACGGAGACGATGCCTGGCAATATATCTCGGTGAAGACGATGGTGATTGCTCAGAATAAGCCGAACTGGTAAGTAGGTGTAAATGAAGTCGATAGGTCAATAGCAAATGCGTACCAACCACAACAAGCCACGGCATAGCTGAAACAATCAAACCGAAAAAAAACCAGCGGGTTACGGGATATGAGTGACATTTTCTCGGATCGGACGACGGAGTCCAAGCGAAAGCTAGTCCAATGATGCAGTGGGTCGCATACGCATAGTGGTCACCTTCGCCTGTAGGATGGCGTTTCTCCTTCAAGCCCCACCTCTCGCTTTTTGGTGGCTGCAAACTGACTCGCCAGAAAAAAAACCCTTCAACCTCCGGTAGAACCTGCCAGTGGGTTGTATAGGGTGCCACTACTAATAACCATGGGGTTGTTGGGAGTCCGTAAGAGGACCATATAACGCCAAAATCTGCCGTGCACTCCATTTCCGTGCCGGTGGGAGGGAACAAAGAGCTGAGTCACGCCATCAAATGGTTCATCGGGGCACGTGCAGAGTGTCACGTCACGCAGATTCTTTTCTCCTCCTTCCTCCCAGTCCTCGTTCGTTCAAAGGGTTGTTCGCTGTCCTTCGTACGATTGTGGGGACTTCTAAACCCTCGTATCTATGTTATTGAAGAGTAGATGATTCTCAATGGTTGACCGTCGGCTACTTATCTCACCTGACGCCCCAGAGTTCCCTGCCAGTGGTTCTATTGAAATTGAAGCCTTCGAGGCTTCCAAGTCAAAACCCCAAGTTCAAATTTCTCGCTTAAGGTTCTCACAGGACCCCGGCTTATCCCTTTGAAGGCTAGGTCCCGACGTCGGCCGATTCCCCAATTTTTGTCCGGACGCGTTTGGACCTAAAATTTGTTTTTTGTCCGGACAGGCCCTAGCCTAGGATGACGTAACGCGCCAAACAGGGTAAATTTTCGTTCCCACGACGGTAAAAAAACTGAAATTTTCTCCGCAACTACCGTTTCTGGCGATTTCCGTCCCAATTGGCGTCGTTGAAGGGCACTTGGAGGGGGACGGAGATTTTTTCCGCCTATTTCGGCCGACCCAACCTCCGCAATCTGAGGAATTTTGTCCGGACGAGAACCTAGCCATCCCGGCCGCCAGGGTGCATTTTTGTCCGGTTGGGACCTAGGTTTTGAGGCCAAAATCGTCGATTTTTGTCCGGACCGTGGGCTAGCCTTCAAAGGGATAAACCGGGGTCCTGTTCTCACCTAGCTCTTGATCCCCGTCACCTCGGAATCTTTTGACGACTTAGAACCAAGAGTCACAGATAACCGGACGCTTTGGCAACATCTATGTGAACAAGGAATACCCCGTCTATTCAAACGAACGATCGCATGGGAGAAGCGCTCTCCATTCTGGGCTTCAATCTGAAGGAGCCACGGATGCTCCGTTGTCAACAAAAGCAGACCGGGTATCTGGTTCTCCGACTCTGCATAATAACTTATCTGATCCAATCCAATCCATCCATCGTACGTCAATCGAGATGGAGATTGTTGTTCGTACGTTAACGCGGGGGATCGCTCTTTCTTCAGGGAATCAAGCCAAATTTGTTTTCAGAGGCGTCATTCCGGTTCATACATACCGCCGTCTAATGTTCGAAGGTTGGCTGGCGGAGTAATCTCTCGGAAACCTTGATCATCCGATATGTACTGTCCAAGCACCGTGACGAAGATGGGACTATTCGGTAAGGAAGAACTCAACTACTCCTCGACAGACGGCGTTCTCGATCGCAGAATGAATACACGCAAGCAAAGTTCCATCGATATCGATAACGCGTCTGCCGAGGCAATTGTAGTGGGTCGGTGACTGAGTATCATTTTGTATCTTCCATCCCTTCGATCACCATGACAGGCTAATCGCGAGTATCAGCATTTCAAACGCCGCGATATGTATTTAAACAGCGCGTCTGAGGGTGCTGTCTCTAACCATGGTACGTTCAGCTTTGCTCTCCTTGCTTTTATCCATTTTTTCTTTTCTTTTTCTTTCGATCCCTGTCATGATGCACGAGTTACGGTATTGCTGGCTGGCTGACTGTCATGTTGATTCAGGGTGTCACGGTCGATATCTTCGAACATGGTGATAGAGAGCACTATCCCAAGAAGAACGGTGAGCTTTTCCCCACATGCCGTACTTGTGTCTCGATGCCGCCTATGCTCAATTTCAAATGCTTATTCCTTGTTCTCTTGCGGCTACAGACATCATCGTGATTCACTATGACGGCTTCCTTCTGGATCCCACCCAGCCTGATTCCAAGGGGAGCAAGGTCGACTCGAGTCACGATCGGTGCGTATTCAATTCCACGACTCGGTCCATCGACCAGTATGTACGCCGCAAGGTTCTGATCGCTGTAGGAATGAGCCTTTTCGGACGCCGATTTGTGTTGGGAAGGTGATCAAGGGTTGGGACGAGGGTGCGTTTTTGTCATCATCTTCCGCGCAGCGCTTGGGTACAATTCCGGTATTACAACCGTACTCATCGTCCGCGGAAGGTATCCCGCAACTGTCGAAGGGCTCGAAAGCACGGTTGACTATCACACCTGACTACGTGAGTGTCCTCAATCTTCATAATGTCGTCCTCGTCTGCAACGTGTTAAAATTGAATCCGTATAGGGATACGGCTCGCGTGGCTTCCCACCCGTTATCCCGCCGAACGTTTCGCTTATATTCGACGTTGAATTGTTAGATATCAAGTAACATTGGCTTGATTTCATACTGGGTGTTCGCTTTCTATGAGTACATTTGAACCCTTGTTGGCCTCGTTTGTCGTTTTTGTGTACATATAGTTTCATTTTTTTCTGCTCGTTTGAATGCGAGGCTGTATTCTGAGTCTGAGTATTACTAATGCCTCGGCCGCCCAGAAGTTCGCCCTATATTTAGCACCGATTCTTGACATACTGTATTCCCAGAAATCTTCCCTTTCAAACTTCGAGATGTGGTGTCAGCTCGAATGCTCAAAATCCCGATTCGTTTCAACTGCCGGCATAATACTCGAGGATCTGATCAATGACTATTCGAGCACTCTGTGAGTGTTCATGCCCTCCGCCACGCCCCACACCTCAACCAAAAGTTCATGAAGGCGCGCCGGCCGGAATGCCGAAACAGGCATCAGATTACAGATCAAGTGATGGCAAGCACGTCACATAAAGCGAAAAAATTTCTCGAGCTTGGGACTTGGGACTTGGCTTCTACCATCGTGGTCCTGCAGCGTCAAGACCGTGTCTTCGTATCAAGTCACACACACCCACCCCCTGCTTTCACTTTTGAAGACGAAGTAAAGAATATTGACTTTCGCTAGCTGAAGTTTTTGGACGCGCCATTTCACGAGGCTGCTCCTTCGGCGTCAAGAGTCTCAAAACAATCTGAGTCTGAGGTCTATTCCAATGGCTATAAATATGAAGGACCTCTTGGCCCGGGTCACCACTTTCAACGGCTTCAATTGGCTTTCATTCGCCAAGGACGTCCAGGTCATATTCCAGCTCGACTCGGAGCTTGCGGGGAGCTGGGAGATTGTCAATGGGTCGAAACTGCGCCCTTTTGCAAACAGTGAGGAAGCGGCGACTTGGGACAACGCGAACACGCGTGCGTATTCTCTCATTTACTTTTTGCTCGAGCCAGAGTATCGGGGTGTTATCTCGGATGTGAAGGGCGGGGCGGCTGCGTGGGCGGTCCTCCGCCAAACATTTGAGGCCCTGTCCTTCTACTCAGGCTGCTATGAGCGCCGGCGTCAAAACGCTACTACTACCCCCAGCTTTCGCCTCGCTCTGCGCAAAATGCTTATTGAGATTCGCCACGACCACACCAAGCCGGTGAGCGTCTTCATTGACGCTGTCCTCGCTCCTGCGCGCCAGCTTGGGCTGCGCGATGCGGAGGTGGCGGAGTTCATCCTCAAGCGGCTGCATCCTTCCTTTGCGCCGGTGAACTCCGTCGTGGGGATCCAGGGGCGTCCGACAGTCGGGGAGGTGGTTGCGGCGGTGAGGGCATTTGAGGCGGGAACAGGTTTGCGAGGGAAAGATGAGAATGTCAAGAGCAAGGAGCGGACATCGTACGATCGGCCTTTCACTGGACGCTACAATGACACCACGCACGCCTTCGTCATCAAGCTCCCGAGCTGCTCGCCCACCGCCTCCGTCAGCTCCGACAACGGCGAAGACGAGATTGTCTTCCTCAGTGCCAGCGAGGATTCCGAAGTCGTCGTGGCTGTGGAGGGGATGAAAGTGAAGGCGAAGAAAGACGGAGTAGTAGCAGAGAAAAAGAAGAAAAAGGCGCGCCGGGGAACGCGTGGTGGGGCTGGCAGGAGAAGGGAGAAGCCCATCGTTATTCCGCACGACTCCGACTCGGATGCTTAGAAAAATTGTTATCTCGGATGGACGGTCGGCGTTCTTGAGTGCTGCGGACGTATGTTCGGTATGGATACCGTTTATGACTATAGATGCTTTCAGATGTTTTTTTTTGGAATACGCAGAGAAAAAAGTTCGGCGAAAATCGGAAGGGTATCGGATCGAATGCGTTTGTCCTATTTGGCAAAAGCCTTGCACGAAGATCAGCGACCGTGTACAGCCACAATACAACTTGTCTTTTCCCACTCTGTGCTCGTTGCATGCCCACCTTCCCAACTCTTCGAAATTCAACCAGCAAGGGATAACGATACCTCGAACGAAATGCAGCGAATGTAAGCTCTGCGCCACCACTCAATCACCACTCTCTCAGGCTCCGTGCCAGTGTTGACAGATTCAACGGCAGGAAGGGCTGGTAAGTCATTTCAGTGCTGCTTCAGTCACGGTCCGCATGACCAATGTCTTTAAGAATTGCTTAGAACCTCGATGTGATCCCTAAACACCAAGCAGCGCGGAAGACTTCATTATCTCCCAATAAACAGTTGGTTATGGCATTTATCCTCAACGATGCGATCCTCATTGCGTCACCTGGTCCCAATGTTCCTGTGAAAGGATAGAGGCAAGTAGTCTCAAGAACTACCGCCACTGTCAGGTCATCAAGCCTTCTTCTATAAGAATCGACCAGACGGAGTGCATCTCGCCAGAATCCCCCATCATGGCGGTCGCTCTCTCAAATCTTCTCTTTGCCCTCGTCGGCGCCGGATTTCTGCTGTCCGTGTCCAAGATTGTGTATATTGCATTCTTCTCAGCACTGCGTCACATCCCGGGTCCGTGGTACATGGCCGTGTCGGACTTCTGGCTTGGAACCCACTTGCTACGATTCCAACAAACCTCGACTGTCCACGAGCTGTTCCGAAGATATGGACCAGTTGTCCGTGTGGGCCCAAACAAAGTGATTTTCTGCGATGCTGCGGCTATGCGAAGTGTCTATATCCAAGGGAAGTTCCCGAAGAACCCAGAGATTTATGGGAAACTTGACATGTATATGCTATTTGTCCATAACAGTTGAAGTTGCTGATTTCTTCGACTTACGTAGAGATGGCTATGAATTTTCGTTCGTAGTGAACCTGAATGGTCTTGTCGTCTCCGTGATCCAATCACTCATAGCTAACTTAGGTTGACTATGGCTGACAATGTGTCGCATTCTGTCAGACGTAGAGCGATCGGGTCACATTACTATTCAATATTGTCGCAGTTCCAATCCCAGATGCATCAAATTACACAGCAACTCATAAATGTACGTCGTTTTGCTTTTCGTGAGCGAGAACATTACTTAACGCATGCCCAGAATCTCGATGCATTGAGCGGTCGCGAGCCTGTCGATTGTCTTCTCTTGTTGAAGAACTATATGATCGATGTTGTGGTTGTATCAACATTCGGATTCGAACTAGGCGCACTTCAAAAGTGGTCCGTTGATACTCCAGAGCTCATTTCGGATGCGGTTTCAGACTATCCGAAATCATCGTTGATGGTTGGTCTCGCGTATTGTTCAAAGGCTCAAGGAACGGAATGGGTACTAACTCTGTTTTCAGAAACTATTTGTTCCCTCGTTGCTCTGGAAAGCGCTATGTCTTTTCCCGAACGCTCGTTGGAGGCGATTCAGTCAACCCGTCAAGATTTTGAAGGAGGTAAGAGCTTCTCTTCTTGTTCGAATTATTGGCATTGCTGATGTTATTCAGTTCGTGGTTGCCCGGATCGCTGAGCTGCCGCAGATCGACGATAAAAAGGTCTCCGATGCTACCACACTAGTTGAGCGGCTCTTGAAGCACCTGGACGCCCCGAATTCTGGCCTCGATATGGACAATCTGGTGATGGAGACGGTTGCACACTTGTCAGCTTATACCTGATTCTTTTCATCAATCTGACTTTGAGTCATCGTGTAGCATCGCTGGAACGGAAACGTCTTCAATCACGCTGAGTTACTTGCTGTGGCAATTGACCTGTAGCCCCGAGGTCACGGAAAAATTGCAGAGAGAGCTCGACGAAGCGATGCCTGATCCTCATGTGATTCCCGACATCGGTGTGCTTCAGGAGCTGCCCTATCTCAATGCATGTATCCAAGAAGGTCAGCCAATATTTTTGCGTTTGAATACCACCTTGAGTAATACTCATCCGCGCGCGGGGTAGGACTTCGAGTGCACGGAGCGTTCACCAACTTGCTTGAGCGCGTAGTTCCACCAGGTTCCGATTTTCAGCTCATGGGTTATTCCATACCCGCTGGAACCGTAGTCGCGACACAGGCGTGGTCGATTCACAGAGACCCTAGAGCGTTTCCTTCGCCCGAACTATTCGATCCCGAAAGGTGGTTGAAAAATGACCCACAATGTGCGGCCCATTTCATGCCGTTTGGTCTGGGAACAAGGGTTTGCTCGGGACAGCCGCTGGCGCAGACCACGCTGCGTCTCGCTACGGCTGCTCTTGTGCGCAATTTTACTATTAGGGCAGATAAAACTACCACAAAGGAGAGTATGAAGGTGTGGCATGGCTTTGTAAGTTCTTTGCGGTGCTGCCTGTTTGAGGTTGTGCTTATGAATTGATTGTAGTCGAATTTCCCTGCTAGCGGACAATGCAAGCTCGTTTTTACGCCGCGAACAAGCTGAATAAAAACTACCGCTGTGGCTGTATCTGAACTCGAGTCTATATTGAAAGCTAACTCGCAAACGAGCGAGTGAGTAGAATCAAATTGTATTCAAACGCCACGGTATTCCGGAACAAATTCCGAACAAACTGACAACATACAAATCGAACAGTAACTTGAAAGTTACCCCTGAAAATTAGAATGTGGACTCCTACATTGATAGGTAGGGTAAGTGCTTGAAATCGAGCTACTTACCATGGGGGCATCAACCGCCAAAGAATACTTAATCCATGAAATCAACATGAGAAAAGGTGGCCCCCATATTTGACTATAAGTTATTGCGACATTTTGTTCGAGATGATCGGGCTCGGGGACAGGCGCAACAAATGTTACGCGACTACGATTACGCCATCACTCTAGATTTAGGGTTTTCTTATAAACTCCGAGTCTTCCCACTAGCAAACTCCTACCTACCCACCCGCGTTATGAGCTCAACCACTGAGCCCGACGACATCAAACGCGGCGGCGACGGCGCCGTTGCCACCGACAGCGGAAAGAGCAACATGGCCAACGCCAAACCCTCTGCGACGCCAGCATTCTTCTCATGGCTCGTTCCCGCTATCCGCAACCGCCGCACCCTCAAAACCTTCGTTCGGTGTCTTCTTGTCAGCGCTGCTGCCCTGGTTCTGCTCGTCGACCGCATCACCCTCATAAACATGGGCCAAGCCGCTTTCTTTGCGTCGATCGTGGCCTTTCTGCTGCCTCCATCGATGGCACTGTCGGTGTTTCTGCTGGCGAGCATCACGCTACTTTTAGGTATGTGTTTCTCCACTGTGGGAAGAAAACCTACTTGGTCTGAGTAGGGACCTACTCATACCGAGAATTCCCTACTCAGCGCAAGTAGGTTTGGATCTGAGTAGGTTTTGCCCTACTCAACCTGAGTATGCCGAACATACTCAGCACAAATCCACTCAACGTGAGTAGGTTTCCGAAAATTGATCGGCATGATTTCCGGAGTGATGCCGGCCTATTCGGCGCCATTCCAAGCGATCAGACGTGAGGTGCCGCCATGCGGCGCCGTCTCAGGCCGTTTTGGGTACACATATGTTTGTGGACGCACCTTCTCCTCCCGTCATCTGAAAACCCGTCATCATGATTGTACACTTGGCAAATGCCGACACCTGAGGCTACAACTCCAAGACCAGCGTTCGAATTCTGGCTTTGTTTTCTACACAACTCGATTAATTCCTTGCTTCTATTGAGTTTCAGCACTGTCTCTGAGTCTGCACAATGCAAGAGGAGACCGTGACCACCTCCTCTTCAGCAAAAGTGCAAGTGCGGCCCTTTGGCTTTTTTTAAGCCCAGAAAAGAGAAAAGAAGCTGGAAAAGCTCACGTGTATCGCGCGCATTATGGCGAGCGCCGAGTCATATACCTCCAAATTGTGTTTTCAGCATAGTTGATATTGAAAGAAAAAGATAAGGATGAGATGTGCTTTCTGTGCCTCGCAAGAGAATTTGAACTTACCAAATAGGGAAGTGACAGTGATTGCGGTAAAAGAGAGCGCGAAGCAGTCATTGCGCATCCAAATCATGTTCTCCGGCAAGATTCTCTCAGAAATAAAGAATTCAGGATGGGGTATGGTTTCTGTACTGCGCGCGTCCCAAGCAAGGTGAACTCGGAAAATAAGTACATAGCAGTAAGTGGCCACTCTTGCAAACTGGACAAACATGTAGAATTATGGGTATTTCTGGTATACTCGTACCTCAATATAATATATTGCTTATTCAAACAACCATCCACAGCTTCCTGGGACGTGCTGACCATTTATTTCGAGGGAGCGGAAGAATGTTTGAGCGTGTGAATTAGTGACGTCACGCCGTGACACGACGCGTCTCTCTCCTTCTCCCCTCATCTTCTCTTCTTCTCCCGCCTTTCCCTCGCGTTTCGACGGCTCTTTTGCATTGCACCAGCATCAATGACTCTCATTGAACACTCTCCTCCACTTTTGGGCGGCTATCACGTCCTCTCGCCGAGTTCTCAGGTCAACTACAAAATTTCGACTGTCTCACCAACAAGGACGCGCGGCGACGTAGGAGGACTGGATATAGAGGCCGAGGCATGTTTAAACAATGGTAGTGTGTCCTATGCTTCTATTCCACCACGTTTTGGCTCTAATCAAGTCGTTTTTCGCAATATCCAGGCCACACCGGCAGGCGGCACGTCTTTTTGTGCGCATCTAACTTGACCTCCCAATTGCATGTTCCTCAACGCTTCTAGTTCGCTATTTTGTCTATTATGATCGCTGTTGGAGGAGTACATATCGTTTGAAGTCTGTCGGGAAAGCCAGGTGAGCCGAAACTCGACTTTTTATCGTTTTCTTTGATTTCCCCTCCTTCCCCAATTTCTTTGTTCCCCAACCTAACCCATTATGTCGGGAGTCGACGGCGGAGCGCGCTGGGCCTTACCGTAGGCCCTATGCACTTGCCGTCGTCGCGTCGCCTCTCGGCGAATGTCGGCGTTACTTTCACGTTTATGCTCTATCATTCCTGTTTATGTTTGAACTGACATCCATAAGCAGGTGCCCTGCGTCTTTGCCTCATTCAATTCCCTTTTTCCTCCCTCTCATCGCGCATCTGACTCCACCTTCAGCCCTTCCAAGACGGCCTTCGCGCCGACACCACCGCCTACCCACCCACCCGTGCGCCATTCCCGCCTCGTCTCTTCCGCATTCGACAAACGATCGCCGCCGCCGACATGTACATACCTACAGCGAATTTACCACTAGGTGCGACAACAAACCCTTCCTTCGTTCCGCGCCTTATTCATGATATCTCTTTTCCTAGCCCGACACCTTCCTCCTTTCACCCGCACCCGCCGCCAGCGCTCCGACGCGACCGCCCGACCACCGCCACTTCGACGGCGCGTTCCGCCGTGTCCCTGCTGACTCAACTCCCTCAAGCTGGAACCTACCCCACTTCATCAGCCTTGCCCTCAACCCGTCGCCCTCGTTAATACCAGAACAACGTCGTCTCGGCGCTCCACGCGCTGAATCGCGCGCCAATGCGCTAGAAATTTGAATTATGGCGAGTTCTTTCGTTTTCGACAGGAACCAACGAAAAGAGTCATTCACCGATGTATCCAGATCAACAGCGCGTATCCGCCACCGCGCCGGTATCGTCATCGCGGCACCTTCCTCCGCCTTCCCGTCGTCCCGACACCCTCAAAGCCAACCCCTCCCCTCCTCACAATCTCTGTACACTGCGCCACGCCGCCGCCACTGCCCCCCTCTTTGACGCCGTCGACCCCATCAACGTTTGGGAGCTCCGCGCGCTGACTCGCTTGAAAATTCGCTCTACAAATCAAATTTAAGTGAGTATCTTCGTTTTTGAAGCGACACGGAAATAACTCACCTATCTCACCTGATTAACGCGCCGTCGACTGGTATCGATTCACGCGCGCGGGAATGGAAAAATCGATGCGCGCATGAGCGCGTTTCCTGCCGGCGGGAAGCGGATGGGATGGCAGGATGGAACGGCGGGTCGACGCAGGCTTCTGTTGACCGACATCCAGGTTATCATCCGACCCACGGGCTTCATTTCGCTCACCGTTCTTTCTTTGGTGAGTAATGTTGACTCCACGAATCAATATTTGAATGCTTTCATTCGTTTTGTATCGGCCTTAACTGTTCGTGGGTACAAATGTTCCGATCGAATCTTTACTTGTCCACGTAGCTCGCTGACTTGATCTTTTTCTAGATAAACTTGAACGTCCTGATTTTTCCAAACCGATCCGTTATGTATTCAGTCTCATCAACGAGGCTTCGCATTCGATGTGAGTTGTCTTTGTTTTGTCTTTCATATCTTGTAAAACACTGAGGTTTATCGTAGAATAAACATATTTTTGGCTGGTTGGACTGAGGTGAGCTGTTTTGACGTCCAATTCATCTCTTTCGTACGTTCACGTTCATTCAGGTTTCGAAGCCGCGGAACCGCTTCCCTGTTTATTGGTATGTCTTGCTATTTTTTTATCATGCCTGCCTAGAAATTTCGTACCAACCCAGACCTTGCTTTCTTCTCCTTGAACGCCTCGCTGACTTGTTTGTTTTTAGGCTCGTGCTGTCCGACACTCACCACTGCCGGTGAGTGCTATTTTCTCACCTCATTTCTTTTACTAACCGCATCCTGATTTTTGCCTACCTCAATTAGAAGTCAAGAGGGTGCGATGGGTGGATATGCGGCGATGGATACACATGTATATAGGTAGCCAGAATACAAATATTTAACCCACTTACATCGAGCGAAAACCCCCTCAGATTGAGTAGGTCGGCACGCTCCGGTCAAGTAGGTGAACCTACTCAGCTCAAGTGGGTGACCTACTTAATCTGAATTGAGAATTGTCCGAAATCTACTCAGGCCGAGTAGGTATCCCTACTTAGCGTGAGTGGGTCACCTACTCCATCTGAGGTGGTACCCACTCATGCCAAGTATATTACCCACTCAAGCCGAGCAGGTCTACCTACTCGGCCTGAGTAGAATCCCTCCCCACAGTGTCTCTTTGTTTCTGACAGGAATTAAGTTGTCGATAGGCATGCTGATCGGCTGGGCGTGGGCTGCTGCGACGATGGCCGCAGCCCTCTCCGTACAAGATAAGGCTCAAATTGCCGCCCGTATGGCTGCCGCGCAAAAAAATCTCGTTCCGGGTATACCCCCTGCGTTTCAGGTACTTGCTTACTTCGTTCTCTGATTTATTTCGCGCTAATACGAATAACAGATCCAAACCCTAATCTTCCACGGCGAGTTCCTCACCCCGGGCCCATCAGCGGTATACGGCGCCATGTTCTTTATCGGCACGTTTGCTTTCGGGGTCGTCCGCGCGAAGGTCCCTAAATTGGCATTGTTGGGGATTTTCGGGACAATTGTGCTCGATGTGGTGTGCACCATTGGACCATGTGAGTCTTACTTTTATTTTGTATCTGTGCTGATTTTTGCTCGCCAAGTACTCCCCGCCGCTCAATACACCCTCCCCAAAATGTTCCTCATCCCGACATGCTACTACCTCGCCATCTCTCTCGCGTCGTTGGTTCTTATATTTCCGGAAAGTTTGAATCATGTTTGGCTGTCAGCGGTATATTTTCTACAGTGAACATTCCATTCTGACGTCTCTTCTAGTACGCTCCTCGACACGGCATTTTTTGAGGTCCGTCCAATTTTCGTCGTTCACCTCTTCAATCTAACAACTGAGCATGTATAGTCCGCGCTCTCCCTGCTCTCTCTTCAATCCGAAGCCCTCAAGACGCGTCCCTCAGATCACAAGGCATGGGAGGGACTGGCTGGGAAGGTACCACGCTCACTTTTCATCACAGTCTTGAAACTATGGCCTAATGCATTCGCAATAGATCACCGCCGCACGCCTCAGATTCGGTGCCTCCCTCGCCGGCCTGCACGCTCAAATCGGGCTCATCGACCTCGAAATCAGCGTGGGCAGACTCGGTCCGAGCGATTTGAAGCGGTTGGCATTGGAAGTGCGGGCGGTCGGGTTTCGCGCGAGGTTAGTCTCTCTGTCTACTTCATATAAACCCCTATTCGCATACAATATACTGATTGGTCGACGCGCAGTCGCCTGCTTGCCTTCCAGGCCGCCGTGACGAACGCAAACGGCGAGGACGCAAGGGCGGATGCGGCGTTGGCTGCTGCGGAGAAACGGCAGAGCGAACAAGAGGCGAGGGCGGAGGGGTTTTTCGATCCTGCTGCGCATGGGAGGTTTGCGAGGAGGAGGGCGATGGTCAGGCCCCATCTTTTCCTTAGATGTTAACGTAGTCTAAAGTGTCTGGCAGGTTCGCAAACGCGAGGCGGAGCACGGCCACGATCTGGACCGCCTCGTACCGATTTTGGAGGAAGCCTCGGCGGAGCTGAGAAGCGCTGCGGAGGACGGGATGAAAGCGTTGAGGGAGTGGTTTAGGGGGTGTAACGTCGGACGGTGGAGGGCTGTGTGGCGGGGCTTTGGGTTTGGTATTGGACGCACGAAGGCTGAGGAACGGGACGAGAAGGAGCGGATCGAGAGACAGGAGAGGTTGGTGAAGGCGAGGGATGTGCTTGCGGAGAGGTTGGAGACGTGGAGGAAGGTGGGGCGGGTGAGGTTGATTGAGCCGTTTGAGAGGTTTTTTGATGGGGAGACAGGGAGGTTGAAGGAGGGGATTGGGAGGAGGTTGGAGGATCCGGGGATGTTTGCTGTTCGGTGGGCTTACCCTTCTCATTGTATTGTTGAGTGCTGACCTGACACCAGATCCCTCTTCATATGCTTCGTATTCTGCGACACGCTCGACGCTTTTGCGGCTCGTGTTCATCGCGTACTCGGTATCGTCGCAGAGCTGGATCTTCGTCGCCCGAAGCCGAGGTTGTGGTGGCCGCCTGGGTTTGGGAAGCTCGGACGAAGGCTGTTGAGTCCTGAACCAGCGACGGTGGATCAATCGCCCCTTGCTATGGGGACTTCGAGTGATCCCACGAGGTTTGATGATTTAGAGGCTAGTACGACGAACGTCGACGGAGGGGACTCGAATGCCGGTGACGAAAAGAAGATTCAAAACGATATCAATGCCCCGACTGATACTCGACGCAATCCCGACGCGCGGCCGCCTAAATCTGCACTTGGCAGGTTTAGCATCGCCCTCGGCGGCGTCCTGCGTTTCTTCCGCACCCCGGAAGGCATCTTCGCCCTCCGGCACGCCTTCCTCTCCCTTGCGCTTTGGATCCCCGCCGTCGTCCGCCGAACAGCATGGTTCTACTATGCGGAGAAAGGCTTGTGGGCGTTGATCATGGCGCAGATGGGGCTGGCGACGTTTGCAGGGGATCAGCTGTTTGGGCTCGCGACGCGGCTGGTGGGGACGGCGTTGGGACTGTTAAATGGGATGGTGGTGTGGTATATTGCGGCACCGGGACATGGGACGGGGAATCCGTATGCGGTTGTGATTGTTACGGTGCGTCTGCCCGGCTATATTCTTTTTGTTTCTCGCTGCGAATCGATGAGCTGACGAGTGTGGATGATTCGTGGATAGACGGCTTTCTGCGCGCCATTCTTGTTTGCGCGGATTGCGGCGCCGCCGATGCACATGATGTTCTGGACGATGATCGGAGTGACGACGGTGTTTGTCGTCGGGTACTCGTGGCTTGATGAGCATTTCTCGCCGCTTGTGTCGAATTCGGGGATCGGGGTTGAGTTGGGATGGAAGCGCGCGTATGTGCTTTCTCCTCTCTTCTTGTCTGTCGCTGTACTGATATTGTGAGAAGGGTATTGGTGATGATTGGGTTCACCGCTGGTGTGCGTAGCCTTTTCTCTCGGGCTAAGACGATATTGAATCCGATTTTGATTGGGGCGCGTTCAGGGTATCATGATGCTCTTCCCTCGCCCGACATCTTCCCGGGTTCTCGTACGCCGGACCCTGGCGGCGACGTTGCGCGAGCAGGGAAGTATTTTCGGGAGCGAGGTGGAGGCGTTCTTGGCTGAGGAAGCGCGTGCACGAAGCGGGCATTTCGAGACAGAGGCGATTGACTGGGTTGACCAGGGCATTCAAGGTGAGGATGAGGATGTAATGAAGGTATCACCGAAGGAACGTCGGATTCGGAGGGTTGCGCATAGGGTGCTTGTTGTCTTTGTATGTTCTCACCTGTGCCTTTCTTTCCTTGATTCATTGGCTGCGCAGGAACGTCTGCAAGGCTTGGGACCATCGCTTCAAACCAGTCGGTGGGAGCCCCAAGTGCAGTCAGTTTCTTCTCGCACAGTTGTTTCCGAGACTGGGAACTTATTTGTCGTATAGGGGTCTGTGGCCACACGAACAATACGGGCTTCTGTATGCGAAAGAGTGAGTTTCGATATCTTCAAATGTTTCCGAAAAGATTTGGTCGCTCATGTTCTCTCAGGACGAATTTGACCACGTCCCTGTCCCTCATCGCTGGTGCCTTCACGAATCTGGATGCAAAGTGGTGTAGCATTCTTGTACATCGGGTAAAGCTGCTTCTATTGCTTTCTCTTGCCAGGTTCTGAAGAAGTCTCTTAGACTCCGTTCTTGAATCCCAACCTTGTGAGTAGAATCGCTTGTATCTCGAAATGCAACCAGAGACTGAAAATGGAGCGAAAGCTTTCCGACATTTTCGCAACTATCGATATCCTTTCAAACGCGCTCGAAGACGGACACCCGCTGCCTGCGTCGCTCCCGTGCTTGCGCGAGCGTTTGGTGTATCACGAGTCGCTCATACGTTCGATGAATCGCAATGCGCGTCGAGTTGATATGCCGCTTCCAGTGGAACGCGATGAGGATTCCAGTGACTCGGAGGATTCGGACTCTGAAACACACGCAGAATTCGTTGCAGGAAAGGTCAATGGGGCGAGTATAGGGTTCGAGGAACTTTCGCTGAGCGTATTGATGGTGAGTTCCGTCACGTATCTGGATAGATACTTCGCAACCTAACTCAAGGATAGGATGAACAATTACCCACACACTCGACAGGTTCGTTGCGCTTCGACCCGCCGCGGCATAAGTATTCACTGAAAGGTCTTTCATTAGCGGTCGTTGCACTTGGAAGCTTCCTTTCCGTGAGCATATCTGGTCTTTTGTTTCAATAGTGGCGATTGATATTCATTGAAATGTCAGCTCATTGACGAAATTACCGTCATAGTACGCGAGCTATGCGGCCAGACTACCTATAGGGGATTCGATTCCCTGCACCAACAATTCCAAGGCCGTGAAGAGGCTGCGATGGGCACATATGCCCAAAAGTAGAATATAGTACATTGACATGTTGAAGTCTTGTAGTGTCTCAGGTTTACAGTGTTTCGTTTATTTGACTCCATATACAATGTCAACGACTGGGAGAGCGCACTCTCGGTTCAATTGCGATAATCATGACAGAAATTCAAAGGCCATGCTCATACCGTGCGGCATGGCCGGGGAACATGTGTTGATGAAAATGAACGAGGGATGACCACCCTTCTCTGCTCTCTGCATGCATGTCGCTCTCGTCGATTCGGCCACCCAGTATCAGAAAGGTGTACCGTGTAGGCGCCATGCTGACCTTATTCCGACCCCAGCGCCTTCCCGACAAGCCACAGCAGCACATCGCCACACAGGGAGCCATACCCACGTGGCCAACTCTCTACGCGTCGGAGGAAGACGATAAAACGACATGGGAAGGGCCGATTGAGGCTTGTTACGCCCATGATGTTGCTTATACCCCTCCGGCCGTTGGCAGTATCACATTGGAGCGCAGGCTCTCGGGTGGTGCTCGTGACGAGCATGCAGCACAGGTGTGGCACGTCCAATCCGACATCTCGAGCGTGCCTCTAGTGGCTCGGATGTACGATCCTTTGTACTATCCCTCGATCGATGATAGGTTCAAAGAGATTGAAAGAGCAGTTGCGATCGAAAACGAAACCTACACCCTTCTTCAAGACCTACAAGGCTCGCACCTTCCTGTATTATCTGGAATTTTTGTCGCAGAAATTTTGGATACTGCTCGGCCTCGCCACTTCTACGTCGTTTTGGCGGAGTACGTGCCCGGTCAAGATCTGTTGAATCTGTTGAAGCAGCATGACCCCAAAGGCGACAAGAGCTGCCACGGGCACAAAGCCGCTTTTATCGACTGTGCGGCACGCCTGGTACTCGATTTTTTTGCGCGAGGTGTCCTCCCCAGCGACCTGCATCCGCGAAATCTCGTCTTGGATGTCCCTGAGCAGGCATCGAACGAGAACTTCTGCGACTGGGAAGAGTGCCCCTGGCGCAATAAACTTCTTATCGATATTGAATCCCCTTCCGCCTTCCCAAATCATCCGTATACCCTGCGCGCCCGCATGATTGATCTCGAGCACGTCAATTTTTTCACGTTTCCAGCGGAAAGGCAGAATATTTTGTATAGCAGGCACTGGGTCGCGTGCCTGTGGAGAGCCCCGTGGTTGACCCAAGAGGCACGGTATGCTCGTTTGCCTTGCATTATAATACCGGCTGTTGAATGCACCCACAGAGACATTTTAGGCCGATGGACGCCACCGACAGAATCTTGACCGTGTCTTGAAGGAAGAAAGCAAGTGTCGAATAAGAAACGACTGTGATACAATCGAAAGTCAAGATAAAGGGACGGCGACGGGGCCAAAAGAAGAAGAACAGGTAACATGGGAAGGAGAGAGAAGAGACAGCTTAATATACTTCCAGAAGCGAAAGGGTATTGCATGCGGAGGCGATGTGGTTGGGGGAGGGCGAAAGAATTGCGCCAAGCGCTAAAAGGATCTCGTCGGCGCGGACACCAATAAGAGGACATATGTAGCTAAGGAAATGAGAAGGAGAATATAAAGCAGCAATAGCACCGCACCTGGGCTGTCACTGAATGAAGTCGCGGCAGTCATCGACGTTCGTCACGCAAACCTTTGAGGAAGGACTCGCAATCATACATGTTATTACCGTGTCCGTCATTCGAGTCAAAGAGAGCCGAGAGGGGATTGCTGGCCAGCCTGGCAGGCTCGCGGAAAATGAGAGAGAGGCCTCATAGTCGTGAGAGCACCCGCAGAATATATTGTACAATCGAACGCGTAGAACGCGTGCAAATTGCGGCGATGTTGGTCGGAGATGTAAACCACCTGAGAGGCCACAATCAGAGCTTGACCGATGTATTTCGAGGGCGTAAGATACGTAGACAGGCCTCCTGTATTGTTCTGCATCAGATTCAGGTGCGTAGAGGGACGGGAACAGACGGGACAGGCCAGACCTAAGACGATGAAGGAAGAGGAAGAGGGAAAGGAGCGATGTGTGACACGTCACTAATATGACACATCACATGACTGACGCGTCGCGTCGCGTTTTTCGCTCGAAAGTCGCGTTTCGGACGACTCGGAAAATCCGCAAAATATTCAGATACATTAGAAAATTATTGACGCGCATACACTTGAGTGCCATTACACAGTGACCGGCTTATTCCGCTATCCGACTCAGAGCAAGGTGCCGAAGGCCGCAACCGCGATGACCGGTCCGACTTAAGCCGTGTGGCGGTGTGGCCAGTTCTCACGGTTCAATTTCTGAACCGAAGGGTGAAACAAATTTCTGAAGACATCGACAAACATCGCAGTATCCGGGGAGACGCAGACAAAATTGCTGATAGAAGAATTGCTCGCCTTTATTAGATGTACCTACGAATATCCAAACGGAGGGATATATAGGTAGTTCCAGGTACGTATCAAATCAGAAGATGGCATTCGTTGCCAATTTTGTGATACAGCCTGATACAGCCTTTCTCTCTTTGAGAGGTCTGAGTTGCTGTGCCGTCTATGCTTCCGTTTGACTTGAGCCTAGATTTTGGCAAGAATAATACGCGGATAAAATTCAAGTTGACTGACGATCTTCCCACGGTTCAATTTCAGCTGATGGCAACAAATCTACTTACATTTTGGTTGTTCCAGGCAGTCATCCAATCGCTCATGTTGGCAACGAACGCAATTTCATACACAGTTTTGGTCTCACTTTTGCCTGAAAACTGTGGTGAGGCAGCGACAGTCGCCTTGAACTCGAACGTGTAGCGGTTGTTTTTATCGCAGATATTTTGCAAGAAGTATCGTGCTGCTTCCATTCATGAAAGCATTATTACTTGAGCAGACTTGAGCACAACAGCAATTCATTGTGAGAAGTAAAAGCACTCACATGTAGTACCCGGCACTCATTTTCGAAATTTGACACTCATTTCCAGTGCTCTGGGAATGAGTGCTTTTTAGGCACTTTTTATTAGTGCTTCGAAGCACTAATTCCCGAAGCACTTCATATTAGTGTCGGAGAGTAGTTTCGAGCCGTATCGGCAAGCTGGGCTACCAGAATGCCGGAACAGCGGCAATCGACGGCATTTTAGCAATCAATGTTCAATCGCTTCGTCAAACACTTGCACTTGTCGAAACTTACCGTGAGCTTGTACGACCTGCTTATTTATGACGGTATCCCGCTAAAATGGCCCAGGAAATGAGAAGAGCGCCGTATCCGGCGCCTAGACTTTGCTCACAGTGTAAGCGTCGTCGTGCCTTCTGAATCGGGGCAGCGTTTCAATTTGTGAAACCTGGCATCCTAAAAAGTGGGGAAACAATGCAGGCGCAGGCTGCGTACTCGCAGAAGATGCAACCGACCCACCAGCGCAGCAGACGAATAATTTTGAGATTCATCTGAAATTTTGGGATTTTCCGGCCGAGTCGTTCGAAACGCGACTTTCGGACTTAGCGAGAAACGCGACGCGTCAGTCATGTGATGTGTGACATCAGTGACATGCAACACATCGCTCCTTTCCCTCTTCCTTCATCTTGTGGCTTGTCCCGCGGCTTCCCGTGCCTCTACGCGCCCGAAGCTGATGCAGAACACATCCTCAAGGCTATTGGCGCGTCCTACGCCGCTCAAATGTCCCCATAATGCCCAAATTCCGCCCTCTGAAGCTGATTACGTCTCCGACCAACATCGCCGCATTGCACGCGTTGTACGAGTTCGATTGTCTTCTACGAGTGCTCTGACGACTGCGAAACCTTTTTTACACCCCTCAGGCTTGCCAGTTATCTCGTCCCGCCTCTCTTCGGCTCGCACGAGGTAGATGGTATGATCGTGAGCCGTTCGTCCGAGTTCTGCACGAAGAAGGTCGATGACTGACGCGAATTTATTCACAGAAATGATCCCTCGGGTTCTCTACAGCTTAGACGAATCTTATATCCCAACCGAAGGCGCGTGCCGCGCGTTTCTTCTCTCACCCCATCTCTCTCACCCACCTCCCTTTAGCTCCATCTGCTCGCCATACGGCTCAGCGCCGACAAGACGTCCCCGCTCCTTCTCCCCCTTCTACTTTCTGTTACAGTCAACTCCGCCCGCACACCTGCCTCCTCCACCTTCCCACCATGATTCCCTGATGCCTCGGCGACGAGCTCAGATGGCAACGAATGTGTGCGGGGTTCCACTTGTTCCTTTGTTGCGTGCGCTAACGCAATTATAGTGCCCTCCGCCACCCTTTCCTTTCGTTGGACCACCAACTCAGCAACCCGCACCCACCGACTCACTGTCCCACTGCCAGCGGTCCCGAATTCGACGCTGACGCGTAGTCGAGATATTTTGCACATCAAGAAGTATCGTGCTGCTTCTATTCATAAAAGCATTATTACTTGAGCAGACTTGAGCACAACAGCAATTAATTCACGTCAAGCCCTGTCGCGCCAGTTCAGGCCAGTTCCCTCCCGCTCAACATGATAACTGTCATCATCCTAATGGAGGTACAGCGGACGCGTCACCGTGCACCACGCTGTACCGCCGTCAAATAATGTCGTGATGTCCCAGGTACAGCCGCTCCCTCGACAACGTCCGGCGCACCTGACGAAGAACTGCCAAATTAGCGAGTTTCATCTCTGATCTCCCGCCGAAGGCATACTTAAACGATCGCTTGTGGACTGACTCGTCCCCGACGATGGCCTCAACTTTCCTGGTGATTCTGTCCGCATTTCTGCTCGCGCAGTCGATTTCTGCGCAGGCTCCTCCAAGTTTTCGTTGGGACCACGTACGCTACTTACTCCTTGCATTGGCACTATCGCGTGTTGTTCCAACCACAACTCCGTCCAGTTAAAACCCACCAAAAACCTCGACTGGACATCGTGTTATGGAGGTTTTCAATGCACGCGTTTGGAGGTAGGCGTCCTTCCTGCAGATTGAATGACATTATTGATATTTTGCTCTTTAGGTTCCGCTCGACTATTCTGACAACAGCGTCGGAAAAGCTGCGCTAGCAGTTATTCGCCTTCCCGCCAACGTCTCGAAAGCGGAATACCGGGGCCCAATCTTATTTAACCCAGGCGGCCCAGGAGGCAGTGGCGTGGATACTCTCGTCACTGCTGGTCCCGGGCTTCAGATGCTGTTTGGCAACGAGTACGATATAGTCAGCTTTGATCCTCGCGGTCTGTGTATTGTTTCACCCGTTTTTCACAATGCTTATCGTGACCAGGCGTCAGTTACTCGACCCCAGTCGCATCTTTCTTCCTCACAGACGCGGAGCGTGCGGTTTGGAATGCTGGCTTGCTGCCCACCTCGTTGAACGCGAGTTCCGACTCCCTGGAGCATGACTTCGCGCGAGCGAAACTCCTCGGACAGTTGGCGGCACAGAGGGATACGACTAAGATTCTGAAGTATATGACGACCGACAATGTGGCCCGCGACATGCTGCTGATGACGCAGAAGTTTGGATTTGGGAAACTCAAGTACTATGGAATCTCGTGAGTCATCTATGAATGATATGAGTGATATGAGTGATAGACTGTTGGTAGATATGGTTCCATTCTTGGCGCTACGTTCGCAGCGATGTTCCCTGTAGGTCTATGTTTGGTTGATAGATATATGTGGTGTGTACTAACGAACTGTTGAACAGGACAAGGTGGAACGGATTCTCATCGATGGTAACCGAGCTTTCGTAGTTGAAAGCGACCGGGCTAAGAATATTTTTCAGGCGTGTTGGACGCAGACGCCTGGTATAATGGTGCGCCGAGCCATTTTTCTATCTCTCCAAATTTGAGGCTGAAACAATCCTTCCAGCCAATCTAACCATCGAAGCCACCGACACCGACAAAGTGCTACAGAGCTTCTTCGACGGATGCGTCGCCGCCGGCCCCGACCTCTGTGCATTCTACGAGCCCACCGCGGACGCGATATCCAACCGCTTGGCCGCCCTAACGCAAGCTGTCCGCGCGAATCCCGTCCCTGTCATCTCACCCGTTGCCTACGGCATCGTCGACTATTCCCTCCTTCGCAACACACTATTCACTTCACTCTACGTTCCTTACATTCTTTTCGGACCCCTTGCTCAAGGACTGGCGGCACTGGAGAAGGGCGATGGCTCGATATTGTTTTCAATATTGGCGCAACCGCCGTTCCAGTGCGATTGCAGCAGCGACCCGGTGCCGTTCCATTTGAATAATCCTGAAGCTGTTCTGGGTGTTCTATGCGGTGACGGGGTGGATGTAACGGATACGGTGGATGAGCTTCGAGCTTTTTACTTGAACGCTGCGAAGACTTCCCAGTTTGTTGAATTCCTCGTTGCCTCGAATCGGGTGTCTTGCGCGTATGTTGCTATATATTTTCCAGCTGTTCTTTGTTCTCATTCTATATCATTTGTAGGGGATGGAAGGTGCATCGTGAAGGACGCTTCAAGGCTCCAGTAGGCGCTCCCAATACTAGCTTCCCGCTTCTACTCTTGACGACGAGTGCAGGTTGAGCCGTTTCTTTCTATGCTCTGCTCTCTCTAAGCTTACCGTTCGAATATAGATCCCGTAGCGCCGAAAGCAGCGTAAGTCCCTGCATCAAATATTCTACCCGTGCTGAACACAATCTTCAGCGGTCTAAAAACCCTCGCCGGATTCCCCGGTTCAGTCATCTTCGAGCAAAACTCTCCTGGTGTACGTCCCAATCCGTTCCCTCGAAATTCCGTATCTAACTCCTCCGCGATTTCTACACAATATAGCACGCATCCATCACCGCCCCATCTTTATGCACCTCAAACTACTTCCGGCAATACTTCCGGAACGGTACCCTTCCAGAGCCAGGCACCGTTTGCCCTGTCGATGCGCAGCTTTTCGCTCCTCCGCCTTCTGGGCCGAGTCGGCGCGATACGCTGAGTGAAGGGGATGAAGAAATGCTTGCTGCGCTGAAGCTCATTGGTGATGCGGTGCGCCCAGTGATTAGCAGAAAAATTGGACGTTAGTTGCCTTGAAATTACTAAAGTAATGCAGTGGCCACATATATAAATAATAATCTTGGCCTTATGACGATGACATCGAGACTTCTCTCCGACCACTTTATCATCCGTCCTCACTACATAACAACTCGTTGACTCGAGAATTTCAACCAAACTGTACAGTGGCACAGTACACGTTGTAACGGTGATTTCGGATCATACTGGGGCTCGGAATATCGGGAACTATCTCCGGTTTACGCTTCCCCACGACGTTGCTCTGCGCAAAGCCTTTCAGAATCCTTCTACCTTCTGCTTCAACCACAAGATCATCTGATCTTCGAGCTTCGGGTTGGACGCGATAGGATCTGCTTGGCCTATTCTCGCCCAAGGGATGAGGTACTGCTCAGAGAATTTTAGTACTTGAAGAGAAGCATGCTCAAAAGAAATAAGTAGGCGACGCTACCTTCCTATTGATGCTCTCAGGCTCCGCCGTCGTCCCGGCCCAAAGCTGCGTGTAAGCACCCATGCTGTGAGCCAGGTCATCGATATGCGATTGGAGGAATACAGGACAATAAAGTCATACCTAGCAGGAGGGAGGGAAAGATCGAGAAGAAACTGCATCCACGACGGAAGGGTTCTACGATGGTTCAAGGTGAGCTCGATATTCCCCTTCTTTGACCTCTAATAATAAAGATAACATGGGATCGCCTACTTTTGCAAATCAGTGCGCACGGAACCTGGATGTAACGCACACGAGACAAGGACGTCGGAATGCGTTCTGGCGAGGTGATCGGAGAGCAGTATGTTCCCTAGTTTGCTTTCGCCGTACAGCCGCCTGCAAGTCGTATTCTGGTAAGCTTCGAGATAAATAAACGTCTTTGGAATGGGCAACTCGCCATCCGGCCGCAGAAGTGCTCAATTTCTTCAGCCACGCATCGCGTTCAGGCCCACCTTCAAGCGAAACGAAGTCTATACCGGTCCCCGGACTTGCCACCTTGTGTCCTGACGAAGAGGTGTTAATGACGCGGGCGCGCACGTTCGTCGTCTCGTATGAAGCAGATAAGGCAGGAATCTGCGAAACCGTCTTGGTCAGTGCCGGAATGAAGGTTTGTGACAAGCCTTTGAGGAACGCACAAGAAGTTGAGTCAGAAAATAGTGCCCTGTGACGTTCGTTCCAAATTCTGTGTCCTCAATTCAGACAAGAGTGGTATATGGTGGTACAAACAACCAGAGGCATACGCAGATCTTGGTTTTGTGCAGTGAGCTCAGCCAGAGGAGGTAGCATTACGCCTCTGAAAGGACATTCACTATGAATCTATTCGAACGGATAGAAACAAATGCTCACCCGTTATTGAACAGGACATCTAACCGTGACTCGCGCTCGAGAAAAATAGTTGCCGCATGGCGAACACTTCGCAGATCTGCCAAATCAAGCTGAAGGAAGATAGCTTGTTTGCCTGTTTCTTTCTCCAGCCTTTGAATGGCATCCTCTCCTTTTGTGTTGTTCCGGGATGCGAGATACACCCTGGCGTTCTTGAGGAGCAGATATTTAACGGTGTGGTATCCTATCCCAGTGTTTCCGCCGGTGACCAAAATAATCTGCGCAGATTTCAGCTCTCCGCGACGCGCGTCAAGAAAAGGACAATCGAATCAAGTATACCTTCCCAGTGAGGTCAGGCATGTCGCGTTCTGGCTTAAATTTCGAAGAAGGAGGGTACAGGTCGGTTGAAAGTGAGGTGTTCGGGGCGATTTTGACGAGTAAGTTGCCCATTCTCGCTGAGCACTGGAATTCAGAAAGAGATAAAACAGGGAGGGGGTAAGTTCATCCTCTCTTATAAGTGTCGTTCTCGTGAGTACGCGCGTCGCGGCAAGGGTCCATGAACCTCCGCATTGATTCGCTGCCTTCCCGAGGTCGCGGAGGCGCCGCCGGATCCGGAATATCCGGCGCACCTTCCGGATCTCCCTCCGCGCTAAAGATTTATACGCGGGGTATATATGAGACTGACTTGGGACAATCCTAGATCACACCAACGAAAATTCATGGTAAACCGAAACTGCGATTCCGAATAGTCTAGTGTTTACCGCGGGGGTCTGACCGTGTACCTGAAGTATTATGTAATATCATGTAAGCAGAGTTCGAGTCGCGTCGATCTCCTCTCAAAAACGCGATTTCTGTAAGGTTTTGGAGGGAGACGCACTTTAGATGATCTAAACTATAAATCTGTCTCCTCCGAATCTTTCAAAGGGTGTCGCGAGGTATTGCGCACAATACGCGCGTGTTCGGCCTTGGGCTTTCGGCCGAAACGGATCCGGCTAAGAATCTGCTTTTCTTCAAATCGTACTGTAGATATCTTGAGAAGTGTTTCAAAACACTATTTACATAAATCTTCACTGGAGTATTCTACCTTGTAGCCATGTTTGTATTTGGAGGAGGGAAGCATTCGAACGAAATTCGGAAACTGCCGGCTTACATGATATTAGATAATCCAATCAGTACACGATCAGACCCCCGCGGTAAACAACAGACTCTATGTAGCGAGGGCACCGAGCTCAAGTACATAGAGCGTCTGTCTAGGAGAGACTAGATTCCGAATGGCTCGTTCAAAATTAAGTGCCTCTCTCTCTCAAAATCATTATTATCAGATTGACATGGTTGAACGAATCAGACATTTCTGACCTCAACCCGCCATCTCAACGTCCCAATTGAAGCTTTGGGCAAGCTTGTAACGGTGCAACCTCAGAAGCGAATAAGTACCAAAGCGCGGGACACTCACACCATATTGGGTGACGTGCACAGCCTCGCGCATTCCCGCCACGCGACGGGCAACGAGATCACTTCACCTCCGCACTCATCCCCGCTCATGCGAGACTTTGCGCAGGAGCTCGTTGACGATGTTATCGACACTTGGGCACTCACAGCTATGGAGGACATGAAGGTCTGCGGCCTTGTCTGCAAGCGGTGGCTTCCACGCAGCCGATTCCACCTGTTTTCCCGAGTCCTGCTCGATGCTGATAACATTCTCTCATTCATCGACATCCTCGACTCGAATTCACTTCGGATTCTCTCTTTCGTGCAGCACCTGACGGTACGCTTTGCGGGAAAACCTCTGGATGGGTCGCTGTTCGCCCGAATCCGTGACTGTCCTTGTCTGACTGGTCTGGAAGTGTGGATTTCTCGAATGTCACCGAATCCGGGATTGAATACGGAGTTCTACGAGATGCTCGAGACACACCTGCCTCTTCTCGCTGCGCGCTCGCCCACACTCACCCGTTTCGACTTTCGGCTTCCCAGTCATCCGCTAGCTGGGATACCTGTCGGCGCTATAGTCGATATAATCGCGAGCATACCGGGGGTGACACATGTTACAGTGTACGGTGTATACTCATACATCATCTCGGACGAGGCTTTTGCGAGGAGGTCGTCTCAAGTGAAGCGGCCGTTGGAGATGCGGACATTGGAAGTGCGCACGTATCAAGGCGTACAGCTTCTTACTTCGGCACTTCTCGCTCAGCACACTTTGCCGAACCTCAACGCTCTGACTCTGCGAGCGGGATTGGATCCCATCGTAGAGTTTGTGCAGCGCGTTGGCGACCAGTTGGACTCTCTCACTCTATCCTTCCTCGAGGCTCCCCGTGCAGGTTCGTCCTACACTACAAAGAAATTGTATATAAAATTGATATTTTGACCACAAAGTCCCAACCATAGGCCGATTCATCAGATACACCACCAAACTCCAGAACCTCCAAGTCTTCCTCCTAGAGCCCTCCCCGATCCTGAACATCCTCTCCGTCCTCCCAGCATACAACTGGGACACCATCAGCTTCGTTCTGATCAACGAAGATCCACGGACGGTGATACATTGGCGAGGCATCGATCACGCCTTGACGGATGTGCGGTTTTCTACTCTGAGGAGGTTCTTGTTGAATCGGATTAAAGGGGTGGCTGATACGACGCCCGTGCTCATTCCGGAGACGAGGGTGTTTATGCCGTTGGCGAACAAGCGTGGGCTTTTTGGATGAGGGCAGGATGGCCTCGGATACGAGTGTATGTACAAATTGTTGAAATTGTAAGCGAAGTTGTATCATTTCCTTGTGTAATGTAATCCTAACTGCTATCTCATGTGCTTTGTTCAATCACTAGACCAGCGTTCGTCATCCGTTTTCACGACAGATGGCTGGCATTCAATATTGGGCCAAGGCAACAGCCTAGTACCCATTCGTCACTCGCGGCTTTCACTAGCAGGTCTGTGCTACTAGTAAGCACGCCGAGCATGCCGGTATCTACCATGCATCTCCATGCATTATTGAGTCTTCGCGTCTTCGGTTACGGCTCCGATTCCGAGATGGCGCGCCGCACCGGAAATCCTTCCTTCACTCGCAAATCCTCGTTGGATTCTGCAGCTCCTGCGACATGCCCTTGGCGGCCCAGCGCCTTATAAGTTAAATCTCCCCACGTCTCTCGCTACTTTTTCGAGTCGCCGATATGTTTTCCTTACTCCTCGCCCTCATGCTCCTACCTGGCGGCGTTTTTGCAAAAACGCCCATCGCCAACACGTCCTCTGGTACATATATCGGCCTCCACGACGCGCAAAATCGTATCGACGTATTCAAGGGCATACGATACGCGGGTCCTGCTCAGCGTTTTGCTCCCCCGACACCAATGACGTCTTCGAATGTGTCCTTCGTTGATCTTGAGGCGAAAGATGCGCTTGAATTCGGTGACGACTGTCCTCAACCTCCCATTCTGGTGACTGCTGGCATTCCCTGGGGTCCGCCGCTGGGCGGACGCAAGCAAAACGAAGATTGTCTTTTTATCAACGTACTTGCCTTTGTTTCCTTCCCGAGAACGTATCACAAGATAATGTTTTTCGGGCGGGTATGCGTAGCTCTGGCGGCCAGCGGATAATATCACTCCTCAACGCAAGAAGCTCCCGATCCTGGTTTACATCCATGTATGCTTTTACTTCTAAGTAACCCTCTCTTTCGATCCGAGTTCAACTCAATATTTAGGGCGGCGGCTACTTTTTCGGGGCAGGCTCGGAGTGGAATGGTACCGCCTTGGTTCGACGCAGTATGGCAATCGGAAAGCCATTCATCTTTGTCACTTTTAATTATCGGCTTGGGGTGCTTGGATTTGTGAGTGACCTATGAGGCAACTGAGGACGGCGACGCATTGACGCTTGATTCAGCTTGGTAGTGCACAGGTGCCGGCTGAGGTCTTGAATATCGGGCTCCAGGATCAGCGTGCGGCGCTCAGGTGGATACAGGATAACGCTGAATCGTTCGGAGGGGATCCCTCTAAAATCACGATTGCAGGGGAATCGGCTGGTACGTTTTTGTTTCACTCATCGTGGATGTCTATCGAAGGTCTTATGCTGCTATTTCATTGTAAGGAGGAAACAGCGTCCACATGCATCTCCTCTATCCCGACTCGAAGAAGACTTTTCGAGGGGCCATCTCATCCTCCTGCACCTCTCTCTGCTCTGCTACGCCTGCATGCGAATGGCACGATCGTCCCGGCGGTGCCTACAACATGCTGGGAAATCTCACAGGATGTGGGTCTGAAGTAGCGTCGTTTGAATGTCTTCGAAATCTTCCCTTTGATGTAAGCTACTCGATTCCATTCATTGCCGTCCCTTCATTTCATCCCAATCGATTTTGCAACCACAGACATTTTGGCCGCTTGCGTTACAAACCTACAGGTCTCCTGGTGGCGGATTCCCGCCCTGGGTCACATGCAAAGGGCCGCCAGGGTCTTTGATCGACGAATATCCTGCCCAAAAGGTCATGGAGGGAGACTTCCTTGATGTGCCTTTGATTACGGGGACGACTAGGAATGAAGGAAATCTGTACGTTCTCAGCATACGTCATCATATTCATTGCCGAATGCTCATTCGCAGACAAACAGTCTGATAGGAACCGCGTTTCTCGAGCTAAATCCGCAGCCCGCCACTCTGGATGAAGAAAATTTCTACCTCATAGCTTTCCTTGCTTCGCAGGCAACAAATTCTAGAAATGTGTCTCAGGAGACTCTCAACAAAATCGTTGTGGAGCTGTACTCAAACGTGACTGAAACTAACTCAAATAGTTCGTTGTACAACCGAGCTACGCAGCTGGCGACGGAATACGCATTTTTGGCTCCGCAAAGACTTTTCCTTGAGGCTGCATTGGCGAAGAGGAAGGGTAGGCAGAACTTGTGGGTGTACGAATTCGATCAACGTCCGGCTGAGTTTCCGGATTTTCTTGGAGGTGAATACTCGCTCCCTCTATGATTCTTCGATTTCGTTGATCACTGGGAGCAGCATCTCACACTGCAGATCTTTATTACCTTGATATCGGGTTTCCCCCCGTATCCCGTCACGAATCGCAACTGGTTTTGCAAATGCAGGACCTGTATGCCTCTTTCGTACACGAGGCTGATCCTGGTGCATTGTGGCCGCGCTACACGGAGGAGTCGAAGATTGTGATGAATTTAGGTGAAGGCGGCGGCGGATTCAGTGTGGATGTAGAGCGGCGGAAGCAGACAGATTTCTTCAATCGCGTTGAGGTGATGGAGGAGTTCGGACGGTTTGGGTAGTCTTACTATCAGGCTTTAGCGACTACATAGCGAATCCTAGATCATTATTCGAACAACATATATTCTTGTCCCGTATCTGCAAGCCGTACAGTAATGGCTGCATTGCGGTCCAATCCTTCTATCTTCCATGTTCAACACTTGATAATCTGGATTCAACTCTACTTCGGCGAATGCCGATATACGATCAAAAACTCTGAACCCGAGATTAGGGTTAGTCGCTCCTCAACTTCTTCTCCTGATCATCATGGAGAAAGTGGGTGAAATATGGACTCCTACCGGAGTCAAAACTACGTTCAAACTCTCCATGGAGCCCTCCACAAGCCAAACGTTGCGACCAGCTCATGTTGGGGTGCCGGGCCTCCAACACACCGGCGTCTGCGGTTTTGGATGGCGCTTTGCTTCTATCGTGACTGCGCAATCGGCGGCAACGGTGGTGGACGACGCGGGAAACAATGTCGAGTCTTTTCAGGTTCAGCTACACTTTGACGCGCATCTCATCCGATCGGCTTCATACGGTACTCTGACACTCACCGTGCAAGTGGAAAACCTGATCTCGTCAAATTCTCTCCCCAACTTTCGGTTGGACTTGCCTCGGAATGCAGCTGCTCAGTTGTTAACATCCTATGTATACGCCAGCACTGCTCCCCAGCCACTCTTGTCCATAACAGTCACATTCCCAACCTCTCTGGGACTCTCTCTACCTCACCCTCTCGAGTCTCGCATGGAAACCGTTCTGGAGGAAACGCTGTCCGGGCAGGAGTTGGTTGACATCAAATTCTACGCGTTCAGCCGCAGGGGAACGGAATGCGTGACTCATCCTCTCCCTCTTTACGCAAGACGCGACCTGCTGCGCGGCTTTTCTGACGATCTCGACGCATGTGAGTACTTAGGCTATAAACAGTAAATCGTCGTACAGGCTTTGATATTCCAAGTGTTGACACAGCAGGGATTTGCTGAGTCAAGTGTCGTTGACCTTGATTTCTATGAATCCAAGGATACATCATTCGATGACTTTGGTTACGACTCGGATAGCGATTTGGATTCGGAGGAGGCCGAGGAGGACGCTCGTATGCGGCCTGCAATAGAACCGACTCCCCAGGAAGGAGAAGGAAATGCAGCGCAGGACGCAAAACTTCAGGTTGTACCAGTGTCTGGCCCGCTCGTCAGGCAAGGTGCACGGATGGGTCGAGTCTTTGTACTCAAAGACACTGCTTACAAAACGTCCGTTTTCCTCGTCTCGTCAATTCATGCGTCACAATTTAATGATCCAAAGCTGGAAGGCGCTTCTATATTACCTCTACACTCGGCGCATCAATTTTCGTCCACTCAGATCCGAAGGCCTCCAAGAAGAAACCTGTACAGGTCCGATCTGTTCACCCAAATCCATGTATCGTTTGGCCGATAAGGTAAGTTCATCCAAATATTATTCTATCAGTAGAAGGCGAAATAGAGATTGACTTGTTCCATACAGCTCGGATTGGAAGAATTGCGCGGGCTCGCTCTCGAGTCAATTTCATCGCGACTCTCAGAACATAACATCCTACAAGAAGTATTCTCCTCTTTCACTTCGACGTACGTCCTGGCTGTTTGCTCTACTTGTTCGACTCAGTTTCGGTCCTCCAGATACCCCGTTATCCAAGAACTGGAAGTACGGTTCCTCACATCGAATTTCTCGGAAAAGGCTTCCGAAGGGCTGAAAGAGATGACGGAGAAAATATGTCAGGGGGAGAAACCGTATTGCGCGGAGACACTGTTTAAGATTCTTCACGAGTTGAGCGGGAAATCGAAGTAGTAGGTTGGTGGCTTTGATGTGAGTCCTTTGCATTGATAGCGACCTTGATTTTGACGAACAACATTCCTAGTGTCAATCCAACCTAGAATCGAGTTCTTTCGAAAAGCCGTGTATTCGATGCTACGATCCTTCGTCTTTGTGAACGACAAGAACGCAACTAAAATTCTTGACCTGAAAAGAAAATTACCTGAATTCCACTCAGTTTTGGATCTCGAATCGTACTGCGGCGCTGGCCTATGGCCTATGTATGGCCTAGTATTCATGCTTTGTAATAGCTGTGATTGTGGAGTGATCTAACATAATTTTTCTATAGCATTGTTTGAATGGCATGCCACCTCAATCGCACCAACACCGTATCATCGCCGGCCCTGGCTTTTCTTAACCTCAGCCACTGTCCTATAAATTGGCCTGTGTGGTTGCAGTGTCCTACAGCCAACACCCCAGGCAAATACAAAACTCTACAAACTCTCAGCCAATGCAGTTCTTCTCCCTTTTCGCCCCCACCACGGTCGTCGCATGCCTGGCCCTCACCGCGACTGCCGCCCCCCGCCGCGGATGCGGATGCTCGGGCGCTGTGCAACTGCCGTAATGTCAATGGCGTCCCTGTCTGCTTTGGACCGGGCTGTCCTTGAATGTGCATATTATTAGTGTGAGTCTTTGCTAATTTTTGTTGCGAAAGGCAGGCTGATGTTTGGGTTACAGCGCCTGAGCTATGGCAACCGGTTTTGGCATTATTGGAGCGTCTATTTTTTGCTTTAGGATTGGAAGAAGGGGGATTTGGTGAAGGATGCAGTTCATCGGTTATAATAAAATGTGTTCCTGAGTTTTATCAAATTTGGATATACACGCCGTCCAAAAGCTACGTTTCTATTATTTTCCTGAACGGTGAACGCGATTCCGATGGGGTCAACTCGTGACAGTAGAACTCGGGGACAAACCAGTTAGACAACTTATGCAGCCGACTTCATGTAAGTAATTGGGAAAGACCCAAATTTACGCGTGGTTTGACCCTCCCGTTTGGCCAAGGTTGCTATGTCCGTGATATCATACGGTCGTGTCGAATAATATTTTCGATCTTTAGAGACAATTCACAGGGTATAAATTCACCTACATATGCCAATGCATATGCAGAGTCGGAGGGAGGGAGACAGTACTGTAGTATTTCGACCAAGTGTTCACTGGGTGTCACTTGTCACCTACAATGTTCACTGGACAAAGTGTTCAGAGCACAGCAAATTACCTTATATGGTAGGCCGGCATACGCCGGCCCGAATTTTTTTTGACGTTTTTCGTCCATTTTGGGCGAAAAAACTCGAGTGTCACCGTCACCACAACCAAAAGTGTTCAGTTCACAGGTGCCTGTCACCCGTCACCTGAACACTTGGTCGTAATACTACAGTACTCCTGGGCCCGAGACTTACTTAATCTTGTTACGGTAAGGGTTGGCCGCCCAAGTTTGAGAGCCTAGAGGACAGTTATGCTTCAGCTATTTGCGGAACTGAAGGCGCGAGCCAAAGCAAGGGTAGTAACAAATTAATTGAGACTCTGTGGCTGTCTCAACGTCTAGTCAAAGAGCTCAGATTGGTTGGAGCTGAGATTGGACACGTTACGCGACAAGTGCCTGGTGCCACGTGTACGGTATCACGTAATTGTAAATAAACCCTAACCCTGAATAAACCCTAACCCTGTTCTCCTTCTTCTCTTTCTCTCATGTCCCTATTAGCTAACGCCGATTTCCTCCTTTGTCCGCTATCTGCAAACCGTACAGAGACTCGGAGTGGACTAAGTATGTGCTCTTCTTTCTGCTTCTAGAACATGTGCGGCATGCCGCCGGATACAGTGTAGCTAATTCTCACAACAGATATGTGGGGTCCGCTTTGGGTCCGCTTCGACTCTATCAGTGTTATCAGAGATCACAGTTGCAATGGTCTGATTTGACGTATAAACTCCATCTGAAACTACGCTTTATCGCGCGCTGGAATCCCTTGGCCGCAGGATTTCTCTACTGTGTCCCTTCTCAATTTCCGTCCTCGCCCCCCTCACCCTCCACCAGCTCCTCCTCCTCCTCATCGTGAACTTCGTTCTCTTCCTCCTCCTCCTCCTCCTCCTCGATTTCCTCATCGTCATAATCCTCTATGTCGACTCCGAGGCGGAAGCCTCTAGGTCTCTGAGCCATTCGTGTATCTCTTCGAGTTCCATTCTCGGTAAAGCATTTCTTGTATCCAAGCAGCAGCGCTGTGAGAAGGGTTCTCCGTGTCGTCCAAAAAGGCTCCTTGTCTTGCGCAAACAAAATCTCCACCGGAGCGAATTCATTGCTGTATTGCCACTCATTGCGGTGTGGTTTAAACTCTGGTGCAGTATCCGGCTCAAAATCAAGCAGGATCATGTTCAACCAGTCAAACAGTAACACCACCGGAGCACAGTGAGTTCTGTTGTATTTGGCACCCTGTCGAGATAATACCAGCCGATTTGTTGGATCTGCAGCGTCATAGTTTTTATACTTCTGGTTCAGGACAATTGTCTCTGCTTTGATGTCTTTGACTCGTTGTAACAAGGTACGAGCTTTCGGGGGCAGATGGAACGTGAATGGTGTCCAGTCCTTCTTTGCAAGTGCACGACTTGAATCGTAGATGAGAAAGGTGTTCTGACGACAATTTAAATAGAGCACTTGGACTGACCAGTTTTTCACTTCCATGGCCAAAATTATGATCTTATCGATACTCCATGTTAGGTCCGTTCTGGCTGGGCCGATCGTCAATTGACCATTAAGAACAATGCGCTTGTTCTGTCCCGGGAACAATTCGTCGAGGTACGCTTGAAAAATGAGGTTGATATTATGTATGAGGTACAGATGAGCTGCCCGCTCCACGTCTGCCTCAGTGAGCAGTACCTGACCAGGTTCGACTTTGATCTCGGTCTGCGGCTGCAGCAGAATCACCTGCAACACTGCATCGCCTGTAATCAAGTGCTTGAGCTCGTCTTCATCTTTGTACAGGAATACGGTAGGTTCTGGAGTTTTCGTTGTAGTATACGCTGCTTCCCCGAGCAACAGATATCCTTCATTCATGATGGTTTTCTGAAGTTCAGGGGGCAGAGGTCGAGACAGAAGGTTTTCTCCCGTGAGTCGAGATGTATATGGAGCTGCCGGGAGAGCCATTGTGTGTTTGAATATAGTCACTGGCATATCAGGGTGTCTTTTATACCTCGATGCCAGTGATCCACTGGCATTGCACCGGCACGCCACATATTAACCGGAAACCTGATGTTACTAGAACAAGACATACGTGTCGTCGACGTCGACAATCGGGTAACACAAGTATAATTACGTGATGCTTGACTGGGAGGGTATGGTCACCGTATTCTTCGAGAACAATAAAATCCGATTAAAGCCGCATAGCACTATTGATAAAAGCAACGATACCTTGACGATACCACTAAGTATCACAAGCTTATAGTGGTCAATCCCAACACTTTATTGTTTATAGCTCGGGCACTGATCGCTCAATAAAGGTCGATCCAGGTCGATCCGGATGACTCCGCAAGCCTCCGCATAAGGTTTCTCATTGAACAATCCGAGGAGTCCGAGACTGACGCAGGCTGTCGGCCGCAGACAAAAGAAGACAAAAGAGGACAAAAGAGGCTTCTGAGAGTTCCAGAACGCAAACCAGTCGGATAAAAAGTTGTCGCCTGTTGTCGAAGGTATGATTGTGACTATTGTGTCTTGATTGTGTCCTATTGTGTGCAGAATCTGTACGTGATATTTGATTTTGATCTTGTGACACTCAAAACGGTGACACGAACCTGCAAGGACCCACATCTTACCACTTACCCACAACCCAGCACCAGCGCACCTCAGACTGTCCTTCCTGCAAAGCCATGTTGCCCTCGTCGAATCGGCCACCTAGTATCAGAAAGGTGTACCGTGTAGGCGCCATGCTGACCCTATTCCGACCCCAGCGCCTTCCCGACAAGCCACAGCAGCACATCGCCACACAGGGAGCCATACCCACGTGGCCAACTCTCTACGCGTCGGAGGAAGAAGATGAAACCACATGGGAACGGCCGATTGAGGCTTGTTACGCCCATGATGTTGCTTATACCCCTCCGGCCGTTGGCAGTATCACATTGGAGCGCAGGCTCTCTGGTGGTGCTCGTGACGAGCATGCAGCACAGGTGTGGCGCGTCCAATCCGACATCTCGAGCGTGCCTCTAGTGGCTCGGATGTACGATCCTTTGTACTATCCCTCGATCGATGATAGGTTCAAAGAGATTGAAAGAGCAGTTGCGATCGAAAACGAAACCTACATCCTTCTTCAAGACCTACAAGGCTCGCACCTTCCTGTATTATCTGGAATTTTTGTCGCAGAGATTTCGGATACTACTCAGCCTCGCCACTTCTACGTCGTTTTGGCGGAGTATGTGCCCGGTCAAGATCTGTTGAATCTATTGAAGCAGCACGACCCCCAAGGCGACAAGAGCTGCCACCGGCACAAAGCCGCTTTCATCGACTGTGCGGCACGACTGGTACTCGATTTTTTTGCGCGAGGTGTTCTGCCCAGCGACCTCCATCCGCGAAATCTCGTGTTAGATGTCCCCGAGCAGGCATCGAACGAGAACTTCTGCGATTGGGAAGAGTGCCCCTGGCGCAATAAACTTCTTGTCGATATTGAATCCCCTTCCGCCTTTCCAAATCATCCGTATGCCATATGCGCCCGCATGATTGATCTCGAACACGTCAATTTCTTCAAGTTTCCAGCGGATAGGCAAAATATTTTGTATAGCAGGCACTGGGTCGCGTGCCTGTGGAAAGTCCCGTGGTTGTCCCAAGAGGCACGGTATGCTCGTTTGCCTTGCATTATCATACCGCCTGTTGAATGCACCCACAGCGATATTTTAGGCCGATGGACGCCACCGACAGAATCTTAACCGTGTCTTGAATGATAATAGACCTTTTGAATTGAATAGAATGAGCGTCCGTTTTCAGACTGATTGTTCATGTCGCTTTTCACGTTGTCAAATGAACAGTACCTTTGGAAACGGTGAAGTACTGTAGTCACAGCTTGAATTGTCCACTTCTCAATGAGAAATACAACGTCACTCCCTTGCCGGATGGTAGCGGTCACGGTGTTCACGAACCGGCTAAACCTTGAGTGGAAGATCGGCAAATCAGATACGATGTGGCAAAAATGTTGATATGCCTACACAGATGGCCGTCAAAACTTCTTATTACTACACGCACCCGGCTGCCCTAAATGTAACAAGTGCCCGCATGCCTCTGTAGCATTGTGCAACGCTATATCAATCAAACAATTTCGAGTGTTCTCGCTTTTGTGACATGAAATTGCCGTAGCCTTCCTTGTTCTTATATCCCGAACAATTCAGTCCGGCTTCGCCGTAGAACACTTTTTAGATCTGTTCCCTGACAATAGACAGGCACGGCGCTATAGTGTTTCGGCTGAACAATACCCGCGAATAGGAACTATCGCCACAATCTTCAAACAACTTATATAGAGCGTGAAAAATTTCCCAACCTTCTTCGTCCTACCTTTCGTCCTACCATTCCTCCTATTACACATGGCTCAGCCTCCTGCTTCAGTGCTGCGGTCCGACTGGATCTCCCTTTGTCTTCCAACCTTGGAACAAACGGAGATTGCCCCAAAGATGGGGAGCAGAGGGTCGGCACACAAACAGCCTCGAACATATCTCCAAATACCCAAGAAGCTAGTCCAACTTTGGCTGGCGCGCCCAGAGGTAAAGGCCGCACTAGCCGGAAGTCATATCGAGATCGAGCAAGAAAGAAGTCATCTTCTCCACACTGAAGCAGACGTGGAACGAGCTGCAAATCTGTATCTCATTCATGAGATGAATTTCATCTTCAAGGTCATTCTCGGCTCGTTGTCGGTGCAGCTCCAAGAGGAACTCAAATGCTCGTCGCAAGTTTCCCAGAAAGGGACTCGCATCGATATCACTTGGTATGTCAACGACAAGGCCATTGTCATAATGGAGTACAAGAGATGGTGAGTGTCGACGAACCGACAAAATTTGGCCGTTGCAGATTGATGTTTATGGTAGCCACATTGTTGAGCGCGACCAGTGGACCGCTCGCACCATCGAATTTGACGAGTGGTACAGCATGCCGAAAGAGCTCAGGGACACCAGCGAGTTTAAAGAAAAGGTCGAGACAAAGCTGGCCGAACTGAGAGGGAGGAAAGCAGACAGCCAAACCCACATAGCTAAACAGATAGGCGAGTACGCCGAACAACGCAAAGCCCCAATCATGATTGTGTTTGATTGGAACGAGATGATCCTGGTGGACATGTATCCGTCGATGAAGAAACACCACTCTCAGACAAATCCGGCGCAGATTTTTTTCTCGGATGAGGGACTTCCTGATGCCGACGGAGATTGCGAGTTCACCCATCGAAAAGTGTTGCTAGCCGCTTTTATACGAGGTCTTGAGAAACAAAAATTTCTCGAAGAATTGCGATTGGTAAGTCGGTAGTTTCGGCGCTGAATAGTGAATGATTTGTTTGCTAGCCA
Source organism: Favolaschia claudopus (assembly GCA_037176885.1). Lineage (NCBI taxonomy): Eukaryota > Fungi > Basidiomycota > Agaricomycetes > Agaricales > Mycenaceae > Favolaschia > Favolaschia claudopus. The sequence continues at coordinate 770,644 of JAWWNJ010000015.1, forward strand.
TCTGCCAGGGAGCCACAGAATGCGGCGGTTCAGGGTGCCAGCCGGGTGCGACCGCCACGGAATACCAGAAGCACAGTCGCCGCTGCCCCGAATGTAAGATAAAACCACCAGAGAGTCAGACGCACTGTCACCCCACTGAGGAGCTACGAGTATCTTGACCTGAATGTATGTCAGCGAGTACGATATTTGACGAATCGAAACCTTTATGATTCTCCGCGATATATGAGAGGTAACAAGAATGTTGCTAGAGTGCTGCAGGGCTTGCGAGTATTGACGGCGGGCGCATCAGAGCCGGTCACCTGAAGGCTGAGAATCGGAGAAATCTGGGAGAAATCCCGACAAACAAGATGCGTCAAGTAGGATTCACACACTGTGAATGTTTTTTCCCTTCGATTAACCACCCTAAATCACGAATTGCTGGCACTGGGGAGCAGGAGGGAGCGGGTGAAAAAACACGTCCAGAGCCATCAGAATTGATGGATCACAAACCTATGCTTCATGTCTATGCTGTGACTTTGACACCAAACCACGGGACTTCCCATGGTACAGTACAACAAGCTTCCGCTCGTCGGTCGTGCCGAAGGCAGAACCTCGTCATCATCCCGCACGAGCCTTTTCTCTCGCAGGTTGTGCTGCCCATCTCGTCGTCCTCCGGCAGTAAAGCCAAACGAAAGTCGTCCGCAAGTCGTCCGCCTGGCGCCAGTGCTCGGTCAATCTCGAGCCATAGTCTTGCTCTCCAGCCGTGCATGTACCGCGGGGACGCGGTCGAGCTTCCCACTATCTCAATCAGGGTGCAATTTCCGACGGATTTGGGTATGGCGCTGCCGCGGCCACTGGATACAAGTGGATCCAATTCTTTTAAGTAACGAGATGGGAGAGGCATTCGCTGTCCGAGCGTCCATCCAGGCGAGGTTCATTATATTAATCAAAATGATTCACTATACGGCTAATATACGATCTCAAATCTCCCCCAGTCCACTAAGCTTATACGCAACATTCCGCTTCATAAATTTGAATCCGCCAAGGAACCTCATCACGGCAAACACAAATCTCAGCATTGGCGGCCACATCTTCCCCTGCGCTACGAACACCCCCATAGCCTTCTTCGTCATCGCCACGACGCTCACCGCACGTTTGTGTCGGACAGTGGCCCACTCCTCGAACAAATTATCAGCGGCTGCGTCGCTACCATCAGCACGCCTATCGATATGCGCTTTCAACACCGGCCCAAGACTGATACCGTCTCGAATACCCAGCGAAAGTCCCTGTCCGCCCATCGGCGAGTGAATGTGCGCCGCATCCCCGACAAGCAGAACAAATCCCCCGCTCACTCCCGGTTTCCTAGGCGCGAAATAGCTCTCTGCAACGGCCGACCGCGTCCGGTACCTCGTAGACCAATACATCTTCTCGATGCGTACAGGATTCGGGTTCCGTGCGGGATCGGAGGAAAGCTGCGCAGGGCCATTTCGGTCGACGAGCCGCTGCATATATTCGATGCTCGGTTCGTGCGGGGCTGTGCCGAGATCGACTGGGACGCTTGAGACGAGGCGGTAGACGGTGCGTGTCGGATCGGGGGAGGCGGTGGGTGGGAAGGGCGAGACCAGGACCATGTTGCCGCTTGATAAGGTTTGCGATACTTTTCGTTCTGAGGTGAAAATTTGTGGTTCGGAAGTGAATGCGACGTCGGCGATGGCCATTTGGGAGAGATTTCCGTAGTCGTGCTTTTCATCGCCGTCGGGGTCGTTAAATGAAATTCCGGCTTGTTCGCGAACCTTTTATTTATTCAGCGAGAAAATTAGAGGAATATGCGTCGAATGTGGACTGACCACTGAATGCGCCCCATCTGCACCAATGACATATTTTGCCTTAATAAACTCGCCAGACTCAAACTGCACCTCAAACAGATCTTCTTCCTCCGCTCGCAGCGAAGGTTTCATCGAGACGACTTTATATGGTCGCCAGACTTTGATTCCCTCCTCCTCCATCTTTTCCAACATTTTGGCTTCAGTTTTGACTTGGGGAAGGATCACTGCAAATGGAAACTTCGTATGTCCCGCCAGTAATGAGAAATCGGCGGAAAGAATATCTGAAGAGGTGTCCCGCAGACCGACTGCTTCAACTTTCACCCCGGCGGATAGAATCCCGTCCAAGCAGTCGACACTATTGAGAGCCTGAAAGACATTACAATCAATATGGAATTCTAGTGGTGAATGTGAAATAATTCCAGCGCAAATACCTCGAGCGTAGCCGCCTGGATAACCATTGCTCTGGAAAAATTTTGACCTGCAAGTATCGCGTCGACGACGACAAGGTCGCGTATTCCTTGGTGGTGAAGAGACAGAGCTGCCGCCATACCAGATGGGCCGGCACCTACGATGAGAACTGTGGTTTGTTGAGGGAACATGAGTGGAAGAAAGAGAAAGAGATGGTATAGCACTGCATTGTGCCTTTGCCGCGGGCTATAAATCCAGATGTTTTCCGCTTGTCGGCGATCTCAACTATTGTTGAAAAGCCTCCCTCCAGATATCGCTTTCAAATACGGGTCTTGGCATCTTGTTCAGGATATGACCGTCCGAAAATTCCGACAAGCGCGCACTTTTGCGCGCCGAAAAAGGCCCACCAGCCCCCTCGCTTGCCGGTTAAACTCTTGTACGACTGAAAGGTATTTTTCCGAGCACCCATAATTGTGAGAAAGTTTTCAAATTTTCAGTAATACGTTGCTCATTCACTAAAGTACATTTAATTTATGGATTGCCTGAGGTAGAAAGCGTCCACCGGGCATCCATCTATACTACTAGTATGCTACATGCATCAAACCGACATCTAATAAATACCTCGAGTTAGATATTGCGGTGAAATGTCCTTTTATCGACGTTCATTATACGGGGCGTGAATGTAGATCGTAAAATGTATCTTCATGAAACAGGTCGCATCTGGACGCTGCTGCTGGACGAGCTAGATTCGGGGTTCGAAAGCTTTTCCTCCGTGGGTTTGAGGAATACACCGGGGTGGACGAAGTTGAGGGTGAAGATTGCGAGGACCACCATCGCACCGTCTGAGAAAAGATGTTGCGGTGAGCGAAAGCGGTGGAGGATATAAGCGAATGGCGCTCACCTAGCACGTTGAAGTAGACTTCGGTATGGATGATACGCCCATTCCAGCCTCCATTGAGTTCGATCAGTCGGTAGACAGAACTGAGGAAGAAATTAAATCTCGATCCGGTAACACGAGGCAGATAGCAATTACCGTATGAATAGAACCGTGGTTGAAAACCCAAGGGCAACGAGCATAGTCTTCAGGCGGGGCGTGAAGGCCCCACGTTGGATACCATCGAAATCGCGACGGACGGGTTTGTCTCGAAGATATCTCTGCGTGAAATCCAACGCAAGTGCCGAGAAAACGATAATGACCACTAGACATTGAAGGTCAATCACGGAACTGTTTCAACAAAAATAAAAAGATGCTCACCAAATTGAAAAGCTATGCCGCCCAGCATGATCTTTGCTCCCTACACAGGTTGATTTGGGTGAGAAAATTATTAATTTAGACATGGAAGTGCGCGTACCTTGTTAGCGCCTTCGAGAGTATCTGCGCTTGAGGCTATTCCACCTCCGACACCTTGAACGACAAGGGCGATAATATCCTGGGATAAAGTTAGTCTCCGATGCATTTACCGGTTTGTTGTGAGACGCACACAAGGCAAAAAGATAATCGTATCTTCATGTGAAAAATGAGTGGCTTCATTTTGAACGGTGAAAGTGAGACATACACCACTTAGGGGTAAGGCGCGAATATGACGTGCCCAGGCGCTGAACAATCCGCGCCATAATGATGAAGGTTGCAGCAAGCAATGGTGTCGGGGCTATGATCGTGCTCGAAATTCTGCAAATCGACTCATCAATGCCCGACCCACAGCTGAGATTTTCCAAGAAAAACAACGAACTGGATGGTGAAAGGTGTCGACGCAAGAGGAGAGATCGACGACCACAGACGACCACTCCACCCAATAACCTCCCCTATACCACAGAGTGCTGCCGTAGGCAGCAACCACCAAAGTCGAAAATAGGTCGCTTGGCCGACATGGAGAGCTGTGAAATGAGATAAGAATTGACAAGAACGCGGATAAAAAAAGAGCGCTGACCGGTGCTGATGCCGAACAATACTACAAACAAAATAGCTACGGACTCGTCGGGGACGTATCCATACTGGGAGTCATCGTCCGGGACGGAGGAGTCGGAGTCGTCTTGGCGGATTGCGAGGCGTACAAGTGTGTTAGCTGTGGAAAGCAAAAATATTCATGAGTGCCTTGCGAATAGCGAAATCATGTGGGACACACCAAGAGAAACTTTCATGATGGGCGAGGTGGGTAGTGGAGAGGATGAGGGATGACTAGAATCCCGCCCGCTTTGTTATAAGTAGCTCTCTAAGCTCTGGTTTAGCCTGCTACCCGCGTTGCCGAGGCTTGACGCGATAACGATGACAGAAACTCGATCTTTACGGCGGTCGCACTGCGTATCCTTCAATTGAACTGCGGCAGACGGCGTCGGAGGGCACAGCCATGATTTTCTTCAAGAGTTACCGCAGTTCCAGATTGACACCGCAGTTTGTCAAAAAATTTGGATGCCAGAAAATTTCAATCCTTCCTGCTCGTTCTGAGTGAAAATTGTATTTTTTCGACCGCAGTAAAGCCAGGTACCTTGAAATCTTGTTGAAGCCTTCGCCATGAAACATTTTGGCCAGTGGATACCTCCGAGCAGCGAGACATCGATCGTCGATTCGGTTAATTTGCCAAACACTTGCTCCAAAGCCTCCGAGCCAGACATTTCGGCCGCCTGGCGGGTTGACTAGCATCGAATTGCAGCGGCCCTGATGCACAATCTGGCATATCCAAGCCTTCCAGCTTCAGTCTTCCGCAGTGACTGTCCTCGATTTGAAGCCTGTGTCTGTCGTGTCTGTTTGATGTCGGCAACGGAAACCCGGATGCTATCCAATGGAGATAAGTAACGTGTTTGTCTGCAGGTTGATCTCATCCCAACACAACGACTCGTGTGACGGTTGAACGACCACTTCGGATTCGTCGGGGCTCTCACATCGTTTCGTTGAAGAAATTCGGTGCTTACGCCGTTTGCGCAGTATAACTGAAACTTGAACATTCGAGTCGACGGATTTCTCGGACGCCTTGAATCCCTTGATTTCTAAATTTCTGGTCTTCAAGTTGTTTCTACTTCGTAATTGCCTTGTCGGTTGTCCCACCTGCCCACTGGCAGTTGCCGATGCTGCCCAGGCTGTCTGTTCTATTTTGACGATCCACAAGGCCGCGAAATCTCCATTTTCACTAGTACGTCAGGCGCTGGGAAACGTCCACCTCATGGTTTACGCATGGCATCAAGTACAGTATAATTGACTGTAGGCTGTACCCCTCCGCATCTTCAGAGTCTACCAGCAGCGTCGATATCCACTCCTCGAAGCCATGACTGAGGTGCTGCGAAAAATTTGCGACGACGAATGGACGTCGTCCGGGTTCAAATCTACCTTCAATGTCAATCTTCCTGAAGACCCTGCTGCATCGGCACCTTTGACTTTTTCGAATATATGCGGGTGGGGATGGCGCTTTGCCTGCTCAATCGATGCCGTAAACACTTCTCGCCCGCCACTACATGGTCAATGGATCTCCGGACGGCGCATCTCTGTGTCTTTTAACCCGTATCTGATTTACCATGTCAGTTATGGCAAGCTCACTTTCCGCACGGAGGTGGAAAACCTCATTGTCATCGAAGACTGGTTCGGCGACGATGAAGTCGATCTTCCTATGTTAATGCCTGGAAGAAAGGTACATTCGGCGATCAGCTTGAAATCGTCGACCCAAAACCGATTCCTACAATCGTACCTCTACCCTGAAGGCGCAATTGGACCAGCATCCATATCGATCTGGGTAGGATTTCCCGATTACCCGGGCATCCGCTTTTCATGTCCCCCGGTGCCGGTGAACATGCCAGTGCGTTTAGAGAATGCTCTGCTACAAACCATACACGGAGGAGATGTCATCGATCTCAAATTCTATGCCTACACTCGGGCGGGATTCACTCCTAGCGGAGCGGGGTATGTCGCGCGTCCCCGCCCCTTGTTCGGTAAACTGGGCTTTTTGCGCGGGCATTCCGAATCACTTGATGCATGTAAGTGAGCGTCGTTGATGTTTTGTTGCTCGAAGAGCGCTGATCATGGTTCCGTGAAGACCTCTCCGCGATCTCTGGTACGGCAGACGTGCAATTCACTGAGTCGAAAATTGTGGATCTGGACGGGCAGATGAATGTAGAGGAGCGCTTCACGGAGTACGATTATATGTCGGACAGCGACCTCGATCCAGACGAGCAGGAAGAAACAGAGACTGAAGCGAGGTCTGTCCTCGCGAGCTCGTCTGTATCGACCTACTGGATTCTATGTTGATATATTCTCAGTGATACCGATAACACATCTACTGCCAACGAGGCCGTAGAAGTTGTTCTTCCTGACGCTCAGTCCACCAACCCTACTACATACCTCCTCGCAATCTTTGATATCCGGCAGAAAGGGCCGTGTCGTTGTCATCAAAGGCCATGCATACAAGACGTAGTTGTCTTCCGGATTGTCGTGGTTCATATTTCGCGCTGATCACTGAGCACAGATGGCATGCGCTGATCCATTATCTGTACACTAACAAGATCTCCTTTCGCACTTCGACCTCGCAACAAGGCTCCTCGCCGAACCCCGAGTGTTCGGCAAAATCCATGTATAAGCTAGCTGATAGGGTGAGCCGTACCTCATTGCACCTCCGTGAATTTGACCTCGAATTGTATTTGTCTCCAGTTCGAGCTGGGAGGCCTCAAAGCCCTTGCTCTGAAAGCCATACAAGCTCAATTGACCTCCGAAACCATTGTTCGGGAAGCGTTTTCTAGCTTCACTTCTCTGTATGTCATACGTCTTTTTTCTAAAGTGGAACTGAACTTCTGTATTGAACGTTTCTCAAGGTACCCAGAGGTCTTAGAGATCGAGGCCGAATTCTTGTTGAAGCATCTGCCTCGCCTGCAGAATCAGATTGACGAGATGCTGAAGAGCATCTGCGACGAAATGCGTCCTAACTCTCTTGCGATGCTTCGTAGAATCGTCTTCAGTCGAAATGGAGGGTTTTCTGTCAGCGCAAATGTCTCCGGGCCGCAGATTCTGTTCGGAAACGCTGCGGACGAAATAAAATATATCGAAGATGAATGACTCTGATGTGACTGTATGTGTATCGTTTCTTTGAAATTTCCAGGAATATACTTGTTGTTTGCTACTATATCTTTCTTTCTTGGAGAGCGGAATGAGTAGTTTAGCCGCTTTAGGCTCTGTGAATCGACTGGGGACCGATCCCGAAAGCCAGCCAAATTGGGGAGGCAAATTGAGCTTTTCAAGTTAAGTGTGCAGGGTAAACAAAAGGTAAGGCCGCCCGAGTCGAGAATTAATCTAACTGACCAGTCGAGCCTTCTTCAGGGCAAATGAACGAGACGCGCACGCGGCGCATCTGATGATCAATGCTGAGCTTGTCGGGGTGTCACGCTGTCATGTGATCGTGTCTACGACGTGCGAAACTTTCTCTCTTGTCCTAAACTCTGAGGTGTCTTTCCGCTGAATCTCGTTCAAAGTACGCGAGCTCGGAGTTTCAGAGCCCTCCAACAGCGTCACCATTATAATACCTTAATACCTCATGCGCGCCACCGATCGCCGCGCAAGTTTTGCGATATTAAACGGTAATGAACGTCTTGATGGGCATGTTGCGTCGCTCTAACTTAGACTTTCCTTTTCTCGGTGAGCTAAGAGCTCTAAATGCGTCAGGAAAATCCTAATCGTTCGGGTGTCGGCATACAGCACGATAACAGCGCCCTCAAGGGCCGTACAGCCGGAAGTACGGGACGGCCAAGTGGTACCTTGGTATTGAAAAACGTAAAAACGCAAAACGAGGCAGAAACAAAGAGATATTGGTAAGTTGTACAATTGTTTTCGTCAAACTCGTCGAGATTCATGAAGCAACATAAGGATGGAATGTGTCCGAAACTGTTCTAAGACTAAACCCTCACCGCGCGATTGTACCCAAAATCCAAATTACCACTATAATTTCCAGCAATACCACCCCCAAATTTGACTCCGCACGGCATAGGCAGCGGCCCTGGCAGTTTGCCCTTCTTCTCCCACTCTCGCGAATGATACGGCGCGCTCCCAAAGTTTTCATCCCACGAATCGCGCTCCTCGTCCCACTGCGGGCCACACTCGCCTCCTACCACGTCGGGACTGTTATGGATAGACGGAGAAACGGGGTACAGCGGTACAGGCGCGGCTGGCGTCGCTTCGGGTGTGAGGATATTGAAGGGAAGGAGCGAGGCGGGGACCCAACGCGATGGGGATGGCGGGCGGCGGCGGCGTTTGCGAACCGGGGATGGTGCACTCCCTGCCTCTGCTAGTCTCGCTACCGCGGACAGTGGAAGCGTGCGCCCACGAGTACCGCCGGTGGTAGTGTTCTCGGACGGTGGGGCAGATGCGGCGGAGCCGTGAGTGTGGACGCGACGTAGCTGGCAACGCCTGATGTGTCTATTGAGGTTGGACATGACGCCAAAGCGGCGTTCGCAGATGGTGCATTGGAAGGCTAGACAGGTGGGTAGTTTTTGCGGAGGCGACAAAGTAACCAGGAAACTAACCTTTCTCGCCAGTATGAACGAGCAAATGCTGAAAGTACTCGGTCAGCCGAACTCTTATCCAGAGCTCCTAGCGCACCTTCTTGAGCGTACTGGGTCGATCAAACCTGCATCGTACGAAGATTGGTAAGATTCACCTTATTTGAAAATGAAACTGAAGCTCTGACCGTTTGTGGCACATTGTACAGCCGTGTTTCTTCTCGCGCGACATGAAACCTTCCTCAAATGCATCATCCTCCACAGTCTGCCTCATCAAATCCGGGTACAACATCGCATACGCCACAGGCATCCGGAGATTGGTGAACGCCCCGGGTTGAGCTCCAAGGTGCAAATCATGTTCTTGGTCGCCTTGCTGCGCAGCAGAACTGTCGTTCAGCAGAATCGCCATCTGCTGCCCCCGTCCAGTTGGAGGGAGCGGTGCCGCAAGTCTCAGACCATCTGCGCCCTTATATACGCCACTACCGCTCCCACTGGAAGAGGAAGCAGAAGATGGACTGACAGGTGAAGCTACGCTGAGCGAAGGAGGCGCCGCCGGACCAGAATAGCGTAATGGTAGTGCGACCGAGGCCTCGGAGGCGGTCTGCTGAGGAGGAGGCAATCCGTGTCCGTGGACTGGACGTGGGGGAATCGCTGAGGTGCGCATATCTTCTACGGAGGCCAAGGCATTCCGGCCCCATGAATGGGCCACGGGGGGGACTGAAAAAGTCGCACTGGGACCCCATCCGGAACTAGCGACGCCGGTGGCGTAGTTAGGAGGACCATTGCTGCTGTATCGAGGAGCTTGGACTGTCGATTCCGCACCCAATTGTGCGCCGCGGGCATGAACATATCGCACTGGACCGTGTAGATGCTTGAGATGATCTGCCGCTGAGGATCCCGCTGCGAAGGAACTAGAGGCTGAGTTGTGATATAATGCAGTATAATCTGTATCGACGAGACCCGCGTTTTCGAATCCAGCGGCGGGAGGAGCGGAAAATGGGTAGCGCAGCGACATTGCGACGGAGATACAGACGGCCAGCAGGAATCACGAAACTTGAGGGGACGAGCTATATATTTCCAACGCTAATGGCTTCTTGCTGCATTGAAGGGTGAACGAGGATGATCTATGAAGCCCTAGACACCCTTCGACTTCGCAGCTGCTGGCCGCTTCTGCCCCAGAAAGGCCGCATGCAGGACCATGGCGTCGACTTTCAAACCGGTAAGGAGCCTAATGCGGAGCACCATTTCCCATCCTCATGCCTGATAGAAGAAAGTTTAATTATGGGCCCTTCATCACCAGCCAATTCCGCGACAAAGATCGCTGATTTTTGGCGCGCGTACAACCGCAACAGCCGTCTAGTCTCCACGTAGGATAGGACACCTGTTCCTTGTATGTCCTTCTGCAACCGCCTCGTTTCTTTTGGCAGACGCATGTCGTGACAGAATTTCAAGCGAAACGCACTTATCAAGAAAGGTGAAAACGGCGACACCCTAGGAGCTTCTTTCACAGTCGCTCTACGAGCGTGCTCATCGGCCGACAAACTCACTGCACACCGCGCTAAGCTCGTTTGAGGCCACCACGCCCCTCACATCACCTCGTCGAAGGTCTGTATTTCGGTACACGCAGGTTCTCCCGTCGTCCGATATTTTGCCATGTAACGCAATCTATTATCAACGAGGAAAAGAAAGGGACAGGAGTACAAAAAACCGGGACAACGGTGAAAGACGGCTGGCTCGGACGGTTTCGACTTCGCCGTCATGTCAGCGGAACTTGTTAAACAGTTTTGTGCTCGCTAAAAGCAAGACGCCGAAAGCAGTAAGCATGTGGACATTCAGATAACCATATTAGGAAGCGGAACTTACATTGAGCAATGCTGTCAACCGCACCCTCAAGCTGTTCCCTCGTCCGGCGCCCGACAATTTTGTCTAAAGGGTCCAATCCATAAGTTGGGCCAGAGGACGGCGGAGATGGGAAGTTGGTAGGGCCTCCATACGGCTGCTGCCCATAAGACGGCTGAGGCAGACTTCCCGGTCCTATAATGACGACAGAAACACGTAAAGTCAATTAAAATGAGATGACAATGGAACAATAGAAAATGGACTTACGGTGCGGCATTGGGGGCGGTGGACCCCCGCCCGGAACCCAGGGGCCTTGAGGCTGCGGCGAGTAATCGTTGTTGTATGGAGACGAATAGCCCGCGCCGGGGAAGCCTTGCGGATCTTGGTAGGGGGAGGAGTAGCCTCCGTTATCGGGTCCAACGTGGGGGAACGATGGACCAGCGGGAGGATATGAGGGGCCCCCCATATACCCTCCTGGCTGAGGACCAGGGAACGCTTGACCGCCAAAGGATGGCGACTGAGGGGGCGTATTGTACGCGCCATACTGAGACGCTCCGGGGAATGCTGGCCCAGAAAGGTCCGGAGAAGGCAGCTTGCCCGGGGAACTGTACGATGAACCGGGTTGAGAAGCGTATGGGAGGTTCGTATTTTGAGAAGGGTACTGGTTGGGGTAAGATGGCTGCATCGGGTCAGCATGAGGACCACCGCCGTATCCTGGAGTTGTGTGACGCACGGAGTCGGGCCGAGGAGCAAGTGACGGCGGTGGACCATGTGCAGGCGAGGGGGAAGGATACGCGGCTCCACTGCCACTCGAAGCGGGATAGGGAGCGTACCCTGAAGCGGGAGGGCGAGGCGGGGCAGAATCAGGTCTATAAGATTGGCTTTGATGATACGCTGCGCCAGGATACGACGGTTGGTTAGGCTTGGCAGACAGCGAAACACTATGCCCCAGCCCGGCACCAGACGCACTTCCACCACCGGCGTAAGGAGCATGTCCATGCGGTGGCTGCGGTCCAGACGGAGGCGTATACCCCGCCCCTCCAGCTTGCCCAGGATACGCGGATGCAGGTCGCGGTGGCTGCGGAGGCGGGTAAGACGAGGTAGACGAACTTGATCCGCCAGAATGCTGTGGCTGCTGGTATGCATGCTGCTGATGAGGCGGATAAGCTCCTGCAGGATTATATGACGATGCCGATCCTCCTGTATGCTGAGGCTGCTGCGGCTGAGAGCCTCCATGAGCGTATGGTGCAGAAGAGCCGGATCCGCCAGCAGGCGGAGGAGATTGACCATAAGGAGCGTGTGCCTGCGGTGGTCCAGCTGGGGAACCGTATGCTGCATGAGGCGCCGGGCTAGAATGCGTCGACGTCGGACGCGGCGGCTGAGGAGGAGGATAAGCAGATCCAGACGACCTCGTAGAGCCGCCCGTATGTTGCGCTTGCTGATAACCCGACCCAGGAACGTTCTGCTGCTGCCACTGAGGTTGCGAACCTGGCGGCGGGTACGTTCCCGCACTAGAATTCTGATGCTGAGGATACGGCGCGTTTCCAGGAGACGCGCTCGGTCCGCCAGTGTGCTGTGGCGTGCCGTACGGCCGTCCTCCCTGCACCTCCGGACTCGCCACACGTCCTGCTGCATCATACCCCGCGCCAGCCGCGCCAACATCCCCTCCACTACCGCCCGACGAAAGAGTATGCACCGAACTCTGCGACCCCAAACGCCCCGCCTGCGGATGCGCAGGATGCATCGGCGGACGCTCCGCACCGACGCGACCATACCCCTGCTGTGCAGGACCACCAGATGAAGGTCTTGCTGGGCGCGAAGGATGCAGGGGTGGAGGACTCGTCGTGAGACGAGCGCGGCCTAGATCGCTTGCAAGAGCGTCCACAACTGGCTCCGCGCCAGAAACCGGTCGACCATTTCCACCGTAATCGTTCGTAGGTGCCTGAGGCTGCGGAGGGCTATACTGATCCTGCTGCTGATCCTGTTGAGGAACCGGACCCTGCTGTTGAAACGAGGCTTGACTGTGCTGTTGAAACGAGGTCTGCTGCGCCAATACTGGTCGTTGCTGCGGAAGACTCGCACGCCGTTCCTCCTGAGAGATCGAGATGGGACGCTGCTCTTGAACTGGTTGCTGCTGAATCGGAACTTGCTGCTGCTGTTGTTGTGAAATAGTTGGCTGCCGTTCCTGCTGCTGCTGCTGTACCGGCGCTTGCTGCTGAACAGGCTGCGGCGAAGAAGCCGCTTCCGCTGGCAATCCAGGACCCTCATCCTCGAGCGAATACGCCGGCGGAGGCATTTCCTCCCCTTCCGCCTCCTTCCGTCGCTGCTCCTCTGCCCAGACATCAAACTGCTCCTTCGCCTCCCGCGCACGACGTTCTGCCTCAGTCTCCTCCGTCGACTGCGCCGCAGATGCAGCTGGGACTCCATTGCTTCCACCCGCACCAGATCTAGAAGAACTCATCCCCGCAGACGAAGAATACGAAGACGATGCGTGTAGTCCGGAGCTCGAGCTTGAGCTTGCACCAGCACCTAAGGCGGAAGAAGACGATGTCAGGGTACTCTCATCTTCGTATTTCGGCCGCGTGCTCCAGAAATCTTGCAGCTCCTTGCTCGGGAACGTGTCGTGGATGCGCCGTTCGCTGCGGAGGCCCTCTGCCGCGAAACCCGCGATGCGCATGAACCTGCGGGCATGGATCAGCGTTTGAGTCGGTGCGAGAAAGAGGAGGGTGAAATGAGAGGACGGCGTAATGAATTGGCTCGATTGGACGAAATTATGGAAAGTTCAGAAGCTTGAAGCTTACCAGTCAGAGGGTATATCATATCCGTCTTCGTCTAGCGAAAGAAACGGGAAAGTCTCATGTTCAGGCAGCTGACGTTTCTTTTCGACGACTGGGAGAAAGGCCGTGCCCTCGTCGTATCTGAGGGGAAAGTGTGAGAGCGTTATACTAAGGGAACAGCAAAACGGAGAAACCACGACTCACTCGTCCCACATAGCGCCATAAAGACTTCTTACACCCTTGAGCCGCTTGGTATGAAAAATCTGCGACCACAGAAACTTTCCCCCATTACGCTTGATTCCGTTGAACGACCACTTGCCGTGCGACAAATTAAAGCCCTTCACTCTGTCTGTCAGAATGCAATTCATAGAACAAGCCTCGACAACCACACTCACCGACCCACCCGGCAGAACCACCGGAAGGTAATCCACCCTCCTCCCCCCGCCTGAATTAAGCTCGAGCCCTTCGTTATGCGCCGCGATCATGTCGGCGTCCGGACCCCAGCGGTCTCTCGCAAAGGCTTCGACCTCCACCGCCGTGGTGAACCGCCCGACGCTCCAAGGGCTCACAGCGTCCACCGCGCCGTCCTTGCCGACCCAGAAACCCTCCCAGCCGGGATCTGCGTGCGCGTCGCCTTGCCCTGGGGTGCGCCAGTGCGCCGCCGTTCCGGCAAAAATGTATATCTCTTGGTTGCAGTGTTCGAAGGCGACACGACGCAAGGCGTCGAAAACTTGACGCGCGAGCTGCGGGGAGACGGGCGAGTCGGAGAGGCCGAAGCCCCAGAGGGCGATGACGGGTCGATTGCGTTCGTGGAGGTAAAAGGGGCTGTCGAGGATGCGTTCGTCGCGGAGGAGATGAGTGAAGTCTTGAGTGACGATTCGCAGGACTTTGTCTGCTGGGACACCTGAGGCGTCGTACCTAGTAATTTCTTTAGCAGATAAAAAAATGACTGAGAGCACCGACATGATAGCCCACACCCTGCCTTCCGCCTCTGCCGCCTCTCTCACTCGCCGTCCAACCTCGTCCCGCAAACGAATAAGACCGCCAAACCGTTCGTCGCGATTTCCTTCCCATTCCGGGTCTACCTGGCCCACAAACCGTTGGAGAAATGCGCCATCCACGCCGTACTCGGCCATCCAATGAAAGTGCCGCCTCACAGTGCGCGGGTCGCGGCTACTGAAGACCTTGGCCGGGTCCCCATTCTTGTGCTTCAGACCTTCGACAACGTATAACTCCGATTCTTCGTACGCAGACGTATCTGGCCAGAGATCGGTATTGATCCGCCCGTTGGCGGGTAAGGGCGCATTCAGCCAATGCTGCCAACCATGGTGACCTACCCAGCCGTTGTGAGAGTTTTTATCGGGAAATCTACTACTGCTGCGCACCTTCGCCGATGGGTGCGCCGTCACCCCCGCATGTAAACCTAAGTGGTTCCGTCGCTCCGTCGGCTGGCTTACCGCTAAAACCACGAGCTATACGCACCATCCTTGATACCCTACTAGAAATTTATCCTGTATCGTCCCCGGCGTCGCCCTGAATCGATTTGAGGCTTATAACTCGGCCAAAAGATCCTGCATACCTCTTTATCACCTTTCCTCCGCTTCCGCTTTCGCCTGAGCCCCTCGTCGGCATCGATATGAACGTTTGAGAGGGTCGTCTTTTTTTACACGTCGCACAACGTCTAGACTGCGTCTTAACGTTGCTAGTTTAGTACTTATCGATCGAGGATAGACAAGGATAGAGGGAAGAGCAGAGAGTGACAGGAGTGTCTAAGAGTCATCGTGGCGGCCAATATACCCGGAGTTCGGCACTATCATCTATGGGCTGTGTTCGCCGTCACCAGCGTCGTTCTCGACAACTCCTTGACACTGAAATTCATTTGACTAGTCACCACAAGCACCAACAACGAGTAAATCGTGTGCAAAGAATTTTGGTCAGATATGCAAATAACATTGTACTTGTACAAATTGAAAGCATTTCGGAATCGTGGTGTTGATAAGAATCTGCTACATTATCCAAACGGAACCCCCATTGACGGCGAACGCTACACCTCCTCCATCGAAAGAGGCTCATTCGATACAGGCTCGAGCCAAAGCAGCAAATCTTGACGATGAATGATCTTGCTGAGAACGACGGAAGAATATGGACGCATCCCCTCGCATATGTCCTTCAACATCTTTTCCATGTCCTCCTTCAGGTTGGGCAGATGTTTCAGCAGAAACTCCACCTCGAGGTCCATGACCTCAGGATACCTCGAGGCGCGAAACCGTCAGTGCATATCCATCTGGTTCCATGGAGGGACATGGAAGAAAAGACACTACTCACAAGGACGTGAAACTAGAAAACGCCTCGTGAACGATATCATCGCGAGACAGCTGAGCTTTAATCGACTTCAGAGCAAGAGCTTTGAGGTCCTCCAACCCGAACTGTAGTGAACAACGTCAGCTTACCACTGCATGGGGAGGAGCAGGGTGGCTCACCCTATCAGCCAACTTATACATAGACTTTGCCGAACACTTGGGTACATGGGACGGGCGCTGCTGGGATCCGTCGGGAGTGCGGAACGCGATTTTGTTGGTGTATAGATAAT
Source organism: Favolaschia claudopus (assembly GCA_037176885.1). Lineage (NCBI taxonomy): Eukaryota > Fungi > Basidiomycota > Agaricomycetes > Agaricales > Mycenaceae > Favolaschia > Favolaschia claudopus. Next base: position 786,531 of record JAWWNJ010000015.1, read on the forward strand.
GAAGCAGCGCATGCCATCTACGCTCAATCATCAGTCCGTCTGCCTTGAACGGGAAAGAGCGAAGGAGAGGTACGTCTTGAATGCATGTCCTTTGATGACGACTATGCGACCCTTTCTACGTGGGACCATAACTTGTGAAGCAGTGATAGGACTCGCGGGATGCGAGTCCGGAATAGCAAGATCTTGATGTTCCACGACAATCGAGGTATCTTCAGTGTGGACGTCGCTGGGAATATATCAGCATGATACCAACTCACAAAGAATGTCGTGACATACCTTACAGGAGCCTCGCCTTCAAGTTCCTCCTCCTCGTCTGGATCAAGGTCGCTATCCGACATATAATCATAATCGGTGAAGCGCTCTTCTACATCCACGTCTCCATCAAGATCCACCATCTTCGCCTCAAAGAATTGCGCGCCCGCCGTGCCAGCAAGTCCCGACAGATCTATGTGAAAGGATCATCACGATGAGCGGGACTTCCATCTGAAAGACAATCACTTGCAAGTATCAAGAGAATCCGAGTGCCCGCGCAATAACCCCAACTTCCCGAACAACGAGCGCGGGCGTGCGACATAGCCTTTACCATCAGGAGCAATCCCCGCACGCGTATACGCATAGAATTTGATGTCAATGGCTTCCTCCCCCCGTATAGTCTCAGCAAGCGCCTCCTCCACCCTTGTGTCCAGCGGCCGCGGAAGCACCATACCCAGATCCATCGGAAATTGCACCCTGATCGAGATAGTTGGAAGCTCGACCGCGTCTAAGCGGTACATGTACCACCGGAGAACAAAACTATGACTCGGTATCGGCCGAACACTAGCAGACGATTTTGATTTGACTTTACTACCAGAGGACGACGAGATGGGCAGCAGGACTTCCGACTGATAAGGCTCGTCTTGGATGACAACGAGGTTTTTCGTATTGAGGTGGAAGGTGACCTTGCCATAGTTGACGTCGCTGATGAGATAAGGGTCGAAATGCACCGATATACGGCGCCATGGGATGGGAATATCCGAGTTGGCGTCGACCAGCCGCGGAGGCTCCGTAGTCGACGCAGCGCCGACCGTGCATGAAAAGCGCCAGCCCCAGCCGCAGATGTCAGTGGAAGAACCAGTAGCCTCCGAAGTAGGACTGGTAGGAACATGAATAGTGAATGTGGACTTGACTGCAGACGATGTCCACTCGTCCTCGCAGGCTTTATGCAGCACCATTGCTTTCAGTGGTCTATGGGAGACTCTGAGCCGTGTAAGACTCGGAAGACATGGTTGCAGTGCTATTTATGCTCGATACATGCGCAGGCCATGAGGTGACGGAGATGTCGAGAACCAGTGTGAGCGCCTAAGCCTGCACAAGCATACTCCAGTTACGGATAGATCTTTCGTGATTTTGTGTCCACGAGTTGCCAGGAGGATGCCTCAGCGACTCCAACAAAGGCAGCGGATGTCAGGTTTTGCGGCCAAGCGGAATTCGCTGGTATTGTTATATAGCCAGTCACGTTTGGGCTGCGAGTCGGGGTAAATTTCCTGGTAGACTTCGTCACTCGTGGCAAATTTTGTCATCATTTTGAGGATTTCCGAAATGATTTCGTCGAGAATGTGAAGCGCAATTTGAGGGCCCTTGACAGAGAATGTAGACCACGCAAACAGTGAGCGCTACTGAGCTCGTGCAGCTCCGAGCTCGTCGTGGACGTCGGGGTCGATGCTGGTCGATGTCAATGTCGACACTGCTGCACGACACCGCATCATGATGTCTTGGCGGCCGATGTGGCTGACGGCGTTATGTAACACAGCGTACGTAAGTTCTCAAGTCTCATCTGTCCATGTCGACGATGACCATCGATGCTTGTTGGCCCGTAATACTCCAGCTCCAGCTCAATTCGTCTATCCTCTCCTTCTCTCAAATGGTCTGCCTCGAATCTTGTCGTCAATCTCAATACTCAATTTTTTTTCGATCGCAAGTACTCTTGAATTGAAGATCTGGTTGCTCCTCCTCGTTTGACTGGAGAAGTGGGGATGAATGGGACCTCCATCCCTTACCATGGTGAAGCTTGAAGTCTACTTTCATAGGCAGATAGCTGGTTTGTGCGTTGAAAGTCCTTGCTTTTCTTGTCTCACCCATCATTTTTTCTACTCACAGGCTCGGGAAGTTCTGCAGCCAGGCTGCCATCGTCATTGGCATCTCACTCGGGGGAAGAGCTTCTACGATTTTGCCTGGGAAATAGTCGTGGAGGAACCCTCCAAATTCGAGTCAGCATGAGCTTAGACTGTGCGGCCTTCATACTCAGGCTGAGAAGATACAGACTCGGCAATAGACTCAGATCCATCATGCCAGACCATCCAATCTTTGCTAAAATCGATGACTCTGGGTACAAGCCTTATCTGCGATTCTCGTCCCTTTGGTCCTCGTTCATCATTTCTACGCTGCAGGTCGGATCCGGCGACTCTCGCCACTCTGCGCTACGAACGTACAGGAGTGCATGGTCAGGTCGACCTAATTATAATTCATGGCCCTTTTCATTCCAACACGCTGCTACGGTGTATCAAGTTTCACTATGAACGTATCAACCCATTCACTGTTTGTATGGTGCTTCCGGAATCTCCTTCTGTTCGTCGCCGTCTCACACGTCGCCCCCTTGCGGACTACGCGCCCTCTACGACACCCTTCCCGTCACTCGCCGTCGAACCTCCGCCCCTCATTCTACTCTTCGTACGTTCGGTTACGCTGATGCGGGGTCTGAGAGGAAGCACCAACGAAGGATCCGAGAACTGGCTCACTCGCCGTCTGTGCAACTCCACCAACACGTCCATGTCCTCCTCCATTGATATGACGGCCCTCCCCTCTTGCCCTTGCCTTGCCCTTACTTCTTTTCCCTGCACCACTCGCTGGATCTCGTCCTAGCGAACGTGTCAACTATCACTGCCATCCCACCGAGTACAAGCCCCCGATGGTCACTCACCAACACCACTATAAATCCTAAGCAGCTTCTGCACGAACGAGTCCCACCTCTCATCGCCCCTCCGCTCCAAATCGAATTCGAATTCGGTTGCGCGAAGCGCCTCGTCGCTGCCCAACAAATCGATCGCGATGTCGACCCACTGGCCGCGAGGGATGTCGCTGTGGGTCTCGAGCTTTGACTCGAGATCTTTGAGCCACTGGTCGAGGATGGCTGTTTGCTCTGTCATGGGGAGGAGATTAATATTCCACTCTGGCGGCGGGGGAGGCGTGAAGGGGCGGGGATTGCTCGCTGCGTGGTCGTCATCGACTTCCAGTGCCGGTGTAACTTCACTTCCACCGTGTGTCAGGTTATTCTCGGCTTGAGGTAGTACCTGCGCCGGCGGTGGGGCAGTGGTGTGGTTATCCGATGGCCGTCCTCTCCCCCCGCGTCCGCCACGCGTCCCTCCTCCTCTGGGACGTCGTCCTTGCGTTCCGCGACCCCGCCCATCGACAGTCGGTACGGCTGACTGACCGTCCGCTGCTTGGGGCAGTACGGCGGTCACGGCGGTACCGCGATTCATGCCCCTGCCTCTGCCTCTGCCATTCCCTCTACCCCTCCGTCCCCCGGCACTGGCGTGACCGCGACCTGTTCCGCGGGGAATATTGACAATTGCCTCCGCATCGACGGAACCCGGGAAGGGCGCTGCACCTCTTCCGAGATGTCCTATGCCATGCCCGCGTCCGCGTCCGCGTCCGCGAGCTCTGCCTCTGATGAAGGTAGCTTGATCTCCCCCTCCGCCTGCAGGCGGAATATCGGAAATGTCGACCCAATCCGATTGGTGTATACCGCGTCCGCGTCCGCGAGGTCTACCCCTGGTCCAAGCGGGGCCGTCGAAATCGTTGAGCGAATTCGGGTCGAGATGATTCTGAAACGGCGCTGAACCTCTCGTATGATGCTGTACGCCGCTTCCGCGAGCTCTGCCTCTGCCTCTGCCCCCCTGTCCCGCGGATCTTGAGTGGGCGGGAGGCCTTCCGCGTGGATTGTCGAGAGCGTTGGTCGAATCCACGGGATCTTGGAATGGCGCTGCGCCGCGACTGGTTCTGTGTTGGCTCCGCCCACCTCTGTGCCCTCTCGCGACCGGAATTCCGTTCTGGGGGAAAGAATCGCGAGGAGGATTGGGAATCGTAGACATCCTTTGTTGTATGCTCTGATTCTCAGCGTCCTTGATGTTTAGCCACGGAAGACCCACCTTCAAGTATTTCGATAAGAGGTGGGAGATCGATGGGGACTGGCCGCCGCAAGGCCGTTGCAAGGCCGTACTATATATGAAAAATAAATACTCTTCCACTCTCAGGACTTGCCGTCATCGCTCACCTGAGCCCTCTGCATATTTATCAGCAGTATCTATTTTTGAAAGGTTGCCAAAATCTTTCTTTTCTACACTCTCGCTGGAGGTTTTGCGAGGACCTATAGAAACTTCCTTTCTCGGCCGATAACAGTTGTTTGCCGATATTTGGTAAATGATGTCGCCAGACATCTTGAATTTTACCTCGAATTTGCCCCCATTCGCCGCGCGTTGTAGCTTCAAGTTGGAGCTCACCGGTCAACATGGATCCGCCTACTGCTGGCTTAAGCTTTACCTCGAAGCTCCTTCCGACTGCCACCCAAATAGCCCAAGTCCGAAATTGCTCTCGTGCTGGGATTTTACCAGTCCCGGCGTCAGACTTGCATGCGATCGTCGTGGAGGCTCCAGAGGAACTCATCCGTTACGATGCTGAGATCACGAAGCTCCAGAATGGATTGGATCGACTGGTTCTGGAGCGGACCATGCTTGCCTCGTATGCAGACGGCTGTCGTAGTGTATTGGCTCCCGTGCAGCGACTGCCTAACGAGTTGTTGGCCGACATCTTTGAATGGAGCTTCCCAGAAGAGCTGTACGTCCTAGAATCGACCCCCGAAGAGGAGGTGGATCGCATTTCCCAATGGCATTTGCGTCAATTGGCACAGGTGGGTAACGTTTCTGGACGACATACTCTTATATTCAGTGCGTCTGAGTTGCGCTAATGTAATCCGTGAAAGGTATGCTGCCGCTGGTATTCAATTGCCATGGCCACCCCGAAACTCTGGTCAACCATTGCTGTTGACACGTCACTCTGGTCCGATTGTAACATATCAATTCAGACTCTACTCACCTTGCTGGACTATTCGTTGACTCAAGGACAAAATCACCCCCTGACTCTAGACGTGGGTATCTCGAATATGTACCGGTGTACAGACCTTGTTGTTGAAGTTCTTACGAAACATGCACATCGCTGGCGGGATGTTTTCATCTGGTCCGATGGCGAGCCGCACCGTTATCTCGCAAACGCCACGGGCAGCTTGGATTATGGGGGTAATATTGTAACATTATTCAGCAAATACACACACCTTGAACTCACAAAAAATGCACACCCTCTAAAATATACACAGGTACAGAAAAAACGCACAGGTACGGCATTTTCCAAGACATCGGCAGCCAGCCCGAGACTGATGATCAACCACAACGGATCAAAGGGCCTAAGCACTGGCTAACCTTTTGAGTTCATCTGCAAGCTGCCTCTTTCTCTGCACGGCAATGTTAAATGCCTGAGACAGTAGTACGTAGAGTACCAACAGTATAAGTATATGATTTTCTACCTTCCTTCATCTTCACTTTTCCAAAAATATCAGACCGGACAAGCAAGAAGTTCCTGTAATGTACTCGATTGAGCCACTCAAGGAAGTCAGCAAGCTCGGGCAATTGAAAATGCATTTTTGGAGGTTAGATTCCGAGTTTATGGCCACAATGGGCGGGCCTTATTGGTCTGATATACAGGCGCTATAGGTACAGCCTGTACAGCCTGTACAAAAGTTGAAGTTCAAAACAGGCAAAACCCCTCTGTGATTTTGGATCAGATCTCAACTGATGACCGTTTACGGGCCGAGATTCTGGTATCTCGAAGACCTGTGTATTTTCTGACGATCTGTGAGCAGCAGTGTATTTTTTCCCCTCCGGACTACAGGTTGTGTATTATTTTTTCCCACCTGTGCACAATCTGTGGAAAACCTGCATTAGGTGCGTATTGGGGTGCGAAAATCCCTGTAGCGGTGCAACAAATAATAATGTTACACTATTACAGCCATATTGGATCGACTGGAGATGCTCGAAATCAATCTCTCGTCGAACAAGTCGTGGAACGAGTTGGAATTTTTTTACCAGGCACCTCGTTTGACGGAATTTTCATTCGCTGGCCGTCTCGAAAACATGCCGAAAATCCCATGGCACCAGATAACGAAGTGTTCTTATCATTCAGATTCGCACCCACCTCCTCCGTATCAGCGACTCTCTGTGTTACTGCTTGCAAACAAGGTCGACACTTTCACACTCGAACTTGATCTCCGCAACTTCCCCCTCGATCACGATTGGCATTCATACACGTCGAGCATGCGGCATATCGAGTTTGAATTGGCCACAAACGATTCACGTGTATTCGACAAACTGCTCGATTCACTTACGCTCCCCAGTCTGGAGTCATTCAGTCTTGCACCATTATCAGACTATGACCCCCCTGCCTGGTCCTCCAACCGCTTTGTCAGTCTGGCCAGTCGCTCTCAATTTGGCGAGTCGCTTACCTGTCTCTGCGTCCACGCCATGATCGCCCACACCGAGCTTGTACGGTGTCTACAAGCTGTCCCCAGGCTTGAAAAACTTGTACTTGCTGATTGTGTCTGGATTGACGATGATGCCATGGTCGTGATCACACATGAGCTTTTGCAGCTCCTTACCTATACAGCGAATTCATCGCAGTGCCTCCTTCCCCGTCTTCACACTTTGCATATGACATCGCTCCTCGAGTTCACGGACGCATCGTTTCTGGATCTCGTCGCATCGCGAATGAGGAAGACGCGTATTGACGGCCTTGCATCGTTCGAAACAAAACTCTTATGCTATCCCGAGCGACAACGTGATATGTCCCCCGAAACATTGCAACAATTGGCTCAAATGGTTGCGAGCGGCGCGCTGAAGCTCACAGTACTCAGCGAGGTTGGTCTCACTTCACCGAGAATTTCTGTTTCTCATTGTTTCTCAGGCAATCGATACAGAAACCTAATACGAAGCCCAGGATTCTCAACGACTTGTTCTGGAATCTGACTGATCAATGTTTCATTCTTGCCGCGATATAGCAGAGCGGACTAGTATGAGTGGCTTTCCGAGTCTCGTATTCAAAATGCTTCAAGATCCAACACACCGTCTCCTCCAAAGGCGATCAGTTTCGTTGAATTTTCTCCTGGATATTCTCTTTCTCAGTGCACTCACTCAGCCTTCAGACCACAACGGGTCTTGCTTTGGCATACTTATCCCTGAAATGTTGCGGAAAAAAATCTTCTTAGCTACACTTTCGCTGGAGATTCTGCGCTGACCTGTAAAATTTAAATTTCCTTTCTCGGCCGATAGTGGTTGCTTGCCAATATTTGGTCATTGATGCCACCATTTGCAGTTCACCACTTTCCACCATCTCTCTAAATTGGCGACTCTTCTTTTCGAAGCGCAAGGAGAATGCTTGTACATGTGCCTTCATTGCCTGGCTCCACCGTCTAGAATGTGCCAGAACTTTGTCAATGAGTCAAAAGGACAGTCCAGACATCTCGAAGGGACTCCGACGTGCTTCTACATACCGATGGATCGAGCCGGGCACCGTGAGTGTCGGCCAAGAATACGATTCTCTTAGCTACTGCAGTCTCGGTGTGGATATACCAGCCACCAAGACCGTTTCGGTGGTATGCAGTCGCTAATGAAGTCGTCACCATCGCCCTTAAACTCCCCCCTTCCCGAAAACTGTTCACCATCTCTCCTTCCACCCTCGCCATCGATTCTATTGACCGGTCGCAGGCTGCTGTGGTCCTTTCCATTGAAGATGTCAAGCCCTCTTCTATCAGTTCATCGATGGCTACCCAGGACAAGAGTTGAGCGTCTGTATGTTTTTTCTCTTCAAGTGAGTTCTCTTTCCTGCTTGACATTCTGTAAGGCTAGCGAGTTATGTACGACTGACATCTAGTTTTCAGCCCTCCAACTTAGCTTCTCCTTTCCCATAATATAACATCTCTATTTCTAAACTCGAAGGATTCATCGGTGGTGCCGTCTTTCCCAACTTCCTTCGAGCCGTCTGTCTAAACCAAGAAATTCAGAACAAAGGCGCCCGGCCACTCGGTCCGCATTTAATCAAGGCAACTGAAGCTAAACTCGGTATAGCCGGAAACGCCCAACTCGCACAGCTTGTGGTCAGCCGGTCATAACAGTGCCTGGCCGACAAGCCCTCCAGGGTTTCTCTCTTCCGTTCCCTCAAGATCGCCGCTTCACGACCCCCACAAAAGCAGCTTCCCCTCACTGCATGACCTTAATGTCTTCGTTCCGCATCTCTTGGGTCTTGAGCCTCGTATGTTTCTCCGCTGCTTCGACACTCGTAACCGCAAACTCGAAGCGCGGAGAGCAAAGCCAGGCCGCATGCTCCTCAGATTTCAATTGGGCTTTCAACTCGCAGCATCTGTCTCCTTGTCATGTTACGGCTTTCGTGTGGGGTTCTTGCTTTAATGGCAGTGAGTAGGACTTGACGCTGGAGTGATTGGCCCATCTTATCGTTAATCTTTGCAGATTGGAACGTCCCGCAGCTGGTCCCGGGAATGGCATACACAAATCCCAATTCCTCGACCGCCAACCTTTGCTCCTGGTGAGTCATTCCCGACAACCAGAGGTCATCTACTATATCTCAAATTCGCTACCACAGTTCCTGGGCAGCCTATAATCTTATCAGCGCCTGCACGGCGTGTCAAGGCTTCGAGCCGGCTGTGGCAAAGTGCGCTCAAATCTCCTGCTTTTCACTGCTCCCCTCATTCGATTCTCCAGTTGGGCGGCATATGACGAGAGTTGCAGTCCTTTCTTAACAGACTCGTAAGATAATATGCTGCCTTCTATCATCGAGTAATTTTTGTTTTCAGCTACTTCCCTTCAAATGTCACATTACCAAGCGGGACTGCGATCCCGTTCTGGGCGACTACGAATCGTATGTCTTACGCTCAGGCTGAGCTGGCGTGTGTTGATCTGAGATAGCGCAAACATGGAATGACGGACGATTCAATGTAGACCAGGCGAAGCTTATCGCACAAGAGAGTGAGCTTTCTCCACTGTTATTGCTTCTTCGTTTCTCACATCTCTCTGCAGACAAACCTGATCTTGTGCCAGTGCCAGGCTCAGCTACCCAAGACACCAACAAGCACAAAACTCCCGTCGGCGCTATCGCGGGCGGTGTCGTCGGCGGAGTGGCTGTCCTCATCATAGGTGGACTAATTGCATTTTTGTTTCTGCGACGACGGAAACAACTGCGCGGCGACGGGGACCAAGACAGCCGATACCCCCGCCGACCTCAGTACCACGGGCGCTCAGTCTCGGACCTGTCCGGCAAATCCGTTCTCGTTCCCCAGAACATGTCGGTCGTCGGCTCCGCCCGACCAGGCACCATATACACCACAGGGACACATACACACACAGGGAGCGTTCACTCATTCAGCTATGTCTCTGGGCATACCTCCCCTGTCCGCGTCATGTCGCCGCCTCCGCCGTCCTTAACTGCGCAGACTTCCACCCGGGAAGACGTCGTTGAGCCGTTCACCCTACGAGCGATGTCCACTCCAGCGCCGACGTCACCGCCGCACATCATGCGCAAGACGTCTGAGAGCACGATGCGCACGATGTCCAACACCAACGGCGATGCGTCTGGTGCAATGGCGATCCAAGAACGTTATGCGCCGGAGACCAACGAACACCCACGGCTTAATCCTCCTGCGTACAGCCCCTACGCAAGCCCTGCTTCCTCTCCCGAGCCGGCGGCTCCCATACCTCTGCCGCCGTCACAAGCAGACTTCGTTCCTGGGCACCGCGCGCGTCGCGAGAAGCCTTCAGTTGATACACATCAGTCCTTCTCGTCGAGCACAAACGGCGGGGACAGCCTCTCGGCCATCGAAGAGGTGATCGGAAGGATGGGTCTTATGTCGCCGGTGAGCGCCGTTGGCAGTACGATTGCACACACCGTTGCGACAGGACAGAGTGGGGATCTGCCTTCGCGCACGCACAAACCTACCGTCAGCAACCCCGATAATGGTTTTTCGAGTTAAAGATCGAGTCTTATTTTTTTCCTTCGAGTAATGTTTTCTGTTTTATTTCTTCCTTTCTTTCTTTGACGAAGATGTTTTTTCTGAGTGTGAGAGTTGGCTACTTACATTTCGTGGAACCCCGTAGCCACATAATGAAAACATATACATGCTGTATCGTAGAAGTCGACTATTGTGTACACGAATGTCGTGCCTGGCTGCCCGACGCCTGTCGCTTGTCCATTGGACACGGAGGATGAGAGATCCCTGATACCCAGGAAACTTCAAGCATTCTGCTCGACTTGAGGGTCTGATTGAGCAGGCGGGGAAAACGCGGCGAGCAGAGCTGCTGTCCATTGTGGATATACCGACGCTAATCGCGACATCTTTGCCTGCTCGATGTGTATGAATTCACCGCTCATGAGTCCCGCGGTAGGAGCCTCGGTGCAGACCATTCCCTCGTCGATGCCGTTGACAAGCCGACCGAAGACATTCTCCGTCGCCGTCAGGCCGCATCCACTGTCGGAAGGAAGAGAGATATTCCAGTCGGGGAAAGCCTTGAGAAGCTCAGCCTTGAGCCTCTTGATTGGCCGATCGACGGCGTCGGTGTAGAAGGCGCTTCGGCCTGGAATAACTTGTAAGAAGCAGCGGGAGAACCGTCCACGCGGTACATACCTATTCCGCTGGAAAGAAACATTGCATCTGTGGGACATGTGTCCGCTCCTTTTCCATGCATTTGAACGAATGCGCACGACTGCGACGGGCACCCATCTTTAGCGTGCTGCCAGTCCCAAATGGCTTTGCTCGCCGAGAAAAAGGGTTCTGCCTGAACATAAGATTAGACTAAACAAGCGCTTATTGCAATCTAACCACTCACAGTATCGTGAGCGGGGTCCGTCTTATAATACACTGTTGAATTGGTCTTCGGCACGACGCAGACCGACGGCACCAGGTTGGCATTACGAACGCGGCCTGCTATCAGCAAGCTACGGGCTCCAGCAAGATCGAACAGCGCTCCGGCTTGCTCGGGCGTAAAGAGATCGTACGCTGGATGTGGCGCCGCAAGATGGATGTCGCGCGAGATAGCAGCTTGGGTTGCTGGAGCGACGAACAGACCCCATCCTTTGTTGTAGAATCCATCAATGGAAAACTTTTCTGAAGCTACGCAATATTGCGACCCCGTAGTGCCATTGAAGAGAGACACTTCGTATATCGGCGTGATTGACTGTGGAAGAATCACAGAGGTGCAATTTCTGTCGACGGAAAGTAAGGACGCTATGAGTTCTTCCCACCCATGGAGCTCTTCGGGAGTGGGTTGGGCAGCAGTGTAGCTTTCTTCAGAATAGTAGCCTGGTTCGGAGACGATGTACGTGTCGAAACAGGATATGAGATCTTGAAAGCTGGAGGTAGCATTTTGTACACAACTGATCCGTTCAAGGGCAGTTGTTTTCAGTGCCAGTGACATCTGAGTAGAAGGTAGCCAGCCACCGACGCGGATGAACCCCCACACATCGTACAGCATGGGAGCGAGAAGAGGACTCTGCAGCTCAGAGATTTGTCATATTTTCTTGGTCATGCTATTTCTTTTTTCGGAGATCGTCGACATGATGTTTTGAGAAATCCAACAAATGAAAGTACAAGCTGGTTTCCAGGCAAGTGATACAGATACGTATTTTGTGCGTGAGTACGAGAGTCGCATTGGGATCCGAATGAACTCGTGCTCTGAATCAGAAACTCGCTCCGGAGAGCCAACGCTGCACAATATCAAGAGCCTCTCTGGGTTTGTCGTAAGGAACCTGAAGAATATTGAATGCCTCTGTGAGTTGCATAGCAAACAGGGCCACTGACCATATGTCCCGCCTCATCGATCGTGACAAACGTCAAGCCCTTGGCGCTTCGCGCAAGACCCGCTCTTCCCTTCGTAAAATCGTTTCCAATAGCCCAAGGACTCAGAGGCTCCGCAGAGAATTCGGCTTGCCCGCTCCATTCAAGCGCGCGGGTCCACCGCTCATTGCCCACCCAGTTGCACGTCCAATCGTACGTCCCGACATAAATCAAAGCACGCACCCCGCGCTCGAGAAGCCCACCGATATAATTTTGCGTGAGGCGGAAGCTGTCCAGCTGCGCACGGAATGCGTAACCGACGTCAGAGGAGCAGGAAGTAAAGTTCAGGGGCACAGAGTCATCGACACCAAGCATTTCGCGTACGTCCGGTCGAGATAGGTAGGACCGGATGTGTCTGTGATATGAATCGAAATCGGTAGGGCAGTGGATTTCAAATGCGAAACGTACGCGGTGACAGGGTAGCAGAGGTTGTCCCTCAAGCCCTCCTGGTCGCATGCCTTAGAGATATCATAGGGATTCCGTTCTACGTATTGGGTATGATTTTGTTGAAGAGATAATATGCGTATTGCGCACCGGCTTTGAAATATGGCGTTCTAATCGCGGATTCGCAGAAGGTGGCTGCTGCTGCACAGTCGATTGCATCGAAAGTGTCAACGCATGACTCTTTCAGCCGCTTTTCGCATCGCGGGATCTTTGATAATGTAGGTAAGAACTGGTATATACGAGCTCCGAAGAAGTACACAACTCACCAATGACTTGATATAGACGCAGTCCCTGTATAAAAGAGCATGTTGAGCTGCCTTCGGGTACCGAGTCGATAAACCCTACGCAATGCTGAGGGCAGGAGGGACGGATGCCGCGGTACATTGCATGTCCCACGCAGACGACATTTGGTTGTAAAAATCTGTGATACCATTGCCTACACGAAGAGTGAGTTTGGTCTTCTCAAAGCAACAGATGGCCTACCAATCATGACTGAAGTGAGATTAATCGGAGTGTAACCAGCGGCTATGAGTTTAGCGTTCTGATCATACACCTCTGCAGCGAAAACGGGAACATAGCGGCCCTATGATACGTTAGAAAGTCCAGGGAGAAAAAAAATATAGTTCCAACGCACGCCGTAGGATTCGCCTGCGATGTGGAAACCGCGCCCTTTGAACTTCGAGAAATGTTCAAAGAAGACAAATACGAAGGCAGCAATATCTTTGGCGCCTTCCTCAGTCGTAGACTAGAGCGCAAATGGGTAAAGCTAGCAGTATTCAAGCACATCCGGCTTACCACAGTCTCGCCGTAGTCAGCGTATGAGAAGCCAACTCCAATGGGCTGATCAACGAAGAAGATGTTTGCGTTGGTGTTCCAGCTCTCAGGATGGAAAGAGGTCCCGTTAGCGTCCTTGTCAATCATCTTAGTTTCATAGTCTGAAATAACGTCGAGGGGACCGTGACCTACTGATATGCGACAAGGACCTATTGCAGACATTTTCAGCACCTGCTGATTTCTTTGTGTGGTTATCAACGCACCTAGTTCCATGAAAAGACCTAAGCTTGAGCTGCATCCCGGACCTATCACAATTCAATGATATTCGGAGGACAGAATGTCTATTGCACTCACCGCCATTAGTCCAGAAAATTACATCGTCCGTGTCGGGATTATTTCTACTCTCGAAAAAGTAGAAGAATATGTGGCGAGCCTCTATATCAATATATCCAGTGTATGCCCTAGATCATCCAAAGAAATGTGAGCGATAATCGCATCGAAGGCGTTTTAGCAGTAAGTAGTAAGCACTTTACGGTATCGTCGCAGAATCCAGTTTTCTTGATGCGGACCGCATAGTTCGGAAACACAGGGTGGCTCAACACGCTGAACGTGGTCTCGGAAAGCGCGTTCAAGTCCTCCATGGGCGTAAAAAGGCCGTCATCGTACGCGGAGTACCTGCAAGTCGCGTACACCGTGAGCGCGCTGTTTGATACCATGATTTCGTTCCATCCTACTGGGATGTTCCAGTCTTGCTGAGAATCGTTTGAGTCGCTCTAGAGAGCGTGAAGAGCAGCTGCAGAGCAAGGGTAGCCCACAGCATTTTGGGTGGACGAGGAAGGTGAGAAAGATACGCAAGATACGCAAGTGTTTCACGGTCCCGGGCCGAAGTAGTCCGCGGGCCGGAAATGATCAGACAGAGTGTTTTATCTGATACTTGAGATACAGTTCTAAGTCGATGAGAACTAAGTGATACGGAGAGTACGAAATATCGAGTAACTATCCACGAAGGTAGAAGTAGTGGTATCATTCAACCAGGGAATCCGAGTCGCTGGGATTCGCAAACAAACTCTGAGCAAACAATTGGTGAACCTCTTGTTGTGACATAAAGTTCGGATCGTCTGCAAAATCGTCAGTCGTAGTAACTGACTGAAACGCAATACTGACTGGGGTCAAATTTCAACCCAGGTATTGGATGACATTTCAGGCATGGACAACGACTGCTTCAGAATTTAGCGCCATGGCACGGATCCCGTCAGATACTCCCGCTCGAGACGTACTTTTCAGCCCTATCCCTCTCGTCGTAATCAAATGGATTAGCATGCCCCAGCATCTCTGCGTCGTTTTCGGGGCGGGACAGAGCCGACCCTGCGGGTGGAGTTGCGCCTGTAAATTTTAATGGTGGTTAGAACTCAACGGGTAACGGAGGAAACGAAGACTTACCAGGGTTGAGATATGGCTTGGTCTTTGCGGACGATCTTGTATCCTGCTCCCAATCGCCAACGATCGATGATGAAGTCTTCGGTGGATGCGCATGGTGTCCAGTACTAGATCCCACATGACTATTGCTCGCATCATCGTCTGAATCGACATGATGGGATACTCGAGGGCCATTAGTATTCATCTGGATATCCATTAATTTGACTGCAAAGAATCAGTAAGGCCAGTCATTCAAGTTGGGAATCGAACGCGTGCTTACATAGCTCATCCAAGCCTTCAGATAAGTCAGGCCAATTACTAAAAGCTTCCGAATGCTGGTGAAATGCATCGTCGTCGTCAAGAGGATCGAAAGAGCCGTCGAGCTTGGCCTTCGCTACGCTCTCCGCATGCTTTGCTTGCAAAGCTTCTCGCTGCTGACCTTCATCCGCTAGACGATCCAGGATAGATTTTATGCAAGTGTCTATTTCGACAGAGAGAGAAGAACGTTGTTTGCCTGCCGATTTTGAAAGGGGTGATTCGGAATCTTCCTCCGACTCGCTATCCGAGCCATCAGAAATATGCGGGGCAGTTGGTGAGGCGGGGCTTGGGCGAGGTTTTTTACTCGGGGAATCCGAAGTATCACCCTTCCGCTTCAAGGAATCGGGTGGAAGAAATCGTTCGAGCTCTTCATTCAATTCATCCAGAGAAGGCACATAGAAGGACGAAGATCCAGGAAATTGAGGGTCCGAGATCTCCTGCACTTGCACTGGCGGCATCTGCACGTCTCGGACTCCCCAAACATCTATGAGGATGGAAATTAACCACGTTCTCCGTAATGGGAAAATTGAGCACCGCTGCTATCGGAAACATCTCCCATTTCTTAGATGTTGTCTGGGAGGGACCTGACAGAATTTCTGTGCTGGAATTACTCAGTATGCGGCGTAGATGCAACTTCGGGGACGAATGAACTTAAAAACGAGTGGAACCGTCGAATGGTTCGGAACACGTCGGACGATGTAGACAACAGCCTTGCTTCGAGAGGAAGGCCGGACGATAGTTCAATTGCGGGAGTCACTCACTGGCAACGTGGTGGAGGAAGACAAAGAGCTGTGAGGCGTGACTTTGTGGCTATTGTGGCAGATATGGATCGCAACAAACTGATCATTGATGCGTTGAAGCTGTTCATCCGAATCATCCCAAGTGTCGTCCATCTTTGTGTACTCATGGAAGATTTTAGACGCCACACGATGTTCAGGGCGGAGTCCGCCAAGGCCAGCAAAGTAAAGAAATCAGGGAAGACGTGTAAATTATTGCACCGCGTTCGATGATTTCCAGTTCAATCGCGGCGCCGCGTTCAGTTCAACCACAAAAATCCAGACCATACACCAACAAGACGAGTGTAGAAAATTGAGTATCAGAGATATAACGTTTATCTACCTCCAAACAATAATCTCACGTTAAAATCCTCTCCAACAAATCCCTCAACCTCCCAATCTCCTCCCCCCGTTGAGGCCGAGGCGGAGCAGCATTATCCGAATCCGGAAACTCAACCCCAGCCCTGGCCATATACCCAGCATGATAAAACTTGGGCACCGCACTATTAGGCGCGACGCTACCGTCGCTCACAAGCAAAATTTCCGCCGGGTCGTCCGGGTGCCGCTCCCAGACGACGGAATTGCCGATTCCAACGCGGCAGATACGCTCGTTGCAGTTGAAGATGGATTTAACATCGTCGTGGGTTCGTGCATCAACGATAGGATCCGGGGTTCCGGGAAGGAGTAAACCTGGGCGGGGGAAGAGTATGTGCACGTCGGTTAGCTTTGGAAATCGTGAAAATTGTTCCAAAAGTTGAGGCGAGATCGGCTGATGCAGAGTCAGAAATATGAAGAGAAGGAAGGACGCGATCTATCACATACCTCTTCGCGCCCATAATATTTCCAATTCCACTCGAACCCGAATTGTTTCAGAATGTCTGGGTTGCAAATATCGAGAACTAGCTTCGCGTCGACGTGATTCACAGGGCCAAAACCCACACGGAGGCTTTGCATTTTCTGAAACGTCGCTCGCAGCGCGTCCCGCCACCCGATATATTGAGGATGCAAGTTGTCTGGATCCAATACTTTCTGAACAGCCGAGGGGAGGGCAATCAGAACCTTCTCGTCCACCCACAAATCGCGCAGCTTCGGCAAAAATCCGCTGGAGATCGAACCCAAAAATCGCTGTACGAAGCCAACATAATGTCGACCGGGGCGGTCCCATCGATTATGATTATCTTCGTTGTTCCAGAAATGTCTGCTTGTGTTTCGGGTATTATCTTTGATCTCCAGTCGCGATAGATTGGGGAATTCCGAGGGGGAGAGAGCCTCGAAGAGCTCGATAGCTTCGTACGCCATCCAGAAAATACTGACATTCGCGTGAAAGCGATCAGCACAGAATATAGGGAGTACTTGACAGACCCACCTATGCCGAACATCTATAGTCAATTCTGTCAAGAGATGACAGTGTACCATATTCATCGGACCTGTCTGCGCGCCAGACAAAGTTTTATCACAGACCACCAGGTCGAGACGCGTCACAGAAGGAAAGCCCAGGAACGGGAAGGTAAAAGCGGGAGAAGCACCCATTGCCGGAGATCCTCCGCCATCCCAATCCCACACGCCCTCCGTGATATCGATTGTCAGGTGCTCGAGGGCCTGATAGGAAGAAAACCAATCATCACATTCTACTAGAAGGAAAAAAGATCGATTGATGCGTCTCAGCTCGAGTGAAGAAAGTGTTGGGCCGATGCTTGACAAAAATGGATCCAGGCTATGAGATCGAGTGTCAATTTGCTTGCGACGAAAATACGAATAACCCCTCACGTACTCCCAGATTTCTGCATCGTAGACGGCACTCAGATTCCCAGGGCCAGCCGCAGCCGGTATTTCCCTTTCCCGCGAACGCAGCGCGCAGTCAACAGCCAAAGTACGAAACCTCTCCAGATGCCGCAATGCCTCCGCATGTTCACCACTCAACGGCCAACTCACACCTGGATAGGTGTGATAATCCAACGATTCGAGATTTCTCAGCCCTCGGAAGAAGCTGGGAAGTTTCTCATAGAGCTGCCACACGTCCAAGTCCCAGTCTTTTGGGGGTGGCGGCGGCTCCCTGCGTCGTCTGCGATTTTGCGGAGGAGGAGGATGCTCGCGTTCGATGCAAACGACCAAGTGTCGGATGGATTTCGCCAGCGCTTGATGGTTCGGATCTTCATGGAGCAGGTAGTCGACAACTTGCTGCGATACAGCGCAGGTTTGGGCGTCCCACGCATCGAGACAGATAGGGAGTTGCCATAGCCGGGCAAGGGCGAAGGGGAATAGCTCGTGCGATTTGGGGAGAGCGTCTAAGATGATGTAGATCGTCTTGGTGTCCGATATGAAGCAGAGAATGGAGGAGAATACGTCCGCATTCATGATGAATTGGGACAAGGGCGCGTACCACACAGCCAAACAAAATCGATAACAGATTCAGAGATATAATCACATGCTTCGAATTGTGTGAGTCTCAGTGCGAAGTTGCAGTGTTGAGCAGGCTTGAGTCAGAAGGAAAGGCCTGGCACCAGTAAGCTGAGAGACATTGACATCGAACCGATCTCCCCACCCGTTTTTATCCTTGGGTTTAGTGCCTGCAACACAAGCGAAACCCGCTTTTTTTCTTCTTCGAATCTACACTGCCTGTCTGAACAAATTCAGAAAGGTTTCAGTCAATAATTAACGCATTCAAGCAAGCGACAAAAACATCAGCTCACATGGACTGTCGCCGGCGCTCGACGGCAACTGTAATGCTGATTTGAAGAAGGAAAAGATCACAGTTGCAAAGCATAAGAAGTCGACGTTTTTGAGGTCGATCCTTCAATCAAGCGTTTTTTCTTTAACGCAGGAAGGATATTGGAAAGTTGGGATTGAGCTTGGATTGAGGTGCAGCCTGCCAGAGCCTGCCCAGCTAAATTATAGAGGTGACGACAGGTGCGTAGAGTCTTGGTAGAGTCCAAGCTAGCGGGATCACGGTATTGACCTTACTTAAGATCAAAACGAGGCCTTGCCGCCTTGGCTAGGATAAAGCCAGCTTGTTCGATTCAGAGGTAGAGAGCTGGAAGCCGATGGGGGAGAGAAAGAGTACGATGTTGTTCCTTGTTTGTGTCTCCGCAAAAACGAACATCTGTCACGCGGACCACACGTGCTGATCGGACTCTCCCAGCTAGTTCCAGCTTTCCCATGGTTGAACCCTTTTCCTTGTTCGTCCTCCTTTTGCCCTGCTGAGCGCTGAACATTGTCCGAAAATATGGTGCGCACACAAATAAGTACTGGATGGCCTACACTCAATTTCAAATTTCAAAGAAAGATCCGAGTGACTGAGTCAACCAGTACATTGAGACAAGCGCCGGAAGTGTACGGTACACCCGTCTCAGAAGTCCCATGGCTTTCCGTTCGTTCAAGGCGAACAGGGGTTCGACTCCCCACCAGTGCATTACAGTAATTAAGCATTGCATTTGTTTCGTTTTATTTTCCATTTTCCTCTAACTAAACCTCTCGTCGAATCTCGTTCGCCCACCAGCTCATCATATGCATATTATTCCTCAGGTATGCAGTGTTTTGACTTTTGAATACCTTCAAGGTTCTACACGGGAAAAAAAAATTACGCAATCGAGTTCAATTCAAATTCAACCCCGTTTTCCTTCCCGTCATTAACTTCTGTCCAGCGCTGGGGGTGTACGGTACACTCGCCTTCGGAATGGCTGGCTCGTTGACGAGACGTATTCAAGGCGAATTGGGGTTCGACTCCTCACCAGTGCATTAATGTGTGCCAGCCCGGGTTGAAGCACATCTTTTTAGCGAATCATACGGCACACTGGCATCTGCTTCAAATTAGATTCAACACCCCTCCCCACTCGTAAATTGTTCCAGATCCCTCCGAGTCGTCTATCCGACCGAGCACTGGTACACCCGCCTCAAAAATACCATTCATACTTCTCATACACTGTCCAAGGCGAACTGGGGTTCGACTCCCACCAGTGCATGTCAACTCTCCGCACTCTTTGTTCTTTTATTTTCCATTTTTCTTCAGCCCCTCGGTCGCCTCACCGGGCCAGCTATGGTTGCAAGATTTTGAACACCTTGCATAACACGCCAAAGAAAAAAAAATCACAACGAATTTATTTAACGAATACAACAACAACAGCATTCAACATTTTCTTTCGTACCTAACTACAGTATCGCGATTAGAATTACACAGGCTAGAGTACGTATTAGGTCTATAGCTACGAGAGAACTGGGGCGTGTATATTATGTATGTAGAGCAAAAGCAAAGTCGAAGTGTGCACTAGAAAAATCAAACGAGCGAGGATGAGAGCAAGGCAGGGCAGAACATGGTAAAGGAGTGAGCAAAATCTAGCAAGAACGAACGACAAGAATGGCTGGGTCGGTGGCAGTAGCAGCAGCAGCGATAAGTACGAAAAATGAATGAGTCTCTAAGTAATATAATCTAAGAGGTTCAGCAGAGTGAGTCGTAGTAGCAGCCAAATCGCGAAAATCGCCCACAGCTCGGTCCAAATTCAAATCACACCCCCATCCCCATCCCCTCACCCACACTCACCGACCTCCCCAACACCTGCTTCTGCCCCGCCGTCCCTGCCCCCTTTCCCCCACCCCCACTCCCCAACGAAGTAGTCATCGGCGTAGTAAGCGGCAACGGGAACGGCGACCCCGGCCTCCTCGCTTTCTTCCCCTTGACAAACGACGACGAGTACGTGGAAAGGGGGTACGTGCGTGCGGTCGGGGCGCGGGTGAGTGTCGGGCGGTTGGAGGTAGGCGAGGGCGAGGGGGTAGACTGCATGAACCGCCCATGCGAGTGCGGGGAAGCGGATGCCGAGTGCGGGAGAGGAGACTGCGGGGGAAGAGACCGTGCCTGCGCCTGCGACTTCATCGTAACAGTCGACGACGACGACGGGAAAGCCCGCGCAGAGGGGCGGCACGAGGGGCGGCGCGGGATGGGGGTGGAGGTGCGGCCCGGGGGCGGGGAGAAGGGAGGTTCGTCGTCATCCTCCCAGCATGAATTTGTCGGCTCCGGCTCGTCTTGCAGGTACACGCCCGAATCATCCACCCTCTTGCCTTCTTCGACTTCTACTTCTACTTCAACTTCCTCAATCCCACCACTCAACCTTGGGGCGCGCAGACCTTGTCCCGGGCGCCGCATGCTCGTTCTGGTGCGGCGCGAGCACGGGGATCCTGACGCCGATGGGGACACGGGGAGGGCTTCGCACGAGCGGTGCACGACGCGGACGGCGCCTTTCGCGAAGGGGTCGAAGTCGCACCCGGGCGCGGCGAATGGGTAGTTGTCGTTGCCGATGTAAGCCGATGCGGTGAGGATGGAGCATTCGGATGACTCGGAGGCGCAGGCGGAGGAGGAGAAGCACGAGATGGTGGGGGAGGGTGGGGAGGCGTGTGATGCGTCGGATGCGCATTCGGAATGCGCGGTGTTTGCGAAGGGGATGGGCATGGAGTAGGTGAGTGGTGAGTAGGATGAGGACGAGGCGGAGGCAGACGAGGTAGTGCTGCTTCTGCTGTTCTGAGTAGCAGTAGCGTGCTCAGTATCGTACAACGACAGACCGAGCGACAGAGCCAACGACGACCGCTGAACAGCAGCCACAGAAGCCTAGGAACTTCAACGGAGCTATGAATTCATCGGAACCCTCGAACAGATTGGTAGAAAGTTGTGTGCAATGACATCCTTGGAAATAGTCGCGCCAGGGAGGATCTGGAGCGTCTAGGGCTCGATGTAGCGGCAAAACCCAGCCACGCCGAAGCAGAACATGGTCCACCGCTCAAGGAGTGCAAACTAAGTGTAAAGTTTGTCGCTTCTCGACAACGACGACAGACCGGGGACAACTTCAGATGAGAAAGTTCACAGTTCCAGTGCGCTCCAAGTGTTCAGACTGGCAAATATCCTCCGTAGTGAGAAGGTGGTGGGAGCAGACGGAGACGGAGAACTTGCAAGGAATTTGGCTGGCTACTCTTCGGCCGAAGCGAGCTGAAGCAACGAATGGTTTCGGCCGATGATCGTTATCCGCTGCTTTCTCTCTCCCGAGTCTTGCCAACTTGAAGCTCGGTCTTTGCATGGCTCATAGAGTGGAATTGCGGCAGCAGAATACCTAACTGTTAAAGCAAAGAAACTTTGGTACTTTTGCCCCGCTCTAGCTCGCTTTGGCCCGATCTCTTTACTACTTATTCGGATTCAAGAGAATGAAGCCTGTTCTGACCTCCATCCTGCGCTATAGAACTGCTATTTGCCCTGGAATTCGCTTGAACAAGTATCGCCGGGCTCCTCTATCCGTTTTTCTGCCAAATAGCCGGCGTAATCTTGAAACCAGGGCCTCAATCTCAAGCACCGCTCAAAATGACCTCCCTCTGGCAGGAATACGTGTTCTCGAACTTGGCCAGCTCATTGCCGGACCCTTCGCAGGGCAGCTATTGGGGTATGTACATAGGCTTTAATGACTCTCACTCGAAGCTGACAATGTGTGTGCAAGACAATTTGGGGCGGAGATAATCAAAGTGGAATCACTAAAGAAGGGTGACCCTCTCCGTGTCTGGCGCGAACTCGATGTGGACGGCTGTAGCCCTTGGTTTCGCAGTATCGGGAGAAACAAAAAGAGCGTCGCAATAGATCTGCACACCCCAGAGGGCCGCGAGTGAGTCGTCGATCCGTTCGCCGTTAATTACTGAAGCCGACTCAAAAGCTCTTCAGACTTGTGCGCAAACTCGCTCTCCGCTCTGACGTGCTCATAGAAAACTTCAAGCCCGGCAGTACGTGTTACATCCGCCGCTTCCTTGATACTACATAGTATAATCTCTAACATTTCAAGCTCTCGAAAAATGGTCCCTTGACCCCGCCTCCATCCACCCACACAACCCCGACCTCATCTACACCCGCGTCAGCGGTTACGGACAAACCGGTCCCTGGGCCTCCCGCCCCGGCTTCGCCTCTGTATGCGAGGCCGAATCAGGCTTCCGCTTTATCAACGGCTTCCCCGATCCCGAGACGGGCGATGGGCTCCATGGCCCGCCTGTGCGCCCGAATATCAGTTTGGGTGATTCGGTGGCCGGTTTGCATGCTGCGTTTGGTACTGTGAGTTGGCCGCGTTGCAAAAGAAGGCAGATCCTGATTTGGGGTCCACGATAGGTGCTAGCGCTCTTGCAAAGGCAGAAGAAGAAAGCGAGGGGACAGGCGGGCGGGACCACGGTGGATGTTAGTATTCTTGAGAGGTGTGTCCTTTTTTTTGTCTATCTTCAATAGAAGGAAGAACACTGACGCTGCGCTCGCTCACAGTATGCTAAATCTCATGGAAGGCATCATACCGGCCTACGACCGCCTCGGCGCTGTATGTACTCTCTATTTTTCTCCGCCACATCTCATCCCCTTGACAGGTCCGCGGTCCCTCCGGCTCCTCCGTCACCGGTATCGTCCCCACCAATGCTTACCCGTGCCTCCCCTCCCCATCTTCTTCTACCTCCTCTTCCACCCCGACCTACATCGTCATCGGCGCCAACACCGACTCCCTCTACACCCGGCTCATGCACCTCATCGGTGCCCCCCACCTTACCACCCCGCTCTCCTCCGAATACCTGCACAACCACCACCGCGTCGAACACCAAGCGGTCATTGAGAAGGCGATAACTGAGTGGACGAGCAGACGCAGTGTGGATGAGGTGGAGAGGAAGTTGCGGGAGGCGGGGGTGCCCGTCGGGAGGGTTGTTAGTGTGAGGGAGATTGTCGATGGGGGTGCAAGCGGGGACGTGGAGAGGGGGGTGAGAGGGGATGGGGAGCGGATGGGGGGTGTGGGGGAGCAGGTGAAGGCGAGAGGGGCGGTGAGGGAGGTGTGGGTGCCTCTTGCGAATGCCGAAAGCGATGCAAAAAACGAATCCGCCAACGGCTGGGCACTCAAAATGCCCTCCACCTTTCCTGTCCTCGAAGGCGTCGACCCTGCCCCGCGATGGGCAGGCCCAGATCTCGGGACACATACGGATGAGGTGCTCATGGGCGATCTGCTGGGCCTGGGGGAGGAGGAGGTAGAGAGGTTGAGGCAGGGGGGGATAGTTGGGTGATTTGGTGTATGTCTGTGTCAGTTTCTTGTTCATGTACACTCGCTCTCATTTGTTTTACTGAGTATCATTACATCAGGGAAGATATTACAATGTTTCCAAGCATTCTGTACATCTCGTTGTGCTCCTCCCGAGTTCATACCACAAATTGAATCAATTGTGTCCATCGGTTGTTTTGTGGCTCTCACAGCTCTCCCTCAATCATCGAAGATTGTCATATTCTCCACATCCCATCCGAATTCCGCCATGAATTCCCCGTACGAGCACCCCAACACCTCCTGCGCAGACGGAAGTCCTCCACGACGCCTGCCTCGTCCTCTACGGCCCCTTCTCGGCTGTCCATCTGAACTGCTGCTACTTGAGCTTGGGTCGGAATCTCCCGGATCAGGATTAGCCACAACATCTGCTTGTGCTTGCGCTTGTCCTCCTCCTCCTCCTCGAGCACCAGGCGGTGGGTACGCTCTTCCGGTGAGACGGCCCGGGTGCGCTCTTCCGGTGAGATTTCTCGGTGCTCGCTGTGGTCCCCTCGCTGCACCTCGAGCTTTTCCTCGACCATTCCCTCTACCTCGCTGTCCTACAGATCCATTGACAGGGCCGGAAGGAGCAGTGCTGCCTGGAATATTCAAGTGCGCCACGTTGATGGAACCAGGGGACGCCTGAGGAGATGGCGCTCCCCCTCTGCTAGGCTCCGTACCACGACTGGATCCGCGACCTCTGCCTCTGCCTCTGTTTCCCCTACCCCGCTGTCCCTGCGGTCTAGATCGTCCGGGAACGGCTCCTCGAGGAGGATTTACTACTGCAGACATCTCTCGAGGCTGTTTGTTCCCTGAATATGTGGGGTATAGATTGCAGGCTTTCTCTGAAGCGCCTCAAGAGTGGTGGGAGATCGATGTGACGGGCAGGTTGTATGAGAAAAAAGGTGGACAGGTGCTGAGGCATTGCCGTCATGCCTCGTGCCGCCACTAAGTTTAGTATGTTGATGTCCATTGTTGTGCCAGAGTGCTGGCATCGACCGACGAATTGTGGAGTTTCGAGCTTGCCTATAGGATGTGCAGTTCTGCCTGCGAATATTTTCAGATCTCATTTCTTTTATTTCTTCTCGGCGGTTCTCGCTGCCGTTATTATGAAAAACGGACTTTATTTGTGGTCCTCGTAACGCACGGTCAGGGTGCTATTTAACTTCCAGCTACATAAACGACGCAAAGCACATCATGGAGGAATTCCAGCCAAAAGAAACGGAGGGCGTAGTAAAATTTCCTTTCTGAGTCATTTGTTTGGCCATGTTTACAGAATTGCTCTTTGTTTCCCGCTGTCTCCTTGGAATTGGAATCCATTTCACCTTGTCAGTAGACTGAAATTCGACTACGGCCAGCACGGCTACACCCATTAGCGGGATCCTATTCACCTCCAAGCCCGGGCCCCTCCCAACTGGCAACCAGTGGCTCGTCCAGCAGAGTCGTCCGAAATTTCTCGTTCTGCGGAAGCCTCTGTTAGAAATATTGTATCAAGCTGGGACATTACGTACTCGCTACAGTAGAATAGCCCTGCGGCCGGAGTAAAGTCTCTATCGACTTACGCTCGACCGCAGGTATGTAAATAGTTTAGGCAACATTTAAATCTATCGACTTACGCTCGACCGCAGGACAAGTCTAGACGACCGTCTGCGTTTCACAGGTTATGGGCCTTGACTGATCATACGAAAAGAAAATTTTCTTGATCCTGCTCTCGTCGTCTCAACTTGTCCGCTGTCTTTGAGCTCAGCCATACACAAATGTCTGAATCATCACACAAACTCACCTTCCCTCGTCTCAACGAGAAGAACTACTCCACATGGATCGGAGACGAACGCGCCGAGCTCCAGCGACTCGGTGTTTGGCTCATCGTCAAAGGCACAATTGTCTCACCCGACTCCAACGACACCGAAGACCTTCGCAAATGGCTCGTAGACTCCGGGAAAGCAGCTGGGTCTATCTTTCAGTCCCTGGAGACATCTCAAAAGGTCCACGTCCGGGGGATGGAGGAAAATCCAGTTGCGATGTGGAACGCGTTGGAAACAGTTCACAGGCAAAAGAAACCTGGTGCGCGCTTTGCTGCATACAACGACCTTTTCGCCATCCAAAAACAACCGGACGAGACGCTCACCAAGCTCATCGGTCGCGTCGACGACGCCATTGCCCTCATCAAAGACCTCCGCCCTACTAAGCACACCCTCGAGGACCTTGACGGAGAACTTGCTTCCATGGCTTTGATTCGTGCCCTGCCGGAAGAATTCAAGGCATTTCGGTCCTCCCTCTTCCTGCTTCCCCAACTCGACAAAGCCACCATTACTGAAGCCTTCATTCTCGAGGAAAAAGATCGTGAGGCCCAGCAGAGAAAGGAGTCAGAGCTGGCCGCTGCGATGCAGGCCGCCGCTGCATTAGCTGCTAGTGCCACCAGTGGTGCTAGTACTACCTCTCATCCCTCGAAGGCGTACTGCGATTGGTGCCCGCGCTCAGGTCATTGGACGAAAGACTGCCGGGCAATGGCGAAAGCGAAAGAAGAGGGAAAGCGTAACAACCAGGCTAAGGCTGCACACGTCGAAGAAGCAGCTGCGACCGTCACGGAATCCGCGGGAAATGCAAGTTTGCTCACCGATTCCTCATCGCCCCTTCTGATAGAAGCTGGTGCTGACTGGAACACAGATACGGGTGCCACTTCGCATATGACACCCCACCGTCACTGGTTCTCAACCTACGAAACTTACGTGGTACCCATCCGCCTCGCAGACAACAAAGTCGTATATTCAGCGGGACTTGGAACGGTGAAGTTTCAGCCGGAAATCGATGGAAAAGAGACGCAGTTGCTGGAGTTTGAGAGGGTATTGCATGTGCCCGCACTTCGCAGTAATCTCCTTGCTGTTCTTTACCTCACGCGCCAAAAACGTTTTATTGTCACCATTCACGCTCGGAAAATCATCTTTCGACGCGACAAGAAGATACTATTCACGGCGACCATAAACAGCAACAACGCGGGCTACCTCGACGGCTATACTGTTCCGACTTCTGAGTATTCTCAGCTTGCGACCACGCTCCCCCTCACACTCTCACTTTGGCATCGCTGTTTTGGTCATGTCGGTGAAGATTATATTAAAGCTATCATACGGCATGAGCTGGTGACGGGGATGGTAATCACCTCCAAAGAAACATCGGATCCCATCTGCGAGCCATGCATCGCCGGGAAACAACACCGCGGGCCAATTCCTAAGAAGGCAACCCATCGTGCAACGAAGCCCCTACAGCTTGTCCACGTCGACCTGAAGGGACCACTGCCGGTGCGAACACCGGAAGGACATCTGTATTGGTGTACCTTCATCGATGACTTCCGACGTGTCTGGGTGACTTTCAAGCTGAAGGAGAAAGGTCATTTCTTTGAAGCGATGAAAATATACAAGGCCTTTGCTGAGAAACTCACCGGCTACCTCATAGAAGCAATGCGGGAAGACAAGGGCGGAGAATTCATGTCAGCGGAACTTGACCGCTTCTGCAAGGAATACGGAATCAGACGACAGCACTCCGTTCGTAACGAACCGCACCAAAACGGAGTTGCCGAGATCGGAAACCGTATCATGGCTGATCATGTAAGGCTGAGGCGAACCTTTCCTTATCATTCTGGGGTTATGCAGTCGACTGTTTCACTCACGTTCGCAACCGTGTGCCCACCGCTGCCAACCCTGATGGTAGTCTTCCATTTTCATCCTGGAATAAGGGAGAAAAGCCCGATGTGTCAAATCTTCGAGTCTTCGGATGTACTGCGTATGTTCACGTACAAAAGGACCAGCGGCGTGGTCTCTCCTCACACACAAAGAAGTGTATCTTCCTTGGCTACCCCCAGGAGTACAAGGGCTGGATATTCTGGCATCCTGAAACGAAGAAAATCATAATCAGCGATCGTGCCGACTTTGACGAACGATACTTCCCCGGGAATACAGCAAAAATTCGCGATCCTCCAACATCGTCGACCCCCTCGTTCTACACTCCCCAGGAGATCGTTCCGACGACAGGTCGAAGGGGGGATAAAAACATACCGAACGCGCCAGTACCTCCACATGACAATACCCCTCCTGCCGAACCTCGTCCTGACTCACCATTTGCCAGTGATTCTCCACTCTCGTCGCCTCCCGCTACACCACAAGCGACTCCTATAGGCCCGCGGACCCGTCAACGCCGTACAGAAGCTCAACGTCTCAAAGACGACATACCTCTATTCCTGCGTATCGACGAAGACCCCCGAGCCATTGACTCGTACAACCTCCCGGAATCGACGGCGCCCGATGGAGAAGAGATCGTTGACGACGCAGATGCTGCAGAGGCCGCCATGAGTGCAGGAATTGACTTCGTGTATAAGCCGGATGAACTACTCACCATTCCCGGAGCCTTCGAATTCGTACACGTCGCGTCTGCTCATGACACCGAGCCCAAGTCCTACGCTGAGGCGATGCGCCGACCAGATAGCCAAAGGTACCACGAGGCAGCTTGCGAGGAGATCCAGGCACTCATGGACAACGGTACATTCGAGCTCGTGGAATTGCCGCCTGGACGGAAACATCAGCAATCCCGGGTTTTTGCCCTAGAAGCCGGTAGCAGCCGTAGCCTGCGGTAGATCCAGGCCGAATTACGTAGCTGTCTGTAGATCCGCGGCTGCTCCGTAGTTCTCTGTAGAAACACGGCGGCTCTGTAGTACTTCATAGAATGCCGTCCCTCATTATTCAACCTGGCGCCTTTTTGCCGCGCAAGCCGCGAGCGCCGTCGCCGTCGCCGTCGCGTCGCGGCGTCCTGTAGCACTTCGAATCAGAGTCGGGTTTGCCATTTACCATGTACGGTAACGACATTCGAATTGAAAGTTACAACAAAAAAGGTATGATTTACATGTACTAACGGCGTGGGGGTCACCGGCGCGACGTGATGGTGACTGGTCACGTGCTGATGCGCGGGCCATTTTTACCGGATGTACTTACTGTGGTGACCTGGGCCAAATATATTCACGATCGGCTCTCGTAATCGACCGTTCGAGAGGTTTGTGTCATCAATTGGATATTCTGGTGAGTATACAGTCTCTCCACTCATTGAACTTTTCATCTTTGTCTTTTGATTTGCTCGCACCTTGTCGCACTGGATGCTTCCGAGCTGTTGACAGTTCCTTGGTGTCCCAGCAATGATTTCTGGCCATCGCAAGTGCGGCGCTCGGGCAATTGGTTGCAATTTTCTGCCGGCCAAACAAAACTGTTGTTCCCACCGTTCGAAAGTTGACAGTGTAGCCATTAGCGACGATCGGCTATTCTCTATTCCCACCGTTCGAAAGTTGACGCTCCGGCCAATCAAGCCGGTCGGGGATTTCCTATTCCCACCGTTCGAAAGTTGACGATTCGGCCAATCAAGCCGATCGAGGATTTCGGACAACACTCAAAATCAACTCTTCAGTCCTTTCGATCGGCATTCTCGAACGCGTAGAACGGACACACTGTAAGATTGTTTCCTCCATACAATGTGTTCATACGATTGAAAGGATTATGATGTGCGGACCTTCCGATCGGCAATTTTACAGTGCAGTCGATCGACTGAAAATGAACACATTGAAAGTGAGACCGAGTGAGACAGGGTAAGTGTCTCTTTGCTTCTCTCGTCCTTCTTCCCCACCATGTCCAGTAATTCTGAGCGACCCTATACTGAAGATGATCTGTGAGTTCTTGTTCTGTGCTCAATAAAAATTTGATTTCTGACATCTTGTTCCATGAACTGTAGCACCGGAAATAAAAAGGCTCTAGCCAAATTTGTGCAGCGTCAAATCGGGAAGTGGCCTGGTCCAAAGAAGTTTTCGGAATCAAAGACCAAGGTATCCGAGATCCGCGAGGTCCTCCTCAGTCCCGAGCACGGATTTACAACCAATCGGCCCCCCGTTGTGTCGACTCATCCTCCAAAGCAAAGCGGAGTTCCGAGCACAACTAAGACCAGGCCCGAAGACCAAGGTACGTTCAAATACCTGCCTCAATTTCTCGAAACTTAATCCATTCATCCAGAGGAGACACTCCCGCCGCCAGACAACACCTCAACCGAGGTAAGATATGTCCTATGATACGAAGAACTACTCGCAAAAATTTTGCAGCTCATAAACCTTCGAGTCTACATCGAAGATCTTCGTATCACTCCTGTTCAGAGAACCGTTGCAATTCTCTCCTTTGGCATTTCACGCAAGGAGGATGGTTCGGTGGAGGCTTTGAGCAAAGAATTCTTCGCTGCGCTGCAGAAGAGTAACGCAGCAATCGAAATTCCATCAACTGGTGAGCTATGAATTGGAAGACTTTCAATTTTACTGAACTATTTAGGTACGGGGTCTGTCAGACTTTCGTTTCCAGACCCTGAGGACGAGGGATGGAAGGTTCCGTTCATCCGGGTCACTCATGGATCCAACTCGGTGGCGACATTCGATCCAGAAACCATAGAAATCACCCCAGACTATCGCTTCAAGCTCTACGTTGATAATGTAAATGCAATCATTCCTCATAGTTCAACAATTTCACATCCCTCTTCCAGGTCCCATTTACATACATACCTCTTTCCCAGCCCTAATTCCATCTCGAAGTTCGGTGATCGCGTCCTTCCTACACGTTGACCATCCTCAAGCTCGTTCTCCTCCATTCCATACACCTTCTCTTCATCCTGCGATTTCCACCCACCCGACACCTTCACATCCCTGTCACATTGGAAACCCCATGTGATTCCCCGAAACAAGCGGAATGGGGGTAAACGGCGCCATGCATCCCCACCGCGCCAAGAGGACGACGAGGGAAGCCATCGTGTAACACAAGTCATTGGTGGCGGCGGCACGTCGAAGAGCGCTGTCGCCCCGGGAGCCTCGCTCGAGTCTCAGCCGTCTCAACGCCCACCCAGCTCGAGCGACTCGAGCCGTGGCTCGAGTCACACTTGAATTGGCATAATATATTTACTACATAGTGTACATGCACTACCTCTCGCTCGAGCCGCTCCTTCGCTCGACCCAGCTTCATCTCGTGCTGACCACGTACAGCTACCCACTCGCTCGAGCTATCCGACCGCTCGAGCCATCCATCAGCTTAAGCCGACCAAGCGCTCGAGCAAGCCTCCCGCTCGAGCTACTTACCTGCTTGAGCTAAGAGAGAGCTCGACTTCAAAAGTTGATCAGCGTCGTCATAACCTGGTTGATGTCCAACTAGAATGAATATGTAGTTAGCTATGGCGATACCTCTGGAGCGGAGGAGCGGAGGGCGAAGACTTAACTGGTGACCGCCGCCTGATCAAGAATCGTTTGGACCTTGAATTGTATAAATCGAGTGGACCAAGAGATATTTCTGTAACTCAGCCGTTGCCACTCACCAGTGAACGATATGGAGGTCTATCTCCAGTGATGCCTCGGTTCCAGCGTCGAGTCCGTGGGAGGATTTGAGAGATAGAGTATCGTGCCGTTCACAACCATGCCACCCAAATTCCAATGCCATTAATTGCGACTCGGATTAGCTGGCTCAGAATCCGAAGTCAGAATTGGGCGACTGACGCACGGCTGCACCTTCTTAAAAGCATGCGCATAAGATTTGATGCTGGAATTTGTTGGGTTAAGGCGGGTATGTAGGCGTCGGGAAGTCGTCTTAGGACTTGGGAGTGGAAGAGAAAGGGCGAGACACTGTGACCGTGACAAACGCCAAACAACTCCAAGCGGAATCATAATTGTGACGTGGTTTCTCAGGCTTTCGAGTCTCTTCCTTTCACCGCCATGATCAAAAATCGACCCAACCAAACCCAACTTGGACCCAACGCGTCCGGTCTCCGCGCTCTCGCGCACCCCGACTCTGTACTTTAACTACCCGCCGCCCGCCGCCCTACCCAGCTGGGCCAGCAACTTGTGATTGATCTTGCCGTATGCCAGTGGCACGCGTCGGATGTCAGCGTCGTAATCGGCGTCGATTCGGTCCGCCTACATGGGCTTGTCGTTAGATGGAAACCAGCCGTTTTCTTTCTTTCGGGAGTTGGGTGGCAAAGTCTACACCGCCGGTACGAACTCTTTTCTCTTGTTTCCATACAATGTCATCACAAGTTGACGACGCGTACAGAATATCGAAGCTCGTATCGGCCGGTTGGTGACCGGTCGTGCAATTCATATGAGCTGATAGCTAATTGTATAGGTTGTTAGCTTGAGCTTGCGGTTGGCATAAGTATTTGGTCGGCTCCAGCATTCGAAAATTTCAGCAGTTCTGACTCGAGCGGGTGGTGGGCTCGAGCGGATGATTGGCTCGAGCGGATGGATGGCTCGAGATGAAGGATGGCTCGAGCAGGCGGTTAGCTCGAGCACTTGGATGGCTCGAGTGAGTGGGTAGCTCGAGAAGAAGTTGAATCGATCGAATCGTTGGCTCGAGCGAGAGGTATGTACCCTATGTAGTAAATATACTATTTGAATTCAAGTGTGGCTCGAGCCACGCTCGAGTCGCTCGAGCTGGGTGGGCGTTGAGACGGCCGGGGCTCGAGCGAAGCTGAGCTGACTTCATAAGAGCGCCGGAGGAGGAACGGTGAACTGGCGGCTCCTGAGATTTCGCGCCTTGCGGTGGTGGGGAAAGGTCGTAGGGAAGACGCCTTTCGGAGCTCATGAACGTGGCGCGTAGGAGGGGGGGATGGAGGTGTCATGGGCCAAAAGCAAGGGAGTGGGCTGGTGGACAGTCGGGGTCTGGTCTCTACGGCGTTGCGGTCGCGGGCTGAAGAGAGGGGACGTCGTCGTCGTCGAAAGGGCATGATGCGAGCTTCTCAGACTGAGAGCCTCCAAGAGGTCTATCCAGACCAACAAGAACATCGAGCGAGGGCGAGTATGGGATGAAGGAGAGGTAGTGGTCCGTCATGGTGGGTGTCTGAAACATCCGCTCTGACGTTGTTGGCAGTGGCATGTCATTGACATGTCGAATTGTGCACTGAGGAAGCAGCCCGCAGCCAATTTAATAATTTGAAGGTTAAGGGCGAGAATGGAAAGACGCACCGAAAAAGTCCTTAGCAAAAGCAGAAGCGATGAGCGCCTCGCTGGCATAGAATCCGCCGATAGTCGGTGAGCCGTTGTGAGATCCTCAGACTGGCGAGTCCATCGAACACGAGGCAAAAGGCGATGTGGGCTGAGCTTTGCCGACAATATTCTCCTTCTTCAAGACCTTCTCCGAGTGGACATGCTAGACGTGGCAGGCAAAGCCGCTTTGAAGAAGGCTTCGGAGCGGGCAAGAGAGGAGGGCTGCAACTGAGTAGCAGAGCACCGGTAGTCACAACTCAATGCGGAGGATGGGGCTGAAGGTGAATGGAAAGACGGATTGCCAAGGATGCAGCGGACTTGATAAAAATTGTGTAAGTCCGCAAATCAGTCACAGGTCACAAGCACATGACTTAGTGACCTTGGTTCGAAACAAATATTTGTCCGTCACCCCGCTTCCTTTCCTTCCACCACCATCCAACACCAATCACCTCGACCGCGTCCTTCTCTCCTCTATAACTGCTTCCGTCTCTCTCGTCAACCTCACTGGCGTTGACGTCCTCCCGTATGTATACGGGCATCGAGTACAGTTGCGGCGATCGCGAGCACTGTCATTGGATAGAGGATAGTCACAGGTCAGTGCACTGTTCTTAGTGTGTGTGTCCATGTGCACTCAGTTTACTTCTTCCTCTCCATTCTAGCTCTATCTTTCTGCTCGTGCGACACGGGGACCTCGAATTTGGCTGGGACGCCGCGCTGCTCTATCGCCTCTCGCCCTGATGAACCCTTTAGTTTTTTTTCTCTCCCTTCGTTGTGAGCTAGAGAACGACTCGCTCCTTGTTAGGTACGTTAGACGGCTTCTATTCCGGTCTGATACTCACTCAACGCGCTTGTCAGTTCTCAGTGACTCCGCGGCTCGTTTGCCTTGGTACGTCTGCAGCTCCATTCAATACATCTGACTGAATGTCTGGCTCTTCTGCAGTGCGCCATAGCTGATTCTGTTCAGACTTCATTGTGCGAGCTCCCCTTCCACTTCATGCTGCCCGTTCATTGATCGCCTTCTACTTTGTCATCCTCGCAGAATACCGGTGTCTCGGAAAACTCCGCCGTCGCCTCCACCGCATCACCACTCACCTCCTACTCACCTCCTACACAGACCCCGCCCCCGCCGTTTCCATTTCGACAACTGCAGCCGCACCTTCAACGCCATGGACGCGTCAGTAGGACCAACCAATGTATGTGACCCTGCTTTCCAACTGATATCTGCATTGATGAATATCTTCGCAGCACAAGATTTGACTCTCTACATCTTTTACACCCCCAGCGCCCTCCTCTTTACCTAAACCCGCAAACCCGCACGCGCCCAGTCCGCCGCCTGACCTGACCACTCGACTGCACATACCCCACTGCCCTCCCCTCCCGTCTCGTCGCCTCTTCCCCTCAATATGCACCACTTTCAATTCAGCTCGGCTGATCTCGATGCATCGACACTCAACGAACCCTCCCCGTCACCACGACGCCACGTCACTCCGTCATACCACGCCGCCACGGCCCCTTCAAGTCTCCCCGCCTTCCCCTTTCAACGCGACCCCCCAAACCTTCCCTCTCCCTTGAATACTCCGAGATGTACTGTATGTCCGTACATGGCACATAGTAATATAATCCTTTGCCGCCTCTCAATTCTGTGCTGTATCCCCTCCTTGAGTCAATAAATAGATTACAATTTTTAATTTTTTTTTGGGTGCGGCAAGCAAAATCTACAGACTTCTACGGGGGTTCTACAGGCATTCTACGGAGAGCTACGTAGATTTAGGCATTCTACAGAGCTCTACAGAAAGGGTACCCTTGTCTACGGTTGCTACAGTAACTACAGGGTTCTACAGGCGCTACGTGGCGCTACGTAGAGGGCCCAGGTATTGCTGATGAAGTCATAGGCAGCCGATGGGTGTTCAAAGTGAAGCGCAATGCAGATGGGTCAATCGAACGTTATAAAGGTCGTCTTGTTGCAATGGGTAATCACCAGCGCCCGGGACTCGATTTTGACGACACATTTGCGCCAACTCCGAAATGGGCGGCACTGCGAACCATCCTCGCCATCAGTGGACTGGAGGACCTAGAGCTGGAGAGTATCGATATTTCGTCCGCGTTCCTCAACGGTGAAATAGACACCGAAGTCTACATGCGACAGCCAGAAGGATTTGTCGAAAAAGACCGTTGGAGCTGGGTTTGGAGACTGATCAAGTCTATTTACGGCTTGAAGCAGGCCTCCCGGATCTGGCACAAGAAACTCGACGAAGTTCTTCGTGGGCTAGGATTCGAGCGAGTAAGCTGCGAGCACAGTGTATGGGTGTGGAAGAGAGGAGATGACCGCGTTATCGTTCCGGTGTTTGTTGATGACATCACAATCGCATCGAGAAACAAGGCTGCTATCCAACAACTCAAAATTGACCTCAAAGCTGCTTTCAAACTTCGCGATCTTGGACCAACAACATTCTTACTCGGAGTTGAAATCATTCGCGACCGTCCCAACCGAACCATCTCACTATCCCAACGACAATACGTCCTCGACATCCTCGAGCGCTTTGGCATGTCCGACTGCTCTCCAGTGTCTACACCGATGGATAACAGCATCCGTCTGTCAACCTCTATGGCCTGCCAAACCCCAGCCGACTCCGACTACATGAAGGATAAACCCTATCCCCAGGTCACCGGAGCGTTATCTTACCTCGCAAATGTTACTCGACCGGATATCGCGTACGCAGTGGGTGTCCTCTGCCGATTCAATGCCAACCCAGGACCACAGCACTGGAAGGCAGCTAAACATCTACTCCGATATCTCAAGGGAACACTGGATATGAAGCTCACCTATTCCCCTCCAAAGTCACCAACAGCCGATCTCTTCACGACCTATTCCGACGCAGACCACGGCGGCAATCCAGATAATGGCAGATCAACCTCTGGAATGGTTGTCAAAATTGGGACCGGAGCCGTGAGCTGGTCAAGCCGTCTTCAATCTATTGTCACTCTATCCACCACGGAAGCTGAGTACGTCGCTGCCTGCTCAGCCGGAATGGAGATTATGTATCTCCGCAACCTCTTCACCGAATTCGGCTATGATGTGCGAGGCGCGTCAACGCTATACGTCGACAATCAATCTGCCATCTCCGTCGCCAGAAATCCTGAACATCACGGAAGGATGAAACACCTTGACTTGCGGTTCTATTGGCTTCGCGAGGCTGTAGAACATGGCATCATACGGGTTGAGCACCTTCCAGGACTTGAAATGCCCGCCGATCTTCTCACCAAAGCACTTGGGCGCGTCAAAGTAGAAGAGTTCCGTCACCTCATAGGCTTATCTTAACTCGTATGTCCCATCTCGTTAGGGGGGAGTGTTAGAAATATTGTATCAAGCTGGGACATTACGTACTCGCTACAGTAGAATAGCCCTGCGGCCGGAGTAAAGTCTCTATCGACTTACGCTCGACCGCAGGTATGTAAATAGTTTAGGCAACATTTAAATCTATCGACTTAGGCTCGACCGCAGGACAAGTCTAGACGACCGTCTGCGTTTCACAGCCTCGGGCTTTTATATTCATGCCACGCCTATATATACCTATCGCTTGGCCTGTGAAGGGGTATATATATTATGAAACAACCTCCTCACCGTTCTTGCGGCACGAAATCTTGCCATGCTGCAGGGTGCTGAAGACTGATAATGAAAAGTCGACATACCAGTGGATCTGCATCGATGATGACTCTCTGTCCTTTCGCTGTTGAAGGGGTTTAGCGGGCCTCTTTGTAAGTAAGCTTAGTGCTTTGATGTGGGAACATTCGTGTGTTCAATGGTGAAAAACTCGATGGCCGAGGTGCGCCCGAGGTAATCTACACCTCGTCTTTTTCGGGCTCAGTCCGACGTCATTGCTAACATTCGGGCAAGTGCGGTATCCCCTTTGTCATCTCCCCCACGGTTGAGCTCGACTTCAAGTTATGGCCCGGGTAAGTCAGTGTTCGAGTGAACAGGTATAAAGGCACTCGATTTCCTTCCCATACTCATCAGTTAACCAAATCTTCCTCAATCATCTAAACTCAACTCATCTCATGTCTACTCCTACTCAGAAACTCATCCTGGTCATCGGCGCCACCGGGGCTCAAGGTCAAGCCGTCATCGACGCGCTTCTTGCGCCGGATGCATCGGGCAATCCCTCCCCTTACGCTGTGCGCGCTTTGACTCGAAACCCGTCAAGCAAACAGGCTGTTGAGCTTAGTGCTCGAGGCGCGGAATGCGTGAAAGGTGCGCTCACTCTTCATTCGAACGCTTTCACAAACTTATCGACTAAATATATACAGGCTCATTCACCGACCTCGACTCCGTTGCGCGTGCGTTGGAAGGCGTGTATGGAGCCTGGGTGAATACCGATGGCTTCACTGTAGGCGAGCTCAAGGAAATCGTAAGCCTATTTCCGTCGATCATTAATACAAACTGGTTTCTGAGATGGCCTACTATTAACTAGTACTTCGGCATGCGAATTTTCGAAGTCGCGAACCGGGTCAACACGCTGAGGCACTATGTATGGAGCAGCCTTCCCTACGTCTCGAAGGTAAGCCATCCAATCCAAAGCAAGATCTTGCAATCACTCACTGGGATTCACTTGAACAGCTAGCGGGTTACAACCCCGAATACAAAGTCGATCATATGGATGCAAAGGCTCGAGTTGCCGACTGGCTCCGCGCGCAGCCCTCGGTTGCTTCTGAGCATGGACTTTCCTGGAGTATCGTCACCACCGGACCGTACATGGAACTGTTGACCGGGGTAAGCATGAATGACAATGTTTTTTTAACAATTTCGCTGACCTTCTGTTTTTAAATTTTGAAGGCGGTATTCGACCCATTGAATGTTCGCTCTGACGGGACAGTCGTGTTTGCCGCCCCAGCGGCAGGAGGCCAGATTCCCATGATCGCACTCAAGGATCTGGGATGGTGGGCGCGTTATACCTTCGATCACCGCGCAGAGACGTCTGGGAAAGAACTCAACGTTACTTCCGAGCGCGTCAGTTGGGATTATCTCGTTGAGGTCTGTCTTCGAGCCATCCACCTTCACATAAATCATTCATAGCTGATATTGATTTATGCTTACTTGACACAGACCTACAAGAAAGTCACGGGAAAGCCTGCTGTATTCAAGCCGCAGACGCTGGACGAATGGTGGGCCAATTTCGACGACAGCATCAACAATCCCGTGGCGAGCGATAGCATTCGGGGCGACGGCTCCCGCACGATTTGCGACAACTTCTCGGCGTTTTGGCGCGTGCTGCGCGACGATGTGGTGCAGAAAGATATGGATTGGATTCGCAAGGTGCATCCTGGGACCTACACGCTGGAACGGTGGATGCGCGAGAATGGGTATCAGGGTCGCACGGGGAGTGTGCTGAAGAATGCGCAGGAGGGGAGGGGGTGGGGGGTTAATGAGGAGGTTATTAAACTCCTTTGAGATTTCACTTGCACGCAATTTTTTGAGGATGTTCTAGTCTTATACCTTGTACTTGATTCCGAGTGAATACACAAACCCTATCGAGTTCAACAACAATCTACAGTTGAACATCTCATAATGCATATGCTCACAATGCATAAACCTCATTCTGCATAGTGTTTTGGGGTCCACCAACTTGGTGGGCTGGTGTTTTATGCATTTTCTCATATTGACTAATGCATAAGGTTTGGGGCAAGTTTTTAGTGCATTATGCATTATGAGATCGCAAATTTGATACAATTTGGTGGCAATTTGGCCGTTTGTGTCACTCTTCTAACGCATATGGGTACTATTCACGTCAAAAACACCAGTTTATAACATGTTACAGCTAAATCCAAGATTTTGACCGCTTTTACGACAACTGGTGGACAATTCGGCATCTGCCGCACTTCCATATATAGTAAATTCGTGACAATGTCACATATGTCACACACATGTGACAGTACTGTAGTATTACGACCAAGTGTTCAGGTGACGGGTGACAGGGACCTGTGAACTGAACACTTTTGGTTGTGGTGACGGTGACACTCGAGTTTTTTCGCCCAAAATGGACGAAAAACGTCAAAAAATTTCGGGCCGGCATGCGCCGGCCTACCATATAAGGTAATTTGCTGTGCTCTGAACACTTGGTCCAGTGAACATTGTAGGTGACAGGTGACACCCAGTGAACACTTGGTCGTAATACTACAGTATGCAGGAATGCATATTGCTCATAATGCATAGCGCT
Source organism: Favolaschia claudopus (assembly GCA_037176885.1). NCBI lineage: Eukaryota > Fungi > Basidiomycota > Agaricomycetes > Agaricales > Mycenaceae > Favolaschia > Favolaschia claudopus. The sequence continues at coordinate 825,539 of JAWWNJ010000015.1, forward strand.
TGGGGGTCCACGGACGCTATGCATTATGAGATGTTCAACTGTATTAATTTCTTCCAAGACCGATGCAGCGATTCCGGCCACGCCAGTCAAAAGGATTTCTTGAATAATTGCAGCGGTGTTCTAGTTCTCTGAACGCGATGCGAACATCGTCGGAAGCAGCCTCGCATCTCAGCGCTCAGCACCTACCTGTCTAAACATGTGTTCCAAAATTCGAACCTCTCAGATCCCATTGAAGACATTGTACTGTAGTTCAACATCGAATTTCGGTAACTCCCGAAAAGGCCGGCAGATCCTGTTTGGAAATTCAAGGTCAATGCGGAGAAAGATCTACGCGCTGTCGGGGCGCGCACAAATTTGACGTCGACTCTATATTCAAGGCACACGACGTCGACGCTGCCAAGTAAACTCCGAATTGGTGATGATTTGAGCTTGATTTGAGCAATGGCGTGTTTTTGGCGGATTTCTGATTTATTTTTTCGAGAAACCGTGAAAGGACCGAAAAATCTTGAAAGAGAGTGTAAATTCGCACCCAAGGTTCTATCTCCTAGTGATCGCAATTGGAAAACCGGGTTCAACGGTGACCAACCGATCTAGTTGGCCCTATTTGGCGAAAGACTCGATGCCATCAATCCCATCAATACGAACCATTTTCCTTTCACTTGTGGCTTGCTTCTTTGGCTTCTTGTCTTGCCTTTCATGACACCTCATTCTGGTTTTGTCACTACGATGTACCCCTCGTCTGCGCGTCTGAAGTGTTCCCGAGTTGTCAAACCCGCCGCTGCTGTCCGACTTCGGACTCTCCTCGTTTTTTTGGCGCCGCAAATTTACCCACCGGACTCAGTTTCGACAACGAGCCACAAAGAACATGAGTCGGAGGCAGCATGTTGCCGCCACGAAACCTCGTGGAACGCGGCGCTGCCTCATTTATCTTTTATCTCATCTCTCTCAAAGCACTTCTTTGAGCTTTCGCCACCGTGACCAATGTCGAACGGCATCCAGACAAAATGCAAGGATATGGTCTGCGCGTACTCGCTGGTCCTCTCACGCAATGCGCAAGGCTGCGGCAGCTCGAGCTCGACGCCGACGCCGACGAAGGAGACACGGAAGACTGGGATTCGATTGCCTAGGTGACCTCGAAGGCTTCGGAACGGGATTCGAACTTTTCAGTACGTATTATAATTTATATCAGCCTCAAGGTTGAAAGTCAAGAGCGTGCGCCTGACTGCGATACCAGGGGCCGCGGGATTGTCTTTCAGAATGCCCGGACCTTGTGGACCCCCTGAAGACGATAATACACAACTCGGATGGCTAGACAGCTAGAAAATGCGGGAGCAGGTGTCTGCTGATGTCTTGGCCGGCTCCGAGAATCTTATCCATCGAAGCGCAATTATCAGCCAAGAACGCCTGACAAAAGAAGCAAAACTCGGACCGACCTGCAGAGAAGCATGTGGCGAACGATACGGACTGTGGTAGAGATGAAATAAATGAGGTAGCGCCACGTTTCACGAGGCTTCGTGGCGGCAAGATGCTGCCTCCGACTCATGTTCTCTGTGGCTGATTTTCGAAATTCCGGTGGGTAGAATTGCGGCGCCAAAAAAACGAGGGCAAGTCGGACAGCAGCGGCGGGTCTGACAGCTCGTGAACACTCCAGGCGCTCAGACAAGGGGTAGATCCCAGTGATAAAGCCAGAATAAGGTCTAATGAAGGTCGAAAAAGTAAAAGAAGAGGCGACTGTGACGGTGTGACACTCCCGATATTCCTTCTTCCTTTCCTTCTTGGTTCGCGCTTACCCTTGGCAGGAAAACCATTAAATACAACGCGTGTCAAAATCCTCGTAATTTCTTCCTTTCCTCTTACCTCCACCATGGACCGCTGCGCCTCGCCCTCCACCTCCTCCTCCCGCGCGCCGCCCTTTTCTCTCGTCGAATTCGGAAACCTCGTCTCTGCGGCCCTCGATTCCCCAGACTCAGTCCTCTCCTCAGACGCCTCGACTTTTTTCTCCTTGTCGAATGCTAGTCGCTGCGGTACTCCAGCGGGGAGCGAGCAGAGTGGAAGTTCGCGTGTCCGTCAAATGCTTCAGAAGTTCAAGAAGCGTGCCTCTTCGTTGGTGAAACGTCCATCGACGCGTCGGCTGTCGTCTCTACGCGCTAGCTCGCCCGAATATCAGATTCCCGAGCTCAGTCTATCTCCGGAGGACGAGTTTGCTCCGTATATGCCGCTGGTCACTCAATACGAGCGGCGGACGCCGTATGTGCGGCCCATATCCACTTGCATGTCGACGCCCTCGCTCCCCAGTCAATATACTCTGGAATCCCATTACGGTACCTCCAGCCTGAGCTCGGCATCGCACTCGTACTCGATTCCGTCACCGAGTACCTCTGACTCCTCCTGCTGTTCTTCGGGTACCTCCTCGGAGTCCCAGCATCCGACAACCCCGCTGAACACAGTCTTCGAGGAATGTGCCATCCGCCGCTGGTCCGACTGCAGCACCGATACAGACGAAACGCCTTGTGATCCGTTCACCCACCCATTCCACTGTTCGCGTCAGCCTCGCGCCTCCGCTTCCGTAGGATCTCTCCCCCAACCCCTCCGTCTCCGCCGCTACCGCAGCCAGCGCGCCCTCTCCCCCGCGAAACCCCCTCCAACGCGTCCAATCCCGCCTCTCCCGCTTCCCAAACACAGCCTCTCGTACAGCAGGCACCCATACTCCCGCGCGACACCCATAGTTCCCGCCTCCCCAGCTTCACCGACACCGGGCCTGCGCAGACGCAGCAGCGCGTATATCCTCGACGAGTTCCCCGCGCCGCCTCTCCACACTCCGACCCCGTCACCGCCGACCACTCCTCCCCGCTGCAGCCGCGCGAGCTCCCCGAATCCCTTCCCGTTAGGCTTCACGCCGCCATACAAAGACAAAGCGCGAGTCAACTGGCTCGACCTCTCGAGCTCGCCAAGCTCGATGGGCTCCGCCGTTCTCGCGTCCCCGTCCTCGGGTAGATCGTACGCCTCGGATGAAAGTGAGCCCTACCACAGCGCGTGTTCGGGGTCGAGTTCGCTTTGGGCGGCAGCATCGTTTGCATCGTGAAACATGCCGTCCATCGTGCGTTGCTCGCTTGGTAGCCGCCCATTCATCCTCTTGTTCGTTTTAATCGAATACAATACATACACTAAAATCAGATAAATCCCCGTCGTCGTCGTCGTCGTTGTCGACGGTCACCCTGTCTTGGTCGCGCGATACCGTGACTCTTACCCGAACCGCATCCACTCGTTCGCTCACTCGCACGCACGCTCGTTATCGATATCTCATCGCTCTTTGAAATCGCACTTACTCACCCACACTCGTTTGCTCGTTTGCTCTGGCCGATCCTGTTTTGCATCTTGCTGTCTGTTTGGACCCCCCGCCTCGATATCGATATTATTATATATGATCCGTAATACTATTCTCAATTATAGGTAATCCCGCCGTCCCTCCGTGTACTGTAGTCTAACTTCGCCGGTACCTCCTCCTCCTCCATACGTATCGAGCGCGCGCGCCCCCGTCGTCATTCATTCGTTATTGTTGTAGTGTTTAGTGTAGTACTTCAATGTTCGTGTTTGTAATTCCAAAACAATATAATGAGTACGTGGTTTCGTTCTGCAGGAAATTTGCTTACATATCTTTTCTGTCACCAGCCCCACGGAACCTGATCCCTGTCGGCTTCGACTTGAAGTTCATCAGGGCGCTCAATAGAATACATCGCGAAAAGTCAAGGGATCTTACTAACCTGGGTTAATTCAAGTCCACATGATACTGGCTTTCCAATCTGTGGGAGTGGACGACTCAGAGCGGCAATATCTATATAATGACCTTCTCACCATGCCTTCGCCCTCAAACATCCCCACCATGGCAGCTTCACAGTCCTCCCCCTTCCCTCCTGTTCGTAGAGTGATTACCGGACACACATCCGACGGCAAATCCACTGTCATCGCAGACGCCCCTCAACCTGCCAGATTCTTCGTCCCGTCTGAGAAGTCGCCGATGTACGATATTCATCACACTAGCGAGTCTCCGGCGGTTATCGACAACGAGATAACGCAAGGGAAGTGGGTGGATGAGAGTCTATCCCACCCAGAGCTTTTCGGTGGCAATGGATCGAATTGGCGGTGCTGGGACATGGCGCCAGGCCAAGTTACAGTACGATTGAATCCCTTGCGGATGTATTCGGTTTCCGAGAAACAACGTTGAGTGAATGTTGACAGGTCGTACACCGAACCGTTACGATTGATTATGGGCTGGTGTTCCGCGGAAGCATCGTTCTGGAGTTGGACGACGGTCAGAAAGTGACTCTCCATGAAGGGGACTCAGTAGTCCAACGAGGGACTATGCATACCTGGAGGAACGAGAGTACGGAGTGGACAAGGATGTATTTCGTGATGATGAGTGGGTTCTGTGTTGTCGCTGGCAATGAATCGAAACTGATTGTATATCGACTGCAGATGCGAAACCGATCGAAATTGAAGGTAAAACGCTTGGAGCGGAAATTCATGAGGCGAAATAGGGAGCGAGTATCGAGATTCATACAGTTGGGAGGTTATTGAAGCCATGCAAGGCATGGAGCCAACACAGAAATTAATAGACTCTCGAAGACGGTCCGAGGTTTACTGCAGGGAAAGTAAGCGAACAAAGGGAATGTATATATGACAACGAGACGTACCTCGAGAGGCTCCGTTTTCCTTTGTTCCGACACTCAGGAAGGCTTAAATCTTTCTCACCTTCAACAGTACTTACAAGCTTAGAGGTTGCGCGCACTCAATCAGATGAACCATTCACATTCGTTACGAGCTGGTAGCGGCTGTGTCTGGAAGGACTACATCGTTTATTTATGCTTTCACAAACGCGCGCCTAATGGTCTAGATTATCCATCAGCAACCGAACACAAAGAAAAAGCATTGGGCTATACGATGGACACTCACATCACTTGAGTGCTTCAGTTTTAATTTTCTCCAACTCACTCCACTCCGGAAGATCGAATATCGCGGGAAGGTTATCCCAAAAGTTCTGCTTCGCCAACTGGTGCTCGCGTTTCATGTCTGCCAGACATGCGTCGCACACATCGACATGAACCCAGTCCTGGGCTTCCCAGATACGCAGCGGCAATGCCGGAGCTGTAGTAGGAGCCCGATCACGATACTCTTCAGCCATTTTTCGACCCTGAAATTTAGCTTCACGACAGTGTGCCGGTGAAGAGCAGCCTGAGAGATTTCCCTGGCCTGGCCAAAGGAACTGAAGAAGATTACTGGTTGCAGGACCTTCGAGCATGCGGCATGCCCTGACTAAACGAACTTTGTCCTCTAGTGCGTAAGGACCCGAAAGTATATGGAATTCCGAGACAATTCCGCAGATTTGATAGAAAGCAACTGGGAGGATCCAATCAAATGAGAGTTCTCTTGCGAGTACCATCAATGAATCGATTTCTTGTGGACTCCGAATCCAAGATGAGTAGTGATATTGAGGATGCGATTCAGTTCGACTGGCAACTTTCAGCTTGTCGTATTCGCCGAGCGTGGTCGGACAAGCGACACAGACGTGGACGAGTGCACGCTTGCGCAAGGAATCGACCTCATATTTATGGCTCATTCGGAGGACGCCGACGACGATATCAAAGGACACTTCAACGGGATGGGCTTCAAAATAGCTGAGTAGTGGCAGAAATTGAGTCAGAGAAATAAGCCAAGGCATGAATCAACGTACTCGCAAAACATCAACGCTTTCAAAAAAACCGTCACATCCTTCGCTGTGTCGGGCAGCTGGACGAAGGGACAGCCATCCATCATGTCTGCAGTTTTGGGGGGTGGAAGAGACAGCATGTCGCGGAACACAGGGGACTGGGACGCGAGATAGTCACGCGAAATGCGAAATAGGGTGCTTTCGGCCTGTATGATGAGCCCACAGTCTTCGAAATAAAGCCCTTCAGCACGCGTCAGGCCTCGGTCAGTGACGGGTGCTTGTTCAGAGTCGACGTCCATAGTGGTAGATATCCACTTTCAGCGCGAGATGTGGGTTTTCGAGCACCCGGCAATTCCGAGATGAGGCTGAGGAACTCTGGTCGACCGTTTATTGAGCGAGGTACGAGCTAGAATCAATAAAGCGTCTGTCTAGAGAGACTAGGTCGACCGTTGGTCGACCGACGACCGTCGATGTCGTTGCTCGGCAAAGAATGAGTTTGATGCGCATCATGATCTCGGCTTCCCTCGGCATAAATATTGGTGGCTATTTTCCTTTTTTTTTCTTTTAGGTCGGCAACCTACCGAGGTCCGAGGTCGAGGATTTCTCAGTTATTGAACATATCGATCAGTATACATATTGAGTACCAGATTATTTAGTGCTAAGTAGAGAGAAGCTTCATGTGAGAGCTAATGGGGTTCAGCAATTCGGATTCAGAAAGACTAGACTGTTCATTGTTCAACGTTTGCTTGCCGAAAATTTTCCCATACATCCTGGCCCACCAATACAACAGCAAAAACAGGAAAACCGCAGTCTAAGTCCTTGGTGAGCGTCAGAAATCAGTGCTTGAAGGAAGTCAACAGCATACCAGAGTCACCCGATATCATTGTTTCAGTGTCTCAGATTTCAATCTCGCCAGTTCGCTCCATTCGGGAAGACCAAACGTCTCCGGAAGCGTGTCCCAAAAGACTTGCTGGGCCGTTTGATGCTGGGCTTTCGAGTTCGCGAGACACGCATCACAAACATGCAGGCGGGCGAAGTCCGATTCTTCCCATATGTCAAGAGGGCCTCGCGGTGTGTCATTGCCCGCCCGCTGCCGCCAGTCTTCTGCCAACCGACGGCACACCAGCCTTGCCTCGTCGCAGTCTCCAGATGAATGACACCCGTCGACAGGATTGTCGTCAGGCCAGAGGAATTCAAGCATGAGCGTCACCGCCGTACTATCGAATGATCGACAAGCTGCCACCAACCGAACCCTGTCTTCAAAACTGTGGGGTTCACGGAGGATGACAAGCTCAGAGTTGTAAGAGTTACATATCTCGTAGAACGCAAACGGAAGGATCCACTCGAAAGAGAGTTCGCGAGCGAGGATAGACAGCATGGCCAGATCGTTGTCTGTCGATTCTAGATACCAGTCAGGTTGCTTCCCCCGATACCAGACAAGGTACTCGTCGAGGGTCATCGGAAAATTAGCAGAGATGTGTACAAGCGCACGCTTGCGCAGATGGTTGACGTCATATTTATGGCTCATGCGCAGAACCCCCGTGAGGATGGCAAACGTCGTTGGTGCAGGATGCGATTCGAAGAAACTGGGAGATAAAAAATAAGCTCAAAAAAAAATTCCCTAGATTTGTCACATACTCGGAGAACATGAGCGCCTTGAGGAACACAATTACATCCTCCGCCTTATCCGGCAGCTGGACAAAGGGACAACCATCCATCATGTCTGCGGTTTGCGGAGGTGGCAGCGAAAGCATGTCCCGAAAGACAGGGGACTGGGACGCGAGATATTCGCGCGAAATACGAAAGAGAGTGTTCTCTGCCTGTATGATGAGCCCACAATCCTCGAAGTAGAGCCCTTCAGCACGCGTCAGGCCTTGGGTCGCAGCGAGGGTGGCAGACGAGGAGTCAACATCCATATTGCAAATCGACGCAAAGAGGAGAGATTCTGGTGGAGAGCGAGTTGTTTTCTGTAATAAGACGCGTATAACCGTTGAGTATAAGGCGTTACAGGGCCTACACGTCTTGGATGAGTGAGATGATGAGAGTCCAGGAAAGGAAGTGAGTGGCTGTGCCCACATCTTTTAATTCTGTCGGCGGTTCACTACTGTACAAAGCAAACTATTTGTAAATAGCAAGAGCAGGCCCATCTCAAGGTTTAGTCGTATTTTCGGCCCAATTAAATAGACCTGAGCAGCGTCGAACTAGATCGTGTAATTCCATCATTAGCAGTGCCTATTGTACGCAGAGAACCAGCTCGAAAGCTATGCTTAGCTACAGTCTATGAGCTGAGTGAGCAGAATGAATACATGGTAATCGTCCTTTCAATATGAGGATGTGCGACGTGTGTGGTGGGATATCTGATAAGTAATGCGTTTTGACCCTGCCTCCGAATCCCGACAAGTATCACCCCAGAAAAGTCTATTGTCTGAATCATCGCGTCTATATCTGTTGAAGAATACATGAGCGCTGCGAAGAGTAATCAGCCGACGGCGATACTGCATTGAAAATTTATTACTAACCCGACATTTGCCGTGCCCAAGGTTGCGACGACCGACCTTAGCGGCCCGCATTTTCTCCGCGCACGCACATCCCACAGCCCAACGCGTTTCATTCCCCACGCCTCACATCCTGAAACGCGAACACCAGCTCCTGCACCTGCGCCCACGCCGCCCTCTCCGCCTCATCCCCATCGCCATCCCCTCCAGCCCCAACGTACCTCACACTCCCCAGCCTCGGAAACAGCCTATCGAGATACCTCGCCAGCCACACCGTATTCGGCGTCTGGTCCGCATAATGCACCCGCACCGCCCTCAGCGCCTGCGAAATCGGCCACGTGCTCGATGGCGGCGCGTGCGCCGGCACCCTTAGTCCCACATCCACCACCCGCAACGTCGGGCACGTCCTCACCAGCCTTACGAGCCCCTGCATATCCAGCGGCATGTGCCCAGGCGGGTCGGCGCCGTCGCGCAGCTTCAGCTCTAAGACGTCGAGAGCCTGTAAGCCCTCGAAGAGTGAGAAGATGTCCGCGTCAGCGGGGACGTGGATGAATCCGGTGAGGCGGAGGGTACGGAGGGCGGGGAGATGTCGGAGGAAGTTATATATCGTCGAGTGATTATGATCAATTTCTAGTGTGAGGTGCCTGAGGGTGCGCGACCAGCGCGCGGCGATGCTGAAGAGCGGGTCGGCCGCGAGGTCGTGGGGATCCGACCCGTCTTTCGCGCCAGCACGGGCGGCTTTGCGTGCGGGGCGGACGCTGAGGATGAGGGTGCGCAGGCGCTGCGAGCCAATGAGTTGGAGGAAGAGGGCGATGGTGGAGAGGGGGAGGGACGGGTGTCTTTCGAGTTCGAGAAATGTTAGGTGTGAGAAGAGCGTCCCATGGGAGGATGCGGGGCGCTCTCGAGGCGGGCCGCCGCCGCTGACGGGGGGCCGTAGGGTTCCCGTAAGGCGTGTACCGATATTGCTTAGATTTAAGCCGGTGAAGAAGCCGGAGTCTGCCGTTAGGGAACGTAGATGCGGAAGGCTTCCAATGTGTCGAAGAAGGTTCACGTCCATTACCCCAAACATCGCGCGGAATTCGAGTGAGGTGAGGTTGTGTAATGGGATGCCTTCCGATAGGAGACTGAACGGCTGGTCCACTAAGACCAAATGCGAAATGCGGCCCGGATTCGTTGAGAGGGATGACACGATTGCTTCTCGGGTCGCAGTCATCTTCCCAGTTTCACTGCTGAATAAAGTGCCAGGGACAAAAACACCTAGTTCGAGGACCCGCAGTGGCGACTGCAAGTAGACCATTATTTCCGAGTCGGACGGACGCACTGACGATTTGCACACGAACCGCTCCAGATACGGGAGGACGGAGGAGTTTGCATTCCGTAGGATAAGCCGCATAAATACGGCCGAGTCAACCTGAATGGTACTAGGAATGTCTTCGTAATAAATTTCCTTGACGTAGGATGCATGTTGGTCGAATTTTTGCCATTCGTGTGGTGGGGAGGCACCATATAGACCCTGGAATTTTATTGAGGACTGCAGAAGAATAGTGTGAATATTATCACGCACGTATTTCCCACCTCTGATCCCAAACGATGGCACCAGATAAAGCAGCGGCAAAATATTATCCAGCCTCGACCACAACACTCTCAGTGCCGTCGCCGAGACCGACTTGCTGGATGATGCAACCCATAACAGAGACTGCCTCTGCTGCCGGATCCCTTCACGATCGGACCCATAATCGATGAAACCGAGAATTTTGACAAGCAGCGCTGTGCTTCGAACGCACTGTTCCCGCGCCGACAGACTCGCTGACGGCCAGGAACTCTTGGGGCTCGTCCAGGGAGATGTTAAACTGGATACAGGAGGCCATAAGGAGTCACGCGGATGTGATGACGCGGAGCTGGATAACGACCTTGGTCGTGACTGGGGCGACCTGGCGGACGTTGGTGTGGGAGGTTTGGATCTGCTTGCCAGCAGAGCATCAAACGGGTCCAAATTCTCCGCGAAATTGGAGGATCCTAGCGGAGCAGGCCGTGCGTCTGAACGGGGGGGTACGGGGGGCCGATTACCCGTCGAAATACTGCTCTTTGCAGAGTGGGCAGTTCGGGGAGGTGTACTATTGGCGGATTTGAAAGCATCGGATGCGGCGGTGGAAGTCGATAGGTTTGCCTTTGACCTGCGAGATTTGAGAAAGTTGGGCATGGTGAAGGTAGGCGGCAATGGCCAGGAAAAAAGAGGCTAACGGCAGGATAGAACGACGTGTCGGCGATGTGAGTGGATGGCTAAAATCGGTGTGTGCTATAAGGTGGTCGCACGAGACACAGCCTTGAGCTGACTGATTCGTCTGATTCTTGTCGCATCCCTGAGATTCGCCGTCTGACGCGGCTCACCTCTCTTCAAACATCTCGTTCATGGCGGGGAGACGGCGTGGGCCAACCAGCCCCTGCATTTTCAGTCTGCCGCGACGCCGCCGTCAATATCTGATTTCGGCACACGGCCATCAGTTTTAACCGGGCTCCGCCGATCAACGGGGACCGAGAAAATCCGATTACTCAGATGAACTGCGTATTTAGCTTGCTCAACGCTCATTGCGCTGCACAGGGCGGATGCCAACCGCAATTTTCAGCCGTATCACCACAATTTGCAATTAAGAGCAAGGTACGCCATCAGATACCTCGAACGCCGCTGGAAAAAGCCGTTTCTTCTTGCCAAGTTGCTTCTCAGTGGCGTAACTTCGAAGACCACCTGTTCAACGGGAGAAGGTGAAATCGTTTTCAAATATGTGCATTTCCTTTCATACCACTGCTTGCAGGCATTTGGAAGAGGCGAAGGAAAATTGGATGTGACCGCTGCTCAATGGTTGAACCGCATGCTCAGGTTGGACGGGCTCGTTAGCCTCATTTCGTTGGCGCAGTCACGGAGTTTCTCTAAATTCCCAGAATTAATCTGACTCACTCTTCGTCTCAATGTAGCACCCACCATTGTCATCCCGGGTATCTTCCGCCCATGACGAGCCAAGCTACACGAGATCTCTCGCTCCATCACGGAGAGATCTATAAATTTCAACATACCGACATTGATGGCGGTGCCGAATTTCTGCGGTAAACGTGCGACGGAGGTGCGTCCAGTCTGTATGTCTCTGATATCAGACACAGTGGTTAATCACGGTTTGATACTTGATTTCGAAATTCACAAAGTCAACGAGACGAACTACGCCTCAGAAATAGACCGCGTCCGAATGAAGTTCACAATATCCGCCAAAAACATTTCACGGACACCATCCGGTTCATTGTGCAACTCGTGGTATGCATCCTTGATCACAAGTAAATTCAGCCTCAGGCAAAGGAAGAATCCAGAACGAGGTATACCGGGTACGCGATAAAAGACTTCATATTATCGCTGATTGGGAGTTTCTCGAAAAGTGCCTTGGTGCTTTCGAATGAAGTAATCTGAAGTGGAGCTTGTAAGGATATTTGACCCTGATTACTTGCCAAATTAACACAGCACTCACAGGGTCGTCCGTTCCATGAAGCAGCAAAATCTTTGAACGCGAGTTACCACCCGATGTTGAACTCAAACAAACTGTACGCACAGATTTATCTTTCGGCCAGTTCAGATACCCATCGGACAGGATACTTGCGCCCTGTAACCCGGTGTTGAGAATTTATATCCTTTACCAATTCGGTAAGTTGAATTTGAACTCTCACCAAATCAATCATATCAAGAATACTTCGAAAGCTTCCAGGCGTCTTAATCAAAGGATCCGCGAGATATTCTGCGTTGGTGATCGGATTTCGGGACAGATCCTGCCAGAGTACTCGTAAGCACACTGAATCGTTGAAATCAAAGAAGGTTGAACTTCAACGCACCTCGGGTTTGTTCTTCACAGGAGAAATCATATACGGCCAAAGAAACGCGACAGCTCTAGCAACCCACATAACAACTCGTGGAACCCCTTTGGTGAGGGTCAGGCAGGGGCTGGCAGCAATGACGCCGCGGATACTCTGAACAAGTTGATGCTTCGTGCGTCTTTCATCGCACATCGACCCGAGGGCAAGGCCTCCGCCCTAATAATAATTTCAAGAGTTTCGTCAACATTCCCGCTCAGTTCAATCGAACAAGGCAGTTGAGACGCCGCGAACTCACCATCGACATCCCCATCAAGAACACCGGTATCTCCTCGCCGTACTCCTTCCTAACACACCCAATCGCCCACTCAACATCGTCCATCTGTCTCTCCTTGTCAGTATTCCCATACTCACTTCTCCCTTTATATTTATCCTCAGGCTCTCTACCATCCGACGCCGTCCTCCCAAACCCCCTCAAATCAAACGCCCACACGACAATCCCCTCCTTCGCGAGAGCCTCGTGCATGTCGGTGTACCGCTCGCAGTGTTGCAGGAATATCAGGACCGCTGTAGGTGAGTTTGATTCATTTGAAGCGTGGGTGTTCGAAATTCTAGTAGAGGTGAAGTCGACGGAAGGTTTGTAGACGCGGGTGTAGAATTGCGTTGAGTGAGAACCGGGGAGCCAGGCTTCGGTGTAGGGAAGCGGCGGTGGCATGAGGGAATTAGTGAGAGGTCAGTGGCTGTTTGGGTGTGTGAGTTGTGGGTCCGCTGACATCGGCTGATTCAAGTCATTCCAGTCCGCCGACTCTGGGTCAGGGTCAGGAAAAACAAAAGGGCGGTGTTCTGGAATCTTCTGAAGCAATACGGATTGACCGAGCGAATGTTCAAACTGCCGCGTTCCGTTTAATTCAAGTTTGAACCAATATGTTTGAGTTGGCTTGGAGTCGGATCTTGGACATTGTAACGCGGCGAAAAATCCATTCTGCACATGTATATTTATTTGAGAGAAATTGAACTTGACAGTTTTGTTCAGATACATTCTCAGGACTCACCAAAATTCTGGTCACACGCGGCGAGACGCAGTACGCGATATAATTTACTTGCTTTTACATGAAGTACTGGTAACTATTCAAGGCTATGAACTTTATTACTACCAGTACCGACAGTCGAATACGGAGCACCCCCAATTATCCAGTAAGTATTTATTCGCTTACTCGCGAAGTCGTTCGACTGTCCACCTCGACTCCACTTGTCTGGATTTTGGCGCAACGCCGCACGTCCTGGAAAGCGAATATGAGTTCCTGCACGTTTTTCCATGTTTGGCTTTCTTGAGATGCATATGCGGTGTCACGATACCGAATGGTGGTAAGCCGTGGAAAGAGGCGGTCAAGATGCCTTGCGACATTCACCATGTCAACAAGACTCGGAGGATTATTGTTCAACTGAGAATCAGGAGGTGGAAGAACTACCAGTGTTTTGAGATTGTGCTCCGACACCGGTGTGGTGGAGAAAAGGGATAGCTGGGTATTGGGAAGAGGAATCTGCAATAACAGCAGCTTTGGACAGTGCTGCGCTAGCTGTGTAACCAGATTCATGCCAAGACCGTGGGGGAGTGTGATGCCCAGCCCAAGTGCTTCCAGATCTGGGAGGGCATACAACGAACTAAGAAGCTCCCCTGCGTCAGGAATCTGTGCGATGAGGAGGAAATTCAGACGACGAAGACGATGGAGGTGACCGAAGATGCCTTTGAGATCTATTTGGTCCCCGCGGCTCATCGTGGCACCGCTGAGACTGAGCTCGAGGTCACAGAGGCTTTTCGACCATTGAGCAATGACGCGCTGGATATAAAAGATTTCCTTAGAATTATCTGGACGAAGCCATGCGGTATGCATCTTGAGTGTTTGCAAGGTTTCGGAGCTGATGAGCCGGAGAAAAAGCCTTCCTGAATTAGGATCTGTCCTCCCTTCCAGCTGAAGATGGAGCAAGGCCTTGAATAACCCTCTATTGGAGAGAAGCCTTTGATCCCAGCTATCTTGCTCCCGAATCCTCAGCGTCAGCGACAGTAGAGTGGGGATCGAACCGATCCAGCGAACCGCAGAAGTATCCATCGTCCCTTTCATATCCTCTAGTGTAAGGGACTCCAACCGATCAAGAGTGATGTTGTCAGAGAGAATGGCATACAGTTGGCCTGTGAGCACTAGAGTTGTTATGCGCGAATTCGTGCTACCACCAAGAGCGGAGAATATGACCTCTCCCATCGTAGCTGTATCAAAGCCAGCCTCGCTATCAGGTGCGCCCCGCATTTCGACTTCTCGCAGTGGCGAAAGCGCATACAAGAGCACCTGGTAAGGAGAACACCCAGAAGCTGACATGTATTTTATTCGTCGAAGGTTTGGGAGAATCGGCGCCTTGCGGATCGCAAGCTGGAGGTAGACAGATGGTTCGACCTTTGCGTCATCGGGGAAGCTCTCGTCACGGATTTCTTGAACATACGCGGCGTAACGATCGAATTTGTTCCACTCGGAAGGAGTGATGGCCCCGAGCAGATACTGGTGCAGCGACTTGTTTACCGAGAATCAAGGGAGGAGAGAAGCGAAAACGTACATAGGTGCCATTGCGTTCAGTGAACGAGGGAAGAAGTTGGAGGAGGGGCAAGAGATTGCCTAGACTCCGCCACAGAAATTTCGTAGCGGAAGGTGATAACGCTCTGCATGTCAATGCGACCTGCAACAGAGAGTGTCTGCCCCTTCTGAGGTCATTTATCTTAGCGCTCGATCCGCCGCCGATGTGCTGATTGATCTCTTCCAGGAGGTCCAAGTTTTGCAGACAGTCCTCGCGTGCGCCGCCCAATGAAGACGATAAGACCACTGAATCGATAGTAGATGGGCTGGCCGACATCCCGAGCTACGTCAAAAAGGCCGGAGGGGCCGGGAGGGCTAGGTGCAGATGAATGTTGTCGGTGGAAGGCAGCAAGTGGTGTGCCAGCGACTCGGATTCGTGTACACTGTAGGTATATTACTTAATGGTCCTTGGCCTCGAGGACGCCGCGAGGCTTGACGGACTTCGACTGGCATCCCAAGATTCGGAACTTTATGACATACTAAACTTTGCAGTGGGATTCAATGGTTCAGCTTATCATTGAACGTTTTGAAGCTAGCAACGATACCGAGTCTCGGACAAGGAGGAAGGACAGCCTCTGGCACCCGGGCCGCCGGCAGTGACTCGGAACAAGTCGCATCAAATGCCACCAGTCAACATTAGCAAACACTCCTTTTCTCTGCTATCGTCACACCACAACTCACGCGTGCCGCGTGCTTACCGTGGTCGGACGATCGTCGACTTCACCCCTTCCCATTTCGCCTCAATGGCTACCGCACCGCACATGCCCGATGAAATCGTTTCCGAAATCCTAACGCCTCTACTCAAACTTCCCGATGAAGTGTTCTCTGACACCTCGGTGAAGCCGCTGTTGGCGCCGGGATACTCCTCATCGGCATATCTTCAGGTCTGCAAAGCATGGTTTCGTGTAGCGACACCATTGCTGTATAACGTGGTCATCCTTCGTACAACATCCCAAGCAAATGCGCTGGCGGCCGTTCTCGAATCCCACAAAGAGATCGGGGTTTTCATAAAGAAACTTCGGATTGAGGGAGGGTTCGGCAATGCGATGAAAAGCATACTCAGCTCTACTACTGGCGTCACCGATCTTTATTTAACCCTGGGCATCTACGGCGGAGACAAGGTCCAGGGACTTTGCGCGGGTCTTTCGCTCATCAGTCCTCGACGAGTCATTCTCGTCGATGAGATGGCCAAACCAAGGAAGAACAAGGCCACAGCACTACTCGAGCAAACACTTGGTTGCCAAATTCCCAAGTGGGACAAATTGGTATGTCAGAATTTATCGCATCTGTTCGTCGAATTCAAAGACTTACGCAACGTCTCATAGAAAACATTTCATTTTCCGTACACCGACGTGAACCACAACTCAATCTCCAAGCAGCGTGCCGCAGCAATTGCCCTTGCGCTGACAAAATCACCAACATTAGAGATATTGGTGATAAACCTGGGAAGGTCATTTCTGCCATATCTTCGCAAATTGCTCGATATGCCGTCTTTCAAGCTCTTCCACTGTCTACCACTTGCAGTGTTCCCCGATCCGATCACTGCCTCCATGTTTCGTGCGCAACCTCAGTGGATCTCAGACTCATTTCATAGATCGATTGAGAACGATCCTGACCTTAAAGCACGAATACATTGCATGTGAGTGATTCGAATTCCCTATCTACGCATTCATCCGACTCGATCCGCCTAATTAATTTCCCATCCCATATCAAGCGCGGTTCCGCCTACCACTGAGGAGTCCATGAAGGACAACTGCGTTCAGGTCGAGAATCTCCCAGGCCTCTCGATAATCCGGCACACCACCTGGCCGACAGGCACGGCGGCCCTCAATGTCAATGACTCCGTTCGGGTCCAAAATCTAACAGATTTTACAAGAATTGGGGAAACCACCGGATCGACACTCACGGCCCTCCACGTCGATTTGTACTCCGATCACTCTCAGGCTTATTCCATGACCATCGATCCCACAGTCCTGCTGCATTTCACGTCGTTGATCAACCTATATTGGTCCATCGAAGGCATCGAGTTCTCAGCGCCTCTTCCAGATTTCTCTGCATTGGAAAAAGTGGAAACTCTGACCATCGCACGGGAAATGTTTCCCGGGCCCGCCCTTCTTAGCAATAAACTGAACTTGACGTACGTACGCGGTTCTGGTTTGCTTGCACCGAACTTCCCCTAACACCATAATTTCTACGTCTACGTATATAGGCTTCCCTGTTTGCGCGAATTGGAACTACACGAAGTGCATATCCCCGCCGCCATTTCTTTCACGAAACGCCACGGGGCACAGCTCGTTCACCTCACCGCCTCCACCGAGATATTCATCGCTATAGAAGTGTTCGACTTGTGTCCCAACTTGACCACCCTCACCGTCACCCCCGCTCGTCAGATCGCTTTACCTGATTATTTTCTCGTACGTTCGACGCCGCATGTTTCATTGCAAAAGATTCGGTTCTCGACGTACGTGTATCCTTAGTTGTGCTCACTCGGTTACTACTTTCCCGCTAATGTTTACTATCAGAACGCATATCACATTCAAACCAATGTTCGAGAATCTGCGGCCAGAGAGGTTCCCTTCGCTCAAGGAAATTCAAGCTGCGGACATCGAGTGGCCCACGACGGAGTGCGCATTTCATTTTACAATTTCTATCGTAGCATTTCTTGACAGTTCATCGGTAGGCGTATGATAAAGAAGAACACTTGGATCCCTCTTTCAGAGATTCTTCGACACAAAGGCATCAAGTTCACGGATAAGAATGGATTAGGAGGGTCTGGTGGACGAGCTTCGTAACTGACATACAACTGCTATCTCCCCGTGTTCTTGAATATTTGTTTTGTAGCTTATTTCGCCAGTCAAGTGAAGTCAAATCAATAAAATATCTTACAGCTGGTGCAATAGAGACCCGAGTCAGGACTATGGCATTCAACACCTCCTCAAATTTCCGCCAAACCACTCAACCTCTAGGCAACCATGCGCTTTATAAAATCAAATCTCCCAACAAACCTCAACACCGAAAACATGATCCTCAACAGAGGTGGCCACAATCTCCCCTGCGCCGTCAGGATCAATTATTTGACAATATCAATGGTGCAATAAACGAGCCCCATTCCTTTCCGCTGTAGGTTTCGAAGCTAGCAGCCGTATAACCACAATTTGCCATGACTTAAACAGACCGCGTCCGAATGAAGTTCACAATATCCGCCAAGAACTTTTCAGGGACACCATCCGGTTCATTTTGCAGCTCGTGGTATGCACCCTTGAGCGCAAGTAAATTCAGCGTCAGGCAAAGGAAGAATCGGAACGAGTTATACCTGGTACGCGATAAAAGACTTCATATTATCGCTGATTGGGAGTTTTTCGAACAGTGCATTGGTGCTTTCGAATGAAGTAACCTGAAGTGACTCTTGTAAGGATCTCTGACCCTGATTACTTGCCAAGTTGATACAGCACTCACAGGATCGTCCGTTCCATGAAGCAGCAAAACCTTTACGGTAAACGCGAATTATCAACCAATGTTGAACTCAAACAAATCGAATATTTCCGTACGCACATGTGTATCTTTCGGCCAATTCAGATACCCATCGGACAGGATACTCGCGCCCTGTGACGCGGTGTTCAAAATTTACATATCCGAGTAAGTTGAATTTGAGCTCTCACCAAATCAATCATATCAAGAAGACTTCGAAAGCTTCCAGGCGTCTTAATCAAAGGATCCGCGAGATACTCTGCGTTCGTTATCGGATTTCGGGACAGATCCTGCCAGAGTACTAGTGAGCACACTGAACTGTTGAAATCAAAGAAGGTTGAACTTCAACGCACATCGGGTTTGTTCCTCACAGGATAAATCATATACGGCCAAAAGAATGCCACCGCTCTAGCAACCCACATAACCACTCGTGGAACCTTTTTGGTGAGGGTCAAGCACGGGCTGCCAGCAATGACGCCGCTAATATTCTGAACAAGTTGATGCTTTGTGCGTCTTTCATCGCACATAACCCCGAGGGCAAGACCGCCGCCCTGACAATAATCAGAACTTGTTTCGTCAACATTCCCGCTCAGTTCAATCGAACAAGGCAGTTGAGGCGCCGCGAACTCACCATCGACATCCCCATCAAGAACACCGGCACCTCCTCGCCGTACTCCTTCCTCACACACCCAATCGCCCACTCAACATCGTCCATCTGTCTCTCCTTATCCGTATTCCCATACTCACTTCTCCCTTTATCTGAGCATCCCAACGCCGTCCTCCCGAACCCCCGCAAATCAAACGCCCACACGACATTCCCCTCCTTCGCGAGAGCCTCGTGCATGTCGGTGTACCGCCCACAGTGTTCGGCGGCGCCATGAAGGAATACGAGGATCGCTGTAGGTGAGTTTGATTCATCTGAAGCATGGGTGTTCGAAACACTTTTAGAGGTGAAGTCGACGGAGGGTTTGTAGACGCGGGTGTAGAATTGCGTCGAGTGCGGGCCGGGGAGCCAGGTTTCGGTGTAGGGAAGAGGCGGGGACATGAGGGAATTAGCGAGAGGTCAGTGGTTGTTTGGGTTTGTGAGTTGTGGGTCCGCTGACATCGGCTGATTCAAGTCATTCAAGTCCGCCGACTCTGGGTCAGAAAAAACAAAAGGGCGGTGTTCCCAGAATCTTCTGAAGCAAGACGGATTAACCGAGCAAATGTTCAAACTGCCGCGTTCCGTTTAATTCAAGTTTGAATCAATATGTTTGAGTTGGCTTGAAGCAGGATCTTGGACATTGTAACGCGGCGAGAGGTTCATGATCATTCTGCATATGTACGAAATTAAACAGATTCAGCTAGACAGTTTTGTGCAGATACATTCTCAGAATTTCAGGACTAACCAAAATTCTGGTCACACACAGCGAGACATAGCACGCGATAGGATTGACTTGCTTTTACATGGAGTACTGGTACTTAGTGCTAATTCAAGGCTGAAAACTTCCAGTACCGACAGTCGAATACGGACCAGCCCCAATTATCATGTAAGTAGTTATCTGATTTACTGGATTTTGGCGCAACGCCGCACGTCCTGGAAAGCGAATATGAGTTCCTGCACATTTTTCCATGTTTGGCTTTCTTGAGATCCATCTGCGGTGTAGTACCGAACGGTGGTAAGCCGTGGAAAGAGGCGGTCAAGATGCCTTGCGACATTCACCGCGTCAACAAGACTGTTATTGTTGAACTGAGGATAAGGATTCGGAAGAACTACCAGTGTTTTGAGATTGTGCCCCGACACCGGTGTGGTGGAGAAAAGGGTTAACTGGGTACTGGGAAGAGGGATCTGCAAGAACTGCAGCTTTGGACAGTGCTGGGCTAGCTGCGTGACCAGATCCATGCCAAGACCATGTTCGGGGAATGTGAGGTTTAAGTGAAGAGTTTCTAGATCTGGAAGGGCGTGTAACGAATTTAAAAATTCCCTGGCATCAGGAATCCGGATGCCGTCCGACTCTGCGCTGAGATACAGATGGCGAAGATGATGGAGGCGACCAAATAGGCTTCTGAGATCTGCTTGGTCACAGACCCTGCTCGCGATACGGAACTCGAGGTCGTAGAGGCTTTTTGACCATTGGGCAATGATGCGCAAAATATTTTTCAATTCTGCAGCAGCAACGTTTCGACGACTCGCAGGCTGGAGTCCATAATGCATCTGCCAGACTATTTGCAGGATTTCGGAGCTGATGAGCCGAAGAAAAAGCCTTCCTGAATAAGGATCTGTCCCGCCTTCTAGTCGAAGATGGAGCAAAGCCTTGAATAACCCTCGACTGGAGAGAAGCTTTTGATCCCAGATATCTTGCCCCCGAATCCTCAATGTCAGTTGCAGTAGAGTGGGGATCGAACCGATCCAGCAGACCATTGAAGTATCCATGGTCCCTTTCATGTTCCTTAACGTAAGGGATTCCAGCTGATCAAGAGCGATGTTGTCAGAGAGAATGGTGTACGGTTGGCCTGTGAGCACTAGAGTGGTTATGCGCGAATTCACGCTACCCCCCAGAGCAGAGAATATAACCTCCCCCATCGTTGTATCAAAGACAGCCTGGCTATCAGACGCGTCCTGGATTTCAATTTCTCGCAGTGGAGAAAGCGTACACAAGAGAACCTCGGAAAGAGGGCGCCCAGAAGCCGACATGTATTTCATTCGTCGAAGATTGGGAAGAATCGGCGCCTTACGAATCGCAAGCTGGAGGAAGACGGATGGTTCGATTGCTGCGTTGTAGATCCTCTCGTGATGAATTTGTTGTACATGAGCGGCGTAACAATCGAATCTGTCCCAATCGTGAGGAGTTATGGCCCCAAGCAGATACTGGTGCATTCACTCGGTTACCGAGAATCAACGAAGGAGAGAAGCAAAAAAACGTACATAGGTGCCATTTCGTTTAGTGAACGATGGAAGAAGTTGGAGGAGGGGTAAGAGATTGTTTAGGGCCCTCCACAGAAATTTTATGGCGGACGGTGAAAACGCTCTGCATGTCAATGCAACCTGCAACAGAGAGTGTCTGCCTTTGTTGATTTCATCTATATGAGCGGTCGATCCGCCGCCGATGTGCTGTATGATCTCTTCAACGAGGTCCAAGTTTTGCAGACAGTCTTCGCGCGCGCGACCCGGTGATGAGGATAGCACTAGTGAATCGGTAGATGGGCTGGTTAACATCCCGAGCTACGTCAAAAAGGCCGGAGGGCTAGGTGCAGATGAATGTTGTCGGTGGAAGGCAGCAAGTGGTGTGCCAGCGATTCGTGTACACTGTAGGTATATTAATGGTCCTTGGCCTCGAGGCCGCCGCGAGGCTTGACGGACGCTTCGACTGGCATCCCAGGATTCGGAACTTTATGACATACGAAAGTGCAGTGGGAGGATGGACAGCCTCTGGTACCCGGGGCTCGATACTCATGCCGGTGATCGATACTGATACTGGATACCCGGCGGAGTTTGAAAACACGTGTGTCCCGGTCCGACTCTTTCCGCCCTGTCAATGTCGTGAGCGTGGGCTAAGAATCTTCTCCTTACCGTAACACTGGGAAGTAGTAGCCATTCCGAGGTATTCGCCGTGTCGCGTCGCGTCGCGCTCTACTTTGTGAGTATCCGTGAATGCAATATAATCCAGTTTTTGTAATTACTGTATCTGTTCTCAAGTTTCAGCGGGCTTAGCCTGAGGACTGGGAGCTGCGCTTGACATGGACAGTGGGAATAGTGAAGAAACTATGCAAATGTGCGTGTTCTAAGGCATATATCTCACTCCGAGTCTCATAGTAAGACAGTCCTCGGCCATATCCTTTGCCTGAACCCCCGAAACGTCGACCCGGCCGACCAAAGGGCTCCAAAAATAAAGCTTCAGGTTCTCAGACGCCTCAGCCCGATGAATCTGAATCTGTGGAACCAAAACGTCGCGGAAGACCACCGGGAACCGGTCCAAAACAAATTGAGCAAGCCATATTGTTAGAAAGTGGTGTAGCACTTGATGTGCAAACCAAGCGTCCCGTGGGTCGGCCTCGAAAGAATCCCCCTGTAAAACCACTTGAAGTACGAATGGAAAAAGTGGTGAGTTGCCCCCTGTTGAAGGACTAGCTTCCACGACCATATCTCATTGTAATAAATCTCAGACTGTTCGTGGAATGCCTGCAGTTCTTCACTCATCAGCACTTAATGAACCTGCCACCAATCCATTGTTCCCTATCTTCAATACTCGTAATCAAGGCGTTAGCGAAATCCCAACGGTTCATATAGCTTCCAATCAAAGTCCGAGACCGAATCTTCCTTCAGTCCATCCGGACTCACAAACTACAGACGAAATTCCCGATGACGAAGACGACAGCGACAATTATTCGAAGTTGCTGGATGATGGTGTAGGGGATGATGGAGATGAGAGTGATAGCGACGATGATGATGACAGTGAGGAGGAAACTCCCCAACCATCTCGGCGCCGTCAACTTCCGAATTGGCTTCATGAGCAGTTTACCGAAAAGCTCAAGCTCGGCAATCTTCGCGATAAAAACACTGGCCTTCCGTCTTTATACCAACACAACAAGACCTTCTGGTTCCCTGTGGAAGACCCGTACTTCTCATTACAGCATGTTGCATCGATCTCGCCGCAGACCATGTTCCGCGCACGATTCTTCCTGTGGGATCCCGCGGCGCTGATGGGTACTGCTCGGATTCCCTGTCCCAACTGTCGTGCTGGTTTGACTCGGCACTGCCCAATACCCCGGCCTCGACGGTGTGTTGATCTGGACAGCAACTTCTGGCTCATTGGCTTCCGATATCTCTGTCCCCACTGTATTCATCCAAAGTCCAAGAAACACACTGTCACTTTCCGTAGCTGGAATCCTCGGATTATTCAAAATCTCCCCCGCGCACTTGCCCAGTCTTTTCCCGCCCGACTTACCCATAGGAGCGGAATATCAGACAGCCTTTTCATGTTTATGCGTTCGTGTTTCCAGAGCGGCATGGGGGCAAAACAATTTTCCGATGCGCTTCGCGTCCGGCATCTTGAATACTACGATAAACTTCAGATTCAATACCTTTCTGCTCTTGCGAGGCACAGACAACATTCACGGCTCGCCATAAAATATCAGAGCTTCCTCCCGTTTGATGACATCTCCGAAGAAGGGTATCATGGATTTGTTCCCAGCTCGCAGTGGTTGCGCGACCTTTATGACCACTTTCTCGAGGACCACGATGCCGAATTCAATCAAGCTATTGCGCTTCTATCAGCACAGATCTGTGCCATTGACCACAGCTTCAAGGTATGTCTCTCTCTAATCAATCTCTTTGACAATCGTCTCATTTTCCCGGACTTAGCTCGCCAAACACATTGCCAAAGTAAATGGCGAGCAGATATTCATTGCCCTCCTCACAATCACCAACGAGAAGGGCGAGATCCGCGTTTGCAATCTTGTTGCAACAAAGGCGCATTCACAATTTGAATTAGCTCTCAGTCGTATGCGAGACTCGCTCCGGCTTTACGGCCACGATCAGCCTCAAATCTTCTACACTGATAACATGTCAGATAAAGATTTTCTCGAACGATGCTTCCCGTCGCTTCGAGAGGATGTGATAGCGGTCGAGAAATACTCATATCTCCCCCCTCTCGAAATTCCGGCAACAACAACAGTCGTTCAACTCGACGAAGCTGATAAGATCGATGAGGCAATGCGCTCTATCATACACGACATTCCCCAAGATAATGAAGACTCGACTTTGACGGTATTTCTCGACTCCGAATGGAATGTCGAAACCTCGCAGCACGGATATGTCACTGGCCGCGGGACTACAGCAATTGTTCAAATCCTCTACAAGGATACAATCTATATTCTCAAGGTAAGTCGGCAAAACCTGCCATCGTATTTGTTCTAATAACATATGAAATGTAGGTCGGGCAAATGTTAGCCGGCGGTCGACTACCGCCGGTACTCAAGCAGCTACTTCAGAACCCCAGAATACTGAAGGTCGGCCGCTCTGTTGCTACAGATCTCAAATATCTGCAGGAGACTTCGAGCGCTTCCGTCCCCTTTGTTGGAGCTGTCGATTTGGCACGATTTGCTAAAGATCGCCTTGTCGTTGCTTCGGCGAAGCTTGGACTCGCAGATCTGTGTGCCAAAGTGCTCGGTAAACGGCTCAACAAAAATGTCTCCGAGCGAATCAGCACCGCATGGGAACGCGAAGAGTTATCCCCCTCGCAAATTCAGTACGCCGCACTTGATGTTTTTGCATACCAATGCATCTACAACGCTCTACTTCCTATCCCCATCCCATCAGCACTCCCTTCTACCGCCTCTATTGACACCTCGGTTCTGCTCTTCAACGCGGATCGCAGCCGTCTCCTCGCTCGTGGGAGGATCTGCGCAGTCACTGGATCAGTGGACAACATTAAGATAACACCGACACGATGCGGAGTGCAGATTACCGAGGTCATCGTTCCGGCTGCATTGATCTCCACTCACCGGAAACAGATACTTGCTGATTTCGGAGCTGTACCCTTCGAGGTTGTGTGTTTGCGCAACCATCTGCGCCTTTCCACACCTTTGAATCTACCCTCTCATCCAGCCCCTCCACCCGCATTGCCTGTAGCGTCCTCAGCAAGTGTGGGAGCGGCGGCGGGACCACAGGAGTTGGTTCCGCCGGTTGACGATGTCACTGATGAGAGCGGGTTTGGAAGTCTCCTCGAAAAGGAGTTGGACTCAGCGGAGGCCCATAACCCCGCTGTTCTGACAAGTTTCGAGGCTGATGCGGAGAGTCAGCAAATCGGCCTCAAGATTCTCGCTGACGCTGCTTACCGCTGGAATATTTGGCAGACTATCATCCGGAGTCGTGTTTTGAAAGATGCATTTCACATCTTCAACATGTTCTATATCTCGGTTGCTCATGGCTTGCGCGTGGAATTTGCCCGAGCACTCCGTGACGCAATCTTCCTTCCTGATCCCGCCGACAAAGCACGAATCATTGCCTGGGGCCAACGTCAGAATCCTCCGCAGACTTAGGACAATATCCTTCGCACCTCCGCATCCTGGTTGTGGCGCCGATGCAAGCGAATCATCCCACCCCCGGAGGAGCTATACCCACTCGTAGCTGCAGTCTTTCAAATATTCGGCCCTCTGAAAGACGCCAAATCAGGTCTTCCGTTGTTCAACTCGGCTGCATGGGCAGTCGCAAAAAACATACTTGATCTCATTCAGAAAGGTTTCTTGTCAGATCCTCCGGGGATCGCGCTGTACTACTCCCTCGGGGTCGACAAGCATGGCTTGCCTCTGTTCCGTTGTGTTCGAGGATCCAACTATCCCGAAGGTGGAGTCCACCGCCATCTTCTTTCCCATCTACCAACCTCGGGCGCTGGAATCCGTCATGCCAATGCAAGCCTCAAAGATTTTATTTGCCGGCACAACCTTATCGTACGACTGCATTGCTCTGTTGCTCATATATTTAACTTATTTTACCTCAGGTCGGCACATACAACAGCACAGGGAAACGGTACAAGGGTCATTACAGCATCTGGATTACCAACGAACTTCAAGAGCTCATGTCCTTTCTCGAGGACGACCTCATACACCCCCATTTCATCACCGGCTGGGTCAACGGTAATCTTTACCAGCAAACCCAGGAGGTCACAGGAGTACTTCCTATTCCCGAAGATATCCGCAACAAGTACGGGATGGCTCCGTTTGAGCCCTCGCTTGATTCTAAACGACCCCACCATCATCTCGCGCGGCTACAGGGCACTCGAAAAGCCATACTTCCACCAAGCTGTAACCCTGAGTCTAAAGACTTTTTCCGGGACGTAATGGCTGGAAAGCATTCACCCGGCAACCTCTCATCGGATGCGGAGGTCGACCGGACTGTCAGGTATTGGAACGCAAACGTTGATTCAAGAGACTATCTTTTCTACCTGGTATGTTTCGTCTTGATTGTTCGCATTTGTTTTCCCTTCAAGTTGACGTATAATCTTCTGCAGCTACCTGAGCAATTCAAAGCGCACTATAATTCCGATTGGCAAAGAGTGAGCAACATCATACAGACAAAAGCAACAACAGCAAAAGCTCGACAGCCTCTTATGAAACGCATTCACGATCCTGACCGACTTCTTCAAGTCCCGCCTGTCCCAGAAACCTCGCTCAAACTTCATCATGCGCCGGCCGGTATGCTCGCACTTGACCCTGTGGTCGCTTCCTCGACATTCCCCTCTGCATCGCCTTTGGAAGCCCCCACCTCTTCCGCTTCGCTGTCCAGAGGCACCATTCCCCGCGCATCCGACACTGCATTCCCCAGTATCTCCGATTCGGGTCTCAGCAGTCAGACGCCCGCGTCAACGATTGCTGCGACAGAATTTGTAGCAGGGTCAAGCCGTGATGGTGGCGCTGGTAATAGTATTGAGCCCATAACAGCGCAGTCGGATGAGCCACTGTCTCATGGAGAGACGTTGAATAGGTTGGCGAAAAGAAAAGTCGACGAGACCTTGCAGCAATCGGCTCCGCCACCGAAGCGACTGCGTCAGAGCCGAACATGTCGCAAATGTGCAGTCGAGGATTGTCCGGGGAGGAAACAGGTGGAGTACTGCGTGAATAGATGTCGAGATTGCGGTAAAGCCGGGAGCGACAGGTCTTGCATCGGAAGGAATATGAAGTTCAAATCATTGACTTGCAGAGAGGCGGTGGAGAGAGGGAAGTGGAATTGAGATATCGTGTATACGTCCAGCAGATTTTACCATATTCAATAAGATGATCCTTTCCGTATCATTACCCTTGAGATACCCGGACGAGGAAATCGGGACATAATTGGCGACAGCAACGCGGCAGCAGTGAATGCAGCGTCAGTTGCGAACTCGCAAAAGCGGTGCATCCACAGCAGCGGCGGCGGGGTCGTCAATGGTGAGCCCAGAAAAATTCCGCTGCTAGAATCTGCGGATATAGGTTATGGGGCAGTGGTCCAAGCACAGTGGGCAGGGTATTCAAGCACGGGGTGACAGAGGTAGGAGTAGTGGCGACGGGGAAACAAGGTATGGGTGGGCGAGGTAGAAGAACACATTGAAGGCGGTGACGGAGGTGCCAGTGAGGGGATAGAGTTGTCAGTGAAAGGCAGGAAGGTGCACACTGGCAGAGGTGACAGAGGCGAACGAAGGCGTGCATGGGCGAGTAAACCGAGTGTCGGCGGCAGATGTTGGTGGTAGAGAGACGAGTGAAGAGAGAAGTATAGACAGACTCACTTTTGACCACCTTTCTTGCCTACAATACTTCCCATTCTTTTACCTTCTATCAATGCCCCAACAACTACAGAGAAACTCATTGAGCCCGGTGAAAATTGCATGATTGAAGACGCGCCTTTGTGGAAACGATGGAACTACCCCAGCCTCGTCATTGTTCGACGTTGGCCCACTTGTGAGCTGGGTTGTATATTCAAGCCAGACTTTCTTGAGGGGAGTATCCGAGCAGGCTAAAAGCAGAGCAGAAGTCGTAGAGGAACAAACCAAGAAGAAGGCTGAAGCGCTGAAGCAAGAGGAAGTGACTTGCACGACGCAGCATCCGAAAGGCCGATGAAAGCCGATGCGTGAGGCGGTTTCAAACTCCGCTCAGTATCGAAGAAATACTCATCTTTATTTCTTTCTTCATTTCCTCGCCCGCTGCGACTCCACAAATATTCATTCATACTAATGCTGTAGCTTAGAGCCCCCCTTCATCTTCTGTTGAGTTCTTGAGTCCATTGTTGATTTTGTAAACACAATTGTGCTGAATTTGTTCAGAATCGACATCAAGATGGTGACGCGATAAGATGCACGTTAGAAACGGTCAGATGACTGATCGCCAGCTCGGAATCTGCCGCAAAGTCGTCGACAATCCGACACAAACTCTCCTTTTTCACGTGCAATTCTTTCGTTTCTTTTTCTTTTATTTTTGTATTTTCGCCCACCCACATCAGTATCGAGCCACCCGGGGCTCGATACTCATGCCGGTGATCGATACTGATACTGGATACCCGGCGGAGTTTGAAAACACGTGTGTCCCGGTCCGACTCTTTCCGCCCTGTCAATGTCGTGAGCGTGGGCTAAGAATCTTCTCCTTACCGTAACACTGGGAAGTAGTAGCCATTCCGAGGTATTCGCCGTGTCGCGTCGCGTCGCGCTCTACTTTGTGAGTATCCGTGAATGCAATATAATCCAGTTTTTGTAATTACTGTATCTGTTCTCAAGTTTCAGCGGGCTTAGCCTGAGGACTGGGAGCTGCGCTTGACATGGACAGTGGGAATAGTGAAGAAACTATGCAAATGTGCGTGTTCTAAGGCATATATCTCACTCCGAGTCTCATAGTAAGACAGTCCTCGGCCATATCCTTTGCCTGAACCCCCGAAACGTCGACCCGGCCGACCAAAGGGCTCCAAAAATAAAGCTTCAGGTTCTCAGACGCCTCAGCCCGATGAATCTGAATCTGTGGAACCAAAACGTCGCGGAAGACCACCGGGAACCGGTCCAAAACAAATTGAGCAAGCCATATTGTTAGAAAGTGGTGTAGCACTTGATGTGCAAACCAAGCGTCCCGTGGGTCGGCCTCGAAAGAATCCCCCTGTAAAACCACTTGAAGTACGAATGGAAAAAGTGGTGAGTTGCCCCCTGTTGAAGGACTAGCTTCCACGACCATATCTCATTGTAATAAATCTCAGACTGTTCGTGGAATGCCTGCAGTTCTTCACTCATCAGCACTTAATGAACCTGCCACCAATCCATTGTTCCCTATCTTCAATACTCGTAATCAAGGCGTTAGCGAAATCCCAACGGTTCATATAGCTTCCAATCAAAGTCCGAGACCGAATCTTCCTTCAGTCCATCCGGACTCACAAACTACAGACGAAATTCCCGATGACGAAGACGACAGCGACAATTATTCGAAGTTGCTGGATGATGGTGTAGGGGATGATGGAGATGAGAGTGATAGCGACGATGATGATGACAGTGAGGAGGAAACTCCCCAACCATCTCGGCGCCGTCAACTTCCGAATTGGCTTCATGAGCAGTTTACCGAAAAGCTCAAGCTCGGCAATCTTCGCGATAAAAACACTGGCCTTCCGTCTTTATACCAACACAACAAGACCTTCTGGTTCCCTGTGGAAGACCCGTACTTCTCATTACAGCATGTTGCATCGATCTCGCCGCAGACCATGTTCCGCGCACGATTCTTCCTGTGGGATCCCGCGGCGCTGATGGGTACTGCTCGGATTCCCTGTCCCAACTGTCGTGCTGGTTTGACTCGGCACTGCCCAATACCCCGGCCTCGACGGTGTGTTGATCTGGACAGCAACTTCTGGCTCATTGGCTTCCGATATCTCTGTCCCCACTGTATTCATCCAAAGTCCAAGAAACACACTGTCACTTTCCGTAGCTGGAATCCTCGGATTATTCAAAATCTCCCCCGCGCACTTGCCCAGTCTTTTCCCGCCCGACTTACCCATAGGAGCGGAATATCAGACAGCCTTTTCATGTTTATGCGTTCGTGTTTCCAGAGCGGCATGGGGGCAAAACAATTTTCCGATGCGCTTCGCGTCCGGCATCTTGAATACTACGATAAACTTCAGATTCAATACCTTTCTGCTCTTGCGAGGCACAGACAACATTCACGGCTCGCCATAAAATATCAGAGCTTCCTCCCGTTTGATGACATCTCCGAAGAAGGGTATCATGGATTTGTTCCCAGCTCGCAGTGGTTGCGCGACCTTTATGACCACTTTCTCGAGGACCACGATGCCGAATTCAATCAAGCTATTGCGCTTCTATCAGCACAGATCTGTGCCATTGACCACAGCTTCAAGGTATGTCTCTCTCTAATCAATCTCTTTGACAATCGTCTCATTTTCCCGGACTTAGCTCGCCAAACACATTGCCAAAGTAAATGGCGAGCAGATATTCATTGCCCTCCTCACAATCACCAACGAGAAGGGCGAGATCCGCGTTTGCAATCTTGTTGCAACAAAGGCGCATTCACAATTTGAATTAGCTCTCAGTCGTATGCGAGACTCGCTCCGGCTTTACGGCCACGATCAGCCTCAAATCTTCTACACTGATAACATGTCAGATAAAGATTTTCTCGAACGATGCTTCCCGTCGCTTCGAGAGGATGTGATAGCGGTCGAGAAATACTCATATCTCCCCCCTCTCGAAATTCCGGCAACAACAACAGTCGTTCAACTCGACGAAGCTGATAAGATCGATGAGGCAATGCGCTCTATCATACACGACATTCCCCAAGATAATGAAGACTCGACTTTGACGGTATTTCTCGACTCCGAATGGAATGTCGAAACCTCGCAGCACGGATATGTCACTGGCCGCGGGACTACAGCAATTGTTCAAATCCTCTACAAGGATACAATCTATATTCTCAAGGTAAGTCGGCAAAACCTGCCATCGTATTTGTTCTAATAACATATGAAATGTAGGTCGGGCAAATGTTAGCCGGCGGTCGACTACCGCCGGTACTCAAGCAGCTACTTCAGAACCCCAGAATACTGAAGGTCGGCCGCT
Source organism: Favolaschia claudopus (assembly GCA_037176885.1). Taxonomy (NCBI): domain Eukaryota; kingdom Fungi; phylum Basidiomycota; class Agaricomycetes; order Agaricales; family Mycenaceae; genus Favolaschia; species Favolaschia claudopus. The sequence continues at coordinate 856,212 of JAWWNJ010000015.1, forward strand.
CTGTTGCTACAGATCTCAAATATCTGCAGGAGACTTCGAGCGCTTCCGTCCCCTTTGTTGGAGCTGTCGATTTGGCACGATTTGCTAAAGATCGCCTTGTCGTTGCTTCGGCGAAGCTTGGACTCGCAGATCTGTGTGCCAAAGTGCTCGGTAAACGGCTCAACAAAAATGTCTCCGAGCGAATCAGCACCGCATGGGAACGCGAAGAGTTATCCCCCTCGCAAATTCAGTACGCCGCACTTGATGTTTTTGCATACCAATGCATCTACAACGCTCTACTTCCTATCCCCATCCCATCAGCACTCCCTTCTACCGCCTCTATTGACACCTCGGTTCTGCTCTTCAACGCGGATCGCAGCCGTCTCCTCGCTCGTGGGAGGATCTGCGCAGTCACTGGATCAGTGGACAACATTAAGATAACACCGACACGATGCGGAGTGCAGATTACCGAGGTCATCGTTCCGGCTGCATTGATCTCCACTCACCGGAAACAGATACTTGCTGATTTCGGAGCTGTACCCTTCGAGGTTGTGTGTTTGCGCAACCATCTGCGCCTTTCCACACCTTTGAATCTACCCTCTCATCCAGCCCCTCCACCCGCATTGCCTGTAGCGTCCTCAGCAAGTGTGGGAGCGGCGGCGGGACCACAGGAGTTGGTTCCGCCGGTTGACGATGTCACTGATGAGAGCGGGTTTGGAAGTCTCCTCGAAAAGGAGTTGGACTCAGCGGAGGCCCATAACCCCGCTGTTCTGACAAGTTTCGAGGCTGATGCGGAGAGTCAGCAAATCGGCCTCAAGATTCTCGCTGACGCTGCTTACCGCTGGAATATTTGGCAGACTATCATCCGGAGTCGTGTTTTGAAAGATGCATTTCACATCTTCAACATGTTCTATATCTCGGTTGCTCATGGCTTGCGCGTGGAATTTGCCCGAGCACTCCGTGACGCAATCTTCCTTCCTGATCCCGCCGACAAAGCACGAATCATTGCCTGGGGCCAACGTCAGAATCCTCCGCAGACTTAGGACAATATCCTTCGCACCTCCGCATCCTGGTTGTGGCGCCGATGCAAGCGAATCATCCCACCCCCGGAGGAGCTATACCCACTCGTAGCTGCAGTCTTTCAAATATTCGGCCCTCTGAAAGACGCCAAATCAGGTCTTCCGTTGTTCAACTCGGCTGCATGGGCAGTCGCAAAAAACATACTTGATCTCATTCAGAAAGGTTTCTTGTCAGATCCTCCGGGGATCGCGCTGTACTACTCCCTCGGGGTCGACAAGCATGGCTTGCCTCTGTTCCGTTGTGTTCGAGGATCCAACTATCCCGAAGGTGGAGTCCACCGCCATCTTCTTTCCCATCTACCAACCTCGGGCGCTGGAATCCGTCATGCCAATGCAAGCCTCAAAGATTTTATTTGCCGGCACAACCTTATCGTACGACTGCATTGCTCTGTTGCTCATATATTTAACTTATTTTACCTCAGGTCGGCACATACAACAGCACAGGGAAACGGTACAAGGGTCATTACAGCATCTGGATTACCAACGAACTTCAAGAGCTCATGTCCTTTCTCGAGGACGACCTCATACACCCCCATTTCATCACCGGCTGGGTCAACGGTAATCTTTACCAGCAAACCCAGGAGGTCACAGGAGTACTTCCTATTCCCGAAGATATCCGCAACAAGTACGGGATGGCTCCGTTTGAGCCCTCGCTTGATTCTAAACGACCCCACCATCATCTCGCGCGGCTACAGGGCACTCGAAAAGCCATACTTCCACCAAGCTGTAACCCTGAGTCTAAAGACTTTTTCCGGGACGTAATGGCTGGAAAGCATTCACCCGGCAACCTCTCATCGGATGCGGAGGTCGACCGGACTGTCAGGTATTGGAACGCAAACGTTGATTCAAGAGACTATCTTTTCTACCTGGTATGTTTCGTCTTGATTGTTCGCATTTGTTTTCCCTTCAAGTTGACGTATAATCTTCTGCAGCTACCTGAGCAATTCAAAGCGCACTATAATTCCGATTGGCAAAGAGTGAGCAACATCATACAGACAAAAGCAACAACAGCAAAAGCTCGACAGCCTCTTATGAAACGCATTCACGATCCTGACCGACTTCTTCAAGTCCCGCCTGTCCCAGAAACCTCGCTCAAACTTCATCATGCGCCGGCCGGTATGCTCGCACTTGACCCTGTGGTCGCTTCCTCGACATTCCCCTCTGCATCGCCTTTGGAAGCCCCCACCTCTTCCGCTTCGCTGTCCAGAGGCACCATTCCCCGCGCATCCGACACTGCATTCCCCAGTATCTCCGATTCGGGTCTCAGCAGTCAGACGCCCGCGTCAACGATTGCTGCGACAGAATTTGTAGCAGGGTCAAGCCGTGATGGTGGCGCTGGTAATAGTATTGAGCCCATAACAGCGCAGTCGGATGAGCCACTGTCTCATGGAGAGACGTTGAATAGGTTGGCGAAAAGAAAAGTCGACGAGACCTTGCAGCAATCGGCTCCGCCACCGAAGCGACTGCGTCAGAGCCGAACATGTCGCAAATGTGCAGTCGAGGATTGTCCGGGGAGGAAACAGGTGGAGTACTGCGTGAATAGATGTCGAGATTGCGGTAAAGCCGGGAGCGACAGGTCTTGCATCGGAAGGAATATGAAGTTCAAATCATTGACTTGCAGAGAGGCGGTGGAGAGAGGGAAGTGGAATTGAGATATCGTGTATACGTCCAGCAGATTTTACCATATTCAATAAGATGATCCTTTCCGTATCATTACCCTTGAGATACCCGGACGAGGAAATCGGGACATAATTGGCGACAGCAACGCGGCAGCAGTGAATGCAGCGTCAGTTGCGAACTCGCAAAAGCGGTGCATCCACAGCAGCGGCGGCGGGGTCGTCAATGGTGAGCCCAGAAAAATTCCGCTGCTAGAATCTGCGGATATAGGTTATGGGGCAGTGGTCCAAGCACAGTGGGCAGGGTATTCAAGCACGGGGTGACAGAGGTAGGAGTAGTGGCGACGGGGAAACAAGGTATGGGTGGGCGAGGTAGAAGAACACATTGAAGGCGGTGACGGAGGTGCCAGTGAGGGGATAGAGTTGTCAGTGAAAGGCAGGAAGGTGCACACTGGCAGAGGTGACAGAGGCGAACGAAGGCGTGCATGGGCGAGTAAACCGAGTGTCGGCGGCAGATGTTGGTGGTAGAGAGACGAGTGAAGAGAGAAGTATAGACAGACTCACTTTTGACCACCTTTCTTGCCTACAATACTTCCCATTCTTTTACCTTCTATCAATGCCCCAACAACTACAGAGAAACTCATTGAGCCCGGTGAAAATTGCATGATTGAAGACGCGCCTTTGTGGAAACGATGGAACTACCCCAGCCTCGTCATTGTTCGACGTTGGCCCACTTGTGAGCTGGGTTGTATATTCAAGCCAGACTTTCTTGAGGGGAGTATCCGAGCAGGCTAAAAGCAGAGCAGAAGTCGTAGAGGAACAAACCAAGAAGAAGGCTGAAGCGCTGAAGCAAGAGGAAGTGACTTGCACGACGCAGCATCCGAAAGGCCGATGAAAGCCGATGCGTGAGGCGGTTTCAAACTCCGCTCAGTATCGAAGAAATACTCATCTTTATTTCTTTCTTCATTTCCTCGCCCGCTGCGACTCCACAAATATTCATTCATACTAATGCTGTAGCTTAGAGCCCCCCTTCATCTTCTGTTGAGTTCTTGAGTCCATTGTTGATTTTGTAAACACAATTGTGCTGAATTTGTTCAGAATCGACATCAAGATGGTGACGCGATAAGATGCACGTTAGAAACGGTCAGATGACTGATCGCCAGCTCGGAATCTGCCGCAAAGTCGTCGACAATCCGACACAAACTCTCCTTTTTCACGTGCAATTCTTTCGTTTCTTTTTCTTTTATTTTTGTATTTTCGCCCACCCACATCAGTATCGAGCCGTACCCGGGCCGGCAGTGACTCGGAACATTCAAGTCGCATCAAATGCCACCAGTCAACATTAGCAAACACTCCTTTTCTCTGCTATCGTCACACCACAACTCACGCGTGCCGCGTGCTTACCGTGGTCGGACGGTCGTCGTCTTCACCCCTTCTCATTTCGCCTCAATGGCTACGGCACCGCACATGCCCGATGAAATCGTTTCCGAAATCCTAACTCCGCTACTCAAACTTCCCGATGAAGTGTTTTCTGACACTTCGGTGAAGCCGCTGTTGGCGCCGGGATACTCCTCATCGGCATATCTTCAGGTCTGCAAAGCATGGTTTCGTGTAGCGACACCATTGCTGTATAACGTGGTCATCCTTCGTACAACATCCCAAGCAAACGCGCTGGCGGCCGTTCTCGAATCCCACAAAGAGATCGGGGTTTTCATAAAGAAACTTCGGATTGAGGGAGGGTTCGGCAATGCGATGCAAAGCATACTCAGCTCTACTACTGGCGTCAACGATCTGTATCTAACCATTGGCATCTACGGCGGAGACAATGTCCAGGGACTTTGCGCGGGTCTTTCGCTCATCAATCCTCGACGAGTCATTCTTGTCGATGAGATGGCCAAACCAAGGAAGAACAAGGCCACAGCCCTACTCGAGCAAACGCTCGATCACCAGATTCCCAAGTGGGACAAATTGGTATGTCAGAGTTCATTGCATCTGTTCGTCGAATTCGAAAGGAGCCGGATACTCAACATATCATAGAAAACATTTCATTTCCCGTACACCGACGTGAACCACAACTCAATTCTCAAGAAGCGTGGCGCAGCAGTTGCCCTTGCGCTGACAAAATCGTCAACATTGGAGATATTGGTGATGAACATGGGATTCTCATTTCTGCCATATCTTCGCAAATTGATCGATATGCCGTCTTTCAAGCTCTTCCACTGTCAACCGCTTGCAGCTTTCCCCGGTGCAATCACTGCTTCCATGTTTCGTTCGCAACCTCAGTGGGTTTGGGACAGATTCCATAGATCGATTGAGAACGATTCTGACCTCAAAGCACGAATCCATTGCATGTGAGTGATTCCCTATTTACGATCCGACTCGATCCGTCTAACCTCCCATATCAAGAGCGGTTCCGCCTACCACTGAGGAGTCAAAGGCCACAGGATGTTTTCTATTCATAAACGACGACATGGACAACAGCGTTCAGGGCGAGAATCTAACGAGCTTTTCAAAAATCGAGAACACCACCTGGCCGATAAGCACGGCCCTCAGTGACGACATGGGCAACTGCGCTCAAGTCAAAAATCTAACAGACTTCGCAAGAATCGGGAATACCACCGGGTCGACAGTCACGGCCCTCAATGTCCGCTTGTACTCCAAACCCTTTTGTTCCATCGATCCCGGACTCCTACTGCCTTTCACGTCGTTGGTCAACCTATATTGGTACAGCGAAGGTATAGAGTTCTCAGAGCCTGTTCCAAATTTCCCTGCATTGGAAACATTGGAAACTCTGACCATCAGACATGAAATGTTACCCGGGCCAGCCCTTCTGAGCAATGAATTGAACTTGACGTACGCGGTTTTAGTTTGCTTGTATCAAACTTCCCTTGACATAATTTCAACGTGTAGGCTTCCCTGCTTGCGCAAATTGGAACTATACAGAGTGAACATCCCCGCCGCGATTTCTTTCACGAACCGCAACGGGGCACGGCTCGTTCACCTCACCGCCCCCACCGAGATATTCATCGATATAGAAGTTTTCGACTTGTGTCCCAACTTGAACACCCTCACCGTCACCCCTGCTCGTCAGATCGCTTTACCTGAGCATTTTCTCGTACGTTCTGTGCCGCACGTTTCCTTGCAAAAGATTCGGTTCTCGACGTACGTCCTTAGTTGTGCGCACTTGGTTACTTTCCCGCTAATGTTTGCCAGAACGCATATCACATTCGAATCAATGTTCGAGAATCTGCAGCCAGAGAGCTTTCCTTCGCTCAAGGATATCCAAGCGGCGGACATCAAGTGGCCTACAACGGAGTGCGCATTTTTTTACAACTTCTATAGTAGCATTTCTTGACGGTTCATCGGTAGGCGTATGATAAAGAAGAACACTTGGATCCCTCTTTCAGAGATTCTTCGACACAAAGGCATCAAGTTCACGGATCGGAATGGAGTAGGAGGCTCTGGTGGACGAGCTTCGTAACCGACATACAACTGCTGTCTCCGCGTGTTCTTCAATATTTGTTTTGTAGCTTATTTCGCCAGTCGAGTGAAGTCAAATCAATCAAAATTACAGCCAGCGCCATAGAGAGCCGAGTCCGAGTCAGGACTATGGCATTCAACACTCCCTTAAATTTCCGCCAAACCAAAAACATGGTTTTCAACGCGCCGTCAGGATTTTTAACGCCTGCTTCGTGAGCGCCACCACTTTCCGCGCGCGAATACGCCGAGAATATACGAAAGTGCAGTGGGTTTCAATAATGTCTGCAGTGGCCAGCGAAAATTCAGCGTTAAAATTCAAATTGCAAAATCATTAAAGCCAGCAGCGATGTCCGAGTCAGACTTCAGTCAGGACTCGGAGATCCGTTGACTCGTCCCAGGAGAAAGATATATTTGTCACAGAGCCCACTGCCAAGCTCATAGCGCTGTAAGTTCAAACGTCTTCTCGAGCTCAATCAAGGATGCCGTGCTTCCCAAGTTTAGAGAGAACGAGGCGCTTGATAACGGCGTAATCAATATGGAGGATCGCCACGCCGGCTATACCCGTCGATGCTATGATTTGAACTGTGGGAAAAAACTTTTGATGGTGGTTGAATTTTCGTTGATTGTCGAAATATTATGGCGCGGCTTGTGTGGACAGCCAAAAAGCTGTTAGACTGTACAGTCAGCTGATGGCCTACATCTGTTGAGAGAATTTAGTCCCGGGCAAAGCCCAGGAACGAACCATTTGATATACAGTATACTCCCAGAATTCAATAGCCCTTTCGATGAATCGGGGCCATGAATAGATGGGCTACCGCAGCAATGAGACTCGGAACAATACCTGTAAGTTTTTGAGCGTGTTATTAAAAGCAAGGTTTGAGTCCTTGCCCCCTTCATTCGCGTGGTAAGTAATTACAGAAACGCGGAATTCTCCCGCCATGTTTTCCAGGATTTTGAGATAGCATTTCCTCAGACCCTGAACGAGGCAAAACAAGCGCCGGAAGTGCATGGATGCAATTTGGCATTCGACGGAGTTGTTAGACGAATCGGGGTTCCCGCGCATATCTGCTGGATACGCACTTTTTTCCCTCATCACCGTCGATTACTTCATACCCAACAAACACCAAGATCAATGGTCCAACTCGCCGCAGGTAAGCTTTCATGGAACCCTCTTGAGAGACCGCGGAATACACCGACAACCCCGAGTCGACCTTGAACCGCGGGAAAGTGCCTTTGATGGAGATTGATTTTTTCTTTTCCCGCTGGCTGGGCGAAAACGCTTTCGTGCTCTTGTTGAAGTCTAGGAGAGCTTTGACAATGGCACGATAAACAGAGCCCCATTCCTTTCCGCTGTGATTGATATCATGGAAATAGTGTACTTCCCAGGCTTTCAACCAAGCAAAGCAGGCACTGGGAGTGCATGGGTGCATACTCGTCAGCAAATTACCAGTTTTCAGGGGCATTAGACGAATTGGGGTTCGATTCCCCTCCAGTGCATAATCTGTTCCAAGAGATCTTTTTCCCCGATCGCCGTCTGTTACTTGATACACGAAAAACCCCCAAAAAATATGGTTTAACTCACAGCAGATAAGTCTTCATGGAACCCTCCTGAGAAACCGCGGAATACACCACAGCCAACCACGGGAAAGTGCCCTGATGGAGGTTGAATTTTGGTTTTTGTCGCTGGCTGGACGGATATATTCAGGGATCTTGTCGAAGTTCGGAGAGCTTTTGGACAATGAAACTTCAAACGGAGCCCCATTCCTTTCCGCTGTGATCATCGAAGCGGGGAAATCGACTGCACTCCTCCAAACTTTCAACCAAGCAAAGCAAGCGCTGGAAGTGCATGGTTGCACACTCGTCAGTAAATTACACATCAGCATTGCATTAGACGAGGCGGGGTTCGATTCCCCTCCAGTGCATCCCCCATTTGAGATATTGTTTTTTTTGTCTTCTCGCCGTCCGTTATCACAGGAAAACACGTACCATGATACAGCTCGCCGCAGATAATGCTCTCGGGAGACTACCGACCCAATACACCTAATTTGGTGGAAGCCCGATTTCTTTGACGATCTTGAACTGTGGGAAAGTGCCTTTGATGGAAGTTGATTTTTCCTTTGGTTTTCTTTGGACTGTCCGAATTGTGGGGGAATCACTTCCGAGATCTTTTCGGAGCTCATTCATTGTATAGTCATCGAAACGGGCGAAGCTAGTAAGTCATAGTACTGCACTCCCTCAGACCAGACCCTCAACCAAGCACCGGAAGTGCATGGCTGCACACTCGTCAGTAATTAGAGATCAGTAAATGGATTAGACGAGGCGTGGTTCGATTCCCCTCCAGTGCATCCCCCCTTCCCCTGGGTACTGTTTTTTTGTCTCCTTACAGTAAGTAAGCTTCTGTGGAACTTTATTGAGAGACCGCGGAATAAGTACACAGACAACCTTGAACCCCGAGTTCCCCGACCAGTTTGAACTGTGGGAAAGTGCCTTTGATCGAGGTTGAGTTTTTTTTTCTCTTCTTTCTTGCTGGTTGTCTGAATATTATTATCGGGCAAGCAATTTGGAGATCTTGTTGGAGTCTCTGAGAGCTGAAAGATCCGGGACGCCGGAGTCAAGCAACGCATGCTCAAGAAGTATGAATAAAGGAGCGAATGAGCCGCAGCGCGACAGAGCCAAGTCAAGGTTCGACTCCTTGTCTGTGGCATGACAGAGTACAGTGTTTTTTTTCCCCGTGGAATCCACTGGCACTTTAGATTTACAGGCATTCTTAAAATCGGGCTAGTGACACGGGTTATCCATCTGACGAAATACATAGTTGCTTGATGATTTGTCTTTGTCGGAAAGGAAAGAAAAGTTGGACTCGATCTGCCCATCCGACGTGAAACATCGTCGGCTACTTACATGTCCAACGGATTGCTTGTTTGGTGCGGTCCACTCGGAGCCGAGCTTCGGAGAGCAGACTATGGGTGACCTCGACATAGAGGGCAATATTAATTCAACCTCGACACCGACAAATGTCATCGCTCGCTCCCCCATTCTTCTCCCGCGCCGCCGACTTTTGACTTGGGGCGAACCCGGAATCTTGAGGGATTCCACTCGGTCGCCAGTATTCAGATCTACAGACGTCGCTATCGCCTTCAACATGGACGTCAATAATACCTAATTCTTGCCTAATTCGATCAACCTCGACGAATTCTTCTCCCGCGGCGCCGACTTTTACTTGGAAGTTGGGGCGAACCCGGAATCTTGCCAAGCGGAAGATCCAGCATGCGTAAAAACCTATTTAGCGGTGGAGAAGCGAGGAAAGAAGGAGGATTGTGGGGTGAATTAATTTGTTGTTTGAGTCTGAGCGGCTGACAGTATGGTTTTTGAGGGAAGTAATTGGCATCATGACAAGCAGAGAAAGGAAAGTAAATCGGCTTACCCAAACAGAAACAGAGTTCGAATAAATCGAATTTGGGTAGTATATTGCCCGAAGATCATTTCGACTGCGTTGCGTGAGTTGGTGAATCAGATGTGTAGTGAATTTGGAAGTTGGTTGGACTGAAAATAGTGGGCCGAGTAGGCCGAAATAATTAGAAATGAGAAGAGAGCCGGATTCGCTATGTAAGATGCTTCGTTTGGAGGAGAAGGGCGGGGGAATCGGATGTAGTTGATCGGCCAGCCGTTGGGATAAGCGTCCAGTCGCGTTAAAACAAGTCAAGTACTATAGGATATTTGATGCGAAAGTGAAAGAGCTGGATATCAGCTTAAACCGCCGGGAGTCGAGTGGGGCAGCATAGAGTCGCTTGAGATAGCGAGTAGTACGAAGAAGACGATCGTACCACGCGGGACCAGGCGACTCGGAGCCGGAATGCGGGGTTCTTATATGTAATAAATGAATTTGAGAAGTAGAGCGAATGACGGTGATGCGTTCCAGCTGCCAGTCGGTTTGAGTTTTCCTCTCAAGTAATTTGTATCCGCCAGCCAGGAGTCTCTGAATCGGGATGCGAAAGCCTGGAACTTGAAGAAAAGCGGAAAGTGTTCACGCCGGGTCGGAAAAACAAATGCGAGTCGGAGAGAGTCGGTGAAAAAGGGTACCGGGGGTCAGAAACCTAGCAAGACCTCCTCCGGTGGCGTTCGGGACTAGTCAGTCGTAGACAGGACTTGGCGTCGGAAATCGGTGCTACTGGCGTGAATCGCGTGGTCGTGGACTTGCTCGGGACACGAAAAAAATCGCAGAGCTACTAAGTACTCGGGCTAGCGACCCAGTGAAGCCATTATATTTCCCTGAGCTTGGTGTGGAGATATTAGAAGGTATTAGAGTTGCAATAAGACCTGTTCTGGCGTAGACCGAAGAACGGTGGTGGAGGTGGAAGAGAAGCTCGTCATCAATAACAAATGTAAACAACGCGTCTTGGTATGAACTGTCACTTCAGTCAAATTGCGACTTCAACGTATTCTTCGATGGCTTCTCCTTCGCCCCCCTCCTTGCTTTCTTACCACCACCATGTCCCGCCTCGACGCTGCTCCCTCGTCGTCGTCGTTACCCCCGTCCCCCACGTCTTCGTCCTCGTCGTCGTCGTCGGTGTCGGTGACCTCCCCGCCCACCCGCCTCCCGCCCTTCTCCCTCTCTGACTTCCGCGCCCTCGTCACAGCCGCCATCGACCCCGATGATCCGAGTCCCGCTCCACCCCTAGCCCTCACCCTACGCACCTCCGTTCCTTCCATGACCCTCAACCGCAAAAAGTCCGCCCAGAACCTCCAACTCCAAGCCCAGCTCCACGCCTCCACCTCCACCTCCGCCCGCGTGCGCTTCCTCCTCGCGAAGTTCAAGAAGCTCGTCGTGCGGCGCCGGCGCAAGCCGAAGGCTTCTGCTGCGGCCGCGGTTCAGCGGTCGTCGTTGGCTCTGTCGCTGGGGTTGTCGTTGTCCGATACTGAGCATGCTGCTACGAGGAATAGCAGAAGCAGCATCACGTCGTCCGCGTCTGCCTCAGACGCCCCTCCCTCCCCAACGATCTCCTGCTTCTCCTCCTCCGCCTGTGCATCCGAGTCGTCCGAATGCTCCATCCTCACCGCAGACGCCGCGGGCTCGCTATTCGGCAGTGACTTCGACCCCTTTGCGAAAGGCGCCGTCCGCGTCGTGCATCGGTCGTGCGAAGTCCTTCCCATGTCCCCATCGGCGTCAGGATCCCCGTGCTCGCGCCGTACACGGACGAGCATGCGTCGCCCGGGGCAGGGATTGCGCGCCCCACGGAGGCTGAGTGGGGGGATCGAGGAGGTGGAGGTCGAGGAAGTGGAGGTCGAAGGAGGGAAGAGGGTGGACGATTCCGGTGTATACCTGCAAGACGAGCCGGAGCCGACAAATTCAGGCTGGGAGGATGACGACGAACCTCCCTTCTCCCCGCCGCGTGCATCCACCCCCATCCCGCGCCGCCCGTCGTGCCTCCCCTCCGCGCGGGCTTTCCCGTCGTCGGCGTCGACGGTTACGATGAAGTCGCAGGCGCAGCACTCTCCTCCAAATCCTCCCTCGCACTCCGCATCCAACCACAAATTTCCTCTGACTGCGTCCAACCCGACATTCCCCGCCACTACCAAATCTAACCCCGAGTCGCCCGCCGCCCGCCCAACACTCACCCGCGCCCCAACCGCACGCACGTACCCGCTCGCCACTTATCCCTCCTCTTCGTATTCGTCTTCATATGCGTTTGTGAATTCGAAGGGGAAGAGCTCAAAGCCGAGGAGGGGAAGGCCGGGGTCGCCGTTCCCGTTGCCGCTTGCTGCTACTACTGCTTCTTCCACTGGGTTCGGTAATGCGGGTGGGAAGGCGGTTGGAGTGAGTGGGGGGACGAAGCATGGTTTGGGGTTGGGGAGGTCGGTGAGTGTGGGGGAGGGCATGGGGATGGGTGTTTGAGCAAGCAACTCATTTCGGATATTCTATCATCCTCGCTACTACGACTCACTCTGCTGCACTCTCACTTAGAAACTCGATTAGGTCGTTCATTGCTGCCATTCTTGTCGTTCGTTCCTTCGTTCTTGTTACTTACTTGCTAGATTTTGCTCTGCTCGCTCGCCCGCTCCTTTGCCTTGCTCTCCATCATCGCTGTCACATCGCTCGTTATGTTCTGTTCTCATCGCTGTAAAGTCGCTCGCTCGTTGGTTTGCTGTCTACATACATACACACGTATACGTCCCCGTTCTCTCATAGCTATAGACCTAATACCTACGCTAGTCTGTGTAATTCTAATCGCGGTATTGTAGTTAGGTACGAAGATGTTGAATGGTGTTGCAATGTTGTTGTATTGTTCGAGTTGTGATTTTTTTTCTGCTTGGCGTGTAAGTATATAGCAACTGGAAGGTTTTCCAAAACAGTTCGACTGACGAGGTGGTGAGGCGAATGAGACTCGACGAGCGGCCCGGTTGCAGAAAAATGGAAAATAAAAGAACAAAGAAAACGAAAACCCAATGCACTGGTGGGGAGTCGAACCCCTATGCGCCTCGGCATATCGTGGCCAGCTATACCTGTGCAAAGAGTCAAGGCGAGTGTACCGTACACTCCCAGTGCTGTGAATGGGAATCTAAAGCAGCTAAATGACTGGGAGAGAGGGAGGGGCCTTGAATGTAACGTTGAAGTTGAAGTGTTGTGTGATTCGCCAAAAAAAAAAAACCTTATGTAAAACAAGATTTTGTGCGAGTTACACACTGGTGGGGAGTCGAATATTCGAACCCCAGTTCGCCTTGAGAATTGGTTGAACTAATGATATTCCTGAGGCGGGTGTACCGTACACATCCAGTGCTTGTTCGGAACCAATTCATCCTCGGTGCTTGGAGCTGAACTTGAAGTATACCCACCGCCCGTTCCTTTTAGGGACCATACGCCGATCAGGAAAATGTAATTCAGTTGGCGGGAGCTGGCATCTATTAGTTAATTTGTTTTTTGCGCACCATTTTTTTACCCAATGTCTGATAGAGCAAAAGAAAAATAATGATCTTCAAAGTTGAACGTTGAACTTGGAGGCGATCAACAAGGAAAGAGTTGTTACCGAGAACTATAAATTCATTTTTCATTAAATAATCTAGTTTTAACCCCAAAGGAAGGTGAGGCCGTAGTTTACAGGCTAGTTTACTGCTCGGTCCGAAGTTGCAACCCAAGTTGAACTTCCGACCCGAAGTTTTCCAAAAAAGGCAATTGAACCGGAAGTTGAACTTGTACTATCCTGCCAAATAGGTCTGGATTTGCACAACGAGTCTGGATTTTCGATTTTTCTCGTCTCCCTTTTCAATTTGGACCTCCGGACTTTTCGGAATCTGCTTATATGCCTTTGGGCTACAGATCCTACAAGTTTCGTAGCGATACGGCCACAGGAAGGTAGTAAGAAAAACGGGCTTTCATCAAGGGACTTTGATGGGATTGACAGCACAGATCAAAAACCTCGAGAAAACGGCGAATATTTCCTGACATTGGACTTGCATGAAATCGTAAGATTTGTAGCTCTACCTGTAGGGAATTGGTACCAGAATAAATGCCGAAAGGTCCGGAGATTCAACTTGAAAAGGGAGAAGAGAAAAACCGAAAATCCAGACTCGTTGTGCAAATCCAGACCTATTTGGCAGGACAGTAGTTGAACTTCAACTTTAATGAAGTTTGGCATCAACAATTTGTAGTCGTACTTGAATCTCACCAACATCTTTGCAAGTCCCGATGTACCTGAAGTATGAATGATTTATCCAGAGAGATCTAAACAACCACTCATCATTCAGCCGAGACCGGCAACTGATCTTGTTGATGGCCCCACTGATCCCTTGCTCGGCATTGCTCTCTAACTTGCTCTGACTTCTTCTCGATGCCTCGGACCTCCTCTCCCTTCCTTAAACCTTTGTCTCATTCAATTTGTTACTTTACCGAATTCGCCGCTCAATTCTCCCGGTTTTCTTGTGAGATTTCTTATCTCCGGCTTTCAGTTGACTTGCTTACTTGGTTTCACCTATCCCAGCACTTCGGTTGTTGTACCTTTAGCATAAGCTAAATTGCTGAATTATTTTGTGCGCAGGATGCTCAGTTTCCTACAAATCATGAATGCTTGGACTTCGGTTCAACGTTCAACTCTTGGTGTCAAACATCACCGGGCAAAGAGAATGAATTGCATTTTGACGCCCTGTGTTTATTTTAGACAAAAATTCATCCAAGCTTCGGAGAAACGAGGCGTGAAGACGGGTATATGTATTCCTAACCTGGAATTGGACAGCTAGGCCAGCCGGAAGTCAGCTTCACGCTTTGTATGTGTATATACAGGGACTGCAGCGTTTGAATGATCATGGAACATTCTGCGATAATTTCATGTGCAGTTTGGGATGTAAATTAGCAAAGAGCATAGAAAATAAAACTGATATTTACTCTCAGTTGACTTGAGGATCATCCAGCCAAGCAAAGAGTCGAAGACTAGCCTGAGCCGCCTCGGGACTCGAGTTGAAACTTCGGTTGAAATTGGAAAGGCACAGTAAATCAAATAATACTGCAATTCTTATTAAAAAATTGGGTCGCAAGAGTTGGTTTAGTAGTCAAATGAACAGCTTTGAAACACTGAATCAGCTCTTTACTTGAATAGATTGGACAGTTGACAAAGCAATGAAGAATATGGCAGAGTGGAAAGATAACTCAACTGACCTCAGGATCTGGTTGGATCCGAGAGGTTATTGCAATGAGATTGCCAAATTGACCCTAAACACTTCGTTCAACTGCAATGCAAAGGAAGTTGGCTTGCCAGAGGTTAGATGGCTGGTTCACAGGAAGGTTGATTGGTCAGTTATCTGTGTAGAATGAACGTACCTGACATGGGAGACACGGGAAGGAGGGGTGTCAAAGCTACTGGGGAATTGCAAGTGAATTACAAACTTGTTTCATGAGTACGCGAAACGCAAATGACCAACGGACATTGTGTCATACTTGCCTAGAGTCAGTTGGTAATTCAGAGCACACAACAAAATCAATAATATGACCAGATCAAACTGATTCACAGGGGGGATTGCTAGTGCGTCGAACTGCCGGAGTCAGCTCAGTGTCATGAGATGCCTCCGAGTCAGGCAAAAATGTTTGATCAAACAATCTAAGCCTTCATCGAGGACTTGCAAGACTCGGTGACTCGGAGTCGGACTGTCGGAGTTGATGAAGAAGAGAAATCCATACAGTTTCAGGAGCGTGGGTGCCAATCATCAGAGTCAAGGAAGGTCGAGGTGTGGCATTGAAGTTTGAACACGCGGCCGGGGACTTGAACTCGACTGAACTGTGAGACAGAAAGATACAAGATGCGTCTCTGCTTCGCTCCGGTACGTGGTTCGAGCTAGAAAGCCCTTGGCCGGCGAAGCCGATGATTTGAAGGCAAGAATCAAATCCGAAAGTTGAGCGCGAATAAAAAAATTCGAAAGCACAACGATTCCAATCCCCCGAGAAGCGGCGGTTGGACAACATATAGGTTTAAAATAGGAACCAGACGGAGGAGGCGCGAGAATGAAAAGATTTTAAAGAAGACACCACAACCAACCGAATTCGCAGTGTGCCAGACTGGCCCAGACAAAAGAGAAACTCCACAAACAAATTAATTTCTCAATTTGTCGAGTTCACAATGGGCAGGGACACTACGCCGCAGACCGCAGTGTGAAGAGACATAGCATGCAATCCTGGGACATGCATGGCTCACCGGATCGGAAACCAGGTTGCGGGATTACCTATTTCAAGGGTCTCAAGGGAACTCAGCCTTTAGGGAAGATGACAGAATGAACTTCGCTGTGCAATGAACAAAAAGTTGCAGAATTGAGTAATACAACAGAGGCTAGGGAGTGCCTTGGCACTCCATGTTCACATAAGCCTATCAGGGTCTCTTCTGTTGCTGTTCTGCGCAGAGGGATATAAAGAGATTTGAAAGAGATTCGAAGTGCATGTGATCCGCTATCACATCGGCTGATGATCACTGATGGATAGGCTCGGCCCGGGCCCATCAAATCATGCAAACGAGCTTGAACTTGAAGTTCACACTCCATGAACTTCGACCGCTGCTGAAATTTGAGTTTCAAGTAAGAGTTAATGTCTTCATACTCCTCGTCCCGCTCAACTTCCGGTTGGAAACTACAGATCAAAGCTCGAATATTTAATGAAAAATGAGGTCATAGAGAACGCCGGAACTAGCCGGAAAGCTTAAGAGCGGGAAAGTCCGATCAGAGAGACGTGGTCCGTATGCCAATGACAGATGTTCTTCCAGCAACACCAACAAGCAACATACTATGTCGAAGGATCCTGGACTGGGGCGCTAATCGAAGTCCTTTACTTACTCTCAGAATGCCGGCTGTACCCTATTTGCGTTAAGCCTTGCGCCGGCCTCGAGGCCAGGTCGGACCATTACTTAAAATACGGTGCACGAGTCGCTGGCGTTGTTGCCAGTAAGACCTCAAGCAACCTTGCTTCAACCCAGTTACCCGTCATGAATGTGGACGTATTCTCCTCCATTCTCTGCTTCATACCGGACACCAAGACGATCCACACAGTCCTGGACGCTCTCCCCAAATCGCACGAGCTATTCCCCACCGCCCTTGCCCGGATATGGCAGCTCCCTATCTGTCTCGATGCCTGGGACGCCCAAACCTGCGCCATATCGCTGCAAGTCGTCGATTTCCTGCTCCATGAAGATCCGAACCATGAATCGTTGGCGAAATCCATTCGACATCTGGTCGTTTGCATCGAACGCGGGCCGCGATACAGTGGTGACCGCCGCTATGGCAGCCGCATGTCTCTCAGAAGCACGTCTCTCATACGCAAGGCGTCGTTGCCCGACGCGCTGACTACGATAGACTGGGACTGGGACGTGCGGAAGCTGCATGAGAGACTTCCCAGCCTCTTTCGAGGGCTGAGAAACCTCCAATCGTTGGACTATCACACCTATCCAGCTCCGAGTTGGGCCTTGAGTTGGGCGCTCAGTGGCGAACATGCGGAGGCATTGCGGCACCTGGAAAGGTTCAATACGCTAGCCGTTGACTGTTCGCTGTGTGCCTACCTCGATACAAAAATCTCGGAGTACGTGAGGGATTGTTCACATTCTCGTCGCAAGCAAATTGACACCCGATCCCATAGCCTGGATCCAATTTTGTCAAGCATCGGCCCAACACTGTCTTCACTCGAGCTGAGACACATCAATCAATCATTTTTCACCCTTCTAGTCGACTGTGTCGATTCGTTTTCTTCCTATCACGCCCTTGAGCACCTTAAAATCGATATTACGAAGGTAGTGTGGTGCTGGGATGGCGGACAATCGCCCTTCACGTTCCTGGGCTTTCCGTCTGTCACACGTATCGACCTGATAGTCTCTGATGAGATTTTGTTTTGCGCCGCTCGCAGCAGGCAAACAGGTCCGCTGGATATGGTACACTGTCATCTCTTGACAGAATTGACTATAGATGTTCGGCATAGGTGGGTCTGTCACGTTCTGTGCTGCTAACTTTCACGTCAATTGATTTCAGTACTATCTCATGGATGGCGTCACGCCCGTACTATCGGTATGAATCTACTATTGAGCTTTTTAAGGCTCTCTCTCCCTCGGAATTTCCAATTCTATCGCGATTGGAAATCAAAGATAATGCCCGAAACACGACCCGACACTTCTGGAACAATGAAGATAATCGCCATCGAAGTGAGCAGCTTGAGCCCGGTCGATATTATACTGGCTTGGTCCCGCGATTTTTAGGTGCGATATCCAGCGGATTTTTGCCAAAACTGCGCGATTTGTGGGTGGACGAGAAGATTCTACTTCCACCTTCTTGGGCTAAGGCTGTTCATGTTCAAAACCTATTCGACCCTGACAAAGGCTTGCACCCTGAATACATCGGTTGGGAAGAGGTGCTGCGAGCAACCTTTCAGAAAACACAAACTCTCCGTGTTGGCTTCGGTCCTATGAATCACGTCGACGCAAAGCTAGTTCTGGATATTTGTAACCCAGACATCCTGAAACAATTCGGGTTCGAGTGGAATTGGAAATATAATGGGCGTAAAAAGGGATTTGATGGCGTCCTGCTTTCTCTTCATGTTTTTAACACTGTCCCAGCCACTCTCGCCTCAACTTTTGCAGCAGCTTTCACGATTTCCAAAGCTAACGGACGTGCACATACTCTTTCCCCGCCCAGGTTTCATCCATCCAGGGAGACCGGATCCTACCGTTAATGCACGAACGTAATCCATCTTCAACTGCAACGAGCGCATTTGTCGTGTCGGGATCGGTAATTCCGTCGTTTGGGAGCGGCACCAGAACGACCCGGCGGAAATTTTGCTTGTGAGCGATGGTAGTGTCGCGCCTAATAGTGCGGTGCCAAAGTTCTATCATGCTGGGTATATGGCCAGGGCTGGGGTTGAGCCTCCGGATTCGGATAATGCTGCTCCGCCTCGGCCCCGACGCAAGGAGGAGATTGGGACGTTGAGGGATTTGTTGGAAAGGATTTTAACATGAAATTACTGTGAGGTAAATAAATTATATTTCTGCTTTTCAGCTTTCTACACTCGTCTTAGATGCTCTAGCAGCTGTTCTCGGGTCCCAAGACAATAAATGCAACTTTGTTGTATTATCTAGGGTAGGATACTAGGCCTCTTCGGAGCGCAATGCGACGTGATTCTCTTTCAAGGAGCTCATTCGGAAACGGGGACCAACTCCATTGCTGAATGTGCCGAATTTGTTAAACCTTCAGAACCTTTCTCTGATAGTGTAGGCATGAGAAAAATTCCAGGGTGTATGAAGTTGAGCGTGAAAATCGCAAGTGTGATCATGGCTCCGTCTGAGTAGATTGAGTTTACGATTGTGGGCAAAAAAACAAAAACAAAGACCGACGAACCCAGAACGTTGAAATAAACTTCAGTACGAATGATGCGCCCTGTCCAGCCATCGGAGAGCTCGATCAGTCGGTAGATAGAACTGGGGAAAGGATCGTGAAATTAACATAGAGCAGACAGATTGACATGAGGGGTGAATACTCACCGGACAACGAGTACTGTAGTCGAAAATGCGAGAGCACCGAGCATAATCTTCAAGCGTAAGGTCAAATCTCCTCGCACACTGTCCGAGTCGGTAACACGGCGGACGGGTTTGTCTCGAATATATCTCTGTAAAAAATCCATGGCAAGTATCGTGAAGATAATGATGACCGCTGAAAGCAGGTTTTGGTGTGAGAAAAGCAACGATTCGACTTGAAGAAAAGGGCCACCACACTGACCGAATTGGAAGGCTATGCCGTAGAGCATGATATCCGCGCCCTACTAGTTTTTACAACCCGACATTCGTGCGTTCTGACGCGCACATACCTGATTGGCCCCGTCAAGTGTTTTGGCAGCGGACGCCAATCCACCGCCGACACCCTGTACCACGAGGGCGATCAAATCCTACAAAACTTCAGTGAGCATCATATTATGCTGCGTAGCAGCGAAAGCCATACACAAGGCAAAAATAAAATCAGATCTGCAAACCGATGAGTTTTGCGGAACGTTCGACAACGAAAGCAAGACATACACCACTTTGGTGTGAGCCTAGAGTACGAAGCTCCGAGCCTCTGAACTACACGTTCCATGATCAGAAAGCTGGCGGCAAGCAGCGGTGTTGGTGAGACTATTGTGGCACAAGTTCTAAATAAATTTGTTCAATCACGAGTAGTCAACGGGGAAGAAGCGGGCGAACTGGGCAGCAAAAGGCGCAAATTCATTCGGCGAGTAAGACGAATACAGTCGCCCAGTCCAGCCAATTATTTCGCCGATACCGCATAGCATCGCGGTCGGCAACAGCCACCATAGGCGAAAGTGTATTGCTTGACCGGCGTGGACCACTGTGAAATATGATGTGAGCGATCATCGATACTAGAAAATTCGAGGGAGAATAAATTTCACGAGTGCTGATGCCGAACAACACCAGAAACAAGATGGCTACCGACTCTTGCGGCACATAGCCATACTGAGAGTCGTCCGCCGTGGGTGGATCCTCAATGGGTGAATCCTCGCGGACCGTATAACGTGAAAGGGTATTGACTGGAAGGCAAGAGTGAGTGATTTTTGTGGGAGCAACTGTTTGAGCCCATACCAAAGGAAGAGCTCATAACGGGGAAAACAGTGAAAGAAGAATGATTGGTCAAGGGCAATCGCAGCTCGGTTGAATCTAGAAAAGGAGAAGCTTGGGCCGCAGGTTCCGCTTGACACAAGAGTGCTGACAACAAGTCGGTGTTCGGCGTTTGCTCTGCCCAATTTATACACTGAATGCACTGGCATTGTCCCCGCCGCAGTTGTCGAATATAAATACCGTCTGCCCAGTAAAAGGCTGTAGAAGGATTGGCGATGACACGGCTTGTGGAGACCGTTTTCTGCGGGTGTGCCGAACTGGTAGGGTACATAGTTGCAGCCCAATCCGTACCCGCGCCTCGGAGCGGGTCGCCCTACCCGTCGAGATCCCTAGGTAGTACTTATCATGCGCGAGATAAATCTCAGGCGATCAGTCCAGCTGAAAAAATCTGCGTCCAAGCCCAAGAGTCCGACCAAGACACTCCATGGCAAGACGGAGCCCGAAGTTGCCCTCATACATAGCTGCTTATAGCTGGTGAAGTAACAGCCCGTGCCCAGACAGAAAGCGCATGTCCAAAGGAGGATTGCTTCGAGTTTACTAGTACCCTCACACTCCTGCCGCTGCGACAGTGCCTGGCCGCAGATGGTGGTCAAGAGCAACTCTTAATTCATAAAGCCGATGTTCGCCGACCTTCGGGCCTTCGTCGAAAAAGGGAGAGAAAAATAAAATTCAATTGGGACATAGTACTGTGAGCTACATGATTACAACGAGGGTATATAACTACGAGGTATATACAGATATATGAGCGTTTACAGCGGCTAAGTAGTGCAGAAATTTTGTCTTTGAAGTACATAATATTGACGGTCCAAGTCCGCAGGACATCACTGATTCATATAAGGGTATGCCTTGGGGCAATTGCAAGGATTGTGAGCCAACGATGGTGAACGACCAATGGAGCAAAGCCAAGTGCACGTCGAGAGAGCGCAAGAGGGTCGAGTCTACAGGGGGGTGGAGCATGCTTGACATGGGGAACAATGTAAGAACAATGCTTGGCGATGGCGACGACCGAAATTTTCACGAAGCCTCAAGACACAGTAGGCACACTAGTACTGTTGAAGGAAACGAAAGCTAGAGGAAAAAGCATGGGCATTCGAAGTCAACAGGAGCGAGCATGACGTACCAATTGCTATCACAGGACGGACTGGCAAGACTTGACGAAAGCCGAGAGCAGACGACAACAGCAGAACATGGCGATTGCGAATTCGAAGAGAAGATAATGATAACGATATGCCATGAAAGAGCAGGAATGAAGACTAAGTGATAGCGAGACAGGCGACGACGGGTCTTTTGACAACGATACAGAGCCAAGACGGAAGAGATACAGGCGGTGGTGTCAGTGAATACAGCGGAAGAACTGTCAGCATCGTGCACGGTCTTGGAATACATAGAGGCGCCATGGAAGAGGGGGGTGATACAGCGAGCAGGGGCGGCGGCGATACAAACTCTAAGGATGGGAGAATCTAAAGACACGTTGAGCGAGCACCAGAGGCAAAAGGCAGGAGAGAACGTACAACAATGCATGCATCTGAATGATACACAAAACGGAGACGGGGTGGTCGGAGATGCAGCGCAGGTTGTTCTTCAAGCGAGGGAGGAGCGGGCGGAGGCGTAAGTGCGGCCGAAGAGGTGTCGACAAAAGAGTGCTGGTCAAATCCCGTTGGCGGAAGTGGATGTGCACCTAGCTTTCTTGTAGCCGGAGGTCAGTCAGAATCCTACAATCGCAAAACGACGTACACATCAGACGAGTACACATCAGACGAGTAGAGACAGGAAGACAAGCCTCCGCATGGGCGAGTCAAGTCGGCGCACGGTGACGAACGACGGTGGCAAAGGAGCGTCATGTTGGTTTGGCGGCCGCGGTCAATGTTAACGAGGGTGGTGGAAGGGCGTCATAATGTCGAAGAACGTAGGCGCAGTGAATCTATCCACACTGGTCAGCCAGTGCCACCCGCAAAACGGAAACCTACCCAGGAGAACGACAAGCAATAGCTCGCCAGCGGCCACGCCAGCGCAGGACCCGCCGTGAAAGAACGTGGTGGTGGTGGAAGCAGCGTGCTGCCAGCTCTCATGAGAGAGCGTCGTGATGCCAAAGAGCGTAGACGTAGTGAATCTGTGTACACCAGTCAGCCAGTGCTCGCCGCATGATACACGAACACCCTACCAAGCATCATGTACTCGTAGACACAGAACACTCGCCAACAACCCGGCGAAGGGTGACTACAGTTGGCGCCAGGAAGCGTCGTGTTGGGCAGACCAGAGCGGTGAAGGACCGGATGAGTGATAGTCTGAATCTGCACCGTACATCAGCAAGACTTCAAGACGGAGCGAGGGCGAAGGACACACCCACAAAAAGGACTGTAAAGAGGAGGTCTCCCGACATGTCGCTACCGGGTGCAGTGAGGATGCGGAGTATTGACGGGCGGGTACTGCACGCAAAGGAGGTCAGCAGGATACACCGGCAAAAGAGACTAAGACATACGAAGAATGTACCGGGACGAAGCAAAAGACCGTGAAAAGACAGGACGGCAACGAAGTCGCCACGAGAGCAAAGCCAAGCCGGCGGGGAGGAGCACCGAGAAAGGAGGGTTGAGGAGGCGGGAGAAGGAACCACATCAAGGGGGTACAGCCCTACGCTCGCGTCAGGAACGAGAACGCGTTAGATAAGAAGAAGACCCACCAAATCCAAGCAGCATCCGAGTCTATACAGGCCGAGTCCCAAGCACAAAGTCATTTGATATATCGAGCACTTCATCACCATCCTAAAAGCAGACGACTGGTTAGAGCGCACAAGACATACACGATGCAATGGCTTACCCCGGTCTAAGCAATAGAAAGTGCGGTCCAGTCTTAAGCAATAGTAATGTGGAATTCCTACAGACATCGTTGAGGCAGAAGCTCATAGGTCAAGGATGAAAAAGCGTAAGACGAACTTGTTCTTGGAGCAGACAATTCATTTACGACCAAGCGACCTCTTCACGCCAACCTTGGTCGTGGGGAAGGGTGCGTTTTCACGCTCGCTGCGCATGCGCTTGGTGCATTGGACATCGCCGCCGGGCTTCTGCTTGGTGGTGAGGTTGGTGCAATCAGTCACCAGTGGGAAGCCACTGGCAGGCAGAGGTGTATAGGTCGTGGTGATGGTCGGACCACGTCGTATGGCATTAGGAATCGGAGGACCTCGTTCCAACGCTACCAAGGTTTGTATGTGCATTAGAAACCGTGAATCGGCATCGGCTTGAGTGAAGCGGCTCCCAGTCTACAATCAAGATAAACCAGGACGTCGACTGGTCGACGACTGTGAAAGACAAAACATACTTATTACTTAGGCTTCAGCATAGTACCTTGTCTCGGCTGAAAGGCGTGGATAGGTGATGGATGCATACTATTACTAGAGCTTTCTGCGCCGATTGGAGCCCAATCCCATCTCGGATATCGAGGTTCAAAAGTCAAGCTAGTCAAGGGGTAAGAGAATTTCCTGTCACGCATACAGTAACGCGTGACGTTTCGCGTTCCCTCCGAGCCCTCCCATCGCGTCGGCCCCACTGGTAAAGTAAGTACGAAACTCTAGTGCGTCGGATAGTCACCTCAGTCAGTGACTTAACAGAATCTGAAAATGCGCGGAAGGCGCAATAACCTCAGTCTCCCGCAATGTGGGATGAAAGACTGTATATTAAATACCTGAAAATGCGCGGAAGGCGCAATAACTACACAATGAGTAAGTAAATATAAGTAGGTAGATAGATAGAGAACTCACCCTCAGTCTCCCGCAATGTGGGATGAAAGACTGAGGGTGATGGACAGACGAGCACGGTTTATATGTAAGAAAACAAGGCTGTACGATAAGTATCAGATATCTATCAAGGGCCGGAGCGGCGGGGCGGCTACCCGGAATAATTCATATTCTGACACCCCCACTCGACCCAGGCCGTAGTCCCATAGATAGACAGAATTTGGAGTGCTTGTCATGAGATAAAGGTTTTGTGAAAATATCTGCCACCATTTCATCTGTAGGATACCACAAGACAATACATTCTCCAGTGCGAACCAAGTCATCACGAACAAAATGATATTTCCTTTGTATATGCTGAGTCCTAGCGCGGTATTGTGGATCCTGGGAGAGAATAATGGCAGCTCGGTCATCACATCTCAACTCAGTGGGATTTCTCTGATGTTGACCTAGTTCGTCAAAAAAGGATCTTAACCATGCTAGATGTTGTCCTGCATTTGCAAGTCCAATGTATTCACTCTCAGTAGAAGATAGAGCGACCATGGATTGCCGACGGCTAGACCATCCGATTGCTCCAGAGTTCACAATGAACACATAACCAGAAGTAGAACGAGATGTATCTCTGTCTCCATTCCAATTGGCATCACTGTATCCCAGAAATTGCATGTCCATGCTGATGTCAGCCCCGTTGTATACAAGTTCCCAATGACGGGTGCCTTTGAGGTATCGAAGAAGTCGTTTTGCTGCTGCCCAATGAATTCTCTTTGGCTTTGCACTATATCGACCAAGTACTCCTACACTGTATGCAAGATCTGGTCGAGTACCTAGCATGGCATACATAGCAGACCCGATTACACTTTGATATGGAACAATAGCTCCACCTTCAACAATAGCCATATGGGTAATGATACTGTCGTCATCAGGGTCATTCTCTGTGAGAGGGGTTCCAGTAGACATAGGTGTGAATACAGGTTTGCAGTCTGTCATGCCATAGCGAGAAAGGACTTTGTCAATATACTGACGCTGGTTCAGTGCAATGGTGCGCTTCTTACGGTTTCGAATGATCTCGATCCCAAGGAGGTATTTGGCTGGACCCAGGTCTCGCATCTTAAAAGTAGACGAAAGCATTCTTTTGACTTTGGAAGAGAATTCTTTAGAAGTTGCAGCAACAAGAAGATCATCAACATAGACCACAACAAAACAAGTCTGTTTGCCTTCTTTATAAACATAAAGGCAGGTCTCTGAATTCAAGCGATGAAATCCGAGTTTTAGAATCTCTGTGTCAAAGGTCCTGTTCCAAGTTCTTCCAGCTTGTTTAAGACCATACAATGATCGCTTGAGTCGCCAGCAGTGACCTTCTGGAATTTCAACACCTTCCGGAGGCATCATGTAGATTTCTTCCTCCAGTTTACCATTGAGGTAAGCTTGTGAAACATCCAGCTGATCCAGTTCTAAGTCGTATTTGGCAGCAAGAGCACAAATGATGCGAACAGACTCAAGATTGGCAGTGGGCGCAAAAACTTCTTTGTAGTCAACACCTTCTTTCTGAGTATCTCCTCTGGCAACGATTCGGACTTTGTAACGAGCAATTTTGCCTGTTTCATCCACTTTGACTTTGGGAACCACTTTAGATTTAATAGGCTTGACACCGTCTGGTATGGGAACAACATCATAGACGTCATTTGCTCGGAATCCAGCAAGTTCCTCTTCAAGTCCAGCTCTCCAATGTTCAGCATCAGGACCCTGCAATGCCTCTTGCCAACTAGAAGGGTCAAGAGGGTTCTGAGCTAAAAAGGCTTCTTCAATAGCATCATCTAGAGAAGCAAGCAAGACTGCTTCTGGAGCGTCAGGGACTTCAATGTCTGGTTCAACAGACACTTCATTTTCTTTTGCCTGTTTACGTGCTGCATTCTCTGCATCGCGCTGAGCTTTTGACTGATGCTGTGGTCCTTCAGCTATTCTGTCGTACTCAGCGGTGGGATGTTGTGCCCTTGCATGTGGACGTGTTGACCGCCTAGTAGGTTCCTGTCGTACACCTGCGACCTTGCGCAATGGTGGAGCTCCCCTATTTGATGGATGGACAATAGACGGCGGATCAGCCTGACTTAGATTATCCCCCACTGAACCTGGTATCAGGTGAGGCAAAGTGTCCGGTTCACCATCATCGTCATCATCACCATAATATGGGGTAGACCTCTTCCGCAGTGTCTGAGCAAAATCCTCATATTCTTTCCTAGAAGTCGCAGGTGCCTCAAGCTTTGGTTCTATAGGTGAATGAAGTTCCTGGTCATCAAACCGAACATGCCTAGATGTGATGGTTTCACCATAAGAACCATCTTTGTTGATTACTAGCAAGTCATATGCTTTACTGTTTTCATGGTAGCCAACAAAGATGCAACGCTTTGCTTTATCGCCAAATTTCTGCTTGTGACGCTTTTCTTTAGGAATCAGAGGATAAGCTCTACAGCCAAAGGGATGCAGGTGTCGTATGTTTATTGGACGGTCAAAAAGTTTCTCATGAGGGATCTCAAATTCCTGTGCTGAAGTAGGTGTTCTATTCACAGTATAACCAGCTGCTTTCATTGCTAAGACCCAAAATTTACGAGGAAGGCGTGAGGCGATCAACATAGTTGTAGCTCTGGAAACAAGTGTTTGATTCATTCGCTCTGCTACTCCGTTTTGCTCTGGAGTGTAAGGTGCTGTTGTTTCATGGATGATGCCTAGACGTTTGAATTCTGTTTCCATTTGATGAGACGTGAATTCACCACCCCCATCTGTGCGAAAGAATCGAGTCCAGCCCTCACAGAATTCCCAATTAGCAATTTGAGCACGAAAATGTGCCTCAGTAGATTTTCGCCATTCTTTGAGTTTTGAATAGACTTGGGATTTCTTTTGGGCAAATAGAATCCACACCTCAGAGGAATGATGATCTATAAGGACCACCCAGTAGCGTATTCCACCTGGGCCTTCAGGCGTTACTGGACCACCAACA
This sequence comes from Favolaschia claudopus, assembly GCA_037176885.1. NCBI lineage: Eukaryota > Fungi > Basidiomycota > Agaricomycetes > Agaricales > Mycenaceae > Favolaschia > Favolaschia claudopus. Next base: position 883,193 of record JAWWNJ010000015.1, read on the forward strand.
TCAGATGATACAATATCTAAAGGACCACGAGCTTTGGTTTGACTTTTGGAAAATGGTAATTTCTTCATTTTCCCAAGAACACAGGGTTCACAGAATTTGGGGATTCCTGTCAAGGATGTAATTTCACCAAGTCGGCCTTTAGCAACAGATTTCTGTAAAAGTTGGAAATTTGTATGACCAGATATTCGATGAAGGTGATTGATATCCATAGCAAATAGTGCATGTGGATCTTCACTCAAAGGAGTATAGACAATGTGGTACAGTCCCTTCCGATGCTTAGCTTCAATCATTCTTTGCCCTTTTGGGTTTCGAACAATGCAGCTATCTGCTTCGAACATGCAATTGTATCCCTTTTTAGCCATTTGTTGTACTGAGACAAGTGTGATACCAAAGGATGGGACATGTAATGCACGTAGAGAGACATCAGACATCCCTCGCTTTGTTTTGCAAGATAGACGGATGGTTCCAGTTCCAACTGCATCACAATATGTGTCATTACCAAGCCGCACCCTTTTTGGTGGATTGAGTACTTTATAAGAACCTGTCTCAAACCATGCCTCATTTGGTGTCATGGTAGTAGAAGCCCCAGAGTCAATTACCACAGCTTTGGATGAAGGGTTTGCATCACTCAAAAGATAAGCAGACATAGCAGCATAAGATTTCTGGGAAACAACAGGTACAGCTAAATGTCCATGTTCGGAATTATCGGAATCAGATTCAGAATCTGTAGTAGCAGAGGCATTTGCCTTGTCACGGCGCTTTCTAGGTCTCGCTTTCTCAGACTTCTGCTTGTCATTCTTCTTTGAGTCCTTTGATCCCTGCGCTAGATTCTTCAACTGATAGCAGTTATCGGAAGTATGAGATTTGTTTTGTCCATGTATCAGGCAATGTTTATCGCCCTTGGGAGATGCCTTTCCTTTGCCAGGGTTTGTGGATTTAGCAGCTAGAGCAGTGTCGTCGCTGTTCTCACTCTTTGGCAGTTTACCAAGAGTAATCAGGCGAGCACGAGCTTTATCCCAAGTTATGCCTGTACCAAGAGAGGACACAATGTTCCCTTTAATGCCTGTCCAGTAGCTATCATCTGGTAGAGTGCTGAGCAGAATGAGAGGCTGAAGCTCTGGGGGGAATGGAAATTCCAGGCGTGCAAGCCTATCAAAGCAGGTCTTGATAGCAGCTACATGAGAAAGAATCTTGTTGCGATCCATGAGCTCTGGTTCGCCTTCAATAACAAGCTTGGTGCTAAAAAGTTCTGCTAGAACACCCATTGCAGAATCGGCACGATTTTCTGCTTCAAAGCGCTGGCGCAGTTTGGCCCAGAGAGTTCCAGCATTAGATTCGTTGACATACTCTGTGCGCAGTTCTGCTGAAAGAAGCTTCTGAATAACACCTAAAGCACGGCTATTGCGTTCGCCAGGGGTATCCTTAAAAGCTACACCAGCAACAGGAGCTGTGGCAGGCAGAGGAGTAACAGCAGCAGCAGCAATAGTGGCATCAGCTGCATTTGCAGCGAGGATAACAGATTCAAGCAGAGTGTAGACTCCCTGTAGGCGCAGTTCCACTGTAGCATTAACATGAAAAATCGGCCAGTCTTCTGCTCCGGAAAGCTCAGAAGAAGCCGAGTTTGCCGCAGTTGACATTGTGTGAGAAGTCCGAGGTGAGATAACCAGAGTCCGAGGGAATTTCGGCAACAGGTCGTGTGATTGATTGATTGATACAAGTCTGTGCTTGTGATGCTTCGAGCTCTGATGAGCGAGCAGGTGAGTCTTCCAATAGGTACGTCTTCAGAGAGCTAGCGCTCGGGGCCCATAACCTAACAGAATCTGAAAATGCGCGGAAGGCGCAATAACCTCAGTCTCCCGCAATGTGGGATGAAAGACTGTATATTAAATACCTGAAAATGCGCGGAAGGCGCAATAACTACACAATGAGTAAGTAAATATAAGTAGGTAGATAGATAGAGAACTCACCCTCAGTCTCCCGCAATGTGGGATGAAAGACTGAGGGTGATGGACAGACGAGCACGGTTTATATGTAAGAAAACAAGGCTGTACGATAAGTATCAGATATCTATCAAGGGCCGGAGCGGCGGGGCGGCTACCCGGAATAATTCATATTCTGACATGACTCAGTCAGTGGACTTCAAGAGCATGGACCGGACCGTTGCCACCGCGTCTTACCCTCTATCTGGCTCGGATCCCTTGGAACAAGAGATCAAAGCCCGTATCGCTGCCTCCAAGGAGAAAATAGCCCGAATTGAGTCCCAGATTCGCGACCTCCAATGCATGCGAGACCGTGAATACGGCGTGCTCGCTACGCTCAAACTCGGGATCGTGCCAATTCGCAATTTGCCCGACGAACTGCTGACGAGTATATTCCGTTGCGCAATCGGCGCCGACATTGGGGATCCTGACAGGGTTAGGATGGTGCTCGACGTCTCTCAGGTGTGCAAGCTCTGGCGAACGCTCACTCTTCGCAATCCCGATTTGTGGACGACTCAGCTTCCGATTGAATCCAGAACGTCGGCGGACAAGCTCTTCTCAGCTGACTACGTCGCCATGACAAAGGACTACCAGGAGCGTTCAGCACCTCTCCCAATTGCATTTGACCTCACCTGTGCCCACAAGAAGAAAATCTCGCCAGCCCTCGCAGACGTGCTCCTTAGTGCTGCGCCTCGCTGGCATGAGCTATCTGTGGCAGGACATCATTCTATGGTTCAAGCGATAGTCGCACTCCCTCCAGACACCTTCAGAGAGCTTCGTAGCGCGGATTTGGACATATACGAACCGCTGGATATGCTCCCCAGTTCTGCGTTTGTTTCCGCTCCACAACTTCGTGAAGTTACTCTCAAGTTCCAGAGTGCCACTGCCTCCTCAGCGCTAGTGTCATTGATGCCGTGGGTGCAGCTTACTCACCTTACCTTGCACGGTCTATCGTTCCGCTATATTCTCTACATCCTCATTCGATGCACCCATCTGGAAGAGGTCTCAATCGAAACGCTCGCAGACGATGGATCGCCGATTCTGGCTGTCCACGAAGTTGCCACACTCTCACAGCTCCGACAGCTGGGTATAACGTTGTCTGGCCCACACGTTGAGTTCTGTTTTGGGCGACTTGCCTTGCCGAAACTCGAGGCCCTCGATATATGTCACAGCAATATGGGGGATGACTCTCGTATCTGGGGTCAGAGCGGATCGGCTGTGTTTTCCTCCTTCCTGCTGCGTTCTCCGAACATCGAACGCTTTAGCCTGACTTCCTGCGATCTGGATTCGCAGCAGTTGCATGGCATTTTGGTCCATTGTCCGGCGTTGACGGATCTCTCATTAGATGGATGCCAATACTGCGTCAACGATCACCTCCTGGGCGCTCTCGAGTACTCGCAAAATGATGCAATGCATCTGGTACCGAGGTTACGAATACTGACCGTCTCCCAGATCGGCGGGGATTTCGACGAGGACAACCTTCTATCGATGATTCGTTCTCGATGGTGGAGCCCGGAGGCTCTCCAGACTCTCCCAGCGCCTCCCCCAGTCGCAGTGTGGGAAATGATTTACATATCTCGTGGAGAACATGATGAATGGCAATTCTCCGCCGAATTTCAGAACGAGTTGGATAGACTGGCCTCGGAGGGACTGGAGATTGACGTGCAATGATGAATCGTTTTCTTTCCAAAGTTCGTTTCGTGCGTTGTTACTGAGGATTCCCCTGACTTCTCCTTCAGATACACCCACGTGGCTCCCAGCCCTCGAAGTCTTGTGTCCTATGCGACAATGTATATTTTTTTGGACGCAAACCGTCATGTCGATGATAAAATGTATATACTGACACTGTGGACACGAGGCGTGTCTCACTCGTGCTCCCTCCATTAGCATGACGCGCGATTTGTCTGTATTCCCCCTCCCCCTCCCCATGGTAGACTGCGTAGCTAGAAAAGCGGCCTGTAATGTCTTGCTCTCGGTAGCTTTCAGACTTGTGCCGCATTCTGATATAGAGTTCTTGTTGTTTTCCCAATGTATATGAGCTTTGACCCACCTTCAGGCCGAACATGGAGTCCGATTCGATGTAAAAAACATAGATCGGATGCCACCCAGTTGCACCCAGCAGCCTGGGTGCTCAAATTTTTCAGGGACGCATATAGATCCTACATACATTACACGCAGGGAACTGCAGTCAATCGAAGACTTTCCGGCGATAAAGCGCTTTCAAGCAGAAGGTGACGGGAGTTGGGTCGGACGTAAATTTACTTCTGGGCCTAGCATAACCACTAGCCTCAGTGTGGTGCCACCTCACCTCCCGCGCACTACCATGCCAGCCCCAATGCTCTCCACCTCCCCAGTATACCCGGCCCTATATCTCTACCCCCTCAACGACTCGTTTTTCATCCCTAAACAAATCGCATTAACCACCTACGGCCGCCGAGTCCGTTTAGGTCGCAAAAGCCTGAGCAGTAATTTAAATGCGCAATCTTCGCCGCCACCGGATAAGAAACAAGTCAATTTCGATTCGAGCGTTGTGAGCAGACAGCATGCGGAGGTGTGGCAGGAAGGGAACAAAGTTCGTTGGTTGAATTTTAAATCAGCACATACATAGCTGACACGAAGGTCCTGGACCTCGACAGATTTTTGTCCGCGACACTCACAGCGCCAACGGCACCTTCGTAAACGGCCGACGCCTCAGTCCAGAAGGCCAAGCTTCCTATCCATACGAACTCAAAACCAACGACCTCCTGGTACGAATCTAATCTTCCCATCGTTCGACTTCCTTGTCCTTATATATTATGCTCCAGGAACTGGGCACCGATATCACAGGATATTTTGACACAATCGCGCACCAGAGAATCGTATGTCGGGTCGTTTGCGTGTTCACTCGCGTGGAAGTCGCGATGGTGGCTATGGCAGATTCCAGACGCCAACGTCGCGGATATAGTGTTACTGGAAGTGTTTATATTCCGAGGTATCAGAAGGTATCAGCAGGATGAACGAGATCTGGTACCGTTACCTTGCCATTATACAGAAAAGGCTCTTGATTTTGCTTGATATCCAGCTTGGAGCCGGGGAAAAAACCGTAAACATACGTCTCCGTCGTGCTTTGATTTACGAAAATCCTGTTCGAAACACGATTACAGCTTAGCTCTAGCCTTTTTCATCCGCTGCTCATATCTATCCTGCAACACTCTCCGCATCGTCTTGCCCGTCGGCGTTTTGGGTATCTACATCCAATCCCATCAGTACAGCTGCGCAAATCATCATCAACGAATAAAAATCCACTCACATCCTTAACAACCTCGATCCCGCCTCTCAACCACTTATACTTACTCAACGACTGCTGGTGCCATTCCTCCAATGCCTTGATCGTCGTAGCCGTGCCCTTCTTCTTCCCAGCGCGACTCAGCACAATCCACGCACGGGGAACTTTCTCATCGTCTGTGCGCCCTCCGCTGACACCCGCGACGGAGACGTCCGAGATGAGTTTCTCGGGATGCGCGAATAAGACGTCTTCTATTTCCTTGGGAGATACTTGCGCGCCACTGACTTTCAACGTGTCCTGAGAAGATGTATCAGATCGTTGATTCTTCAAGATTTGACTAGAGAGTTAATTACCTTGCCTCGATCCGCAAAGCTAAGGATAGCCCTCTCAGAAATCAATGCAACAAAAACGCAACACAAAACACTCACAAGAAATACCCCTTCTCATCCGCACGGAACTGATCCCCCGTTCTTAACCACCCATCAACAAACGTCTTCGCGTTCGCCTCGACATTGTTCCAGTACCCTAGCGCGACATTGCACCCCTGCAGCCAGAGCTCGCCGACTTCGCCCGGCTCCGCATCAGTACCGTCGTCGCGCACGATGCGGCCATCCAAACCCGGGATGAGAATACCCGTGGTGTCAGACGGAGGCACGCCCATGCCGAGCATTTTGTCGAGCGGACGCGTTAAGGCGCTTATTGTCTGGATGAATATTTAGCGGTGAGCGGGGCTGATACTTGAACGCTGGATGATACTTACAGCCTCGGATAAACCGTACCCTGCGCCAACATGACTCAGTTTGTATTTTCCAGACTGATGATGAATGGTTGGACACGAACCTTGAACGACCTCTGACGTCTTCTTGAGCAGCGCTCCCATTCGGGAGGCAAGTTCCGGGGGGAGGTACGCCGCACCGGAGTTTACAGACAAAACGGAACTGAGGTCGGTCGATTTGATGTCGGGGTGATTTACGAGCGTGTGGACCAGCGATGGAACGAGTGTTAGGTGCGTCACTTTGTATCTTTGTAATAAAAAAAGTTTGATTTGTGCATTGGTAAAGCCGCATTTGGATACATACTTGGGGATGGCCTTGAGATATTGAGTCGGGCTCCATTTTTCGAGGATCACGTAGGTGGCGGGCGCGAGGGTTGCGCGGAGGATATAAACGTGGAGACCATACGAGTGGAACATCGGTAGCACGCCGACCGTAATGGGATGTCGGTCTTTCATTTGCGCTTTGATTGACTGCTCACTCGTTAATCGATAAGAACAAAAAGCAAAACTGGAACATACAGAATAAGGTTCTAGATGCTGGCCCACAAAAATTCCTTGGAGTATCGAGCATATTATATTTCCATGCGAGATCATCACAGCTAGCATTTGTCAGACACAAGTTGAACTTGAAATAATTCCGCCCACCTTTCGGCAGTCCGCTGGTACCGCTGGACATGACAAGATAGGCCAAGGTATCCTTCTTTGCAGGTCGGATGGGCTGTATAGGAAGCTTCCTGCGTTTGACTTTCTCGATCATCCCATTGAAGCTCAGGCGTCCGCCCGTCGGCTGGCCATGCAAAATATAGATCTTGTCTGCCGTGAGATGGACGTCAGGATCCTCAATCGCGGATAGAACATTCTTCAGTAACTTTGCGTCTACAAACAGCCGCGTGGCTTTGGTGAGCTTCAAAGCATGAACTAGTTCGAAGCGCGTCGAATGCGAGGAAATGAGGGCAAAGGGTGTGGTTACCCTCAACAGCGATAATACGATGTCGATATATTCCTTTGAGAGGTGAGCACGAGCCTGGAAAATATAGGAACCACTCTCACCAAGGAATTGTAACCCAGTAGGCCGACCATTTCGTCGGTATCTCCGTTGAGAGCCAAACCGCCGTCGGAAACTTTCGCTGCTAAAGCGGTTGCCCCCAATTCCATCCGGCCAATAAGTTCCTTGTAAGTCCTCTTCCTCCCCGTCCTTTCCTCGATCTGAATGGTATAATCCGGCCATTCCGCCTACTTGCCGGTCAAGAATCATACCAAGACGGAAGACGTAAATAAAAGACCTGATCGGGGCGCCCGAACATGATATTGAGGACATTAACCTCGGGCAAAGGCGGTAGAGGTGGAAAGGGGGACTTGACGAGCATGATGAGGGGGGGAGAAAAGACCAGCAGACTTCGAGGCGACGCACCGGGAATGAAGATCTTCTTAACCGGAAACATAGGCCGGTGATTAGCGGTCGCAGTGTTGATGGTATCATTGATAAGTCGAACGGCATCCGGCGTCCCAACGGCATCCGCTTGCTTTCTTCCTCTTCTTCCGTTGGCCGCGCAAGTGAAGCCAACGGAATGTGTGCATCCCGTTGGATCTCTGCTCGAGAAGAAAGATAGCTCGAAAAACGACAAGTTTATTGAGGCGCCCTGTCACGGTGTGTGAACTAGTGAGTGTTGGATTCGAAAAGATTTGAAGGAGGTCACGGTGGAGGCAGATTCACTTACTGTTAGACTCTGAGTCGTCATGCAAGTGAGTTTATCCTTCTGACCACGAACTCAGCACGATGGGTCATGGAAGTGGACGCCAACGGAGTTTCTACCTGCGGATAACACTTCAGCCTCCAGACTCTGCCGCAGGCTCGCAGCTACAGCAGCTTTATGCTGCGCCGCCTCGATTTACAACGGACGCAGGTCATGACAAGACTAGCGCATGCAGCGCCAGATCCGATTCGTTATGGAGTCAGTCCCGATTCAAAGCTTGACACCAGCGCGTAGTATCGCTGTCATTGATTGCCCCAATTATGACCAGAGATTACTTGGAGCCGTATACTCTGGTCCTGACTCGGGCAAACTGCGCCGCTGGTTTTAAGAGAAAAAGTCGCGGATGCGCGGTTGGCGCAGCCTGCTCTTTCGACAGGAATCTCGCAGTGAACTGTGATATCCTTGTTCCCCAGCTTTTGGTTAAATAACGACGATCTTCTACTTGCAGAAGTCGGACCATCTTCTTGAAGCATGGTACCCAGACAAGCAAGCCTCGATGTGAGCCGCTTTTCGGGGTTTTGCCTGTTCATCTAACCCCCGTCTTGAACAGAAGGCTATCGAGATCGCGCAGAAGGCAATTGAAAACGACAAGGCACAGAACCACCGTGAGGCATGCAAAGAATACATGGATGCCCTGGACTACTTCATGGTGGCTTTGAAATGTAAACTGGATATTCATGCGTCCTCGTTCCCAGTCTAATAAATTTCCAGATGAGAAAAATGAGCAGTTCAAAATCCTCATACGATCCAAAATCGACAACTATCTCAGCCGTGCCGAGATCCTCAAGAAACAGCTAGCGGGGCCAGTGGGAGCGCTTCAATCTACCAACGCTCTGTTCGTGTCCAATACCATTACGATAATCTTACAATTATCGAACCACGTTTACAGAATGGCTGACGAGGATCCGGAGACAAAGAAATTGCGTGCTGGATTGTCTGAAGCAATCTTAGGTCCCGCCGGGAGTGACGTCTCGTGGGACGACATCGCCGGCCTCGAAGCTGCAAAAATGTCGCTCAAAGAAGCTGTTATTCTGCCTCTCAAATTTCCGCATCTTTTCTCAGGTATGCGGAAGCCCTGGAGGGGCATCCTGCTCTATGGTCCACCCGGCACTGGAAAGTCCTACCTCGCCAAAGCTGTGGCCACCGAGGCAAAGAGCACGTTTTTCAGCATCAGCTCCAGCGATTTAGTGAGCAAATGGCAGGGAGATTCTGAAAAGTATTTATCTATCGCACTGCGACATCGTATCACTTACTCTCGCCTGCAGACTCGTCAAACATCTCTTCCAAATGGCACGAGAGATGAAGCCCGCTATTATCTTCATCGATGAGATCGACAGCATGACCGGAGCGCGCGGCGATGGTGATTCCGATGCATCTCGTCGGTTGAAGACGGAATTTCTTGTTCAAATGGATGGCGTGGCTCACGATAACAAGAACGTTCTCGTTATCGGTGCGACGAACATCCCTTGGCAGATAGACCTTTCTATCAAACGAAGGTGCGTCTGAAATGCGCTCGAGGTTTTCTCAAAGCCTTCGCCAACGGTCAAAATCAGGTTTCAAAAGCGAATATACATCCCTCTCCCTGGTTTAGATGCTCGAAAACGCATGTTCGAATTGCACATCGGTGAAACTCCATGCGAGCTTTCCAGCGAACATTACCAGTGGCTCGCGGAAAGAACTGAAGGGTGAGTACACGTCAGTTAGCACTACAATTCTACAATATGTATAGGTATTCCGGAGCGGACATCCAAATTGTCGTTCAAGATGCCCTCATGCAACCAATCCGTAAACTCATCGCGGCCACGCATTTCAAGCCCGTCGCTATGACGGGCGGCGAGATGTCTCTAGACGAATTTGTCAAATGGATTTTCTGCTCGCCTGAGGATCCGGGAGCTGTCGTGAAGTCGTGGACAACGCTGACAGCTGAGGAATTGTTCGAACCGAAGATAAACCTCGTAGACTTTACAGCAGCGCTAGAAAATGTTCGACCGAGTGTGGTCGAGGAAGATTTGGTTAAACATCAACAGTGGACGAAGGATTTTGGTGCGCTTTCAATGTTGTTAGTATGTTTTGCATGCCTGAAGTTGAAAAAAATATAGGAAGCGATGGGTCATAATTGTCTGTCAATGTCATCTTCGAAGATGAAATTTATCCTGCTATTCACTTCCGCCACTCTTCCTTCAGCTCCTGTCCGTTGATTTCCACCGGCTTTGCCCCTGTAGTTTCGCCATCAGTTGTAGTCTGCCTTCCCTGTTGTTCACTCACCAAGAACGATAAAGTATATTCTTGCCCATTCATGTTTTGATTCATTTCTCCAAGTGTGCATTGTGCCTCGCTGCACGACGGTATCTCCTTCGTTCAATGTGATCTTCTCGCCACCATCTAACTCAAGAACTATGGAGCCTTTGACAACAATTCCATAATCCAGTGAGACCGTTCGATGTGCAGGCTGGCGGGGTAAAAGTGATCAACCTCCCACTCTTCTGACAAAAGTAATGCACAGACCGAAACCGTCCCTGGACTAAATTCGAACACCCGAAACACGGACCCATTCATACTGACGTGTTCCGTATTCGTCGCAATCTCATCCACCCACTTCCCCTCCTTGATCTCGCTGTCGATGACTGCCGGAGATTCACTCGTATGACAGAGATCGTAAATGGGGCTGATACTCTGCGGTGACCAGAAAGTCGGCGGCTGGACCGTATCAGCCACGACCGTTGCCTTTCCCTCTGGCGTGTGCCCGGTCACAACGCGGCGGACTGGTTCGAAGGGACTGGACGACATTTTGAGGAGAAGGGTCTGGTTGAGGCAGCAGCTCTTATATATGGCCCAAAGCGCGGATTCGGAAGGCCGCAAATTTAAGACTTGAACGAAATGAACACCGTAGCATTCGTCACTTGTAAATCCTTCTCGGAAGTGAACCCGAGCTCAAACCTGCATGACCTAAATCCACCGGCTCTTTGCGCGTATTTGACGCTTCCAGCTCTCGATTCATGTTTCCTGACTTCAAAGAATATGTTACTCCAATGTTACTCAGTCGTGCGACTTGAATTCTTTCCCCCGAGCAATGGAATTTATTGCCGTTCATAGCAAGCTATTACTCGTATGCAAATTAGTAGTCTGCGGCAATTTTTTGTCCTATATCTATGCCACTCGCTCAACTGACTTTTTTTCCCGGCCAATGCCGGTAATTCAACAAAAATCCCAACATCTGTTTCGGGCGATCGGCAATATCGGCCCGGATACCCGCCAATCAACGCGATCAACTCTGCCTTGCTTTTCTTTTCGCAACCATGTCGACTCCAATCGCGGTACCCAGCTCTCAGAGTTCCCCTCCCTCACCATCCTCCTCAACCTCTGGATCTCCTCCCACTCTCGATCCCAGCACTCTTGCCCTCTTAAACTCCTTCATCGCCTCGAAAACCGATGAAGAGCGGCGTTTCAATGAGCTTGCAGAGGAAGCAGCCGCGCGTGTGGCTGGGCTTTCTGTCGAGGGCGAAGATGACGAAGATGCGGAGTCGAATAATAAACCTATGATGAGTGTGGATGAATACCGGTCGGTTTTCAGCGAGGATTGGCAACTCAGTCAATTTTGGTATGTTTCCTTCGAATTGTGGTCTTTACATTTGTTGCTCGAGAGAGAATACTATGCAGCTAACGAGACTCAAGGTACACCACTCCATTTGCGATGCGGTTTGCCGAGATCCTGCATTCACTTTGTACTCCCACCACCTCCATCGCGTTTCTCTGCTGTCCAACCGCATTCGTGGCGTTCCAGCATACAAAACCTCTCAAGAATGCCCGATTGCTTGAAGTCGATGGTCGCTTCAGCATTTTGGCCCCGCGACACTACATCCCATATGACATGGAAGAGCCCACGTCTCTTCCCGCACACTTAACGGAAGCCGTAGATATCGCGGTTGTGGATCCGCCGTTTTTGAATGAGGTAATAATTGCCTTTATTGCCCTAGCTGAATTACACATTGCTTTAAATTACAGTATACGAACACGAATGTCGTGAAGACACTACGCCAGATTATGAAGCCGTCCGCAAAGCTTATCGTTCTAACTTCGACATCGGTCTTGGATGTTCTCGAAAAGTTGTACAATTCCCCTCCACTGGGTCCGCTCCGCCGGACAAAAATTGAAGTTTTACATGGCCAACTACGAAATGATTTTGGGTGCTGGGCAAGCTGGGAAGGCTCTGAGGAGCTCGGTGCGGAGGTCGACAACGCAGAGCAATAGAGTCTCAGGATTTATACGACGATCTAAGTCAGAGTGTTCATATGTATGTGTATATGTATGTGGTCTTCCTTATGACAATGGTTCTATTTGTTTCTTAATAAATTTCCAGCTCTTGTAAATGCCCTCGCGCGATAAATGACTCTATCCCGTAATCTGACTCCAATCCGCTGCCTTGGCAAACTCTATGAACGACAGAGGTTTCCTCTGCGTAAAGGCCTCAGTATTGAAGACGTCTTTTCCTCCGTAATCTAGACAGTTCTCATTAGTACCATCACTCAATCAGCGGGCAAGCAAGTTATAATGACTGACAACCAAACTCCTCAACTGCCTGTGCGGCATCGCGCATGTCGAGGCCAACGTGCGGTGGCATACCTTTCGCAGTAAAGTCCTTCTCATACTGCTCAAATGAAACCGATTCGATTGTGATTTTCTTCCCGGTAGCTGTCCGAATGCCCATGTGAGTGAATTCATCGCGAATGCGAAAACGATAAGCCCTTGCCTTCAGACACCTGCGCCGAAATCTCCTCCCCCGTCATATACACACCCGTGTACATCGCCGCACCGTTCAACCTTGCAACTTCCACCCCAGTCGCCTCAAAGGCGTGCCGAACATACAGCCCGTAATCGTGTTCCGCGTCAAGGACCGGAAGGGCAGACTTGGGGTTTCCCGGCCATCGAATAACGAACGAATCGCCTCGTCGTTTGATGCTGCTGCGTCCGGGATCCACCAGATTCTCCGAGTAAAATCCCGCCTGGACATCGACGAAGAACGGAAGCCCGGATTGACGGGCGTATTCGGTGACGTGGGCTTTGCCGTCGAAGTGGAGGGCATAGGTGTATTTGCCTTGGCTGATTTTGTTGTAATCCTGCAGATGATTTCAGTTAGTCGACTGCGCTTGTTGGCTGCATAAACGGAGGTCACCGACCTGCAAGCCGGACCACACGACACGCTCCACGCCAGCGGCCTTTACTGCATCTATCATCATCTTGCCTTCTGCTGTTTCCTACAGACGCATGGCGTGAGCGGTACTCGCGGACAGCGCACTATGTTACTATACCTTTTTCGCATCAAGGTGTTCCCAGAAGTTGGTGACGAGCTAGGTATCAATCAAGCTCGGACAATTCTCTGATATAGTCATGAACATTGCTTCACTCACGAAAGCCATATTCGCCCCAACGAACGCCTTCGAGACATTCTCCGCATTATCGATGACAAGATTTACCGCGATCATCTCAACGCCTTGCTTAACGAGCTTTTGAGCCGCCGGCTTCGCCACGTCGCGGCTGAATCCGCGAATTCGGTAGGGTTTGTTGGAATCGATGAGCGCTCGGATGACGCTTCCGCCTTGGGCGCCTGTGGCGCCAACGACAGCGACGAGGGGGGCAGTGGTGTCTTGAGTGATTGTCATGGAAGAGGAAGGCGTTGTTCAGACCAAGAAATGCACCGGTGTTCGAGTATTTGAACCCAAGTTCAACCTCGGTTGTTTCACGTAAAATGGGGTGAGTCAGCGGTTCGATTGTATTTCGATATTTTTTGGGGGTTTGTCGAACCTCGGTGCTTTGTGAAATTTTCCGAGAAAACGGGGTTTGTGTAAGGAGGTCTCCATGCGGAGAGACGTTCAATAGGGCGCTCGACGGAGTGCGCGGATGCGCAGACGGCGTTAAAGGGGATTGATGACTGAGTGAAAAATAGAGTCGGGTGCAGCGACCTGGGCTGGTACAGCTGACTTGGGATTTTTTTAGTATGCGGTGGCGGATGCAATGGAGAATCTGGCTACGCGGGAATGAGATAGTTGCAGATTGTGATGGTCGGGGTGCGAGGTAGCTGGGTAATTGGTGACGAGTTGGAGGTAAGTATACAGAGATAGAGTGGTAGTGGTACGACTGGTATTCCTATTTGAGTGTCTGTATAGAGGAAGGCGGAATAGCCCATAATGCAATATAATAGTACCGGATTGCATCCAAAGAGTTTGGGGTCCGGTAACAAATGTACATACGAAGTTGTTCGAGGCACAAATGGTGCGTCAAATGATTAGACAGTAACCGAAAGTGGGGAATCTATCCCTTCAACTTCGAACAAAGGCAGCATATTAGGAATCGACTTCATCCCCGATTCCACGGCACCCAGATAATATTCGAACAACTGCTGCGTACTAGCTGAAGCGAGTTCGAACGACGTCAAGTCGTTGAGCTCCTCCGGCCACGGCAGCGTCGGTTCTTCCAGTGTATCAAGTTCCGAAGGCGAAAGATCCATATCGAGTGCGAATAGTCGGTGAGGAGATATTGATCGAGGCGAAGGGCTCGAAGAAGAAGAAGGAGTGTCGATATCGGGGCATGAGTTCAGGATTGAAAGGGAATCGAATTTGGATGATGGGGATGGGGTGTGCGGGTATTCCAGTGTTTCGAGGGGGGAGGGATTACGAGGTGGAGTCGAAGGGACAAACGGAGAATCCTCCCACAGGTTTTCTGCTGCTGAGGGATGGATACTACTGGTAGGGTTAGCCGATGACTCCGAGTCCTCAGCTGCAAACGTCGTGGTAGCGTTGTGGATTTTCCGGCGCTTTGTGAGGTGCTCGGCCGCATCCGAGTCTGCCTCGGCCTCGTTTCTCTGCATCGTCGCATGGTTTTCCAGCGCTTTGACGCCGACCAGCTCGCACGTCGACTCCACATGAGATTCCTCCGAGTCGATAGAAGACGGCTCTCGGGAAGGCGACCGTGACGGCGACCGTAGTCGTTTTCTAACCAAAGAGCTGGGTTGCCTATCCTCTCGATGCATGGTGGGTGGGCTGTAGAACTTGGATTAGGAGCACTGAGCACTGTGGTGGCGTCAAGGCTGTTTTATACGTCTTCCCAAAGCCTCAAGGCTTTTGGCGCCCGAGAGACAAATGGCAGATAGAGAAGACGATGTAGTAGCGGAGTGGGAGCATAATGCCGTGTATGTGTGTACTGCAACATAGCAATCTGCCAGCTACGCGCCTCGTCTTGATGATTGACCTGACCGGGAAGACCAAGGGAAGACGAGAAAAGCAAAAGATCTACCCGGCGTCTATGAAATGTTTTCGGCATTATCGGCATTGCTTACGTTTTCTGCTCTTTCTCTCAACCTTCATCTTGTTGGCCCTGGATGCGACCCTGGGTGGATTCCCTGGATGCTTGGATATCGTTGGCGATGGAATTGATTTCTCCTCAGTGTAACTGGCTAGAATTCAAGCTGCAGGCTCGGATACAGCTTTCAAGTTGAGCTAAAATTGAACGGTCTCAGGGCGTCCGCCACTGATCTTACAGCTTGCATGCTATCGTAACCCTTCCAAGTAGGTCGAAATATGAGTTCTATGAAGAACTACCTTCAGCGCTGTATGCATGTATAATTTCTCCGCTAGTAATCAGCGCGCTTTCCGTTTGCCTCTCCAAGAACGTGGAATTCAAGACTTGGAAGGTACTGTCAATTTAACTCTGGCGGCATCCTGCGCACATACACAATCGACTAATCTCACTGATATTATCTCGAGTTCTCCCAGGTGTGGCCGATTTAATGCCAACATGAGCGCTAATCTGGCTAAATCAAGACAACGCGCTCAACACATTGCTGCTCTGGCGCTCTTTCAGATGACCTCAAAGTATTTATACTTCCACAGGATGCTGCTGCCTGCGCGTTTACAACGTTTCCAGAAGAAAAGTTAACATCTCAACTCGAGTAGAGCGCTCGGATTGTCCATCGCAGTCTCCGGATTCCTTTCATTTACTTCTTGCGACAATCTAGTGCGGAAAATGCCTGAAGCCTCAGCGTCTTCTCATCTACAGCTCTTCCTCGCCGAAATGCCCCACGGCGCTTGCATCCTTTCTGTCGATCCGGAAGATTGGTGAGGTGGGATTCATGCCAGCCTATTTGAAGCTGGACACCGCCCGAGTTTTAATCCGTGTCTCATCTGGTCTCAGTTCGTCAAAATTCTTGCCAGACGGCGTCCTGGTAAAATATACGGACGGGCTGACATCCGAGCCGCAGTTATTCGCAGAATAGCTCAGAAGCTATGCACTGCCATTACAGTAATAAGTGCACCGCCTGCCGGAGCGGGCAGTCCCCTCCCCCCCGGTAGTCTCCGTCGCCGTAGGTTACAGCCCGAGCGTTAGAAACTCTCGATCAATCAGCGCTGTGACCCGTGTTGACCGAACGTTCGCGATATCTGTCTCGACATACAGGGAACAATTTGAACTCGAAAATAAGTTCATATCAATCTGGTCAGTTGGTCCGATCAGAGTCCAAGTCGCGGTTCAAATGAACTAAAACAAAATACTCAGCGGGTGTACTTATATAATCTGGCCTTTGGATTCAGCTTGAACATCATGATAGCCATGAGTTGAAAGTCGCTTACTCCTCCCGAGGCCCTCAAGGCGTGCGAATCGTTCGGAAATTCGGCGATGCCGTCATGCCGCTCTTCGCCTTTCCTTGGCCCGAGGATTCCACATTTGTTCAAACCTCCTCGTTCTACACCACGCCTTTGCCTGCATGCAAGGAGGTTTTCGACGAGCAGCTTTTTTTTACGTGAAAAAATAGTGCTGCTGATTCTAAGCGATAACGCAGGTCGTTCCCGGCGTACGTGGAGCGAGCAGCTGCCAGCAGGGAGCATGTAAATCTGGCAGTTCAATCCGACCATCTTGATCAACTCGGCCGCGGGATGGATGGAACTCTCTAGATCATCCAGGATCCCACTGCTGGGCCCACTGCTCGATGCCCCCACAGACCATTCCAAGCAGTCTGCATAATAACAAAGCATGGACCTCTTAACGCGACTGGTCCAAAAGAACAAAGGAATGAGAATTAACCATTGTTCTCGGCAATCCTTCCCAACAAAGAAAGCCCGGTAGAGATGTTGTTACCCAAAATTACTACATATGTGTGTGACGTGGCTATAAAAGGCGGAGCGCTTTGAGCCACAGCCAGCCCACATTACGATCAAATCCCCCCATCAGTCATACCCCACTCACGCTTTGAGCCCTGCTTTGCTCGAGCTTTGACAGCTACTCAGACTAATATAAAGCCTAAAGCGATATCGATACCAATCTATATCCCTTCATTCATCTCTCCCCTCATCTGCCTGCCAGCCTTTGTCACTTGCTTTCACCAGTACTGCTTTCTCGTCGTCTCCACAACAGCTCAGCTACTAGTATTTGACGTCATCATGCCCAGCCGCACCCGCAGCTCTGATCTTTCTCTCTCGTCGACATCCACTATGACCTCGGGCCCTTCGAAGCAGTGCCAGAGAGTACTCCGCGCCACCATCCCCGCACCTGAGATTGTCGATATGGACATGGACGTCGACGAAAATAATGCCACTCTCGTACACGAACAACTTGGCCATCTCGATGATCCCTGGCCGACTGTGTTTCAGGTAATTATTTTTCTTTTTTGTCTTTCTGTAGACACCGCCCGACCACAGCCTAATGCTGATTATTCCTTTGTTTTGTTTTTCCGCAGCCAAATCAAAAAGTCTGGATACGCAATCACGGCAAATGGATTCGAGGTAAAATATTCCCGCAATCCGTCCCCAAGCTTGGAATAAGCGATGTAAGCATTTCTTTATATCTCGATGAACCAACGCTGATTTACCTCTCATTCGATTTTCGACAACAGAACCTGACCTACTGGAACGTGATGTACAAAGACACCTTCGGACACCACCTGCGAAAAAGCTTTGCGCCGCTGGCGGGTGAGCTTAAGCCCGATATACCAGCGGTCCGGAAGCTGCTTCGCGAAGCGCATTGGCTTTAATATTTAGAGCTCTTGCTTGGTATTAATGGATCGCGGTGGGTTGGTCGGGTGAGCTTGGCCAACTGAGTGGAGTCCCGCGCGCCATTCCTCGCTATTTTGGGGGCGGCGCGGGAAGACGCGAAACGGGAAATGGGTGCTTGCGATGGGGAACGAGGAGACGTCGTCGACTCAGAGTCAGTCTAGTCGGTTCGGTTGGGCGTACAAATTGTTGGGTTGAACATCAGTATATACCTCCGCATTGTATAATCTTGCACGATATATCGGAATCCTTATAGACACTACATGTACATAGTACCGCAAAATACTGCTTTGAATGCGGGGTTGCGGAGCCATTTGTGGGCGTCTCGCCAATGGCTGTCGCTGGGAATTACTTTTTGGTTCGCATCATGTACTTGAGGCGAACAGCTGTTGAGAGTGCAACTACAGCCATGTGCGAGTAAAACCAATTACCGCGCATAGCTATAGGCAGGCGCCCATAGAAAGATCATTCAAGTCACAAACGATGGCTCGGAGAAAGCAGCAATTCACGAGGTCTGTGGGCCATGCCCAAGTCACGCACCCGACGCTGAAGCAGGCAGGTGTGCTGTGAAATGAGACCACTCAGGAACATCCAGCCAATGCTGCCACCTAGAGTTCAGACCAAAACGGTGTTGAATTTGGCGGACTTGCTCGCAGTAAAAGCGAACCATCTATTTCCCATCTCATTGACCCAATAATTAATACACGTTGAACAATTAAGAACTGTAAGCGCTATATAACACATACATCTCTTCCACCATTTCCGTCCTCTTCGTCGCCGAATCGACCGGCGCTCGTATGGCAAGGCCTTCATTCGATGGTTCGTATTTTCGGCAGACAGCCAAACACAAATGGTGTGTTTTGGACCTAGCCAAAAATCCGCGCCCACATAAGATCCCAAGCGCGTTTCCGCTCCGCTTGTGCCGTCCCTCCACCAAGAACGCTTTTGTTTTCGATTGCTCGGCGGCTCAGGTAGGGCATTACCTAAAGCTGTTACGTAAGCAAATTGAGGGCCGGGGAAATGGATGGAAAAAATCTGACCTCGGAGAGGGCACCGTAGGGAACGTATCTGCGGAGTGGGTTAGTAGGAGGGGGTGAGGGTATAGGAGGTGAAAACAAACTTGATGACCATGGGCGTGCTAGACTCCATCCGGTCTGCGAGGTATTGCGTTAGGTCGTCGCACATTCCTATCAGCAAGCACCATGTAAGCAAAGCCTTGGGATGAGAAAGCAAGTAAAGCAGACCATAAAGCTGCCCGAAAGTAACCCTCTCCCCCACCCGTTCCGGCACACTCAGCTTTTTCCCGTCGGACGTTCTTACCGCCAGCCCCCTCTCCTCCAACCCCGCCAAAATCTGCCTACAACTCGTCCAATTATGCGTGCCGAAGAGAATCCCGATACTTTGTGGGCGTCGGCTTTTAGCGTCAGCCGCAGCGGCATCCAGGAGCAGCGCCGCACATGCGTCGTACGTCGCGTCCGTTTCCGCCTTCTCCGCCCATACAGGGGGGAGGACGTCCGGCGAGATCGACAACATCGGTTTCCCTTCGGATGCAGCAGTGGGATGCGCGGCCATCTCATGAGTATGATACGCCCCCCGCACGAGCTTCACCCCCAGCGCGAACCCGTGTTTCCGCGCATCCCGCAAGGCATGCACCAGATGCTCCGGGGTGCGGCGTAGATACGCTTGGAAGGTCGCGTATACCAGAGGCTGTTGGGTGCCCGAGGCGAGAGCGTTAAAGCGCCGCATGAGGGCGAGGGCGTAGGCGTCGACTGCGGGTTGGTACCAGGAGTATTCGGCGTCGACGATGATGCGAACGCCGCGGGCAGCGGCGTGGGTGCAGATGCGGTTGAGGGAAGTGTGCAGGTCGCGGAGGGTTGCGATGTCGGTTGGGGTGAGGGGGGAGGGTGATGAGGTGGGTTTGGGTGGATAGAGGACGTCGAGGTCGGAGGGGGTGGGGTTCCCCGGGAAGGCGACTGGTGATGGGGGTCGTGTGGAGAGGATGTGGGAGGAGAGGCGGATGAGGGCGCTTGCGTCGGGGACGAGGGCGGTGAGCTTGACGGCGACCCATGTTCGACGCCCGGTCTGTTTAGCGTCTAGGGCATCTTCAAAGTTGGCAGCGACGTCGATACAGTGTACCATCTCGTCGACGATCGCCTTGTAGGGACTATGTTCGGATGAGGCAGCCGTAGACGCGGCCATGGCCTCCGCTTCATCGACCTCGACCGAGTACGCAAACAGCGTACCGGTATTGGCGGACCGCAGCCGCTGAAGCAGCGGCAGGGTCTCAGTAGCAGAGTCCCCTCCGACAAACTGATGAATAGGATTAGAACAGATAGCACTGAGATCGAAGAAGATTAGGCGTGCCTGGTCGAAGAATGTTACTCGTACGATAGCCTCAGTGATCCATTTGATACCGGGGATACTGGAGAACGTCTGTAAAATCCAAGGGGCGCTATCGACCAAGACTGGAATCGAGCACATCGAGTACACGATGTATGCCCGCACGAGGGTACCGAAAGGGCTCCGAGTAGCGTCGGGATCGTTCTTAGCTCTTGGATTTGTAACAACAGCTGCTGAATCTGCGTGAATCTTCGATGCCCACAGTGTACCGAGACCTAGAGCAACTCCTCCAGAAACCAGAGCTAGATTTCTTCGTGCAAGTCGAGGTGGTGTGCTTGATGCATGGCGGACACCGCGCAACGAGGAGACTCGAGTTCCAGTGAATGCGCTGCGTGTAAGCCTGAGCATTAAAACGAGGGAGAAGACGAGGCGGAGGGCAGGCGTTGCATTTCTCGCCGGATCTTCGATAAAGCTTTAAATCTGGCGCGAGGCGGGCCTTCGGCAAACTTGATCCGCCCGACACCCAGCCGCGGCCAACGACCTTCGGCCGACGGTGTGATCGTCGTTGAAAGAAACAACTTTGGCTATGCAGGTATTGGGATGGATGCTGGACGGAGGCCTATTCGTTGAAAGGATACTTACACCAAAAAAGGTGGAGCTGGAGGATGGCGAGCGCACCAAAACCAGTACGCGGCATTACGATTTCTTGGGTGTTGGGAGAGGATACATGAGCGAAAGAGAAAGGAAGGATAGGTTGAGCACCGAGTGGCCAAAAAAAGTTTCAGAGAGTAGACGGGTAGGAGGAGCGGATAGAGGGCGGACGCGACGAGGGCGTCTCCCTGCCGCCGTCTGAGGTAAAGGAAGGTTTGCAGTGAGTCACATCATGTGATCGGAGGTAACGCGGAACTGATGCGATTCTCCCTTCTCCTCAACCAAACCGAAGAAATACTTATTCTGAAGATATGGAATTTGGAAACAACCATCGGGGATACAATTTTTGTTCCTACTTGGACGTTACTCCGCCATCCTCTCTAACGCCCGAATTCCGTGGTCACAGTGTAGCAGCTCGTGGGTCCGACTGAAGTCAGAAAATTAATTCGTGGGTCGACTCTGCAAGCATTGAGCAAGGCACTTACCCGGCTTGAATCTGCAAACAGTCCATTAATGCACAACTCGCGACGGCGAGGAAGAGGAATACTTACGTTCCACACTGTCCGATGAGCCCTACACTGACATCGTCGATTTGCATCGTGAACGATGTCAAATTGACGCTGTTCTTCAGGAAACACGCTGGGCCGGGGGTTCTGATGGAGCCGTAGGGGTCCATCGCGTAGGCGACGCAGCCGTTGTCTGGAATTCAAAATAATCAGCTACAACCGAGCATGGACGATGAGACTCGGACGGACCAGCGCTGCAGGTGCGCATGCACGCTAGCTCGGTGATGTTGAAGATCGTCTCGAAGTTTCCGTTGTCCATGTCCCACCCGGGGTACACCGCGAAGGTGGCGCCTAGCTGAGGCGAGGGGGCGGCGCTGGATGAGACAGCGAAGGAGACGAGGGCAGCGAAGAGAGTCGAGATGGCGAGCATTGTGCAATTGGGTGGTTGGGAGCGAAGGATGCTGAGGCAAGTGCTTGCTCTGACCGTCTTTTATTCGTCTGCCTCTCCCCCAAACGTACTCATTACACGTTCAGTGGTGCGGAAGAGAACTTTTCTACGATTCTGGTTCGGAGGCACAAGAAGGAGGTCAGTTTTACTTGCGCTCGGCACGCTTGAGGTCGGCGTTCTACGAGACCAAGCCCATTAAAGCTCGGTGAGAGGCAGGAAGTCCGGGTTTCCTCATATTTTGATGAATATTTACTCATAGTATGCAGGGTCTGCTCGGTTGGAAGCCAACGGGATCCTCCGAATCATGGTCATCCGGATTCATTCCACGCATCATGGGTTGAATAGATCCCCACAAGAAGGCTGTCTATTAAACCGAAGAAGTTGAGAACACGGCGGCATTCAAGTCGCCTGGACGGTGTTCTAACCTTGGGTTGCACGCGTCAAAGTTTTAGCTGTAATCGAAGGTGGTAGAAAATTCATGGCGGACTAGTTCACGCGTGAGTCGAATTATCCGAAGCAAGAAATCGACTCATTTCACTTCGCCGGCTTCATTTTCAGCCTTCGAACCCTGAGAAGTTTCAATCCAACGTGGTTCAATATGGTTCTTCGAATTCGACTCGATGATTAATTAGGGTAGCGGCAATGAGATGAGAACTGCAGAACGGCCAAATGTGCAAAGCGAATCAAGCGGGCCAATACTACAGTAACTGTAGCAAATTAGTCTGTCTCTGTTAGATTCCGGTGTATGCCGAAAGAAATGAACCGTAAGAAGTTCGAGCTGCCAGATTGATATTATTTATCTTTCACTGTTTTCTAGAACTGACGGGGGGAGACAGCGTGAAGGGATTGGCATCGATTCTAACAAGAGACAATCTCTCAATTCTAATTTATAAGATAATGTGCATCCAGCGCGATTGAGACGAAACGAACCCGTTACTCAAACGAAAAAACCGGGGCGACGCAGTATAGGTTCAGACGAGACGTCATAGAGTTAAATCGAATGTTATCGTTTGAATTTCTGGAGTGACTACGTAGTAATCCAGCCACACTACACTAAGTATCTTGTTACTGCGAAGAAATCGAAGAGTAGTATATGTAAATCGTCATCAACCGTGAATAATTCGTTCGTGCGTGCAATAATCGTTCCGTTCGTCCTACTCGTTCCTTCTACTAAGCAACCAGCCAACCCTCTGAAACCCGATTCGATGACGATGATGTAAGAAAAGATGATAACCCAAAAGCCACGAAGAGTGATTGCGACGAAGGATGATGATGAGGATATTGTTGTTGTTGTGGTGAAAATATGATGATGAGGATGTGGATGGGATGCGGGGTGTGGGTGTGAATACAGATGAATGAGTCGAGGTGGCGATGTGAATTCGAAGGATCTGGATATCGTATTCGCCGTTGAGTAAAGACGGGGAGAGGAACGCGAACACAGTAAGAGACTCACGTTTTATCATGGGGGGTGTCGCGTTTGGGGCTGAGTTTCCGACTCAGGCAATGATGCAGCTGCCGCTCGAACCCGACCCGCTATCCTCGTTTACGGGCGGGAGGTCCGTGTCTTCTCTGCAGACAACGCAGCTGCCGCTTGAGCCGGTGCTGCTATCGTCGTTGACGGGGGGGAGGACGATCTCCTCGGTTTTGGCGGTGGTGGAGAAGGTGGTGAAGGAGTCCATGGATGATTGTGTGAGGAGGAGAATGGGTGAGGGTGAGGGTGGTGAAGATGAACGAAGAGGGTGAGGTAGCGCACAAGCTTGCGAGATGAGCTTGAAAGACGCGTCAACCTCTCCGTCCTTTTATAATGTGGAGTCCCCGGAAGGGGTGGACATATCGGGATTTTGGTGCGCACTCTAGATGATTGATTTCGTCGTCTTGCTTGGGGGTGACAGAGTAGAGAACAATAGTCGGGATATTGACTTTTTCTTGTGAGACAAAAAGGATGGACGATCGGAGCGTTTTTGGTAGGTGCGCCCCAGGGAGGACAATAGAAAGATGGGGGTGATCTACGGAGAAGCATGCTACTGTTTTTGATGGGGGTTGATACCGCCAGATACCGCCGCGGTACCGAGAAAGATTTTTTCCGGTGAATGAGGAAGTAACTTGGTTTTCTGGACTGCTGCGCGAAGCAACGTGCAGTAGTAAAAAATTACTAGCGACGGTTTGGCAAGAGTGCGTCCGCTGAATAGTACAAGCCGCAGCCTGGCAGTAGAAACGCAGTGGATACGAGTTACTTCGCGAGTTTCGAGGCACGAGCAGCATGGCGAATCCCCAATAAGGACGCTTTCACAAAGAACAATAAGGATTGATGATGGGTGACGAATGCAGAACGCGGAACAACTGGAAGACGTCGAGTCAGGGCCGCCCTCACCGTAGATACAATTTGCCAGTGTGAGATGCTCGGGTCGAAGAGTCATACAAGCTGTACTGAGCGGTCTGTACGCGCATTGTTGTGGAAGAAAAGCAAGTTGCATTCGGACTGTTCGGCCGATCATTTGTGTTTGATTTGTGCTTGGGCAGAAGGTTTGTCGGAAAATTGTAGCGAAAAATGGCCAACACGAGGCAGACGCTCGTCATGGACCGAGTCAGCCTAGAGAGTTACTTCCTGCTAATTCCCAAGCTCAATTGTTATACAGAATTGCTTGTTGTGAAGTTTTTTTGTTGAACTGTGCCTGATCGATCGATCAAGCGAGTCGTAACTTCAGTTGGCGAGAGAATCCCACAGAAATAAGGTTCCCTGGTGGAAGACTAATATGATTCATAGGAAGTACATTTTTTTTTCGCCATTGTTCACGGCGACGGAAAGGATTCCAACCAGTAAAATTTAAGTTAGTTGAGAAGTTCGATCGGCCGATGGAGGCCGAACTTGATCAAGATCACGAACATTTTTTGAAGTCGTCATCAAGTTTGACGTTGGGTTGGACGTCGTTCCCTCCAGCGTCAAGGCTCGTAAGGGCCTGTATACAATGTCGAGCCTGATGGAAGCAACGAACCTACTGTCAACCCACCCTCATCTTTGCCGACGCTGAACTACTATGGATTGTGCAAAACTCGTTGATTCAGACGCTTCAAGTTTTCTCAATCTTCACTTTGCCAATTTGCTCTGAACCTCGATATTCGAGAATCGAGATGTTCTCCAATGAACGCAGCTTGTTCCAATCTGCACCCATTCGCTATTCACGGCTTCTAGCTTCTGTCGAGACAAGGTACGTACTCTGATGCCTTCCCCGGCCTGTGTTTTGTCTGACAGTACCGGGGTATGTTGATTATAGACTCGGAGCGTTCATTCAAGCCCATCCAGACTCATGGTTCCCATGAGCAGTACACATACAAAACGTGCTAGCGTTGGAACGAGCTTCTCCGATCCCGAATTGCCATACGACGTGGTCCGAGCGACAACACCACCTACATCTCTGCCTCTATCCCCAACCTCAGTCATTCGGTGGAAACAATCCCGGCTGCTCGTATCAACTGCACCGAGTCCTCTACCTGACATACCTGCTGAAATTACGTGGTACCCAGCCAAGCAATGGATTCCCAATTATGCAGAACACGACACATACATGGACTATAATCGGTCACCTCATCTCGTCTCCTTTGCTACCTCTACGTGTCCTCGACCTCTTCAGACATGCTGCACTCCTTGCCACAGTAACGCCCTTGAAGCTCGCCATTTTCCAGGATGCGACTAGCTCGTCCTCCGATTCAAAGGAGCTGATGTTCGCGCCATCGCATTACTACCTGCATCTATGTTTCCTTCCGCTATTCTTTCGACACCGACCGACTCTCGCCGTTTCCTGCCGCATCATTTCTGAGAGGTCTCTGATCCGTCTATAAAAGGCCAAACACAGAGGCCAAACAAATAGTCGCTCTTTGCCAAACACCACCCCAATGCCCCGCTCCCAGATCACCAAAACCGCTCCCTCTGCCCTCGTCGCCTCCTCTCGCGGCTGCCCGATCAAGCGGCTGCTCACAGGAGGCGTCGACGATCACCCTGACAGCTCTCCTCCCGTGAGATACCATCCCATGCGCGCGGGGGTGTCCCGCTCCAAGCGCGCTCGACACGACGCGTCGTTCGTCATCCAGGACTTCGTCGCCGACTTGCTGGTGGCAGACCTCGGCCAGCTCACGGTGCAGCTGCTCACCCTCCAACCCGCCGGCGCGGATGCGGTCGAGTCAAACGCGCTCGTCACCCAGTTCGTCGACTTGAGTATCAATGCCAAGAAGCGTCGCCGCGACGAGTACGAAGAAGATAACGCTCACGCGATCGTCGACCCGCGACCCCTCAAACGCGCGCGTACTACTCCTTCTCGCCCAGAGCGCATCCCGAATAGTTCCTACAAAGAGGCTAGACGTCGCGAGATGTCTCGTTCTCCTTCCCCGCCGCGTCCAATTGTCCTTCCCATGGCCAGCCTAGTCGTCGTTCCCGTCGTGATCATCGTCCCCACCGCCATCGCCGTCGCTCCCATCGCTCCTTCTGCGGCCGTTCTCGCCAACAGCACGAACACCGCCGGCCTCGTCGTGATTGACAAGTTTGAGGCCAACGAGATGCCCAGCGGCGGAGTGAAGAGGACTATCAAGAAGAAGAAGGCTAGCGGGCGGGAAAACGCGCCGTTCCCGCTTTCGACGAACAAGAACGGCGCGAAGAGGTCGCTTGGCCGGAAATGAATTGTGGCTCTCAATATCAGGTTTGTCCCTCGCTTGGGCTTTATCATCGCTGAGCTGATGATCTGCCAGGATAAACGACATGCAAGACTGGTTTTTCCATTTCTCCATATCTTCTCAATTCGTATGTCAGTTCCCCGCCGCGTTTCCCGTACCCACTAACCTATTTTCGATAGCTCGATCCTCCCCGTAATTTATGCGCTGCTTGATCTACACATCTCTGTACGCTTACCTCCACGTCTTGGCCTCGCTTGCTCATCTTCGCTGGCAGATCTCTGGCCGCAATGAGCCCCATTATAAGCCTGCTTGATCATAGTCTGTCTCTTCGTTCCTCTGCCTCCGCGTCACTAACGGTGTCCTCAGGAATTCCACACCACTATTGCTTGAGACCGGACCACAATTTCTATTGCTTAGACTGAGGTAAGACATCGCTTTGTGTATGTCTTTGGGCGCTCCGACTTACCGCTCGCATTTAGGATAATGATGATATGCTCGATATAAAGAATATTTGCTTAGGACTCGGCCTGCATAGACTCGGATATTGCTTAGATTCGGTTCGTCTTCGTCTTCGCTAATGTATGCCTGTTCCTGACACGAGCGCAGGACATTACTTGCTTGATGTGGCTCCTGCTCCCGCCTCCCCAGCCCTCCTTCCTCGGTCCTCCCCTACCGTGGCTTGCTTTAGTCTCCTCGTGGCAAGTTTCTGCCGTCCTGTCCTTTCGCGGTCCTTGCTTGGTCTCGGTACATTCTTCGTATGTTCCGTTCTCTTTTATTGCTGTATCCTGTTGACCTCCTTTCTGTGCAGTACCCGCCTGTCATTCCCCCGCATCCTCAGCTGCACCGGCTCCTCGGTGGCGACACTCGTTTGCACTTCGGGCGACCTCGCCTTTCCGGTCTCTACTGCAGGTGCGTCCTCCGCCCTCTCGGTTCATCTTACGCTCTCGCTGATATACGATGCAGATTCAGACTATGCATTCGGTCCTTCCACCAGGACGCTCCCTGGCTCCAACTGCCCCCGTCAGTCCTGAATTTCGTTGGCGTTTCTGCTCGCCGTTGTGTCTCTACCAGCACATGGTTCTTGGTACGTCGTTTGTGTATCTTGCAGCGAGCACTGGCTGACTGGTATGTACAGATTCACTACGCTTTCCCTCCGTTGTACCATGACGCTCGTTCATGAGCCCCACATTCGTTTGAAACCACCGCCAATTGGCATCACGCTCCTTTAGCACCGCCCGTTGGCTTGACTCGTCTGTGCAGAGTCTTGCCGTCCTGTCTTTACATAAAGTCCGTCCGTCTTTCTTTCATACTTGCTGGGACTTCGATTGATCTCCGCCTACAGGTCCACTGTCAGACTATGTTGTCGCTCCTTCTCACCACACACACCGGTTACTACCGACTGTTTGTACCAACGACGCTCGTTTACCATCGACACTCTCTCCAATGACGCTCCTTCCACTCCGACGCTCATTTGTCAACGCGCTATCGCCGCTCGACCTCACGCTCCTTCACCACGCTCTTTCATTACGAGATCCGCCCCGCTTGACTTGGGTCCGCCCTTGGCATTCCATGCCCTCCTGTCTTTACCGATGGTATGTGCGTCGTTTCATAATGCGTGGGCTTTGTCTGATTGTTGCCTACAGATCCACATTCTACCATGTCGCTCGCTAACCACGCACATTTGCTATCACCGACGCTCTTGGGCATCGACGCTCCCTTTCCGACGACGCTCCCTCACCAACGACGTTCTCTTTGCTCGCCTCGCCTTATGCTGCCTCCGCCCAACTCGCCTCCGGTCGTCCATTGTATGTCAGACTTGCTTGTATTGTTGTATGTCTTCTTTTGCTGTCTTCCTCCTTACTTGCTCAATGTTGTCTAGATGTTTCTCCTCCGCATCTGTATTACCACTCGAGTCTCGCGCTCTCAATCTTTCGGCGACTGTAATCCCGGCCGCAGCACCGCACTGTATTCACCTCCGCCACTGTATCCTCATCGGTCAATCGTTCTGTATTGCAAACCGCCACGCACGCTTGTCTCATTCGCGCTCGTTATCTCTCTCGTCGTTTTGTTTTCCATTCACTCTTTCTCCTCCGCTTCTCGTTTTGCAAAGGTGTCTGCTCTGTCGGCTTCGATAATGTCTCGTCAATGGTACGCGCTGCTTGTCTTCGTCGGAATCGATCGCTTATATCTTACCCATAGCTTTCCCGTCCAGTTCCCGTCCTCGCCCACTCGCGCCTCTATCGCATGCTATTCCAATGCCATCGACCCTGCTGTGGTACCTTATCAACCTATCGATTTTCCTTCTCTGTAGTCCCAATCCTTTTGACATACCACAACGTTTTCAATTGGCCGTGCCTCCCGCAACTCCCGCTTTGTGCTCTCGTACTATCCGGTCGCGCATCGTGTCACTTTCGTCTGGTGTCTCCTTCGCCAGCTCTGGTCGCGTTGTTTTCCTTCTATCGTTTTCTCGCTTTCGCCGCCGCCGCTCTGTGCTATTCGATCGCGCATCGTGTCGCTCTCGTCTCATGGCTCCTTCGCCAGCTTTCGTCGTGTTGTTTTCCTTCTATTGCTTTCGCTTTCGCCGCGTCTTCTAGCTTTCGTCGATCCTCCTCGCACTTCTCGGCCCTCATCGAGCCCGGGCTTTGCTGCCGTCTCGCATGGTGTGTCCTGTTCTTCTCTCCGGCGCCTTCGCCCTCTGATATGATGTACGCAGCTGTCGTTGACCTTCAAGGCTCTCATCCCTTCATCCTGTCGTGGTGTCGTCCGCAAATGACTTATCCATAGCTATGAACATCCTCTCCGTTGTTACTTGGCATACTTTGCTACATTCTCGGTACTTTGCTACACTACGGACGTATAACGCCTCGCGGCTTTCTTGCTCTGCTTGTATGATACCATGATACATATTCGTATATAGGCTGTAGTATCATCGCATCGCTTCAGTTCTGTCGCCCTTCAGAAAGTCACAGACCGTTATGTCGACTTTTTTTTCGCCCTTGTGCCATGTCGTTTCCTTAACCGTGTACGCCAGCCAGCAATTCGGGTACTGTCAACGGCATGGATCACTCGACCCGCTCAAACACTGAATTTCGGATGAAATTTAAAGCGACATATAGAGATCATTCCCAGAGGGAGGTAGATACACATTACGAAAAGTTATAAGGATACTGCTCGCTACAAATAAGATTATGACGCAGTGCTCTCCTGGTCAGTGTGCTTTATGAACGATAATCC
Source organism: Favolaschia claudopus (assembly GCA_037176885.1). Classification (NCBI taxonomy): domain Eukaryota; kingdom Fungi; phylum Basidiomycota; class Agaricomycetes; order Agaricales; family Mycenaceae; genus Favolaschia; species Favolaschia claudopus. The sequence continues at coordinate 912,841 of JAWWNJ010000015.1, forward strand.
TGAATGTGCAGCCGGTCAGCTTGGATGCATTCGTTGATGAGAGCGAAAATTCTACTCGCCTTGCCGGCATAAGTTTCCGTAAATCGAATGAGGGGACGGATAATCTCATCCGGGCATTCGTAGTGCAAAGCATGCCCGCGTCCTTCCAGCCAAATGCACTCATAGTTCGTGAAGTAGGGCTTCATGACTTCCTCGATCCCTTTCGGCGCGTCGATACGGTGCGCGTCTGCCGTGCCTTGTATCATCAAGAGTGGGAGGCCCTCCTTCCCGGCTTTGCGCAGAGGCTCGATGTCCATTGTACGACCGAGAGTCAGAGAGAAGATCTCGGGGTTCAGGCTGTGGCCCATGTACAAGCACCAATCTTTGTATGGTACTGTTTCGGGTGAGGCGAAGAGTTTTTGGACGAAGAGAGTGGAAGATTTTTGAAATTCGAGGACGTTCTCGTTTGACATGAGGCCGGGGACGGCGGGGGTGACGCCTGGCCCAGCGATTTGCATTAGGAGTTCGCCTGTGCAGGGCACGCCAGAGAGGTAGATTACGCCAGAGACGGTAGCTGGGGGGAGATGCGCGACGACGTCGGCTGCCATGGCGGCTGTGAAATGAACGGGTTACTACTTATTAGCGAGAGGGTTTTACGGCTTTGGCCAGCGTACCGCCCATGCTCCTATAGAAAATGGATAAATAATTTTCCATCATTATGTACTGGGTGAAAATTTTACTTACCATCCCACTAAAACTGGTTTGACGAGCTTATACGCGTCCATTACCGTCTTGAAATCGTCCGCGAATAGCTTGGACTCATATGCTGCCGCAGTGGTGGGTTTCCCGCTGCGGCCATGGCCACGGACGTCGTACCGCACCTGGACGACATCAATTATCTGTCTCCCTATTTCGTCGCTCACCTACAATGTATAATTTATCCAAGAGTCTCTGGTCTGCGCAAAAATCGTCGAAAACGCAACCGCTCAAAGTCAGACCAGAAATAAGAACAACATGAGGGTTAGAGGGAGAGCCAGTAGCTTCAGAAAAAATGGTGTGGCCGTCCGAAGAGGTAAGCGTTTTGGAGTCGCTTTGAAGGGGGGACATGGTGGGGGAGATGAAGAGCGGGGGTAACTGTTATTCAGGTGTTTTCGGCGCATTATGGCGTCCTTTTTGGCGTGTTTCACATCGCGATCGTAGCGGGTGACCTAGCAGAGGGGGGCGTGGGAAGATGTCGGGGATGTCATTGATGATGGCCAACGCCGCTTGGGCCTGAACAGTCAACTCAGCTGCACTCGGATCCCCATGTCGGCGGCCACTAGCGACTAGGGTTGAGAGGTCATGAGTTCATACCGACGAGGTTGGCAGTGAAGCATATTTGAAACCTTCATTTCTACCTTGGCGCTGACCATAACAGGTTTTTCTTGCGACAAGGGGCATTTGAATGCACATCAACGAGTTCGTTATCTCAATACAACGGCAATATCAAGCTATGGTGCAGCCCAAAGTGATAATTGCCTTCTTACGCCCCCCGGTAATCCTAATTTTTTGGTGGCCGTTAGTTTGTGGCGTAAATGTGTACCAGGCGTCGAAGTATTCACCTTGCTACCATAGGACTCAGTAAAGCGAATGAGGGGACGCACAATATCATCGGGGCATTCGACATGCAAAGCGTGTCCGCGACCTTCCAGCCAAATGCACTCGAAATTTTTGAAGTACGGCTTCATGACCTCCTCCACCGTTTTCTGCGCCCCAACACGATGGCCGTCCGCCGTTCCTTGAATGATCAACAAGGGCAAACCCTCCTTACCCGCTTGGCGGAGCGGCTCGATATCCATCTTACGACCTAAAGTTAGCGTCATGATCTCTGGCGTCAAGCTATGGCCCGCGTGCAAACACCAGATTTTGTAAGGCACTTTCTCTGGTGCTGCGAATACCTTGTCTACGAACAGTGCAGACGACTTTTGGAATGTGACGACGTCGGTGGTTGTGATGAGTCCTGGAAGGGCATTCGCGACGCCAGGCCCGGCTAATTCGCCTAGGATTTCGCCCGTGCAAGGGACTCCTGCGAGATAGACTACTCCGGACAGTGTCGCGGGAGGCAAATGGGCTGCGACGTCGGTCGCCATGGCCGCTGCACAATGAATGGGTCAAGAAATTCTCAATGCGATGTGGGTAGCGTACATCCCATGCTCCTGCATCGGCATGAGATTATCTGGGGAGCCTAAACAAAATTTGGACTCACCATCCTGCCAGAACAGGCCTGACCAGCTTGAACGCCTCCATCACAGCCTTGAAATCATCCGCAAACATCTTGCTCTCATACGCAGCCTCGGTGGTAGGCTTCCCGCTTCGACCATGGCCTCGAACATCATAGCGTACCTACAGATCGCTTGTTCAGCGATGAGATCGCCACACCACGAAGGAATAAGTTTAGCCTGACGATGTATAACTTTTCCAGAAGTCGCGGATCGGCACAGAGATCGTCGAAAACACATCCGCTCAAAGATAGTCCAGATATGAGAACGACGGAAGGGTTCTTGGGAGAGCCAGTGGCTTCAGCGAAGATGACGGTGCCGTCGGATGAGTGTAGAGTTCTGGCGTCGGTTTGGATCTGGGAAGACATAGCTGTGGGCGAGACAGAATTTGTTGCGCGGCCATTATATAGGATGCTTCCCGGCGGAGGCCCGAGAAGTGCAATGGGAAGAATTCAGAAGACTTCGCTTATGAGCGCGGGTGCACCGGCAAAGTGTTATTCCCGATGTAGGTCCATCCACGTAGAAACAAAACAAACATTCAAGCAGGACCTCGGGGTAGTCATTTAGTCTCCTGGGAAACTCACTGTCCTCCGTAGATCAGACGACGCAGTCTATAATTTTTTATGTGCCATCGTAGTACAAGCCACTCTCATCGAGAAAACAATGTATCTCGACTCCCGAAAGACTTCATCTCCCCCGGTACCTTGGCAATAGAACTGACACTGTCCTGCCTCCCATGATATCCATCCAGGTCCTCAATCCAAGTAGTCCTCACTATCTTCACGTTCAGTTTTGTATCCGATGCATGACTTGTTGGCATGGTTGATGCACCGAAAGTCGATAAGATGTCCCTCTTCGTTCGCGTACTGGGGTTGAACACTGCGATTGAGAAGGGTTCCAGATTGTCCGACTCCGAGTCGGATTTTTGGCTGAAGATGACGGCGACAAGGTCGGGGACGTTGACCACAATGAGGGTGACGGTGAGCTAAGATACGTGATGAGGGCGCGAGACCACGACGTGAAGAAACAGACGACTTACCTGCACTATAGCTGCAGTGAACTCGGGGATCCCACCGAAACGGAGTACACAATAGGCATGGTAGAGGGACACGGCGGTGCCTATTGATGTCGAGGCAAATACCGCCTGCAGACGCAGCTGCGTTCCAGGCTGTAGCTCGACTCGCCAGATCAAACCGAGAGGTGCGAGGACGAGTATGAGACCCGTTACGACGTCCGCTATCGGACGAACGACTTCAGTTTGAGAAGGAAAAAAATTATAAAAAGGTGCAGACTGACTGAACACTTGCGCAATCGCCACGCGGGAGCCCAAACCACACATAGGGATCGGCTCATCCTTCCATCCCGTTTGTCTTTCGCATACCCACCATACTTGAGCGAAGAGTATGACCCAAACCCCGAAGAATACGAACACCATCAGGAAAAACATCTGTCGCAGTTTTCCGAAGATGGAGAGTCGAATCACGGTGAACATCATGGATATTCGGACGGTCCTGCGACTGAATGAGCAAAGCGGAAGACGGCAGGAGTGTGTGCGTGTGCCTACCAAACAACAGCGTAGAAGAATTCGGCACACCTGGGCATATGAACTGACAGCTCCGGCAGAAAACCCTAAGATGAGCTCACAAATAGTACACCACTACTTTGGTATGTCGGGGAAGACTTCCTGGAGCACGATGAAGTGAGCGGAAGCACTTTTTCATCGATGATATAGAATACCAGGGTCCTTCAAGAGTAGCAGAGATGCTGCGAGGAAAACGATACCACAGAGGGTGGCCACGAACGCCCAGATATCATCCCACCAGAATCTTCCTCTAGCAAAGCGAAAGTAGAGACGGGTGTAAGTGACCAAGCATGCGAATGGAGTGAGGACGGCGAGCACGACTGGAAGGTGGGCATTAGCATTCGTCCGTCGTAGAATAGTATAGAGTGCCTTAGGCTGCGCTCTATCAATGAGACTCACTGCGAAGTTGCTCAACGGTGGCGGTCATGACCCAAGGAGACAAGGAGGCAAGCCAGGGCAAGGCAAGCCTGTGACGGCGTCTTCAAGCGCGATACGCCGCCAACGTACGACGGCAACCGGCTAACAGCCAGGTACATAACTTAGCCCGGCCTGGGAGCAAGATCATTCAAGCATTCGGGCCCGTGCACTGAACGCGGCTACGGGATGGAGGGTATCTCGGGGGAACAGGGTCCGACTCCTTGAGCAGCAAGGATACTGACTGGTGGAGATTTGGTGGAGACTGAAATCCTTCTTCTTTCTTTCGTCTCACCCGGAACTTTGTTTGGACACCATCAAGTCGCAATCATGTTCCTGCCCCGCGTATCCTTGCCGGGATGAAAAGCCCGCTAAACGCAGGGTGTCATCGGCGGTGACGAGCCTGAGAAGCTGCCTGAGATGTGTGATCTCACGAGGAAGAGGGACTTTCAGGGCAAGTTGACAGGTAACGCCAGTTGTCCATGAGAGCCCGGACATGTCGTTCACGCGGCGTCGGAGCGAGCTCGAACAAAAGTGAAGCAAGTTGCTTCGGTCGTACGAGGCCGGGAAAAACACATACTCCAGGGTATATAGAAATCCACAGTAGCACTTCGAAGCAGGCTAGCCCGCGCGCATGTAGTATAGGGCGGCAGCAAGACATATAAAGGCAGCTATGATTGTCTGGATGAGTTCCAAACGAGACGTGCCTGCCGTCCTCGACGAAGTCTCAGAGTGTGATTCGAGGTTTGTGGCTGAGGCCTGTTCCTCGTTGCCCCACTTCACTTCCTTGATCATTTTACATATCTACAGAGAGAGAGTACATGAGACGAAGACGCGTTAATCGCAGCCACTGAACACACACCTTTCCGTGACGCGGCCAATCTTCTGTCTGGCATTTGATACTGACCTGACCGTTAGCCAGAACAACCACGAAAAACGGATGTACAAGATATACCTGCAATATCTGTATCTCGAGTCAGTAACAAGTTACAGCTCGTTATTGGATTGATAATACACTCGCCTGATTAACTTGCACCTGCTGCATCGACTAATAGGAAACCCTGGCGCTCCCGTTTTTTCCTCTTCACATTTGGCGCACGAACTTGCAAGAGGTATTTCAGCGTCCGAGGGCTTGGGAAGGGGCATCGAGGGAGCAGGGAGTGCGCCACCAGCTTTCAACGCTAGCTCGCGAGCACGATTCTGGACTTCGGTGTGACATGGTCCACCGCCTGCCTCGCAAACATGATGAACCTGCTATACCGTGAATTCGGCGAATATAATAAAGACGACACGTACATGTAGGACGACAAGGGGCTCTGAGATGTTCAGCGAGGGACGCGGGTCAATCCACATCTCTCGGGCGGGTGACCCTGCAGCCTTTCCTCCAGTCCGGGTGAATATGCCAGGCAAATACAAGCAACCCACCACAGATTTCGCATTCCCACCTTTTTACGATGTTTCTCAACAAAATTCGAAGGTTATGACAGTCTGCATTCGCACCTGCTTGTGTGCTTCAAGTCATAGCCAACTGTCATTACAGTCTTTTGAGCCCATCCGTCCAGCAGAGTGAGATTGTCGGTCGCTTGTTGGGGCACTTCCTTGCGCAATAGAACCTCACAGTGGCGGTTTTCACTGAGAAGATCGTTCGTTAAAAGTGGTAGACAAACCCAAGCTAGCTGAAGTCTCACAAGCCATAGATGAAAGCCCGTATTTCGAGGAAAGTCATCGTCGGTGGGAGAGTTCCGGCAATCAAACCGGCCTTCTCACTGGGAAAAAAAATCGTTGGCTACAACTTGGCTATCGTCTCAGCGGTCTAGTATTGATTGCAATATGGTACAACTTAGTCTTGTCGAGGGTATACTTCTTGGTTCGCAAAAGACTTGAGTTCTAATTTATCAGAGCCAACCGTTCTCAATCCCTCGCTTCCATCCTCTGCGCCACTATCCGTCCAGGTAGATTTCGTTGACTGGTCTATGCGAACGTTAATTTTCGTCTCAGCGTGAGTGGGCATTGTTGCGGCGCCGAAGGTCGTAAGAATATCGCCCGTTTTCCTCGTTCGAGTTCCCGCAAAGATGACCGTCGAGAAAGGCTCCACATTGTCCTGCTCAGTGTCGTCGGATTTGAGGCGAAAGATGACTGCGACGAGCACGGGTAGATTGACCACTATGAGGCTCACGGCGAGCTAAACGGTGTTCAAATGAATATCAACAGGAAACAAAAGAAAACCGGGTAGAGACTAAGCTTACCTGTAATGTGGCCGCCGTGAACTCGGGGATGCCGCTGTAACGTAGGACGCAGAATGCATGATAGAGACTGACTGCCGTGCCTATTGCCGTCGCTGCGAATACGGTTCGTAACCGTACCTGCATTCCTGGTTGTAGCTTGACCCGCCAGATCAAGCCGATGGGTGCGACAATAAGAATGAGATCGGAGATAACATCAGCTGAGGGGATGAACTTGAGCCCCGGTGAGTATATTGCGAAGGAGTGCAAACTTACTGATCAACTGTGCGATCGCGACGTCCAGCCCAAGAGCGCATTGGGGAGACGGCTTGTCCTTCCATCCGGGTTGCCGCTCGCAAACCCACCATACTTGGGCGAAGAGTATGAGCCAGACGGCAAAGAAGACGGCGACCATCAGGAAAAACGTTTGCCGTACGCGCCCGAAGATGGATAGGCGTATCACAGTGAACATCATGGAGATTCGGACAGTCCTGCGACCAATTGAATGAGCACCGTAAACATAGGGGTGCGATTTCCCATACATACCACACGACGGCGTAGAAGAATTGAGCACACCTGAGAGATATTGAAGTGGAAATCGAATGCACAGAAATGTCTCACATGTAGTAGACGGACACTTGAGCATGCTGGGGAATGTTGCCTAGACAGAGTCAGCGCCCAGCATTCGGGATGATCAAAGTTTGCCCACCTCCATCCTGAATATGCAGCAGAGAGGCTGCGACGAAGACAATACCACATAGAGTTGCAATGAAGGCCCAGAAGTCGTCCCACCATAGCTTTCCTCTGATGAATCGGAAGTACAATCGAATGTAAGTGACCACGCATGCGAATGGAATCAGAGTGCCCAGCAAGACTGTGAAAGATACACCAGAAATCAGAGCATAATCTGAGCGGTAGAGTACTCAAACGCACTGCGAAGTTGCCCAATGGTGGCGGCCATAAGAAACAAGACGCCCTCTTCTCACACAGCACCTGGTATATGTGCATACTCACTTCGCCGTCAACGTACAGCGCTGTACAGAGAAGCTTACGGCAAAGTTCGTCAATCATATTGTCGATGCCGGTAGCAATCTTTTCCTACTCTTTTGCTCCCTGGAGTCGGCGTTCCAGCGTGCTGAGGCAGGTAGGAAGCATTGCACGGAAAGAAGAAGAAGAGTGCCAGTAACGTACCCTGGCGACGCAAGGTCTGACTCCTAGAATTTTGCGGTCTCCCTCGCTTTCTGACTCGGGAGACAGAGAGTCTGTTTCTGACCCAGAGACAGAATCCAGATAATGCATTTCTAACAACAGAGACACAGGGTCCAATCCACACCAGAAAACCATGAGATGGACCGGTCGTGAGCGCCGATAGGTCCAGGTCTTCGTCGTCCGCGCATCGGAGGTCCATGGAAGTTGCAACACAGTGAAGCGAGCGCCGAGATTTGAACTCTCCACGGATCGAATCCGGAGACTCCGATGAACGATGTTATTGGCTACTAAATATTGCCATGGCGGGAATACCGAAGAATAGTCGGATTCCGCTTGAATTCCGCACCAGGGTCTGTTTGTCTGCCGTCGCATACAAGCCGAATCAGGCTCGGCCAGTTCTGAATGTCGAATCGACTCGGAATGTGGCCGGAAACAGTCGACTGGAAAAAAAAAAAACCCCCCGGGCGCTTGCCAGATGTTTTGCCAGACACATCGATAGTATTAGTAGGAGGTTGCGATTGAGCCACACACCAAGACGCAGGGCTTCAAGCATCCAAAAGTGCACGGCGCTGGCAGGGTCTTGTCCGCGGCTGCTGGGCAAGCCCATCTTCCGTCTTTGTTCCGTGACAAAAGCCCGCAAGCCTGGAGTGTGGCGACGCAAGAGAATTGCTATGGTCTAGGGGCCGGGTGAACATAAATGCTGCTGATTCACGCCGCTGAGGTGACAAAGAGGGATCCGTAAATTAGTGCAAGAGGAGGAGGAGGAGGAACTTTGGGATCGCGACCAAATTAGGCAATTCCTCCTTCCTCTTCTCCGCCATGTCGCCAGCGCCGTCTGTCATCGCAGAGCTCCAAGAGCATCTCAGCAAGCTTGCATTGGCCATTGAAGCCCAGAAAGAAATCCTTCGTGACCTCGAAAAACAGCAGAGCCAAGCTTTAAGCAGGCTAAATAATTGCTTCGACCCCATAGCGCGTCTGCCACTTGAACTTCAATCCGAGATATTCTTGTGTTGCCTGCCATCGCAAGAGCTCACCGTGAAAACACGCGGACCTCCCATTCTTTTCCTCCGCGTCTCTCGACTGTGGCGTGATATTGCCCTCGCGACCCCCAAATTATGGGCACACCTGTCCATCGCTTTCCCGCGTCATTCCCTGGATCTCTGCGAAAGTTGGATCAAGCGCGCGCAGCACCTTCCGCTCTCGCTCACTCTGCGCGGCGATCTCGTATTTGGCGATCGTGCCCTCGACCTGCTCGATGATTGGGCACAACAATTGCACCATTTATCGCTGGACGTCGGGACTTCGCGTGACGCTGATTGGAGCATGTGCTATATCTCCATAGTCGAAGACCTTCCATGCCTTAAAACCCTCTCAATCTCTTCATCTGATGAGATTTATTTCTACGACGCGGATAACTGGCTCGAAATCTTAGCCGCGTCTCCTGAACTCGTGCAGCTCAATCTGCAAATTGTGATTCCCGAGCAAAGTCGTACTAGACTTGCCAGCTCTGAGCCATTGGTTCACGAATCGCTCGAACGCCTGCAAGTGGCTTATGCCAAGGGGGTGTTGCAGCACATCACTCTCCCCGGACTGAAGGAGCTTTCCCTTCAATTCATAGACTTCGACCCAGAACGCTTGAAAGCCTTCCTCACTCGCTCCTCGCCCACGTTGGTCTATTGGGACCTAAATCCCCCGTTACAATGGTCGCCTGTTATGACGGACTGTCTTCGTCTTGTCCCGAGCCTTGTGCACCTCTTTCTACGCATAGGAGATCATAATATGAATATCATCACACTGCTTGCCACCCCGTCTGCGAACATTCTCCCCAATCTTTGCCACCTCACGCTGCAATCGTACTTCACAACACGAATCGAGGACGTTGACTCCATCATCAGGATGCTGAGCGTGCGCCGCCTTGCCTCTCCTCACTTCAGGAAATTGGAATCCTTCCGACTCATTGATCAGTATCCTTTAAATTCGAATTTCGCTGCCGCTCTGGGAAAACTTGCTGAGGATGGAATGGACATACGTGTTGGAAAGTTTAGGAAGGATGTCGAATGAACGAGTTGGCAAGTACAAAATTCCGTGAATTTTGGCGATGCTGAATGATGGTCAGGATAGTCCTACGCATTGAGCATACGATTCTTTCCCCATACCTTCTTCCAGCCGTTGTTTGGTCGAAATCGGTCGGTGTACCTCAAAAGTATACTTGTTTTTTAAGAAAACATCTATTTGCCCCTCTTTTCTCTCCGAGCGGGGTCTTGAAGCTCTAATTACTTAGAGTACAAGCTGTTGCCGGCGTCTGAGGATTTCCAGTTTGAATGATTTTGAATCGTCTTACTGTAAAATGATCCCGGGGTTGTCGAGGTTATGGTTTCCGCAAGAAATCTTCGCGTGGACGAGTTTCTCTGACTCCTGAGAGAAGAGGGAAGTATCAGCGCATGAACGAAACGATTTGAGGTCATGGCAAGGTTATAGTGGTTGCCGGTCTCGGCAATGAGAAGTCCGGTAATTGCCGGCTAGCTTGCAATGTCCCTCCTCAGCGCCTCCTGCCCTCCACGGCGCACCCGTTTGTGGTTGGGTCGGCGCCGCTACTGCAACAGTGATTCAGTGACAGATTGGAGACGCTCCCGGAACTGTGTTTCCACCGCACCTTCAATCTAAGCTGCTTGCTCCTCCGAGTCGTTCTTGTGCAGCCTGCGCTTGCCACTCAAGCTCAAGATCATTCAAGGCCGTACTTGTCAAGCTTCAAAGTTCGAGGTTATCTATTGGCAAGAAGAAAGAATGAGAATCTTCAAGGGCCAGATGAAGAGAGAACTAGGGAGAGAGTCGGGGGCTCAATGACATCTACTTGCCAGCATACTCGCATGAAGATCTCGTATTGTTTCGTGTCTTGATTTCACTCGTCGACTTCAATGAAGAGAGAAAGAAAAAATCTTGCACCACATTTGCTTTCCCAAAAGGTTCCCCGCTTCAGATTCAAGGCGCTGCTTGTGTCGCCTTGCGTCGGTCCACACGCGCTGCCGCAACATTTTTTCTTCACAATCTCTGTCTCCGTGGGTATGGCTGTCTTTGTCCGCCGATTCAACTTCCGCTCGATCGAATTAGCGGGGATCCCGGAGGCGGATATCAATGTCAGCCACCCTCGCTCGAGGTAGAATTCGCTCTTCGCATTCTACAACCACCATCCTCACAACCCACAAACCACCCACACACTCGTTATCACGAACATGTCTCTCCTTTCTACCTCGTTTACTCCATTCATGAGGGCGCTTTGGCGCGTCGTGAGGATGCTCTTTGGCCTTCCTGCCAGCACCAGCGATGCGGAGAACGGCGAGGTCTTTGAGGTGCATTTTCCTGGTAAGTCGACTTGTTTCCCGCTTAGCGAGTGCCTTCTAACTCTCTTGGCTTCGTAGCTACGTCTCAGAGACTCGCCTTGACGGGTAGGTGGTTTTTGTAGCTCGTTGTGGCTCTAGCTAACTCGCTGTATGCATTATAGAAACTATCGCCACGTTCAAGCCTGAGATGGCGGGCATTCCAGCCTTAACGCTATCCTCCATGGCAGTTTGTGCGGCCTTCGCACCAGCGGGACCTATGGCTGTTCAGTCCTCGCTCCACCCCAACGCTGGCGGGATCCCCGTCATCCCCGTCATCATCGCCACCCCTCCACCAGACGAGCAACAGCAGAGCAACGGCCACTTGGACCCCCCTTCGTCGTTCGACCTTGACACCAAGCGCGCTGCGTTGAAGGCAATCACCAACCAGCCTAGGCGTGTCTACGGGAAGAGCGTTCGGTCCCAGCGAGCACCAGCAAAGGGTCGCGAGAACCTACGCGAACACCCCAACACCCCGCGTCTCACCCACCGTCAGGTCGGTCTCGCCGCCCGCAGTCGTCGTTCCCACCGCTGCCTCCCACACCAAGTCGACGGACCTCGACGTCGCCGAGCCTGGCTCTACCGGTTGGGAACAGGAGAAGGCGTCGCAGCTCAGCCGCGCCAAGTCGTGGAGCGAACAGGTCAAGGCTCGTCGGCAGTCCCTCCCCGCCACCTCGCCTACCCCAACTCCAGCTCCCGCCGTCGCCAATAAACGCATGTCCGCGCCCGCTCGCCTTCCTCTTAGCGAGCGCCTCAATCGTCTCGTCGCACCTGCGCCGCCAGCAGTTGTCGCGCCGCCGCTTTGGGGAGACAGCAACGTCTCCTTTGTCATTGACGACGACGACGACAAGGACAACGGCGTGAGCATACTCTCAATTCTCCCCAACACCGACCCATCGTTCGCAAGCCTACAGGTGTCGTTCTCGCCTTCAGTCTCTCTCTCCGCATCTTCTTCGGGTGGATCGATCACGTCCGTCCTCGACGCTCTTGAGGCTAACTTTCAGTCTTGCCTGTGGCGCGGCTTGGAAGATTTCGGAGCGGTCCTGGAGGAGGGTCGCTTCCGTTCGGGGAGCAGGTTTGAGAACTAGAGAGACAGACAGGCGGGCGATAGCTCTCATCCACATTTCACGGTCATTATCCCGGCATCGGTACACTCATTTTCGGACACCCTCGCGTCCTTCGCCTTCCCACCTTCCTCCTCGCGCTTCAGCGCGCACACGGTTGACTCTTCCAGCCACGGCTACTCGTATAGGACACCCGCGCGTCTTCCGCCTACCCTCCTTCCTCGCGCTTCACCGCGCACGGTCGCATTCACCGGCATCGGCTACTCGTATCGGACTTCCTCCCAGTCTACGCATACCCTCCTCCTCCTCCTGCTTTCCTCCACGCCGCCTCCCCTCCTTCAGCGTGCCCGCGCATTCATAACCACCAAACAAACACGGAAAAATGACCGATAAAAGCACAAAAAGATGTCAAAAAGCGCGTGCGCGATAAAATCCCCAACCGTTGTGACGTCCGAGAATGGACACTGGATAGTCGATAGTTTGTGTATTTCTGGCGTTGTAGGATCGTGAAAAACACAAAAAAAGTCGTTGTAGAAATTGTTGGTGTGATCTTCGTTTCAGTTGAGTTGTGGGTTTCTAGTGCTACATAGGTGGCGTCGAGGTGGGCTGGATAATTCATGACTCCCGTGAAGGAGCAATGGAGCGCTTGGTCCTGTCTCGATGGAGATATACTATTTGGACTCGGGCGATCAACAAACAAAGAAAGTCGTTTTCTGATGACCACAGTGCACTGCTCAGAAGAACGTCCTGAAGTCTCCACTCCTAGTTGTTCTCGCTTCCTCCAACGCCCAGACGAGGGCTCAATAGTGCTCGATACTTGTATATTCAAGCCACGACCGTCGAAGTGCTTTCCCTGCCACGGCATTCCCAGCCGTCACATTCAATTTGCTTTGACTCTCCGTCGAAGAAACGTCCGTTCATTCCATCTTCTGGTTTCTTAAATTCCGTATCACTGTCGCAGCTCTGTTACTCAGAGGTCACTGACTACGGTCAATCGACCGATTCACATATACCCGGGATCTGTGCACTCCATTGAAGCATATTTATGCCTTTGTACAGCTCTAGGATGATCACTTAAAGGATAGATGCAGACCGACAACAGGCTTCTGACTGACCATCTGCCGCGCGCTGTTTCCGTGACGAAGGCGTTTCATTGAATCCGACCTGCGGCCGCCCGTTGCTTGAATCAAGGTCTCATTCTGGACCGGGATTTTCAGCGCTGTTGATACTCCACGTACACGGTGCCTGTGCTGGATCTTGATGGAGGGACATTGGGAGACTTGGTTTTTCCCCCTTGTTCCTACCTTTTCCACTCCAATTTTATAGCATTGGTCAGGGTACGCGTCGAGACTCGACATCTTTCAGCTTCAAATCCTCGTCACCATTTACTGAAGTCAACAAACACGATCGCAATCTAGAGTATGTCTGCGCTCGTGCGAACCCTCTCAGTACATCCATCTACTACCATGAGGACCTTGATACATCGCCTCAGCTCCGGATTGGTGATTCATTCCCTAGTGTTGAACATAAGAAGACTGTCGTCCGCTCGCTGCAATCGCTGTTCTCGATGGCCGATGCTATCCCCATTTTCGTTGATCGCTACGTTTCTGGTTCGTCTTCACTTCCATTATTTGCCTCACAACTGCCAAGCTATCTACAGCAATGTCGGTGACAGTCTTACTTGACGACCATACTCTCACCTTCGACGAGGAGGTTGAGTTTTTGTGGTCAAATCCGACGACAAGGACTATGAATCGCGTTGCTTTCTTCCTAAATCGCTACCTGACAGAAGCTGTTGCGATTTATTCTGCTTATGGTAAGCTCATTCTATACCTGTTGGATGCTGCGTAGGATTAAATATCTCAAGTGAACTGCGGTTTCGGGAAAGATATGAGCGATGAGGTTCGTATTGAGGAACAGTTGTGCCCGGGATCCATGCATCGATTTTTTTGACAGCAGTGAGTGAAACTGTGTTAGATCTGAATTCCTGTTTCTCAACCTCATAGCTGCCTTGCATTCGTTTGGTTGTTCGCCCTTGCCTCGTGCGTTGTGATAGGTGCATCACAGCGTGAGTAAGCCGTTTGCTACGGAATTTACATTAACCATTATCCCCAGTGCTGATCGTTCTGCGAGTGAATGCAGTATGGGATAGACACAAGATTATCCGCAGACTCTTGGCGGCTTCGTTTATAATCACGAACCTCATATTCGTGATTTTGATGTTTTTCACGGCAAATCAGGCCGCTAACAACTGTGCGTCTATCTGTCGATGTTACTCAAGCCAGAGAAAATTGACGCATTGGCCAGCGGCCTTTGTATACAATTCACGAATAAGCATGTGCGTACTGACTCGGAAACTCTGGCCGGTGAAGTTCGCAACGGGGACGATGGTGCGCTCATCGGCTTTCATCTGTACTACTCCGAAATGTCGTCTGTACTGGCTGACCTTGTTACAGTCCTTGTTCGATCTTTTCGTTGTTACAATGATTATCCTCAATGCCCTCAATCGGCCACACATAAAACGGGCCGATGTCTTAGATTCTTTGCTGCAGGATGGTGCAAAAATGTTTGCGGTGAGTTCAGTGTCAAGTCTGACGCGAATCATTATTCAGTGGAGGGCATTTTCTCAGGGCCTACTGTAGTATTTCGTTTAATTAGTAGTGTCACTTGTCACAGACCCGAAATCCTACGAAAATTTTCGCAAGTCACAGGGTCACAAGAGGGTCCTACCAAAGGTTCCTGCCTGTCCCACGCATTCTGACGCGTTTTTGGGCCCAAAAAGGGGGGTAAAATACGAAAATTTTCGTAAGTCACACTGTCGCAAGGCCCTCTTACCAAAGGTCAAGTTGGTAAGAGGTGTCACACCCCAAATGGCCTTACTAATTGAACGAAATACTACAGTATTCTGTATGTTCGAATTGGTCTCTGATTCATAACTCACTTTCTTTTCCTTCAATATAGTTCTTCGGTTGACCAGTTTCTCCATATCTGTGTTGGGAAACGTGAGTTTGCTTACTTTTGCTCCTGCATCCATCACTGACCAAGAGGTCGCAGATCTCTGGATCTCACACACTGATGAACGAACGTAAAAAGTCACGTTTTCATGCCGTTTGTTCGACTTCGTCAGCGACAATGGTCATCCTCAAATTTCTTTACCCTCAACACGGCACATTGAGACCCATAGGGAAGGTGTAGTGTACACTGTAGCATAAATGCCTCTAGAATTCTTAATCTACAGCACCTTACCACAAGAAACGGGCGAAACTTAGGGCAAGTACAAATTGATGGCACTTCCGCATTTGGGGGGGGGAGGGTGGGTTTACGTATGTTGATGGGTGTGTCCGATCCAGAGATCTGACACCTCTTGTCACTGACTGCTCCATCCAGTCTACCTATTTCATGATTCCATTGATGTTTGTTCCCTTTTTAATACCCTCATATCTATTCGATAACGCCCAGCAGATTCAGTTCGTCTATGAGCTCCATTGTGAATTCGCGAAATCAGCTGGGGGTTGAAGCTCTTCGATTTGTTCCGCACTGTTCTCCCATAAATTACCGGAGCACAGTAAGTAATTAATTTAGTACATTGTTCAAAGGAGGACGAGTACAATTAGCGTATGCGCACCAAACATCGGTATCAACCGATTCAGAAAAAAACCAACCACAAACACGTGACATGTTCAATTTCCTAAACGACGAATCACTGTTGAATCGGAGACAAAGAATCAGTGCCTGCAGACATATCCACTTTATTTCACAGATTCAGGGCTCAGAGCTCAAGCACTCAAGGCTCGACGCATCTCTCGGCGAAGTCCGAGTCCGAAAACATTCACACGAAAAACGTGCACCAATGTTTTTTTAGTCTTTGTTCCCCTTTGTCCAACGTTCACCTCTTCTGCATTCGAGCTAATTCTGCGCGGCCGCTTTTTGAGCACATACCAGGCTCTGCATAGCTAAAAGAACGACAGAAATGACCATTACTAATTTATTCCTGGTTGTAAATGACTCGCCTGGTCCATCTCACCCGGCGCAGTGGAGCAAAAGAAGCTCAGAAAAGTATTGACTTCGTTCTAGGAATTGCGTGAACAAAAGTTCACCGAGAAGAACTGTGTCTCTACAAAACCTAAGGGAGTTGTAAAGGCACCGTCAGACCGGCGAATTCGGCAAAACTCGCCGTCGCAATGTGACCGGCGACCGTGACTTCAAGTTCTTCCGAGTCCTTCTTGCCCACAGCCCACATCTGCCGGATTCTGCCCACATTTTCTCACTTGAAACGACGCCAAAAAATGTCCTCTGGTGACCCAGGAATTGATACAGTGTCTACTAACATTCTTTCCGACCCACCACCGTCTTACTTCGCCGACAAATTAGGGACCAATTACGTCCCCAGCGCTCCCGAGAGAGCAGACATTCGCAGACTCGTTCGTTCATGGGCCCAGGAAATAGCTCGTATGGACGAAAAGCGGGCCACGCTCAAAGAGGCCTTTGACGCCCATCGAGCGCTCATTTCGCCCATGCGCCGTACGCCTGACGATCTCCTTCGGAAGATCTTCTTGGCTTGCCTCCCGACTCTGCATAACGCGCTCATGGATCCCAACGAGGCTCCGATCATCTTTGGTCGGATTTGTAGACGGTGGCGCGATGTGGCGCACTCGACACCTATGCTTTGGAGCTCGGTCCATGTTCCCTCGAATCCAACGATGGATATGAACGCTATTTCGCGGGCTTTAAAGCGTTGGTTGGAACGGTCGGGCAGCTGTACGCTCGACATCTCTTTGTATGCACTCAAGGGGCTGCACGATTTTCCGGAAGTTGTCGACATGGGCAGCACATTATCCATTCTGCTCAACTTCGCTTCACGCTTGCACCGCCTGTCATTGACAGGAGACTTGCAAGCATTTCAACCACTTCTGCTGCTCGGTGCAGACAGTCTACCGCGCTTGAACACCCTGCACTTGAACAGACAAATCTATGAAGACGACCAGGTATTCAAGCACGCGACGAAGATCATCGGCATTCCCAGCCTCACGAGCGTATCCCTGAGCATTAACATTAATGCACTTTCCCTACCGTTACGGTGGTCGCGTCTGCGAACACTCTACCTTTGGCATGAGAGCCAGCCCCATGCAGATTGCCGCCTTGGCTTGGAGGAATGGCTCGAAATCTTGCGCAGGTGTCCAAACTTGCAAAGATGCGAAGTTAACCTCGTTGAGAGCTACGAGTATACAGGCTACTTCACATTCAGTTCCGACACGGCGCCCATCACGCTTCCCTCGTTGGAAACTCTCAAGGTGTGGGGTGATTTCCAACTATCAAACTGGGTTCCAAGGCTATCTGTGCCAAACCTACTGTACTTGCGCATCGGGTACTCGCCGACTCAGTTCCGCCACATTGACATCCCACCGACCAGCTCCTATATGGTTGGACAAATTGACTGCAGTCTCCTGTCATTGTCTGCCTTGTGCGAGCTTTTGAGCTCATTCCCGAAGTTGTCACATCTCCAATTACTCGCTTCGGTTTGTTTTCCGGAAAACGAAGAGTACATCGACGATACGCTCCTTGCGGAATTATGCCCACCACGTAATCTTTGCCAGAGGTTAACCCATCTCGTCATCCATCCGCACACCATAATTTCACATGCTGCAGTATCGGACTTCATACGAGCCCGCATGCATAGTCACACCCCTCTTCAACAGGTAGAAGCTCACGTTCTCGGGGATCAGGTCGATATTGCGCCAGACATCCAATCTTTCGTGGACGATGGGCTTCGACTCGATTTCGAATATCGACCCGTAGCACCCAAACCCACTTGGCGGTTCCATCCACGTGCCGGACTAGATCGTAGGGTCGACTTCATGTAGGCATATGCTGTACCGAAGCCAAGGATGATATATCTTTGTGTTGTTTTGTTGCAGAGCTCGTACAGAATCCTTGTTCAACAATATATGATATCGAGTCGTTGTTTGCCCACGTAATTTCTACAACAGCAGGCCGTCAGTCAAGAAGCTTAAGCACGAATGTACACGTTGAGGACGTGAGATAGCCGAGTTTGTTGAGAATCATCCAAGACAGCTAGCTGTTGGGATGAGTTGACTCAGAACGTATTCTGCAAAATCAACCAGCGTAGTCCGCCGCCATGTCGCCGACTCGCCTCGCAGACTGTTAACAGATCCATGTTATTGACGATGGTATCACATCATTACCCGACAATTGCAGAGCAGAACGACCACGGAGTCTTGACTGAAAAGGATCCGAAAATACCGCCAGAAAGCCTTTCCTTTCAGGTTCGTGCCTATTCGATGTCTGAAGCGCGCTTTTGACTGATAAATTGCAGACGGGGAAGTAACGATGCTGAACTTGAAGAATTTTGAGGGAGATATTTAGCAAAGAAGAGATGTAATTGAGGATTGTTGAGGCAATTTATACACAGTATATACGACCAGCCGCAAGTAACGAAGAGATCCAGTAAATCGTCGTTAAGTAAATTGAAATAATTTCATTCTACATTTCAGCGGACCATACAGATTGCTGTGAGACGTGTCGGCTCAGCTCATGCACATCAAACGTTGGTATCAACTAATTCAAAAGAAATTCAACCACAAATACGTGACATGTTCAATTTCTCGGACGGCGAATC
Source organism: Favolaschia claudopus (assembly GCA_037176885.1). Classification (NCBI taxonomy): domain Eukaryota; kingdom Fungi; phylum Basidiomycota; class Agaricomycetes; order Agaricales; family Mycenaceae; genus Favolaschia; species Favolaschia claudopus. The sequence continues at coordinate 931,580 of JAWWNJ010000015.1, forward strand.
AGGGTTGAATCGGGGCCAGAGAATTAGTACTTTAGGCCTAAAAAGAGAGTAATTTTATTTTCAATTCCAGGGGCTCGGCGCGTGGCGCTAAGTGCTTACTGTTTCAAATGGTTGTTTGGTTCAGCAAACGATTTTCCCACGGTTGAAATTCACGAACAGTGAAGATGAGATGAGATGTTTTCAAAGTATGTATGTCGGTGTGATAGATACGACCTACCATGATCTGAAACTATACTCACGGCTGAAAAGAGGGGCAACAAAAAATGTGCAAACACGTGTTCCGGGTAATGGTCCATCCCCGAATCGAACGGGGGTCACTTTATACAGTGGGGCTCAGCAATTGAACAGAATATTTGTTAGTAGGGCACTCCAGTGCCATGGACCGTTGATTGTGTTGAGTTGTATGTCTGAGGTAATGCCAGTAATTCTGTGAAGGATATGCGTGTCGGGCATCCTATCTGAGTTACTCCACTCAGTTGTCTGAAATTAATTCACCTCCCGCCGGTCTTCCTCTCGCTTGAGATCATCCTGCACTACAGCCACATGACAAGACATGTACTACTTATCCTCGACTCTAGGGTACACGACTCATTCATAGCACTGGACGTGCTCATCCGTCATATCTTCCAGCAGTGCATAACTTTGGGATGCACCCGTTCGATTCGGGGATGGGTCACTAGAATGCTGTTCAACTGATTCTTTTTGTCTCCTTTAACCTTATCTTGATTGGGTTTTGGAAGAAAGGAAGATTGAATTTGTATGCTGGTTTTGAAATCGAGGTTTCGAGATGTGCAGCAACTTACAGGAGGTGGCCATAGGTTGGATTACAGATCCATTTTCACTCAACACCTAGAAGCACCATGGATTGACGGTGTAGAGGTGACACGTCCCGCCAACATGACGAAATTGCGTCAACCTGGTATGTGGGAAGTCTTCCGTTCGAATCGGAATCCATGATTCACAGTCATGCGGACTTTTTCTGCCATGGGGGATTCCGAGTCATGATCGCGTTGGGTTTTGGCTAACTTAGTAGAGAAGGCGGGAAAGTGATAGGATATATGGACTACCTCTAAATCCTTTTGATAACCGTTGAGTCCAATTTCGAGTTATGTTTGGCGAAGATCTTCCCACGGTTGAAATTCGCGAATTGAAGATGAGATGTCTTCAAATTTATATAGGTAGGTAGAAGCAAGCTGAACGGTTCACTGTACTCAAAGGTTGAGAAGAGGGGCAACAAAAATGTTAGACATTTTGGAGAATGGTCCATCCCCGGATCGAACGAGGTTCACTTTAAGCTACCTGGGAAGCACTTTACTTGTCAGCGGGGCACTCCAGTGCCACGGACCGTTGATTGTGTTGTGTTGAGTTGAGTTATATGTACGAGGTAATGGATTCTGTGAAGGATACTTATGCGGGTCAGGCATATGCATCCTACCTCGCCCAGCCATTCCACCAGCGCCAGCATGAACATAATAACATTGATTCACTTCCCGGTCTTGAAATCATACCGCACTACAACGATTCAGACATTATATGATATGTACTACTTATCCTCGATTCTAGAGTACACGAGTCATTCATAGCACTGGACGTGCTCATCCGCAATGTTCGTTGAAGACTACGATGCCAAATTTGGGATGCACCCGTTCGATTCGGGGATGGGTCACTAGGATTTCGAGGAACTTTCTTTTGTCTCCTTTAACCTTATTTTGGTTGGGTTGGGTTGGGTTGGGTTGGGTTGGGGTAGGTTAAAAAAAAGAAGGAAGCTTGATTATAAATTTGTATGCTGGTTTTGAAATTGAGCTGGGCATGGCTAGATTTTTTTAAATGCGATTGCGGGAGGTGAGTTAGATGTCACATTCAACTCAACAGCCTGAGCAACATATGCTATGGATTGATGGTGTAGAGGTAACACATCCCTTCTATGTCCGTTGAAGAGCTCGTACATGTTCAAGGGAAGTCTTCCGTTCGATTCGGAGGCAATCCTTCCATCACACGGTTGATTGTTTTTGGGCAATGGGGGCCAGGAGCCTGATTGCTCTTTCTTTTAATTTTGGCTGAAGTCCAAATGCCCATATGCCCATACGTACGCAGCTGGGAGACAATATTAATAAAATGAATAAGTATAGTATCTACGTGCATGGTTTTGAGGCGGGTACTTGTGTTGAATTCTCAAAAGATATGCAGGAGGTGGCCATGGGTTGAATTTCAGATTCAAGTCAACCCTGGAAATATAAGTGAACGTGCTATGGATTGATGGTGTAGAGGTAACACATCCCTCAAACATAATGATGTTGTAATTAGGGCATACGGGAAGCCTTCCGTTCGAATCGGAATCAATCCATTGGCCGTAGCTCTGGGAACTTTTTCTGGGGGATCCCGAGTCATGATCGCGCAACTTGAACGATCGCGTTAGGTTTTAATTTAGAATGTCTGATTTTCTTTTGTCTTTTGGCTGAAGTTCAGATGTCCGTAGATAGTACTCGGCTGGCCGAGACACAATAAAACGAATAGGTATCCCTTCAATCTTTCAATTGAGGGATCGCACACTGCGCAAATGAGCACATTTGTCGGTTCAAACTTTCGGGATCGACTCGGAAGTTATAACGCTGCTAAAGGTGCCAGATTAGATTCAGACATGCTGGCCGTAGGTCCGAGGATTCAATTTGAGAAGAGGCTTCAAGGCTTCAGAGCTTCAGCATGCAGCTCACGTCGAGGACCAAACATCGAGAAGAGAGAATCGGGTTGGGGCTGTACTCGATAATATGGCTAAGAGAAGCCTGAGCCTCCCGTTCGACTTGGGATCGATCCGTGCACCGGAATAAGTTAGGACGGGATTCGTTTTGCTGCGGGGCAGTCACGCAGTGTACTATAGAGAATAAACATCGAGTCGTTTTGATTGGGTATCTACGTTACTACGTACATGGGACTGTTTTATTTCGTTCACGTTTGCGCGGTGCACGAGATATACGTTGACTTGGTGATTGTGACTCTGAGAGTGAAAAGGGCGGGAGTGAGCATGATCGGCGCAGATTTGAGAGCGGGATCGACGACGAATGGGGGAGACTAGTAGTTGGTGATCATGATGGTGAGGGACTGGAGGCGGTGAGGGCGGAGTCAGGCTGACATACGACGACTTGTGGGGAAGGAGTGGTGTCGGCGCTGGCGTCGATGTCGACGTCGAAGCGCAAACGCAGAGGGTGGTAGTCGTGGGGGAGCGCGAGCGAAGAAAGAAAGGCCGCGTCGGTGCGGGGTTGAGCGCGGGCGGGATGGATTGGGTTCGGGGTCATTGGTTGATCAACTTGAGACGATGTGAGGAAGTCGTGTGTACGTCGATCAATTTGGAAATAGCGTGTAGAACGAAGGGGCGCGGTCGAGAGGCGCGTGTCGGGGCCGGGCAGCTATAGGGTACTTGCGGCATTCGGGTTCGTATTATGTATGGTGGAAGTCGAGGGCGGCGGCATGTGCGGAGGGAGGGGACTCGGCGGCGTTGGTGGTAGTCGGGAGTCGGGAGTCGAGAGAGGTGGAGATGGCGCGCGAGGTTGGGAAGTTGGTGGGAGAGGCAACTGAGGGCAGGCAAAGCGGGATTGATGCGAGACGGCGGCGTCGGCGACGAAGGTAGTTTTTGAGCTGAGGGCGTGAGATTGGGCTGAGTTCGCTGAGGTACAAGGCACGGATCGGCGGTATTGCAGACGTAGATAGAGATTGAGGGGATGAGGTAGCGAATTGACGGCCGTGCCCATGGGTTGTGAGAAAGTGGGCGGGGGTCCGTCGGAGCAGAGGCGGGGATGTCGTATTAGCGATTTGGAGGGAAGTGAGTGGCGGGGCGGACGATGTCGCTAAGCGAGGGTGAGTGGAGGGAAGTGGCGGTGAGTGGAGGATGCGGCGTTGAGGCGGCAAGGCGTGGTGAACGGGAGGCGGAGAGTGAGTGCTGTGAAGGGATGATTATGATGGTCGAAGTGCAGGGTATAGTGAACGCACCTTGCACATCTCGTTTATGAGGTCGGCAGGGCAGGTTCGTCGTGTTGAGAGAGTCTTGGAAGGTAAGGGTCTCTGAGTTGAAGCTAAGTGGGTCGGGGACGGACGATGCGTGTCGATTACCGTCGCGGAAACACGCCGGTTCGAGGTCGAGGTCCGTCGTTGGAAGCTGCGTTAGCCATGGCGGATTTTTTGTCAGCCTCGTCGACGGAACCCCAAAGGTCGTCGGGCCAAGATTGCCAGAGTGATGGGAATGCGCGAAGGGGCGTTGTTTACATCTGTGTACAACTCACCCGTCACCACCACCGCCGCCAATGACGATGAAGTCCACCTTGTAATCGCCGTCGAGATTGTTTAAGACGACGCCCATGCACAACAGCGTCAGCGTTCCCCTCCCTCCTTTCTGGCTCGTCCCCTGCAGGCGAAAACCACAAGACTCCTCATCGGCGCGACGACGCCTCAGCCTCTTGAGTCTTCGTGCGCCGTGACGACATTCAAACCTCTCAGCCCTATCCTCTCCGCCTCCGCCTCCGCGCCAGCCTCACTCGCCGGCATTGCGCCCCGGCTCCCTCCAACATGGTGACAATCCATACCTTCGGCTATTCTCGCGACTTCACCGCGACTCTCATGAGCTTCTGCACGCAATGTACACCGTCACCGCGCTTCCTCTCCTTCCTTCTGTTCACTCTTGCGCATTGTACCAATACAGTCAAAATACAGTAACCATCCTACGCCACCACTGTCGACTCCCGTAGCGCGTAGATTCCTCTCTCCTCGGGCAGCATTTTCCTCCATCGCCATCGACGTCTCTTACGGGGAAAGCGGCGGCCCCGGCGCAGGCGGAAGCACAAGCTCAACGCTGGTCAATCTCAGTTCGTCCATGCGATTGATTGTGAATCCGCGAATTCAGCTCGGGGTTCAAGCTCTCCGGTTCGTCCCGTATACCATGCTCCTCATAGATGACTTACTGGAATACGGTTTACAGTAATCAATTGAGTATAAGGATAAGTACCATTCAGACGAAGATGAGTACAATCAACGTAGCACGTACGCACTAATTCAAATGTTGGTATGAATTACAGGAATCAAAATCCCTCGATCGGGGCCGTCCGTGAAATTCAACAACTTGTTGTCTAGTCTTCTGCGACTGACGGACTTGTGCCTTGTGCAAGAGTGGATTTGGGAGTGCTGGAACTGTTGGAGTGTCTGACTCGCTGCTGTTGAGGAGGGCATGCATGAATCGTATTCTCCGCGGGCAAAAGGGCTTCTTCTCGTTTGAAGTTCCTCCGCCACGAGGTGATTCGAGCATGGGCGATTTTGCTTCTCGAGTGGATGCTGAGGCGGCTGCGAGAGCTTTGTAATTACAACGTCGAAAGCGAACTGTTCTTTTCTGGAAAAACTGTTGTTGTTTCACACTTGGTTGAACGTTCGGCGAAGAGCTAGAGTTTCCCATGGTTGAAATTTTCGAGGTGAAGATATCGATTCATGTATGTATGTAGGTGTAACTCACTAAGAGCAACTTGAAGTCAATTTATTGACCTATCATTTGAGAGAGACGACAAAAATTCTTATAGACGAGTCGAATGATCCATCCCCGAATCGAACGAGGTTCACTTTGCCAGTGAATATCTTGGAAGACGGCACAATCGTCAGTGAGACACTCCAGTGCCATGGACCATTGATTCTATAGAGTTGCATGTTGGAACTACGCTGATCCAATTCTGTGATTGGGAAGCATTTGCAGGTCGGGCCTAGCCATTCCACCGGCATTGATATTTTCTGCAGTGGATGCTGAGGCGACGGCGAAAGCTTGACGCGGTCGAAAGCTGGTTTTTTTACGGGCGAGACCGCTGTTGTGGCGCGCTGTGGATAATGTGCAAGTTAGAGAAAAAATGGAGTGGATTAGCGGGTGCTGCGTGAATTGAGGAATATCAGAACTCCTGGGAAGGGACTGGAATGGTGCGGGAAAGCGATAGGGATACATCTACGACCTTGAAATCTTTTCGCTACTTGTCCCCATCGCGAGTCTCCATAGTGTTTGCTTCAGCAAAGACTTTCCCATGGTTGAAATTCGCGAGGCGAAGATATCTATAGATAAGATGTTTTTACTGTAAGTCCATACATGGATGTAGGTACAAGCTAGTTGATTATAATTATATGATGATCCAAAAACACGCTGAAAAGCTGAGAACTTAGAGGCAACAAAAATGTTATTGCAGGATCCGCATATGGTCCATCCCCGAATCGAACGGGGTTCACTTTGAATATCTTGGAAGACGGCACAGTTGTCAGTGAGACACTCCAGTGCCATGGACCGGTTATTGTGTTGAGTTGTAGGTTCAAAGTAATCTAATTCTGTGAAGCATTTGCAGTTCGGACATTCTACTACCTCCCAGCCATTTTGAACCGGCATTTATATTTTCTTTAGTGGGTGCTGAGGCGACTGGGAAAGCTTTACATCGTCGAGCTGAGCAAGCCGTTCTATACGGCAAAACCGTTGTTGTCGTTGTTGCGCGCTAGATAGATGTTGAGAAATTAGAATCACGGGGATCGTGGTGAAAAACAGAGTGAATTTGAGAGTGCCGCTGCGCTGTGGTGCAGATGAAATGTACGGAGAAGGAAAATGGTGCTAGAAAACGACATGCACTACTTCTCAATCTTTCGATAACCGTCCTCATCGTGAGTGCTTAGAGTTTGCTTCATCAAAGACTTTCCCACGGTTGGAATTCGCGAGGCGAAGGAATCGATGATATGAGATGTTCTGGTGATACAATAGAAGCAAGCTGATTTATTGAACTACCATGATTCAAACCTATACTTGAACGTTGAGATCGTTGAGAAGAGAGGCAACAAAAATGCTGCCGAGATTTCGGAAGATGGTCCATCCCCGAATCGAACGGGGCTCACTGTAACAGAAATCAGTATATCACAGCTTCAATTTGTCAGTGGGACACATCCAGTGCCATGGACCATTGATTGTGTTGAGTTGTAGGTTCAATGCAAGCTAATCCTGTGAAGCATTTGCGGATTGAGCATTCTATGGAATCCCAGCTATTCCACCAGCATGAACATAATTATGTATGATGTTAAATTCACTTCCCGGTCTTCTCCTTTTTCGAAGTCCAATACGTTCAGCAACATGATCAGATACTGTACTGTTCTCTAGACGACTCATTCATAGCACTGGACGTGCTCATCTGGGATATTCGAAGAGTTGAACTTTGGGAAATTTGTGATGCACCCGTTCGATTCGGGGTTGGGTCATTTGGATACCTTCTTCAAAGGCATTTTTTTTCGTGTCCTTCGACCGTTTCTTGCAATTGGTTAATTCAGGAGAAAGAAAGTTTATATGCTGGGTCTGAGGCCGTTGAAAGATATGCTGCAATTGTAGTATTTAGTTGTGAGAAAAGACAACAAATACTGAGATGGTGGTGGGAAAAGTTTATGAACATGGGTCAATGGATTGATGGTGTAGAGGTAACACGTCCCTTCAATTTAAAAACTCTCGATGCCAGTTTGTGGGAAGTCTTCCGTTCGAATCGGAGTCAATCCATGGGGTAGAAAGTTTTTTGCGTAGGAACATGGAAGAGAGAATCGAAGATTGAATTACTCATGGATCGATCATCGCATTGCGCTGGAAAGTGTGAAGTTTTGGCTGAACTACAGATGACGATAGATACTTGGCTGACATGGAGCAAATTTAGTATTGAGTTGTGAGACATTGAACAAATGCTGGGATGGTGGCGGGCATTTACCAACCAAAGGTCAATGGATTGAGGGAACACGTCCCTTCAGTGTAACATCCTCGCGATGCCGATTTCTGCCAGGGAAGTATTCCGTTCGAACCGGAGTCAATCCATGCGTTCTGATATACTTTTTTTCTTTTTCTTCGTTGGGCGGAGGAAGAGAGGATGGAACTGATTATTTATTGATTGCTGGAAAGTCTGAATTTCAACTGAAGTTGAACTGAAGTATACATTGACAATACTGTAGATCCTCGACTGAGACGAATATCCTTCAATGGGGTCGATGGACTGCATAAAATGAGCACATTCCTCTGTTAAAATCGAGGCGGATCCAGTCAGAGGGAAATGCTTTTGTGGTCGTTTCAAAATGTTCAACTTGAACTTGGTACGGAAACATCAATATGACGGCGTAACGGCCCGGGAATTATGTAATACCACGTAAGCGGAGTCCACGTGCTCTCGATCGGCGACGCGTCTTTCCCTCTTCCTCTCCTTCCACGACGCGACGTATGCTCTCCTACCCCTCGATTCGCGTGCGTCTCTACTGCTGTACCTCAAAATATACGCTAGTAGCCTCCTACTAGCCGTGAAATCACAAAGAAGCCCGCCAAAAAGCTGGTGACCGACTTCTAAGGATAGACTTCGACCGATACAACAACGATACAATGTCAAGAGGATTTGGTGGCTGCTATCATGGATGAAGAAGATATCATCTCTTGTATTGCTACATGCGATGGAAATCAGCCGCATTCTCCATTCCAATAGTACCAGCTATGAACAAATATCCGCGCGCCGCTTTTGCTTCGAAAGCGAACCCTGTAGGGATTGTAGTCACATCAACAAAGGGATAGGCATTCAGCACCGTGCGTCTATCATTTCTATCTTACTTTTCTCTTCTGAAGGTTTGAATATTATTGAAATGCAGGATCTCGGAATCTCTCTTTTTTTTGGAGCGTTGGGACTTGAAAGCGTCTCGAAATCTCAGCGTTTGCCTATTGTCGTGAGTGGTCAGAAATTCAATCTAGCCATTGGAGTCAATTCAACGGGTAGGGCCCGTAGGGAGCCGACTTTCGTGTGGTTTTCAAGACCATAGTTCTGTTCTTACGACGCCGCCTGCCTAATTTTATCTCTATTGTTGGTCTTTCCACGACTCTCGCTCCTAGAAACGACACCTTCGCGATTTGCCATTCCTTCCGAGAAAATTCGTTTTCATCCGGGTAAACATTCAGTTCTCGATTCATACGAGTACTCGCGAGCTCGCTGGCTCCCAAAAGTTCCCCGATCTCCTCACATTCCTACGCAGTATCCGTAGAGCTAATATTCACTTCAGACTCTCGAGATGTTATTCGGATGCACGTTTACCTCTGGCGGCTTCAGTCCTCATCTTCAAGCAAACTGCGGCGTATTTGAATATACTGCAGTCCATGCACCGCTGGACACAATCAGAAAACCATCCGCATGGTCGATATGGATCTGCTATGCCAAATCATTCTTGCACCCCTCGCTTTCTACAGCGGTATCAACCCGTTGGAGGAATTCAATGCTTCAGGATGCATGCAGCTCGAGGTGAGGAAAGAGCATTAGAATCGGCGATCTTACTGAGAGAAGCCTCCCTTTTCGAATGGACTAGGGATCGATACATGCATTGGAAGCTTCTTTTGCTGCCCTCTTCGACTCGGAGGCGAGGCAGTAGCTTACTGCTGAGCAAGTATAGAATTTCAGGTAGGGGAATGGACTACGCGTGGATCTGTAATAATCGATTTCCAGATCCCGTTCAACTTGCCGTCGCGGAAACACGCCGGTTCGAGGTCGAGGTCCGTCGCTGGAAGCTGCGTTGGCCATGGCGGATTTTTTGTCAGCCTCATCGAAGGAACTGGAAAGGACCCTCGGGCCGAGATTGCCGGATTGATGGGATTGCGCGAATTATGCTGGTGGGTGCGGTTGGCGTTGTTTACGACCGTGTACCAACCCAACTCGCCACCCACCACCACCACCGCCAACGCCAACGACTATGCAATCCATCTTGTAATCGCCTTCGACAATGTCCAAGACAACGCCCATGCACAACAGCGTCAGCATCCCCCTCCCCCCACCAGACTCGTCTCCTGCAGGCGAAAAGCAGCCAGGGATGACGAGGCAAGACCTCATCGACGCCTCAACCTCTGCCTCCACCTCTTCCTCCTCCGTAAAGACACTCAAACCTCTCACACCCCTCCCACCCCCCGGCCCCATCCCCGCCGCATCCGCACCTACCTCGCCCACCGGCACCGCGCCACCGCCGCTTCCCTCCGTCAAACGTGCCGCATCCACCGCCTCCGCATCCTCCACCACCCTCAAACCCTCCGCGAACCCGTCAAAGTCCGCCCCGAACACCCCCGCCGTGCCCATGCGCGCCCCCTCCCGCGCTGCCTCCATCGCATCCGACGTCTCCCATGGAGAAACCGGCGGAGGCGGCAAGCACAAGTTCAATCTCAAGGATCTGCTCGGATCGGGGCCCAAGTTGAGTCGACGCAGTTCGGCGCGGAGTGCGAGTTCGAGGCATAGCGGCGACGGGAGCGAGAGTGAGGTCAGCTATTCGGAGAAGGAGGCGCCGGCTACGGGGACGGGGAGTAAGAAGAGTGGTGGGAAGGGCGGGGGGAGCGTGAAGAGCGCAGGAGGCGACTCGGCTGCAAGTTTGTCTAAGAAGTATGGAGTCTGCCAGAAGGTCGCGATCGGCAAGGGGGCGACGAGTGTCGTGCGGCTGGCGCACAAGTGGGATCGCAGCGAGGGCGACAAGATGTATGCTGTCAAGGTGCGTCTTTTTCTCTTCCTCACTTTCTTTCTCTCTCACTCTGAGACTCCACCAGGAATTCCGCAAACGTCGCAAAACTGAATCCGAAAAAGAATACGTCAAAAAGCTCACCGCCGAATTCTGCATCTCGTCGACGCTGCACCATATCAACGTCGTCGAGACCGTCGATCTCGTCCAGGATGAACAGGGGAGGTGGTGTGAGGTTATGGAGGTGTGTTCTGTTTCCTTGCTCTTCTGTCTTTCCTCGATCTTCTTTCTTTGCACCGTTTCTTCTCCAATTTTTCTTTCTCCGCACTTTGCTTTCTTTTTGTCTTCATCCCTGGTCCCTCGCTGCTTCAGCCCTGGACCCACACCTCCTCCTCGCTTCCCTACGCACCCACCAAAAATCTATTTATACCCCGCACGTTCGCTCGTTCGTGCGTGCTTTCTTTGGGTTATGCCCCAACAAGCGCCCACAAGCCGAGCGGAATTCGCCGATGGATGCATGTCGATGACGATGGTTCCGCGTCGGGTTCGGAGAAATTCGCTCGTATGAGGCATGCGGGATGAGGTGGTTGTCTGTTTTGCTTTGGTGGCGGAGGGATTTTTGCCTCCGGTTCCCGTGCTGGTCCGTTGATGTGCTCAGGATGGTGAATGGGATTCCGTGAGGGGCGGGAGTTTAGTTGATTGGATTGGATTTTTCTTGTCTCCGATTCTTGTGGGATGGGGGTGTCGGGGTGGAGCGGAGGCGTTCTCTTTTCGGGATTCGGGGGACGCAGATTCCAGTGGATTGGGATGGACAGAACGGAGACCATCCAATCTAATCGATGTGCGCTCTCCTCTCAGGCCCGGAGGATTTTTCCGGCTTCCTTTCCTTCATTCCTTTCTTTCTTTCCATTTTATTTTTTTCGACGCTTGGCGGCCAAAGCGGAACCCATATATGGGCTGGACGCGTTTTGCTGATCTTTGATGATGATTTTCGTTTTCGGAGTGGGGCGGGAGGATTTGTTCTTGGGATCTTGGGTCTTGGCTTGGTGCTTGGCACGACGCGGAGTTGGACGGCGAGCGGGCCGATTTGGGGTTTTTGCTTCCGTTTGTGTTCATCCCGTCTGCCGCTTTTTCCTCCGCTGGTGTATATGGCGGCGTCAGCGGATCGTTCACTTGTACTTTTTGCGGGGGGGGACGCTGTTTCTTTTATCTGTTTTCTCCCCTTGTTTCCTTCTTTTTCTTTCCTCTCCTTGCTCATGCCTGTCCTCCACGTGGAAACCTTGGTACTAACTTCTGCTTTCGTTCCCTCCCCCTAGTTCTGCCCTGGCGGGGACCTATACGCCGCGATAAAAAAGGGTGGTATGTCGCCGAGCGAGGTCGAGTGCTGTTTCAAGCAGATTTTGAGTGGTGTTGGGTGAGTTTCTTCTTCATTTCTTATCTCGGTTTCCTCGCCTTTCGTATTTTCTCCTAATCGTTCTCTCCGTCCTGGATTGACTAACGATCGGCATAGGTACCTCCACTCGCAAGGTGTTGCACATCGGGATATAAAACCGGAGAATCTGTTTTTTGATCACGCTGGGCATTTGAAGGTACGTGCCCCCACTCGTTTTCATGCCCGAAGTGATATTTCGACCTAACCTCATGCCCTCTGCAGATCGGCGACTATGGCGCCTCGACAGTCTACCGCCTTCCCTGGGAAGCGACGATTCATATGTCAACGGGGTTGTGCGGGAGTGAACCCTATATCGCGCCGGAACAGTTTTTGGGGAAACGTGAGTTCTTTGTAGTTCCTCTAGGCGGATAGGCGCTGACGGTTACTACCCTCCTTTCCCCTACCCTACCACAGCCTACGACGCGCGTCTCGTAGATATCTGGGCCTGTGGTATCGTCTACTACTGTCTCCATTTCCAAGAGCTGCCCTGGCGCGCTGCGCAACCCTCAGATCAGCTCTATGCTGCCTACGCTGCGGCTGCGGCTGCAACACCCCCACCACCACTAGCAGCTGCCCCGTCCGCCGCATCGTCCGTCATCTCGAATGGGCATGGCCACACCAACGGCGGCACCACCTCCTCCGCCTCCTCGACCTCCTCCGCCCCGCATAGCCCCATCCCCACCTCCGCCAACGCCAACGCCGCCTCCCCGAATCCCAGCACCACCTCCCCGCACCCCACGCCCATCGTCGTCGATCGGGACCGGCACCAAACCTCCTCGACGCTCGTGTTCCCGCCGACGATCAGCAATTTGTCGCCGCGCGCGTGTCGGCCGCTGATTCGGAAGATGTTGGAGCCGGATCCGAAGATGCGGGCGTCGATTGAGGAGGTGTTGGGGTGTGCGTGGATGAAGGGGGTGGAGGTTTGTTGGGAGGTGGGGGACAAGGCGAAGCATGTGCATGTTAATGCGAGGGCGATGGCGGCGGCGGTGCTTGGGGACGGGAGGGACAGGTGACAGCGTGTGGGGGAGGGGGTTTGAGGAGGCGCTGCCTGGAGGCTGAGATGTGACGGGGTAGGTGAGGTGGTTGGCGGTGTGCTTGCTGGCTTGTTTTGTTTCTTGTCGCGATGATTCATCCTTCTGATCCATCCATACTCTTTTCTTCTTCTTCTACATACTCTTCTTCGCATGAAAATCTGTATAATCTTTTACTCTACGTACAATCTCACAGTTGTTGTTGTTCCTTCCCATTCATACTCCCACGTTGTTTATCGCATGCATGCTTTTTTCCCCTTACGAGTACAAGTACCTACAGTCAGTCAGATAGTTGTTTTCGTGGCTCGATGGGATTGGAATAGGATCACCGTATTATCGTTACTTGTTACTTATGTACATTAAGTATAGAGCTGGAAGAACAATTGAATCTTGTAATAGTCTTTTGCACGTACATACATAGTTGCTCCTTACATTATATGATAATTGCTTACTCATGAAGAGATTTTCTTGGACTTGCACATGATCTGGGTTGACCAGGCATAATCGTCAAACGGGGATTCAGAGACTCTAGAAAGGGGCTTGGTGCCATCAGAAATATCAAGCCGAAAGAGGAAGGTTGAGGCTGTGTCGGAGGAGGAAGTGCGCTCAAAAAGGATACTTCGATTCAGTGGGTCAGTGACCTTTAGAAAATACATGCGTAGGGAAGCCCGTGTATATGTCTATACTATTCTAATCTAAGGCTCGGTATTTCCCCTAACACCAAGGGTTGCTTTCGCCTATGATTACTACGCAGCGGTGGATGCGAATCCAAGCTCCGCCAACCTGAACCTTCTCAGCGTGAAATGCCAGGCACTTTCGCTGCGTCAGTCAAATAATCAAGACACAACCAATCAAACCTACATATACCCAGTCTCAAATGCCTTCCACGCCACCAATGCTTCCGCGTGGTCCTGGAGAATGGCCGTAATACGGGTGTGAAGGTCGCCGACTTCCTGGATCATCTCGACAAGAACTTGTTTCGGGTGCCTTGATGTTATTTTTGCGCGAATGTGTACGTAGCTCGCCGTTTCACCCGCGAGTTCTTCTTTGTAGAACCTAAATTGGAATGCTGGCATCAGCAAATTAAGCGTGGAGATTGATCGGTAAAACATACGAAAGAATATCGTTCGCAAAAGCTTCAAACTCCGCGATATCAGGTATAGCCTGAATGAATTCCGAGATATCAGGATGCGGAACCTGCGGAAAGATAGCGCATGCGGCCGCTGCACCGATTCCGCTCTTGCTGCGGAGGTACTTCGGCCAGCTGTGCGCGGAGTGGTGGACCGACATAGCGCAGACTTCACGCCGTTTCTCAAGGATTGTGCCGTTGATGAGGTCTAGTGCGGAGCACGCCATTGTGTTTGCGCAGACCGGATCCCAGTGGTCGTATAATTTTCCGAGAACGTCAGGTAGATGGACTAGAACGGGGTCTTCTTGGGGGAGTCCTAAGACGAGGCGGCGTTGGCAGTCCTCGAGGGATTGCATGGTTGCAAAGTCGTCGACGTAGAAGAAAAACCTGATAATGCTTCAACTCATGATTGACTGTGTCCGATAACAAAAATATCCACCAGGCTGTAAGTGTGAAGGCAGCTTTGGCCTCAAGTGTGTGATGTGGATAGCAGAACTGCAATTCTGTATGATAAGAAAACCACAGCTTTGGATGTAACACACCAACCTCGATAGAAGAGGCCGCCTTCTCAACCATGGATATAAATATTTTGCCGTCTTGTCCGTCATCTACGTTCCAAGACAGTATTTCTTCTCCGGTGACTTGTGTGAGAGCTGCTAGAGAATTGGCCGAAGGCACCTCATCCGCTTTCAATGGCACGTAGGATATGGCCTCAAGAAAAGATTCAATAATCGACTTTAGGCTCAAATTGTTATCCTGGTATTTGGAAAAGGCATTGGTGGACGCAAGACAGGAAAGATATCGGCGTACCAGCGAATCAACACGAGAAACGGCCCGGGTTTCAGAGCCGCTGGTAAAACTTGGGATGCTCATGATGTTAGCTTAAAGCAAACCAAAAACATCCTATTTATCATACGCACGACATCCGACAAGTGCGCTGGACCAATGAAGCGAGCGTAGCGGCGCAAGTGTCATGAACGTGCTCCAGGAGCCATACGCAAGTCCGGCGGCAGTCTGCTTTTTTTGCGAGTACAGAAGCCAGGGTGAGATCTTTTACGTTAATTATGAGCAAAGATTAACGAAGGGCTGGAGGAGCTGGCACAAAAAATCCAAACTTGGCGTCGTCAATAGCGGTAATGCTGATGAACTTTTAGTTTGCGGCGAATGAAAACCTTGAATGTGATACAGTTACTCCAATGATACAGTTACTCTTATCGCAGCAGCGTTGCAGCCCGGTCCGAATATACACCATAGCGACTGAACCTGTTGCAATTAGCTATGAGTCATTTCTGGAATAGTGCAATGAACACGATGGACACGGGTCGCCGCAGCCGGTTCGTTTGCTGAACCGTCCCGAAGGAATTAAGAGATGCCTACAATCCTGTGAGAAGAAGAATGAGATTGCAAAATCACTGGCAGGAATAAATTGTAAAAGTCCGCGCCAGTTTAAAAGGGTGGGCCAGCCATGAAAGTATCAGTGGGCCTTGTTCCACCTGGCACCCAGAAACAAAGCAATATGTCTGCCAACCCCGCCTTCGACACCATTATCTTGAACGATGAGGACCTATTTGCTTGTTCGAACCAGATCGAGACAATCATACCTCGCAAAACGCTGCGTCGAATATTCACCTCCTTGACCTGGTTCGACTACGAGAGGGGTAAACTCTCCCAAACCGATTGTTACGACCGACTGGTGGCGGAATTTGGCCGTTCTACGGAGGACATACACAGCGCAATAACGAAGACTCGTGAATCGCTTCAAATCCATGAAGAATTAGTCACCTTGCTTCTCGAACTGAAGCAACAGTCCAACGGCAAATTGCGCGTCTTCACGATGACCAATCTGTCGGTGCCCGATTGCCAAGAGTTGAAGTATCAGCTCGATTGGAGTATCTTCGACCGGGTCTTCACTTCAGCTGAGGCAGGCGAACGTGGGTGCTGTTATTTTATGACCCAACTGTTGATTGAATATCATGCAAGGGAAACCTCACCTTGGATTCTACAAATACGTGATTGAAGCGGCGACCATAGATTCCAGGCGGACCATCTTTGTGGACACGGAGGCAGAAAGCGTGCTAACCGCGCGTTCACTCGGTCTATATGGGATGGTTTTGGCGCGCGACAACATCACAGAGATGAGACGAACCTTGCAAAACTTGCTCGGTAATCCTGTAGCAAGGGCCAACCATTATCTGGAGAGCACGGCGGGCAATCTACAGTCAGTCAGCGACACTGGCGTCATTTTGAAGGAAAATTTTGCACAACTTTTGATTCTGGAGCTTACCGGGAACAAGTGTTTATTATCCATTCTTCTGGTGATAGCGTTTGAGACTCATGTCAAAACTCAGGAGTCTCGTCGACATTGTGGAATATCCTCGCGCCTGGAACTTTTTCCATGGTAGGAAAGCACTTTGGTACTATGAAGTCAGTTGATCAAAAGTTACCGCAGGCAAAGGGGTGCTCACAACCGAATCGTATCCATTTGATTTTGATACGACAGCCGTTGCCCTCACTGTCCTTGAGCGCGACAAGGAAATTATCAAATCCGTCATGGATGAAATGCTTGAATACATTGACTCGGATGGAATCGTTCTGGTGAGTATCCTCAGCTTTGACCGAGACAGTCTCTGAATATCGATTAAGACATACTTCGATCGCAGACGGGGCCAGCGCATAGATCCGGTCGTTTGCGTCAATGTTCTCAGTCTCTTCTACAAATTCCATCGCGAATCAGAGATGCGACCGACATTGGAATGGATCAAAAGTGTTCTCAGAAATAGGGCTTACCTCGACGGAACCCGATACTACGCAAACGCCGAGTGCTTCCTCTTTTTCGTCGTCCGCCTGCTTCTATCGACGGACAATGTTGCTCTCCATGGTGATTTGACACCTCTGCTGAAAGAACGCTTGCAAGAGCGCATCGGTATTCCTGGAGATGCAGCACAACTTGCGATGCGCATCATTGCTTGCGCGTCAGTTGGCCTCCGCGACGACCTCGACCTGAGCGCTTTATTGAAATTTCAATGTGAAGACGGTAGTTTCGAATTGAGCTGGACATACAGATATCCCTCATCCGGGTGCGTCTCTATCCCCAGGATTTCTTGTTTACCTCTAATGACATTCACTTCAGTATAAAGATTGGCAATCGTGGATTGACGACTGCACTGGCAATCAAAGCGATTGAAAGTGCAGAGTCGCTGAAACCCATGATCGTAACGGTTTAAATGGGGTCTTGAGCCTAGAGGAGTTCGATACGCAAACATTATTTTCTCCAATAAATGTTTTGGAATAGATCATCCTGTTTAAAATCTCCACGGTCCCGGAAGAAGTCCAAAGCAATGGCGAAAAGAAAGAAAGAAACTGTCAGCCGGCAATTCCCGGTCGGTTATCTTCTGATTGCCGTGCACAAACCAGGGCCTCGAGTTAGAGCCACTCTGAGGCTCGTTCATGCAAAGATCTCTCGCGGAAGGGAATTTCTCGACAGCCCCGGGATGGTCTTGTCAATCATGAACATCAATTTAAACTATGTAACTCAGACGCCGTCGCCGACAGCTTGTACTCTAATCAGAGCTTCAAGACCCCGCTGTGAAAGAAAAGAGCGGCAAATAGATGTTTTCTTGGAAAACAAGATGTATGCATTCGAGGTACACCGACCGGTTTCGACCAAACGGCCCAGGGAAGGTAGTATGGGGGAAAATTGTATGCTCAATACGTAGGACTATACCGACCATCATTCAGTATCGCCAAAATTTACAGAATTTTGTACTTGCCAACTCGTTCATTCGACATCCTCCCTGGACTTTCCAACACGTATGTTCATTCCATCCTCAGCGAGTTTTCCCAGAGCGGCAGCGAAATCCGAATTTGGGGGATCCCGATCAATGAGTCGAAAGGATTCCAATTTCCGGAAGTCCGCAGAGGCAAGGCGGCGCACGCTCAGCATCCGGATGATGGGGTCAACGTCCTCGGGTCGTATTGTAAAGTATGGTTGCAGCGTGAGGTGGCAAAGATTGGGAAGGATGTTCGAAGAGGGGGTGGCAAGGAGTGTGATGATGTTAGTATTATTATCTCCTATGCGTAGAAAGAGGTGCACAAGGCTCGGGACAAGGCGAAGACAGTCCGTCATAACAGGCGACCATTGTAACGGGGGATTTAGGTCCCAATAGACCAACGTGGGCGAGGAGCGAGTGAGGAAGGCTTTTAAGTGTTCCTGGTCGAAGTCTATGAATTGGAGGGAAAGCTCCTTGAGTCCGGGGAGAGTGATGTACTGCAACACCCCCTTGGGATCAGGCAATTGCAGGCGTTCGAGCGATTCGTGCACCAATGGCTCAGAGCTGGCAAGTCTAGAACGACTTTGCTCGGATGAACCAATTCGCAGATTGAGCTGCACGAGTTCAGGAGCCGCGTCTAGGATTTCGAGCCAGTTATCCGCGTCGTAGAAATAAATGTCATCAGATGAAGAGATTGAGAGGGTTTTAAGGCATGGAAGGTCTTCGACTATGCAGATATAGCGCATGCTCCAATCAGCGTCACGCGAAGTCCCGACGTCCAGCGATAAATGTTGCAATTGCTGTGCCCAATCATCGAGCAGCTCGAGGGCACGATCGCCCAATACGAGATCGCCGCGCAAAGTGAGCGAGAGCGGAAGGTGCTGCGCGCGCTTGATCCAGCTTTCGCAGAGATCTAGGGAATGACGCGGGAAAGCGATGGACAGGTGTGCCCATAATTTGGGGGTCGCGAGGGCAATATCGCGCCACAGTCGAGAGACGCGGAGGAAAAGAATGGGAGGTCCGCGTGTGTTCACGGTGAGCTCGTTCGATGGCAGGCAACACAAGAATATCTCCGATTGGAGTTCAAGTGGCAGACGCGCTATGGGGTCGAAGCAATCATTTAGCCTGCTTAAAGCTTGGCTCCGCTGTTTTTCGAGGTCACGGAGGATTTCTTTCTGGGCTTCAATGGCCAACGCAAGCTTGCTGAGATGCTCTTGGAGCTCTGCGATGACAGACGGCGGTGCTGGTGACATGGCGGAGAAGAGGAAGGAGGAATTGCCTAATTTGGTCGCGATCCCGAAGTTCCTCCTCCTCCTCCTCTTGTATTCAATGCACTAATTTACGGATCCCTCTGTCACCGCAGCGGCGTGAATCAACAACATTCAGGTTCACCCGGCCCTCTGGAGGACAGCACCTCATTCTATCCGCTCTTGCTCTT
The DNA here is from genome assembly GCA_037176885.1 of Favolaschia claudopus. Lineage (NCBI taxonomy): Eukaryota > Fungi > Basidiomycota > Agaricomycetes > Agaricales > Mycenaceae > Favolaschia > Favolaschia claudopus. The sequence goes on from JAWWNJ010000015.1 coordinate 950,862, forward strand.
GGGTCGCCACACTCGCTTTCCTGCTTAGCGGCGGCGCCTGACCACGTCACGCTCCTCCTCCCCCTCCTCCGACGACGCGTATACGTATACGGGAAGATCGTTCGCCCACAGCCGGGTCGCGAGAACTTGCGCGAACACCCCAACACCCCGCGTCTCACCCACCCTCAGGTCGTCTCGCTGCCCTCCATCGCTGCCTCCCCCACCAAGTCGACGGTCCTCAACGTCGCTCACTGGCCTGGCTCTTCCGACTTGGAAACGGAGAAGGCGTCGCAGCTCAGTCGCGCTAAGTCGTGGAGTGAGCAGGTCAAGGCTCGTCGGCAGTCTCACCCCGCCACCTCGCGACCTCGGCTACAATAACTCCAGCTCCCGCCGTCGCTCGACGCTAACAAACGCATGTCCGCGCCCGCTCGTCTGCCTCTCAGCGAGCGCCTGAACCGTCTCGTCACTGCGATTGCGATTACGATGTCTCCGCCGCCAGCAGTCGTCATCGCGCCTCCACTTTGGGGCGACAGCAACGTCTCCTTTGTCATTGACGAGGAGGAGGAGGAGGACAACGACAAGGGCTTTGTCTCGGTTCTCCCTATGTTCGCCAGCTTCAAGGTGTCGTCGTTCTCGTCATCAACCTCCATCTCCGCATCTTTCTCCGGAGGCTCGATGTCGTCCGTCCTCGACGCCCTTGAGGCTAACTTCCAGTGTGCTCTGTTGCGCGGCCTGGAATATTTCGGAGCGGTGGAGGAGGAGGGAGACTTCCATGAGGGGAGCAGGTTCGAGAGTTAGAGCGACAGGCGGACGACAGCTATTTCACGGCCATTACCCCGGCATCGGTACACTCGTTTTCAGACACCGCCTTCCCTACCTTCCTCCTCGCATAGGGTTGACACTTCCCGCCACGGCTACACTCGTACAGGACACCTCCGTATCTCCCGCACCCCCGCTCATCGGGCTTCACTGCGCACCGGCATCGGCATTCTCGTACATGACAACACCGTTTTCTAGATCTATTCCTTCACGCCGCCTAACCTCGTTCATGCCGCCGCCCGCCCAATCACACCCACCCACCAACCAAACAAGCACGGAAAACTGACGGATAAAAGAAAGCACAAAAAGATGTCAAAAAGCGCAATGCGCGATAAAACCCCCAACCATCGTAACGTCCCAAGATGGATACTGGATACTTAGTCGATCCTCAGTTTTTGTGTATTTCTGGTGTTGTGGAAGCTCAGGATAAATTTGGGATAAATACAAAAAAAAGGCGTTGTAGAAATTTGTTGGTTGGTGTGATTTGAGTTTTTGAGATGAGGTTCATGATCAGTTGCTGAGAAAAGATGAGTCGTGGTTTGAGGATTGTTTCAGGAGTTTTTCGGGCTTGAGCCTTGGGGTATTATATATCATCACTGACGCAGACAATTGTTTGCACCGATGTGACTGTTTGTACACTGGCAGTGATGAGCAAGGCTTGTCCACTACAGTCTCTACGCTGAGGCATTCGGGATGTAGTAAGTTGATTATAATAAATTATTATAATACTCTATTCTATGATCTGTACAGATTCGACATTCAAATTTTCGTCTAAAATCTACTCATTTGAATGTCAACCAAACCGAGGATCTAGTGGTTTCTGACAGCAGCATAATTTCGTTGGGCGGTTTCCAATTGCAGCTCTAAACAAGTCAAGCCAAATTCCGATTTTGGATGAATGAAAATCACTCACCAATCATCCGACAGTCCGAAAACACAGACATGGCTGCGAGAATAGTTTCAACTGCCTGTCTAAACTGTTGAACATTCTGCCGGCTAGAGCCAGGATTGTGTCGTGCTTGGGACAGCTCTGTCATGAACACCTGTGAAGCTGCCATCCAGAGAGTCTTCAACCAATCGTTCATTAGCGAGAAGCGTTATTTTGTGAATCAACACGATGCTCACCCCAACAATCGCATCAATGTAACCCACTGTAGGCAAATTCGTTTGACGCATGCAATCCACAATAGAAATAGCAGCGTTAATCGCACGCGATCGCGAGATATCAAAGTGAAGGCGGAATGGATTGTTCAGTTGGATAGTAGCGGCGTGGACGAAGCTGTGGATGACCAGGAGGAGTGATTTCGAGTTCACTTCGGAGGAGGATATGGGCGGCAGCGCTTGCTTAAGGAACTCGATCACCTGGTGAAGCCGGGAATATTCGGCGCAGTGGTTGTTAGGTTGATTTGTGCGGTTCATGCCTGGCAGATATTAGTTGGAATAAGATTGATTCAAGCGAAAGACAACTCACTCTCCGTGAACTGTGTAGCTAATCGGTAAGCTTGGTCAAACACGATTGCTGCCTTTGCGTGGAGCGCGACTAGAGCTGTTGCATGATCAGGAACATTGGTCAAGAAGTTCTCGACAGTTGAACTGCTATTCGATGGTTGTGTATGTGTCTGTTATGAGGTATTCAGCTATAAGCCTGCTTCGAGTTGAGGATGAATATAATTCCTACCTGAGAATACATCTCGATGTCAAGTGGCCAAGGTGTATCCACAATCGCATACGAGACGTCCCCAGGCGAGCCATCGGCAGCCAGCCATGTATTATTGAGCGTCAACACGGCCCAAAACGCATTGATTCTTTCTCCCTCCTCCTGAGCAGTCGGAGGGTACCCCGTCGGCGACTGAGGTGGATTGCTTTGAATATTCGCAGAACGGATTTTATGGAACCCAGAGCTGAGCGCGATAGACACCGCCGTGCTGGCGTGGTACTTTCCCTCCAAAATACGAGCATTGCGGAAAAAATATTGAGCCAGGAGCGCCTCGGCTTGAATTGTCTGGATAACAGTGTTGGGGTTGCGTTGGTTGGAGAGGCTCGTGGCCGCGCTGCGTAGTGCTTCTGGGAGGAGGGTGGTAGTTTGGGAAGAGAGGGCTTCGGAGTGTGATAGGTGGGAGCCCCAGAGGCAGATGGCGTCGATGAGGGCTGGACACGCGATCTGGCTTAGGGAGGCGCGGGATGAGATCGAGTTGAACATTTCTGGGTTGAGGAAGAATCCGATTTGGGAGGCGTGTCTCAGGAAGCTGTCAACCCTGTGGTCGGTCAATATCGATTGAACTGTCGGAAGAGATATATTGAACTCACAATGTTCTAGTAAAATTTGGAGGACGAGGCTTGATCAAAAGGATGATTAGAGAAGGCTTTTATGAAAGGACAAATCGATACCTGGGCTATCATGGTGGGAGGCGCTGAAGAGATTTGAATGAGTTGGGGATACACGTAGTTGTTTCTAGAAATGCTTACGTTGCGACCTAGAGCCGCTTGGACCTGCTTGTGATTGAGGGTTCGTGAAACCCAAGGGGCTGTAACTCGGCTGATAAGGGTTGTGCAACCCAACTGACGCCCGATTCTCATTTGGCTTTTCGAGTTCTTGAATTCTCGATTCTATGATAGATATTTGTTCTGTGCGTGAAGCGGTTAATGTTCTTCAAGAAGAAATTCATGTATTAGAAAGTGCGAACCTTCCAGGACTTGTGACCTTGCAATCCCAGATTCGGCTGTGTATTCACAGTCTTCGAGTCCGCCGCCCACGAAGCGAGCGCAGGGCCCGCAGATCGGCCTCACGCTGTCGCATTTCTGTCGTGGCGGTGAAACAGTGGTCAGCGGTGTAAATATACGATGACCTACCACTTTGCGGCGCCTGGAAAGGAATTAAAACAAAATTCAAACAAGGGTAAAAGCGCAGAATACGAGCAAGGCTGGTTGCTAGTCACTAACCTACAGTTATAACATGCTTGGCCTTTGTTCAACTGTCTACGAGATGGTGATTTCTGTTGATCCATTTAACTCTTGTAAGTATGAAGTGCAGAAACCCGAGTCAACGACGCAGACCTTATATACCTCCCATCCCGCTGCTATGTACGAATCCTAATCCTCCGAGCTTCCGAGTTGTTCAGCGAGTTGAGTCGCCTACGGGTGATTCCACACGTACTTAGATGACAAAGAGTGCCAAATCGTCCAAAATCGGAAGCACACGGTAGACAAGTACCAAAAAGTAAGCTTTCTCGCGGTTTCTTCCGCGACAGCGAGACTTCCAATTGGCTGGTGAAAGTGTCCGAGTTTTGAAAAGACAAGACTGAGATTTTCGACGAGGAGCAAGCGTTTTGGAAAACTTTGAAACAGAAATTTTGGGGAGGCATCGGGAATTGAGATTTCCATGTGAGCAATACCATATGTGCAAGTTGCTTCATTTGCTCGTCCGGTACACACAGTTAGTTGTGATTACTTGGCGAGTTTCCAAAGGCGCTGACAATGTCCAGTACAGTGACAAGAAATGAGCCACATCAGCGTTGATCCCTTGTAAGTTTGCCAAGACAAGTCCCGCAAGCCCGCGTTCAGCGCTGTTTCAACGCTGCTTAGTCAATTCGAGTTCCGAGTTTCCTCCATTCCGTCTGGTAGGGAGAGTAGATTCGAAAGCACAAGAACAAGAAGAACATTGCCTAAACCGGACAAAGTCGGAAAGGTGGAGGAAAGATATCATTGATCCGAACGTTGCCGCACGCTCCGTCCACCACGGCAAGCTCATTCACAATGTTCATTCGCATAATGATACTGTAGGCGACGCGTAGCTGAGAGGTGTGGATTACCCCCTTCCACGTCTCTCTCTCTCTCTCTCTCTGTCTCTCTCTCTCTCTTACAATGTCGACCATCACCGTCCGCCAAGGGTACTTACTCTCAATACCTCTTCGCCTCGATTAAGTATAGGTAAAGGCTGATTAGTAGTTCTATTTGAAAGAACTGCCTACGTAGCGGGCTCTCTCCTGTCCACGGTTTTCCTTGTGACATGGCAAACTATCAAAGTTTCGAAGTATCGCAAACTGGCGGGCATACCCTATCCTCGTTGTGCGCCCTAACTTTGTCTCGTGTTTGGATACACACCAAACCTGGTTCTCTAGTGTATGCAGAAAAAGCTGAGATGGATGCATCTTCTGCCGCAGTCAAATTCAACGGCGTCCAGCGTGTGTTGTAACTCAATGACCACAGTCTCGCTGGCACGTCCTAACCATCCCTTCCAGGTGCTCGTGCTAATGTTGGTTTCGTGTCGCACAAGAACACTCTTCGTTGACCTGTTGATAGACCGTTGAAAACATCCCGACAATATACCTCATGTATGCCGTTCCATTATTCCTTCAGTACACTCACCACTCACTTCATCCTCCTAGGACCATTCTCGTTGGCATACAAGCACCCGTCGTCGCTGCCTCTGCACTCGGAGCCTGGGTTTTCAGTCGCATCGTATCCACTAACGGTTATGCCGCACGGGTCGGGCACGGTCCTGCCCAAGTGAGTTTTCTTCTTCTTCTTTGTCCTTGCGCGTCGGAAACGCGTACTAATTGTTCCGCACATGTTTGCGTCGTTTCTTTAGAGCTCCGATACTCCAAATTCAGCTTCTGCCTCATCCGATGGTGTTGCTCCAGCTTCATCGGCTTTGCCTCCCTCGATGGATATGGGTCAATGGCTTTTTTGTAGCGCCACTATTCTCAAACTCAAGAAACAAAATTTCGCGTATCCGTTCTTGCGTCCTGTCGACTATGTCATGCTCTGTCTTCCCCAGTATCCGTCAATCGTTCGCAATCCGATGGACTTGTCAACTATCGAACGTAAACTCGAATCTTCAAATCCTGAACACCTCGATTCAAACCCCGACCATCCGCGCTATCTGAATGTCGACGAATATATTGCGGATGTGCGCTTGATGGTGAACAATTGTTTGTTGTTCAATGGTCCGGAGAACCCAGTCAGCGGTATGGCGAAGCGCTTGGAAGAGGCTTTCGACGAGGAAATCAAGAATATACCGGCTCCGGGCGAGGTGTGACGCTGTCATATTCTTTCCGCCCTCTTTGATGTTTGACCCATTTCTGATTTGTCCTGCAGGGTCCAATTGCTGTAGCGGAAGCTGCTCCTTAGCTCTCTGAGGAGAAGAAGGAATGAAGGCCGCACGGGCGGATGCGGGTTGTGTAATTTGTGTTGTGGATTCAGGGTAGATTACGAACAACTAGCCAGCACAATGCTGACGGTATTGATAGCCGGTTAGTTTGAATCTACAATCAATGGTACCTTCGTATGAGAGTTCGTATGAATGGTTTTGATTCCCTAGCTGTTCTTTACTGTAAGGCGCGCGCTATCCGCCTATCAAAGAGGAGTTCGGAGTTCAATATGCAAGCTTGTTTTCTCCAATAAATGTGTTTGTAACGCGAGATGGAATATACCGTTTTTTGGTCGCCAAAAGAAGCAGTAAACGGGCAATTCCTCTGATTCCTGGTCGTTCATGAGGAGCGGTGTGACTGAGTCACAGTGTGACACACGCAATGGACGCGATGATGGTGAATATCCTCCTTTCCTTTAGATGCCTCGAACCCCGTGGTCGCGTGTAACCCGACTCTCCATTTACCGAAATCCAGATTGTTTTGCCTCCAAACCGTCTCCAAATGCCCTTTTCTCTCTGCCGCCCTGTCCCGTCCCGTTCTCTACTACGATCTATACAAAATCCAAGCGCAGATCCCTCCTTCTACCTTGCAAGACCACTACTGTGCTCCTTGCGAGCAGTCTCATACTTGTTCTGCACTCACAAGGCGATGTTATGACGATGGGAACGAAAAATTGCACGGCATCATGCAATGCAGGGTGTAGTGCAGACTCCTTGTATCATGAATTCACGTCTTGCCACTCTGAAACCCCCTGGTAACCTCGTCTTCCCTTCTCCGTCGCGCTTTCAGCGGTGCCACTATCATCTACTTATTCATCTGGTTCAGCGCGGCCATACCCGAGCTGGCACAGTATGCAATTGCACGATATCAATTCATTAACTCCTGCCGCGCCGCCCCCACGTCCATGGATCACAACAACCTCGTTTCTCCAGGCAATTTTGAGGAGAGTGTGCGTGTCGTTATATTAGACTTTCATGCTTTTGCTTTCAATGCGTCGTATTTATGTTAAGTACGGAGGTGAGTGTAGATAAAAGTATGTATGGTAGAAGGTACACTGCTTCGTTTCGTTTCGTTTCGTTTAGCTTCCCTCCTCTTCCCTGAATCATCCTCTGCTTTCCCTCTGCCTCCCAACACCTGCCAAACATCCCCGCGTCACCAGAACAAGCACCATCGCCCACTCGAATCAAACAGCCACCTGGACCCTCCTCGGCACCTCCATCTTCGGCACAGTATGCGAACGACACGCACTTGGATGGTGATGGAAGGCATGGTGCAGCACGTTGCACAATGTTTCGCGGAGGTGCCAATGGTGGTGGTGGTGTTTGTGTTTTTCTTCCTTCCCCGCCGACGCTGACAATGTAGATTTCGAAGCAGGGACTCGGAGAGTGGCAGGAGGTATTGAGGGGGCGCGCAGGAGGGGAGGAGCGGGTATGGGTTTTGGTATTGATGGAGGGATGGAGGTGGGCGCGGACGAAGAGGACAAAGGAGGATCGGGGTTCGCGACGATGAGGCGGTGCGTTGGCGAAGAGTGCGAATGAGAATGTGAAGGAGAGTGGACTATTGTCCAAGTGGGTGAGGCGACGACATCGACGTCCATCTCGTGATGCGATATGGGCGTACGCGGGGAAAGTGTCCCTGAGCTCGAGTGTGGGGATGAGGGGTCGAGGTCGGGAATCACCGCAGTCTCGGGGGAAAGAGGAACGGATTCGACTACAACCTCCACGACGTCCAGATCCAGGTCTTTCTCATCCACCCAGGGAATTTCCTCAACTACTTCGTCGTCCTTTACAGGTACGGCACCGGCCAGCGCCTCCCAAAGCTCAACAATATCCGATTCCCGCACGGCCAGCTCCCAATCCAGGACTTCCAAAAACTCTCTTTCGATTCGACCGATATCGCGCCGCCCGAATACGCCGGTGACCATAGCCCAATGGACGTTCCGCAGAGTGGAATCCTGAGTGTACTTGGACGCGACGATGAGGGCGCCGAGGAATACGCGCTCCAGGGCCCATTGTTCGAGGGCGATGGAGAGGTGGGTGCGCGCGCGGGCGACGTACACGAGGGCTACGAGGAGGGTGGGCGTGGGGACTTCGGCGCGTGAGAGTACGGTTTGAACGAATTGGGTGAATTTGTGGGTGTGCGCGGAAAGCGTGGGGGATGGGCGGCCAAAAGCGTGGGTTACGGTCTCGAGAACGGAGGCGGAGACGTATTCTGAAAGAAAAACGGGTAAGTTAGGATGAGTGGGATTAAAGAAAGAGACTGACCATATACAGGCTGGGAGAGTTGTATATCGATGAGTTTGAGAAGCTCCGGGGAGTGTGTGGTCGGGGGCACGAGCGAGGCAGGGTGAACAGGGCTGGTTCGAGATGAACCGGAGGAACTTGCGGGACTCCAAGAGCTATACGAGCCAGACGACGAAGACGATGCTGGAGACACCATGTTGGGGTGTAAAAGACGACGCGAAAGTGGGCATGGCGGGCTGTGAGACGGGCTTATATATCGAGCACAGCGGAAGAGGTGTGTCTAAGGATATCTAATCATAAATCTGACTCAACCCCCCGATCGTTCCGATGACCAACACGCTGTTACAAATAAATCCGTTTTCTGCCGTTTACCGACCAGGCATCGACTCGGCTCTCTCGCGGAATCGTTGAACGTTGACCCCGCCGGCAGCTTTCGGACGTGCTCCAACAACCAAGATCCGCTTTTTTCAACTCTTTTCAACCCAAGTTCCGCGCACTTTCCTGTTGTTTTCCGACCAGATCCAAACGCTGTCTATCTATGATGCCTGACCGAGACAAAATACATACTCCACAGACGAGGCGCCTACGACTGTTGCTGTTCACGTCCACGTCTCACAATGTTCCGAACCCGTCCGCTAACCGCTACATCGTCAATGCGGACGCGGACACTGGCCCGTATGATCCACTTGACATGACGATTCATCGCTCATCCACTGCGATCCTATCGGCCGGTCGGTCCATGTCTCATGCGATGTGGGCAGCTAGACGTATCACTGAAGATTCAAGTGAGGAACACTGTTTTTGCTTTCAGTAAATTAACCGAAACTAACCGTTTTTTGACATGACCGGGGAGGACAGACTCGCGATTACGCAGCGGGTCGGCGAGGGCACGGGCGGCCCATTGGCCACGGCGCGCTTTATTAATTGAGTATTGGACGTTGCTCCAGGCATCGACTCGTAACGCGGACTTCCGCAGTAGAAGGAAGCTCAAGCTTGTACTTGGCCACTTGCTTTTGTCTAGGTCAACGCAAATACATATACCGTCTCTGATACTATCTACAGCACACGCTTCCTGTCTTATTCTCTCGATGCGACAAGATCTAAGCTTATAACTGAGCTCTTTCGTGCCCAAACTGCCTTTCCAGTACGAGTCCGGTGCACATCTTCTATCTTGATTCTTGCATCAGCGCAGCATTTACCGAGACTGGCAACCGACAATCGGACAAAGCTCAAAATAACCAAGACACGTTATCAGAATCTATGGGCGGACGCTCTGAGCCCAGTCGATCTCCGAGTCGATCTTCGTCTCAATAACGATGCCAACCTGTTTACAGCATACAACACCTTCGTAATGCTCAGGAACAGGCAGACCGGTACAGCTAATTATAATATTAACGAGTCAATCAGGCAAAGATGGACTGCGACAGCTTTCCCAGCACATCCTTCGCGAGTCGTCGATCATCAAGCACCTGGGTTGACGGTACTAACAAGGTACTCAATCACTGGTAAACTGAACCCTTCTTGGGACGCAAAGGTCCGTCGTCTCAAATCTATCCCAATAAATTCGTCGGATTGACGGTTACATGTCTAGCAGCCATGTATTTGTACCGGGCTCTACATCGCAAGATCGAGTGACGCTCCAACGGTCATAGTATGCATTGAACACTGTCGTGGCTACACCGAGCAGGCAGGCTCACTCTAGTTTAAACCTTACCAGGTTGATTGCGTTTCCTTCGTTGTATATATCAAAGCTCTCAAAATAGGAAGACGCGAGAGTCGAGGATCATGAACCGGGCGATCTTCGAGCATACCCTCGTCTCAGTAAGTTATGAATTCAATCATTGCTCGTGAACGGATTCGATTCCTCTACTTATTATCCCGTTATCTATCAGGTTTTGGCTGGCCAGTTATGGCCCTTGGCCGGATCAGAATTCCCTTTAAAATTTTGCCAAAGCTGAGGATTTGCTCAACTCAAGGTGGAGAATTGGCACCGCACCTTCCACTCAAGGTCCTGCGCTGAACATTTTGTTTTGTTTTTCCGTCCACCAACAAAGCTATTACCATTTTAGGAAACTATCGCGATGCGCGTAGTGCGCCTCATCGATGATCACGCCTCCGCCAACCTACTTCACGGTCCGGAAGTTCATCAGCGATCTTGCGGATGAAAATTCGGTTTGGGTAAACGTAGGTTGATGGGCTTCGTGAGTTGGGATGATTTCGCTGACCGACGCATAGTGATCTTTGGAGATTGTTCCTTGTCTGCCCACGCCTCCGCTACAAGGATGCGGTGAGTAGTAGTAGTATACGACGATCCCTGCGCTTAATGTCAAAGCTCCTCGAATGTGCTGTTTAGAAAGCCAAATATAGATTGCACATAATGAACGACTGAGTTCATCGTCAACTGCTGCCTTCAATTGCGGCTTCGAAGCTGAGTTCTGAGAGTCCTATAAGCCTCGCAATTTTGTATGTCGTTGAATAAGCTTTGTAATTTCCTTCCGAAGGACCGAGTCAGGTCTTTGTTTTAGGGACCCGGAACACAGAGCATGGTTTCGCTCACCGGTAATAGACTCGACCACCATCTCTGTGTACTAATGTGCAAGTGATGCGCGCATGTATAGCCCACCGATATCGGACATGGAGTCGGATGTTGTGTGGGTGCGGCGTTAATCATTTTGCCATGTTCTTGTTTTTCTCAATAATAAATCGTGCCAGTGTTAGTCGTGTACCACGGACAATATCAACCCGAGTTCCTATCCAGCGTTCATCGTCGTTCATGAATCAAGAAATGCAGCACGAAGAGAGCCCGTAAGCTTTGCAATTTCCTCCGTTTTGTTTTAGGAATGCGGAACACGGAGCATGATTCCACTCATCAGCAACGGCCCATCCCAATTTCGCTGTACTAACGTGCAAGTGATGCGCGCCTGTAAAGCCCCCTGATATCCGACCTCTAATCGGACACGTCTGTGGACGCGGCGTTAATCATTTTACATGCGCCTTTTCTTTCTTTGCATTTTTCTTCGAGTTCCATGGTGATTGAAGGCGGGGCGACTATCAGCAGCGCACGAGATTGTTTGGGCTTTAGGAGCTCCGAGTGAGTCTCTCTCTGAATGCGAGTCCATTCTCATTAGTTAGGTACTGAGCAGAGAACGCAAAATAAATATTACAGATGTACAGCAAGCAAATGGAGGGGGAAAAAACGGCTGTCCGTCTATGTCAATGATACTGCAGTTGTTGGTTTGTGAGTTATGTATGTGTACGATGAGAGTGAGTGAGTGTGAAATGCATTGGCTCCGGAATGAAATGAAATGAACGACTGTATAACCGATGAGTAAGAAAATGAGTGTGAGTGAGTGAGTGGGATGTTAATGAGTGGTAGGGAGATGCGTCGTGCCGTGGCGTGCGTAAAGAATGACGAGCGAGATGAAGGAGATTTTGAAAGGAGAGGAGGGTTGAAGGAATGGAATGGGAAGAGGAAAAGGCAAAGGAAACGAGTGGGCCCGAAACAACAACAGAATTGGTGTACGACACCCTTAACCAACACGCGAGTCAGTCAAGGATTCGGAACGAGGCCAACAACAGAATAATAATGAGGTGAAAAATGTATATCAGCAACAAGCAAACGAGGCGTGGTGCAAATATGCATATGATACGTAGTAACGTAGGCGGGTGGTGGTATGTTAGGTATGTGTATGATTTAGGTGTTGTGGTGTTTGTTTCAACATCGACGAGAAAGAGCGCAATATAGACAGACAGAACAGGAACGGAAAACCGGTGGGACAAGCAAACAAAGCAGAGAGGAAACGTAAAGATGATTTGAAAGAGGTAGAGTAGAGGAAGGAACAGGAGATTGAAAGGACACTTGGTTGGGGGAGGAAGAAGGGTGCAATGGGTAAGAAGGGCAGGGAATATATATGACGGGGAATATCTCGTTCGTTCGTTCATTCGTCTCGTCTCTCATTTTTGATGGGATGGGAAGGGTCGTCCGTGCGTCCAGCGATAGATATGCGTATGCGTGCGGGCGGGCGGTTCGTGTGCAATAAGTTACACAGGGCGAGGGTGAGTGGGTATAGTACGATGCAGCGAAGCTTGTGTTTGTTGGTTGGTGAAGGAAGGAAGAGTGAGGTGAGGGAGGGGGCTATGCGAATCCAAAAAACGACCTGATAAATAGACAGTCTTCATTTTACCCGCCCAGAGATCAGACGAAGAATTGAGTGCTGTAGAGCGACATGAGCTTGGAACACACAAAAAATCAGAAGAGAAACACCCACTGTATCCGACTCGCCGCATGCACCTCCATCTCCTCCATCTTATAGCTATTCAGCTCCTCCTTAATCCGCTGCGCAAGTGCCGGCGTCAACCGGCTCCACGTAGCCGGCTCGCTCCTCCGATCATACATACTCGCGCTGAACGTATCATACACGCTCAGATTGCTCGCGAACGCCAGATGCTTCTTCGCCGGCGCCGTCGCCGAGCGCGGTACGGGGCTCTGGAGTGGGCCAGAGGGGGCGGCGCCGAACATGGTGAGCGCGGGCGCGGAGGAGTTGGGGTGGTTGAAGAGGGGGGAGTGGCCTGGGGCGGCTGCTGTGGGTGCAGCGGGCGCAGCCTGGCCTGCGGCGGCGTACGTCGCAGCCGTAGGCGTCACCTGCGGACTATCGAAGATGCTTCCGCCGCTCACTCCAAGCTCGAAGCCCAGCGGCGGCAACGACGGCACACTACTCCTCTTCGCACCGGATTCACCGCCATGCGCGCTCGAATGGCTCCCATGCCGATGTAACCCGTCAATATGATCGGGATCCGGACTCGGAATCCTCGCAAGCGGCCCAAGCTCGCTCTGCCCTGGCGCAGCGTTGTACGAATTCGACCTTGCTCGCAGTGCACTCGGGACGCCGCCCGCGTCGGGGAGGTAGGACGCTTGATCGTATGTCCCCGCGTCTATAAATAAAAATCATCGCAAGTCAGTCAATCATTCTGCAATCCTGCTTCGAAAAAAGCGAGACAGAGAGAAAAGAGAAAAGAGAAAAAAAGAAAAAGAGAGGAAAAAAGAGAGAGAAAAAAAGAGGAAAAAAACATACTCTTAAGTATCCCCCGCGCAGGCACCCTCGCCCTCTCAACGCTCCGCCGTATATCAGTCGCCCACGGCTCGTGCTCCCCACCTTCATATTCCTCCTCCTCCCCTTGACCCTCCTCGAGATACTCATCCTGCCCCTGCCCGGGCTCAACACCAATCCGAATCGTATCGTCCTCCTCCCCGCCCAACAGCCCCCACTCCTCGTCGTCCTCGTCGTCCCACTGCTGCTGCATCTGCTGCTGTGATAGAGCTTGTTGTTGCTGCTGTTGCTGCGAATGCGAGTAATCATCCTCACTCTCACTACTATCCTCCACTAACACCCTGGTCCCGTCCTCCGCCACCTTCACACCCCCACCGCGCTGCTTCGCAGGCGACCGCGTCGCAGTGTTCCGCTCCCACGTCGGCACACCCCCGCCATTCACCCCCACGCCATTTCCATTAGGATTGGGGGTGTTATTGGCATTGGCGTTACTAGCCGCCGCCGCAGCCCTCGCAGCAGCCTCCTTCGCCTTCGCCGCCGCCTCCGCATTACTCTTCAGCGTATGCTGCCTTGCCAACTTCGCAGCGGGACTCAACCCCACCGTCGTCGCATCCCCCGCACCCCCAGGCACACTCCAATCCCCCGCCTCCAGCTCCGCCGTCGCATGCGACACGCTCGCCTCGCTTGCCTCGCCTTTGCCGTTCCGCTTGCTCTTCTTGTCTTTTTCTTTGTCCTTGTCCTTGTCTTTATCCCTCTCCTTCCCCTTCTTCTTCTTCTTCCCGCTCCCGCTCCCCTCCTGCTCTGCCTCCCCGCTCTCCTCATCCTCCCCGTCCCCAGATTTCCCATCCTTCTTCTTGAACAACCCCGTAATCCCCGCCAACGAATTCCTCCTCGCCAGTCTCCCCATACTCCCCAGCTTCCGAATCATAACGCTCGCGCTGCTCACGGTGGAGGAGAGCGAGATGTTGTCCGTGCTCATGTTCATGCGCGAGTTGAACAGCGAGGCGGCGCGGGATTTTTTCTTTGGGGGCGGGAGGGGGATTTGCGTGCCTCCCAATTGGGCAGCGGAGGAGCCAGAGGGGAGGGTGCCTGGGGCGGGGGAGAGGGAGGAGGCGGGGACGGCACCGGGGCGGCGGGTGGCTGAGGCGATGAGGGCGGGTGTTTTTGAAGTTCCCCCCGAAGAAGAAGACGACGATTTGGGGTTAACAACGCTCGCTTTAATGCTCTCGTCGCTATCGCTCCCCTCGCCGCCATGGTGATACCGCTCGTCCTCATCCTCGTCCTCCCCGCCTTCTCCTTCCATATCGTCTGCACCGCCGACTTCCTCCTTGAGCGCCAGACTGGCGTTGAAGGAAAGGGCTCGGCGGAGACGGCCTTTCAGGCCGCTTCCTTTGACGGGTTTGAATGCGGCACCATCTTCTTTGGAGGCTCCGTGAGAGGAAGTAGCTTCTGCACGAGTGGCTAGCAGAGACAAGGAGGAGAGCGCGAGAGAGGAGTCGTCCCGGCTGATGCGGCGTTCGGCGCGCGTGCTGGGGTTCAGGGAGGAGGAAGAGGAGAGCGGGGAGCGGGTTGGCGGGAGGGTCGACGCGGTGACGGCGCCTTGGCTGAGGGGGCTGGGTCGTGCGAGTTTGGCGGCGCTCGACGACGCAGACGAGGAGGCGCCGGGGGACGAGGCCGAGGAGGCGGCGGAGTGCGTGCTGTGGTTGGAGGACGAGGAGCCCGCGCGGTGGTGCGGGATTCGGGGTGGTGGTGGGCCAGGACTACTACTCCCGCGTCCCGTACCCTGACCAGTACTCTGAGGTCCAGGTTGCGGGGAAGACCCTTTCGTCGAGGACGCAGGGGAAGAGTGGTTCGAGCCGCGGCTTTGGGAGTTGTTGCTGTTTGTGCGGGTGCGGCCTTGGGAGTTGACGGAGCTGGAGGAACCAGACGCGTCGGGGCGCGAGTAGGGCGGCTGCGGACCGCGGGCCCAATCTTGCTGGGAGGAAGATTGGGGGACGCTGGGCTCTGAATGGGTGGATTGCTGGCGTGAGGGTCGTCGATAAGGGTGGTAGCCGCCCGCGCCGGCGGGTGGAGGCGGGCCAGAGCCAAACGGTGGTTGTGGAGCGTCGGCCGGCCGCGGCGGAGGCGTCCCGCTGGGGAACGGGTTGAACTGGCCGTGCATGCCTGGAGGGGCGAAAAAGTCGTGCTGGGGGACATGAGGATGCTGCTGTGCGTGCTGCTGGGCGTTAAACATCATCTGCTGATAAGCCCACTGGGCGAGCTGGGCGTTGGCAGGATCGAAGTAGGGATTTGGGGGTGGGCCGTATTGCTGTGGGGGGGTTTGAGGGCCATTTTGTTGATAGTAAGCAGCGGGGTAGAAGGGTTGAGCTGCGAGAGACGGGGTCCAATTGCCCTGTTGCTGCTGCTGGACTTGAAAGGGATATTGTTGCTGGGGATGATTGTGTGGCTGCTGCTGCTGGTGGCTCGGACGTTGTTGATTGGGGTTCGTGCTTGACGAGGAGGAGGACTGGGACGGGCCCTTGTCCATGGCTGGGTCTCTAGGGGAATACTGCCAGTCCGGAGGCGCGAGAATTGCCATCGACCGCGATCCCGCGCTACTCCAGCGTCGAGGTTAGCGGCGCCCTCAATAGCAACTCAGAGAGTGGCGTACTTTTAGTTGTTTGTTGTCCGCGAGCACCGTTGTTATTGGTGTGCTCACTGTCCTCGTCGTCGACCACCGTAAGTAAATCCGTTGTATCACACTCGTAACTGTCACGATGTCACTCTCCCCTTCCTCTTGCCGCCAAGTCCGAGTCGGCCACCACATTCTCGTCACGGCTGCAATCGCTCTACAAGACGCACTATATTCATCCTAGTCTGCTGGGAGTACCACTAAAGTATGCTACTACATCCATTGCACCAGCCTGCTGCCTTTCGTTTGACTACTGCACAACGTATATACATCCGGTCCGTTGTGTCAGACTTGTTCACGGCGGCGGTCTTTCTCCTTTCGTCGCGGTCCAGTCACTGTTCCCCATCCAACGTCAGGCGCGTCACCTCGCTGCGCGATAAGATCACCCGCCCTGTTTTACAAGAGATCGCATCATCATCATCCAAGAACTTAGAACAGGTCAAAGCGTCTTTTCGTTCGTTGGCGGCCCGGCATCCTCCACCTTCCTTACTTCCGGCTTGCGTCTCTCTAGAACACGACATCTTCCTTCATTCTCCGATATTCCTGCGCATACCGACCCTCGGACGCACAAAATTATCTCAGCCTTGGTCACGCCGCCGGCTTTCTGCATCGATTCCTTTCAAGCTCAAATTGTCTCCCGTCGGTACCGCTCAAGCTTGGGTTCCAATGCGGCCCCGCCCGGTATCCATACATCCATACTACAGTACCCGTTCCCCTGTCAACTACGCTTGCCTTCAATCTCAATATACTTCGTCTACGTGTCAACTTCCAGCTAAAAAAGTCGTCTGAAACTTGAATACCCTGGACGATCCCTATCCTGCATACATCTCTGCCCTCGACAATACCATGCATCATCACCGCGTTACCCATGGCCATCGGTCGACATCTACTCTGCCCTCGAGCGCCCGGGACCGGCATCTACTCGTCCCAAGTCACAGTGCTCCTTCGTATTTTTGGACCATTTAAAAAAGCCGACTGACTCATGGACATTTCGAACAAAGATTCATTTCGTAGACGTTGTATTGCATGATACTCTAGATTAAGGTCTGTCCACATGTATCTAAGGACTCACCTTGGGTCACCTACACAACAACCGTTGTTGCAACCCTTGTCACCCTCCACTCATTCAATCGTAAATCCACATCCATTCAAATCCAAATCCATCCACCCTCCCTGAGTCGGAGTCCCTCCCAACCCCACTCTCACTATTCGAGTCCACACACCCACTCTCCAATTAACTCTAATTCTAAATTATCTAGTCCATACCACTCGACCTCCCCCAGGGTGTGAAAAACAAGAACTCCGGCGCCCGAACAACCCATAAAAGGCAATTTTCTTGCCTGAAAAGGCAACTGCGCCAGTGAGAACTCTTCCTCAACTACGCAGTGAGAGTTGACACTTCTTCCTCGTAGGCGCGCTATCGACGAATCAGGCGAGGGCTTGGCCGAACGCAGGGCAGGGTGGGATAATTCATGAGAGGCGTTGTGGATAGTATCCAGAGAGTCGATGGCGATAATGTGACCAGTCAGGTCGTTTGGGGACTTGAGCTGATCTGAAATCTCACTCTCGACTTTTAACTAACCTTCGCCCTTCGCTTTACAGCAACATGCAAATTTTCCTGGACAACTGCCCAAGCGGCAAGAGCTCTCAGCTGCGCTTGTGATTGGTTATTCATATTCGGTAGTTTGTCGGTAGTACAATGGTTACAACTTGAAATACATTCTAGTTAGTCGAGTCGTAGCAAACAGCAGAGTACAGTAATCGCAAGCAATTCAGATTTAAAAACGCATTAAAAACACTTTTGTCTGCTCTGAAAACGACGAAATTCGGATCATCTCCGCACAAATTAGATTCGGCAACGATTCTTCGAGCAGCCAGCTGCCAGTCTGTATTCAGGCTATTGCTCAACCGACTTGATTCGTTTCTCAACATCTCTGGAATACAGACGCAACGAGAATCACGCCAGTAATTTCTACAACGTCTTTTTTGGTATTTATCTCAAACATCCACAACACCAGAAATAAGTACACAAACTATCGACTAGCCAGTGTCCGTCCGTCCAAGACACTTCCCTCGCTAGCTCGATCTCTTCGGACATGGTTGGGGGTTTTATTGCGCGCGCGCTTTTTAACGTCTTTTTGTGCTTTTATCAGTCATTTTCCGTGTTTGTTTTATTGGTGTGTGTGGTTGGGCGGGCGGGCGGAATGAACGAGGGTAGGCGGCGTGGAGGAAGGTAGGGTAATGAGCGCGGGTGTCCGAACGAGGTGCCGATACCGGTGAATGCGACCGCGAGGAGGAAGGGAAGGGGGGTAGGCGGGAGACGCGGAGGTGTCCGGTACGAGTAGCCGTGGCCGAGAGAATCAACCGTGTGCGCGGCGAAGCGCAGGGAGGAAGGTAGGGAAGGCGGGTGTCCGAGAACTAGTATACCGATGCCGTTGTAATGACCGTGAAATGTAGATAGAGGGCTGGCGTCCGCCTAGTTCTCAAACCTGCTCCCCGAAGACAAACGTCCCTCCTCCAACATTACACCAAAATCTTCTAGGCCGCGCCACAGGGAAGACTGGAAGTTCGCCTCGAGAGCGTCAAGGACGGACGAGATCGAGCCACCTGAGGAAGATGCGGAGATGGAACTCGAAGGCGAGAATGACACCTTGAAGCTGGCGAACGTGGGGAGAACCGAGAACGAGCCCTTGCCGTTGTCCTCCTCGTCGTCGTCAATGACGAAAGAGACGTTACTGTCGCCCCAAAGCGGCGGCGCGACGACTGCTGGCGGCGGAGATGCGATGAGACGGTTGAGGCGCTCGCTGAGAGGCAGACGAGCGGGCGCGGACATGCGTTTGCTGGCGACGGCGGGAGCTGGAGTCGGGGTAGGCGAGGTAGCGGGGAGAGACTGCCGACGAGCTTTGACTTGCTCGCTCCACGACTTGGCGCGGCTGAGCTGCGACGCCTTCTCCTTTTCCCACTCGGTAGAACCAGGCTCGGCGACGTCGAGGACCGTCGACTTCTGGGAGGCAGCGGTGGGGACGACGACTGCGGGCTGCGAGACGACGTGACGGTGGGTGAGGCGCGGGGTGTTGAGATGTTCGCGCAGGTTCTCGCGACCCTTTGCTGACGGGCGCTGCAGTGGACGAACGCTCTTCCCGTAGACGCGCCTTGGGTGGTTGGTTATCGCCTTGAGCGCCGCGCGTCTGGTGTCGAGGTCGAAGGACGAAGGTGGGTCCAAGTGGCCGTTGCCCTGCTGTTGCTCGTCTGGTGGAGGGGTGATGACGATGACGGGATGGCGCGAGCGTTGGGGTAGAGCGAGCTCTGGATAGTCATAGGTCCCGCCGGTGCGAAAGCTGCCCCGACGGCCATCGAAGACAGCGTCAAGGCTGGGATGCCCACCATGTCAGGCCTGAATGTGGCGATAAGTTCTATAATGCAAACGGCGAGTTAGCTACAGCCACAACGAGCATCGCAAACCACTTACCCGTCAAGGCGAGGTTCGGAGACTTGGCTACAAAGGCAAGGACGTCAGAACGTACTCGCTACGCGGGAAACGAGACGACTTACCCGGAAAGTGGACCTCGAAGACCTCGCCGTTCTCTGCATCGCTGGTGCTAGTAGCAAGGCCAAAGACCATCCTCACGACACGCCAAAGCGCCCTCATCATCGGGGAAAACGAGATTGAAAGAATAGACATGTTGGGATAACGAGTGTGAGGGTGGTTTGTGGGTTGTGAGGATGGTGGTGGTAAAATGCAAAGGAGCGAATTGTACCTCAAGCGAGGGTGGCTGACATTGATATCCGCCGCCGGAATGCCCGCCCCCCAGTTAATTCGATCGAGCGGAGGTTGAATCGGCGGAGGAAGACAACCTCCTCCTCCTTGAACAGAAGTTTCCGCAAATAGAAGAATAGCTCGACGCAGATGCATACAGCCAAGGTGGTACAGACTGCGACTTGATTCTTGATTATGACAGGATCATACAGGAAGATATTTTGAGTTAAAAGACATCTCAATTTGCGTCAGAGGCTTTGCTCTCCTAGTTTCTCAACGACGAGCCTGGTTTACGCCCCAGATTTTCAAGATGGCAAAAGTCCCAGCAGGTAAATCTCGGGGTTCTTGGTTTGAAGAGTTTTTCTTCTTCTTCTCGACTTCAGGCTTTTTTCTCGAAATCTGTGTACGTATGGATCCTTGAAATTGAGGCTTGGATCTCCGGCTTTTGATATAAATTTTGACGCTTGAGCATCAGCCTCCAGGTGAGACCAAGGAGGAAAAGAGCTTTTTCAGCATTCGAAAGCGGCAATACATTTGTGAAGAGTGTCCCAGAAGGATAAGGGGCCGATAGAGGGAAACCGCCGGGGTGAAGGGCGTGAGGAGGCTGGAGGTCCGGAGGTCCGAGGTCCGGAGGAGGAGGAGCAGCGTGACGCAGTCACCTCGTGACACGACGCGTTCGACGCGACGTCCACCACCACAACCGTCATTATCGGCTCTTGCATTTCCCAGACCCTCAGATGTATTAAGAGTTGTGCTCATCATGCATTTTGGCTTCATTCAAGGTGTTTTCTCCGCCACGAGTCAAACAACGCAGCTACAATATCTCCGACTACGTGGGAGGTTTGCCATACAAACCATTCAATGCTGGAAATAGCAAGGGCTCAGAAGGAGAGTCTACGGGCTTGTGGCTTGCGTCGATGAGCGCATCCTGGATCTTTCGTTTTGCCGCCCGAAATAGGCGCCAGAATGAAGTGAACAAGGAACCAGAAATCTTGGGTCAGTAGCCATGTTTTCAACGCTAAATCGATCCAGTTTACTCCTGCGTCTCGATGTCTTTAACTTCAAGGGCTTTGTTGTTGGGAGGGACAGTCAAATGCCCTCTAAAGGAGCACAATTTTGGCGCCCTGAAATAAGAGTTGATGACTATTTCAACCTATCAAGCCGTGCCGCGCTTCTTGACACTGACACAACCAATGTTTGCACCGATGTGAATGTTTGTACAGCGATGAGCAAGCCTTGTCCGCTATGTTATCTCTCAATACTGCGCTAGATCTCGTCTCTGGGATGGTCCCAGTCCCGGGCCTTGCTCCCGCCTTGACTTTGCTCAAATTCATTATCGCTTCCGTCGAGCAAACCCGCGCGAGCCAAAAGCAACTCGCAGGGCTTACGATTACACTCGCACAGCTTCTTGCAACGATAAACACTGAATTTCAGTCTTCAAAGTTAATTGAAGCCTCTTGCATACAGCCGCTAGAGGACTTGAGAAGGTTAGATTGTGAACAACTGTAACTGGGGTCGTAGTATGCTGACTCGACTTTCTCTATAGTGTCTTGCTGGATGTTAACAGATTTGTGCAGAAAGAGCAAGGACTCAATTTCTTCAAGTCTTTGTTCCGCACTGAGGCCCGGATTTCTGAAATCGAGATGTTCTACCGTCGCATCGATGCTACCGCTAGTGCTTTTCAAGTGGGGAGTTTTCTCGCACCGCTGCACTTCCTCACACGACTTCAAAACAGATTTCTGCATCACTCAATATCCAAGCAAACCTCAGAGACAACGAGCGTGCGCGGCAGGAGGATGCCGCTGCCTTGAACGGGCGCTTTACCACTCTCGAGAGTAATAACGTCGAGCTCAAGCAGGCTCTGGGTACAGTCATGAATCTTTCGGCGTTACAAGTGCCAGAGAACTCATTTGCTATTCAGATGTCAACCAGAAAAGTACGCGGGCTCTTATCGTTTCACTCGAACGGCGAATTGGGAGGCACGAGGGCAGTAACCCCGAGCGGAAGTTTCTTTCGCATACCCTTCAATACCTTGCGTCAACAAGCAGCGAGCAAGTCAAGATCGAAGACTGGATGATCTCTTCGTTCGATGTAGACCATGGACAGGAAATAGGCAGTGGAGGGTTGTAAGTTCCGAAACAAAACTGCTCCTTCGGCACGTCGTATGCTCAGGCTTCTCGTGTCGCAGCGGAACGGTGTATAAAGGTACTTGGAACCGGACCCAGGTGGCGATCAAGTTGATACGCAATCAATCTGGTGTGGCTGCAAGTGCAGATGTGCGTTTTTCTCCCTCTGGCGTGAACTCTCGGCCTGACAGAGTGTTCCAGTTGTTGCGCAAAGAAATTGATGTCATTCACTCTGCCACTTCCCGAGTGACTTGTTGCTCACTAGATAATAGATATGGATGACCCTACGACATCCCAACATTTTACAGTTTCTCGGGGCTAACACACTAGACGACCAGCCGTTTGTGGTCATGCCTCTCATGCCATACAACTCCCGCCAATTCCTTCGCGCTCACCCAGATTACGATCCGCTGGTCATTGTGAGTCTCAATATATGTATGTGGAGCGTCCCTTGACATACACTCAGCTTCGTGATATATCACTCGGTCTCGAATATCTGCATGCGAGAAAGATCTCTCATGGAGACCTTAAAGGGGTCAGTCACTACGTCTGTGTCTACCGTAGGGGCTGCTAACTTGGACCACTATAGATTAATGTCCTGGTCGAAGACTCGGGTCGCGCCTTGCTTTGTGACTTCGGCTTGACTCGTATCAAGGCCGATATTACCAGTCGCACGCATGCGGCAGAGAAGGTCGTAGTATCAGGCAGTCGAAACTGGATGGCACCAGAGATGCTTTCTGGCACTTTGCCCCGGCCCTCCTCGGATTTGTATGCTTTCGGGATGACAATATATGAAGTACACTCTCGTCCAGTGCACTTAACAAGGTACTCACATGGTGTAGCTGTTCATGGATGAAATACCACTGTCAGCTATTCCGTACAGCGATTTTATTGAACTTGTGTTCAAGTATGGGACACGACCACAGCGTCCGGAGCATGACGACTGTCCCCGGATGACCGACGATATCTGGAACTTGGCTGCACGCTGTTGGGACCAAGACCCACATATGCGGCCGACTGCCAGGCAAATTCACGATAACATAAATTTGCTCACCACCGGATCTGCTCGAGGGGGTGCTCAAAGAAATCCGTCCATCATCCCAGTTAAACGACACGTTTCCAATCCTTTCCCCTCGACAAGTAAGCCGCATATGCCTTGTCCGCCGGATGACACTGACGTTGCCGATCTATTCCAGGCCATGAAGCTGCCCAATTCAACGACAAACCAATACTCTCTTCGAACACTTCTTGGCCTGTCCTTCCAGTCTTGAACCCCTCCCCGTGTATGTTTCATTGTCAAAATATGAAGGAAGCAGCCTTTGATGCATCGCAGACAATGATAGCTTGCAATCTGACGTTATCGCAAGAAGTCATTCGAATCCTCTCCCGTCATCTGGAGGACCAGAGGCTCACATTACTAAGCGTGAGTCTTCTGAGTTGAGTCGACGCAAAGGCTGACCCAGTGTAGCCCTGGATCTGGAGGAGGGACAGCTTGACTCAGACATGAAGACTGTTACCGGTTCCTCGACTCCAAGGGCTTCGAAATCCTCACCTCCTCCGAGTCTGCCATCTACTCGTTAGTCTTGCCTGTCTAGTATCTGCAATGCGACGCTGATGCACCACAGAAACTGTTCATTCCGACCTAGCTTTGAAGGAGCGACTCAAGCAACTTGATTCAGACAAGAGGGTCGCACCTCCGCCTTCGACCAAAATTTCTCGTCCTCCGAATCCGATATTCACACGTAGGCTTCGTGTATCCGAACTCAGGAAACAAAGCTAACGTCCACAGAAATCATGCAATCCGACGTGAAGCCCGCGCTGGAAGCACCATCTTCTACGCCTCCTGGACTAGCCCCGACTGCGCATCCTATGAGTAAGCACCACGCATTCACCATCATCTGCAAGGCTGATAGTCCCATGTTCAGCCGGCTCTAATGCTGATCCCCCTACATCCCATCCTCTACCAACGTCTGCGCCTCCGCATATCAGGCAATTCTCCAATCCTCCGCCTCCTTGTAGGCCCTGCATCTAGAACAATTAAAGCTGTACTGATTTTTTTCTGAAAAAAAAGCACATATTCAATCTGATGCGCCCAAGAGAGCCCTTTCAGCCCCTCCTGCCCGGCAATCTCAGATCGAAGGTTCTGAATCTTCCCCTCCACCCTCCGGAGTACCCTCCACTGTTACCCATCCTAAGCGTATGCCCAGTCGATACAGAATGTACAAAATGATGCTTATGTGTCGCAGACGTGGGATCTGTCCTGTGGGACTACATGGTCACAGAGCAAGATGAGCCGATTCAAGAAAATTCACTCACAGTCAAGGTGGGGGTCTGAGCATGTACGCATTCTTCATGCCGTCTTATCCACGTCCAGATTGTTACAAGCGAAACGTTTCGCCAGCATGAAGGATTTGATCTCGCATGTTTTGAAGGGAAGAATTGGCTCATATCTGACCTGCCTACGTTCTCTGTCGACGAGCAAGAACTGTATCCCACTTTCAAACGGAAAGTTGCCGAATATTTCAAACATCCCATCCATCAATTCCGTCTTTGGGTGCAGACGCGTCGGGATGACAAAACCCGGCGGCCTGAATTCTGGATCCGGGAACTTGGGGACTCAGCTCTAAGTAAGGTCTGATCTCTACAATTCGCAACTTGGCTTGACCAGCTTTTGTCTCTAGCCGTAGCACATATCAAGCAGGATGAAGACCCAGAAGGTTCCAACCTGTATCTTTACCTCGATTTGCTTGGTGAATCTGCCACCGCCGTATGGATTTTTTTTTCCTTCCTCGAATGTGAAACTAATACTGGCTTTGCAACAGACACCGTCCGCAGACACGATACTCGTATTTCTGAAATATTTCGACCTCACTCGACAGCAGCTCCGAGGCTATGACACAGTTCAGATCCCCCGGGCGAGCAAGGTGAAGGCATTGGTGCAGTTGATTCAGCAGAAAATGGGGTCGCTTGCAACCAAGGCTCTCAATCTATACCAGGTGCGCTACGGTCCTATCTTGCCTGGACGAACAATCGAAGAGTTTTTCCTAGGAGATTGGGCCGAGCACAGTCAAATTGTTGGACCTGAATCTGTCGTTTGTCGAGAGTGAGATGGTTGATGGGGATGTTGTCTGTTTCGAGCGACAGGATGCTTCTTCTATGCCGCTTGAGTAGGTTCCTCTGCTTGACCATGGACGCTGACTGACTGATTTCTTTGGAAGAACACCCCTCAGCTCGAATGCAATTCAATTCTACGAAAGCTTACAGTATCGGGTCAATCTTCTATTTCGACCTAGGAAGCCACTGTCAGCCTTGAATGTAGCCCTTCCTCAGTTCAGCTTCATCATCGACAGGAGAGAGACCTACAGCAGCGTGAGTCGTTGAAAACTATCATATCCTTTTATTTGATCACAGCGAGTAGATGGAAGATGATGCCGACGAGCGCTTCGAGGCAGTTGGTTTGTCCAGCGGCGAAGCGAAATTCATATCCACCCATGTCGCGACTGGATTGCCAAAGAATCTGCTTCTGCCACGACTAAATCTGACCATCGAGCAGATGCTCGACTTCAACGACCAAGACGAGGCGGTTGTTTTGTATGAATACGTGTAAACGAGTAACTTTCGGCCACAGTGCAAGTGTAACATAGCCGGGCATTGAGTATGTAGTGTTATTTGAATTGTATTTGCTTGACCAGATCTTCCTGGAGCCTGGATACCCGCGTACGTCTCGGTCGTGAATGTTATGGTGGAGGACAAGGAATGTGACCCGGGCCGTGACCGGGTATTCACTCAATGCTTTTGGCTCTTGCCACGGCACCTGGTCGCCCATTTCATCGTCGAATACCGCGTATACAGCTTCGTTTTGCCTCCAAATTACCCCAAGAGCCAAAGAAACCAAGGCCGCGGTTGGCCCAGCCAGAAAAAGCGGCGGAACCGGTTGTGACCGACAGATGGAATTACAACTCGAGTTCTCTGCTTGAAGGGGACGCAAAGTCACAGGAAGAGCTTGCTGGATATCGTCTACTCAATGCGAACGATCTCGAGAAATGTAAGCAGCCACCGCGGGAGGTGAAGATGCTTGTGCGCGACTGGATCGAAGACTCGCTCTACAATCCAAACTACGGTTATTTTCCCAAGCAGGCTGTTATCTTCGACACCCAGAATATAACCTTTGACTTTGGGAGGTTGCGAAACTCGGTCGAGTTCCAGGTCGAAATCGGCCGGCAGTACGCAAAGTACGGGGCGGATGAGCTCCAGGGTCCTGGGAGGCAGATATGGCATACGCCAACTGAGCTGTTCAAGGTGAGGTGGCTTTTATTCTATGGTACGAAAACGAATAGGCCAAGCGAAAGCCTTCGTGGACAATTTTGGGGACATGGTTGTCGGTCATGGTGCAGAGGGATTTTTCCTCCCTTGGAGTCGATTTTGTTTGGTGGTTTTTGAGCCAGACTCGACTGCAAAATGTTGCCTCAATCAAAAATAGACGATGCTGATGCTCTCCGCCTAGCCGTGGTACGGGATAGCCTTGGCTAAATGCCTCGTCTCGGAATACCTCCTCAAATACTTTCCGTACCAGGATTTCGTGATCTACGAAATTGGCGCCGGGAACGGTACACTCGCTATGAACATTTTGGACTACCTGCGGAGCAATCACCCCGAAGTTTATGACCGGACGCGATACCACATCATTGAAATTAGCGAGAGTCTGGTAAAACTGCAGAAGAAGAAGCTCACGCCATTTCATCCTTGTGTCAAGGTAATTCACAAAAGCATATTTCGCTGGGACAAGAAGGAGCCATCCCCGTGCTTCGTCGTAGCTATGGAAGTCATAGTCAGTTCCCCTCAATTCTATCAATTCTTCCATTGACTGTCTTCAGGATAATTTCGCGCATGACATGATTCGTTACGATCTCAGGACACTCCAGCCTCTCCAGGCCCTCGTCACTATTGACGACCGAGGCGACTTTGACATGATATACGTGCCCGTCACAGACCCCCTCATCTCCTCCTTCCTCAAACTACGCACCCAGCTCGCCCACCCACCGGCCATCCCCCGCCTCCTGCGAGCTTCACCCGCCCTGCTCAAAGCGTTCTCCAACCTCCCTTTCGGCCCCAATCTCTCTCAGGCCGAATACATTCCCACGCGACTCCTCAGCCTCCTCCGCACCCTGCGCAACCATTTCCCTCGCCACCGCCTCCTCCTCTCCGACTTCTCCTCTGTCCCCGACGCTATCTCGGGCTACAACGCCCCCGTCGTTCAGACGCGCTTCCGAAACACCACCGTGCCCGTCACTACGCTCCTCGTTGCTCAAGGGTTCTTCGATATTTTCTTCCCGACAGACTTTACCCGTCTGCGCGACATGTACGAGCATATCCTGGCGGAACCTGCCTCGGGTGATCTTCCCGAAGCGCCGAGTACACCGCGGTTGGCCACGAGCAGCCCGCTTGCCCTTGGGTCGGACTATTTTTCCTCATATCATCCGAGTAACCGTCGCAAACCCGTCGATGGGGTGACGAGTGCTAGCGGGTTGCCAGTTGGAGAGCGCAAGTCGAGCGTTTTCACACATGCGCAGTTCCTTTCTACCTATGCGGATTTGCAGAATACGCGTTTGAAGAGTGGGGAGAATCCGATGCTGGAGTTTTATCAGAATGTGAAATTCTTGTTTTAAGCTGGATGTGGGTTGGCGAGCGTGCGATATAGGTCATACCATTTAGAACCGCTTGGAGCCGGTTGGAGTCCACCGATTTGAATGCGCCTTTCGTATCTGGGGGGTAATGGCCTAAAAATGGTCGAGTTCGTCGTGCAGGCGGGCGCGTTGCTTCGTAGCACAATACTATTCAAGATCTAATGGTGTACACAGTTTAGTGAACTAGCTACATGGAGAATTTTGATACATGGTAACTTGAGGTCTTTCCGTCAGCGGCACAACACCCAAACAGTTTTGGTGGGCGGAATAGCATCGAAAATGTTACAAATAAGATTTGATTCATGTGTCCAACTGTTTACCCATTATACTTGAACCTAGTATCGTGTCAGCACAGGAAGCGAAAAGGAGTTCATGAAACGGTTTCACCATATCTCTCTACGAAACAGAGTCGTGTCAGCAGGATCAAGGTTGAAAGCATTGAAAGTCACTGACCGTGCATCGACAGCCTCCCTTCGAACGTCGCGTTTCGGGTCGTCCAGTGCATCAACAAGAGCTCGTAGTACGTCTGCCTTACATGGATGTAGAACATCGTACCGCACGACACCTGGCAGCGCCCCAAGGCATCGAAGTGCGGCGATACGAATGCGCTGAGGCTTTGTCAACATGTGAATGGTCATAGCTTTCCGCAAAAAACAAGACGTACGGTGGATGTCATTGGTGTATTTCGGAGTGAAGTGTAGGTAAGAAGCTGTCGTGCCAGAGCCGATGCATGCTCCTCCAGAATAGCGTGCGTGCTCGGATGCTGCACCACAGCAGAGAGTAGGGTTTCTAGGACATTTGCGCGTATTTGCGGGTCAGGCAGATGCAGTGCTCGCAAGAGGAGGGGTAGAAGCTGATTTGGCGAGGCGGAACAATCAGTTTAGTCGGCATACGAAGGAAAGTGACGTGCCTGGGCCATCTCATGCGCGTACACCGTATTTGGAACAGCTTTCAGGAGCGATGTGAGCGCGATGAGGTGGGCGCGCTGTAAAGCAGCATCTTCGGAGATGGGGATGTTAAATTACCGACGGAACGGTAGGAAAGACGCACCACTATCGTCCTTCGCGCCGCTCATCAAGCGAGGTAAGATCCCATTCGTAAACTTCTGGGCCCACAAGAACTAGATCACACTGATTGAGACGGTGTGGACAATTCACAACATCGAGTGGCACCTTCACGATAGCCGAGTTACGCTTCGTCAGCACATTATCCGTGGCCGCGATGTCACCAAATGCTTTAGCTGCGTCGGCCCCAATAACGTCGTCGGAAAAGGCATCGAACAGGCGCTGGATGAAGTCGTTCGCCTGCGTGTGATTTCTGACTAGGAGTCCCTTGCTGATCTGCAGAACGGATGAGCTCAGAGATGAACGACAGAGAAGGTGCAGACAACGTACCCAGGTCCACACTTTGATGGCATGCCGTCGTCGCTCGGGGCTGGCACCTTGGTTGAGGATCTGCTCAGGCCAGTAAACTGCCTTCTTTTGTTCCAGGAAAAGACCAAGTTCTGAAGAGAGAGAATTGAATAATCGTTGCATAAACATCGAGGTAACGAATATGTAGCATACCGTCCGCATGCTTATTGACGATGGAGCCAACGACTCGTAGTACCGCATTCACTTGCTGCTCATTATCAGTGTGTGTCAAACCCTGCAGAAGAATGCCTTCAGTGCATGCGTTGATGTCTGGGTCAATCGTAACCTGCGACCAAGGACCGGTCAGCTCTGGACGGGGCGACAGGACAAACATACTCACAGATGGATGCAACGGTGTAGTCCCAGCTTCAAACAATGCAAGAAGCTTCCGTTCATCCGTCGTAGCTTTCGCCTAGAACGGGTCAAGAGTGGAGAATGTAAAGTAAGCTGCTGACTGACAGCGAAAGGTGAAAATCCATCTTCCATGGAGACATGCTCCGGCAAGCACAAAGCGTCGATCCTGCCTTGAAGGAAGGCCGAAAACAACGCAGAGGCAAACTCCTGCTGCCGCCTACCACATTCATCAGCAAATCCCCAAAGAAGAGTAACAATGAAACCCGCACACTGGTGTAAGGCTCTGAACAACAAGCCTGACAATGTCACTGCTAGCACCGATGACACGTGGCTCGCGCGCCGGCCCACCTTTCAACGCCGCACGAACGCACAATCCGTACAAAGCAGGGACAAAGGTATCAGCATACCCAGCGACATCCGTATGGTTTTCGTCAACCTTGGCTGCAAGCGCGCGCTTTACAGCCGAGAGCAGAGCATGCAGGTATGCAGCTGACAATTCGAAATCGCTGGCGCCTTCCTGTGATAATGCGAGTGTGGCGAGGCGATGCGCAAGTGCCCCGACAAGACATTCAAAGAGCGCTGGTGGTCCGCAGAGCGTGCTGAGCGCAGAGAGAACATGCTGATAGCGAGCCCGTGCGCCTAGGGCGTCTCGTGGGGGAGCAACATCCGGAAGATCGGAGAGTAGCAGGGGGAGTGTTTGGTCTCGGACGTGCGTTGGTGATGTTGAGGAGATGGTCATCAGCAGCTTGAGGACTGCGTTTCTGCGGTCTGAATCAGCACTCGAGAATCTATCGCGCAATTGGAAACCACGTACCTATCGTCGGAATGTTCTTCATCCAACGAGTTCTGCAGCACCTCGTTTACCTTGAGAACGATAAACCCAACCTCCGCATCTGAGAGAAGATTTGGAGTGGATACTAGTCCCGTCAGACCGGCCAACGCTGCGCGAGTTGTTGGGGTAGCCGCAAGACCAGAAACGAGTACGCCCAGGACTTCGTCTTTGTACAGGGCGAGAGGCGGTTCACCCTCGGTGTCTGTCATGGACTGGTCCGAGTTTGCCCTGAGTGAGTCCCGGGCGGCGGCTACGATGTCGGACAACAGTAGCAAGACTGGCTGCCTACTCGGTACCTCCTTCGGATCGGCGAAGAGTTTGAGCAGATGAGGCACAGCGTGCGCGAGTGTGAAACGCGCAACTGAGGCTGCATCACGAGGGTCGTATTCAGAGAGAGAAAGGATAAAAAGATAAGCACTTACGGGTAGTCGCCATGAATGCACAAAGAACCTTGATAGCTGGCTTGGCCTGGCTTTTCTCCGGCTCGCGCAAGATCCCGATGCACTCTTCGCACGCATCCCTCGCCAGCCCTTGCATCTCCTCGTCTTGGCTGTCGTCCTCGGAATGTATCGTCTTCACAAGAGCCTGGATGGTGACTAATGCGATCCCCTCGGTTATGCTGTCCGTAGGTTGGAAGATCTGCAAGAGTTTTCGGGGATTCGCGCTGACACTGAAAAGAAACCGACCTCAAGCTTTATGGCGTTCCAAAGTTTTCGCGCTGAAGTGCGCAGGAAGGTCGATCCATAGACTGGGAAACATTCTGCCATCGTTTGCAGCGTATCGCGCTGAGGAAAAATGAGCGAGGGGCCTCATAATTGAGGGGGCAAGTGCTTACCTTAATTGCAGGCGACCCAGCGGCCATTTTCTCGAGGAATATTGGGATCCCGATAGGACCGAAGGAGGGGTGGGCGCTCAGACACCGGCGGAGCATGTCCCGCAGATCATCGGCGGTGATCCCATATGGATCGTTAGGAGGAGGGCGAAAGGTAATGGGAAAGTAGCAGAATATGATGTTCGAAAGGGCCTCGATGTGGTCGGCACAATCAAATTCGACCACGATGACACGTGCGATGGCGAAAGCGACGAGAAGGTTGCGTGGATCCTTCTCCCCTTCTGCAAGATAGATGTAAGGTAGAATAAATTCGCTTTTCATCCCCTTGAGAGCTGGCAAACGGTGAACTGGGTGACATTTTACCATGGAAAGAATAGAACCTACTTTCTCTATGGTTAGCTATCAAGCCGTCGATGATCGTGAACACATGGAATCGGACGGATTGTACTAGGGCCCTCATTTTGACGTGCGCAAAAACACTACAAGATGAGTTAGAGACCGTCGATGCCACGATACGATTACTTACGCCTTGATCATCACAAGAGCATCGGCGGAACTGCATATCGAAGGCAGACTTGCGAGTCCTTTCAATGCGGGAATGATCGTCTCGGTATCTTCCAATTTGTCGCAAAAGAACACGGTCAAGACTTTGACTGAAGCCCAAGCATTTTAGAAAACTGCGTACCAATGGATAGAAGAACTCACCAGACTGTCTATTCAATGAATCGGGAGGACAACGCGTGATCACAGTAGCCAGGAAATCGACGCCTGCAGCCTCGGGTCAAGACCTAGACCTCTGCAGCTAAATTGCCGACAATACCCTTTGTTCGCAGGTCGTCCTGCTCTGCAGTGAGATACGTTCCGAGAGCTTTCACCACGCTAAGTAGCCGACCTTCAGAGACCTCTAGGAAACCATTGAGTTTAGAGAGCCAGGTTTTCAGAAACAAGTGCCAAGCCTGCCTAAGACGGCTTCCGCGATCTCCTCATCGCGTCCAGATACAACCCAGGTGGTCACCAGCTGCTCCAAAGTCGTCTGAGACGAGTCCGCCGACGTTGCGGCCATTCTGAGCAAGTAGCTTCGGCCTGGGTTGGGTCCCGGAAAGATATCAAAGAAATTTCGAGTGTGACGCGCTGTGACACGACGCGTTCTCATCCTCCACCTTTCAATTAAATTTAATCCCATATGAATATTAATACATGAGGTGATAAGATGTACGTAGTGAGATACAAGCGATAGCGAAGAGCGGGAAAGCGCGAAAGCAGTAAAGGATGCGACGTCCAAAAACTTTGAATGACCGTGTTTCAAACCATTGGATGATCATACCCTGAAGAAAGCACGCCCGAGCTATGCAGGGCGCAGACGATGTCCCAGGTGTTGGGTCGAATGCGAAAGTCGGCGGCCCATGCAGAGGTAACCAACTCAAAAAGTGGGATCGACATAGAGGGGGGACGCTCAGGTCGCATGCCGTCGATGACCCCAAGTAAGACGGCAGGATCCTTGAGCTGGAAGAAAGGTGGTTCACCTGTATACAGCTACTCGGCACGACGGTTAATTGAACGATTAGCTTAGAGAGAGAACAGACACATACCTCTATGCACACTAAAGCATATGCGTACACGTCGCTCGCAAATGTGCGCACAAACCGTTGGAGCCCGAAAGAGGCCGGTTGGATGAGTTCGGGGGCAAACCATCGTACACTTCCTGCATGGCTAGAACTCGACAAAAGCATTGATGTGGTGGAGTCTGTGTCGGGAATCATTGTGGCAAGACCAAAGTCCGAGAGACAGGCGTTGCCCTCGTCGGAAATCAAGATATTTGACCCACGTAAGTCACCATGGATTACATCGACAGAATGAAGATACTCCAGCCCTTGCGCAATATCGAGCAGCTACGGGACCTTCATGAAAAAGGTAAAGAGGGAGTCATGGCGAACTCACTAATCTATCCACGTCACCGCGCCCGCGATCTTTTAGGTACTTCAGCCTGTCACCTGCTTAGAACCGCTTAAGCCACCCACGTCTCAACGTACGGCGCTTTAAGCACTGGCTTAAGCCCCGCCCAGTACAGGCCCGCAGCGATGTACCCATAGGGCCATAGCTACCTTATGAAATACATGCGGGCTCTAAGCCAACTTTAAGCCACCTCTGACAAACCTGACATTGATCGCGGCTTAAGCAGCTTAATGAGCTCGAGCCGTCTCTGCTCGCTGGCTTAACTGGCTTAATGAGCGCCAGCAGAGTAAATGGCTTAAGCGGCTTAATGAGATTGAGCCGTTCAAGCCGATTACAATAGCTTTGCTTGTCAACTCAATGGCTTAACCGGCTTAAGCGGCTTATTACCAACAAAAAAAAGTCGATGTCGACGAACCTCAAATTTCGTCTGCTTGCCCCGCAAACGCAGCGGGCGGTGCCCCGACCATGTAGTACCCACCCTCAGCGAGCGTGAAGACCCACCGCGTGTCGAGTCGGAGGAAACAAGCAAGCCGTCTTGTCCCAAAAAGGAAATTCCCACTGGTTACGGTGGCAGTTGGTCGGTAGCTTGTGCGACGAAAGAACGGGAAAATAAGCCATAGATGAGAAGGGCAGATGATATATAGTGTATGCTTTCATCAGAATAGAGGCTGAAGTACCGGCTGTATTAACCTGTATCAAACAATTCCCTCGGGGTGGCACATACACTGGTGACCAGCGAGAGACTCGAAAGCAGTATAAGTACATGTTGAGGAGGCCAGGTTTCAATAGAGAGCTGGAGCCGGAATGTAGGTATTTGAGGCATGTGGTCGGCTGGGGGTAAACGGCGGGTGGGAAAGTAGGAAGAAACCGCCGGAGACTCCGGAGGGACGGTGGTGTCAGAGTTTGAGATGAGATAAACCAGCATTGTAGCAGTGTTTGAAGGAGAAACGCGTGTGCTGGATGGTTTGTTTGAAGGGGGGTGTGACAATAACGAAACCGGACGTTGCCACCAGGACGAAGAGGGAGTTTCCGTGCAGGGGCCGCAGTTAGGGATGAATCAGAGAACGGACAACAAATCAAAGCTGAGCGCTGAGCATAGTGGGTGGCAAGGTAAGAAAGCCGTCGAGTGAAAGAGAGAAGGCCGGGAAGGCCCGGGAGACTTGCGCACGGAAATCGAACTCTACTCGTCCACCCAAGTTAGGTTATAGATCATTATTAAGAAGTGAGTACGCGCACCTGGGGTTCATACATCCTACAAACGCTGCAGCCAACTTGTTCGTGAAAGGTTGGACCAGGATTGGTTAAAGCAACTGTACTTCGACCGTTCGACGACCTTGAATGAGTTACCGACGACGAAGGTGAAAGCCAGTCCTGAGAAGCGCCAGCAGATCGGCGAGGCGACGGACGGGCGAGCTGGCGACGGTTGTGAGTGGTGGATCATGGAGGGAGGAAAAAAGTGACAGTCGGCTATTGTGCCGATGATCCATGAACAAAATCCCACGCACACGTGGGAATTTGGACTTGTCATTTCACTGTTAGTCCACAACACTTGCCACAACATAATGTCAACCAAATGTCAACATTTGAATTCACTTGATTTTTTGACTCAAACAAGTACACGCAGGTACACGCCAATCCAGTCCCATCAAAATTCTTTGATTCTCCGCTTATCGAACTCGACGGCGCCATGCACACAATTCGATCGAGACTCCGGAATTACTTAGTCTCTTATAAACAGACAATAAAAACAAAAAAGTCCTCGTGCCTGCGGTTGTTATATATTAGTCTGTCGCTTCCCACGGTGCATTGACAGGACGGTCCGCTTATTATGTAATCACAGATTTCTCGGGTTTACTTACACGGCTTTCGACGCGTCTTTGCGCGTATGCCATAGACCAGCTTTGCAGAATCCTTGAGTAGAGTGTTTTCCCAACTTGAACTGAGTTGAAAACTGTAAAAATGAGCAAGTTCTCGTTTAATGTGCTGGCCGCCGGCCAAAGGCGGCCAGCTCCACTGTGTCTTGTATTTCGAGCACCTACCAGCATTTTGAGGCATATGATCTCCGGAGAGTATAAAGAGGTATCTTAAAACGCACTTTGCCACCAAAACTGGAGGAAAATGAGCAACGACGCAGCGGAAAGAGCAGGGAGGTGCCGTGGGAAGAATTCATGATTATATAATAAGGCGACCCTCCTAGGGCCGGTGGCGCGGTAAGTTACAGACTAGGAATTACTTATGTTGAAGTGCAAATTGTTCAATGCTGTAGTTCAATGATCAATCTGTGCCGCAGGGTCGTGCAACCGAATGAACAAACTGTTACGGATATCAATCCTTCTTTACTTAATTCTTCTTCTTTTTCTCGGCTACCAGAGGAAATTCAGTCTATCCGTCAAAGTGAACATACCCTGGTTTGAAGGGCTTCCAATGACCAGTACTACATCCTCGCATTTCAAAATATCTTCGCCGCGAAACTCGAATATTCCAATGTACAGGATTATAATATGCTACTGACTGCCAACTGGATGCCCAGGAAACAACTTGGAGGATATACGGAGATCGGAGAGGGGAAGGACAACTATATTCTGTATAAACCGGTACTACTAGTACTCGATGTCGTGGCACAGACTTCCTACGGAATGTCCGATCAGCCACTACTAGCCACGACGATACGGACACCGAGATACGATGAATCAAATCCCTCCGCTTCTGGACCTAATAGATTTCTACCTGATTTAGTTGCCTGCTGCGTCATTTGTCGTGCATCGAGAAGCTCAAAGAGAAACCGGCGAAAATGTGAGATACACGACTATAGTTACCTGATCGTCTTCGCGGAAGCAACCAGGCAGCAATGGAGATTTGACAGCAAGGCGAGTATGGCAGTAGTCTCGAGCTACAAGAAGTAATTCTCGCGAACTCTGTTGATATCGATTCAGTCAATTAAGAGACATAACATACTAAGGAAATCAGAACGGAGTGTCCGTATGGCTACCACAGCTTTATATCAAGAAACAAAAGATTGTTTCCATAATCTAGGTCCTGACTGTGGGCTCGTAGTAAGCCAACAAATTTTATTGTTCCCCTCAAATTTCAAATGGCGCCCAACCAATAAAATTGAGTGTGCGCGAAGATTCTATCAATGTTCATTGTTGCAGGGCATATGAACTAGAAATATTCTATGTGTCACCCTGCCCTATGAACCAACCGGGAACAAATCGTGAAAGTCGAGTTAAGGTAAAGTGATGCGATCATATGACATTCACACGGTTCAACTCCTCCGCGTTAATTGTGCCAGTGAAGCAAAAAAGATGGAAGTTGAAGATGAGGGACCAGAGTGTATCTAGAAATGAATGCGCGAATGAAATAGGGAGGTTGGTATGTGTGTTAGGTGCTTTCAATGCAAACAGCCTCACACACAACTTGTTCTGGATTCGATCTTCCAGTTCGAAATGCTCTTGCGAGGGAGGGCGCGAGACTGTCGAATGCCGCATGTAGTGTCAGACAGAGTTTAGCGGTACAATGTGGGTCATGCAGCTTATATGCTTGACAAGTTCTCGGAGCCCTCGCATCGCATTCGTGATCAATGCGTCGGAATTAGACTGAGTTCCCGGGTTTTCTGTATGATACGCTCACCTCTACTTACTTTCCGAAGAGAGTTTGAAGATTATTTGCGACTGTCTGGGAAATCTCGAAAGTGGGCGCTAAAATCACAGTACATGATATGACCAGATGATTGCTGTTTAAGGGATCAATTCAACGCTTGATTGCCAATTTTTGGCTTGACGCTATATCTGGTCACTCCAGGCCGAACTCCGAGTCAGTACGTGTGGGCAAAATAGCTCATGAAAAGGTTGGTCGAGCTCCATTCTCCAGTGACTCTCCGCCGATACGATGATTTCGTCTCGTCATATCACGAATCGGACCCGTGCGGAACCAATTCACTGATGCACCAGACTCGGTTTCAGTGTCCCTAGCTCTAGAAGGAAGGCATCGCCGTCAGATTCGGAGTCCATCGAAAATTCTCAGGACTCGATACTTCCGCAAAGTCACAGTCATTCTCAAATTCAAACATGAAGTTCCTCCGGGCCCAAGTGACCAGATCGAAGATATGGTTCTTCAAATCTTCCTTTGCTAGTGAACAGTAATGCGCACCATACTCAACCGGGCCGGTTCCAGCATCTATCTCAACGACTTCGACATGGAGTTGAAAATTGGATTCTGTTAAGTTGACACTTTGTGTAACAGGAGT
Organism: Favolaschia claudopus; assembly: GCA_037176885.1. Classification (NCBI taxonomy): domain Eukaryota; kingdom Fungi; phylum Basidiomycota; class Agaricomycetes; order Agaricales; family Mycenaceae; genus Favolaschia; species Favolaschia claudopus. Next base: position 987,968 of record JAWWNJ010000015.1, read on the forward strand.
GACCGTCAGATGAAGATTAGGCTCTTAAGTCTACCTCGTTCAATGTAATATACGAGTCAAACAAAATGCCTCGCGTGAGTCTGTGCTCTTGGGTGATTAGTTGGATTCATCGTTACTTAAGTCAGTTGCGAACTCACAGATGGAAACCAAAGGGAATCGAGGGTCCCTGCCATATCTGTAAGCTAGTGTTACCCAGATGATATTCGAACCTTAATGCAAACAGCTTCCATAGCCATGATTCCGAAATCAATGGATTGTCGGCTCATTAGGAGGCGCGTGAAATCAACGTATCAGCCACTTACCTGTCTCTGCCAACTACACAAATATTGACATACCTCACTGTCGGGGAAGGGCTCAACGTGCGGCATCCAGCGAAAGCAGTTGGACTTGTGACTGCCATCTTGATAACAGGTGACCCCTGTCACTACCTACGAGGTCCGTCGTCGATAGAGTAAATCAAGGTCCCAAAATCGCCCAATGTCCGGCCGAAAAATAGAGTAAAACAACCCGAAATCGGCCAATGTCGGTCTGAAATAGAGCTCGCGCAGCGCGAGAAGTTTTTTGAGAGAAGTTGACCTGGGGGCAAATCACCGGCCAGAACGAGGATGTTGAGCAGAGATACAACAGAGATTCGACGGTTTTGAGCTCAATATTTCGCCTAGAAACGGTCAAAAATTGTCCAAGAGCGGCTCCCAGGCGAAACAACCAGAAATTTGGCCCAAATGTCCGTCGGAAATAGAGTAAATCAGACCCTCGGAGGGCCAAATACATAGAGTAAAACATCCCAAATTCTGGGCACCATCCCGACGGACCTCATAGGTAGTGACCGGGGGCCTATACCAGCCGAGCAACACAATGGGAATGGCAATCATCCAGTTGGATATAATTTTGCTTCTGAATGAGACTACCAATGACGGCGTCCAAATTCGAGCAGCTGCTCTCAAGAACTCAACCAAACTTCGAAAAACAAATATCCAGCCTGAGTTTGTGGGTCAATTGTGCGTACCTCTGTTGAAGTAGGAAGGAAAAGATATCAACACCGGCATCTGAGAAAATTGTATCACTTACATCTGCAGTCATCATATATGAGGGCAATATTACCGCAAGCTTGTAAGGCGGCAAGTAGCGGAACATAGCGCAGCGGGATGGACATAAGTAGCAAGCACGTATCCGGGATTTACCAGCGTGCTAAAATCAACCTCGCTAATTTTGGAATTCGAACCAAGTAAAACACCAGTGTTGATGTAACGAGAGCTGACGTCGGCAACTGCCAGAGTCGTTGAGAAAGTATGTTAGAAGTAGAGCAGACGAAGGAACCAAGAAGGAATTGGGATTTTTGCAGGTAAGTAACTTAAAGTAAGTATTGAATTTGATGGCCTGTGAGGGACTTCGCTATCGCGCGGAGAGAGAGGGACCGGGTAAGCAGAATGTAAAGGTAGTATACTTATGGGGGATCCGGGAGATCTCTGTGAGAGACAGTTGAGAGACAGCCGAAAATGCATCTCGATGGCGGCAGCTTAGAGGGTCCGACCGCGCCAGACCTATCCGAGCAGTTGCCGAGCAAGGTCCGCGGATCCGATGAACATGGTTGATGTCGGAGTCAAGATGTTGACATTGACAACCCGGATTCACCCGGTCACCTTTTTGCCTTAGCGGTCTTCAAGTACGCGACAAGCGCGATTTTACCGTGTATTTCATGGTAATAGCACATATATAGTCCCCTGGTATAATTTTTTTTCCAAAAAACGCGCTCAGAAGACAGATATATGGTATGAAGAAATCACAGTCACTCTTGTCACATTGCATCACGGTGTGTTACATCACCCGGACCGCCCTCTCCGATTTCTGAATCCTGATTTCTGATTTTTGATTTCCAGTCCGGAGTAACTCTTAGGTTGAGTCCGTGTCGGATCAGCGGAAGAGAGAAGCCGGTGTGACGAGTGACGTTACACAGCTTCCTCAAACGACGATGGCACTGCCAGGGCAGCGAAGAGCCACGCCAAGACTGCGCCTTTCAAGTTCTCGCACCAACGACGATGAGTGGGCGTATGTTTGGTGGGATGCAGGATGTGGTTGCTGATTCGGCTGGATAGTCGGGATGGACGCGATGAAGTCTACCTGTCATGAAGTCGGACTTGAAGACCGGGAGCGAAGGAAGAGGAGATGGCTTGAAGACGATGTGTATGACAGTGCTGGGAGGAACCGTAGTATCCGATGACGGTGAGCACCTCTATGGCTGGGCTGAGTTTTTGTTGCCAATTGAGGAGACACAGATTGCCCGTGAATGCCACCCTGTGGCATCGCATTTCCTTTTCGCACTGCAGTCCGCTCCTCAGTTGACCTGAGTACGTCTGTGATTCTCCCTCTATCTCCTCATGCTCCGCTACTAGTAATATTGGACCCACCGCGGTTGCTAGACGCTTCCCGCCTTGCTCTTTGGTGGGTCTGCTGTGCCCTGCTGCCCTCCCTCGCATGCTAAATGCTTCTCTGCTGTGATCATTATCTGCAGACCCTCATCCTCTCGCGGCCCTGTCTTGCCTCCGATCTCTACTTCCTTGCCCAATGCCAATGTCTAATGTCTTCCCCCCCGCTCGCCTGTGCCGGCGCCCGTAATTTATGCTCGTGCTTGTGAATGCGACCGCAATTATGATTGTGATATCCATGCTCTCCATATTATTTATATACTTCTCACATATGGCTTATCTTCATCTCTTTCCTCGCACAACCTCCACAAGCTGCCCATCGACCACCACAATCGGAAATTCCCTTTTTGGGACAAGACGACTTTGTCGTTTCCTGGGAGTCGGGACATGGTGGGGCTTCACGCTAGCTGGGGGTGGGTACTGGATGGTATGGCGACCGTCTGCTACGTTTGTGGAGCAGGTGGACGAAAACTAAGGTTTGTCGACGTCGACATTTTTTGTTGGTATTAAGCCGCTTAAGCCAATTAAGCCATTGAGCTGCAGCGACTGGAAATGGATTAAGCGGCTTATGAGCAGCTTGAACTCATTAAGCTGTTCAAGCTCATGCGCCTGCTGGTCGGGGCCGGTGGTACACATTAAGCCACTTAAGACCCAGCTCAAGCTGCTTAAGCCACGTTCTATTTTCATTTGTTACAAGTGGCTTACAAATTTCATTAGCTAGCTACACATCGCTATGGGACTGCACTACTCCGCTTAAGCCACAGCTTAAAGCCCCGTACGTTGAGACGTGGATAGCTTAAGCCATCCTGAGCAGGATTTATCTTCAGCACAGTTCCGTGCTTCATCCACGGTGAAACCATGCAGAGTGCCGGAGCGAACGTTGTATGATCGATGCCCAATAAAGGAAGGATGAACTTGTGACGAAGGCCCTGCCAAACCAAAGCTTCTTTGTACACCCGCTATCAAACAGCTGTTCAAGGAGTGGGACGCAATCAGGGCGATATGAAAATTCACCAGACGGTAGAGCCGATTAGCTGTCGGATTAGCAGTGAAGACCCTGATACGCTTCAAAGCAACCGTCCTGTTTTGATATGATGCCTGAAAAACGTCTCCGAATCCTCCCTGGAATGTTGGGTGCTCGTCGTGATCATTGACGCCTGCTATGAAAAGGGAAGCAGGTAGTAACAGTTTTTCACGAGCCTCAGACAGTTCTTGCATCAACTGTCGAGCCTTGCGACGAGAGGTTGCATCTAACTGGTGATGAACTCGAGGGTTTCTCTCGGCGTCATGCAGCATCAGGAGGCGTTGTCGACATTTCCAACTTGTGAGAAGGGCAGCCAGGCAGCCTTGCGTCGGCGTACCGTGCGAGTCAACGCTGAACCAGGAAGTGTTACTGTGGTCGTTACCGTCGTCTCGGATCTGCAAGGACTGTTATGAGCATTGGGATGCAAGCAAAAAAGCCTTGTAGATAAACTTACAGTGATTTGTTCCCTTCGCTGAGCTGGGCTGATAGCTCGGTCAGGTAATGTTTCACTTGTGACAATCTGGACGTGGATAAGGACATGGAGAATGCAGTCTGCCCAGACACCCACCTTGACCATGAGTGAACTTTCCTTGATTGGTTCATTCTGCTCTGTGACCATGTGGTCCCACGGGACTCCGGTTTCCACGTCTGTGATATATGAGCATCATCTTGGACCTTCATATCGACTGAGCATACGCGTAAAATGAGTAGCATCTAAGGGTAGTCCGAAGGTTGGAGGGGAAGACCCAGAAGCTTCAGTCCGAGACTGCTCGGCAGACGGAAGAGACATGTACATTGAAAGAGTTCTCTTGATAACAGTGGGGGCGTCGGATTGAATATGTGCTTTTTTCAAGAAATTAGTACAGATTTGGGTGCTCTGAATGCAGGGCCTACAAGGCGGCAGAGGATCGGAGAATTGTTTGATATTCGGAGGCGCAGACGTTAGTAGAAGATTAAGATTGGATGTAGGGGGATCAGGATTATGGTCGCCTGAAATGGACTATTAGCCTTTGCAGATGATGGTGAGTACGTGGGGCTTACTCGTAGGATGTCGAGTGAGGGCTTGTTTGGGGAATGGAGCAGAAGGCGAAGAAGATGGTGCTTCGAGCGCGATCTTCACGTCGAATTGAATATTTTCTGTCGACATTAGCTTTGCTTTCTGTTTCCGAATGGAGGCAACCTACGTGTGGATTCGGAGTTCGGAAGATGCGAGATCTTGGTAGAGGGCAGAGTTATGACCTTCACGCTTGGCTCGAGTTGACCAAGTAGTAGTACATCCTTCAGAGCTTGGTTGGAATGAACATTTTCTGTGGCGCATCAGCATCGCATTGTAGACACTAGAGAGATGAGAATTACGAGTAGATGACAGACTCGGAGGAGGTGAGATCTTCGAAGCCCGCGGAGTTGAGGAACCGATGACAGTCCTCATGTCTGAGTCAACGTGGGCAAGTAAGTCCTCCAGATACATGCCTACACTGTATCAGTCTTTTGCGTGTAAGTACTCAACTCATCGAACTCACGCTCAGGAATGTGGGCCTCTGTTTCTCCAGAGGATGGGAGAGGATCTGAACGTGTTCTTGGGATGATGTTATATTGAAAGCTACCATGGAGAGCGGTGAATCGCCCGTTCAAGGCAGCGGCATCCTCCTGCCGCGCACGCTCATTGTCTTTGAGGGTTGCTTGGATATCGAGAGATGCAGAAATCTGTTTCGAAGTAGTGTAACGAAGTGCAGTGATGTGAAGAGAATTCACACCTGAAAAGCACTAGCGGTGGCGTCGATGCGTCGATAGAACATCTCGATTTCAGAGATCCGGGACTCGTCGCGGAGCAAAGACTTGATAAAATCGAGTCCTTGATCTTTCTGCACAAATCTGTCAACATCCCATAAAACACTGTGAGGAAAGGCTGGTCAGCATACTGCGACTTCAGTTGCAGTTGTTCAGAATCTGACCTTCTCAAGTCCTCTAGCGGCTGTCTGCAAGAGGCTTCAGTCAACCCAGAAGACTGAAACTCGTTGTTCAACGTTGCAAGAAGCCGTGCGAGCGTGTTCGCAAGCCCTGCGAGTTGCTTTTGGCTCGCGCGGGTCTGCTCGACGGAGGCGATAATGAATTTGAGCAAAGTCAAGGCGGGAGCAAGGCCCGGGACTGGGACCATCCCAGAGACGAGATCCAGCGCAGTATTGAGAGATAACATAGCGGACAAGGCTTGCTCATCGCTGTACAAACATTCACATCGGTGCAAACATTGGTTGTGTCAGTGTCAAGAAGCGCGGCACGGCTTGATAGGTTGAAATAGTCATCAGCTCTTATTTCAGGGCGCCAAAAGTGTGCTCCTTTAGAGCGCATTTGACTGTCCCTTCCAGCAGCAAAACCCTTGAAGCCAGAGACATCGAGACGCAGGAGTAAACTGGATCGATTTAGCGTTGAAAACATGGCTACTGACCCAAGATTTCTGGTTCCTTGTTCACTTCATTCTGGCGCCTATTTCGGGCGGCAAAACGAAAGATCCAGGATGCGCTCATCGACGCAAGCCACAAGCCCGTAGACTCTCCTTCTGAGCCCTTGCTATTTCCAGCTTTGAATGGTTTGTATGGCAAACCTCCCACGTAGTCGGAGATATTGTAGCTGCGTTGTTTGACTCGTGGCGGAGAGAACACCTTGAATGAAGCCAAAATGCATAATGAGCACACCTCTTGATACATATGAGGGTCTGGGGAAATGCAAGAGCCGATAATGACGGTTGTGGTGGTGGACGTCGCGTCGAACGCGTCGTGTCACGAGGTGACTGCGTCACGCTGCTCCTCCTCACCCCTCACCCCGGCGATTTCCCTCTATCGGCCCCTTATCTTCTGGGACACTCTTCACAAATGTATTGCCGCTTTCAAATGATGAAAAAGCTCTTTTCCTCCTTGATCGCACCTGGAGGTTGATGCTCAAGAATTTATCAAGGGCCGGAGATCCAAGCCTCAACTTTCAAGGACTCCATACGTCCACTGAGTTCAAGAAAAAAGCCTGAAGTCGAGAAGAAGAAGACGGAAAATTCCTTGAACCAAGAACCTCGAGATTTACCTACTGGGACTTATGCTATCTGGAAATTTTGGGGCGTAAACTAGACTCTACCAGGCTCATCGTTGGGAAAACTAGATGAGAAAAGAATCTGACGCAAATTGAAAAGTCCTTCAAATCTTCATATCTTCCTGAATAACTCTGTCGTGCAAGAATCGAGTCACTGCCTGTACCATCGCTGTATGCATCTGCGTTCAGCTATTCTTCTTTTACGGAAATCTCTGTTCAAGAAGGAGGAGGTTGTCTTCGTCCGCCGATTCAACCTCCGGCGGTCCTCCGCTCGATCGAATTAATTGGGCGGCGGGGATTTCGGAGGCGGATATCAATGTCAGCCACCCTCACTTGAGGTAGAATTCGCTCTTTGCATTCTACCACCACCATCCTCACAAAGCACAAAGCACCCCCACACTCGTTATCCCAACATGTCTATTCTTTCAATCTCGTTTTCCCCAATGATGAGGGCGCTTTGGCGTGTCGTGAGGTTGCTCTTTGGCCTTGCTACTAGCACCAGCGATGCAGAGAACGGCGAGGTCTTCGAGGTCCACTTTCCGGGTAAGTCGTCTCGTTTCCCGCGTAGCGAGTACGTTCTGACGTCCTTGCCTTTGTAGCCAAGTCTCCGAACCTCGCCTTGACGGGTAAGTGGTTTTCGATGTTCGTTATAGCTCTAGCTAACTCGCCGTTTGCATTATAGAACCTATCGCCACGTTCAGGCCTGACATGGTGGGCATCCCAGCCTTGACGCTGTCTTCGATGGCCGTCGGGGCAGCTTTCGCACCAGCGGGACCTATGACTATCCAGAACTCGCTATTCCCCAACGCCCGCGCCGTCCCCATCATCGTCATCACCCCTCCCCCAGACGAGCAACAGCAGGGCAATGGCCATTTGGACCCCCCTTCCTCGTTCGACTTCGACACCAAACGCGCGGCGCTGAAGGCGATCACCAACCAGCCCCGACGCGTATACGGGAAGAGCGTTCGTCCACTGCAGCGCCCGTCAGCAAAGGGTCGCGAGAATCTACGCGAACACCCCAACACCCCGCGTCTCACCCACCGTCAGGTCGTCTCGCCGCCCGCAGTCGTCGTCTCCACCGCTGCCTCCCAGAAGTCGACGGTCCTCGACGTCGCCGAGCCTGGCTCTACCGAGTGGGAAAAGGAGAAGGCGTCGCAGCTCAGCCGCGCCAAGTCGTGGAGCGAGGAAGTCAAGGCTCGTCGGCAGTCTCTCCCCGGGACCTCGCCTACACCGACTCCAGCTCCCGCCGTCACCACCAAACGAATGTCCGCGCCCGCTCGCCTTCCTCTTAGCGAGCGCCTCAACGGTCTCGTCACCGCCGCTGGGTGCGCATCCCCGCCAGCAGCCGTCGTCGCGCCTCCGCTTTGGGGCGACAGCAACGTCTCCTTCGTCATTGACGACGACGAGGACGACGGCAAGGGCTTGCTCTCGGTTCTCGCCAGCACCGACGCATCGTTCGCCAGTCTCAAGGTGTCGTTCTCGCCTTCGGTCTCTCTCTCCGCATCTTCTTCAGGCGGATCCATCTCGTCGTTGCTAGATTCTTTCGAAGAGAACCTGAAGTCTTCTCTTTGGCGCGGCTTAGAAGATTTCGGCGCGGTCCTGGAGGAGGGACGCTGGCATTCGGGGAGCAGGTTTGAGAACTAGAGAGACAGGAGGCGGACGGCAACAGCTCTCATCCATCTACATTTTACGGTCATTACCCCAGCATCGGTACACTCGTTTTGGACATCCGCCTTCCCTACCCTCCTCCCTGCGCTTCGCCGCGCACACGGTTGATTCTCCCGGCCACGACTACTCGTATAGGACACCCGCGCGTCTCCCGCATACCCTCCTTCCTCCTCCTCGCGGTCGCAATCACCGGTGTCGGCTACTCGTTTCGGACACCTCCGCTACCCACCCACCAACCCTTCTCCTCCTTCACTCCACACCGCCTACCCTCTTCCAGCCCGCCCGCCCATCACAACCAACCACGAATCAAACAAACACGGAAAAATGACCGATAAAAACACAAAAAGATGTTAAAATGATAAAAACCCCAACCATGTCCGAAGAGATTGAGCTAGCGAGGGAAGTGTCTTGGACGGAGGGACGGACACTGGCTTTAGCTACTCGATAGTTTGTGTACTTATTTCTGGTGTTGTGGATGTTTGAGATAATCACAAAAAAAGACGTTGTAGAAATTATTTTCGTCGTTCTTGAGTTGAGTTGTTGAGGTGAGGTGAGTTTCCACAGTCCTCGTGAGGAACGTGTTTGGTCCCAGTCTCGATAGCTCTGTGAACCTCTATGAACGGCGAGTGAAGAGCACTGAGCAGGTCTGGGGTTCGACCAATCGTCAGCCCGAATACTGACTGCCTGCACAGAGACTCCTCCTGGAGTTAACCTCTGGGCAGTCGTCGATTCAGATCACACAAATTTAAAGTGTTTTTACAATGCTTTTTATTGCTTGGGTAATTGTGCTAATGCTACGATTCGACTAGAATGTACTACTTGTACCTATAGGATATGAATAATGAATCACAAGCGCAGCTCTTGCCGCTTGTGCAATTTTCCAGGAAAACGTCGCATACGAGCGAAATCGAAAGGCGCCGTCTGTGCGACGGGCGGATCGAGGGGGGTATTGCGTGCGGTTCCAATTATGTATGGACCGACGGAAGACGCTGAAGCACGGCTACTATGCAGCGGCCTCGACGGCAAAACGACTTGTTGAGTGCGGGAATGCGCGCACGAAGTCGCGAATCCTGCGATGCTGTCTCTCTGTCGGCCGGCCGCGTTTCTTCGACGGCGGGAAGATGGAGACAGCATGAGGTTCGTCGACAAGTGTGGCGGTGGGTGAGACGATATCGTCTACGTCGATCGGCGAGACATCGTTTGAGATTGGGGTGCGCGGGGAGAGGCTGTTGGCGCTGGAGTGTGGCGACGAGCAGGGTTCGAGCTCGGGGACGGATATTGCGTGGGAGGGAGGAACGACACGCGTCCGGAAGGAGGAAGAGGAGATCATGAGCAACTCGTGGTGCGCCAATAAATCCGCCTCGGAGACATTCAACTCCCAATCCAAGACATCCAGAAATTCGCGCTCGATGCGCCCGATGTCGCCCTTCCCGAAGACACCGGTCACCAGTGCCCAGTGGACATTCCGTAACGTCGAGTCCTGGGTGTATTTGGACGCAACGATGAGGGCGCCGAGGAATACGCGTTCGAGAGCCCATTCTTCTAAGGCGATGGAGAGATGGCGCTTGGAGCGGACGATGTAGGAGAGGGTGACGAGGATGGTGGCGGGGGTGACTTCGGCGCGGGACAGGACGTTGGCGACGAAGTGGGGGAATTTGGGGGTGTGGGTGGAGCGGAAGGTTGGTGGGCGGGAGAGGGCGTGGTTCACTGTTTCGATTACGGTGGTCGAGATGTAGTCTAAAAATTTGAGGTTAGTTTCAATTTGACGAGTGAAGGGAAAGAGACAAACCGATTACTCGTGGGGAAACGTCCATGTCGACGAGCTGCATTAGCTCGGGTGAGTGGGAGGATGGGTCAACTAGGGAGGCCGGGTGGACCGGGCTAGATGAAGTAGAGCTTTTTGGGCTGGGACTCCAAGAGCTGTAGGAGCTTGAGGAGGAAGGAGAGCTAGAAGCTGAGTAGGAGGAGCTGGAAGAAGAGGAGGCGGGAGAGTTCATTTCTGAGTGGATGTTGTTGAGCGGAGGGTTTTCGGGATGAAACTTTTGAAAACATGTTGGTTATAAAGGCGTTGCGGATGAAAGGATCGGAGTGAGTCGTCGGCTGAGTCAAGGTGGAGGCTAGTCAGGATAATCTCAGTCAACCCGGCTAATGACAGTGCGCCGGCTAAAGCAAACACGGAATGACTGATCTCAAATTTTGTAAGCGCTGCTCGGCGTTGACGCGTACGCCCACGCCTGTCGGAAGCTCACCGGAACTTTCGTCCTCTTACCGTTCTACCGGCTACCCGCAAATTTTCAGTCAAAAATTGTGGGCACAACGAGAAGGTAGACTTAGTACTGCGCTCTCACTTGGAGAAATGATGATCCCAATTGAGGGGATCTGAGAGAGAAGGAGAGAGTTTCAGAACCTCAGAAAGCCGCTGCTGTGTTCAAGAAGTTAGGTTTGAGTCATTGTGGGTGTGCGGGCGGCATTGGGCCGCACCGCACCGATTTACCGAGCACCAAGCACCAATAAAATGAGCTGGGCTGCGAATCAGGAAACAGGGAACTACTGAAAACCAGTACGCAGGGTGTATGGCCTTGAGAGAGTCAACCCGAGACAACCAAGCACAAGAACAAAAGGGATGGGTGCGTTAGACGCGTAAAGAGAGAGCTTGGAGGACGTCGAAGGCGGGGAGCAAGGTGTCGAGCGCGACGTGAAGATTAATGACGGTGCGGGAGGAAAGATGAATGATCACATAATACATATTTGTCAAGTAGTCCCGGACCTTATCTGATAATATCACTATCAGTCTCTCACCACTTTTTTAAAATTTTCTCACTCACTTTTAGCTGGCCTACGCCTCCCCCACCTCTGACGTTGCCTATTTAGGAAATCATTTCCTCTTTGGGACGGAAAAGGACGTGATGTATTGCCATCAGTTTTACACTTGCTGTCTTCACTATGGTAGAGTGGTTTTGTGTTGCCAATCTCGTTGTCATGGTTGCTTGGCTTGTGATGAGGTCTGGAGTTCGAACCCCGCTTGGACGTTTTCGTTTTGCTTGTACTCGTCTCTTTTTCATCACCGCTCCACCGTGCGAAAAATATGTATAAGCTCCACGCAGTGGGCCCTAGCGGCGAGCGCTAGCACCACGCAGTGGGCCAAGCGGCGAGCGTTAAAGGGGGGTCCGCGGGGGTCTCCCCCGCGCTAGATTTTCCATCAATATTGTTTTAAACATTGAAATCAACGATACAAAAGCCAAAAAAAAATATATCTCTCCTCTAATGTGCCGTCAGGCCAAAGGAGGGGGGTCTGGATTGTTCCCCCCAGCATCTCAAGATGTCCACAAATTCTCCATGCCTACAACTGATTAAATATATTCAAATTCAAGTTTCTTGATTGAGAGAAAATCCCTTAAGAAAAGCCACCTTCATACAGAACTAGCTAAAGCACTTAGGATACATACTACATCTAAAAAGCCTTTTCTATAAAATAGGTATAGGTCGTTCGCCATTCATCGCCAAAATCACTTTCGGATCAGTTGACCAAAAAAGGAAATTTGTTACGTCATATGTCAGAGGTGGGGGAGGCCAAGGGGCGTTCTCACTTTTGGCACATTCTCTCAAGATCTCAAGGCTCGACTAGTACTCGCAAGCTCACCCTGCCTGAGCTCTCACCCACCCGACAAGCCCGACCCACTGCGGGCACTCCGGGCAACGCTGTCCACAGTTCACTTCATCGTTGAAAAATCTTACAAGTAACTGTTCCGGCGGCCATGTCGGTGGTCATGAACGGATGACTCAGTGCAGCGATTCGGCAACACAATTCAATTATCATCCGCCTTCACTCCGTCGCTGTCGGAAAATCTTCCGTGTCCGCCTCCGCTTGGTGATTCATCTCCTGCCGGTTACGACTGCGACTTCCAAGTTGCGAGCTTGGAATTGACTCAAATTCTCGGAGACTCACTTTCGAGTGTACGCAGTACACATAGTAGCCTACCGATTCCGTGTCATTCGCGGCTTTGAGGCTCAGAGGCTTCTGCATCTAAAAGCGGAGCAAGTCCTCTAATCTTCCGCAACTTTGTCAAGATTTCAAATCAAAAATCTCAGTCAGCCGTGTATCTTCCAGTCGGATATTTTCGTGACCTATGTGCCGCCTTCCTTCGCATTCTGTGTTCGAAGCAAACCGCTGTTTTCAATTCGTCGAGCTCAAGACACATTGCTCTCAAACTTTTTCTACGACGTTTATCTTGTTGATTCCGGTCGAAGGCATGACAAGGCTTCCTTCCCCATGTTCTGCAGCGACGGCTTGGCTCACGTTTCTGAGCAGCGCGCCTTTGTGCTCTTTATGGTGCTCAGAAAATCTCTGTTTGACCCGTGTCCTTGCTTCGTTTTAAGAGGATGTACAAAATTCTGAAATCTTCAAGCCACTGGAAACTTGAGCTCAAGCACGAGGACTCGAACATACTCTCGCTACAATGATTTTTACAATTCTCTCATTCTCCGCCGCTCGATAGAGGACGATCGGGTGGAATGGACAGGAGAGGGCGGCGGAAATCAATGTCAGCCACCTCGCAGGCGGTGCAGCCTCCCATTCGCGTCTTGCTCTCAACCACAACCCACCCACTATACACCACCACATACATTCTTTCTATCATCATGTCAATCATGTCTACTCTCATTACACCGTGGATCCAGGCGCTTTGGCGCGTCATATGCTTGCTTTTTGGACAGTCTGCCGACTCTGTGGACGTCGAGAGCGGTAAGCTTTTTGAAGTCAATTTCCCAGGTAAGGTGCTGCATCTCTTCGCCTTGAGCATCTTGCTGACTCTCTTCACCTTGTAGCCGTGTCTCAGGAAAGCGCCTTGACGCGTAAGTTACTTTCGACGTTCACTGTCTGCGACCCCAGCTCACTGACTGCCTGAATCGCAGACGTGCCGACTTTCGAGCCGATTCTGGCGGGCGTTCCGGCGCTGACTCTAGCGACTATGGCGGTTGGGGCGGCCATTGCGCCTCAGGTTCCTGTCCACGTAAACAAGGTCTACGTGCACGACCCGCGCAACATCCCTGTGATCATCGTTACGCCTCCCTCAGACGACCCTGTCACCATTCCCGACGATTCCTGCGCATCTAGACGTCTTCCTTTGCGCAGCGTTGCCAATCTCCCTCGTCGTGTTCATGGGAAGGGAGTTCGTACCCCAAAAGCAGCGGACAAAGAAAATTTTCGGGACCACCCAAGCACTCCTCGGCTGACGCACAATCTGGTTACCCAAAAACCGACGCCCCAAGCTTCCATCTCGCGCTCCGCCAACCAAATCATTGCCGACGTTATGGTCGCCAAGCCTGCTTCTGGGGCTTGGGAACGCGAAAAGGCGGTTCACCTTGACCAAGCTAAGGCGTGGACGCGTCAAATTCAGGATCGTCGTCGTCGTTCTCTCCCAGCGCCCCCACCTTCGCCCTCGGCTCCTGCGTCCGCCCATGTCAGCCGCCGCGACTCTGCTCCTGCTCGCCTTTCCCTCAGCGAGCGTCTGAATCGTCTTGTCAAGTCTGGGCCAGCGACCCCCGTGCTTCCGCTCTGGGGCGACGCCAACGTCTCATTCGTTATCAACAGCGACGACAAACGTCACGGTCTCTCTCCCTCGCCTTCCGCGTCCACCTCTGCGTCGTCCTCTGGGGGATCGATCTCGTCGTTGCTGAACGCTTTGGAGACCGACCTGAAAGCTCCGCTTTGGCTGGGTTTGGAAGATTTTGGAAGGGCGTTGGAGGAGGGTCGTTTGCCTTCGATGGGCGGGTTTGAGAACTAGAACGGCAGGCGACGGTTTTGGACTTAGCTATACTTCACGGTCATTATCCCGGCATCGGTACCCTATTCTCGGACATCTTCGCTCGCTACGCCCACCCTCTTTTGCTGCTCGCGCCTCTCTGCGCACACGGTTGATTTACCCCGGCCACGGTTACTCGTATAGGACACCCTCCTCCTCCTCGCGCTACTCTGCGCTCGGTCAAACCCGTCATTGGCTCATTTCGCTCGGACAACCTCTTACTCTCCGCCATCCTCTCCTTCCTCCACGCGCTCGTCTGCGCACACGGTTGGTTGGTACCGGCTTCGGCAACGGCTACAGGACACCCGCGAACGCTCCGCTTTCCCCTCCCTTCTCCCTTATGTGCGCTCATTGCGTCCCCGTCACGGTTCTTCGTCTGGACAGCCTCGCACATCCCGCCCTCCCCTCCTTCCTCCTGCATGGCCCCATATGACGAAAAGAGAAATCAATTAAACGACCACCCCTCAGTCGACACCCCCGAAAACATATATAAAACCTTCGAAAAAAACGCGGAAAAGGACTGATAAAAGCATAAAAACGTCCGAATGGATTGAAGCTAACTGAGAGGGTGGTACTTGGGATTATTACTGTTAGTTAGTCTGTGTCTTGATGGCGTTGGTATACTCGAAAATCGCAGAAAACGTTTCATTGGAGAGGATGTGTGATTTTGAGTTTTTCTCTGCGTGGTGGATATGAGAAACGAGAGGAGCGTTAAGCAGCTCGATCGATAGCAGATATCGCAAAGAGCGTTGAATTGACGATTGGTATATGATTTGAACGCCGCTCGAGTTGAAGAATGCCTCTACGCGCGACAATGGGAAAAGAGGAGCGGGAAAGTCCGAGAGGATGACGACGAGTGAGTACCAAGAAGGCACCGCTCGGGATGAGATCATCGAACTGCAACGACGACTGGGTTCGCAGCTGTTCGTCGATTGGGACGAGGACGCGTCATGGGATAGAGATGTGGTCATGAGCAAAACGTCTTTCTCTTCGTGACGACACGGACGCGAGGTTGAGGTCTCCGAATTGAGGAGCGTCAGGGCATCTGTTTACGGATTCTGTCGCCTATGGCGAATGGAGTTTTGGCCTGCGTGGGTTTGCAGGCGGGGAACGGCACGAACAATGGTAAGTAGAAGGACTTGGCTGAGAAGAAAGCGAGTCAATTGCCCCAAAGCGGACTCAATACGTGTCCCCAAGTGAACATGAATCATAATTCTCTCGTGCAGAGTTTCAACGGCGTGTTTTGAGTTTGTAAACCCACGGGGAGAGTGCAATTTTTGGTGGACAGCGTCTACCTCGTCATGACTTGATTGCGACTGAGAAAAATCGTGCGAAAAGGAAGGACAAAATATGCGATACGAGAACAAGGAGAGACCAGCATAGAGAAGATACAAGCAGACGTTAGAGGAGCATGGGGGGTCGATTACTTTAGATTACCCTTGGAGGTAAACCGCGGCGCCGAGCTGCGCCGAGTCGAACTCGCAAAATTGACAGGGGGGGATACTTGACCGAACACAGTGATTCTGCCAGAGACTTAGATCGTATACGAGGCTGCCAGTGATTTCTTTCTGCGAGTCGACTGGATGAAGGTGAAGGTCAAGAGCAAGCTAGGAACATCGTGACTCTAGTTTGTCACATCGATTATTTTGGACTTGCCGCTCCGAACTTGGGCGGCTACTTGCAACCCTCCTCCGCTTGTCCTAAACGATGTCTAACCTCGATGTACGCCTTCCAGCCCGTCCAGCTCCCCTCTAACTTCGTTACAGCGGGCTATCGAGATCGTACAACGCGCCATCGACGAGGATACGAAGCAAAACTATGCCGAAGCCTACAAGCAATATCAAAACTCTCTCGACTACTTTATGCTTGCCATGAAATGTAGGCTCTAGTGCTGTTTGTTTGCTCTCACCATTCAATCACCTCAAAAGACGAGAAAAACGAGAAATCGCGTTCTTTGATTCGTGCCAAAATCAGCGAATATCTTCAACGGGCGGAAACTCTCAAGGAACATCTCGTCAACGGGGAGAAGAACAAGAAGGCTGCGGTCGCTAATGGCACGGGAGGCGGCGGAAAGAAGTGCGTTGTGTGCATTGTTGCAAAGAGTGGCTCACCCCGTTGATTTCTTAGAGACGACGGGACGGACCCTGAGATGGAGAAACTGCGGGGGGCACTTTCACAAGCTATCGTCTCGGAGAAGCCGAATGTCAAGTGGGACGACGTTGCGGGTCTCGAAGGCGCCAAAGCTTCACTGAAAGAGGCCGTCATCTTGCCAATCAAATTTCCCCATCTCTTCACTGGGAAACGCACACCGTGGAGAGGAATTTTGCTGTATGGGCCACCGGGGACGGGGAAAAGTTATCTGGCCAAAGCTGTCGCGACGGAGGCGAAGAGCACGTTCTTCAGCGTCAGCTCTAGTGACCTTGTCAGCAAGTGGCAGGGTGATTCTGAACGGTGAGTGCCCCGAGTCCTCTCGGCCTACTTTCCGCGTGTCGGTGGCCCGCGCTTGCAGCCAGTGTCGGATCGACCTGCGTTTCTCAACATGAGCGCAGTCTCGATTCCCCTCCGACCTGGCTGGGCACGCTTAAGGCGCCCGCATAAATTGGCTGGCGAGCTCGTGTTCGTCATGTCGGTTGATGCGTTTGTCGAAGCCGTCGCGCAGATTTCGGCCCAACTCATCGTGAATTTCAGATTGGTGAAACAACTTTTCGAGCTTGCGCGCGAATCAAAACCGTCAATCATATTCATAGACGAAATCGACTCTCTAGCGGGCTCGCGGAATGAAGGTGAATCGGAAGGTTCGCGACGTATCAAGACAGAGTTCCTCGTGCAAATGAACGGGGTCGGTCACGACGACACGGGTGTGCTCGTTCTCGGCGCCACCAACATCCCCTGGCAACTCGACAACGCCATCAAAAGGCGGTTCGAGAAGCGCATATACATCCCTCTACCAGGCCCCGACGCACGGCGGCGCATGTTCGAGCTGCACGTCGGGGAGACGCCTTGCGAGATGCAGCCGAAGGATTATCGGACGCTTGCGGAGCAGACGGATGGGTTTTCTGGGTCGGATATATCGATTGTGGTGCGGGACGCGCTGATGCAGCCTGTGCGGAAGGTGCTGAGTGCGACACATTTCAAACGTGCGGGAGATGGAGGGGTAAAGTGGACGCCTTGTTCGCCGGGGGATCCGGAGGCGGTGGAGAAGAGTTGGACGGATGTGGATTCGGATGAGCTACTGGAGCCGCCGTTGAGGGTTGCGGATTTCTTGAAGAGTTTGTCGAGTACGCGGCCAACGGTGACGGAGGCGGATATAAAACGACATGAACAGTGGACGAATGAGAGTGGTGAGTTTGATTTGTTCCGGACTCTTCATTTGTTTTTCTGGGTTTGGCTAATTGGCTTGCTTGTCAGGGAACGATGGGGCATGACATACACGGACTTTGTGCTTTCTCATTTTCTTTATTGTTGTGCATTTACGTTGTATAAAGGGTAACATAATCTATACCAAGTACTCTCCTAGAAAGTGACGCGATTGCGTCGGACGCCGCTGCTCCTCAGGTCTAGGCACTGGACGTCGTTGTCGAGCTCGAAACGCGGACTCGCAGAGCGCCCTTGTTCCAAATTAGGCTATCCTAGAACGAGATTCGACTTACTTCCGGAACGGGTTGTGGACTTTTATGGGCTATTCTCGGGTGTTGCGGCGGCGTCTCAAGCCACATGGCTCAAGCGACAGTGTATTCATCCGAGACCCGATTGAAGCGCCCTTGGCAAATTACCTCACAGCAAAAGGGATCAAATCTCGAATAAATTTCCAGCAAGCGAAATACGGTATTCAGTGAAGGGGACGGCCAAGTTCCAACCGATTTCATCCTAATGCCTTGTTGTTGTCGGTAAGGCTGGCGTGAATCTCGACTGGCGGAGGCGACGAACGGAGCTTACATCTCCGGCTTTAGTTTTGCTGTTCCCGTCACGGCGAATATCAGGGGACTGAGGTTTCAGTGAAACAGACGCTAACAGACGGCGAACTGGTCTTACGTTCACTCATTGTTGGTAAATTCACCGTTCCAAAACTCGAATCACTCCAAGAATGAAGAACAACGATACAATGGTATTCAAAGCAAGGTCCAAAGCAAGTAAAAAGCCGGAGGAGAGGTGGGTTGGTATGTAGGTGGGTGGAACAGAGGGGGGACGGAGGAGGGTACGCGGAAAGGGAGAGAACAGACGGGATAATTTACAAGAACTGTAGGTAGGTAGCTACAATTAGCAGGATATCGATACACTAGTAAGCAAAGCAATGCGAGAGGTCATCGACGGAAAGGAGGGCGTGGGGCATCCACAACCACGGCGGCATAAGTTGCGTAAAGAAAGGGCATAAGATCAAACAAACAGAGATATATTAATTCGACTCAGTCGAATGTGGGTTGGCTGACGTGAGGGGTCGTACATAAATGCAATGCAACGAGGGAGGATTTGTGGCTTCGAGAGAGCTACTCAATTTCGTGGTCAGTTTGAGGTGTAGGAAACGACAGCGAAGAGGGGAAGACGTACAAGGCTCGAATGCTGGGTAGGTGTAAGGACTGCGTTGACAATGATTAGATCTGGTGGGGGCCGCGAACCCATGACTTGCGCTCGTATTTGGGCCGCTTGTCGATGGTGATGACGGCGGGTTCAAAGTCGAGCACGTTGTTCTTGCGCTTTGCGAAATTGATCAGGATGGGCGGCATCACCACGTCCCCGTCGTCCTGTGTCCATCGAAAGTCAGTCAGCTCAGATTAAGACCCAAGTGGAAGTAACTTACGGGTGTGGTGGGCCCGCTGGAGTTGCTGGTGCTCATCGAGGGGGAGGAAGACTCGGAGCTCGACGATGGCGCGTATTCCGCCGCGCCGGAAGGCGGGTACCCGAGTTCCAAATCCATCCACTCGTCGTCTGCGTCGAATTCGAAGAGCAGCTCGGGCACCACAGGGGGCTCCTCGGGCTTGGGCGCCGGCCGCGGGCGCACATTGAAGATCTGCGCTTCCTGGGGCGGCACAGCGAATGCGAAGATGGGCTCGTTGGGGGTGACGGAGAAGCGCGAGGTGGGGCCGCGCCAGGGGACGTTCTTGCCGCGGAGGACGGTCGGTGCGGGTGCGGGTGCGACAGCGGAGGTGTACCCCGTGCTGACAGGGACGTCTGGCTGGGGGCGCGTCATCTCGGGGACGACGAGGCGGAGCGCGGGGCGGCCGCGTACGGCCTTGCTGAGCTGTGGAAGTGGGAGGATGGGCGAGGAGGCGGGGCTGGTCTCGATGATGGGGAGGGGGACGACGGAGACCTGGTTCCCGGGGCAGTTGACTGCGCGCTCGATGTTGATGGCTAGGCCAAGCTTTTTAGCGCGGGTGCGAGCGTGGTGCGTGGGGTGCGTCGCGGCGCGCGTGGAGGCGGCGACGAAATGGTAATGCTCGTTGGCCTGCTTGAGGATCGATGAAAGGCGCAAGAAGTGGGGAGTTGAGAGGGCGGGGCGGCAGGGTTGGTGGGAAGACGACCGGGTCATTGTGGTTTGGGTTAGGGAACAAAGAGGTAAGTGCTCGTGTGGATGGAGGGATGCCCGTTTGAAATGACGATGGAACAGATAGATAAAGGGGAGAGGGGTCGTAAGTCTTCACTGAAGGGAAGAGCGAAGGTGGGGTGAGGAGACTGGAGACTTTCTGCCGCCATTTGCGCGAACTTATACAACTCTACACTTGGACCCACAAACCGATCGTACTTGGAACAAAAGACAGGGCCATATTCGGTAATCCTATTGTTTGGGATAGGCGCTCAGGCGGGCGGAAGGGCGGAGCAGATGAACAAGAACCAGAAGACAGCACCTTTACGGCCATTCTCAATTGTCCTTGTACTCGGATTTGGACAAGTTATTGTATTTCGTCACGCGTCACGATGTGACGGCTTGATATCAAGTGATCGCGTCCGGTTTCTGCCAGAAACGAATTGAATTGGGATTGCACTGAATGGTTGGCGCACACAAGATAGGTTAGATTTTTTCCAGGATAGTCGAAGTGGGACTGACGGCGCTAGTTTGCAGGCTCGCTGCTGTTTTGCCCTCGGTGCGGCACTCTACTGGAGCTGCCGAAGGATGGAGAAGTCGATGTAACGTGCGAGCAATGTGGTCATGTCGAGCCGGCTAGCTGTGGGTCCATATGTTTCTTCCCGATTCGCAACCTACAGCTGATTTCTGGGCTGGGATCTTTCCGGCAAATAGCGTATGAGAACATCGAGATCACGACGCGATCGGACCCAGACGCGTTCCCGTCTGCACTGAGGCAGAAGAGGAAGACGCAAACAAAACTACATGACTCGGGGAATAAGGGAACACTGGTCAGAGGCCGTGATTGGGCGTCTACGCCATTGTCTTTTTGCTGATATCTGCGTGCGTTGGACAGATCTCCGAAAAATGCCCATCGTGTGGAGCGCTAGAAGCGTACTCGAAAGAGATACAGCTGCGCAGCGTCGACGAAGGCACGACAATCTTCATGGAGTGCACAACCTGCAATCATGGATGGAGGGTGAACAATTGAAAACGAGTTCGAGGTGTTGTATCAAGAGATTCGTTGTGACACGTTTTGGACGTTTATCGACGACTGCCGCGTCTGAGTGGGTTCTAGGCAGCGGGTCAAGCGAAAGCATGGCTGGTCGAGAACTAAAAGCGTGTTATTTTGTACTATACGTTTACTCCAACGGTGCAGAAGAGGGCAACAACACCGAAGCCGCCCAGGATGCTTGCCACGGAAGCGACACCGACTTCGCGAACAGGAATGGTCGTTTTTTGTACTCTGTCGAGACGTTACCGACCACAAAGCAACACGAAAATGAGGGCGAGCGTACGTTGACACGTAGAAAGCCAGGACGAATGTGAGAAATAAGAGAAAGAACGCGAGGTACGGCAACAGGCCGACTGGGACGATTGGGGCGAAGGGCGGGGAGGTGGTATACGCGGACTAGAGTTGCGTCGTCAACGACGAGCACACTGATAAGTAAATTGGATTAGACCTGCCTGGAGAGCGAGATAGTCCATGATTCTGAGTGTGACTGTGACATCAGACCCACCTACGTAGACCGTGACGCGTCAACGGTATCCCTCGCTCGTATCTCTCTTGTCTCCCCCCACCACAACCTCCACCACACCCCAATCCAATCTTCACCAATTGTACGTCCTTCTCTTTTCTGTTTTTCTGTTGTCTTTTTCGTTACGGTGCTCGACGCTGACGTTCGCCTGCCTCGTTGGCTCCATCCATGCAGATGTCCGCCGCTCAAAAAGTGCAGCAGCACCCCATGTTCGTCCAGGCGCAGGGGAGCATCTCCTACTACCACGACCAGCTCGACAAGGAGGTACGTTCCCCCTCGCTTTTTTGTGTGTAAGAGAGACAAGAAAGCTGACGCCGCACACGACTTTTCCTTTTTCCAGCTGACCAAGTACCCCGTCCTCAACACCTTCGAGCAGCGCACCCAAGTCCCCAAAACCTACGCCGTCATCGGCGGCGCCGCCCTGCTCGTCATCCTCCACCTCATCAACCCCCTCGCGAAGCCCATTTCGAACCTCGTCGGCTGGGCTCTCCCCGCGTACCTCTCCTTCAAAGCCATCGAGACGCCCCAGCCCCAGGACGATACGCAGTGGCTTACCTACTGGGTGGTGTTTGGGTTCTTCAACTTCCTGGAGAGCTTCGCGCTCCGTATTGTGTTGTACTACCTCCCTTGGTATTTCGCGTTCAAGACCATCTTTATCCTCTGGTTGCAGCTCCCTGCCTTCCGCGTGAGTAGCGTTATTCCTTCCTTCTTTTTATCACCAGGCTTCGTCCGTGGGGGCTGCTACTTTTTTTCTCTGGCCGCACGGATGCTGTATTACGACACGCACGCGTCTACGCGGTCGCTCCCGTGTGTTTCCGGCGTGTCGTCACCCGTTGCTGATCGCTCGCTCGCTTACCTTGACCTTACTGACATCCTCTGCTTGCTCGGTTACAGGGCGCACAAACGACCTATCACACGGTCCTCAAGCCTGTCCTCGCCAACGTTTCCTCTCGCCAGGTCGCCCCCGCCACAACCGGTGCCGCCAACGATGCGCTTCATCGCGATTGAGTGTGCGGGTCGCTGGATGATTTGCATGCTGGATTATGATATCCAGAATGTTCAGAATGAATGAATGGGGTTTTTGTCCTATCCTACGTTACGTCCAGCCTAGAACGATCTTCGTCCTGTTTTACTTTTACTACATGGCCTTAACTCTTTCTTTATTACTCTCTGCCTTTGCTCCCTTACGATCCACGTAGACGTACCTAGTGTCACTGTGTAGTTACATAGCTGCCTCTACGTATGCCTGCATGTACACGTAACGCGTAATGCCCCGCTATTCTGGCGTTTTGAGGTGACTCTCGATACACGATTTTGGGCATGGACTGAGACATTGGACTGAGCTACATTGTTCACTCATTGGGAAATTGGCGCTGGAGAAGAAACAAGGTCCTAGTATGTGGATCCAGCTTTGTAGTAGTTCAAAGGTTTGCGTATTACATGGGATATGCCAATGGGATGTAAATGAGATGGACGACGACAAAAAAAGAAAGCGGGGATAATAATTAAGCTTAACCGGGACGAGGAGATATGGACGATAGAAGAAAGATGCGTGTTGTATTGACGGATGTGCAGGGACGATATGATGTACAGCAGTTTGCACAAATACAGCATGCAAGGGAGCGCTCATGAAGGCGAGGCAAGGCAAGCGCTCATGGAGGCGAGGTAAGCGCTCATGAGCAGCAGCCTGCGGCGGGGGCGGCTGGGGGTTGTTGGCCGATGCGGACACCTTTGTCTGAAGGGGCGCCGCCGGCGCCGCTGTCGCCGCCCTGCGAGTCGATGAGGCGGGTTTTGATGTCCCTGTGAGAAGCAGCGAGTATTAAGAGTTGAAGCAAGACGTCGAGGAGAGATGAACCTTGCGAGTGTGAAGAAAGCCTCTTCAACGCCCTCGTTGACCTTTGCGGAGGTCTCCATGAACTTGATGCCGAGTTCGTTTGCAAGTTCGCGGCCTTGTTCTTCGGTGACGGCTTTCTTGTCGGTCCAGTCTGATTTGTTGCCGATGAGGATCTTGTTGACGCCTTCGGAGGCGTGTTGCTCGATGTTGGCGTGCCAGGTGCGGATGTCTGTTGTGTAGATTGCGGTTGGGGGTTAGAAAGTAGTGTAGTTAGTTAATTGATTGATTGGGTATGAATGAGGTATGTATGTGACTGACTGTTGAAAGACCGCTCGTCGGTGACGTCGTAGACGAGAAGGATGCCCATTGCGCCGCGGTAATAGGCCGTTGTTATCGTCCGGAAGCGTTCCTGGCCCGCTGTATCCCACTGAAAGCAGGCAGGCAATAGTAAGTATATGTATATTGAGCAATAGTTTGGATAGATGCATGCGGACAATTTGGAGCTTGATGCGGCGGCCGTCGAGCTCAATTGTGCGGATCTTGAAGTCGATGCCGATGGTGGTGATGAATGAGGGTGTCCAGGCGTCGTCGCAGAACCGCAGCAGCAGACATGACTTGCCCACACCAGAGTCGCCTATGAGAAGGAGCTGGAGGGGGTGAGGAGTGAGTTGAATGGTGTAGGGGCCACTAACCTTAATTAGAAAGTCGTAATGGGGGGACATGGTGGACGACGAGGGCGACGACGACGAGGGACGGTGTAGAAAGCAGTGAGGACCGGAGTGAGTGACTTTGGGTGTGACACGTTACATCTCTCCCTCTTACCTCTACCACCACACCAATAATTCTACAATGGAGGACGAAGTCGCTGCTCTTGTGCGTCTAAGCTCCCTTCCACATACATCCCGTTGACCCCCTTCGCAGGTTCTCGACAATGGTTCCGGAATGTGCAAGGCTGGCTGTACGTTTTCCTTTGCTTTTTTGCTCTTATCACCAAACTGACAGCACTTGCAGTTGCTGGTACGTTTTCTCGGCGCTCTTCGTGCTGTAGTGCTCATCTTCGCAGGCGATGATGCACCCCGCGCTGTCTTCCCGTGTGTTCTCCTCTTTTTCGCTCGAAATTCCGCAGCGCTGACTAGGGGGCGGTGCGCAGGTCCATTGTCGGTCGGCCCCGCCACCAAGGTGTCATGGTCGGCATGGGTCAGAAGGACTCTTATGTCGGGTTCGTCGTCTGAATCCGTTAACATCGCTCCTCATCGATCGTCTTCTACAGTGACGAGGCCCAATCGAAGCGTGGTATCCTTACCCTCAAGTACCCCATCGAGCACGGTATCGTCACCAACTGGGACGACATGGAGAAGATCTGGCATCACACCTTCTACAATGAGCTCCGTGTTGCGCCCGAGGAGCACCCCGTTCTCCTGACTGAGGCCCCGATTAACCCCAAAGCCAACAGGGAGAAGATGACTCAGATCATGTTCGAGACATTCAACGTCCCTGCTTTCTACGTTTCTATCCAGGCCGTCCTCTCCCTGTACGCCTCTGGTCGTACCACCGGTATCGTGCTCGACTCTGGTGATGGTGTATCGCACACTGTCCCCATCTACGAGGGTTTCTCGCTCCCCCACGCGATCCTGCGTCTCGATCTGGCTGGTCGTGATTTGACCGAGTTCCTGATCAAGAATTTGACTGAGCGCGGATACCCCTTCACCACCACGGCGGAGCGGGAAATCGTCCGTGACATCAAGGAGAAGCTGTGCTATGTCGCACTTGACTTCGAGCAGGAGCTTTTGACGGCTGCGCAGTCTTCGGCGCTCGAGAAGAGCTATGAGCTTCCCGACGGACAGGTTATCACTATTGGCAATGAGCGGTCAGTCCGTCGTCATATTGCGATTCGTGTATACTCATTTTGTCGTAGGTTCCGTGCCCCCGAGGCTCTCTTCCAACCTGCTTTCCTTGGGCTCGAAGCCGAGGGTATCCACGCCACGACGTACGTTTCCGTTTTAGTTGTCGTCCTCCGCACAGCTTGCATCACTGCTCATGCTCATGCTGACTCACTCTTACTTTTCGTCCGCAGCTTCAACTCGATCTTCAAGTGCGATTTGGATATCCGACGTGACCTGTACGGCAATGTCGTCCTTTCTGGCGGCACGACCATGTTCCCCGGTATTGCGGACCGTATGCAGAAGGAGCTCACCTCGCTGTCGCCTGCGAGCATGAAGGTTAAGATTGTCGCCCCGCCGGAGCGCAAATACTCTGTCTGGATTGGTGGTTCGATTCTTGCGTCCCTCAGCACGTTCCAGAACCTGTGGTGCTCGAAGCAGGAGTACGACGAGAGTGGCCCGGGGATTGTTCACCGCAGTACGTGTTTTCTGCTTGCTTTTATGTGGGATAAGTGTTGATTGTGTTTTGCAGAGTGCTTCTAAGCTGCTGTTATCATGATGACTACCTTTCATGGCGGACGTTTTGGATTGATTGTTCTTGTGCTTCTAATTACAGAGCGTTCTGCGTGGTTGTCTCTTTTAGCTTAGTTTTTTTCTTCTGCGAGATATCACGAAAAATGAAAATGGCCGTTTTTTATGTGTAGAGCGTGTAGTGTCCAGGATCTGGTTTTTCTGCGTCGAAAGTCGAAAGTTGCGGAGAGAGGGTTTGCCTTGCTTTGACTGCATAAGGGAATCTGCGAAGAGGTTGTTTGTCACAGTCCTTTGGTAGTATTCTATGTGTAGAATGCGTCGTGTTCAATATTATGTTAGGGTGAATTTTCTACCTCAAGATCCAAGGGCTCTACCGTGTGAGAGCGCCAGGAACGACACTGAGCGCTTTGACCGCAAAAGGAAATCTGTGAAGAGGTTGTTTGTCACGGTCCTTTGGTAATAATTTCCGAGCGGACGCGCCACGTTTGTTCACTCTTTACGTCTCCCAACGCGAGGACGCTTCGTGGCGAAGACTCTCAAAATAACTTGGACTGCTTCACTGCTTGTTCCTGCCTACTCCTCTGCTGCCTTACTGCTTTAAATTCCTGCTCGTCGTTAACAAACGCAACTATCTAATTTTTGGCTTTCAAATTTTTACGATATCGACATGTCTGCCGCCGCACGCGCAGAAGCCCGGCGCAAAGCGATTCTGAGTCGCGGGGGTGACCGGCTTGCGAAATTGACGACTTCGGGGAGGGGGGAGGATAATCCGGTGTATGTTCGTGAATGTGGGTGTTTTGCTGTCTTTCTTTCCGAAATGATTTTTTGGGTCTCTTGAGCGCGTAAGATATTGAATAAATGACTGTAGTGACACCGGACCCGCCGCTGCCGACCTTTCCGCCTACGCCTGCTGCTTCGCCGGGGAGGACGGCGACGACGAATCTTGAAAATTTTGTGGGGGAGGATGCGGGGTATGCGTATGCTGAGACGCCGGGGAGAGTGCGTTCGAGGGTGCCGTCGAATGCGAGCAATGTGCGCTCGAGGGTACCGTCTAATGCGAGCACGCAGGACCAGAATCCGTTTGGAATGCCGGACCCGTCTGCATGGTCGGGTGAGCAGCAGGCACAGTTTTTGCAGGCGTTGATGGGGGGTGGGGGTGCGCCGACGATGCCTGCGCTCATGCAGAATGCGGGTGCGGGTGTGGATGCTGGGGAGATGAATGGGATGAATGGGAATCCGTTTGCGGGGATGCCGGGGATGGAGAATAGTCCGTTTGCGGCGCTCATGCAGATGGCTGCGGCGGGGGGCGGCGGTGGTGAGGGCAACAACAACATTGGAGGAGGGATGGGAATGGGGAAGGCGCCAGATGTTGCGGCGCCGAAGACGCTGCTGCAGCGGCTGATGCCGGCGGTGCATTTCCTGGCGGTTTGGGCGTTGTTGCTGTATTTTGTGCTTGTGATGGAGCCGGGGCTGCATAATGTTGGTGGCGGGGAGGGTGAGACGGGTGGGATTGGGTTTGCTTGGAGATGGAAAAAGCTTGCTGCTCAGGCCAAAGGGCAACTGGGTGCGGCAAGTGGGTGGGGGGTGCAGTTCATAGTAAGTCTTTTTTTCTCTCTCATATTTTCCGCGGTGTATTGATGGACGGGGCTTGTAGCCGTTTTTCTGGGCATTTGTGACGCTGGAACTCGTATTGCACTCGTTGCGTATATTTTCGGGATTCGTGAGTTCATTCCTGTATATTTTCTTCTGGCATCTAACTTAGAACCATTGCTGCAGGATGCTTTCCGACCACCAACGATACTTGCTCTTGCGCTCCCGCATCTGCCCCCACGCGTGTCGTCGGTGATTGTGTATGGGATGAAGTATATGCAGATGGGGTCGATGTTCATGGACGATGTTGCCGCGGTTGTCGTTGGGATTGGGCTTGTAATCTGGCTGGCAACATGGTCTAAAACGTAGCTATCCTCAACTGTAGTCTCTCGATCCTTATTTGCCCCAAAAAATTAGAAAAAAGGAAAAGCGTGCGATTGAGGTGTAAGCGTGGCGTGTTTGCATTGGAAGGCTTTAGCGTTTTCTCCCGCCCCGACTCACACTTGGTCAAACTTCGCGCCCATGCAGCAAAATCGTCTGGGGCTTGGCCTACGGCCGCCCCTGCCATCGTACGGCCAGGGCCCGTCGATATCTGCCCTAGCTTACCAGCAACAAGCGCAGATGCAGCCTCAGAAACAAACGACTCTCTTTGTGGGCTCAATCTCTGGCGGCATCACAGACTCAACGCTCAATGAGCTTCTCACCGCGTGTGGCGTTGTAAAATCCTTCAAACGACTTATCACCCCCGCCAATAAGCCCCAGGGTTTTGGCTTTGCCGAGTTTGAAGAACCTGATGGTGCTTTGCGTGCGTTGGCATTGCTCAATAATGTCGAGCTGCCTGCTCTCGAGGAAGGATGCGCAAATAAGAAGTTACTGGTGCGCACAAATACCTCTTTGCATTGGTTCAGATATTGACATCTCTAGAGATCAAAGCTGACGAAAAAACTCGCTCTTTTTTGGACGCCTATGCTTCCACACGGCCACTCGATCCCGGCGCTGCGCAGACCTCCAAAGCTGCCATCGACAACGTCGTTGCCGAAATCAACCGTTTTGCCAACGACACAACGTCGCAAAAGGAAAAGTACGTCGTTCCTCCCCACCTGCACGATCTCCAGGAGGCAGATCTGCCGGAGACGCAGCGCGGGCTCGTCATCTCTGAGATTGCCCAATTCCGCGAACGTGCGGCCAAGCGCGAGCGCGAGAAGATGCGTGAGCTTCAATCACAGATTCCACAGCCTGTCGCTGCGCCGAGTGGACCTAAGATGCGGGAGTGGGGGCGGCCGAAAGAGGAGCCGCCGAAGCAGCAGGAGCAGCGGAGTGCGCCGCGTGAGCAGGGTATGGGCAAGGGGGCGCAGGGGTATGACAAACCGGTCGATTTTGTGCGGGAGAGGGAGAGGGATCGGGACTCGCGACGGCCGACACAGACGGATGAGGAGCTTGAGGCAGAGCGGAAAGAGGGTCGTAGAAGGGATGAGGAAGTGTCTTTTAGAGACGTACGTGCTTTTATTTATCTTCTATGTTCACCAGTGCTGACCATCGAAAGCGTGAGCGTCGGTACGAGCCGAGGGAGCGCGCACGTATCTCCGCGCTGGAGCGTACCATTGCGCGCCAACGGCAGGCGGCTGAGAATGAGGCTCGGGATCGCGTCGATCTTCGTGCTAGACTTGAAGCCTGGGACGATGACGAGAGCGATGAATTTTTCTACACAGACCGCGCGCGGTGGCGTACTCTACGTGCAAGAAACCTCGCAGCTGAACAACAAGCCGACGCGACGAGTGCTGCTTTCGAGCAGGAGGAGGCTGCCAACTTGGCGCGTGAGAGCGAAGATTTCCTTGCTCGGCAGATGGGTGAGATGCAGGCACTCGCTGAGGAACAGCGACGAGCAGGTCTGCTGCTGGACGACGGTGCCCCCGTGCGGTTGAGTGTGTCGCTAGGTCCCCTTGCTGCACAGAAGGATGCACAACGCGAGAAGGAGGGCGGACGGGAAGGCGTCTTTGGTGCGGAAGAGGATGAAGAAGAGGCGACGCGGAAGAGGAAGGTACCGTTGGTGAAGCTCGACTTTAGTGCGGCGGAGGCAGGGCCGGAGGCGACGCGTGAGCGACTAGAGTCGATGAAAACGAATGTCCCATCGGAAAGAGAAACGTTGTTCAAGAGCAAAGTGCGGTGGGACGGAATGACCGACGTGCGTTCGCTACTTTTTACATATCGGACCTGGACACTAATGATTGTTGTGCAGAGTATGATTGACCGCAAATTTGAGCCGTTGGTGAAGCGCTTGATGACACAATATCTGGGCGATGCAGAAGAGGCGGAGGAATTGATAATGTTTGTGGTTGAGCATCTCAAAGACCACAAAGGTCCGGCGAAACTCACCGAGGGGCTTGAACCAGTGCGTCGCTTTGCCTTGTTTCTCTTCTGCCATTGACCATCTTTTGAAGGTTCTTGAAGAGGAGGCCATCGAAGTGACAACGGCTGTTTGGCGCCAACTCATCTTTGAGAGTATGGCATATGGCGAAGGTCTACATACAGACCGTATGACTGTCGACTGATCGTGCGGACGCTACTACCTCTGTCGATGTTCGGTGCACCTCAGAAGGAAGTGAGTGAGTTGTTAGATCCTTTGTCTTGCCTATTGCTACGCTACTTGGGCTTTCCTACTCGTTTTGTCGTTACCTACACTTGCTATTGGCACCCGGCCCTGCCATATCGCGAAAATAATATAAATTGTAGTGAGTTCCTATCTCTCTTTCTTGATTGCGGGGTCTCTGCGGCGGCGTCGCCCTTGAATGCATTGTAGATTTCCCGCCAGTGGTGGATAAGAGGATCGGACCGTCTGCGACAACGAGAGGGCGAATGGTGAGAGCCCATTGAATTTCAAAGTCACGTCGAACGATTAGTTTGTGTGCAGGGAAATTGCGGGAACCAGCTAGATCCCAGCCAGAAGGTGACAGGCGGACCCAACGATGTCTGCCGGCCAGAGAGATCAGGTGTGCTGCAATCCCGCTACTATGTCTTAACACTCTCTGTCTCGCTATTGAAATATCATCTCTCCTGTTTTCAAATCCTATAACAAACGTGTGTCCATCACTGCCGCCACCGTCTTCGAACCTCACCACTGTTCTCTGTCTTTCGCCCAGATCCCACAAATGGTCCCCGAGCAAGGAGTTTTATGCCCGGAAGGGATAAGGTTGCTGACGGTTATCGGCGGTCTCCGGTGGGTGCCAACTTCCAGCGGGAAACAAGCTTAGATAATGGTTTCCGATGACTTTGTCCGTATTTACATCTGATCACTGGCCCCTAATTAGAGGCACCGACAACCGCTGGGTCTTGTCGGTTTCTGCTGGCTTTCTGACCTCCACCAAATTTCAAATTTGCAAATTTGTAACATGGCATGATCATTCTTATCTTTTCACTTGCACCATGGCGTTGGCCGCCAGAGACCAGTCAACCTCGCCCTCTCCCATTTACACTGGCATCGTCAACGATCTTGGAGTCAAAACCCTTCGAGAAATCTGTGATATTCTTGCAATCCCTACAAGAGAAGCTGATGATACAGGGAAAGTGTTAACGAAAGGTGTCCTTGTTCCGAAGATTCAAGAGGTGCTCTCCAAAGACTCCCAGACATATGCCTCCGATCCAAGGTTTGCTGGGCTTTACCAGGCAGCTGTGAAGGGGAAGAATGTCAAAGGGAAGGCTGCCAAGTCAAGCCTTTAAAAAGCTGCGGGGGAGCGAGCAGAACAGAGCAGACCTTCAAAGCGGTTGACACCATAAGATTTCCTCTCATTGCCTGCTGTCAGAAATAACCTATCACAGGGCTGACCTTGTTCTTCACCAAAGGAATACCACCGTTGATCCACTGGGGAGTCTTTTTGCTCTTCGAATCAAGAAATCAGACGGGAAACCTCAGGGTGAATGGCCGAAAACAATTTCATTCTTGATACTTACAGTCTATCAGTTGCATCTATGTCTACTAAGTCTCTGTCACCGTTTGGAAGCGAGCTCACTGCAGACGAAGACATCCCTCCTGATGAAGACAAAGACAAAGATGACAATAAGAAGCAGAATCCCGCCTCCCGCAATCTCGGACTCTGATGAAGAGGAGGAAGAGCCGTCTAACAAAGGCAAAAAGAAAGCTAGTACCACAACCAGCGAACACACAGGTCTTCTATGACTTCATAATTTGACCGCTTTCCTCTTACTCTTTCTTCAGTCTACGTTATGCTCAAGGATCCCCGGGATCCCACCAAGCTCCCGGAGGAGGTCCCCAGTGACGGCATGGTGCCAGTTACTTTGTACATTACTCCTGGTGGAACAGAGTGGCATGAAGTCAAACTCACACAGCTTATGTCTGCCACTATCAACATGTACTCGCCAATGAGAAGTCATCACTGTTTTTGTTCACCCCTCTCATATTGCTTACTACTCGTTGGGTGGAGTTGGCCAACAACACTGATTCAGGAAATGCATATCAATAGGTGATCTTCATGGACAGTTGTCACGTCTCAATCACAAGGGGACTAGCACTACACATCTTGGAACCATTGCTCAGCAAATCACAAATCAGATTCCCGACAGAGCAAAATTAGACCGCACTAACATCTTTACCCTGGCTGTGACTGAGGATGGAGATTTGCTTTGCGAGATTTTTATGAGTCTGAGGTATGTACCACACCAGGAGCTGGTGCTTGTAAGGGCAACCTTTAGGTCGAGGGTCTAGCGAGGGAGAATCCAAAGTTAATTAAAGACGCTACTAGGAATACATTACAGCGCACCTAGCGAGGGAGAATCCAAAGAGAAGAAAGGCTAAGGATTCCCACGCTAGGTGTGGCAAACATATACTAACTAGTTCCCACAGGGCCGGGTCAACCGGCAATAGTCTCTGGCCCGGTCACAAGCCAAGTCCCAGCTTGATGACATATTTGATTAGTCCATTTTTAAGGTGACCGGCGTGTCAACGGTAGAATTCGGATTATGTAATCACATTTCCGCCCTTTTACACGGTATCTAGAGCTCAAATCTGTTGTAGGGCATTTATATAGGGATCTAAGAGTCTATTCGGCGCTCGAGACCCGCCAGATTCATGACAAGGTGCTGGAGAAAGTGGTTGAAAAAATGTGTTACCATTCTGTCACACGTGTCACAAGGCAAAGCAAGAGCTCGGTGCGTAGGCCCAGAAGATGTATTTTCCTAGAATTTCTTCCCTGAGGAGGTGGATATGTCTCTATGGACTGTCTCTAGCTAAAACTTGAGTGTATATATGCCTGAGGGAAGGCGCTATGAGAAAAGTGAACTAAATTGTCGTAAGAAACACAGCCACAATGATTATATAATAAGATTCTAGCGATGACACGCCTATGAACTTGAAAACAGACTTTAACACATCGAGGTACGAGATCAACTGTGTTAAAGTCTGGCTATGAGAGACTAATATTTGATGGAGTTTATGATGTAATTGGCCTTGGGCAAAAGGTCTCAAGGCAATTTGCATCATGCTGTGCAGATCAGGGTAATGATGTAATGGGACTTGGGCAGAAGTGCCTAAGTCCCTTTGTGTCATGGTGTGCAGATCAGGGTAATGATGTAATGGGACTTGGGCAGAAGTGCCTAAGTCCCTTTGTGTCATGGTGCACAGAAAGGAGGTTCCCCTGACAGTGCTAACTAACTTACCTTTTGGTACAGTTGCCAGACAAAATGGGCAAAGGGAAGGCTTCCAACCCTAATGCCGACATGCATGCTCCAGAATCTCTTTCCCCAGCTCACCACCCTCTTCCTCCTGCTGCTCAGACCACGCTCACAGGGGCAGGGACTGACCTTCCCCTCCACATCGCCCAGAACCGGGAACGCACACCAGAAGAGCATCGCTATAAGGAGGATGACAAAGACTTCTTGCGTGAAGCCTCAGGGGACCCGGACAAGCTCAAACAGCCCAAGAACACCACCGCAGCTGAGGGCCTAGACAACTTTCGCGAATACAATTCATTTTTCAAAGGCTTCCTCTCTTTTGAGCACAACAAGGGCAAGGGCTACATTGTTTCTCCTTGTGAGTCATCTAGTTTGCAGTAGCTTCCTCACATATTGAATACGTATCCCTGGAGACTACCAACCTCCAAGCGACATCGTTTTTAGGGAGTTTTTAGGGAGGAGAACTGGCAGCGTCATCGCAACACCACATTCACCAAGAACCACATCACATGCGCTGCTGGCCTCAAGCCCTCCAGCACGGGAGAAAATCACTCTGTCAAAATCACTCTGTCTTCACCCAAGGATCTAAGCTCCGAGATAAGGGCGGGATTGGGAGTACATACACAATGGACGAAAGGGCAGTACAGATGAGAAGATTCAGGGTTATGAGGCAGAATACGATGACATGGACTATGGGTGTTCATCCAGATGGTGAAAAGGCGGTTGGAGAAGAAGAACTCCAAGAAACCAAGCGGGTCCAAGCATCACAGGCGGGTGGAGTCCAGTGACAAGGATGAGCCTCGTCGCAAAAAGGAAAAGAAGGGGAGGAAGGACCAGACCAAGAAGAAACCCAAGGTGTCTAGTTCCAAAGCTACAGA
Source organism: Favolaschia claudopus (assembly GCA_037176885.1). Taxonomy (NCBI): domain Eukaryota; kingdom Fungi; phylum Basidiomycota; class Agaricomycetes; order Agaricales; family Mycenaceae; genus Favolaschia; species Favolaschia claudopus. The sequence goes on from JAWWNJ010000015.1 coordinate 1,021,449, forward strand.
GCTGAACTCAGATGACCTGGATAACTCAGACGACTCTTCTTCTGACTCTGACAATTGAGAATTTCTTGTAGCATTTCATTAGATTCAACTCTACATTACTTATTTAAAATGAAAACTGATTCAACTCCTAGGGGCTTGCGTGAATACACTACTCATTGTCATTGTTGTGTCTAACAATGTGGCAATCTCATCTGTTACGCTTTTGCTCGCAAACCTTTGACTGCCTATCTGAGTGAAGAACAACAGGAGCTTAATATCCAGTGAAGTGCTGATTGAAATGAGTAATATCGCATGAGGGGAGAGCAATGACATCGACATCGCCCAGCTGAATATCAAAGGACAAGCCAACCTCATACAGACAGAGCTCGCACTTGCCCGGTGGAATGGCTCCAATCACAAAGCAAAGGATATTATCTCCTTCATCCCGATGAGCCCAGCTGCAGCCCAATATGTTAATAACAAGGATAGGTGGGCAACGCGGCACAGAGCGGCAGAGAGTCAGCATATATATGGAGCTCCGAATATTGCTCAGGAAGGTAGTGTTTGAACTGGAACACAGGTAAGTAAAGCATCAGATCCATGACAATATTACTTACAGTCACTCGTATAAGCTCAAAGAAATCTGCAAAAGCCTCGGGGAGCAAAACATGGTTCTCAGGATTTTAGAAAATCTCTTTGGATTGATGAGGGAGACATTGATCGAAATTGACCCAGTCCGTATGGTCTTTACGAAGATGGTCTGCATGTATGTTGGCTGCAGAGTATCAGCTTTGGGTTGTGATACTGGGAAACAATGAACCTGTTCAGCAAATGTTGTGTACCAAGAATAGTGGCAGGAGAAATATTCGAAGCCAGGGCACAAAGAATTCTCATGCTTGAATTCACCTGGCATGAGAGCTTGAATGGTTCCAAGAGCATCAGCCAAAGGTAGCCTAAATTCCTCTGGTACCGAGAAATAGAGGGCCATGAGTTTGCCGTCGTGATCTGTGATCATGAGGCTTTGCCTAGAGATTCCATTATATCATAAACATGATACTAATAACATAGAACACACTCTTGGATGGTATTTCTATTGATTTCAATATATCATTTCGGTTTGAGTTTTACGCCACAATGCAAGTCATTTTTAATCTGTGAAATATTTAACACACTGCCATCTAGCAAGTCTTACAACATATACCATATCTTCTAGCGCTCTTAGATCCGTTACAATGGGACACCCCTTAGCCAACTCCCGCTGGGTTTGCGTAAATTGGCTGCAATTGGATTTGTTGAGTGGCAATCAAGTCTTTTCTAGTTTCAAAGGAGACTTGATTTTGTACAGTGTAGGCAACTTCACAGTTCGAGAATCTTGAAGACGGGGCCAGTCTATTTGGATGGGGTATTCCACTCCTCAGCCTGCTGAAGCAGCTTCCAGACACTGAATGTCAACACATCTCAGCACAACAAGGCACAAAGAAATTTACAAGTTGTACTTTGTCTCAACAGACGCAAAGACGGCATCTAGAGCAGCCACGTTGCTGAAGGTATATATACGGGTTTCCACAGCTTCCCACATCCCTTTTGGCACGTTATAGGACAAAGATAACTGCTGTATAGCAGTGGGCGTGGACATCATGTATTTTAGCGGAACCATGAGTTGTCGGACAAGAGGTAGCCACTGTCCCTCTAAATCTAATGAACCAGGCACACATAAACCATCAACACAGACCACCTACTTTCAACAACACGAATGGCCCCTGCAAGTGATACAATATCCAACTCCGTAAGGTAGAGAGCAACCAAGTACGGTTGCCCCACGTGATTTAGCCTTTTCGAGAAGATATAGTCCGTTCGTCATATGCTAAGAAGAAAATAGAAAATCTGGCTCAACAGAACTGAGGAGAGTCCTATCTACAATGTCCCTAAGCTTGGACTTAAGAGAAAGCTGTAAAATTGAAAGACTAGTTCTTGAATGATGCAAAAACGATGAATTTGATGGGATTTTGAGGTTTGCCATCAATTTGGGAACTAGTCCATCGAATCTCATCTTGCATACATAGTATTTGATTTCTAGGTACCTAATATGTATGCACACAGAACTGTAGAGCCAGATTTTCTGATTTTCCTCGAGCATAGGTGGAACGGACTATATCTTCTCGAAAAGGCTAAATCACGTGGGGCAACCGTACTTGGTTGCTCTCTACCTTACTAGATCTTGGATTCGTGATTTGGGCTTGCATACCTAAGGCAGCGATTATTGGAAGAATATACATCGAGCCTGGATACAATCAATGAAAATCTCTTCACAGGGAAAGAGCATGATATACTTACCTGCCACACAGAGCAGGAGCAGGGCACCCCCAAAGTGCCACCACTGCCGCAGTACTGCCGCCAGTTGCCGCCAACAACCGCCAAGAGTGTTGGAAAAAGTGCCGCCTTCATGGCGGCACTTTTGTCACAGCGTCACACTGCCGCCAAACCCTTTGTTTGAGCGCTGCCGCTGCCGCCCACAGACTGGGGCTTTAAAGTACATGCTATAGAATACTAAATGAAACAAGTTTTCAATTTCAACATCAACATCAGATGCCTATAATATAGGATCTTCCTCAACTTCTTGTAGGTCAACATCAACGTGTCAACATCAACACGTGATCGTGAGATGGTTGTGATAACCATCACGACGTGTTGCGCTGTCCTCTCTCTTTCCTCCCTTATCCTTATCCCATGTCGTCTGGCAAGGTGGCCAAAGAAGGCATCAAGAAAGCTCTTGAGGAAGACGCGGTCCTCACTCTAGAAGGCATATATGCCGATGCTACCACTGCTAAAGCTGAGCAAGAAGATGCTTCAGAACACGCTCAGTCCGGTCTCGTCTATGAACTCAGCCCTGCTTCTACCATTGTGAGGGGCAGTGAAAGCCACCAAACCTCCGTCTACCCTGAGGTCATGAAGTACGACATTGACAACAACTACCCACCACCCCATACTCACCCTCCTTCAAACGGCTTGTTCTGACTGGTGTCCAAGCAACACATTGTGCTCTCATCTTGAATCTGGGTATGCTTAATCTGATGGTAAGCCCTCCCCTCACTCCTTTATTGCTCTTTCTAGCTAAATCATCTCCAGGTCTTGTACCTCACGCACACGTCTGTGCAATGGTACACTCGTATTCGATGGAACACAGGGATTATGTGTGTTTCTAAGGACCTAAGGACCTCTCATCTCTCTTCTGTTCTGCGGCTTATCACTCGCTAGGTCCGCAAATTCCACATTGGGATGGCCTTGGTATTCAAGAAATATGTTCTCGCTTTCGTCACAATCGATCTATTATTCCAGGTGTGTTTGTACAATCCTCTTCCCTTCTCTCCCATTCCAATCTCCGCCCCCCAGCCTGTATGGCAAGACTTGTTCCTCGATTTTATCATCCCGCCAGACATATACACACAAACTACCGACTTTCTCGTCATGGTCGCCAAATGGATACAAGACGAGAATTGGTTAAACGGTAAACGATATGTTCTCGCCTGTGATGCCATCCGCGCCGCCAACAAGGTCTGGTACGGAATTGGTGTTTACACAGTGATGGAACTCTTCTTCCTCGCCGGTTCGTACTTTCCTTGTATTTGTATTCAGATCCTTTCATTGACGATCTCCCAGGGCTATCGCCGTTTATCACTGCGTGCGAGCTGTTCTCCAGTCCCTCTCGGACAGCTCGCTTTCTCGCTGCTTATTACACCTACATCCACGTCGGAGAAGCAGGGTTGTACGAGTCGCTTTCTTCCTTTTTTCATTGTATCATTCTAATCCGAGACAGGCGGCTTCTGAGCCCGTGCATCCATGAGGGTGTTCTCGCTCCCATCACCGAGCAGCACCTGAGGTATGCGGACTGGCTCTACGTCTGGGGAAAGGAGCGTGTTTACATGTCAATTCGCATGAGTCGACTCCTCGACTCGTACAATGTACAACGTAAGTATTCTCTTGTCTCCTTGTCTCCTCGCCTCAAGAGCTTACTCTGCTCTGTCAGAAAACTCTTGAAGCATACGCTGCTGCCAGCAAGGTGACCTGCTACGTGCCTGTCACCGATCTTTTCGACGTGTTTGAACCAACGCTCGTGCACCTGACGTCTCCAACAGGCTTGCTTTCGGAGCGAACTCATTTACGCTCTGAAGCATACTCTCCTCTTTATCTTCTGTCTGAAGAACTCAAGCTCGCATGACACGACACTTTCTCATACCATGGAACGAAGGAAATGTGGTCCATTCTCCGCAACTTTCTGGAAACTCTGCACTGGAGCAGCAACCCTGTGTGTGTCTGCTTCACTCTATTTCCTATTTGTTTGTTTCCTCACTCACTTGTCTTCCAGTCATCATAAATGAGTGCCCAACATCACCGAGCTATCTGGTGATGCAAGGAACTCACTTCTCTTTAGCTGGAAAGTCCAAAACACTCAAGGCGTGTCCATCGGTCCCCTCGAGTATTGCGGAAACGGACATATGGTCGTTCCGTTGGGACCTCATTTGTGTAAGTTTCCCCTCGCATTTCAATTCAATATACATGCATTCACCCAGTTCCTCTTCTCTCTCAGTCTTGCCGTCTGCAAGGGGGATCCCTCCATTCCCCAGCACTTCGAAGAGCGTGTTCTGAGGGGTCTCAACCGAATCACCACGAAACTTGAGCCCCTGGCACACGCAAGCGCAAAAGCACTGCCAAGCAAAACAAGGCTCTAGCAAATAAACTCTCCACCCTTTGGGCAGGCTATCAACGGGCAAGTGAAGGGAACATGGAGGCAGGGGCAGAGGCAGAACATGAGCCACCAAAGCCGAAGAAGCGCCGTTTGAATGCGGACCAGAGACTTGCACTTCAGGATATTTAGTTAGCTACTGTACATTTGCATCACTAGTGTACTATTGTATCTCATTACATCCTTTTCTCTAGCTATCTGTTATTAATACTGTGTTCTGAACTAGCTGTTTCTCATTCTGACTGAATACTCAAGTTTTTCCGCCGCCTCAGTGTGACCTTTGTGACCTAGTGATATCAATGCGCAAGAGAGAGGTCAGAAAGGTCAGTGGGGGTGTCATAGCCAAGCAATTTGGAAGAGTACATTCTATTTATATACCTAAAACAAACCTCCTAAGCCCTTGAAACCCTACCCATACTTCATACACAAAATTCTCTACAAAGCCTCGCACTGTTGTCACAATGTGACTCTGTTACACCTAACTTCGACCCGAGTTCAAGTTTGTTTCGTTGTTTCTGCCTGCTCCAACACTTTTTATCTCTATGTCAAACTTCTACAAACACTCAGAACAGGTATAGTTCTAGTACTACTATCTTGATATCATAGAAGAATGGAACCAGAGCGCAATTTTCGTGGAGAAACAATTGTGACTCCAGGTTTGCGAGCCATCAACCCTTTCCTTGCACCTTTTTTCGACCGTAAGACCACTGAAATGGCGGGAGATGGAAGGAATTGCGACGGAGCAATTCGCTAGAAGAGAGGGGGGTGATCCTCGATCCATACAGTATGATTCTTCTTGAAGTTCATCAAGGTCACAATGCCATGACGAACATCCCAGAGTGCAGTGAGCATGAGATCCAAGGCTGAAAGACCTTGAAACCTTTCGCGCACAACAGCCTTGTCCCGAGTGATGTCCAAGAATAAATCACCATTGAGATTGAATGGCTCATTCAAGTGCTGGATCGCCAAGAGTTGCAGCAACACCGCACCGACGCTGCATACTCGGGCTGTTTGCTCATCGTCCGACAAATTTTCCATCAGTTTTGGAGCCTCCATCAAGCAAGCCAAAGCATGTGTCATGAGCACGCTAAGTTCGGGAGTGGGGTCCATTCCGTTCGCAGCCAACCAGTTCGCAGCGCTCAGGGAGGGACTAGGTTTCTTCCGTATTTCGTCGTCGTTGTTTTCTTCTGCTGGTTCTGGTTCGAGGAATTGCTTGAAGCTCGAGATGACCGGGTGTGCCTCATCGTAATCCAAGAGAAGTTGGGTGATGGGCTCAACTGCAGCATCGAAAATCTGTTCCAGTTCTGCGTCGGCATGGTCATAGTTATCATCTATATATCGAGGCAGCACAATATTGGGGAGCTGGCATTATGGTGAGTGATCTTTCAAATAGTAAATGTCTGGAAGCAAACGATACCTGCGCTTCGATTAATTTGTCCGCATGCAAGAACTCTTTCACGCACAAGATGTGGATGCCACATCTTGAGAACGGTGAAACACTGACTATAGGCCTAGGGCAACTATGGAAAACACCCAAGAAATAAAGGAATTAAATCCCAAATCAAATCCCAAATATAATCCTAAACCACTATAAGATCGACATGCAAGGTTCGGGGTTCCAGTCCAGTATAGACTGTGGCAATCCAACTATCCTAATACTCAAAATATACTAAACTTAAGCTTCCGTGATTGCTGACTTTGTACAGAGAATGACTATACGAATCCTATGTTGACACAGGAAGTGTGGTTTTCAACAAAGGTTTGAGATGTAACTCTTCTCAAGAGGTTTAGGTGTTTTAGATGCTTGTAAAGCCGCTGATATATCTATCGCGAAAGATGTCTTATAACTGTTTCACCCGTCCGAATGCCAATAGTTCTTATAATTCCACGCGTAAGGTTCCCAAAATCCGATATTCACACGTACAATTCAAGATATGATCCAACAGACAATATATATCGACAAAACAAACCAAAGAAAACAAATAAGCTTCCGGAGTTTGTCTCGAATGGAGTCCAACGTCTGGTTATTCACGAAGCCAACACTGGCTTGATGCTCACAACGAGAGGAGGGAATCCACTAGAGCACCAGTACATAACACCATGCCTTTTATATCTTTCACTAATAAATAATAAGAGACCGAACAATTGACAAACGGGTATATGGTGAGAGAAATATAGGGCCCGCCATGCCCTCGCCCTATCCTTCCAGAACAGGAAATGGATCAAAAGTGCATTGAATCCCACATTCTTATCCCAATCATTATGTTATGACAGTGGGCCGCTGCGGCCCAATCAATATTGCCCAAATTGGCACTAATGGCCTTGGTATCATTGTCCCTCCTCGGACCGTGCTCCTTGATTGTAATATGGCAGCAGCCACCTCGGCATGACGTGTAGTTCCTTGTAGGAATATTCTACTTCCGCAAATCCCTCGCAATTGGTTTATAGAATTATTCGTGAAACCCTCTTGCCTCCAGGAAACACTCCTTCTGGCCTTTCGGCAGGTTTTTATAAGTCCCAAGTAATATCCCACTTATTCTGCCTTTGGTCGGAACACAGGGCGACTCCCAATCCTGTTCCGGATGGTTAGAGACCTTTCGTGATAGGTCTGTTCTGGAATATTATAACTTCCACGCTATACCAGCGCGGTCGTAGACAGTGTCAGACCTCCCACTAGTGTATAATCCTTTAACTGGCCGCTCAGGCAAATGCCAGTCCTCATACGAGCGTATTCCCTTAATATTTGATGTATTACTCTTTTAATACAATAGCGCTTGGACCGAAAATGAATAAATTCAGCCCTGGCCAAATACCGGGTCTATCAACGGAAGAATGTGAGACGGGTCGTTTCGTTGTTCTTCGCTTTCCGTACGTCTTCATAAGGTGGGTTTTCAACGCAGTTTAGCCAGCGAAATTTGAACTCAGAGTTCAATCTCTCGCGCCGGCCATGCCTCTGGACGAAGATTGCTGGAAACCAGTTCGTTTCGGAAGCATCCCATGAAGAATTGCCAGCAGCGGGCATAAGGACAAGCTTTCCTGGCCGGAATCTGGAATAAAAATCAGTTGAAGTTGACCGCAACAAAATCAAGAACTTACAACTGGCAATAGTCGCATGTAAAGGCCACTAAAGGGCTCTATCGGTGGTACCACTGAAATAGTTGTGGAGGCAGTTGATGTGCGCCCATCCATTGCATTGCTTGCACTGCACCAATTCCCGATGGTCAGCCTTCTCTACAGACGCCATTGTGCAGCCTTGGCAGCGAATCTGAGTCGAAACTTTGCAATCGTCGTCGGATACGACGACGACGACGACCGGTGGGGCCACAGGTGCGATGGTCTCTTCTTCATCTTCATTGTCCGTGGAATCAAAGAGCATATCAAAGTCGTCGCCGTCATCTGACTGCGAGGTCAAAAATAGAGGGTGGTCGGGGAATGGCATGTCAGTGTCCATCTCCACCGCTGGGGCTGGGGGAACACAGAAATCACAGGTAAACTCGAGTCCTCCCGCAGTACCCTCTGGTAAGACACAGCTGATATGGGACCAAAACCCACAGGTCGCGCAGTCCACCACTACCAGACGATCCTTCGCATCACCATTGGCCCCACATGACCTGCAGCGCTGATAGGTCTGGGATGAAAACACCCTGTGTTTTCTCAATTTTTGAACACGTTTAATATCAAATAATGCGTGTTTAGGATAAGGGAAAGCATAGGACATCAACCGGAATATTACTCAGAGGGCTAAACCGTGCCCGCGCTGTTAGCTAAATGGTGCGCGGAAAGATAGATTCGTCTACGACTTATAATTATCCAGAAAAGGATGAGTGTACACAGTAGTCGAGGATATCAATTCCTCCTCTAAGTCTAACCGTCCTATCAACAGGACTGGGACCTAAGAAGACACCAAGGAACAAGGGATACTATTGGAGGGATGTATCAGGCAGCGCGCCTGAACCAATATCAGGAATATCGGGTCGCGGAATGACGAACCGAGGGAATTCGAGTAGCGGCAGTAGGAATGCTGAAGATGCCAAAGAGCGAATCGTTGAAGGAACAATGATCTTGAAGAGGTTTCTCTGATAAGGGACGAATTAGAAGTCCTAGCGAGGACCGGTGTAGGACCCGTTGGATCTACAAATTCGAGGGGGACGCGGAGGGAGCGTGTAGCGAGTGAGCGGCAAGTTGTAAGGACCAAAAGGGTCCGAATGGTGTATTCGCGAGAGTGATTCAAGCCCACAGAGATCTGAGGGCTCTTATCCTCAACCCCTGAGAGATCTCCTGGGGCGTGCGGTCGAGCTGGAAGAGTTAGTATAGTCACTCTGTACTCACTCGATGTAGAGCCTTAATCCTAAGTGCTTTATGACACCTTTGGACCCTAGGGCACGCAATGGAATGAGGAGAGGTAAGTAAGTGATAATCATTTCCCACGACTGTCTTAAGTACAGATATGGTACCTAAAGTCGATAAGCGCGTATGGCGCTTGAAATGATTATCTACAAGTAGACGAGGAAATTCAAGTAACATTTAAAGTATTACAACCGCCGGTTGAACGACAGTATGAGTCGGTTGGGCGACTCACTAAAAAGTTTTAAGGATCCCTGTTACAACCGGAAGGACCTTACCTCGAGGCAAGTCTCATAGCAGGGTCCTCGAAAGGCTAGCCGCGATGAAAGGATAGAAGTTAGTATTCGAGTCAAGGATCGGGAGGATCCATCACGCACACGTGACCATCACGAGGGATCGTCGTGATAAATGCGAAAACAAATCCTCGTGTACTTACACATTGCTCGCCCGTGCAATAATGATTTATAGGCGTGACTTAACAGCCTCGTCTGCTAAATAAGGATAATACACGTACTCAGACACGTAGGTAGATACCCAATCGAGATGTAAATATTTATTCGCGCGTAGTATATAAAGCCTGTAAATTATTAGCTGGGCCCCAGTGGATTGCTCCCTCCTTGATTGTACGTGTAAGCTATCAGCCGCATGTTCAGTAAGAAGTGTTCACATCCAGTGGGACAACCCAGGGAACTTAACTAGTTTTCTGTTTTGTTTTCAATCCATAAATTGAACTTGTGATTTGATCAGAGAATTGTTAAACGCGTGAACTAAGAGAACTTGAACGGGAGATCATATGCGTGAAACGGAATTCGAATTGTATAACATATATCCTTGGATTGAGGAATATAGTCAAATTGCCACAGTAGATATGATACTGGAACCCCGACTCGCACGCATAGCTGAAGGTGTGTGGATTTTGTTTGAAGGGATTTATTATCTCTAAGAATAAAGTTATACAGTAAACCCATAGCAAGCGTTTCAGCGCAATGGGTGGGCCATCCCCATTGCCAAAGAAGCGGCCTCGATCACCCCATATTGCTGTGTTTTTGCAAAATGTACCGGCCGTGGCCAGAAACCTTTTGCAAAAAGTTTCTTACCAAACGTGTTGCCTTTGTTTGCATTGAGGGTGTATGCCCGGCTTGACCGGCATCACCAGCCAGAAAGCATTCAGGCCGGCGGCCCTTTTGTTTTTCACTGTTTAGGTCATGATGGTATCTTGAGCCGGGCCCTGCCCGGCCCTCGGCAGCAAGATTGGCGCCAAATCAGCTCATTTGGCGCAGAATCAACCCGGTCAAGGAATGTAAGATTGATTGATGTGTAGTTACAAATCAAATAGATTAGATTAAGCGCCGGGGGCGCTTCCGGTACAAATACGGCGGCGGGGCGCACGTATGGGCGTGGTAGCGGTGCACATGCGGGCGTGCGGTGCGCAAACACGACAATTGGGGTGGTTGGGATGGGCCACCACAAACGACGGTAGTGGCACACGCGGGACGGGGTCAGCGGGTACGTTGTCTGCGCCGAGGTAGTCGGTGTCGGTGGGACGTGTATTGTGTATGTGAACGCGAGGTTCATTGATGTTGTTGCGGTTCGGACGCTGGAGCGAGCGACAGCGGTGTGTGCCTGGACAGCGGCGAGGTTGCAGGGGTAGTCGGTGTCGTTGGGGTGAAGACGCCAGAGCAGGCGATGGCGTGGTGCGGGAGTATGGCCGCTGCATACAACCGAAAACCCGAGAACGCAAAACCCAAAGCCCGATAATCCCGAAATCGACAAATATTCATCGAACTATTCAATATCCGATGGCAACGGAGACCGGCAGCCATCAGAAACGACTTTGATGGCTTGTTCAGACTCCGCCAAGCCGTGCCGTGATTTCATCAATTGTGCCGACTCTACCCAATATGTGCAAAAGCTTTTTGGCTACGGCCAGTATATTTTGTAAAAAAAACCACCAATATGGGCTGCCTCGATCGTCTCGATAGGTGGGAAACTGGCAGAGGACGCAGATGGGGCAGAGTCGGAGTCAGAGAGATCAATGAAAGTTCGGGGTTTGGAGACGATAGGGTTAAGTGCAACACGAGCACGCTTCTTGACAGGAGAGTGTGAAGTTGGAGCACGATAATCCGTGGATGACGACTTCCCATCCACAAGCCACCACCGGTCCCCGTTGGGTAGCACCTCAACGTCAGAACGATTGAAGTTGCACGATGTCGGAATACCAGTGTGGCTACTAGACCGTGTCTGCTCTCTCCATCTGGGAATTTCGGAAATATTTACCTGCTTCCTTGCCGCCCTCAAGCTGATACACAACCGTGTTGAAGTCTGGGATTTAGTCCCGTTCGCACTATCGGCAGAATAGCTCAGTTGGATACCTTCGGGTTAGAGCATCTCACATGACATGAGAAGGTCGCAGGTTCGAATCCTGCTTCAGCCATTTTCCCAACGCGGAAGGAACATCATACCAGGCCTTCACCATGTATAAACGTGTCGACAAAAAGGTACAACCTGTTTCAACTATGTTTTCACCTGATTACGCAGTACAGCGAAGCATTCCAGAAGATCCCCTTCTTACCTTACCACCACTACCAACTCATTCCACCGAATTCAAAGAAGGAAATCAACTTAGTCGAGAACGTATGGAATCCTTGGAAATCAACAAAGCTGGGTTCCTCATGCCTACAGAAGAGCGAGCAACTTTCCAATGGATTATGTGTACCAACGAGGAAGCTGTTGCCTTTGAAGATTCCGAACGAGGTACTTTCAAGGAAACGTACTTCATATCGCTCTCAGTGGTTTTGTGTTCTCAAGAAGAATGGAAAATTGCGAATCGTTCATGATCTGCAGCCACTTAACAAAGTTACCGTACGTGATGCGGGCATGCTTCCAATCATTGATGACTTCGTGGAAGGATTTGCGGGATTATTCCGTCTTTGATGCACACCAAATGGATCCCGAGAGTCGAGCTCGGTGGTTCCGTATCAAAACAAATGGAATATCCACTTACCTAGATCTTGACAGCACCGTAAAGCAGCAAGTTGACGCCTTCATCGTGACTGAGTGTTAGACAGAGGAGCAGAGTGTTCGTCTCCCCCTTGTTTATCAGCAAAAACCAATAGCGAGAAGGAATGAGGCTGAAGATGGGTTAGTTGTGCCAGTGCGGCGTTGGATAAGTATAAACAGTGCGTGCTGGTCTCTTCCTCCCTTGCACTCGCTGACTTTTTCTCTTTCCAGCTGTTGACACCCCCTCTCCACCTCTGCACCTGCCGTTTTGTTACCAGCGCCGTGCCACACTTTGTTCTCACCAACCAACCGCCGGCTTCGGCCTCAACTATGGAAGTCTTCTTCAACGCCACAGGCGGCCAATACGGTCATGTTGTACCTCTCAAGCGCAAACAGTCAAAACAGCGTGCAGGCTCTACGCTGAGTTACAAAGAGACTGGACAAAACTAGACCCGGTATGTTCTGCCTGCTCGGTTACTCGTTCTCTTTATAAACTGAATGGTAATTCTAGTAGCTGTATTTCTTTAGCGACGTAGCTTCTGTAGGAATACTATTACCTTCCCCGTTGACCAACTGTTGACAATGAGCCGTGAGTTGGCGAGGTGCACCTGCAGGTACTACCTGGAGGTACACCTCAGGCTGTACTCTGGGGTATGCCTAAAAGGGCTCCATTTAGACGAGCATTTAGAAAAATAAAATGTGCCACTTTTGGGCTTATCTAAAACAGGAACCAAATGGTACCCATTTGGGACGCCCTTGGGCGTTGCCTAAATGCTGCCCTTTGAGAGCGTCTGAAAGGCGTCCCAGTTGCTTTGCTTTGCCTAAAAGCGACCCCAAATTTCGCCAATTCGGGACGCCTTTTGACAATGGCTCAAAGGACCTCCTTTGAGGCCGCCTAGAACTTCTGCCAAAGCGTCACTTGAATGGGCTCCTTTGCCTCTGCTCTAATATGTACAGTAAATCCAGGCATTTTGTGTATCTTTTAGTACAAAATAAATGTTTTCCTTTACTGTCGTTACAAATGTTATACTAAATTGAGCCCATTTGAGGGGTGTTTTGGACTACATCAAAATTTTGCGGTGTGAGTAACACTGGCATCAGTGATCATGGACCAGTACAGGATACTATTGACAACCACAAGTGCTCTATGGCTTGCCAATCAATGGACCTGGTGTCAATGGCTTCCCTCAAGATGACTTTCAAGGCAGCTGAAGATGCTTTGGACGACATGGAGACCAGCAGTGGTAGCAAGAGCAAGGAGGGAGACAAGGGAGAAAGGACCCTATATCTGGGTATATTGTACGACAAGAGGAGGCGAAGACTATGGTTACTAGCGACCAACCCCATGATGGTGCTTGAGCAAATTGTTCTTCGCATATATCATTGTCTTCGTCGTCTCAATATTCACATAGTTTTTGTGGTTTTTTTATAGCACTGGCCTCTTGTGCTTTTTTTAACATGAATTCATTTCTCATTGAAGATAAAAGAGACAGAAATTGTACATTTGAAGAGAGTGTACTAAGTGAAAACAATGCCTTACCTAAGACATTGTGGATATCAAAGAGAACTATTCCCTCAGCCTATGGGGAGTGGCGCAAGTCAGAGGCCGGTTGGCAATTGAGGGTATTTTTGTGACACGGTTTGTTTGCAAATTCAGTTCTTTTCCTTCTCTGATTCCCTGCACAGTTGAGCCACCCGTACTGCACTACCTGACCATTTCGATGATGAATTCGACTGGTGGTTTGTTGGCAACAAGAAACCGAAGAAACATCGCACACATCTCTTTGCGCTAGGACCCTGGCATCAAGAGCACTCTGACGGGCACGAGAAACACGGAGAACAAGCTTGGTAATAGGATTCATCTCCCAATCTATGTTTCCAAAGATCAATATGCTGCATGGCCTTGTCCTCATGCCAAATGTTCAGAATGCGCAGGCAATTGCGCACTACTATCTTGATCTCATCGAAGGTAGAGGATGTGAGTCTTTTCTCATGGTCACAGATACACTTGAATAGACTGTTCACACTTTGCTAATAGGCAGGATCCAGCTTACTGTCGATGGTGGAACAGAATGCACCGAGATGCTCAAGATCCACGAGACCCTCAGGTATTGCCAGCCAACAACTATCCTAAACTCCTGCTGATTGATTGGTGGACAGAGCAGATGCAGCACTCAAGTTTGTGCCTCCATCGTGGCCTTACTCCGTTTCTCTTCCAAGTACAGACAACACACCCATAGAATCATTCTGGCATTGGAAACACAATGGAGAGGGCAGATCTATCCGCTACACGCTCAAAGAAGGAGTAGATGAGGGTTTTTATCTACCCAATGACTACATTCATTGGTGAGGATATCTTCGCTCCTTGCTTTTTCAGTTAGATAATGAGATAATACCGAACATTCAGCTAAACCTTTTATTGGATCTGTGCACCTTTCATCCAACACAGGCTCGACATTTATCGGGACTACTGTGTCCACTTACAGATTTGTCTCTCCCCTTCCAGCAGGCAGCAGATAGAGCATATGTTGATCTTTGGGGGAGATTTCTTGGGCACAGGCTGCTTTCAGAGGATGGGCTTCTAAGGGGAGGGCACTAAGGAGGTCCGAGTACACAGTTTTTTGTCTGCTGCTGGTGCGCACCAATTTTTTAGCTGAATTTGCAGTCGGTAGTACCCAAGAGTCAACGTCAATGACCTCTGGTGGAGGTGGATTCTAGGCATCGATAACTTCACCGGTGGTAGAGCTATTGATCTTGGTGGGCAACAAAGGCGACATGGAGAGAGATGGCAAATGAGGATAGTTTGACAGTTTCTGTCACTCTGCTCATCTTCGCGCTATCTTGCACTTTGTTCTCGTACTGCTGGCTTGCACGAAAGATGCCTGGATAGCGAGAGGAAAACTGTTCATGGATTACGGGAAGGCCAATCTGGGGCGTGATGCACTCAAAATCAAGGATGTAGAATATCTGCCCTTTGCTCGACAGCGTCAAGGGCAGACGTTTGATGAGGGTCCTCATGGGGCGCCGTTAGCGAACACTGTGGCGCGCAGATAGCGAAACGGTGTCCTCAATAATTGATTCTCTGTGGCTGGAACAGTGTTGGGTGCACCCGCATAAAGCAAGTGTGAAATTACCTCCTCCAATTCGAATTGCACATGCATTACTCGGCTGAGCGTATCCGCAATCGCCTGGAACCCGTGGTTGTAGAATCCTGTGGCAGATTTGGAAACGAGCAAACTCCGCGACCATAAGAAGGGCGCAAGGATGGGGGGGAGGATAGTTGAGTACCGAAGCTTGTTGTACGATGTGACAATCACTAGCAAGAGCGATAAGACGATCCCCAAACTCAAGAATCCGACGAGTGTTGGTGAGTCCAAGGATTGGGCGACGCGAATCATATTGACGGCCGCACAGTGTTCGGGTCCTTGGTCACTGGCTGAACGGGTGTTCCTCGTCACCATCGTGGAGCGGAATTAAGACCGGATTTGCGTCAATTCGACGAAGGTGAAGTCCCACCTTGGTCGTGACAGTGTCCATTCCACCTCCATTGCGTCGTCACAACTTGCCAGCACCACCTCCTCGTCCTCTTCTTTGATGTCTTTTACGCTGTTTACCATGTCAAAGATCCGTTCAATCTCTCGACAACAAAAAACATACGGTCCAGGGGCCGCGTCAGGAATTGGATGGGGCGATGGGGACAACAGAAAGGCAATGGCGCGTGGTCGGGTTTGGCAGTCACTGCATTTTTGCTTGCAAGTCCGTTCTTTGTTTTTTGTACGAGGTTGAGCTCATTGACAACAAAGACTCTCCGGACAATTATGCCAGCAGGGACCTACCCAAGAGAGGCGCAGCAATCTTTGTAGATGTTCAGGCGATATTTTATCAGTATGTCAAGGATGAACAAGTGAATTTACAATGTACTTACACCCCATTGGCCACCTTATGCACGGATGTGGGCGGCTCCCGTCCAAACCTGGCCTCATCCTATGTGTGCGATTGAAATGCGCTGTCTGCTAGTGAAGTGTTCAATCTTGTGTTTCAGGGCTCCTCCTCAAAGAACAGCCATGTCGCCCCCACGAAACCTGCTTCTTACCCTGATCTCTTGTAAGCGCAGCTCACCTCCCTCAAACTCCCCCAGCAACGTTAGAGATGCCCAGCGGTTGAATGGGTCGGACTTATCAATGTGGGTGCCTTTTTTTTGGTAGATAAACTTATGGCCTTCCACCTTGAGTCTGTCACCCTTCAACAGCACCTTGAACCACTTGTGCTTGTTGCTAAGGGCCGGACACAATTTGCAAGTGGTGTTGTAGAAAACAGGATCAAAGTGGTATACACGTCAAAGTGTAGCTCCTTGCATATTGTGATGCTTTGCATGAACTGGTTGCAGGTGTCGCTAATGAGGTCGTGAGAAGGTTGGAAGTGATTCTAGCGAAGGTAAGGCTACATTGTCATGTCTATGAATGGGAAACTGACCGGATGCCCAATTTGTGACCACCCAGGCACAACTTTCAAGATACCCAGCACATAACCGTCAATTTGCAGGAATCCATGCTTGATCTTGTCCGGAACATTAAAAGCTGTTGAAGGGAACAACGGCTGATTATAAGGTGAGTGATGACTTACTATTCTTCTCAGCTTTCTTTACTAACTTCTTACATGATGCCCTTGCAGATGGATGCAGTGAGTGGGGCATTGTTTGCAGGTAGAGCCATAGCTTTCTCATGAGCCTGCAGCCAAGACGACAGGGAAGACTGAGACTGGTGGTAACGGTAATGTAGAATGTGTCGCAATCTTGGTGGTGATATGTTCGGAACTCTGTTGACACTCAAATCCACAAGTGGCTTTCTCCACCATGTTGTACGCACTCTCCTCCTCAGAGTGTGGCACCACCAGAGGTGAAGATTGAAGACAGTGTGTTTAAAGACCTACATTTATTTCTTCTGCGCTGTCGTCCTCAAAATTTTGGCTTCGCACTCTTCTTGCCGGCTTCCTTCTTACTGCCTTTCTTCTTACCCTCTACGACACGTTGACTGTGCAGTGACAATGTGGCTCTCTCTTGATAAGAGGTCTCCCTGATTGGCCCTGGGTCCATACCGGGACCTGGAAACTTCCCTCAGCAGGCATGAGCAAGTTGTCTCCCTGTACCATCATAAGGTGTTTGGGTGTCGGTTGTGGGAATGCGGCGGGTTGAGGTCCATGGCAGCGAAGTTGAGTATATCTGACCGCGTTCGGTGGAAGGCAGCATGACTGTGACTCTTCCCTCAACTTCCTTTACGATCAGTGTCTTCGCATACTATGGATGAACTTGACAACACAGAAGAAGACAATGGAATTGATGATGTGGGACAACTGCTCGTCGTATTCATGCAGCTGTATTGTTCTCATTCTCGCAGTACATGTCGAGTTCAGCGGCTTCCTCCTGCGAATCAGAGACTTTCTTAAGGGCCTGGTGGAGGGTGTGAACGGCTGCAACATATGTGTTGACCTTGTTTAGAACTTTCACATCGCGTCCCCCGCAACATGAGTATATCATGATATGTGCGCTCTATCTCGCAGTTTCTCGCAATGGGATGGTTTTCAACATATCGGACACTGGGCTCGTGATATTAAGAATTTCCCCACTTTTCTCATCCCTACTACTCACTGCTGTACTTCCATGACTCTCAGCGGCTGATTGACTAGATACAGCCTTGTATACTCTGTATGTAGTATTTATATGGACTCTTTTATGTATGCTCCTCAGACATTGTTACGCTCTGAACAAGGTATTTCTTCCCTTACTTATTTATGTGCTCATTACTCATGTATATTAATGTTGTTACACCCTTCAAGTCTACCTCTTCTCCAGTTGACATTGTTTTCTGGGTTGTGCTGGAACAGTGGAAGTCTTTCGCTTTGTTCCGGAACCAGCCAGTGCAGGTAGCTTTTTGAGTGTCTTCATTGTGTCTACGCACACATTTGAAGAACCCGTTCCAAATTCTTCGCCACACGAACAACAATGAAATCTGACGTGATAGCAAGGGCTGCTTTCAAGGTGAACGGCTCGAAAACTGACTCTAGAGATTCTGGGGAGTGTTGTGTTTTTGTCATGCTTAGTTTGCAAAAGCATCCCTTTCCAATATTGGGTATGACTGTTCCACAAGAAGCTACTCTGTTGTAGCACATTGCGTCTGCAGCCTCTGGGATAAGTATCTCATCCTCAGACCAATAAAGCACATTGACAAATTCTTCAAATTTGGATGACAAGCGGACTGCACAGACCTCTGATATCCTCGCTATCTGTTTGATCAACAGAGGCGCTGTACTGCAATGTCTCATCAGGAAAAATCTACTTTGGTAAATTGCCTCTAAATTGGGGTAATTTTTCTCACATTCCAAACGAAGGTTGGAGGAAATTGCTGCAAATTACCACTATATTGTTGCCCGGATTACCCGGACTGATCATGCCATCTGACACCTGTTTCCTACCTCGATTGCCCTCATGTCCTGCCGGGCTCTATTCAACTCACTCTGCGTTAAAGATGTTTGACTTGAGTCTGCCATTTCGAAGATATACTGACTGGTTTCAACTCTCTAGCAGATTGTACACCGGCTCGTGTTTAATGGTGAGTTCTTGCTTTGACTTGTAACGCAATCGTACTGACTTCACCTTTTCAAAGTACTGTTAGCATTACTTACCGTGTGGTTGATGTGCCCATATTGGGCGAAACTTCTTTGCCCAGCTTTGAGCAGTGGATTCTCGTGTTGGAATGTGGGTTTTGCCTCTGACATCTCTCACTCTTATGAGTGTCACCACTTTGATCCTTCATGATCCTATCATCAATATCTGATCCTACTGATCCTATGCACCCTCTGATCCTTTATGATCCCCTATCATTGATACCTGATCCTACTGATCCTATGTCCTTTGTTCTCTTTATGGTAATCCCCTTGTTCCCAATTAGGTAGTTCCTTTGTGCCCAATTAGGTCTTCCCTTTATCTACCATATGTAGCATTCCCTTTGTTCCTGTACCTATATATACAGCCTAGCTAGTGCCTTGAGTCCTCAGTTCTCACTGTTGACTTCAGGCAAGTATCTACTTCACATTGCAATCTACTAGAGTTCTCACTGTTGACTTCAGACCTCTGTGCTTGCCTGTTCAACATCTCGTTTGTGCTTGTTCTCCACTACATGCTCCTCCTCCTCCACAGCTTGTGTTGCCGCCTCATCCGTAGTAGTAACGAGACCATGAGTTTGCGCCCAAAATCGGTATCGTCTCGCTTTGCCTTCCAATAATTAGAACAGAGGGCGAGGTAGGGGTATTTGTTTTCAAGCATGAAAATAATAGCACGTATCACCTCGTGTCCTATAGTGCGCAGTTGAGTTAGTGCTTTCCCAGCAGCGTGAACGTCGTTGAGAAGGAGGTTGAGGAAAGCATTGATGTCGCTGAATTCTTTCCGACTGCCAGTTACATGCTCAGACTCTCTTGACATTGTTCTTCTTGTCAGTACCGCCACCCTTTGCCAGTGTCGTCCTTGGTGTCAGTAAAGTCTTCTGGATCCCACATATCCAACATCGATAACAAATCTCAAATCATTCCGTCAAAGCATACCAACGACTTTTGACTAGGTGTCAGCTACGGTCCTTGATCTGTTTCTCAAGGCCGTTCGCCGCCATGGGCTGCCCAGCCGCGTTTGAGGAGACCATGGCTCGGAGAACGTGCTGGTTGCGGCTCACATGGAGACTGAACGTGGAGTTGGCTATGGATCATATATCTGGGGCAGTTTGATTGCTCAGCATCTCTCTCTAACAACAATACACGTATCGAGTGGCTGTGGTACGATGTGCTTTGGAAAGACTTTCTTCACCAATTCAATCATGGTCTCAATCCCAGCTATCTTGAAACTTGCCGATGAGCTTCTCGCTGAAATCTTCATACATACCCTCTGCAGGAATGAGATGATCTCTGCCTCCCATTTCCCTCGCCCCCATCATCATCCGAGCCTCCAGTGCTACTCTGCTTCGTTTCTCATCAGTGACAGTCCACCCCGTGTCTATGGAACTCGCTCAAGCTCACCTTCTCACCCATCCGCTTAGCTTCAATCTGCTGGGAAAGGCTATCTCTCTCTTAGAAACACTTTCCCCCACTATCTTGCCGTTGTATTCCCTTGCATCTCTTCTAGAGACAGTCACTGTTGATCTCCCAAAGACAATGCATGGGGGTGAATTGACTCTCTCACCTTCTCATGAGCTCACTGTTCTTGTGCACACTTCACTGGAGTAGGCCCTCCGCTCAGGCAGTGTTGACATATTTGAGCCTAAATCCTATGTCACCAGAGCAGATCAATGATGTCTTTCCCCATCTCCTTCAGCTCACTGAGCTTCACCTCATATGTCCATGTCCCGAGGCAGACACGACCTTTTACCACCGGTTCAACCCTAAATTTGTTGAACCGTTAAGGGGCCAAATATCCTTTCTAAATCACTTCCACAACGCACCTGCTATTCGCCACAGCCTCACTCGGTTAGCCATTCCTTCGGAGGACCTCACACGCTTCTTGATTTGTCACTGATGACAGAGCATTGCTTGAATTCCTTGACCGGAGTGTGTGCTTTGCCATCAACCACATGAAATCAAATAGAGTACAAATGCCACTTCACCACACCTACTGCCAAAATTCCAAGTGCGTCGAAAAAGGCACCCATCTCCAACAAACACAGAATACTGAATAACGTTGAGATTCACCCCCTGGTGATGCTCACTAATAGGGGGGACTAGGGTCACGCCTGTAAATCAGGACAGATATGCGAAAGTGCACATAGAATGGGTTATTCTGAATTTTCCTTGGCATTCAGAATTTGCAGTTACCTCGAGATATTGCAATACTTCACAGGCACGAAAAACACAAGCAAGAATTGAGATAGCAGATGTATCAGTATTGTGCTGGATCTCGCAAAAAAAGAATAACTTACTGCTACAAAACTTCAGCTCATTACCCACATCTGCTGACAACACCAAATCTGCTGACGACACAATAGCCGCTATGTAACTTGTCTTGACTGTTCACCAGCATCACCTTCCATTTAAAATCTGTCAAGACTACATCTATGATACTACTGTGAGTACGAACTCTCACTGCTCCCAATGATATGGAGAGACGGTCTATTCACCTATGATACTACTGTGAGTACGAACTACAATGTATGAGTATATCGCGTAGTATAATAACGGTGAATCGCTTACCTCTCACGAGGCAGTGTCACACGGTCACGACCTGTTATAGGTCACGCCGTGTCACGCTCTAAACTACATGTCCGTGACGCCAGAACCAACAAAATCCAACTCTATTTAAAAGTCTTGGTCCATTCTCGTGCAGTTTGCATATTCACATTTACCAAAATCTCAAAATCTAGTTGACAGATCAAGTATGTTGTTACCCAACAACCCTAAAGACCCCAATTGTTTACAGTAACTGGGACATAAACCCAAGACTTCAACATATTGTTGACCTGACTTAAGTCAGGTAAGATATCTGTCTCATGCTGAATTGAGAGGTTAGTTAAAGGTCACATAACAATTATGGAACTGACCAGAGGCCTGAAGCATTCCCAAGCAAAGGAGGCCTGTGAGACTTTGAGCAGCTTGTAAGCCCATCTCGTTGATCCTTAAACATGTCGGTGTTGATATCGAACGAATAGTACCTCCAGAAAAAGCCTCTGACTCTCTCGGATAGCATCACCAGATAACTTCTGAACAACAAAAATTACCAGGGTGAATATCAGCCATTATAAGCAGTGAGGGGGAAATTAGAGAGGAGCTAGAGAGGAGGTGACTTGACGAACAAAGTTGAGGTGCTTTTCAGATGCTCAAGCAGATAATCCCCTGCTTCAATGATTTCGCTGATTGAGATAATTGCTGGAAGTTTGGAGAAATGGTTCTGACTCGAAAACCACCAAGAAATATGCGAACTGGCTCTATGTCTGGGCATTTAGTAACCAAGTTACTATACATTTTATTTGTGTTGCTATTATACTACCATTGTATCTCTTTGCATCCTTTCTCTAGTGGTCATTAAAATTTTGTCCTTTGACCACTTCAGTATGACATTTGTGACTCAATGACTGTTGAACGTGGTGTTTGGCGTGGTTTGGTACAGACAGTGTTGCCTTCCTTATTCATACATTGTCACGTATTTAGACACTTTGTGACGATGTGACTTGGCTTTTCGCCTCCCATCTGGTGCTCTATTTGCCTTTTCAGCTTCCATCTGGTGTACACCCTCCAACAGTGACATGAAGATCGCAACTGCCATCGCCTTTTGAAGTCAGAAGTGGGCCACCAAAGAGGGCTCACCCACGCACAGAGCAAAAGGCCCAATAATTGCCGACAATGTTGAGGCAAGCACATGCGGCGCCCCAGAGGACCCATACGCCGAAAGGGACATTGCAAATTCCCTTGCTGTTCCACAGCTCGAATTTTGGAAGCTTAGGAGCACGCTCTTGAGGGACGCGAAAGCCTAGTGGGAGGAGAAATGTGTAGTGACGTGCTTTGGGGACCTGCTTGTTTTAACAGGGTCGCGCTCATTGGCAAGAATGATCTGGATGAAACGACCCACAGAGAGGATCACGTCCATTCCAGGGCAATGATCAAATGTAACTGTTGCTGAGTTCGTTGGGGAGTGGTTGCGGTGGGAGCCATTGATGCCAGCCCTGCGCTGTCAAGTGGAAATTTAGTTTCCCTTGGTTCTCTGGAAATGACTTTATTCGAGAGGATACCCAAGTGTCTGTAATACTAAGTAACCTTTTGCGGATCTGATCGGATGTGGTTCTGTTGGTCTTTAGCGGGTATACACGTGTTCAAACTTCTATTGTTTGAAATGTGTAATGCGGATGCGGATCTAGAGTGTTAGCAGGCAAGCACAAATCTCCTTGTTTGTCTCTACTGTACTGATATATTCTTTCGTGCGGAAAAGCAGGTAAGCACAATTCACTTTGATTGTCTCTACTGTACTTGTGTATTCTTTCGTGCAGACAAGCAGGCAATTCACCTTGATTGTCTCTACCGTACTTGTTGTTCAGTCGTTCGCCTTAACTGGCAAGCACAAAGCCTTTGGTTTGTCTCTACCGTGCCGTTTTCGTTCGTTCTTCTTAGTATGTAGGCACAAAGCACCAGGTTTGTCACTACAGTACTTGCGTGCGGTCGGTCAGTGTTTTACTTAGAGTTTGTAGTAAGCAGGTTCAAACTGGTTGTTTGCAACTGCAGCGGGTTTACAGCGTAGTTCAGGGAATAGATGTTCAGTTACGGCCCTTAAAAGAGCTAAGAACCGTAGTAGATTCACAAGAAATATAAGTAGATCAATAGTTGCTCCCTTTTTGTAAGTGGGGAAAAACTTGGCTTGTCTGTCCTTTATATACTACTGGGATGAGTCATACCAAAATGACTCATCCTGGTGAGTTATGTTGAGTCATGTCAGTTGTCCAAGGTTCAATTCGGCCATGTGCCATTTTCTTTTTACTTCTTTTCCTCTTAGTGCTGAACTCGCACTTTATGGTAAACATTTTTCACTTGTGACAGCACGTCAATCGGGCATTGATCTTTGGCATTTTGCAGTGGCGGCATGTTAGAGGGTTTTGCCTCTCATGAGGGTCATCCCTTTGATCATTTGATCCTATCATCAATATCTGATCCTACTGATCCGATGTCCTTTGTTCTAATCCCCTTGTTCCCATGTAGTTCCTTGTGCCCAATCAGGTCTTTCCTCTATCTACCATATGTAGCATTCCCTTTGTTCATGTGTCTATATATACAGCCTAGCAGCACCTTGAGTTCTCACTATTGACTTCAGACCTCTGTGCTTGCCTGTTCAACAAAAACAATGATGTTGTCGCCATGTGCCGCTGGATCTTGATATCCAACAACCATTCTGTGAGACCAAGATCTGAGCTAGAGAGCCCTTTAGTAACCTTGTTAATTTCAGCATCATCTTTAGCAGCAATGGTGCTGTCAACATAAATAGAAATGATGACACGCGTCAGCAAAGCCAAGAGCAACTCAGTATAAGGCCCATCTTAACCACCTTTGAATGCAGGATCTTGTACCATTCACAGCAAACTATAGGTGGTGCAATGAAGCTTAAGAAGCTGGTCATACTGTCCCTGGTGGCTCAGTCATATATATGTGATGAGAAGTCAATGGAACTAGGTTTGAGATTGTGCTGTGCAGCCAGTGCAATGCAGAGTGTGCCAGGTTTTACAGTGTGGCCTCTGTAGAAGAAACATTGTCAGTCCTTGTGGCACATGTGAACAAATGTAGAGTATGTGCTTTCTGTCTTGCTCCCACTCTTCCTTGAACATCATAGCACAAGAAAGCCAACCTTCAAGACATGGTCAAGGCTGTTGTTTAGGCTCAGCAAGATGACCCACCTTTCATTTCCTACAGCCTAGCAAGGTTACAGACAAACTACCCTCCTCCCCGTGCTACTACCCTATTACTGCTGGCAGTTCAGCCAGCTTTTGCACACATCCTTGATGAGATGTTCCACAATATCAATGTGAAATGTGTTGTACATGCTGTTTGCATCAGCAATTCCTGGGCCCCCTATGTAGCGCTATGTAGCGCCTGTAGAGCCCTGTAGTTGCTGTAGTGACTGTAGAGAAGGGTACCCTCTTTGTAGAGCTCTGTAGAGCGCCTAATTTTACGTAGCTCTCCGTAGAAACTCTGTAGAACACCTGTAGACCAACAGTAGACGCCTGTAGAATTTGCGCTGCCGCACCAAAAAATATCTATATTTGAAACCCGCTTTCCACAGCTCAATCGCAAATACAGAATGATGAGAGAAAACACATATATTGCTAGAAGTATAAGATACAGCGTATCGATGGAGTCCGTCTCAAATCCGACTCTGTAATCCGCTATCAAAAAAAAAAACAGAATCATCCATGAGCAGGCTGTTCAAATCAAACAGGCACGGTGACTCACAAATAGGTGCGACACAGATCGGTGTGGCTTGGAAAGATACGTATGTCAGCGAGAACATGAGCTAATACAGCACAAGACGTGCCAAAGGGAACACCCGTCGATTGATCAGACAACTGGGCTCTAAAGAACTATCGAGAAGGGCTCCAATGACAGAACAATGAGCTACGAGTCGGCTGAATGAGGCGAGGGTATAAGAAGCTAGGGATTCAGGATTAGAATGGTGAGGCATCGGTTGAAGTGTGAACACACCCAAAACCCGCGTGGAGATAGTACCTCTGCTTCTGAACCAGGAACTCAGCTAAATGCATATTGAAGAACAGAACTGCGAACCCATGAGAAAAAATTGAAGGCAAGATGCCGAAGGGCATTGACAGACAATTGAGATTCTTGAAGATCGACGAATAGATAGGAATAAGTGGAAGAGACTGACAGAGTAGCAGGGTAACGTACCAATATTCCGCAGGGTGAATACTGTACAGCGGGAGACACCACTTCAATAGGGGAGTTGTATGATAAAGAAGGGCACTGTCCAATGCTTGACTCAAGGCAACTCGAAGTTGCCGACTTGCAAAAGATGGGCTGAGGATTCAAAGTGTAGATATCAAAAATGATTAGATATAGGCTCACGAAGACCAACAGACAGACATGCAACTCCTCCGCGGCGGTGCTCTGTCCCGCCGCAGCCGGAGTCATCGAGAACACGACATATGCGGTCGTGAATGACCGAGCACCATGAACGCCTGAAACCAGGGGTGAGAACGCTCGAGGCAACGTAGATGAAAGATAGCTACCGATAGATGCACCCACTACGAGCCCCGCCCAAGACTTTCCTCATTGCCAATGCCTCAGCTGAATCGAGATAGCGAGCACGCCGTGACGAAGTAGTTGAGTCTTGACGATGGGAAGACCCTATAAAGAGAAGAGCATGTATGAAGACGAAAGTCGGCGGGAACGATGAGCAGTGCAGACGACTATGTCGAGTAGGGATGGTGGAAGTAGAGGAAGAGAAGTGAGGACAAATATTTGTTCCGAACCAAAGTGACCAAGTCATGTGCTTGTGACTCGTCACTGATTTGCGGACTTCGTCATTTTTTACTTTGTTACCGTTTATGTATTATTACCGACTGCGGTCCTTCAAGAGCCTCTCGGCTACACTCCACATTGCAATGCCTAGCACTGGGCACCCTCTCTCCTTGATGTCGTTCGCCTCACCCGCCTCCCCTGTGCCGCCTGGTGATTCATATTCTTCCTTGTCTGCGCCGTCTACATCCAAGTCTGGCCGCAAGTCTTCGTCCTACCTCCTCGCACACGCCTCCTCCTCTTACACGTTCACCTCTTCCTCCCCAGCTCTGCCATTCTGGTCGTCATGCATGAACCTCGTACCTTGGACGCCGCAGCAACCTTTTGCAAGCGTACACAACGCTGACTAGAGATGTCTTCGACATTGCAGCTCTTCGTGAGACTGACACGGGAACGGGCATAGATGAGCGGATAGGCTGTGGATGAGACGCCGCATCATGGTGAGCTCTTCATCTCCTTTCTTCTGAGTTTTCTCCGTTCTCGTCGTGCAAAATATTCACTGAATGCGACATGTTCTCCTCTACTTGCCCCCCGCGTCGTATCCTGATTGACCAATCTTCTCAACAGCGCTGCCATCTATGGCTCTATGCGATCCTTAAAGTACCTCCGGTCGTTTCTGCGCGTCAGACTTTCTGGCCGTGCTTTCATCGCGTTCATTGGCAATCAGTATAGCTTCCTCAAGTCTGGATCATGCGCGCACGAGCTGAGATCCATGATGGCATGTTCCGGCTGCGGCTGCGGGTCCTCTCGTCCATTTCGCACACCGAGCATCGTTCGTCATCCGCGCTGCAGTAATCCCGTCACACCATATGGCTACGACACCACCGCGCCTCCCTTCAAAAGTTCCGGCTGCTCATATTGTCTTCCCCTAGCTCGTCTACCGCCGTTGAGGCTCTCGATGGGTTAGGTCACACACCTCGGATTCAATTCTCTCTTCTATTCGCCCGTGTCAGACGATTTTCAGCGGAGGATTCAGTGGTGCTACGGATGCGGGTGATCACGCGAATGAAGGTATGTAGGTCTCGGCCCATTGGTACACGCACTAAGTTCGAGTCTTCCAGGGGTACGTAGCATAATGTCACTGCCCTCACGACGAACGAGGCGTGCGAGCGGTCGATGGAAATACAGGCGAGGGCTACAAGCGAGTGCAGACCCGATCTCGGTGGCGCTGCAGCATCGCGGCGTGCAGTGTTTCGCATGCATGTGTAGGAGATGAGGAAGTGGAGAAGGACGTCGCGCGCGGGCGGGGGTGGGGACGCAGGGCAAGGAGGAGCGCGAAGGTGCAAGCAGGTATTCACCATGGTCTCAAGTATCCTGACGTAGGTCGCTATTCTATCTCCGTTTCTCCTACCCACGCAGACACTCTTGTCCGTAAATATACCCTTCCTTCTGATGGTGATTTAGAACATTGAATTACAGTGAACTAAGCCAAGGTTCTAACCAGAAGGTGACTCCGGCAGCATTCACAGCTCATTGCCGCTTCTGCCACCGTCAACCTCAACCTGTAACCAGTCGTGCCGCCACAATGTCGGCAACAGAGGAACGGAATGGTAAGTAAAGCCGCCAGAACGGCCACTACAGAGAACTACAAAGCCGCCCCGTTTCTACAGGGAACTACGGAGAAGCCGCGGCTCTACAGAACGCTACGTAAATCGGCCTGGGTCTACCGCAGCCTACGGTTGCTACCGGCATCTCCGGCAAAAACCAGGGATTGCTGATGTGGTGTGGTTTGGTACAGACAATGTCGCTTTCCTTATTTGTACATTGTCACATATTTAGCTTGCTGGCAAGTTGAATGCAGCTCCATTTCCTTCCACTGGACATTGTGCATTTGCACCTCTTGAATTAATACACTGAATTTTCTTGCCTTTTGGCATCGCAGATCAAAGGTCACTTGAGGTAACAGCATCACATCAAGTGACTTCTCGAGTCGGACACGCTCCACGTCAATGACGCGCTCAAGACACCTGTAGTCAATGGGAAGGGAGAAAATACGAAAAAAATCACAATAAATTTGGAAAAAAAAAAGGAAAATACAGAATAGTGTGTTTGACCGTGCTGTTGACGTGAGGCGTGTCTTTGATGGGGAGCGGGACACGAAATAACAAAATAGAGGGAAAAAATCCTGACAAAAGAGGGAAAATGGTACTGGAGAAAAAGGAAGTTTAAAGAGAAGAGGGAAGAGAGAAGATAGTATGTAAGAAGTAGGGGGATGGGAGGCCTGGATTGCAGCATGAAGTTGTGGAGACGCTCTAGCTAGCACTACAACAGGCCCGGCAGGAAGCATTTCCAGCTGGCAAAATCGTATGTGCACTGGGGAACACAATGTGGTAAGATGGAGCTCCAGCAGCATTGTAATCAGAGACTGACTAAAGGTCGGTACCGTCTCAACCCATCTCAGTGAGTCACACTGGTTGGTGTCAACAGGTGTCAATTTAAACAAGCACATTGTGTTATAATCACGTGACTGCTTTTGTGTGACAACCTAAACAAAAGGGTGGATTCAATGGACACAAAACTGGGTTTCTTCTGGGCTCATAGGTAGTGATACAGTACCCGCTCTGCTCAGACTACATAGTTAAGTAGAGAGGTGATGTGATCACAGTTCATTTTCACTCCAAGAATTTGGTTCACCCAATGACAAGTTCAGTTGGCAGTCTCTTGCACACATTGCAAACTGCTCAGGGTGAAGGCGGGCCTCCAGTTTTGACTTCTCCCCAAATTTGAACAGGTTGAATCTGACATTTCATAGCTCTAGCCAAAGCTTTGGGATCTATGACTGAGAACACTGCTGGTCTTTCTGTAAGAGCGCAAAGACATGAGAACAAAAGATGTTGATTTGTTTGTATGTGTTGTTCTGCAACCTCAGACTTCAGTTTTACTATGCAAATGGAATGTTCAAACAGCCCCTGTTCTTTGAAGATGTTGTGTGATTTTCTGGCAGCCCCTACTTCCTGAAAAAGCATCAAAATATTCGAGCCATGGAAAAGAAGGCCTATTAGGGCGTGCGCGCGAGCTGTTGGAGCCACCCAATGGCTAATTTGCGTTGCGTAATATGGTGGCTCCACCCGCCGTAACGCAACGCAAATCAGCCATTGGATGGCTCCAACGGCTCGTGCGCAAACAGGCTAATTAAGAAATGTTACATAGTGTTTGCGCTCAAAATACAAAAATTAAGCTCCGGATTGTAAAAAGAGACAGAGAGCAAGATATACATTTCTACTAAGCTCAAGAGGATCGCCTGCTTCCTAGCTCATCTCTGGTCAGTCACGTTTTTTTTCTCCACTGCTTTCATGATTGTTTTGACACCAACTGGCAAATCCCTGCAAGGAACTCGCTAAGCCTGGCCTCTGGGGTAAATATATTGATACACTGATTCCACACCAGACATGAAAGATGTGCCCCGCTGAAACAGTGTCTGCCAGTGCGCATTGTTGATAGATTTTCCCAAAAGGGCCACTGAGCAGCTGTTAGAGGGTGTAAACTACATGGAAGCCAAAAAGGTAAATACTTGGTACATGGAAGTAACTGGAAATGTGTTACAGCAGTGCGACCACGTGCTTTTTTTCAACCTCCACCTACCTACAACATGCCTAAGGAGAACACCCACCACTACCTCAACTCACCTCGCAAAAATCGCTTCATCAGCGTGATTGAGGTGCATCAATGTTGTGATTATGACATCCCATCATAACAGGCCACGACCTCTGGAAAAAATTCAAAGTGACCGGTTCAATGGCAAATCTGCCTCGCTCAGGTTGTCTCCTCAGAGAAGGCTATAGTCTAAATGACCCTCGACAATTGACGTGCACCCTTTCAACAGATTGCAAACCGACTCTCACCATCTGTCAGTGGTGAGACGGTTCCGCAGATTGCAGCTGAAGAGGGATACCACCGGCAGGTTGCAAACCTACCGTTCTGAGGTCACTATGGCCAAAAGACTGGCCTGGGCATTGGTCAGGGACTCAAATTTCATGCAACGGCTGACTGGCACAACATCGCGTAGTCAGGACTCAGATGAAGCTTACGTGTTTTTGGATGACAAGAAGGACCGGGTTTGGGTTACGCGTCGACCTGGGCAGGAGCTACTGGATGAGTGTTGTGTCCCTGTCGTTCTCCAGAACCCAATTCGTGCTATGATTTGGGGAATCATCGCGAAAGGGGGGAAAGATCCGCTGGTTGTTCTCCAGTATCCAGGGGGGAAGGGTGACAGTATGATGGGCCAACGGTACATTGACCAGGTCCTAGATGGACCTTTCCTTTCCTTCTACCGCAGATTGAAACAGGAGCACCCAGATTTTTTACTTCCAGCAAGGTAGCACACACTCTGATCATGTAGAACCAAAGGTGATAGGAACTTGAAGAGCTGGCAAGAAAGAAAATGTCTCGACTCACAATCGCTGACGTCCAAATGAAAGGCGGTCAGTAAGTGTGTAGACTTTGGTACCCAATAAGTAGGGTAAATGCTAGCCTCGTAATGTTACGGTGCATCAAGATACTTGCAAGAATATAAACATAACAATGGCCGAAATCGAAAGGGCAATTAAGCCCGTTCCCAAATTGAACAGTTTCCACCAAAAGTGTTGAATAATCAGCTGACCGTGTGAGCGCAAACAAGGCACAACAATGTGTTGACACTCTTTCTCCTTGCTTTCTCCTGCCACCTTGCCACCCATCTTCATAACCTGGCCTTGTCTTTGACGACTCAGAAACACGGCTCAATGCTCCATCTCATACTTGTTCCACCACGCTGGAAAGCTGCGCCGCTTGAGCCGCCAAAGTGGAAGATGAGGAACTGACACCCTGCAATAATTAGAAAGTGAGTCTATTCTACATTGTTTCACTTGTCTCCTCTCCCTCCATATTCACCCGGAACAATTGATCGAACTGTTACCTCTCATTCGTTCGTCTCCTTCTGTGCTTCCCCCCAAACATGTCACCAGCTGAGGGTCAACACTGCCTCTGACCATAGGTGCTATGTTTGCGCCTCAGTTGTTGCATGATTGGCAAGGCTATTCCTGTTTATTCTTCCTCTGTTTGTCTTGATCTGTGCAAAACTAAGATTCTGTTTGTCTTGAACTACGCGATCTAAGGAAAACATGCAGTGTACGAGTTCACGTGAGGACCTGGGAAATTTCTCTTATTTGCTGTGGCTGCCATAGATGTTTCTCCTTTTTTTAAGTGATTTGATTCAGGTTTTACTTTGTGAAGTATGGCAAGAGCAGATGGGAAGATGTAGGAAGAAGAGAAAGAAGATAAGATAGATGCGCTTTTGGCCGCCTGGTGCTGATTTTGCGCACCATCAATGAACTTCATGGGAAGCAAATGTCGAATGAAGAATGCTTCCTGTTCGAAAATTAGGCATAATCAATGAGTTAGTGTGCTAATACTACCTTGGTGAAAGTATCCTCAAGCGTTCTGAGAACCGAAGTGCTCGAATATTTGAGGGGCTCGCTTCTTTTTCCTGTTTACCACACCACGAAGGAGAATCGAACCTCTACTACGTCACCGATTTGAAAGGTGGAAGCCAGCTTCTGCTCGTAACTTTCAAATACACGTCATATCAGGTTCAACGGAATGTGTAATGGACTTACTTGTCATTGACGAACTGCATGTAAGTCACCTTATTGTCAATGCAATGAGATATAGAGTCGCTAAGATAAGATCTCATGAATTCCTTTGCGAGCAACAGGAAGGTAAGGGACTTTCGCTCTTACATCTGATATTGTACCGGTCAAAAATTCACCGACATGACAGGATTCGAGATAGGAAACTAGGTCTTTCTGAAAGGTTCTATCCTTACTCAGCATTCTATCCCGTAACTCTTGTGGAGAAAGAGCATTTTTGATCCAAATCAGAATATGCATGTGCAAGGTGAGCCGTCCTTGTTGTTCCACAGTACCATAATAAGCATCGGTTTCACCAAAAAGCCCCGGTTCATCTTTACCAACACCCAGAATATGACAAATGAACACCTCAGTCATGTAGTGAAAAAATCAAGCGGCAGCGACGGGATTCTGCGCAATCAACCGAAGTCGCATGTCCGAATTTCGTATTTTAGGAGTAAAGTCAATGACTGTGTTGGCGTAATACAGACATAGTAGATGATTAACGTCCACAGGGGAATATGTGATAAACCAAGACGGTGCGCCCTTGTATGCAATCACAGACCACACTTCATTCCGCATGTATTTTTTCGAAGTCAGGGATCCCCACCTACATGCTGCAGATCCTCAAGTATTCTGTTTTTCCGGTGTCTTAGTCTGAATTTGCTCTCCATTTTCAAGTCTTTGTGCTAGATCAGTAAGTACTACAGGATCTGCATTCATCAGCTGCTCTGTGACTTTGTGAAAGGTTTTCCGTTTAACCATGGGGTGACTTCCCATCCTTTCACTTTTAATTTGGATGTCATTGAAAGCAATCATAGAAAAATAGAGATTGGTTTGAAACCGTTTGTCGTGGTACATCAGCAATTGACGCTCATGGGCTTCCTCCGAGAAGGGATTCTTATGGCTCGTGTGACCAATTCCTCCCGAACCATAAGGGAATAACCACGGAAACATCTGCGGGTATAGCTGTATATTGTGAAATAGACTTTTGGGCTCCCCAGACTGGCCCACTCCCAGAGTTTCACCTCCAAGTTTTAGATGAGCCAGTGCTTTGGCCTTCAATGAGAGCAAGTGCTTGTCCCATCGTCGGTATGTCCATCATTGTCAACACTCATTGCGCTTGGATCAAGATTACTCTCGCCTTCTTCATTTTTTCCAGTCCACTCCGCATGGGATACCTGATTCAGGAAGAGCTTCCAAGTTCTCGCGAGAGATAGTGAGGTGAGCATAGTCTATGTGATCAAGTTTGAGCCAGTCCAGTGCGATTTTGACTCTCTCTCGTCTCACAAGCATAGGTGTTCATACATAAATCTCATCAGATGGTTTCGCAGATCCTATAAAAATGAAAGCGATAACCTCGCCAATTTCATCAGGACCTATAGGTAGCACATTGTAGACTTTGGCTACGGGTGTTTGGAACATTATAGCGTTGGCAGTCAGTTTCCCTCTACCCGAAGCTACGCGCACTACACACTGATTGACGGACTTTAGATATTAGCATTTTCTCGGCAAAGGACAGGCCCTGCAATTGCCATGGTACGTTTCCAATCCAGAGGTGATTTCGCAATGAATGCAGCGGCACTGATCCTTTCAACAATTTATCTTTGCAGTCAGTGCAAACCTTGTCACACGTATGATCAATAACCTATTAGGACCGGTGAGTCCTTTGCTTAAGTTGCGATTTGGTCATACATGGAGCCACCATCCGAATAGGAATGACTGTATAAACCAAAGTATCTGACACAAAATCTTGCTCCGTGATAGTACTTGCCTTAACAACAGACCGAAACTGGACAGCGAGATCTAAGTCATGAGTTTGAGAGTAATTGAACGCAAAAGGAGAGACTTGACTCAATGCGAGAAAGCGTGGCCGACCACCTCCTTCAAATCTAGAAATGTGCTAACTAAAAGCAGGAAATTTCCTTGAGTCCGACATTTCAGTGAGCCATAGGACCACGACAGCAACAACAAGCAAACGAGGCAGCATGAAAATGTACTGGGAGGGATTCCATAAAACGAACATGCGACGCTCTCTGCGAAGAAACTTTGAATCTCGTGCGAGTGAAACTCGCCAATCATGCTTGCGCAATATTTATCGACTCATCCTTCGTACTACTCGACGACATATAACGTCAGGCTCAAACAGACCAGCGGAACAATACACTAAGGTACTCAATGCAATGGAATGGTACACCCATCTCCACACAGTCTCTGACCAGTTTAGGGTCTTCCGATAACAAGAAGGAGATTTCTGATAGAGTGCTCAGTGTCAGGCACCAAGGCCTCCTTCATGTATATAAGGGGCACCAAGGCCATTGGGTATATTTGATTAGGATTCTTGTTAAGGCATTCGTTCTGGTTGCAAGAGCAAAGAAGCAAAGCCCAAAAGGCTAGAGAAGCGCCGACAACGCTAAGGGCTAGGAAGCGAGATATATGCATAGTGAGAGAAAGGGAAAGAGAGCGGGCTAATCAGAATATGCCCGGTATATGGTCAATATTGATTTGAAATTCACGTTGATCAAAACATGTCGATCCTGCATTGCAACTGCATACAAATTCCAAGTTGATTTTGATTGTATTTGAAAGTTGATCTGTGGCACTGCGGCGACTCGGAAGGCACGGTAAGGAAGCAGAGAGTGATGCAAGGCATAGCAAGGCTTCTCAATGCAAAGGCAAACACAACTATTACCGCGATGAGAAACACTAGGCTGTCGGATGCTGTTGATCAACATCACAGAAAGGTTTTGACAAGAGTGAGGTGATTGGTTGGTATTGCGATTAAGTTAAATTATACTTAAATATCAGGACACTCACTGTGCTCGTTCACCAATATTACTGCCACATTTTCTGCACAGAAATGGACACCTCAGGTGGTTATCAGTAACTTTTCAGCATACCGAACCAACGCTGACCAGATCACAGAGTTCAACCGTTTACCTGTGTGCGCTGCACAGAGACACTGTACATGCCAGTATTGTGAGTGACAAATTTTGCAACGCGCTGTATTTCTTACGGATTTTAGTTTACTTTGCATTCATCTTTTCTGCTATTTTTGCCTCTTGGACTGGTTGCGAGACAGCAAGGTCAAATGTTCTTTTTGTTCAGAACTTATTACGGAAGAACCGAAACATGACCATATTTTTGATTTGGCGCTGGAGAGCGCTATCACACAGGGAATCGTCGAACACTCTCCTGATCAGATTGGGGCCAAACCCTACAGGAAAGCTGCCGCATACGATTGGAGCGCATTTGAATTTACCAAGCTGGGCGAGAAAGTTCACAGTAGGCCGCAAATGCAGAAACCATTAGCACATAGATACAAGGTCTAAATTCAGCACATACCTTAATGATTTCTTTGACAAAGGGCCTCATAACAAAGTTTGCACAACAGTCCAAGACACCGCTACCGTTTTACCATTGATTCAAATAAGTGGTGCTGACTGGCCGAGGCCAGCATCACACGCTCACGTTGCACATTTCTCCAAAAGAACGCAAAGAGAGAGAGAGCAGCAAATATGCAAGATTATTAAGTCAGTGTGGTCGAACCTTTAGTCGAATCAAGGAGATCATACCAGATGACAAGGCTCAAACTATTTCGACCTTCTCCTGAGATCTTTCCCGGTGTCTGCCTATCCACAAAGGTAACAATAAGAGAGACCAGTGTTACCTCTTTCCAACTCCTTGTTAGATCCAGCATGAAGAGGGGAGACGAGCACACAAACCGAAATATGCCATGCCAGTCCATACGTTTATTGACAAGAAGCAAAATATGACTAAGCAATCAAAGAACTCTGAAATATATGCGCCCAATGCGGCTTGTCGGCACCTTGTGCACCAGCCAGGCTAGACTGGCCGCGGCCACAGTGTAAAAGTTTTGTTGAGTCATACAAGTCAGAGGTCTCACTCACTCGCCAAGTACAAATAAATAAATAAAAATTTGTTTTGCTGAGAGGAAGGAGAAGTACAAAACTATTAACCATTGTTGTCTTTGTAGCAAGGAAGAATGTTGTCGATGTTGTCGATTTCCCAGTTGACATCAAAGGTCACCGCATTACGAGTGTTGTACGGTACTATGCTTTTGCTCAGCATAGGAACAGGGAAAATCAAGCCAAGGAGGCTTACCGTCTGCCTCGATGGGAAGCGCTGTAACACTGACTATAGGGCAACTATGGAAAACACCCAAGAAATGAACGGAATAAATCCAAATCGAATCCCAAATATAATCCTAACCACTATGAGATCGACGTGCGAGGTTCGGGGTCCCAGTCCTGTATAGACTGTGGCAATCCAACTATCTTAATACTCAAAATATACTAAACTTCAGCTTTTGTGATTGCTGACTTGTATAGTGAATGCCTATACTAATCCTATGTTGACACAGGAAGTGTGGTGTTAAACAAAAGGTTGAACTCTTCTCACGAGGTTTAGGTGTTTTAGTTGCTTGTAAAGCCGCCGATATATCTATCGCAAAAGATGTCTTATAACTGTTTCACATGTCCGATGCCAAAGTTCCTATAATTCCACGCATAAGGTTCCCAAATTCTGATATTCACGTGTACAATTCGAGATATGATCCAACAGACAATATATATCGACGAAACAAACCAGAGAAAACAAATAAGCTTCTGGAGTTTATCTCGAATGGAGTCCAATGTCTAGTTATTCACAAAGCCAACACTGGCTTGACGCTCACAACGAGAGGAGCGAATCCACTGGAGCCCCAGTACAGGATATGATGTGGTTTATACCTTTCATTAATAAATAATAAGAAATCGAACTATTGACAAACGGGTATATGGTGAGAGAAATATAGGGCCTGCCTTGCCCTCACCCTATCCTTGGTAGCCAGAACAGGAAATGGATCAATAGTACATTGAATTCCCCATCCCTATCCCGATCATTATGTTATGACAGTGGCCCGCTGCTGCAATCAATATTGCCCAAATAGGCACTAATTGGCCTCGGTATTATCATCCCTCCTCGGACCGTGCTCCTTGATCGTAATACGGCGGCAGCCACCCTTGGCATGCCTTGTAGTCCCTTGTAGGAATATTGTACGTCCGCGAACCTCTTGTAGTTGATTTACAGATTTATTTGCGAAGGGGCCGGTGTATGCCATGCATGTATTGGGACACATGTGCGAGAGAATGGGAACGACACCAGTCCACTTGGCAACCTTTTTCTTGATAGAGGGAAGCGTGAAGACTTTATCATCGGGATGACGCCGGAGCGAAGCCTGGCGGACGACATTGAACACCTCCTCTGAGGCACGTGTAGCCGCAAGAAAAATATCCAGAGTGAAACGGAGGTCGGCATTGTTGATCTCTATGGGATGTGTAGGTGGATCCCGGAGACGGGCAAGACTATCTGAGTCTAAGTCTCCATTATCAAGCGAAGCATCTTTCACGGCTGAGATGAATTCAAGTGAAGTTTTGAGCGAGCGAGCGGAGCGAGCTCGCCTACGAGCGGAGCGAGTGACGAACGAGAGGTGTGTGTTGAGCAAATACAAGAGGGCTGGGACCCACGACGCTGGGAGCTAGCGTTTCGTCTGTAGAAGACTCGTCAGGTGGCTGTGTCCCCATTTACCATCGGACCGGCATGTTTGGCGTTGTGGGCGCCAGTTCTGCCTGCGCCGATTTGGGGAGTCGCGGATTCCTTTCGGCCTCTACGCGCTTACCTCCACCAAATCGCGTCAATCCCCTCCCAGCTCTATGTTATCGAGTGGCGTCAACACGTCGCAACTCAATTATTACAAGGTGAGCAGTTTGGATCTGTCAAGCCCGGGTTACGATAGGCGGTTCCCTAATAGCCGTATTACAGGCTTTCAAAATTGTAGGGCCCTTACCCCGATGCCGGTTCTCTTATACCATTGGCGCTGTCAAAGCAGGCATAGTACCGTACCCAAATTTCACATATCTGGGCCGACGAGACGAAAATATAACAGATTTAATTGACAGAAGAATATTTGTGTACATCCAGTATTTTTTCGAAATCCGAAGACACGCGCCGCTGCAGAGCGCGACCCGTAGGGTCGCGCGCGGCGCGTGTCGAGGATTGAGAAAAAAGATGATCAAACATTCGACGCAAGTCTGCGATGATATGCTCCTAGTGTGTCACGGTTGTGTATATTCAACCGGTCACCCAGCGCGACTGGTTTTTTGTACGAAGATAGAAAGTTGAATTCAGGGTACTCAACCCCAAATTCTTTCCATGCTTCGCCTAAATCGTGCCAGAATGGGCTGAGATTGATATCGTCCCATATAGGATTGTGAGTGAGCTTGAGGACATGGAGTTCAGGGCCGCCGTCAGTAGCAGGTACTGCCGGTTTCAGCGCACTAGGGCGCTGAGCCTTGTAGTCCACCTCGTCAAAGACACTTCGGAGCCAACGTCCCGGGTAACCCCGCGCACTGAGTCGTAATGCAAAATCTTTACGGATATTCGCAAAATCAGATTCCAAAGAACATATACGCACATAGCGTATCAGTTCGCCCTTGACCCAAGCACGCTTGGAGGCTATGGAATGGCAGGAGTTCCATGGGATATAGAGGTACGCATTGAGCGCTTTCTGGTACACTTTCGTCGTGATCCGCAATTGCGGACGAATGAACGCAGGTTTCAAAGGATCTTGTCCAATTGAGACCTGGATGTCCAGAAATGGAAGGGCCTGTTTGGATTCAGTCCATTCCATCCTCATCTTAGGATGCAGGGACCCGAAGCGCTTCTGGAATTTCAAGACGATATCATATGAACCTTTGACAATTGCAAAAGTATCATCGATAAACCGTCTATAGAAAAGGAGGTTGTCCTTGAATTCCTCGAGTGCTGGGCCCTCGTAAGATGCCAGGAAAAGGTTCGCATAGGTTGGGGCACAAGATGTCCCCATTGCTGTACCAATTACCTGACGAAACGTTTTATCCCCGAACTTGACATAGTTAAATTTCAAGACAAGGCGAAGGAGCAGAATTATAAGCTCCTTGCGTCCTTTAACTGGCAAGTTTGCGGCCTCACCCAAGGTGATAAATTCCATGGGAGAGGACCCGAGGATGTCGGCAATGCGTGCGATCCCGTCATCCATAGGAATGTTCGGGTACATTGCTACAACGTCTCCAGTGACTAACCAAATCTCTTCCCCCGGTGGTAACTTCACTGACAGGATATCGTGACAGAAGGTTTTCGAATCACGGAGTATCCAAGGAAATTGCTCCAACAGTGGTTTCAATTGGTAGTCAACCCACACCGACGCGTTTGCGTAAAGCGTACCAAAAGTGGGAACAATTGGCCGGCCGGAGATGGGTAGTTTATGTATTTTGGGAAGGACTTTGAGGACCGGGACCTTGTCTAGCTCATCAACGCACGGCTGATTGAGCCACTCATATTGCTGCCTCGTGACAAAAGTCCTGCCATTGGCAAGAATTTGACGCAGTGTCAGCAGTTGTATGGGGTGGTCCGGTGTATCTTCCACGTAGGAGTCATTCACCAGTAATTTCATGCCCATTTGATGATACCATTCCGATGTGACAAGACAGAGACCAAGGTTCTTGTCAGCTGGAACAGTGAGAACGCTATTTTCTGCCAAGAGCCCGAGTAATGCTTTGAGGTCAACATGGTTGATATTAGGGCGAATTAATAAGGTTTGTTTGCTGAGCACTTCTACTTCAATCGAGTTGCGGAGTTTAGACAGGGCAGCCTCAATTTTTTCGATCAATGGTGGTCCCTCCGCTTCTGGGTTAGGGATATGGAAACGAGGGACATAACGTGGCTGTCCTCGTTCCGTAGTTTCACCAAAGTGCTTGTCCAGTGTTGCGTCATTCAGAGATTTACCAACCTTGAGTCGGAGACGGCGAGAGAAGTCGTCAACGGCCTCAAGAGTTGTCTCAAGTTTCGCGGCCTTAGGCTTTGGAACGAATTTCTGATTGAGTGCAAGTGTTTTCACCTGTTCGTGACTCAACGGAACCGATGTAAAGTTATGAAAACTGCGATTACGAATTCGAGTATCATAGTACAATTCAGACATTCTGCTGGTTACAAAACGGGTTCGTGCGGCGTCATTTGCTTCGAAAAATTCCTTGGGGTATGTCTCAGCACGGTGGTGCCGGAACCGAGTGCCCGAAGGACTCACCCAAGAAGAGACAGGACCCAAGCGTAAGTGTTCGGCGCCTAGTCGGAGTCGCTGTCCGACGACTCGACTACTTTGCGCTTCTTCTGCTTTTTGTTGGGTTTGGCGTTTTCGTTGCGGGCGGTGTCTTTTCCGCTTGCGCCGTCTTTGGCCTTCTTCGTCGCTTTCGGGACTGCGGTATCCGTCTTCTTCGTCTCCTTCGCCTTCTTCGGCTTCTCGGTCGTCGCAGAGCTCGAGGCCTGGGGCTTCGGCTGCTTCGACTTCGCCGTAGCGTTCTTGGAGTTCGAATTGGAGGACGTCTCGGTCGCGGACGAGCTCTGCTGAATCAACTGCTTCACTTCCTTCTTGAGCTCTGCGAGCGGAAAAAGGAAAGAAGGAATCAGCATAGAATAGTGAGGGATAAGAGCGTGGAGGGCCCGTACTTTCGTAGCGTGCATCCATTTCCTCGCCTATAATTTCCCTCACAGGCCGAGTGCCATCTAACATTTCAGCGTCAGCACGAGCGGTGTTAACCGCCGCAGCCTCAGCCTCTTTTGTTTTGGCTTCGCGTTTGAAGGCGGAGACGAATTCGACCATGGCTAGCTCTAGCTCAGTGGTGAATGCAGCCTTCAAACGCACGATGAGGGGAGCCCACACCGTTCCGTCACCACCCGTCGCGTCAGATATGATGGAAGCACCAATCGCGGTGAGCGAATTGGCGTACTCATCAGCGATAGTGGAGACGTTGGTCTTGCTGCGAATCATAGCGACTTGCGCCTCATAGAGAGCGGTAAAGTACTGTGTGCCAGATTTCGCAGCAAGATCAAGGTCCGCGTCAGCCTTCGTCTTCGCCGCCGCCACAACAAGATCAGAATCAATACCAGCGGCAAGTTTCATGATCTGGACGAACGGCAATTTGACGGTTTTAAGCACAGATGAATGCGCTTGGCCAGCCGCGGTGCTCTCGACAAACTTAGACTGAGTTGTGAGAGCCCTCTGCAACGCGTCAACAGCACTCAAGAATCCGGAATGGAATTTGGTGTGTTCATCGATAAAGATGTCGCGAAGAGAGGGAGGAGGAACCAGACCGCCAGCGTTCTCGATATCGGCAAAGATACGATCCCACTGGAAAGGTAGTTTCGACTCCGACGGCGTGCTATCCGTGCTCTTGGATGCGGCGGTCGAGGTGGTGGTGTTATACGAAGTCTGCGTGACAGCGGAACCACCTCCAGTTGACTCGCGTTTACGCTTATGCGCCGGGCGACTGTTGTTGTTGTTGCCTTTAGTGAATTTCAGGCCGGGAGGTATCGATTTCGAGGCGGACATCGAGGTGACGTGGCAGCAGAGAAAAGATCTGAAGAGTACCAAGAGTACAGAGAAAAGCGAGACCTAGGCGGCGATACCAAGACAGAAGGTGGTGCAGGGAGATGCTACAATGTCAAGATGTTGGATTGGCGAGGAGCGAAACCAACGACAAAGTGATTGGCGGGGACTCGTGGCGGCAAGCAATGAAACAAAGGAAAAACCGAGCGAGCGAGCGGAGCGAGCTCGCCTACGAGCGGAGCGAGTGACGAACGAGAGGTGTGTGTTGAGCAAATACAAGAGGGCTGGGACCCACGACGCTGGGAGCTAGCGTTTCGTCTGTAGAAGACTCGTCAGGTGGCTGTGTCCCCATTTACCATCGGACCGGCATGTTTGGCGTTGTGGGCGCCAGTTCTGCCTGCGCCGATTTGGGGAGTCGCGGATTCCTTTCGGCCTCTACGCGCTTACCTCCACCAAATCGCGTCAATCCCCTCCCAGCTCTATGTTATCGAGTGGCGTCAACACGTCGCAACTCAATTATTACAAGGTGAGCAGTTTGGATCTGTCAAGCCCGGGTTACGATAGGCGGTTCCCTAATAGCCGTATTACAGGCTTTCAAAATTGTAGGGCCCTTACCCCGATGCCGGTTCTCTTATACCATTGGCGCTGTCAAAGCAGGCATAGTACCGTACCCAAATTTCACATATCTGGGCCGACGAGACGAAAATATAACAGATTTAATTGACAGAAGAATATTTGTGTACATCCAGTATTTTTTCGAAATCCGAAGACACGCGCCGCTGCAGAGCGCGACCCGTACTGATTGACGGACTTTAGATATTAGCATTTTCTCGGCAAAGGACAGGCCCTGCAATTGCCATGGTACGTTTCCAATCCAGAGGTGATTTCGCAATGAATGCAGCGGCACTGATCCTTTCAACAATTTATCTTTGCAGTCAGTGCAAACCTTGTCACACGTATGATCAATAACCTATTAGGACCGGTGAGTCCTTTGCTTAAGTTGCGATTTGGTCATACATGGAGCCACCATCCGAATAGGAATGACTGTATAAACCAAAGTATCTGACACAAAATCTTGCTCCGTGATAGTACTTGCCTTAACAACAGACCGAAACTGGACAGCGAGATCTAAGTCATGAGTTTGAGAGTAATTGAACGCAAAAGGAGAGACTTGACTCAATGCGAGAAAGCGTGGCCGACCACCTCCTTCAAATCTAGAAATGTGCTAACTAAAAGCAGGAAATTTCCTTGAGTCCGACATTTCAGTGAGCCATAGGACCACGACAGCAACAACAAGCAAACGAGGCAGCATGAAAATGTACTGGGAGGGATTCCATAAAACGAACATGCGACGCTCTCTGCGAAGAAACTTTGAATCTCGTGCGAGTGAAACTCGCCAATCATGCTTGCGCAATATTTATCGACTCATCCTTCGTACTACTCGACGACATATAACGTCAGGCTCAAACAGACCAGCGGAACAATACACTAAGGTACTCAATGCAATGGAATGGTACACCCATCTCCACACAGTCTCTGACCAGTTTAGGGTCTTCCGATAACAAGAAGGAGATTTCTGATAGAGTGCTCAGTGTCAGGCACCAAGGCCTCCTTCATGTATATAAGGGGCACCAAGGCCATTGGGTATATTTGATTAGGATTCTTGTTAAGGCATTCGTTCTGGTTGCAAGAGCAAAGAAGCAAAGCCCAAAAGGCTAGAGAAGCGCCGACAACGCTAAGGGCTAGGAAGCGAGATATATGCATAGTGAGAGAAAGGGAAAGAGAGCGGGCTAATCAGAATATGCCCGGTATATGGTCAATATTGATTTGAAATTCACGTTGATCAAAACATGTCGATCCTGCATTGCAACTGCATACAAATTCCAAGTTGATTTTGATTGTATTTGAAAGTTGATCTGTGGCACTGCGGCGACTCGGAAGGCACGGTAAGGAAGCAGAGAGTGATGCAAGGCATAGCAAGGCTTCTCAATGCAAAGGCAAACACAACTATTACCGCGATGAGAAACACTAGGCTGTCGGATGCTGTTGATCAACATCACAGAAAGGTTTTGACAAGAGTGAGGTGATTGGTTGGTATTGCGATTAAGTTAAATTATACTTAAATATCAGGACACTCACTGTGCTCGTTCACCAATATTACTGCCACATTTTCTGCACAGAAATGGACACCTCAGGTGGTTATCAGTAACTTTTCAGCATACCGAACCAACGCTGACCAGATCACAGAGTTCAACCGTTTACCTGTGTGCGCTGCACAGAGACACTGTACATGCCAGTATTGTGAGTGACAAATTTTGCAACGCGCTGTATTTCTTACGGATTTTAGTTTACTTTGCATTCATCCTTTCTGCTATTTTTGCCTCTTGGACTGGTTGCGAGACAGCAAGGTCAAATGTTCTTTTTGTTCAGAACTTATTACGGAAGAACCGAAACATGACCATATTTTTGATTTGGCGCTGGAGAGCGCTATCACACAGGGAATCGTCGAACACTCTCCTGATCAGATTGGGGCCAAACCCTACAGGAAAGCTGCCGCATACGATTGGAGCGCATTTGAATTTACCAAGCTGGGCGAGAAAGTTCACAGTAGGCCGCAAATGCAGAAACCATTAGCACATAGATACAAGGTCTAAATTCAGCACATACCTTAATGATTTCTTTGACAAAGGGCCTCATAACAAAGTTTGCACAACAGTCCAAGACACCGCTACCGTTTTACCATTGATTCAAATAAGTGGTGCTGACTGGCCGAGGCCAGCATCACACGCTCACGTTGCACATTTCTCCAAAAGAACGCAAAGAGAGAGAGAGCAGCAAATATGCAAGATTATTAAGTCAGTGTGGTCGAACCTTTAGTCGAATCAAGGAGATCATACCAGATGACAAGGCTCAAACTATTTCGACCTTCTCCTGAGATCTTTCCCGGTGTCTGCCTATCCACAAAGGTAACAATAAGAGAGACCAGTGTTACCTCTTTCCAACTCCTTGTTAGATCCAGCATGAAGAGGGGAGACGAGCACACAAACCGAAATATG
This sequence comes from Favolaschia claudopus, assembly GCA_037176885.1. NCBI lineage: Eukaryota > Fungi > Basidiomycota > Agaricomycetes > Agaricales > Mycenaceae > Favolaschia > Favolaschia claudopus. The sequence continues at coordinate 1,065,636 of JAWWNJ010000015.1, forward strand.
CCATGCCAGTCCATACGTTTATTGACAAGAAGCAAAATATGACTAAGCAATCAAAGAACTCTGAAATATATGCGCCCAATGCGGCTTGTCGGCACCTTGTGCACCAGCCAGGCTAGACTGGCCGCGGCCACAGTGTAAAAGTTTTGTTGAGTCATACAAGTCAGAGGTCTCACTCACTCGCCAAGTACAAATAAATAAATAAAAATTTGTTTTGCTGAGAGGAAGGAGAAGTACAAAACTATTAACCATTGTTGTCTTTGTAGCAAGGAAGAATGTTGTCGATGTTGTCGATTTCCCAGTTGACATCAAAGGTCACCGCATTACGAGTGTTGTACGGTACTATGCTTTTGCTCAGCATAGGAACAGGGAAAATCAAGCCAAGGAGGCTTACCGTCTGCCTCGATGGGAAGCGCTGTAACACTGACTATAGGGCAACTATGGAAAACACCCAAGAAATGAACGGAATAAATCCAAATCGAATCCCAAATATAATCCTAACCACTATGAGATCGACGTGCGAGGTTCGGGGTCCCAGTCCTGTATAGACTGTGGCAATCCAACTATCTTAATACTCAAAATATACTAAACTTCAGCTTTTGTGATTGCTGACTTGTATAGTGAATGCCTATACTAATCCTATGTTGACACAGGAAGTGTGGTGTTAAACAAAAGGTTGAACTCTTCTCACGAGGTTTAGGTGTTTTAGTTGCTTGTAAAGCCGCCGATATATCTATCGCAAAAGATGTCTTATAACTGTTTCACATGTCCGATGCCAAAGTTCCTATAATTCCACGCATAAGGTTCCCAAATTCTGATATTCACGTGTACAATTCGAGATATGATCCAACAGACAATATATATCGACGAAACAAACCAGAGAAAACAAATAAGCTTCTGGAGTTTATCTCGAATGGAGTCCAATGTCTAGTTATTCACAAAGCCAACACTGGCTTGACGCTCACAACGAGAGGAGCGAATCCACTGGAGCCCCAGTACAGGATATGATGTGGTTTATACCTTTCATTAATAAATATTAAGAAATCGAACTATTGACAAACGGGTATATGGTGAGAGAAATATAGGGCCTGCCTTGCCCTCACCCTATCCTTGGTAGCCAGAACAGGAAATGGATCAATAGTACATTGAATTCCCATCCCTATCCCGATCATTATGTTATGACAGTGGCCCGCTGCTGCAATCAATATTGCCCAAATAGGCACTAATTGGCCTCGGTATTATCATCCCCTCCTCGGACCGTGCTCCCTTGATCGTAATACGGCGGCAGCCACCCTTGGCATGCCTTGTAGTCCCTTGTAGAATATTGTACGTCCGCGAACCTCTTGTAGTTGATTTACAGATTTATTTGCGAAGGGCCGGTGTATGTCCATGCATGTATGGGACACATGTGCGAGAGAATGGGAACGACACCAGTCCACTTGGCAACCTTTTTCTTGATAGAGGGAAGCGTGAAGACTTTATCATCGGGATGACGCCGGAGCGAAGCCTGGCGGACGACATTGAACACCTCCTCTGAGGCACGTGTAGCCGCAAGAAAAATATCCAGAGTGAAACGGAGGTCGGCATTGTTGATCTCTATGGGATGTGTAGGTGGATCCCGGAGACGGGCAAGACTATCTGAGTCTAAGTCTCCATTATCAAGCGAAGCATCTTTTCACGGCTGAGATGAATTCAAGTGAAGTTTTGAGATCGTTGATGGTCGTCTTCCAAGTGGAAATGTAATCGTCTTCCGAATCGGAGTCACTCTCGGTGTCGTCTGGATTGGGGAAGGGAGTGCATGTTATCGCGTAATCATCTACACTGCCAGGATCCATGCTATCCTCCAAATTGGACTCGTCCGACTGAATTACATTGTCTACACCCTAAGGAAGGTCAATGAGAGAAGAAAATACTGGTGTGAGCCCATACCTCCACTTCATCTGCGTAACAATATCATCCAGATACAGATCCTGTTCCACTTTGATTCTATTGGCTGGAGGCTCGCGGCTCGAATCTGTAAACTTCCTGTTGCTATCCGAGCAATCCCAATGGTCTGAGTCACTAGAATCTCCAAGCGATGCGCGAAGCTGGTGCCGGTATTTTGAATGTCTATTGTATGTAGCTCGAGAGACCTTCTTTCTCCGTGGCATTTGACTTCGCAGGTTCACCTATATTCTTCTTCCGAGAGGTAGTCGCTGAGTCTTTCTTTCCTTTCGGCATTCGTTCGAGAGAGAGAGTCCAGCAAGGAAGACGTCGACACAGGTTTCAAGAAAGCTCTAGCTGCAGGTGGTATCCAAAGAGAGCCCAGAGGACAGGAGGCAGCTGAAGTAGGAAGAGCGCGTCACGTCAAATGCGCGCATGGGAGTAGTAGATTGCGGACTTGGTCAAAATTTGCCGATTCACAAAGTCCGATGACTTCAGCAAGAAAAAATATTATTCAATTGACAACTTTTACATGGTTTCTATGGGTTTCTATGCTTGTTCTTGGGTGCGGGCACATCTCGACAACTCTGGACACATTTGAGCCTCGTCCCAGCAATCCTCAGCATACGGGATTTTCACTGGGGCTGAAGGCGCGTCCAGTTCAGTTTGGTTCAGCGTTCGGACCGATTTCCGAACTGAACTTTCCCAACACTAGATGTTACACAATGTTAGTAAGGTGGGGATAATACTGAGCAAAACGTATGAACTCCCAGACACCATGGAGAGCCCATTGCAAATGAGCATGACGACAACAGCGAAGTATTAGTATGTTCTGAGTGAAATCTTCGGCTAATCCTAACCCTGAATGTTCCATTTTAGCCGGCGGTTGTTTGACTTAGAAAAATTTCGAGGTGTTGAAAATTCAAACTTACTATCAAAACTCTGAATTGATTCAAATCATTACGGCATTACACTCACCTCCAATCGCTGAATGCCAGCTAGTTGACAGACTACAATACACTGCAGGTACGGGGAACTATGTACTGTAGCGTCTGTTTACAAGTGTTGGAAGGAATCAAGCCGTATCAAGGTGCACAGACTTGTGGCACTTGGTTACATGTTATGCCCGTGCACAACACCCTGCCAGTCTAACCCCCTCATTTGGATTCATCCGGATCTCTGACTTCTTCCCAGAACCTGTCAGCACCCTCAAACCTTGCTCCATCAATGCTGCCGAGCAAGATGAGCTGTATCCCAGTTCCCTAGCTGATCTCCCTACGGAGTTCCCACACAACCGATCCTATGTTTCCTATCCACCTTCCCTCACTTGGATTCATACTGATGCTTGACTTATTCGTTGGACCCTTCCGCATCCCTCATCAATGCTCTGGCCTAATCAATCACTCATGCTGCCGGAGCAATGCAGACTCACCTTGGTTCCCATCCGCTCATACCCAGTCCTCCCACATACGATCCTATCCTTCCCATTCATCCCCCGCATCACCTGGGCTCATATAGATCTCGGACTTTGCCAATGAACCTTCCTGCATTACTTGTCGATGCTCCAGCCTGCACAGCCCCTCACCCGGTCGAAGCAATGCGGACTTCCTCCTGGTCCTCCTCTGTTCATCCCGATCCCCCTACGGAGTCCTCTCGCATCCAACCTATGTTTCCAATTCATCCCCGCTTCACTTGGATTCCTGTGGAAGTCATCGATTGGTTATCCTGTTCATCCAGCTCCTCCTTCTATTCTCTTATGCTGATGACACCTACTCAGCCGAGACATTGGACGAGGCACACCCAAGGTTCATCGGATTCACTTCTACCTCTATCTGATCATTCCTGTTCATTCCTCAAGTTCCTGCATGTCCGACTCGTCGCCCGGTTCGCCCGGCCATCCGTCCGGCCTGGCTCCCTGCCTGGCCGGTGATCTGATCAATTCCCTTATCCAGCCTTGCTACAATCCCTGCGGACTCACACCCACATCCTTGGTTCGTTCGGATGTGAGATTGCCTTGCATCGAACTCTGCAGTCCTCCTCCGGACTCAACATTATGTCATCTACCTTCCCCCGGCATCATGGTATGCATCATATGACTATGCTTCTTTCTTATTGTCTTTATTGTTCTTGCCCGGTACTTATTTATCTCTTGCTTTATTGTTCTTACTACTGTACCGCACTTCTTGCTTATTGTTGTTATTGTCTTGTACATACTTCTGACTTCATTTGGATATATCTCCACACTTCCTTAAATACGTAGAGTCTCCCGCTTGTATCCTTAGTTGATAATTGATGTTTTGTTCTGCTGCACTGTCCGGATCTCCTCCCGCTCATCTCCCTCTCGTCTGGACTTATCCCTTTGACAACATCTCTTGGTCTTGTGTTCGGACACCTCTTTTATCCTTGTTCGAACTTGTCCGGCTCCTCATAGCCTTGGCCGACCTTTCGTCTGGCTTGTTCCCATGCCCTCGCCAAGCCTCTTTGCTCACCTGGACTTGCTGGACTTTGTCGAGCCTTGACCTCGAACTTGCTCATCCTTGGCTAACGGGCAAGCCTCCCGTACTTCGTCCTACCTTGCCCAGCTTGCCCGGCTCCTCCGATTCACACCGGACCTTCGTCCGGCCCGACCTTGCCCCGCCTTGGTCTTATTGTGAATCGGTTCCCACCAGCCTGCGGGTTCTAGCCGCCCTTGTTGTCTTCCCTCCTTGTGTTCCTTTCGTGTAGGTTGACAGTTCCCACTCATCCTTAATCTACCTGTGGTGTAGTGGTTTTTGATATCCGTAGTTCCGGGTTCGACCTAGCCCGAATTCTACTCGGCTTCTCATCTGTTCCTCCCTTGCGTCTCGGACCGGAACCTACCTCCTCTCTCCCTCTTCCTTCTTCCTTCTTTACGGCACGAGATAGGCGCAGGTTACGCACTGGCTCGTAGCGTGGGATACGCACAGCCAAAGGTTGAACAATGGGACTCTTGTCCATTGTATTGAGTCTCTATGTTCTTACCTACTATTACAGTATTTTATAGTTGTATATTACATTGTTCTTACAGGTATATATACCCCCAGTATCTCGTCTAATAGAGATACAGAATTATTACCCCATTATCGAGTGAACTACGAACTACTACCACCACCCAACAAAATTTCTACAACAAGAGACTATCTATAACTGTCTGCTTGTCTGCGAGGGTCTACTGCAGGCATTGAGTCTCTATTTTGTGAAAATGTGTTTCCAGATGTTGGGCGTTGGGGTTACTGGGTAATTATAAGGACAACTCTTGCGAGGATCAGCCCACAGAATGTATACTGTATTGTCCTCTGCTGCATTAATCTTAACATTTCTGGTTTCTGGCTCATGATCATTTTTCCGACTTTCTTGTTTTGCAAATGCTTTCATTTTGATAATTACTCGACATTTCCATTTCTCTGCATACCACGCACTCCCTTTCGCCATCGACCAAAGACACCACCCCCTCCGCCCTCCTTTGAGTATATGTCGTCTGGGTGTTTCATTCGAATGCTAGTGTAACGAAACAATTCGACAATCTCAGTCCCTCAACATTTCCTCATAATCCCATGCCGTTTTTTCGTCTTCCCTGCGCGAACCAAGGTCAGTGGTGAACTAGCAATTGCACTATGTCAACAAGAACAAAATTAACCTGTACTCAAACATCAAATGCGACGCTGCAAAAAGGCATATAGAGGCTCCTGCTAGGAATCGCAAGCCTGGAAGAGGTAGAAATGAAATTGAGTATTGTGTTGCGGCGAAGTGAAGATGAATTTCAGGTAGGCAGGTAGATACCTTCTGCGGTACCGAAGAGCTGCTGTACGAAGAATTTCATCCCGTCGAGGCCGAGGACGAAACCGACGAGGTTCGCAGCCATTAGCATGAGGATGTTGAAGACTGCGCCGAGGGCACAGGCGTGTCTGTACCAAGGCTTGTGGCCGTACTGGCAATGATATGATACGAATTGGATTAGATGGTATTATAGCGGTAAAGCAAACGCACAACGCACCTTGGATTCAGGGAGAATGTACCGCGCAGCGAGTTCGGGTACGACGAAGAGACTGACGAGCCAGCCCATGGCGAGGAGGCGGAAGGTGAGGTCGTGCCAGAGGGCGACGAAGGTGAAGACGAGGAGGGTGTTGACGGTTTTGTTGTGCGTGCCGCCGACGGGGATGTAGATGTACCTGGTGGAAGGAAAGGTGAAGTGGGCATATAAATAATAAACGATGAAGTGGTAGTAGTAGTGAGGGAGTGTTGTGATACGGACCGAATGAGCCAGATGTTGTAGCTGCGATGCCAGCTTCGCCAGAAACCGAAAACGGAATAGTTGTTCGCCATGCAGCGAATCATGTTTTCTGGAGCCTCGATTCCGGATGCGAGAGCCCAGAGGCGGAAAAAACGCCAGACAATCATTAGCTGCGCAATTTTTTAGGGGTTACTGGGAGGGAGATTGTGGAATTGGATGCATGAATGCTGCCTTCAACCAGACGACGATGAGATTCCAGAAGCTATCATGGCGATTTGGGCGGGCGTATCGCCTACCCAAGCCTTGGTGTCTTTGATGGCCACGACGTACATGAAGTGGAGGATGAATTCATGGTGAGGGACGCAGATGAGGAAACGAAGGCAGTAGCCTAGGACGGTGGAGCGGGGATGGTGAGGGGCTTTCGGTGCTGAAATCATGATTTGTGTTGATCAATTAAGCTGAAAGTGGGATGGGGGAGGGAGACACACCCGCCAGATGTAGTCGTTGAAGGAGAGGATGGGGCCGGCGAGGTAGAGCGGGGGGTAGAGCGCGTAGGATATGTAGTTTAGGTAGGAGTACATGTTTTTCTGGATGGGCTGTGGTTGGCGCTGTTTTTCGGTGGAGGCTTCGTGGCGGCTGGGGTGGATTGCAGGCCCAGTAGTAGTCCATGCTGAATGAGATGAGACGGAGCATTGTTATGTTGAAGCTTAGATGCCAGCGGGGATATATGCCGTCGAATGAGTCCTTGGTGAACTTCGAATTATTGTGGGGAGCATGCAGGGAAAATGAACAAACAAAAAAAGCCAAGGAAGATGTTAGATCTCGAAACCTATAACCGCTGTACCAGTCGTTCAGGAAGATGACAGCGACGTTGAAGATCCAGCTGCAGATTGGGGCCGGACTTGGAACCGCCGAAGCGCTTGGAGATGTAGTAATTTGCGGTGAGAATAACGAATATTTTCAGGGCGCTGGTTCCGTGGAGTGCAACGACCGTGATTATTGAAGCACCGAAGTTGAATGAATGAGATACATGTTGTCGGAAGGCGGTTCGAGCCATGTAGTCGAGTTCGGATAAATTTGGCGACGAGATACGCAGCGGCTGCCAAAGTCAATGGAATGAAATTGCTTCTGAAGGCGCGAAACTGGGCGTCACTGTTGTCCTAGCATTCGTCACTGTAGGACTTCCATGACGCTGAGTAAGCTTACAACAGGTCTGCCAAGAGCCAGCCTTGAGACAGCCGGGAACGAAAGCGTGGATAATTGGGGTGGGTTGCTGAGCGGGTATTCTAGCACATGCACACGACACCAGACGAAAGCTGTTGACGCACGAGAGCTGAGAGTAGTGGGTATCCAAGCCATTGTGAGGACGATACAGAATATGAAGACGGCGTAGATTCTAAATTCTAGGGTCTTCCATCGGGATGGCGAGGCTTCTTGCGAAAGAGGTCGCGGACGGTCGGAGGTGTGGACGGTCAGGTCTATTAGACGCATACGTTTCGGATTTGGGGGGTCTAGTTGAAATGGTGAGAGTGTGATATGGGGTGAAGACGCGTTTCTCATTGAAGTCGACGAATTGCCAGGATGAGCTGAGGAGGATTGAATTGATTTAGATCAATACTGCTTGCTCTCTTCTCTTTACTGGGTTGAAACTTCTTGGGTTCCTCCCTCAATTGGCCGCGTCTTCAAACATGGCGGCTGACCCGGTGGTCATCACGGATATCGAGGAGGTATAATGGTCGATTGCGGGTAATAGTGCCGCTGAAATGGTATAGTCAGAAATTACCCGGAGAGAATGGCGAAATGTATCTCTTCCAATGGCTTTGTGGGACTGAGAAGAGTATCAACGATGCTCCCATAGTGCGTCGTTGGTTGTCGTGTCTCCTCCCAGTACACGAACTGAACGAGTGAATACAGGAACACCTCAAATCGAAACAGGCCGATGTAGAGTCTGCTCTCGTCAAAATCATTCTCGCGCAGGACCCGTATCCCATTCCTGGCCGCGCATTGCGCAACTGTGTAGCCAGATGCTTCGTTGCGTTGTATACGCGTGGCGAAACCCGGACATTATTCGACACTCTCCAGGCTTTCATCAAGGTTATTATAGATTTCAAAACTCCAGATCGCGATTCACACAAGATGTATGTCTTGTTCGTGTTCTCAATGCGAATCTCATGTCGTTTGTAGCGCCGCGTTTTCTGTCATTGGCGACTTGATGAAAGTCTTTGGTTCGCAGGTGAGTTTCTGTTCGATTCAGGTTTCATTCGTCTTATTTTCTAGTTCATGTCTTTCATGGCTGAAATAACCACGACATCTGCAAGAACCGTCAAGTCGTCTAGTGTACGTATCCTCGTCCATTGCTTTCCACCATGCCGCTACATATTACTAGACTCCCCTTCTTCGCTATCACGCGCTTGTAGCACTTCAAAAATCTCTGACCACGGCCGCCCGCGCCGTCACGGAAGCCAGTTTCAAGGACGTCGTCAAGCAGATGCGTGCAGCTCTAACGGATAAATGCCTTGCCGTGCAGCGCGGTGCTGCCGATGTAAGCAGCTTCTACGCTGTGTAACCGAGCTCTGAATGTCGTCCAGGTCCTCATCGCGTTATACTCAGGCTCCGATGGCCACCCCCCGCCTTCCGCTCCTGACGTCGAGGCCGTCGTAACACAATGCGTAAAGTCCCTCGAAAGCGCCGACCAAATTACGCGCAAGGCGCATGCCGTTCTCGTCGGGCATCTCCTCGCGTCGACGCAGATACCTCGCGCCGTCGTTTCCACGGAACCCAAACCCACCAAGAAAGAGAAAAAGCCCGGCGAGGCAGACGATGACGAAGATACGTCTACCCCTGCGGGTGTAGGCGACATCTCCAAGCCGACGATGTCAGTGTCCGAGATGTTTGCCTGCATTTCGTCGCATTTCAATCGGTCTACCATGACGCGCAAGTCGCGGATTGGGTTGTTTGACTTTTACGCGGCGCTGCTCACCAAACTAGGGCCTTCGTTCGTGGAGGCGCAGTATGCCCTGATCATAACGCATTTCACTGCCGAGATTGTCGTCGGTCCCCTGGGCCGTCCCGTTCCACGCACGCGATACGATAACCTCCTCATCCGAACCCTCGTTGGGACGCTCCTTCGCTCTCTCATTGGCGAACGCATGCTCAGCGAGCAGGGACAAATCGGCGCCATCCGCGAGCTCGCCAACGTCTACCTCAAACGCTGGCCCGCCCTCATGCCTGGCTCCACCTCCCCCAGCGATACCGTGCTCGTCATCGTCCTACGCGAAGTCGCGGGTCTCCTGCAACAACTCGGGAATGCGCCCCCGCCCGTGCAAGATGCCGTCGCCGAGCCCCTCGTCACGCTTCTCGCACACCCAAGCCACAGCGTCCGTGTCAACGCCGCCTGGGCCCTCCGTTGTTTCTGCTACTCCACACCATTGCGGCTTCCAAAGACTATCATCGTCGTGATGGAGCTGTTGCAGCGCGACCTCACCGCGCTCCTCACGCCCGCCGCTTCGTCGGATGTCCCCCTCCGGGCGCTGGGGCACGCATACGGGCTGGCTGCGCTCGTGTCCACGATCCCCGCGCGGCCGCTGTACGTCTCGTACGACGCCTCGGCGAAGGTGCTTGATATGGCGATTGCGGTGCTCAAGCGTGCAGGGGAGCACGATTTACGCGTTGCGGGGACGGAGGTTGAGGTGGCGTGGACGGCACTCGCTGCATTGATGGCTTTGGGGCCGAATTTTGTGCGCCCGCATCTTCCGCAGTTGCTTGTTCTCTGGCGGAACGCGCTCCCCAAACCGACGAGTAAGGATCTTGGTGTTGGCGCGGCGGGACGGGGGCATGCTGAGTGGGGTTTTTTATTGCATGTGCGGGAGAGCGCGCTCGGTGCTGTGTTGTGTTTCTTGAAGTATAATAGTGGGACTTTGGTCACGTTGGATGTTGCGAGGAGGATTGCCGCGCTTTTGTCGAATGCGTTGGCGTTTGCGAATCATTTTGTGACCCCCGGCGTGCAAGATGCTTTGGGGTTGTCGGACCCCACGACGCAGGCGCAGCAGAATGTGAACGCGGGGCAGCAGCAGTGGCAGCCCGTGGCGCTGCCTGCGCGCGAAGCGCTTTTGAGACGACGGGTTCATCAGTGTTTTGCGGCCCTTGGGTTTAGTGGGATTACGGATGCGACGCAGGCGACGCTGCTGCAGTCGTGCGTGGGGCTTTTTGCGAGTCCGGATGGGTATGCGGGTGCAGGGAGTGCGGTACAGGCGGCGATTGCCGCGTCGTCGGGGACGTTCACGGGGATTTGGGCTTGTGGGGATGGGTATGCGCATGGGGTCACGTTTTTGGAGATTGGTGGGGATGAATTCGAGGAGGATGGGAAGACGGGGAAGGAGAAGGATTTGCTGAATAGGGATCTGGTGGAGGTTGCGATTGATTCCCTTGTAAGTGTTTCATTATTAAGCTGTATATGGGCTGACCCACCGCGCTTGATAGTTGCGAAAACCGATTCTAGGAGCTTGCGAACATGACCCGCTGTCGCTGTGTCAGGCGCGCGTATCATCCAACGCGGAGTATTATGTAGAGGAACCACCCCCGGCGACGACATCGGTTGTTGACACCGCGATTGAACTTTTCGCGCAGCTGCTGCCGCTGCAGGATCTTACGGCCACAGTCAAGATACTCACATCTCTCCTCGAGTCCCTGCGATCGCCGAAGCTCGAAAAGAACGCGGGTCGAAAAGCCGCTGTTTCCGTCAATGCCGCTGTTGCGGTAGTGCTTGCGCTGCGTCAGGCTATGGGGAACGCGCAACTTCGCCGAGCAAAGGATACTTTTGGGAGTACACAGGTGACTACGTTGCTTGCGCCGTTCTTGAAGGTACGCATTGTTTCTTTTCTTAAGAAAATTTAACATCTACTCAACGCTTTTATCCCTAGGATACTCTCGTAGACGGAGACCCAGTGTTGCGCTCGGCGAGCAGCGAGTCGATCGGTCGTCTAGCTAATCTCGCGGGAACGAACTTCCTCACCGGCCAGATCAAACTCCTCGTCGATCAGGTAGTCAATAATCGAGATCCGCATGGACGTGCTGGCTGCGCACTGGCTTTCGGGGCCATCTACAGCCATGTCGGTGGACTCGCGGCGGGACCGCTTCTCAAGACGACGGTGAATGTTTTGATGTCGCTCAGCAATGATCCCCATCCTGTGGTACATTTCTGGGCGCTCAATGCTCTTGGGCGGGTCATGAATGCAGCCAGCCTTGCGTATGCGCCCTTTGTCTCGAGTACGCTGGGCATGCTGCTGAAGGTGTATTTGATGGAGTCACATGAGCGCGAAGGAGGCACACTTCTCAATGCTAATCTCAGCGGCGACTGCCCTGCGTATCCCGTTGTGTGTCAGATCACGGACGCCGTCATCACTATTCTTGGCCCAGACATGCAGGAGTCTTCGCGGACGCGGACGCTCGTCTTAAATCTCGTACGGGAATTCTCGCGAGAGGACGACGAGGGGATATGCGTGGAGGCTATCAAGTGCATGCAACATTTCTTGATGTTTGCGCCGGAGCATGTTAACATTCCGGACCTCGTGAACCAATTCCGCATACATTTGGCGTCTTCGCGGCGACCGCTCAAGTTGGCTTCCATCAACGCGCTGTATCAACTCGTCCAGAAGGATGCACTGGCGATGTCGAGGCTGGGAGGGGATCGTCTTGTGGAGGATTTGTTTGGAATGCTTGACGACGACTCGTCTGTGCAGGGTGTCCGAGATGTCATTACGAGCTGGTTGCAACAGACGGTAGTGCATACACCCTCTGCGTGGATCGATTTGTGTCAGAGAATCATGTCTCGTACTACTGCATCCCAACAGGTCGCCGATGCTGCCTCTGGTCAAGGTCCGAGAGACGATGAGGGGGAATCGCTGAACTTCGCGATGTCTCAGGATGGCGGCGCCGGGCGCAAACTATCGACTTCGAGGTGGAGAACTCAGCTTTTCGCCCTCGAATGTCTTCACAAGATCTGCGCTGTCGTGGCAGGCAGCGGTCGAAGGGAACACCTCGATATCAAGTATGCCCGCAGTCTTGGTATAACGTCTTCCGGGTTGTTAGTCTCTCGTGTCCCAGACTTGATCAAGATGGCGTTCACGGCATCCACGGCGTATGTCACGGAAATTCGACTAGAGGGTCTTGTGGTACTGCGAGATGTTATCGAGGTGAGTCATTTCTGTGATAGAAGATGCGTCTTGAGCTCACGGTGATTTGGTAGATCTTTGCGACTGCTCCAGATCCAGCGTACGACGATGCGCTGCTTCTTGAGCAACACCAAGCGCCTATCACTGCCGCTTTGACGCCCGCATTCTCGGCGGACTCGACACCCGAAATTTTGGCCTCAGCTGTGCACGCTTGCGCTGTCTTTGTGGGCTGCGGCGTTGTCAAAGATGTAAGTCGGATGGGACGCATCTTGAAACTGTTGACTGTCGCTCTGGATCAATCTAAAGGTGGCTTTCTATCGTTTTTTTTACTAGTCATTTCGTTCCTAACAGTCGCAACAGATTCCGGCATGGTATCTTTGGGAGAGACGGGGGAGCTGAGCCCTAACGCATCCGCTATGCTTCGGATATCTACTCTATCGGCCTGGGCTCAGCTGGAGATTGCCAGTGCACAGCAGCCTTATCTAACGGATGTTTTGAAACCCTATCGCTCTACTCTTGCTTCCCTGTGGCTTGCGTCTCTCAGAGATTACGCTAGCATCCGGGTCGATTCTGAATTCCTTCACGATACCTCATCGGTCGCGCTTGATTCGTCTTATTCGAGCTTGGGCAAGGAAGTTCTACTTCCGGTGCGTCTGTCTCGTGTTGATTTTATATTCTCGGCTAATCAATGTCGTAGTACTACGCCAATTCATGGTCCGTAATTTTGCAGGCGGTTGCTACGGCCATGTTGGTTAACGATCCTCACGTTCTGGCTGCTATGGATGGGCTGGAGCTTGGCAAGGATGCTGCGCCTCCGGCGAAGGAGGCCCGTCGGGAAGAGCCTTCGATGTTCTTTTTCATCGTATTTGGTCTCGTCTACGAGGCGCTTGCAACGGCCTCTGCTGAAGCAAGTTCCTCGACGACTGCTCGGCAAACAACCGTTGTTGCGGCGCTGCAGACTCTCAAATCCCTGGTCCGCCCTGAGTATGCTGGGAAGGCGATGATGGAACCTGCTATCTTCGACGAGTTTATAAGCCTGTGTTATCGTATGGCCATGACGGAGACGGCTCGTATACAAATTCATTTGGTCGAAGTCCTAACGATCATGGCGGCAACGCAAGATCAAGCGGTGGGGTAGGTCACTGTGCTCTTCATTGCTATCCTTTTTTGACGGCATTCACCAGGACCGAGCCTCTGTCGCATACGTCTCCGCGAGCTCATTGCCTACGGATATGCTCTCACATCCTGCGGCATTCCACCTCCGTGTCATCGCGCGGCGCTATCATTCGTATGTATTTTTGTGACGATATTTTTTAAATGCTGACTGTTGTTGCAGAAGGGGACGTGCCAGACCGTATCAAGATGATCATGGGCGCCTTTGCAGCCTTTGTGTCGATCGGTACCTCAATGCAGTCGCTCCATCGAGAAGATGTGCGGGCTGTTGGGATACTCTTGTACAGCGGTACGTCGTTTGTCTCGTCTTCGACCATGTGTTTCTGATTGCTTGCGTGCGCAGAACTGCTCAAGGATGAATCATCGGAGATAGACCTCGTTGGCCCAACGTTACCTGCGCTCAAGTCGTTGCTCGATCTTCCTGTGACGTCTGCCGAAGCGGGAGAACGTTTCAGTCGCCTCGTACACGGGCTCATTTCTGCTTGTTTGCTCAATATTGATGAGATGGGGTACAAGTCTCTACGGAAGCTGTCGCTGTGTTTGCTAATAAATGTTATCACAGAGGCCGGCAAGGCGCGATATCTTCCAAAAAGATCAAGAACAACCTCTTAGCCTCCGTTCTCATTTTGACTGTTATTCCATCCTCGGTCAAAGTCGGCGAGGTGGTCATCGAGCATTGTTGTTTCTTGATTACCCAAAAACTCTTGGACATGGGCGATGTGAGTTTTTTTCTACTCGAGTGATGCCGATACAGAATAAGATGATCAACCCTAGATGTCATTGCCCGCTGCGCACTGCGCCAAAACATTGATAGTCGCTTCGACTGCCGGCAATGCTACGTTGCAGCAATGCGCCAAAATGCTTATGCCTGGCCTCATTGAGTATGTTGCTAAAATGGCTCCCCTAGTCAGCGAAGGTTCCATTACGGAACCGCATGCGGCCGCGATTGGCGAAGTCTGGAAAGCTTTTTCAGCATTCTTCAATTCTGTTCCGGAGGCTGATAGTGAGCTTTATTCATTCGCAATCTTTGTCGATGCTGAGTTCTTTCAAGGAACCCGATTGCTCGGAGTACTGCTGCCCACTATCACCTTGCTTCTTACCAACCCGCAAGCCGCTGCGACGGCAGTGACTTCCCAGGGCGTCAAGGAACTGTTATCGTACGCGACGTCCTCGCCTGCCGCTTTTAAAGAAGCTGCTGCGAAGCTTGATCCAGCGACGCGGGAGTTGTTGGAGCATTCTGTTAGACGGGCTGTCGGCGCAGGTAGTCAATCCAGTGCGAGTCAGACTACGGCCAAGCCGCAAATCTCACTGAGGTCGTTCTAGAATTACTTGCTTTTCAATTTGTTGTAGCCTTACTGCGTTGTTTTCTTCCGCACTGTACACATACTGTCAAATCCATTTGTTCTGGATGTTCTTACCAGGCGAGGATCGCAAGTGAGAACGAGATTGGAAGGCGACAGAGTCGCACGGTGAGGCTGATGAAATGATGTCGCGTGCGTGCTGGGACCAATTAGCTTACGTACGCAAATCGAACACGGTCACTCCTCTTCCTCTTCCTCCACATCCTTCGCGACACCCACACACCCTCTCCCCATCGTCCCCCTCGTTCTGCTTTCAAATGACCACCCAGCCTTCAACCTCCGATCCTCCCCAAAATCTTTACTCTCAATCCATGCTTCCCCCCACTGTTTCGACTCCGTCTCCTCATTCGCTTTCCAGGTATACTGACCCTTCAATCTCAGTCATCATCACCCAATTGAGCCCATACCTAGTCCCTCGGATAATGCGACTCCGTCTGCTGTTGCGTTCCCTCAAGGCCGCACCCATCTGCCTACACCCCAGAGGTACCATACTCTGATCTATTCTTGTCGGTTTGGCCTCATTTTCCCGTACAGTCCGGACTATATGGGCCAGTATCTCAATTTTCATACTCCAGAGTCTCCTCTCGCCCAGCCGTGTGTCCTAATTCTCTTATCGCGACGTCTGCCACTAACAATCAATCTCCTTAGCTCATATATGGCGTACTCTGCGATTGGGCGGCCGGTCTATGTACCTCCCGTGCAACGACAGTGCGTCGCAATCTATGCTTGAACCAACTTTTTACTAACTCGACTGCAGGATGACCATCTCCGCTCATCAACCTCTTACCCCGGAGACGAGGTACGCCAATCATCGTAAAAATTACATCTACTCATTCTGCGGCAGCCCTTACACTCCCCGCTTTGATTCTCGTTATAATCTTTCCTCCGCGATACCTCCTTTCAAGTGCGCCTTCTTCTCACCTTTTCGATGTCTCACATTCATTGTCTTTAGTCCCCATTTTTCAGCAACCCTTGCGACACCCCGAGCATCCTCCTCTTCGTGCGTCGCCCTTGAATTCTCTGTTCTGTCGCTTGATCTGCCTCCTAGTCAAACCCTCTCGTCGCCAACCACAGTGACTAAATCCAATCCACGAACGACAACACCGCCCCCGTCCACTCCAAGCCCCTCAAACCTTTCCTCCCCGTTCAGGGCAAACTTCAATAAGACTCCGATGTCTCAGCGTCTGCCAGGGCCGACGTCCACGCAAATCCCTGTTTATATTCCCGACCTCTTTTCTGCGTCCTCCCCCGTCGTTCGTCAATCAATTCCTTCCTCCTCATCGACTCCTTCCACACAAACTGGCGTAGCTGGTTCCTCGACTGTACAAACCTCCACGCCTCCCGTTTCTCCGAACCCTTTTACAGCTCATTTTCAATCGTTCGCTGAACCTGCCCCTGTCGCAGGCGGCGAAATGGAACGCATTCGTCAGGTCATGATGCAGAATCAGCTGGCTCACCAGCAGGAGACAGAGGCACGGCGACCGGATTATCTCAAGCGCAACAAGCGACCTATATCTGACTCCGACCTTGCTTTGGCCGATGACGAATCCTCCAAGCGTCCCGGTGTTGGAATCATGGACAGCCCACACAAGGGTAGACGTATAACCCTCTTCCAAGAAACGTCGGATGAAAGTTTTGAGGAAAGTCTGATGGCTGGCGGATACGGCCGCTATGTGAGTGTTCCCCGCGAGCGCAGTTGCCCAGTATCTCATCCAGTTTCAGAGGACAGCCGATTGGGTTCGACAACCCCAGCCCATGATTCCTACTCCGGTGCCACCTGGGCCATCGACGTCCTCCGCAAGCCCCAAAGCCCCTACACCGCCGCGTCCGCTGACAGAGAAAGAGCTTCGAAAACGCAAACGTCTTGAGGCATTCCAGTCCAACGAGGCCACTAACACCTCCACCGATCTCCATACATCAAAATTGTTTCCCGTCAATCTAGCGACGATGGGTCGAGTGCTCATTGACGCAGTGAGCGAGGACAAAGGATTTTCTTCGGCGGCTGCCTCTTCTGCAGCCAAGAACGGGAATAAGCGCACGGCGGCTGCCAATAAGAAAGGCAAAAAGAAGGCGCAAGAACCGACTGCACGCGATAAAAAGGCGGCTGTCGCAGCTGCGTTTGAAGACGCCACCGAAAAACCGAACTGGCCTGACGCCGAGTTTCCCTGGCGTCTCAGGACGGAGGAGCGAGCAGAGATCACCAAGGAGGAAGAGGAGCAGCGTATCCAGATGATCGAAAAGTTCTTGGATCGCGATACGGATGTCGAGGAAGGGAGCGACGACGATGAAGACAAGGACAAGGAGGAAGAAGATCTGCTGGACCCGTCTGACTGGGGCAAGGTCTACGACAACGGAACGCAACGGCCGATCCCGACGCGAGGCGGCCGAGGGAAGATGGTTAAGCTTGCTGCAGATCCGCACATCGACCGACGAATTAGCGCCCGACGCAGCAGGTTTTTTCCCAGCGATCCTGGAGACGCTCGAGCAGCCCTTCTGTCCAAGAAACGCGTCCGGTCATTGTCATTCCGACAGAAACGAAGGGAGCGTACTCAGGGCGCGGATAATGACGAAGTGTTGTGCATTTGTCGGGGCAAGTACGATGAGGATGGCGACGTGGTGCAATGCGACACCTGCAACACTTGGTACCACCTTCACTGTCTTGGTATTCCCAGCATTGCAGATCTAGGGCCCGAGGACGACCCGTGGTTTTGTGAAGGGTGCATTGTGGTGGAACGGTCTGAATCCTCGGATGACGACGAACCAGAGATTCTACCGACTTTCGCACCGACCGATAGTGACCCTCCTCGGGTGAGTCTCTCGAGTGACGCTCCACTTTACCAGCCGGCCGAGTCACCTATGCCTTGGAATGCCCCTACAACCCCTCCTCGAGCGTCCAACGCGGCTCGAGATCTCGGCCCTGCTTTTGCTTCTGTTGCTTCCGGATCTCGTCTCGGACCGTTCACTCCCTCGACACCCCATAATTCCAACCGGCGTCGCAGCTCTGTTCAAGTCTGGGGTCGGGACACACCGGGCGGCTTCGATCCGGACGATCTTCCCTTTGACCCAACGTCGACACCGTCTCGCGGAATCAAATTTGCCGCACCGTTCGCGACGCCAAAGAATACGTGGACTGCGCGACCCAACGCTCTGTTCGAAACGCCGTCAAAGCGACGAGACTCTTCTAGCCGCATCTTTGGAGCCCCCGGGACCCTCGACGAGAGTGCGAGCGGCGGCGGTGTGTTCAGTAGTCCTTTCGGGAGGCTGCCGACGTATGACGATTCCCCGATTAGACGTGACACGGCGCCGGCTGCCGATTCTCAACGAGCGCGTAGGCTACTGGGATCGCCGGTGGCCCCTTCACTCGCAAGCGGCCGATATTTGGGCCATGTGATGACGGCGTTGCAGGAGTCGCCTGTGATGTGGTCGACTAAAGGGAAGGAACGGGTTCGTGAAGGTTAGTTTGCGTTTATGTCGTTGATTGGCTTCTTCAACTGATCAACCCTTTGTCGTCAGCTCCCTGAGTGCTCATTCTATCCATGATTTGCTATGCTTATTGTTGTCTAATGAGGTCGCGCCCTCGCTGTATGCATGTCCACCGAGGGCGCGACCTCGCTGCTGGACTACTTTACTGTACGTACTTGGAAAGTTGATGTTTTCGATGTTCGGCTGGATTTCTTGCTGCTAAAAAAACTTGCCGTATGCTTTCGCTTGCTTGCTATGATGTATATGCAATTATATAGAGTACGACACATAAATATACGTATATATACATGGTCTTGCCAGCACATGGGATATTATTTTCGGGAGAAAGCTTGATACCTTTTTTTGAACACAAGGAAGGATGGAGGACCAGAAAGGCAGCTATGTATGACGGGTTTTATCAGAAAAAAACGCAGATAGCTGGTGATGCAGGGATGATGGCGGAAGGCCCAGGGAAGCGATCTCTTTGCTCCATAGCGCCCAAGTTCCACAAAATCTAGATCTTAGGCCGCGTCGCGTGCAGACAAGGAATTCCGAAACTCAAATCCAGTTTGCCCAAGGCATCCATTCGACACAGCACATAAACCAGTACAACAAGATATGGAGCAAAGAAGATGTAGGTTACAAGGGAGCGTATGTAGATATGTAGATTACATAGGTAGGATGTGAAATAAAAAAAAATCAAACTCGACCTGCATTACCGACCTGGAGTCCGCTCTCGTCCCGGCGTCCTCTCCCGATCCCGCCGCGGCGTCCCCGGCCGCTTCGGTGTCCCAGGACCACCCGCCGTCGGCAACGTCAGCCTCCTCTCCCCATCGCCCGACTTCGCCGCCCGCTGCGCCTCCCTCGCCGCCTTCCGCGCCGCATCCCCCACCTTCCCCGGCGGCCTCTCCATATCCACGCTCGCCAACGCGCGCAATAGTCCCTGCGCCGTATCCCCCTCCCCCCTCCCCCCACTCCCAATACCACTCCCACTAGGCCCAGCAAACCCATTGACCCTTGACCGGCTCTGGTTCCGCGCGGCGAGCCCCCCGAGCCCCGCATCCAGCAGCCCGAACCGCGCATCGAGCGCCCGACTCGCGACCCGCGCGCACGTCCGCGCAGCATGGAGGTTGGTATGCAGCATATCCAACTTAAATTGCAGGTCCGGCACCCGCGCGCGGATTTGCGCCTCCAGGCCATCGGCGTCGGGTGGCGCGTTCGACAAACGCAGTCCGTATCGTAGGCGTTCGTTATCGAGCAGTCGTTCGTCAGGGGGAGCATTGCGGTGCGCATGTCGTCGTTCGTCGATTCGCCGTCGCTCTTTGGAGGTGTACGCGTCGTAGAAGTAGCCGGTCTTCTTCCATTCCTCGTCTTCTTCTTGGGCTCTGGGGATAGCTGATTAGGAAGGAAGAAAACATGATTGTATTGTAGAAAAGACGCAACGCACTCCCGAAGCTGTTGCGTGTAGATGACCTCCCATTGTTTATTCTTCTCGTTCTGCGCGTTGGTCCCCGTCGGTGCATTTTCGTCATCGGGCCCGTAGAGCGAAAGGTTTATCCGCCGCTCCGCCAGAGATCGAACCATGTCATCCTCCATGGACTTGAAGGCAGATACATCCTCAGGTGGTAGTGAGGCAGAGCCTGAGGATGATGAACTGGACGCGCGCGAAGAACTCCATGTAAGGAGTTGCCGTAGTTGTTCCGGGTCAGGGAGATCGCGGTCAATATGCTTGTAAAAGCTCTCCTCGTTGACTTTCGGATGTGGTAGGGCTGCAAACGCAAACTTGAATCAGCCAAAAGTACAGACTAACTGAAAACGACGCGCGTGGTGGGCACGGCAAACGGAAACGAGCCCCACGTACTGAATGCACCGGCCTGGAACGAAGTGCTTATTCGTTTCCCGCGCCCTCCGAAGGAGTTGCGCCGTTGGTGAGAAGACTTCTTGTCTGGTTCAGGAGTTTTCGAATTCCCTCGTTCGCGGTCGCGTGCAATGGCGGCCATCGCGTCGCTGCGCAACATCTTATTCCGCTCTGCTTGTGGTGTGCCATCCAACAGCGGAACCTCTGTGTCCGTAACCACTACGGCCGCCTTCTTCTTGGATTTAGATTTCGACTTCGGCGGAGGTTTCACAGGGGATGAGGGTCGAAATGACATGGAACTGGGAGACGCGAGATTGGAGGAGTTGGCACGCGATGCTCGACGAAGGTTGTTCGTCTCGTCTTCCATTTGCCGCACATCATTCTCCACCACTGGGTCAACTGAGGCATTCCGCGTAGGTTGTTGAGGCACCGATAAAGCATCAGCCTTGAATTTCTTGGCTGGAGGATTGCTTGGGCCTGCAGTAGGTTGTCTTTGCGCGTCATTTCTCGGCTCCCGAACGATGAGCAGTCCACCGGGGGTCTCTTCAGTGTCTAGTACAATATTAGCAGCCGCAACAACGCGTGAATTTGGTCGGAATCAAGCCAACAACATTTTCGTTTAGCAGTCGACGCGAGACTCTTGTTTGATTTCTTTGGGGCGGCGGTTGTGCGGGTATTAGATGAGGCAGCGAGGAGAGGGTTGGCAGCGGGGTTGGTCGAGTCGCGTCTGGTGGCCATCGGCGGGCGCGACAACAAGTAGAGTGTGACAGTCAACAAAGTGTGACATTGTGACAGAAATGCGACTTATGCTCCGCCCCCAGTTCAAATTCAGGCTATGGCCCTTCTCCTCCTTCTTCGGCCTCCTCGACCTCAAAACCGGCGTAGAAATTGCCATCCTTTTCGCCGTTCGCGCCTTCAATTTTTGTCTATTCGTTCTACTTGGTCATACGAGCTTTGTTACAGGTCCTGAATAAGGTCGCAGGCGTTTACGGCCTCATTGCAGCTCTAACTGGAGCTGGAGGGTCCTTCGCCCAACTCAGCATGTACATCTACTCTGTTCTTGGTCTACTTGCTCTGGGTTGGGGTCTCCAGGTCGTCAAAGAGGCTCGTCTCTTCCCTCATATGTCAAATCCAAATCTTAATTACAATTCTTCAAATTTCACCAGGAAGACCCAAGGCAGACCTTATATTTCGCACATCTCTTCAGCGCGGACTACGTGCTCTCTACATCATGGACGGTCTACTTCGCCGTACGGTGGTGGTGGTATACCCCACACGACGGCGCGCGCCAGGCCAACTCACCAGCGCAAGAAGACCTGATCGCAGTCGCCCAAATAGCCGGCCCCGTACTCACAGAAGACCAGCGCATAGACGCCGCACGTCTCATCTGGAATCAAGAAAAAGGCATGGCCTTCGCCGTCATACTCGTCTCTTGGCTTTCCAAAGTATGTGCCGTGCCGATAATTCATTCCCCTCCATTTACGCCGCAACTCTCAGATCTACCTTGCCCTCCTCATCTACTCCTACGCCATCCACCTCCGCAAAGGCTCCTACCGCTCTCTCCCACTCTCCCGCACCCCACTACGCCCAACAACAAATGGCAACCTCTTCTCCGCCAGCGCTCTCCCAGAAGAAGAGCTTGAAGAAGACATTGAAGACTTCTATCGTGTTCCCCTCCGCACGCCTCCCCCCAAACCCAAACACGCCGGACACACCAACACCGTCAGCAGCGTCTCGTCATTCGCCGACTTCGTTGGTGCCGGTGACACAAAACCACGTACGTACTCCTCTCCTCCATACTCACTGCCGAATAAATCCACTTCAGCCAGCTTCAATCCCGGCCTAAAGAAGACTGCTGCTGCAAGTCCGCTTAACCCAGGCAAAGCCACAACCGCAGCGGAAGAGGATGACGACGAAGTGCTCTTCGACACCGATGAATATCCGTACACGAGCTCAGGTTCGACGTCGAAAGCGCACTCCAAGCGCGGCACCGAGACGAGCACAAGCGGCAGCCGGAGTCCAGGCTCCAGCATAGACAACAACGACGACTCCATTAGAATTCGTACTTCACCCAAAATGTAATTTAGAGTTCCCCCTCCCTTTGTAGTATAATACCTTTCTTCACACCTGCGGATATAATAGGTCACCTAATGCAATGCTCCAAGAACGAAAGAACCTGTCATGAATATTTTAAAAGGAAGAAAGAATCGAACTATGTAGTGTAGCCGTCGGACGCTGTCAGTTTTTTCTACATACCCTACGAATCGTCTCTGCGTTTTATAAATTACAGCCGCATGATGAGCTGCTTCACCCCCGACATCCACATCCCAATATCATCCGTCTGCGACCCTCTCGTCAAAAGATCGACGTGAATGGCCAGCGCCGCCTGGCGGTCGTGCGACTCCATAGCTGCGACTCTATAAGCACACAATCAAATAACAGCAGCCGGAAAACCCCTACCGTTCGTGAGGACCAGTAACTGTTCGACAACCGACTGTGACAACGTTTCGCAGTTCAGCGCATCGAAAAGCGGATTAATCCGGCGTTCCAGGTCATCCACGAGCCGTTTTTGCTGAGGCGGTGTCGTCTGTCGCATCTGCGCAAGTTGTTGCGAGATGACGGAGAATATAGGCTGCGACGCGTCGGGAATATGACTTCTATCACCAGGAGCTGTGAAGAAATAATAAGTCAAAGGCGCATCAAGAAGGAAAAGGTCACGTACGATATTTCGGGGGTGGCGGTCCCTTGGGCGGCGCACGAGCGGCGGCGACGGAACCAGGAGCGGGAGCGGGAGGTCCGCCTGGAGGAGGTGGGGGACCACCTGGACCTTGCGGAGGTCCAGGCCGCTGCTGAGAACCTGGAGGGGGGGCATACTGACCGGCTGGTGGCTGCGACCCGGGAGGAGGCGCGTACTGACCAGGCTGCTGCTGCTGCACGCCTTGCGGAGGTCCATAAGGTCCAGGCTGCTGTTGCGCGCCTTGCGGAGGTCCATACGGTCCAGGCTGTTGGGCACCAGCGGGAGGAGCATACGGTCCAGTCTGCTGCTGCGCTGGGGGCGGAGGGGACTGCATGAAGTTTGGAGGCGGTTGCTGAGCTCCTGGAGTTGGACCGCTGCGCATCGGCGGCGGGGCGTATTGACTGGGAGTCGGCAATCGAGCGGGACCTCCGCCTGATAGTCCTTGGGGCGGCCCTTGAGGAGGAGACATCAAACGCGAAGGAGGCGGGGGGGCAGCTGAGGGCGGTCTGCCTCCTGGCGGGGGCATCCCTCTCATGGGTGGCGGAGCTCCTGCTTGCACGCTTCCAGGACGCGGGGGAGGTGGAATGCTTTGGGGCTGCCCTTGGGTAAGGTATGGAGACGTCGGGCCATTGAAGCCAGGCGATGCGGGCATGGAGTTGGGGAATGGCGCAGTGATGGCTCCGGGTTTCAGCGTACTTGGGGGAGTAGAGCGCGAGTTGTTGATGAAGACCGGTGCGTCGTTCCAACCCCCTGCGTCACGTTTAGGAGGAGGCGGCGGTGGTGCGTGAAGGTTGGCCAATGAACCGCCACGAGGCGGCGGGGCGACCATCTGTGATTGCATGGGCGGCGGCTGAGCGTTACCGTTTCCATGAGCGCTGATACCCGTAACTTGACCGTAAGATGGACCGGTCGGCTTGAGAGGTTGGAGAGGGCTGTAGGCGGGGTAACCTCGTCCAGTATTTGCCTGGCCCGCGGGATTGAATGTATTTGGCTGAGCAGGAGCGATGTACGAATTCGACTGCGCTTGCGCCTGTCCAGAGGGGGCATATGGGCCAGACGGCGCAGGGGGTTGATATGTCCCGCTGGAAGGACCATACTGCCCGGCGGCTTGCTGAACGTAGTGCGGTGCTTGCTGCGCCGGCACGGGAGTTTGGAAGTTGTTGTATGCTCCTCGTACTGTCGTTTGAGCTGTCTGGCGCGTCTGAACTGCAGGCTGAGGTGCTGGGGGAGGAGCAGCCGCCTTGGAGCTGGCTTTCGTGAGTCTTTCCCTCTGTCCCTTCACGGAGGCATCGCCGTATGCGGACGGGGTGAGCTCCAAGAATTTGACGGCTTCGTCGACGAGGCCATGAGCAGCGAGCAGTGCCGCGTACTCGTAGTATCGATCATACAAGTGCGCAAGTTTGAAAGTTGTCTCCTCTTCCGACGTAGTGGTAAGGTCGGAATCAACGTAGCCGGTAGCGGCCCGGAACACGGTCACCTTCTCGATAAACGTCTGCAATGCACGCGCTCTAGCCGAATAAACGGACGAGCTGCTTCCTACCCCACCCTCGAGCGCCTTCGCTTCCTCCTCTGCCATTTCTTCACCCCAGATGCCGACGAGCCGATCAAGCTTCCCTGCCGCCAGGTAGGCGAGAGTTGCGTTCTTCCTCCACACCTTCCCGTCAACATCCTCTTCGTCTTCAGCGACGCGCCTTCCTTGAGTTTCAAGCCTTCCGCCGAGCTCTTCAACCAAGCCTTCAAACTCGCCCTTTTCTTTGCCCGCAAAAGTGCATAGAACGACAAACACTTCCTTCCATTCTTTGACGTCCGCATTACGCACAACGTCGCTGAGGTCAGCATTCACGACCGCCTGGAGTACGCGTCCGCTACCCCCATTCCCTCCCTGCTGGGTCAGTGTTGACGCGAAGTACGCATCCTGCGTGCGGCGCAGGAGTGCGGGACCACCGCGCACCGCGAGCAAGATCGCATCGGCATAACGCGCGGACGCTAGGCAAAGGCTGACTGCGGAATCAAAGTCGCCGAGTACAAGCGCTTGAGTGATAAGCCGGTCGGTTGGCGAAGCAGAAGCGGGGTAGATGCTGAATGCGCCAGCACCCTTCTCAGAGGCGGCTGATGAAGGGCGTGAGCCAACGGTGGCCGCAACCGACGAGTCAAGTTGATAGTTGGTGTGGGGCACGACGGTACTGAAGAAGTCGGAAGCATCCGCTCCGCCGTCTCCACCATCCGCAGCCGCGGCGTTTTCCTCTCCAAACAGGCTTGGGGCAGTCGTAGTGCTCTCGGACTCGCTAGCAGTAGTGGTCGTCCCCGAAGTGACGCTTACACTGACGCTGGTAGCAGCGCTGACCTCAGAAGGTGCCTTTTCGCTGCCTGTGCCTTCTTCCTGATCCGCGAACGAAACGACCGACTCGCGAGCTGTGGGCTCCAATTCCTCCACTTTCATAGTAGCGTCGCCGTCGCTAGTCAAGGACAATGCCTCAACGGCTTCTCGGACTTTTCTTTCGATGTCGGCTTTTTCGAATCCAAGCAAAGCCACCAATTCTTCACGCGAGTCAGTCTTGAAGAGACTGAGTAGAGCCTTCCATCCGCTTTCGGCGTCACCGTCCTTGACCTGCTCGCTCGCCCAGGCAGACACTGCCGACTCGCCGTCCTTCGAGCCCACGTCCCTGTCGAGTGCTTCCCGCAATTTCGTGGCCCTGTCGACGACTTCATCTTCGATGGGTACAGTTCGCAAATGCACCGAGGCACTCTGATGCTTTCCGGAAGGGCCGGCGAGGTTGGAAACACTGACAAGCTTCCCTCCGAAACCGAAGGAGGCAGAAACGGGGCGGCGGAACCACTTGGGCGGGTGGGATAGAGAAAGCATGCCAGTGGCGCTGGTTGCAGTACCTCCCGGCTGCAAGTCAAAGATATCTGCACCAGAAGCCGCGTGGGCAGCCACTTCGGAGGTGGTGGTTGCGGCAGATTCGTTCGTGCCTTGAAGGGAGTGTAAGCCGATTGTGCCGTCGAAGAAAGCGGCAGCAAAGAGGTCGGGGTTGCGGGGGCACCAGTCGACTTGGAAAGCCCAATTCTGAGCGCGGGGAAGCTCTCCAAGCGCTTCACCTGTCTGGGGATTCCAGCACAAGGTGCGGTTGTCCTTCCCACAGGAGAGAAGTAGGTCTGCGTCTTGCGAGCACCAGGACAGAGAGAGAATGCCTTTCTCATGACCAGTCAAAATCTATCAAACAAAAAGAAAATCCAAATTAGACAGCAGATTGGGAAATAGGGAAATGGTGCGTCATGCGAACCTTCTCAGGAGCACGCGCATTGCGAAGGTCCCAGAGCATAATGATAGATGACTGGTCGTCTTCAGAAGCGGTGACAAGTCTTGTTGCATTATCGGGATGCCATTTAATATCACTCATCCCGCCTCCCGACGCCCCACCGCCATACGTCAACGCGACAACCTCGCGCTTCCCGCGTAAATCCCATACAACAGTGTAGCCGGTGTTGCTAGCACCTGCAAGAACATATTGAACTTGACGATTCCATGCAACGGCGGTCATTTCATCGAGTTTGGTCGAACGCGCTCCAGGAGTCGGAGTATACGGTTTTGCAGGGGAATTGAGATCCCATATGTAGACCTGTGGACGCAAAGTTTACAGGATATAGAGCAAATAGGATAACAACGCACCTCGCCACTGACGGCACCAGACGCCAGGAGGTTTGTCTGGATTGGGTTGAAATCGAGACCGCGAATGGGGCCAGTGTGCGTAGAATTGCGCAAAATGAGGGAACTAATTCACAAGTCAGATCCCGCTATTCAGCAAAACGATAAGACGCACTCGTCCGCCGCCGAAAGGATTTTTGCAGGATCCCAGAGAGCCAGCTCGCCGTTTTCGAGTCCCGCTGCAATAACACCGCGCGGACGGGCTGCATCAACAGATCCCCAGGCCAAACGATTGAAACGAGCAGTATCCTTAACAGTCCCTCGTGGACCTTTCTCTCCAGCGCCGCCAAGGTTGAACTCGTCCCTGTCGAGAAAATCCGGTGCCCATATCTCGAGCTGACTCTCGTCGCTGAAGGACTCGTCGAGGGCGCCGGCGACGGTGCCCGTAGCGAGCAAAGGGAGCTCGGCGGCGGGGGACCACGCAAAGGTCGAGGTGCGGTGGATTTCCTTGAGTTTCATGAACGAGAACGAGAGTAAAAAGTATGCGACGTGTATACGATCCAGCACATGATCTATTACATAATCCAAAGTTACAACGCAATTTCTACATCCAATCGTGCCAGGTAAGAGTACACGTCGGGCGACATTCGGTACTTGAGTATCCCCGCAAACACCATGAGTGACCGCGATTTTTTTCGCAGAACCGCCAGAGACATCTGTCGCGTAGCATCCGCCGGCCCAAGCGAGTTTTTGGTCTTTTGATGCACGCCTGCGAGAGCCTCCATAGTCAACGGTAGGTACGTCTGCAGACTGCGCTGCAGAGCGTCGTGGAGATCTTTGAATTCTTCTGCCCGACGTGTAATCTTCGCCACGTCGCCGTCCAACGGGATCAGGTCGGTAGATTCCATGATCTAAAAAGAGTCTCAACAACGCGTTCACTTTCCCCGAGAACCAACTCACATCGAGAGCAACTTCAGGTCTCCCCGCCTGTTTGGCTTCAACGGCCTCCCGAACTCTCAGTAGGCGTATCACTGCATCACGGTCCTTGCCCACCGCCCTATTCGTGCGCTCATAGTGTCGCAGAATATCTGCTGCCGTCCGCTCAATCGTCTTCGCCTTCTCATCCGGCGTCGGCATCGCAACCGTGTTCCCAAGCGCCTGCGCAAGGCAAGAAATCACCGTCCCATAATCACCCGCAAGATTATACAGCTTGATCGCTTCAGGTATCCGGTCGTTCTCTTCCGAATGCCGTGCAGCTCTAATGAGAATATGTTCGTTGAATTCTCGTGTATCCCGCAAACCAAGCAGAGACGAGCCCTGTTCAATAACGCCGCTCTGGAAGCAAATAAATGGTCAGAGAAGGCATAAGATAAAAAATCGAAATGAATTCACAAATCGCGTTCCGTCTGGCCTAAACCCACCCACGAGCTCCTCCCATGCAGGTCCGCTGTTACCTAGCACGATGATCCGTCGCACAAGCTCCCAGGCATTCTCAATTTGCTCTTGCCCAACAGCGCCCTGATCCGAGCAAAGACCAACGCAGTACACATACTGCAACGCCTCCTTCGCGTCCATCTTAACGAATTGCCGTGCATAACGCCACACCAACGTCGACAAGCTCAACGCCGGAGGATTCACAGGGGACAGCGAGACTGCACAATCGATTAGAGAATAACTCGAATTTATTAAAATGTGCCAACTCACGGGGCGTCATATCGCTCGTCTCGGCCCTTGACGGGACCCGTAACAGTCCATGGTAAGCCAAAGCAATCGCTAAATGGACCGCCTCGACTTCCGTCTCTTGATGCTCCCACAATGCCGCAACCGCCCGTTCAAATTGTCCGCACATAAGCAGCACGCCGGCCCACACGCCGCGCCTCGCGCCTTGCTGATTCGGTGGCCCATCAAACTGCCGCTCGCCATAACCCAACAACACCTCCGCAAGCCCGCGCAGGCCGTTATCTTCATCCTCGTCCACCATAGCGAGCTGAAACCACAGCCAGTCTTCCGTCGTCGAGGTAACGCTCGCAACACTCCGGCGCGAAGGTTCAAGCTTGCCCATCAGCTTGTAGAGCGCGAGCTTGAATGGGTCGGCGGTGGAGGAGTGCAGCATGTGTGCGTTGTACACGGACTGCAGGTTGTCACGATTTTGTCGAGGCAAGCTAAAAGAGAATGTATGTAAGTACAGAATCGAAAAAAAAAACGAGGATGCTTTCACCGTCGATCAGGCGACTCGATCCATGTTTTGAAGTAGCTTATGAAACTAGCTTCACGGTGTTCGATGGCTTGTTGGAACTGTAAGGCTTCCTCCAAAGCCTCGTGATAGTGTCCCGTCCGTACAAGGAAAAATAGGCGAGCCCACAGCGGCTGGCCAGCCACCAGCTACAAAACAAATCTGTCAATCCCAGTGTCAAGGTGAAATTATTCTCCACTTGCCTCAATGCGCTCCTCCCATTCTCCATTCTTGTAATACCTCACAAAAAGAAAAGCGCGCACTTTATTTGCCACACTCGGGTCGCCACCCAATTGAGCTTCATTCGGCCGCGACTGCACCGTTCGTTCCAGCACATCCCAATACTGCTCTTCCAAAGCTTCACGCGCCCCTCGAGCAATTTGACGCCGCAAATCAGCTGCTTCGCGCGTCTCCTGGTTGCCCAGATACACACGAGCATGCTTGCGCTCAAGAATTTGCGCATTGAGAATGTGTGCGCTGGCATGTTCGATGGGAGGCAGCGCCGGTGGTTCACCGGTAATCTTGGCGAGAATATGAAAGTTTTGAGTGATTTGTAGAGAACGGGGCTGCACAGAGCGATTAAAAGACCATCGAATAATATCAGACTTCGGCTACATACATCGGGAGCAACGTCAAGCGACGCGCGAATGAGGGCATGCACTATAGGATAGGAAGTGCCCCGAAGGCGAGCAGCATTCAACTCGGTTATAACGCGGTCGTATGTCATCATCTTGCTCTGCATCTGCAGTGTGAGACTGGGCGCAACGCTTGAGGCCAGGCTGCTTTTCCCATGGAAACTCTTTTTGAGTTCAGCGATGGCCTTGTTGTCGCCGCCAACGCGTCCACCAAGCTCGTCGAACACGCGTTTTTTCTTGGCTTCCCAGTCTCGACGACTACGTTCCTCTAGTGTGCGGTAGAACTGCTCCTGAGTCTCCTTCCTACCCTCCTCGATAGTGGAGATGAGAGTTTGCTCGTGAGCATGGCGAAGGTAGCCGGCGACGTCGGTATCCTGAAGAGGTTGGAGTGGCGAGAAAGTTGTCGAAGTATTTAGATGGGCAATTGAGCTGCTGAGGGCAGAGGCGTCGACATGTGCTTGAGCTAATAAATAGTTTCTGGTGTAAAGAAATGAAGCAAATTACAGAAAGCAAACAGCAGAGTACTAACGCGCGGTCTGTGTCGTTTGATGTGCCTGGTTGGCGCGATACAAGGCGCCGAGATTGGGCCTCTACTTGGTCAAGAGAAAGGCGGACAGCGGGAAGTTCAGGTCGCGATAAATTGGAAGTGAGATTTCTCGAGGAAGTCAAGAGCGCGGAAAGTTCAGAGGCCATTATAGTCAGACACAAGTCGGCCCTGCAAGTTGGTGAAGAATCAAGGAGTATACAATTCACTGGAATCGTTGACGCGAAATAAACGCGGTTTTGAGGGTAGAAGGGTGGGCGAGGGAGGTGGTGGTGAAGGACGAGAGCCCACGTTGATGGCAAACAAGCCCAAGTCACGAACTCGGTCTTACTTTCTTTCTCTCCACCACTTCCATGTCCCGACAAGACAAGGCGACTACCGATAGATTCACGAAAACCTTGCGAGAGCTCGTCAAGCGCGCAGACAATAAAGTTTGCGCCGACTGCAAGCGCAATGGCACGTCCCACTACTAGTACACCCTCATATCGATCTCAAATCTTATTCGCGTACAGACCCGCGCTGGGCCTCATGGAATCTCGGCGTTTTCCTCTGCATTCGATGCTCAGGCATTCATCGTGGAATGGGCACTCATATCAGCAAAGTCAAGTCGGTAGACCTCGATACCTGGACTCCAGAACAGATGCAGGTCGGTTACAATCCACCTTGAATCACTGCATTCGCACTCAACTGTGCATTGTTGTCTCAGAGTATACAAAAGTGGGGAAATCGTCTTGCAAATTTGTACTGGGAGGCACATCTCAAACAAGGCCACCAGCCGCCAGACCAGTATGTGTCCTGACAAAATGCTGAAGCAATCGCTCACCTGCCGGCGCAGTAAAATGGAATCTTTCATTCGATCCAAGTACGAGTCACGGCGGTGGGCGCTCGACGGACCACCGCCTCCCGATCCCTCCGTCTTGGACTCCGAAGCCGGCGTATCAGCGGAACCCTCTGCAGAAGCAGCACCAGCACCCTCAACCGCACCTGACCCAATCGGCTGGGGCACCCCCTCGCCCCCGCACGCCTCAAACTCCACCGTCAGTAAACAACCCCAACCCCGCCAATTACTTTCCGCTGGCCACGCCCCAAATACACGCACCACAGCCCCACTCGTCAAGCCTCCCCCCGGGCAGCACGCCGCTGCGCCTGCCCCCGCGCCCGCGCCACCCGCACCCCAGGAGGACCTCTTCTCCCTCGACTTCCACGCCCCCGCCGCCCCAGCGTCCCCTCCCCCTGCACCAAAGAACGCGAAACAAGACATCCTCTCGCTCTTCTCCACACCAGCCGCCGCTGCACCCCAAATGGCCTCTCCGCCGTTTGGGCAATTCCAGCAACAGCCGAGTCCTTGGGCTCAGCAGCAGCAGCAGCCCGCGCAAATGCAGACGCAGAGCATGATGGGCTCCAACGGCACGGGCATGTGGGGCGCATCCTCAGGCTGGTCCGCACCCCAGCAGGCCCCGCAACAACAAAGTAACCTCTGGGGCGCCCCCGCTCAACAACAAAGCCCGTTCGGCAGTGTCCCTGATACGAACAACGTTTGGGGCGGCATGGTCTCTGCCGGCGGAGGAGGTGGGAATAATGCCAATGGGAACGATCTGTTTTCGACACCAGCAGCCCCACAACCGCAGAAGAAGGACGATGCGTTCGGAGATCTCTGGGGTGGGTTCAAGTGATCATGACTTGATCGGCGTTGTATTATAGTATGTTTCCACCTGTATTAGAACTGCAAATTGCCTGCGGATTAATGTGTCTTGTCTGTCGTCGTCGGGGGTGTATCTCGCCGGCCCGTTACAGCATGAACGCAAATGCATCACAATCTCCATCTCCTCACGAAATCCAAATCCAAATCAACCCAGACCCGAGTCCGCTGTTTTCGTCTCTGTGCTGCCCAGGTGCTTCGCTTCGAGAGCATGCGAACTTGAATTTGAGCTGTCAGCCTTTACGAACGACAAACAACATACCGCGATCCGATTCCTATGCTATGCTGCATTGAATTCGAGGTGATGTAAGATTCGGTACTATATATCCTGTCAGACTCAATGGTATGCGTCTCAACTATCTATAGTAGACTTACCCATGTCCATTCCCGCGGTATGCTGAACGCAGATATAACGAACGGGCGAACGAGTTTGGCGCCTTTGCCCTTCACCTTGACGCTCGCCTTCAACCCAGCATGGAAAACACCACCGTCGTCTACTATTACCAGATCGTTCGGGTACGTACTCATCTTCTCTCATCGCCCTCTTTACTCGATTTATGACAATGTTTTCGAACAGTACATGCAAGGTCAGCCTCCAAGTGGTTCCGAATCTAGCGCCTAGCTCATCCTGAGCGCAAAGTTTCCAGCGCGATGCTTTGGGTAAACTGGAACAATTTTATCTGCTACTTATATTTTCGAATGACGCTTTGCACCAGGTCTACGACTACATCCTGACGTTCGACCGAGAGGTAAGTACTGTAGAGTATTGCTGCCTGATCTCATCATCATGGTCTCAACTCCAACTCCAACTCTTTTCATGATCAGGTATCCCTGATATGGGCATCCCAATGGTCTCTCACGAAAATTCTCTTCCTCGTGTCTCGATACTCCGCAGTAGTTGACCTCCCGATGGCATTATATTGTAACGATTTCCCCCGAACATCTTGCGTTCAGAACCATCCAATAACAGATACACAGATTCGATGGCCCCGCATATCGCAGTAAAAGTATTACCAGTCAAATACATCTTCAATTCCAGACCCATCGCTCACGCTACCAAAAGCACTGTTCTCGATTACACGAAGCCATCTCATGTATCGTATCTTTCTCTCCTGCCTTTGACGCTCCAACATATCTATTCACCTACGGAGCAGGGTCAATCTTTGTGGGAATCTCGGTCGCCGAAGGTCCGTGCTACATTGCTAAGAAGATGGCTCCTCGAGAATTCCAACCAGTAATCCTGGTCGTACGAACCTACGCCCTCAGCGGCTGCAACCGCTACGTCTTACTCATATTCCTCTCCCTCTGGGCGGTACGTACTCCGTCCCATTACTAACCCAAATCAAATCCTTCACTTCGCTGACCATAAGCCCTCCCAGTCGGGCACTTGTGTCTGCATTGTCTTAGTCGTCCTATTCTTCCGCAGTGCAGTCTGTAAGCTTGATTTTACTCAACATCGCCTCTCCGTTGTATATACTTATAGACAAAACGAAATTCACAGACGAACCCCCTCCCTTCGCGGGCATCCCCGGCTGCTATCTCGCCTCCGGAAACAAAGTGATCCTCACAATGCCCTTCATTCTGGTCCTTTCATACGACACCAGTACGCAGCTCTCTCTCTTCCTCTTTCTTCACCACCGACCGCAGCCTAAAACTCGAATTGAAAAGATATCATGGCATACACCCTCTGGCTGGGCATAAACAAACACCGACACTTGAAAAGTCCGCTCAAAAATATTCTATATCGCGACGGAATTACTTACTACATCGTATTATCTGGCGAGTATCCATATGCATCCGTCTCCCCACTCGACGTCGCCTGCTAATTACCTCCCAAATTCCATCTACACAGCTATATCATTACTAAACGTCCTAATCCTCGAGAGCCCTATAATCCCTCAAACCGCCCTACAAGGCCTCGGCACGCATGTCTTCTTCTTCCTCCTCGTGTATGTCAATGCCCTCTATCTTTAAAAATTCTCTCTTGAATGATTCGCGACTCAAAAATCCCATAGCTTCCTCTCAGTAATGCACAGCATCCTATCTACCCGAATAATCCTCCACATCCGGGCTGTCGACCGGTGGACAAGAATGGAATCCACAGCTGTGCTATCAGAGACCGATATTGTGTTTCGAGAGACTCGGGATCCTAGCCGCATCAATACCGCCTGAATGTGCCTCTCAACTCACTCGGAATGGCAGCCAGGTGGTCGCC
Organism: Favolaschia claudopus; assembly: GCA_037176885.1. Classification (NCBI taxonomy): domain Eukaryota; kingdom Fungi; phylum Basidiomycota; class Agaricomycetes; order Agaricales; family Mycenaceae; genus Favolaschia; species Favolaschia claudopus. Next base: position 1,099,538 of record JAWWNJ010000015.1, read on the forward strand.
GCCCGATGCCGCATCCAAGTCAAAGGCTTCCCGACTCAATGTCCATGAACTAAGATACCCATTTGTACACACCATTTGTACCAAATTGCATCTGTATCGATACATTCTCTCATCACATCAATTTCAAACACTCAATTGAGCGCAGTACATATTGCCTTTTTTGGATCGTAGACGTCAGTAAATTTCCTTTTTCGTCGGTGTTCACAGTGTGTTTACTATGTGGATGTGGATTTGCTTCCGTCTAAATACCGCTCGTTCCTGGGCCTTTCACAAAGCTGACGAACCATCCACTCTTCAGATTCTCCCATAAAATCTGCTTACCGGGAACCTGGTAATGGAGTAAGCTCGGAAAGCGGCGATTCAGTCCAACCGGCACCCCACGAAACTCCCAAAAATACCCCCCACCCAAACCGCAGCGCAACCGCACACCAACCGTTATCCGCCCACCAACCGCCCAATCAAACCCGAAAACTCACCCCGGCGAAACGGCCTCCATCAACTCCCCTCCCCCGACAAATGCTTTTTGACAAATTCACCAAAGTATAAAGCTCGCTGGGATGTAAGATTTTTCAACCACATAAATAGCCTTAGCAGTACAAGAGCAACCCTCACAAAAAGAAGAGAAGACTTCAAAGAGACAGAATGCCAATAACACAAACTACGAAACTGGGCGGAACGGCGGCCGATGTTACTGTGGGCCGTATTGCGGTACGCAGAAATTTAAACAAAATTCAGTGTATCCTAATTAACATTGAATTTCCGTTGAACAGCACGGCTTGATGATGATGACGTGCGCCTTCCTCCCACCTCATACCTGAATCTTGCACTGACCACTCCGTCTCCCGACACCACCAGCTGGATCCCAACCCCCGTCCCCGACCCCCAATGCTTCGCCTCCATCAAAGCCGGCATCGACGCCCTCCCCACCGGCACGAAGATGTACCTCAACAGCGGCGAATTCTACGCCATGGACATGAAAACCGGCAACCTCGAAATGCTTGCGCGGTTCTACGCCCAATATCCCTCCTACGCGGACAAATCGTTCTTGTCGGTCAAGGGCGGCATCAACGCGCAGATACGGGGCCCAGACAACTCGTAAGTAGCCAGCCCAGGCAGCCGAATTGAATCATGAACCCCCCACCCCTAGGGAAGCCGCCCTCCGCCGCAGCGTCGACAACATCCTGCGCGCCTTGGGCCCGAACAAGAAATTGGACCTCTTCCAGCCGTCGCGCATCGACCGCAACGTCCCCGTCGAAGACATGATGAAAACCCTCGTCGCTCTCGTCAAGGAGGGCAAATTCGCGCACATCGGGCTGTCGGAGACCAAGGCAGCGACGCTGCGCAAGGCGCACGCCATCTACCCCATAACCGCGGTCGAAATCGAAGTGAGCCCGTTCTCGTATGGGGAGGAGCAGCGGAAGGTGATTGAGACGGCGGCGGAGCTGGGGATTGCTGTTATTGCGTACTCGTGAGTACTTTCTGGCAGGGATGGCATGGGAGGTCGAGGTTGCTGATAAGGGGTTGATAGACCGTTGGGAAGGGGGATACTCTCGAAAAAGATTAAGACCGCCGCCGACTTGGAGGGTACGAGAGTTTTCATTTGCTGCTGGAGAACAAGCGCACTGAAATCGAATGTTTGCAGCGGGTGACATCCGTCTCCGATTCAGCCGTTTCAAAGACGGAAACCTGGAAGGCAACCTGCCGATTGTAGATGCTCTAGAAGAACTCGCGAAGGCCAAGGGTATCACGGTGGCGCAGCTGTGTATCGCGTGGGTCGCCGCTCAAGGCACTCGCGTGATTCCTCTTCCTGGATCATCGTGAGTCGCTCCTGCTAATTGCGATAGTGGTGAGATGGCTGAGATGGTACGCAGGAAAGCGTCACGGACGTTAGAGAATCTTGAAGCTGGGGAGGTCGTGCTGGATGCTGATGAGGTTAAGGCGTTGAGTGACATTGTCGCCAAGTATGGTGTTAAGGGTGATCGTGGATATGGGACCACGGACGAGCAGGCGCATTACTGGGGTTGATGTATTAGCCGAACATGTACAAGACTTTTGAATACACTTTGTATATCTCAAGCGTTCGTGAAGGAATCAATAGGGGGTTTCACAGTAGCCTATTTTACTCCGATTTGAGTCCTATTTCGACCCCAACTTTTTGAAGCAAAGTTGGGGTTGAAATTGGGCCGCTGCTGTGAACGCCCTTTTACCCGAAATCGACCCAAGTTGGGTCCGAGGTGATTTGATGGGTTGCTACGGTGGGCTAAGCGAAGTTGGCCATGTCCCAACTTCGAAATCGGGCACGAAGTTGGGATGCAAATCAAGGGGGGGAGCCCGACTTGCACTCCAACTTCGAAATCGGCCAAAAACTTGAGGTCCAACTTGAAAAAAGTTGGAGCTCAAGTTGGGCTCCAAATCGGCCTACCGTGAAACGCCCTAATGCCAGCCGATGAACCTGATTCTCGGGTTTTGCGAGATATACGTCGAGAAACAGTTCAAGTGATTCCCCTTGCCCACAGTGATCCTGTGGTAGTCGAGACCCACACCTTCGTAGCGCCCGCACACTGGCAGGAAGGGAAGAAATAGACACAGACGACGAAATGCAGAGGTCAATCCTCTAATTAGAGCAGAAGTTTGGTTGAAGATTATTGGATAGCCCGCGAATTGAGACCACGCATCGGAGCCAGACACGTCGACAAATAAGCGGGGGAGAACGTATCCACTGCAGTGGCGACAGACACAGCGATAAACAGCAGAATGGATGGGACTTGCGTCGCAGTTGAGAGCAGGGCGCTCGGGCCGATCGGGCCGAAAATTCAAAGTCCGCTCTCACCTTTCGCCTGTCCCGCGTCCGCAACCAGCCGTCTTCTTCACCGTCACCGACACCCTACACCAAATGGTCAGTCTCTAAACCACTCTGGCCTGCATCTGGAGTGTCTCTGCCGTCGAATCAACGCCAGAAAACGGATAGAATGCTGGATGCGGGCCACACGATTTGGATGACGATTCGCTGACCCCAAAATTTTATAGGCCTCTGCCGACCTCGCTGCGACATACGCCGCCCTAATCCTCGCCGACGATGGTATTGAAATCACAGTTCGTCTCTGTCTCTTGTTCAAACCCATCGACGCTTTGCGCCTGACAACATTTTTTCATCAGTCGGACAAAATTGTTACATTGACCAGCGCCGCCAACGTTGAGTTAGAACCGATCTGGGCAACACTCCTCGCCAAAGCTCTCGAGGGAAAGAACGTAAAAGACCTCCTCTCAAACGTCGGCGCTGGTGGAGGCGCACCCGCTGCTGGTGGCGCTGCGCCTGCCGCTGGTGGTGCTGCCGCTGCTGCTGAGGCACCGAAAGAGGAGGAGAAGGAGGAAGAGAAGGAGGAGTCAGACGACGACATGGTGAGTCTCCTTGATTTTGTCTCCAATATCCTTGCTCATTTTGCTTTTACAGGGCTTCGGTCTCTTCGATTGATTTCTCTACTTTTTGCATGTATCCTGCTACCACAAAACCACTTACATTGCTTTCGGATCCTGCATCTCTTGTTCGTCTTCGGTTTCCATGATTCTTGTGTGGGTCAGCGGCGGTTCCGTGCGATTTTTTCTTTTTTTTTTCAATCTCCCGCTATGCTCATGGTCGCCGAGCGTACGCTGGCAGCCGACGGTGCTATACGAATCGTTGGTTTCGTGAGAGTAAGATGTCTCGCTCGCAATGCAATCTTACTGGTGCCTCCCTTGCCGGCGTATTCGTACTGATTGCACGACATTTTTTCGCTGCGTGGTGCATCCTGTACGATATGTTCAAAGGCACCAAGGTCTGGTCTGACGGCAGTGGTCACAGCGTTGGTACTTATTGCTGGGTGAGGAGAGTACACATCGAGATTAGCCACAGGATGTATTGTCGCTGCCGCATTCATGTGAACATTTTTCCTTTGGCTCATTGTCCTGCTTTCTTGTTCCGCGAATGTGTATGTTCAATTGATAATTACTCGACATATCTTCTATAGCATTTCTCCGCATAACACTACACCACCAGTTTGACCCGTACTTGACACTCTCCCTCTCGCAAGACGGATGAGCCTTTCGCGGCCAATTCCCGCCAGGCCACGAGGACACGCCCCGTTGATTATAGCGACAGTCGTGTTTTCGTTGGAACTGAGGTCCGAGGTCACCTCGAGGTGCGGGTTAGTTGAATATAAAGAGAAAGAATTTAAACCGTCACAGAATGGGAGGAAATCCCCGTAGAAGTAGTATGTACAACTTGTTAGACAGCGCAGAGAAGAAATGTTTTGGAATTGGAGACGGGTTGGGATCGTACGCGATCACCAAAGGATGTTGACGCGTGGCTTCTACCTGAATGGGAGAGCACAGGGCCGTCGCGGCGGAGCGCACGTCGGGCTGTAGCATTAGGAAGTGTTTTCGGAGACTTTGGAGAAGGAGTAAGCGCAGACGTCGTCTGTTTCGACGATGGGCAGAGGTGGGAAGGAATGGTTGACCACGCATAGCAGCAGAGTTGTTAGGAGGCATTAGTGCTTGCTGCGCCGATAGAATAGAAGGTTTCACGACAATACGCTGCAATACGCCGGAGTGGCGGTTGAGGAACAGATCATTGATCCGACTTCCGACGGAGGCGCCGGGGCCCTTTTGTGCTGGTGACACTGGAAGGGCCGGAGGCAGCATCGTCGGCAATGTTTTTAATGGGGAGGCTCTTAACGTCGTGTTTCTTGTATGTAGGCTTGGATCTTGGCGGCGTAAATTTGACGTCGTTGATGAATCGTTAGACTGTGACATGTATATTGTAGGCCTTGGGCGTCGAGGACGCTAATGAGCGAGAGGGGCAAAACAAAGAGATAGGGAGAACTTGGGAAGCGTTTGTCAGGACGCTGTCGAGTTGTGGTGAGGTTGCAGGCGACGAGGGCGGTGTGGAGGTTTCTGGCAACAAAGTCGCCGTCCCATGTAGTACTACGTCCCTCCAGGGACTGAGGGCGCAGGACGAAGCAAGGCAAGACGCGCCATGTATTGTTCTCAAAACAGTTGCGAACAGCTGAAGTGCACAGCCCAAAATTGCCTTTTCGAGATTTTGGCGTAGTGGATGCCGCCCAAAGCCGTTGATTGGATCACGTAGAGATGTACAGTACTCACGTGCCTCGAGTCAGCCCGCTACCGACACTTTCATCCTCAAGGTGACTATTTAATTATCTGTGCCTCCCTTTCCTCCTTACTGACCTTTAGCTAGACCCACCACGGAAGATGGGTACGCCCCTCCAGCCCCCCAATTTTTCACCCCCATAACCCCCAAATTTCTTGCCCTTTCCAGTTAATCTCCGCTCCCAAAAACGCCTCGCCGCCTCCGTCAAAGGCGTCGGCCAGCGCAAAATCTGGCTCAACCCCACCGAGCAGTCGGAAATCGGGAACGCTAACTCTCGCGCGCACGTTAAGAAGCTCATCAAGGAGGGCGACATCATCGTCAAACCCACCACCGTCCACTCCCGCGCCCGCACCCGCTCCCTCCTCGCCGCAAAGCGAAAAGGCCGACACACGGGCCCCGGTAAGCGAAAGGGTACGGCCGAGGCCCGTATGCCGACGAAGGTCCTGTGGATGAGGCGGCAGCGTGTTCTGCGGCGGTTGCTGAGAAAGTACAGAGAGGCGGGCAAAATCGACAAGCATCTGTTGCGTTTATTTCTCATTCGTTGTCTCTGGGTCGTTGGCGCTGATCGTCGGCGTCCTAGGTATCACTCGCTGTACCAAAAATCCAAGGGTAACGTCTTCAAGAACAAGCGCGTGCTCATGGAGTACATCCACAAAGCCAAGGCTGAGAAGAGCCGTACCAAGGTCCTCACCGACCAGATGGAGGCCCGCCGTGTCAAGAACAAGGTACGTATAACACTTCCTAATTTCCTTTATCTTGTGTTGCTCACAAATCTCGTCACACAGGCCGCCCGCGACCGTCGTGCCGCCCGCTTGCAGGAAAAGCGTGCAGCGTTCTTGGCTGTCGAGGAGGGCGCTGTCAAGGAGTAGATGCACCATCACCATCACCACGAATCTGTATCCTCGCTCCATTCTACTATGCCCCCGCATGTGCCCTATTAACGACGAATACTATGCCTGTCATATGCGTGTTAGGTCTCTTGCACCTCTAATGTACATCTTGGGTTTCCTTTCTCTGATTTTCCCTGAGTAAGACTTGAGATCATCAGTGCCGCATCTTCACTTGTTCGACGTCTGGATTGCGCACCCGAGATGCATAATTGAGAGTCATCCGCAATTCGATTTCACCGAGGCCGACTTGAGTCAGTGGGACTACAACGCAGCCGCAATGCGCTAATTCATGCAGTTCGAGCGAAGAAAAGAACAACATTATACGAGCTTTCTAACAGTCGCATGGCCTTGAGAGCTCGTTCCCGAGCTGCAAAATTCAAACAACACGTTCGACTGAGAAACTTGCGAAACATCGCAATGAATTATGTAGTTATAAAGATACAGACATTCAGTAGCTAATAGTAATACATTTTTGCTGGATACAGCGGGATTATCTGCGCGGAAAACAGCGCGGTGTACAGGTAGATACAGCAGGTGCGCAGGGAGAGAGAATGATTTCGTTCCAGACGTCAAGTCCGTTTCGTTTGTTGTTCGTGCGTTGGTTTTCTTGGTAAGGGCGTAAGAGATAGCGGGGCGATTACAAGTAGGCAACCCAGTGGTGTCGGAGGGGCGTTCAATCAAAACGCGACAGGATTGCGGCCGTAGCGCGAGGGCGAGACATGCTCGTAGGGCGCTTGGCCCTGGCGTGTCAAGTCGGTAGGGGTGCCATGGAAGGAAGAGGCGTCGCTCATGCTGGACGCACTCGAGCTACGCGAGCTCGAGGACTCCACCGACGCGCTGCGAGACGAGCGAGAGCGGGACGGAGAGGGGGAGGGGCGCCTGGCACGGTGCGAGCGCGGGGACGAAGCGCGCGTCGGCTCGCGGGTGTGGGTGGACGGAGTATACGCGAACATAGGCACGGGATACCATTCAGCCTGGCGTTGGTGCTGCTCGCTGGAAGGCTCTTCTTTGGTATGCTGGCTGTAGTGGCTGCCCTCGCTGGGCACTGGCGAAGGGTAGCGCGGGAGATTCTCTTCCGGAAGCACGACGGAGATGTTGTTTTGTTGGGCTTCTTTTGCTTTTTCAATGGCATTCTCCTCGTCCTGGCGGCCGTAGCCGTAGGCAGCCTTCCTCATGTCAGAGGCCTTCCATGAGGCGAAGGAAACAGCGTCGGCGTCACCGCTGAACGCAAACGCGGGAGACTGGGCGGTAGCGTTGCCAGTGAATGGAGTGATGATGGGGCCCTTGTTGTTGGAGCCGGAGTAGCTCAAAGCGCGGTGGGCCTTGACATCTTCACGGAAAATGAGACCGAGGAGGATGTTGAGACAACCGATGGAGAAGATGAAGAATGCGGCGACAAGGGTAAAATCGTCGACATGGTGAGAGAGAATCTGAGCACCAATTCTGTGAAAAGAGATTAGCAATAGACAGAGAAGGGAAACATGAAGCGCACAAGCAAAGGAAGACACCCAAAGCACCGAGCCCGAAATTCGCGCCGAGAACGGGGAAGAAGCGATCAAAGAAAACAGCGGGCCAACCGAGCTCCGATACTGAAGACACAATGATTAAAGAGAAACGTCAAGTCGGTAGGAGCGACGTACGGATGAGAATGATGACTTGAAAGATGATGAGAAGACTTGCGACTATCGACAGAAAAATGCCCGCAGGTTGGTTCGGGACAGTGCTGCCTCTGATACACGACATTAGAACCCGAAGCAACATGTACATCGCAATCCCACGTACTGGATGTAGTCGCAGTCGACCATGACGTCGGTAGAGTTGGAGATGCGGGTAGCATGGAAGCGGTTCACCGCGTTAACGTTGGTGACCATGACGAGGATCGTGCTCGAAAATACGAGTAGAAGAGATACAATGGTGAGGAAACGGACTGCGTTGAGGCCGATGAAGATTACTGGACATGGCAAGTCAGCGTCGATGCGGGAAAACGAGAGATCAATAGCCGCACAATTCTGGGACCGAGCCATTGTGAAGCAAGAACTTGAAGTAAAATTCGTGAAGGTGAAGAAGAGAACGTGTAAATGAATGGAATATAGATGTGTCGTGAAGCTTGTTCGTTGGACGTGAACTTGAAGGGTAAAATGAAGGAAGTTGGTTGTCTACTTGAGGCACCGGGCAGGTTGGTTGGCGGAGGGGGGGACTCGACCGCTGAAGATACCGCAAGAACACCCTGGTATTTATTCCGAGGCCGGCTAGTTACTTCGACAGGTACCGCTATTCTTCTCCGCTTAACCGCATTGAAAGACAATGAACAATAAGGTTGATGTTGATGCTTGAATAACAATAGCGCCCTTGTATTTTGCCTTGACAGACTTTGTACACCAGCAGAATTCTCATCCGAACTCTTGAGAATGTTGGCAGATCTTGCGGGCAGCACATGGCGCGACGTCGGCATCAGGACGACAAGGACGACGACCGCTAGGCGCAGCAAAGTTGGCGGAGAAGACAAGAACAATGGCTTATGTAATCACAATACTTTACTTGCACCTTTCTTTGCACACGGAATACAAACTTTGGCTACCTAGCGCAAGACATAGCGGCTCTGAAAAATCGAAACTAACAATGTACACAAGAGCTCTGAGGAGAATAATGCGGATACAATTACCCAATTACTGTTACCTCGAATTCGACACGCAATCCCTGGTTTCCCAACGCAAGCATTTGGTTCTTTACGTCGGATGACAGCACCACAGGAGCATGAGTGTCCATATGAAGCTCCTCCAGCGTAGCCCGTCCTTCCACCTTCTGTAGCCGCAAGTTCAACACGTTCAGCAAAGGTTGGTACGATTCCTCAGCCTTCGCACCATACAGGACGCGAAGGATCCTGAGCTTCGGCAAAACGTTTTTCGCTTGCAGAACAGTTTCGAACTTCGCCAGTAACCCGACGAAATGGAATGTCATCCGTAGGTCCGTCACGGCAGGCACTACCTCCAGGAGATTTTGTAGCTGAACCGTGGTGATGTTTGGCGGAATGCGGAACGAAAAACGGTTCAAAGAGCACGCAGAACGCGCCACCATCGCCCGTAGATCAGCTAGAAGATCCTCCATTTCGCCGCCGAATCCTGGACCCCAGATGTCGAGTCGAACCAGGTGAGGAGCAGTGATGCATGGTAAGATTGTCCTGCCTGCTGTTACCAGCGACCGTAACGCAGGGAGCTCGAACGGGGGAATCGAGGACGAGAACTCATGATGCATCATGAGCGCAAAGTGAAGTTCTTCAAGATTGATGCAGCTTTGCAATGTGGTGGTGACTCCTACGAGATCGTCGTTCACATTCAAGTGAAGTTTGGTCAACTGCGACCAGGCCCCATCCACGGTAAGGTCGGGAGACTCCAGCAAAGTCAGGTTTCGCAACAGAGGAGCGTCCATCGGAATGATCTTCTCTCCCTCCCAGACATTGGACGTCATGGACAGCAGGAGTGTTCGTAGAAGGGGATACGATCCGGTGTACGCGACGAGCGCCTGAAACGTCCCGAAGGGAATGCGCAAATGGATATCCTCCCATCGGTGACAGAATGCCATGCTTGCCGCCAGAAGCTGCCGACTTCGCTCTGGGCCAGTATGACCATTATCTTCCAGCTCGATAGTCAACGGAAGGACCCCCGCACGAGTACACCACTGGGTTATGATCTGCGGGGGAGCTGTTGGGACACTGTCGTCGATCTTGATTGCGGCCCACAGCTCAGGCATATTCAGGCTGATATCGCGCCAGGCCGTCGAGACTTGGGTGAAGAGCAGAGGAGGCTCATGGGGAAGAGGGAGGGGAGGAGCGTCAGTGTCCCTTATCAAAGCCGCAAGGGCCTCCTTCATGATTCGCTGCGTCAGCTCGATTGGGAGTGCAGCTAGGTGGGCCATGGAGATGGATCATGGAGGAGACCAGGTTGTGCCTGTGGCGGTGTTCATCTTCATTGAAATCGTCGATCACAGGCTTGGAACGCAAACCCGAACTTGCGCACGTATGTCACCGTTTGTCGACTGTACATGCTTTACAACCCAAACACTGAATATATCCTCGATTTCCTCAACTAATACACCTTGATCTTGACGCGTAATTACCGGTTTCCCACTGGCAAGCAGCCCCGTCTTCGAAGCACGGTACAAAACTTCTTGAATGCAGCAAGAGTCTCCGTCATGATTAGCTGCGGGTGTTGAGTAGAAGCCAGATAGCGTCTCCTGTCTCAGCTGCCCTAACGCTCGAGACTGTAGCTACCGTATACATTGGCCTTGCTATAATCCGTTTGCCTGTTTCTCCATGTCTGAACTGGCTTTACAGACTGGATTTCATTAGGAAAGCCGAATATATTGAAACGCAAACTACAGTACGACTACACAATGCTGAATAGAACACAGAACCAAGGAAAGAACAACCAGTGAAAGAAAAAAGAAACGTTTAACGTGCGTTTGGCTTCCGCGCGCAAAAGGTGGACGAGACCAAATGCGCGCGTACTGAGCCCAGAGCCCACGACAAGGGAGCACGAGGATGGAGACAGAGCTCGCATCCTTCTCTGGGAAAGAAACACCCACCTCGAACTCACCGCGGAACCCAGAGCGTTGACGCGTTCAGTTTTGAGACGCGGCTTGAGGTCTTGAGGTTGATGCCTTGACGCCCATCTTGACGCGCGAGTTAAAGCCTTGACCCTGAGGTCTTGAGGGTGAGGTCTTGACGCGTCAAGTCTTGCTACGCGAGTTGAAGCCTTGAGTTTGAAGCTTTGACGCGCGTGTCTTGCGGCGCGACTTGGAGTCTTGAGGTTGAGGCGTCGAGGCTTGAGACGCGGCTTGAGGTCTTGAAGCGTCTTGTGCAGTCTCCCACTGAGGTCTGGGATGGCGACACAGAATATCCAGAGACCCAGGGAGTAGGCGAGACTGCAAGTGTGGACGATGATCGTCAATACGACTTCATGAGATGAAGAGAAAATCCGACGCACCGAGCCGCAACTAGAACAAGGGAACGCATCCGACTAGGCGACGACAATGCGACATGAGCTAGGCGAGCTGAGTCGAAAGTCGGTGGGTGCTGGTCGAAATCCAAACTAGGCGAGGTGGAGAAGAGTCAGTTTCGACAGGTTGGGGAGGATGAAGGATACCCACCGAATGTGTTGAAGGCTCGACGACTGGGTGAGGCGAGAGAGCGACGAGACTCAGGTCTTGAAGTTGATGCCTTGACGCGCATTGCCATGTCTTGCGCCGCGGGTTGAAGCCTTGAGGTTGCGGCCTTGACGCGCCAGGCTTTGAGACGCGGCTTGAGGTCTTGAGGTTGCGGCCTTGACGCGCATATATTGCGGCGCGGCTTGACATCTTGACGCACCAGAGCTTGAGACGCGGCTAGAAGCCTTGAAGTTGATGTGTTGACGCGCATGTCTTGCGGCGCGAGTTGAAGCCTTGACACGCGTGTCTTGCGGCGCAGCTTGAGGAGTTGAGGTTGAGGCGTCGAGGCTTGAGACGCGGCTTGAGGCCTTGATGCGTCTTGAGCAGTTTCCCACTGAGGTCTTGAATAGCGACGGCGAGGGCCAGGGAACGTAGACGAGGGATGTATCTACTCTTGAGTTGACATATCATACAATGAAGAGGAAATGTGACGCACCGAGGAGAAACCAGGACCCGAGACGATCCATTCTACAAGGCGAGGACGCAAAATGAGCTGGGTGAGATAGCTACATGATGGGAGGGTGGGATGCTGCTGACAGTAGGCGCAATGTAGACCTAGGCGAGGTTGAGAGAAGTCAGTTTCGAGACGATGAAAGAGCATCAAGCTTACACACCGAGACGTTGAACGCTGAATGGTAGGAGACTAGGCGAGACGAGCGAATATCGAGAGCATCTCAGGGGCTTGAGGCTTGGAAAGGCGATCCAGTTGGGAGATGGTGAGAGTAGAGGAGAGAGTGTGAGAGTCACTAATGTCACAAGTGGCTGACAATTTATACCTTGTGCGGCAATTTCCGAGCCCAATTTGAGCTGAGAGTCAAGCTTAAAGTCGGCCTGAGCTTGGGAGAGAGGAGTCAGAGTCCAGGAGATGTTGCGAAATTGAGCAACATGACTTCAATCGTTTTAACGGGTGGCATTTGAGGTGTGGATCTGATCAAACGAGTTTGTCCCAACAGCAGGGGACGCAGGACGAGAGAGGTCTCTATGCCTCATTTGAGATTCCGGATCGGAGAATGCTTCTCTTGAGCGAATGAGACGGGGAGTGGCAGAAGGAAGGAGGCGATCGGGTCACATGACCGTGATTTACCCACGCTCTTTGCCTTAACGCGACCAATTCGATTTGCCTGGCAGTCGGCAGTCCACCGAAAGTCGAGCGTTCGAGTAGAGATCTTCTAGCATCGCGCGCCCTTCCACATTCTGTCGCCGCCGCAAGACTGCGACGATTCTTCTTCCCGAGTGACCGTGCACAACTTCAGCGACAGAATATTTAGGATTCAACATGGATGATACCGACGAGTGACACTGGGTGATGTACGGGGAAAACATTACTGTACTGTTTTGTTGCCAGTGGCACCAGGACGCAGATTGATCTAGTTAGTAGTGAAAGGGAGACCGAGCTGTAAATATCTTCCACAAAACCGTCGGCGCCAACAGGACTCTATCTGCAGCAAGGAGATGACGGACATGCCATAGTGCCGACGCAACTTCATAGTCCTACACATGGTTCACACACTGGCATATTCCACCCAACTGGGTGTGAACGTGAACGTACCTGTATCGCAGCAGCCACCAGTTTGAGCTCGAACCAGCGGATTAATCTGCCAGTGTCTTTTGTTTCGCCTATCATAGGCTCGCAGCCGGATATGCCATAATCTAAACACAGGTGTTTATATCAGGTGCATTGAGGTTCAATGCGAGGCTTACCATGCAGCCTAGTAGCATCCCTGAATATGACAAGAGTTACATACGGATTGAAACGAAGATGAACTACGCTTACCACAGGCCATGAGTGTAGGCGGCATTCTTTTTGAAATAGCGAGCAGCAAAGTCGCGAGGAAGGTCGATAGCAGGATTTGCGGAATGGAGTAGAGAGTTGAGAGCCGCAACATTGAGAATGATTTTGGAAAAGCCTTGTCTGGAACAGATTATGAGTATGAGCCAAGCCCATCATTCGGTACCACTAACCCATGAACCGGATTTAGCTGAAGACTCGCGTCGCCGACAATAACGAAATTGGACGGCAACGCTCTGGTTGGCAGGCGATGGTATTGGATGAACGACTGCGTCGCTAGAATTCGGGTTTCAATCGCATGAAAAGCTTAGCAGATCTGTGGAACCAACGCACGAATTTTGATACTATCGAAAGTATTATCTGCATTTTTGCACAACATGTCGACCGCTTCGATAAGCCAAGACGGGATAGGGGAATATCCATTGAGCGTCTCGAGAAAAGGAACGAGGTCAGAGGCGGTTTTGGGCAGAACGCCGTGTTCAGTGCCGGCATCTCCCACAAGCAGTTGGTCTAAGCAAATGAGCGAAACCTCCGGTCCCGATAACGACCGGACGTACAGGTATCATTGTCAGTCCGGAAGAGGCCCAAGTACCGAGAACCATGGTCGAAGTGCGGTACATAGACGTAGATCACGGCAGCTTGGCGTGCATGTTCAGGAAAGGGAAGCGTAGCATCAAGCTCTGGAGATGGGAAGAAACATATCGTCACATAGCGCAGCTTGCCGTTGTATGTGTGGCGAATATCTTCCGGCAACGCATAGCCAGCGCTGTTGAGCCATTTGACCCCACCTTGAGTCGCCCCGGTGCAGTCTAGGATTCGTATTAGTGGAAGATAAACGTCGATGACAACGATTGACCAGCAACTAGAGCAACGTCGTTGAGAACTTCCTGCGTTCCATCGAGCTTCCGAACAGTGACGCTCTGAATAGAGCTCATATCGCTTGAAGGCTGGATGCTCCGGACAGTACCAGGCAACAAAGTTACCCTTTCAGCTGTTGGGTGTTGTCGAAGTAGGATACCCAGAACTTTTTGAGCTGTTGATCGCCGTGTCACGATCGTGTGAGGGAAACATCCTTGAGCGTAATGAGGCCAGGGTGTCAAAATAGGAAGTCCAGAAAAGTGTAGCTGCATGTCTGCCGGGGCCACTCTAGTTCGCACGTCGCGTGAGATTTCGGGCAGACGGCCTTCGCAAATTGTCAACTTACCGACCTCCGGCGGCTATGAACTCCTCGTCAAAATTGGGCCATAGTCGCCTCGCACCCGCAGCAAAAATATGGAGAAATACTGCAAGGCAAGCAAGTGTCAGTATGCGAGAATGACGGCATGATATGAGTTCCCTCACTGTGACCAGCGTTGTATTGCAAAATTCGAGTCTTTTTCTCGCTCTCAATTTCCGGATCGACGACGACCACACGCTCAAAGTGGTCAGCCAACAAGCGAGCAGTCACAATGCCCGAGATGCTTGGTGCCCCAATGAGCACTGAAGGCAGCAAAATAAATTATACAGGCACAGACCTTCCGCCGCAGACAACAGCAGTACCTGGAAATGTCCTGCTTCTCTGCTGGCCGAGTGCAGCTATTTCCTTGATCCAAGGCGGTGGTGATTTACAGAACTTTTGCCAGACAACGCCCGAAAGCAGAATAACGACGAAAAACGCGAACCACAGGGAAGGGTCCATGGCGAAGGACACTGACAAGATAGGACGCCGTCGCATTGAGATTTTATTCGAGCAGCATTGCCGTTCTGAGGTACGAACACTGTCGTTCAACGGGCGGTTCGTTGTTATCGGCGGTGCTATGTCATGAGTTATGTATAGGTGTCTGTACACGTTCTCGAGCTGATTTTGCTTCAAGAAAATGCGGTCTGCGATAGCTTTAACACCACTTCCAAAGCGTCGAGTCCAGATTTTTCAACTTGCGTTCCCTTATTTTCTATACTCGTTAGCCCTGGTCGCAGTATGTTTGGACCTGCCTTGCGATCGGATTGCTGTTGAAATAAGGTGTGAAGACAGTACGGTAAATTGTTGCGGGAGAAGCGTGCGCGCGTGAACCTCCAGAGCAGGTAGAATTTGGAGAATCTGCCATAACGATGTCAAGGTACGTACGCTCGGCAGCAAACCGATAAGGTGGCACCGTGGCTTGCGAGATATTTTTCCGTTTTCAAGAAAAGAAAAGATAGGTCAAGAAGGATGCTGAGAGTGCGGGAACGGATGGGCGTAAAATTGGTCGAGTTGTGGTTTGTGCGGGTGGAATTGGGCCGCTCCGACTCGCTGAGCCGTGCAGACGCCCAAGGATCTCCGTTGGACTACGAATAGATGGGGAAGGAAATTGGCCCCAATTCCAGTACGCAAGGTGCCTTGAGGGAGGAGGGACGCCCGAAGCAACCAAGCGCGAGAGTATAGAGACGGCGGATGGGGCACAAGAAACTGGCAGTAAAACGCGAGAGGGTGCTTGTACAGTACACGACGAGGCTCAGCCTAGGGAAGGGAGAGAGTTGGTATGTAGAAAGTTAAAGGATCACGTAATACGTGAGAAACCGCACTTCGGGCAGGGATTCGAGGGAAAGCAGCCAAAACCACTAAAGAGACTTACTTTCACTACCTTATCTCCCACTGAAGCGACGGTCCTCTCCCTTCAAACGCTGGTCAACTCCGTTGTACAATAAAGCACAGTTCATTCAGTGTGCAGGAGGGATACATTAAGTATATAACAGCAGAGCCGCGCTCAAAACCAAATAAAACTCGACGTGACACAAACTACCCTCATGAGTTACAAGTCTATCAACAGTGCTTCCTTACGCTCCGGCGGCGGCATCGTAGTCGGGACCATCGGGAAAGTCTGTGGTGTCGAGGTTGGCGCGATAGGAAATATGGGGAGAGTCGGCGGCGGCGAAGAAACGTAATGCGGTTGTTGTTGCTGATGCTGTTGCTGAGGAGGGGGCTGCGAATGCTGCTGCTGATGATACTGCGGTTGGTACGGCTGTGGAGTAGATTGTTGCGGCGGCGCTTGCGAGCGTGGCGCCGCGTGCGAGATGGTGCTACTTCGCGAAAGATACGCGTTGTTCACGACAGGGGGTGAGGACGGGGACGCATAGCTAACAGTGTTGTGACGAGAAAGCGAGGGCGAATGCGACTGCGGGGGGAAGTGGGAGGATGGGGGAGGCGGGGAAGCGTATTGAGCCGGGGGAGGAGGCGATTGGGCATAATGAAGAGGTTGGTGTGCCTGTATCGACGGTGCGGAGGAAGGAGGTTGTTGAGGCGCATAAGAGACTGGTGGAAGACTCTGCCGACTGGGACCGGGCTGGTACTGCGCCTGCCCTATTGATGGAGCAGGGGGTGCGTACTGCGAAGCCGAAGGCCCGCTGGGGACAGGAGATGAATGCTGAGGGGCGGCGTACTGCGGGTACTGGGATTGCTGTTGGGGTTCAGCATACTGTGGCTGCTGAGGCTGCCACTGCGGCTGCGACGGTTCTGGACGAGGTGTATATTGCTGGGAGGGTTGGGGCGGCGCATCGACCGGGTTCTGCGGCTGCCATTGACCGTAACCATTCACAGTGTTATACCCAGTATTGTAGCTCGAGTTTGCCTCGTAGGGAGAAGCCGCAACGGGCTGGGCGGGACGCCACTGTGGATGTACCACCTGCTCTGTCAACAGCTTGTCGTACAGCTTGACCGCCTGCGAGAGCTTCTCATGCATGTCTGAAAGAATTTCTGTAAAATAGATCTAGTTAACATCATGGCCGGGAGACGAAAGTGGTGACGACGTACGCTCTTTCCGCCCAGCATCATCCAGACCCAATGCAAGCTTTGGTCGCAAACTATTTGCTTTATCGTATAGCTCGTTGACGGCAGGATACCGTGTCATATCTCTGCCTCCCTGCGCCTGTACTTGCTCCACAGTTTGACTGAAGGTAAGAATAACATCCGACTCCAATGGTTCCAAATCGTATGACGGAATTCTAGCAGGCTGTGGGGGAACGACGCCCGGAGGATAAGACTGCGAGTATCGGTTGTAAGAGAAACCAGGTTCTTCTGTCCGTGGCGTCTCCATGGCCACTGGAGCGCTAGGTCTGGGAGCATTCGATTCGCGTAAACTGGCCTCAATTGCCGCTCTGAGATCTGGGTCATCGTCCTCTGACGCCTGAACCTTTGGGTGGGTTGAGCGATCCACAAGAGGTGGCTCAGTGTATTGCCAAGAGGAGGGCTCCGGCTGGTAAGGGGTATAACCTGGACGGGCATGACCCCCTGCGGCGCCAACTTCTTGCAGGGACAGTTGAATCGCGCGTTGCAAATCTGCATCGGCGAGCTCGCGCGCCGCACGATTCGGGCGCGTGCCATGCAAGCTCATAGAATGACGGTGCCCTTTAGAATCACTAACCAGAGAATTCAGATGTCAAAGCGGAACCGCTAGACAAACGACGCACCTCCGTTCACTCTTTTTACTGAGTTTGGGATAACAACTGTCGCACACGCGCACCTCCTGGGTGATACCGAAGTGCGGGAGAGATATCGTCTTGGATGAGCATTGTTGGTCGAAAACTTGTCCGCAGTTTCGGCAATGATGTTTGCGGTTCGTGAACGTGAATGCAGCCCGACATCTGAGGCAGACGTCTGAATCTATCCATTCGGGAGCCGTTTGCGTGTCGACCATCGCCGAGTTGGCCGCAGCAAGGTCTTTTGGAGGGAACCGGAAGCCTATACTATATTTGAGTGACCAAGAACAGATGCTGTAAGAGGAGTATACCTTCAGATTGCAGCGTCTTGAAGACCTGCCCGACATAGCTTAGAGTCGGCTTCCCTTCAAACGCAATGCTCCAGTTCTGAATGAATCGCAAAATATTATTTTTGACGTCAACGTTCAGAACCGGAATCTTGAGGATTGAAACAAGGTTGTCCATAAACTCCCGCGAAGAGACCTCAGCAAGGAAAAGATCGCCCCCATTCTTGATGCAGATATCCGTGAGCTAAAACCATGGTCAAAGAATTGTCTAAAAGACACGAAGTGCTAACCGACCCCAAGTGACAAGTTTTGTACATTCGGGTTCTTGTGATTGAGTCGCCGCTTCAGAGCACGCATCGCGTCCTTGGCTGGAACAGATTTCGAGCGAATTTGGTCACATATCTCCAAGTTGAGCGCGATATCCTCTGTGCCTGCGGGAAGCAACTCGGAAGTAGCCTTGTCTGTGGGGATTGGTCAGATACTTTGGTTGCGTCTCGTGTGGGGTGTGCTAACCAATTGCCTCGTCGAGCTGAGATGTTCCCCAGAGCCAACTGCCAAGAAGGGAAGCCATTAGATGGTGGTGGTGGTGGTTATGAGTATGAGTTGTTGCCGCCGCAGTGGACGTCACCGTCACAGCTGAAGGCTGCTTTGCTGACTAAGCAACTCTTTGGAAAATTCTAGTTCATCGAATCATCTCAAGCGCAGCTCATTCAGAGTAGTTTCAATGCAAATAATGCGATCCATTTGGAAATAACAATACAGATGCAAGATGTGGTACAACAACAACAGTATGAGATCCACGTTTAGAAAGCTGTCGTAAAATCGCGATACGCCTCAAGCTCCATAATGCCTTGCTGCGATTCAGACGGCTCCGAGTCCGCAGCGGCGGACGCCTCAATTGTACTGAGGAATCGACGGATGGCCTGCAGACGGAAGTGCCAATTGGTAGTGATTTCCCGGCGCTCGGTGTCCCGCTCCGTCTGCGAGAACACCGACGCAAACCAATCAGCCAACAGACTGAGCTGACGCACCAACAGCGGAAGGTTTTTGGCCGATATCAGCTTGAAGTGACCAACAGGGGCAAAATCAGGCATGTCCGGTGCACGTTGCACGGTGAGCTTGAAGTATTCGTTTTCGTGAAGATTGTTAGAGAACGCCGCGATAGCGCCGAGGGAGTGTGGTTCGATGACAATGTTAACAAACTGGAATTGGGTGTTAAGTGTGTCAAATCGGTATGGTTTTCCCGAGTCGTTCCAGACGATGCGGACGAAGTCGTTGCCAATGTGGCGCTTTTTGTTCGTGAATTGTGGGTCGTGAGCGTTGCAGGGCATCATTGTCGCAGTGTGATACAGAATCTGACCGATATCGTCCCACCATGCATATGCATACTCGCCGTCTTCGTCAGGGTCTAACCCACCGGCATAGACGTCAACCTGACCGCGTAAATTGATCAATCTCCCTATTCCCTCCAAAAATCGGGTGTAGGCAGGCGAGCCGTGGGTGTTGCTCAGAATCTCCTGCTCTGTTGTCTGCCCTGGAGCGACATACATGATCCCCACTTTGTGCGTATCAATGACTGGTATGCGATCGAGGCTACTGAAGAATTTGGAGAGACCGGGTGAGTTGATTAGTTTGTGACGTTTCTTGGAGCTATTGTAACGGTGGGACACCTGAAGGGCAATGAAGGACGGGTCGAATTCGACTTGCTTCCGTCTCTGGGATGGAGCCGTCCCGCTCCAGACATAACCAGTGAGAGGATCAGGCGGAGGGATGTCCGGGTCAGAATCGCTCGGCGCCAACAAAGCGCGGACATTCTCTGACTGCATCAACGCGTCAAGCTCATGAGCCTACTAAGATGCTGAGAAACTCACCGAATCCGAGTCTGCCGCAGCTGGCTCAGGCTGGTCTGGGAAAGGGGTCTAATAGGCTGTCAGTCAAAGCAAAGCGATCGAGAAAGTGAACAACTTACAGAAGGATCACTGGCGGAAACTGGAATCTCATCTTGAACAGCTCGAGGCCGAGAACATTCACGGTCCATGATCAAAGCCGCAGGAAGAGATACAACATCAGGATCTACATCTCCCAAACCAACCATCGGAACGTTTTCGAGTCGGCATAGCATCTTGGTATAGCCTGACGGTCCTCGAGAAAGAACTTCAAACCACCCCAACCGTTTGAGCGTCCGGATAGTGATGATCGAGTGTCCAACAGCCCAAGTCTTCTCAACAACACCATCTTCCGCCGCCAAACTCGGTCCCGTAGGATTCATCACAATATCCGACACGGGTGAATTCGCTGGTCGCGGGTCGGCACTGGCATATGTATAGCGCTCCAGCCAGTCAAAGCAAACCTCCGTCGGTCCGTCCACCGGTTTCCCTTCCTCGTTGGCGAGAATGAGTTGTCTGATTATGTAGGAAACGTGTTTGTGGCGGTCCGGAAGCTTGAGAGCGAGGAACCAGACATAGACTGTGGAGTAAGCCAGGATACGAACATGTTCCGAGAGAGCCCATGATCCTGTCGGCGTGTCCCGGTTCGCGTTATGGTGCTGGAGGTACTGCAGCGCCACGCCGAAAACCATCTTGAAGTCGGCCTCCGTGAAATTGGCATATAGAGGCCGTAATGAACCAACGATAGACAGGAATCCAAGGATATGCACAGCCATGTCCGGGCTGGACATGATCTGGGAGAGCTTCTGGAGTATTCTGGACATGAACTTCGTCACGGACGGCGTGAGTTCGAATGCGGCAAGAGATAGTGCGTGCAAGCAACATTTAACCGTGGCTGGCTGCGCATCGAGTCCGTTTTCAAAAACCTCCACCAACTTGTGTTGCTGCCCCAGATCGAAACACCGCTGGTACCCCACTAGAACAGATAGAGTATGATACGCCAGCCCATGAGCGTCCCTCACTTTCAGTCCAGTAGGCCACCTCTCGACATGGGAACCCAAGCCACCGTTGAGAATCCCGTTGCAAAGTGCCGTGAGAAGCTTCGAACAGGCCAGGCGAGAGTTCGGTCCGCAGAACAAGTGCTTGTTGGATAGTTGATTCGGCAGATGGCAGAGAAGGTATGAAAGAACCTCCCAATTGTGTTCCTTCTCGAGGATAGCAAGGATCGCGTTCAGATACAACGAGATCGGTAGTATCAGTCTATTCTGCGGGTCGACTGGGTCGAAGAGCGCAAGACCTTCACTGGGAGTATCCGCATCGACCACGACGAATGGGAGAGTCTCGGGGATAGTCCACAGCGGGTCCCTAGGCTTTGGTGTAGGAGCCTGACCGGCATCTACGAGTCGGGATCGGCTTCGACTTGTCCCTGAGCCACCGGTGGCAACCGCACCACGCCCTCGTGGACGACGGGCGTCTCGTTCGTGAGGAACCCGAGGTCGTGCAGAGCGCAAATCCGATGCAAGATCAGTGGGATCAGTCTGCGAAGGCCGTCGCGAATCGGGCGGTGGCGAGGAGACACGGTAGATGAGAGCTCCTAACATCGCGACTAGTCCATGCGGATCGTATTCCGCTTGAACGAAGTACAGACGATGGTCGCGATCCGACCTCAGCCGCATCATGAACTGAAGAATGGCGAGTCGGATTCTGGCTGACCTCGACTCGTCTAGAAGTTTTAGGAGTGAACGAAAGACGTGAATTGAGACTTCGAGATTGCTGGACTCCAACGCATAGGGCGTGAACGTGAGCTGGGTGAAAATGAGGACAAGGGCAGACACGGCAGCAACATCAGCCGTCAAACCACGAGGCTCAGGAGGGGTCGGAGGGCAGATTTCTTCCGGGGGAGTGTCCAGCGTCACAGGTTGGATAGATTGAGAACGAGAGGATGCACCAGATGTAAGCGAGGAAATGATTGACGACATGACGAACGGAAGACCGGAGTCTTTGCTGTCCTTCTCCTTCTCCTTGCCTGTTGGGCTGGTATGGCTGGTATGGAATTCGCTCTGCATCCTCGACAGAATGGGGGTGGCGGTAGTTGAAGGAGTGATAAGGCCAGTATAAGGCGCTGGTGAGTGGGTGCCCGCGGTCGTGATTGAAGCTGTGTCAAAGTCCTCGTCATCGTAGTCGTCGCTTTGGGAAGCAGCAGTGACCAGCAGATCGAGGTATTCAGTGACCGAGTCGGCGCCTTTGCTCTCGACCGTTTGAAGCACCGCCTCGTCGCTCAAAATCTTCCACATCACTTCGCACTCGTCGCCCGCCCCATCTGTGTCGATCGAGCGCTGACATGCCTCCAGCACCAGCCGAGCGAGTGGTTTCCGGTACGACGGCATGTCCCGGATATTATCATGAACGCCTTCGAGCGCAACCATGACAGCCTTGCGAGTGAGCGGTCTCTGGGGGCTGACGAGTGACGGGTTTTTGAGGATGATATCCCAATTCTCTAACCAATCAGGAGAAATTGGCGTGAGGTCGTTCTGATCAGCCATGACCAGAGGAAGCTTCGCGGTGTCTGCGTCGGCCAAATGATCAGCAACCTGAAGCAAGATGCGTGACAGCAGTGGCTTCAACTCGAGGCTATGATCACGAGAGAGGATATATGTCAGAGTGCGGAGGAAGCTTGTGGGAGCTTCTGTGGGACGTGATAGAGGCAGTACGAATGGAGATCCGTCTGGATTCCTGGAATTCAACGTTAGATTTATGCAGAGAAAGAGAGGAAAAATCCGGACCTGAGAGGCCGGATGTACTCCGCCAGATGGAACAGCGTCTGCCCAACGGCGGCCGCTTCTTCTCGGGTTAAAGAGGCGCTATCTTCATCCCTCGCATCGACCTCTTGCAACACGTCTTTCAGAGTCCCTGAAAGCTCCTCAAGGATGCGTTCCACTCCGTCTCGTGCTTGAGGGTCCATCTCTTGTCCATCAGGATAGCAGAAAGTGACCCAACCTTCAGCACTCGCACTCAACGAACGACCTAGCCGCTCAGCCTCCCATCCACTCTGCCCAATCCCCGAATCAGTACTGGGCCAAGCGCGTTCCATCAACGCTTGCTCGATTTCCATATGCGCAGGCGCCCCGGAATGCGAGTACCCAGCCGAAGTCTGACGCAAGATGTACGCGCGCGCCAATTTGGCTGACAAAGCTCTGCGGATGTAATTGCGAAGTGTTCGTTGGGCGCCGAACGCTGTGTGTATGGCACTGTGGACGACTTTCTCGTTGATGGAGGCCACCTCCCCGTTCTCATCTTCAGACGAGCTAGGGAGGTACAATGAGGGATGTAGATTGCGTTTCAGGATGTTCATACAAGTCGTCGCGTAGGGCCCGGATAATAGTGAAGCGAGGGTTTCGTTGATTTTGATTTCGGAGGTGGATGCGCGGGAGGGTTGAGTGGCGACGGTGAGACGGGGCAGAGGCGATGCACAGTGAGCCAACACGCGGAAGAGGAAGGGAAGGATGAGGTCGAGATAAGTGGAAGAGAGGGTTTTGAGTTGGTTAGTGAGGTGATTGATATACACAGTGACGGCAATGTCGGAGGGTTGTCTCGAGGCAGCTCCAGGCGTTCCAGGCGTTACAGGTGGAGAGGATACAGGCGAAGTCAGTGAGACGGAAGAAGGATGTCTGCGATGACTTTGACTGTACGACCGTACAGGACTCGCATTGGGTGTGAAATCGGAGGGAAGGGAGGACAGAGAGGGACGCCGTAAGGAGCTGATATCCATTGCTTTCTCCACCATACTAGCATAGAAATGGAGGACACCGACTATTTCTTCCTCTGGTAGCCTGGCCATGAAGTGCACGTTTCCGACCGTGGCGGTCAGGAATTCCGCAAGCATATTGACACTACGCTCTCGTTCAGCCCGCTCGGGTCGATCTAGAGCCAGATCCATGACAATGGAATTGAAGGCAGTCGAAATCCATGTTTTTAGAACCGTTATGACATGGAGCTCGATACCAACAGTGTCCTTGCCCGACCGAGTGAGCGCACGGAGGGCTTTAAATCGGGGCTCCCAGATTTCTGACCCCCAAGAAGCGGTGGCGGGAACGAGGAAGAGGGAAAAGTATGATATGCGGTCAGACGAAACCAAACCTACGGCTTCAGGATTCTCAAAGTACGCAGAGAGAATCTCAAAACCAGCGCATTGAAATGCCACAGGAGACTCTGCTGCACACAGGGTCTTTAGAATGGGGTTGAGAACGGCATGCCGCGGTATCGGGGAATGGGTGGATAGGCCGGTGGCGAGTGAACGAGCATAAGCCAGGCTAGGTACAGCAGGGGGAGTCAGCGCTTGAATCAACTCCTCCAGTTGCAATGGCGGGGGCGTAGGGACGGCTGGGACGGGTGGGGTGGTTGCCTGGTCTGGTTTCTGCTTGCGCCATGGCCCAAAGGCTGAGAAGGTGGAAGTGTTCGCCCTTGGACGAGAACGGGGCGAGTCTGGGTCATGGAACATTCACAAGGACTGTGTGGGGATCCGGAGTGGGCTGGCGTCGTGGTGTAACATGCACTCTTACCTTCGCAGTCAATTCCACTCCGACTCGGGTCAAGCCTAATTTTGTCGTCACGGTCACGCTGCCATTTCGCCAGACGACGTGACAGACGCGTCTCTTCCTCTTCTTCCATCTCAAAAATATTCCATGGCAAGTCTAATTGCAGCTGTCTTGCCCGTTCAGCACTTAACGAAAAACTTAGTCCGCCCTCTTCAATTTTCAGTCACTTTTGCTGGTCATCCTTCTTCTCGTTTGCACTTCCACCTATGTTCGTGCACTGTTCCCCAGCTTAATAGACCGAAACAAGACTGGGTAATTTCCTACCTACTTGGCTCTATTCCGACTAATCTCCACCCAGGTTTCTTGGAATATTCTTCATGTCAGCGCGGATCGGTTTGCCATTTACCACGTTGTTCTGCAGCCACTACTAATTCACAAACCAGGCGAACGATTATCACCCTACGTATCTCTTGCGTGTATGGCCATGGCGTGTACAATATTGATGCAATAAACTACCTCAACCAACAACACAGTACAGTTCAAATTTGTGAGCACGGACTCGCGTAACAGCTTTGGATTTTTCCCTGGCATCCCTTCCAACCTCCCACCTCCAAGTCTTCTGCTTCCGAGAAACTTACGCGCTGCTCTTCTCTCGTGGCGTACTGTAACACTCGGCACCATTTGGCGGAAATTAGACACACGTCCCTTCCACGCACACGACACGTATATCCTCTCGTGGAGCTGGCTATGCACTTGCTTCCAACTTTTGGCCGTGCACCGTCTTCGAGGATCTAGAACAACTACACTATCAGCTGGGTCTGCGTCGCTCACCTCTGAGACCGAAACCTTCACCTCGTCGTCTGCGAATGGACTCCCCTCTTCGCGTACTGCTCCATTTGGCAATCTTAAAGCTTATCTATTCTCATGTCGACGCTCTATACCAGTAGAGGGAGAATCTCTACTGGCTGAGGCTCATATCGCGCCTTACGACATGTCTAAAAGCTTGAATACCATCGAATTCTTCCTCCGCCGCCGCCGCCGGGTGCTAAAAACCGGAAACCCTTCACCAAAAGAAATGTGTATAAGTACAGAGAATTCGGTGATCTGCGTGTATCATTGGATTGTGTCGATGCATAAAAGGCTGTCTTTCTCTAGTCTCGTAAACCAGACTTGGCGCACGTCGATGAGAAGACAGACATTCTCAAGGACCTATATAAATTCTTTCTCTTCCGATGTTCTATACACTCACGCCTGCGTCATGACCCGCGGCACCCAAATTTGCTGCTACTTTCGCTCACCATCTGTCTCACCTCCTACGACAGCCACACAGAACAGTCTTGAGAGAGCCAGTGTGCATCCAGTGAATATTTTCATATCTACACAAAGACACAGACAGACAACACCCAATGGAAAAATACGCATGCAAAATACGATGCTCTAGTAACACTTTGCTTTGCTAGCATGTACACAGTACGTTTGAATAGAATACTAATACAGTCGAATTCCACATAACCCATAGCCGTGGTAACCCATAATTCCTTCAAACCCATACATTTTGCCCGTCCACGCACCTCGTTCCCAATGAAAACCCATACAATTGCAGTACCCCATAATCCATGGTTTTTGAGCGCGAAAAACCCATAGGTGGCGCACATTTAATGCTAAATATATGTAACTTTGAGCGCTCAGTCCCGGACAATCGAAGACGTACTCGATAGTTTAAAAGTGATCCGATTGTCTGTGGCTCTCTGACCACCATGCCCCCTACTCTCGCCTCGTTGAAGCGAGGATTCGAAAAATTTCAAGGCAAGATTAAGCTCAAAAGAGACTCGCTGTTGGCCAGGCTGCAAAAGAAGGAGAAAATACCTGCCGCAGATGAGCAGTGGCTCGATGACGAGGGAAACGACGTCGATGAAAAAGACCTGATGGACAAACTTGATGCAGCATCGGATGTCGACCGTGCACTTGCGCGTCTCAATTCAAAAGAAAAGAGGATTGTCGACAGCTTGCAGACACTAGCGGATGAGCCGAAACAGTTGCAGGCACCGAAAGCCGTACCAGCGGCTCCAGAAATAAGCAAGAAAAAGAAGAGTGCGCCGCCCAAATTGATAGAGAATAGCCATGCTGACCATCGTTAGAGCCCGTCAAAAGCGCTGCCATTGCATCTGGCTCCGGCAATGCAAAGAAAGCAAAGCTAAAGCAGCCCGTATTCACGAAAAGAGAAAATGCCACGCTGCAGCAGCGTATAGAAATATTGGATTGGTACCACGCAAACGGCCGTAACCAGACAAAAACCGCGAAGCATTTCAACCCTCTGTACCCGAATCTGACCATCAAGCAACCGTTGATTGCGGATTGGGTCAAAGGTGAATCGAGTTGGCGGGAGCGGTACGCTGAGGCAGTCACGAAAGGCCATGGCGCTCCAATGGCTAAAAGGCTGAGACAGGTGGAGTATCCAGAGATTGATGAGATGCTGGAGCTTTTCGTCGCCAAAGCCATGTCGGATAAGGTGCAGCTGACCGGCGAGCTCTTGCGGCAGAAGTGGACTCGCTTTGCGGATATGGCTGGTGTGCCAAAGGAGGACCGTTTGGAGTTGAGTGACGGGTGGCTGCGCTCTTTCAAGAAGCGTTGTGGGTTGAAAGAATTCAAGCGGCATGGCGAGGCAGGGTCCGTAGATCCGGCTGACGTGGAAGCGGAACGGCAGAGGATGCGCGCACTGATTGAGAAATATGGTTACCGTCTCAAGGACATTTTCAATATGGATGAGACTGGTCTGTTTTGGGCGTAAGGTCTTTTCATATCTTTAGGTGTTCTTGGCCTCATCGAATTCAGGATGCCTCCGGATCGCGGTTTGATGACCAGTCAGATGGCCGGCGTGAAAGGCAGCAAGAAACGGCTGACTTATGCGCTGACCATGAATGCTGATGGGAGCGAAACTCTCATACCGCATGTGATTGGTAAAGCCTGTCGGCCGCGAGCGTTTCAAAAGAAGACAGGTGCTCAGCTCGGATTTTATTACGACCATAATGCGAAGGCGTGGATGACCACAAAACTCTATCAGGAGTTTCTGCGCAATTGGGACAAAATTCTACGCCGCGAGGGTCGTCATGTTTTGCTGCTTCAAGACAATTTCTCCGGCCACCAGCCTCCAAAGAGACTCACGAACATTCGGGTGAAGAACTTTAGCCCCAATCTCACCTCCCACATTCAACCTGCCGACGCCGGTATCATTCGGTGTTTCAAAGCCCATTACCGTCGGCTTTACATGGAGCGTGCGCTTGATCGTTATGAAGCCAATGTGCCGCCCAACGAAATCTACGAACTCAATCAGCTTGAAGCGATGCGGATGGCAGATGTTGCGTGGAAGGAGGTCACGCAACAAACAATATTCAATTGCTGGAAGAAGACAGGCATTTTACCGGATTCACTTCTCGCAGACCCAACCGGTAACTCTACGGCCTCTCCGCGGTCGCGTTCTTCCTCCCTCTCCAGTCTCACATCCCTTCCTTCCTCCGACAACTCCATTCATGGTCCTGTCACTGCAATCAAGACTTCGAATCCTCCGGCGGCTGACAACAGCTTCAATGGTGTCAAGGACGCGGAGCTGGAGTTGGAGAAGGTCGTCCACCAGCTACGGGCGACAGGGTTTCTTCGCGCAGGAGCCGCTATGAATCTTGACGAGCTCCTTGACGTTCCTGGTGAAGGCACGAGATTAGATGAGTCAACAGAGGAAGACATTTACGAAGCGGTCACCACGAAGCGCAACCAAGAGCAGAGTCTTGAGATCAACGGTGGCGACGACGAGGACACTGCTGCTCCCAAGCCGATGATCTCGCGCGTGCGGGCCTTGGAGGCGGTGTCGACCCTTCGCGACTACGTGTCGGATCGAGATGATGATTTTTCCCGTGAAATGGAGGAAGTGTTGGGGAGATTCGGTCGGTCTACACGTCTGGAGGACATGAAGACCATGCGTGACACTCAAATGACTGACTACTTTAGCCGGATTGCGGCAGAAAAAGGAAAATAAATTGCGTACTCTTGTATTACGTAATTAAATGTCAGGAAAATCGATTATTTTCGTAACCCATATCACTCTCTAACCCATACTTCGGACGTCCACCGAGGGGTATGGGTTATTAGGAATTCGACTGTAAAGAATTCCTCAAGAATCCCCAGCCCACGGCCAGGAAATCTGCACTGTCGTAACACATTGGCCGTGGGTCGCGTGAAACAAGATAAAGAAGTGAGTAAGTGGGTATTGGTTAAATTCGCAGCGGCAGCTGCGAGGGAATAGGGAGGGTGCGGAATCCGGGTGGGTCGAAGGCTTGGGCTTCGACTAACCAAGCCCTAGCCCTTAGAGGGCCTGGGCGCCAAGGAGGGCAACAAAGGCAGCGGTCGCCAACAGCTTGTTGAAGCTGAGGGACATGGCGTCGCTGGAACCACCCTGGCCAATGGCACCGGAAATTTGCTTGGAGTTGTCCGAGTCGTCGGCGGAAGAGCCAGCAGAGCTGCCGGCGACGTTACCAGCATTGGCAACGGCCTCGGTGGGGACTGGCGGCGGGGCAGCCGAGGACGAGGACTTGGCAGCTGTGGATGAGGGCTTCGCCGAAGAGGACTTCTTCGTCGACGACGACGGCTTAGCAGACGACGAAGGCTTCGACGAAGTCTTGGGCTTGGCCGAGCTGGTGGTCTTTTTCGTCGTCTTCGGGGCGAACTCTTGGACGTGAGTGGTCGAGGTGGTCTTGGGCGGGGGAGGGGGAGTGGTCGTGTGCTTCTTCGTGGTGGTGGTCTTGGGAGGGGGAGGAGGGTCATCGTGGTCATCACCTCCGTCGTTACCATCGGCGTAAGACCACGAGCCGTGGAGAACACCGACATCCAAGTCACCGTTGGTGAAGAATTTGAAAAGATCCTTGGTGAAGTCGAGCTGACCAACGTCCGGGCAGGTCGCGCACTTGATGAAGAATCAGGAAAAAATTCCGGCCCACGGAACAAAGGAAACTTCATACCTGGTCGACGCAAGTCGCAGTGGTGGTCTTTCCGTTCACCGTAATCTTGAGCTGACGACCACAGCATGCAGAGCCGTCACCCCATTGCTGTGAATAACGTTGAGCTTCGGTACAATATACCAAAAGAGGTCAAGATTTACGTTGTAGCCCATCGCGACGTACTAATAAAATTGTCAGCCCCTAAGTCAAGCAATCAAGAGAGAACACGCACCCAGTCGCTGTCCTTGTGGTTTTTGCCCGTGCAGGCATCACTTGAAAAGGAGAGAGGTTGACGCGTATACAGAGAAAAAAGAACAAAGGGACGCACGGGCCAGTGTCGGTGGGGTACCAGGTGAACTCTTTGTTCGTGAACTGAGCGCGCTTGTCCAATGCGTGCTCAGTGGTGTTGTCGGCGCGCTTTGCAATGGCTGCGTGGTGGGAGCGGGCCTGCTGCTGGTTGTGGGAAGCCATAACCGAGGCGGCGGAGAGGATGAGAGCGAGGGTGGAGGAGGAGAACATTGTGGTTAGAGAGAGAGATGTGTGAATGAACGTGGATATACGCTGGGGAGCGTTTAAGGGCTTGAAGCCAACGTGGAGGAGGGGAGGAGGAGGAGGGAGAGACGGTGAATGTCGACTGGAGTCTTTAGGTTGTCAGGGTTTCGATGCGAACAATTGTCACATCAATCTACGGTGACATCACGCCGCGATTTTGTACCTCGCTTTGATCTCTCTCCTCATTGTCCATGTCACCCATTATTTGCTTTTTTCGCCCCTAGTGTCCTGCCAACCATACACAGAGGGTGAAGAACAATAACCTGCACCTCACCCTCACCCTTGGAATTTTTTTTCGGCCCAAAAACACGCCAACGTCGCGTGTTGGCGCTTGACGATGACAGCGGTTAACAACGACCCTCATGCCCGAAGAAGAAATTCAAGGTCTTGGCCGAAGCAAGGCGCGCTTGCAAGAGCGAATCGGAAGGGAAATCGTGCGTGACTTTCACGATCCGAGAACATTTTTTCTCGCGGACTCCGGAGGCTCTGGACATCCGCCATTTCAGCGCGAGTTTCCATTGGGCAGCACACTGACCTACATTGCAGCGGCCAAGTCTTGCCTTCAGACTTTTCTTATGAATATCCCTTGAATATGTCACTTTTTCAGTCACTGTCAGCGCTGACGAATGGCAGTTGAGACTACCGATGCTTGTTATTCTCGATTCGGGTTTGAAGGGCTAAGAGGTTGCAAATAAAATCAACTTGCAATAAATTTCAACGGAAGAACATCCGTCCGATCGGCGTTCGCCGTCAACTCCCTCGATTAGGAAATTGTTCTTGGATGTTTTGATGGAGAACTCTCGCGACGCGTATCATCATACCGAAATTTTCTACAACTTGGCAAACTGGGGCGTTACACAAGCGTTACACAGAATTCACTTTCTAGATGACCGTCCTATATCCGAAGTCTCCATTGACAGCAAAGAGCTCCTCATTCACCATCAAGGAAGAAACGCTTGTGCCTGCAATTTCCATATCCTCGCATAACCTCCATCCTGCTTGATTAGTTCATCGTGTGTCCCTTCCTCCAAAATGACCGAATCATTCATGTATCTGCACTCTGGATGTCAGCCAACAACAGAAAAAGCACCCGATGCAAGAACTAACAAAATCAAGTCGGCATGACGAGTAAGATTGCCGAACCGATGCGTCGAGAAGATCATCGTCTTGCTTCCTCGAAGCTTGCGAAGGCGTTCGAATAGATCTATGTACGTCGTTCAGAAAAGTCAGAAATATAAAAAGCGTCGGAACAGTTCAAACAAACCATGTTCGGCAGTTGGATCGAGACTCGCAGACGGCTCATCGAAACACAACAATCCAACCCCCTCATCGCGCATGAACGTCCGGGATCTATCCGGTCGTTCAACAATTCTTGTCTTGACAATTGATTTGGCAGAAGAAAAAGACCACATACAAAGCAATCCGCTGCATCTGACCCCCACTCAACCCCTGCGAATGACTCGACATATTCGCCGCCCCGCGAAGCGAGCCATACTGCACCGACCTCCCAAAAAGCGTCTTCGTTCCCTGCGGGAGTGAGGAGTACACATCATCAACAGGTCGAGTGAGATACGTGTCGAACCCGTCGTCCAGACGCTCGATGAAATCAGTCGCGCCGCCGAGCGTGGCTGCTTCCCTGATTTTTTCGTCGTCGTGCGCGGTGGCTGGGTCCCCTAGTGCGATGTTATCCTTCATCTAAGGTCGTTGTATCAATATGTGAGTGATGCCAATGTGATGGAAATATCTCTCTCACGGATAGAGGGAAGTAAGTATAATCTTGGAAAAGAACGGACGTGGCGCGTCTCAAATCCGCAAGTTTCAAGGTTCGGATATCTTGATTGTCGATGAATATTTGTCCTTCTGTTGGATCATATAGGCGCGCAATTAGCTTGAGGATAGTGCTTTTTCCGGAACCATTCGCTCCGACGATGACCTAACACGGTTCACATTCAATGTGATCGTGTTGACTGACACTCACACAAAGTTGGCCTTGCAAGATCTTGAATGATATATTCCGCAAGACGTCTGTGTTACTTCCCGGATATCGGAAGGACACATTTCTACGAGGAAGTTACGACTTGGTAAAAAGAGGTGAAATGGATCAGCAGACCTGAATTCAACAGCAACTCCGAGCGCAAGATTTTGCTGATTTTCAGGGAAAGGTGTCGCTCCGTCTTCGATGAGATTGGGTATTTCGAACGTCTCGTATAGTTTCCGAATGTTAGCTAGATTTTCTACGACCGAACCGGTTCGTTCGAACAAATCAAACAATGTCCGTGAGAATTTTGAGGTGGTTTGTGTGATTAGGTTCAACGAGGCGAGAGAGAGCGGGATATCTGAGGGATATTGGACAGCTCGGAGTGTGAATACGATCTGCATATGAATGTCAGTGAAATTTTTATGGTCGTCAAGTAATTGGTGTGACCTGAGGCAACTCGCGCAGTGGATCGGAAAGAAACCCTGTCAAGTTGAGTCGATTTTTCATATTGTGGATGGCAAAGGCCTGCGAATTGTCAATGTGAACCAGCAATTGGAGGAAAGCGGAAGGGAATCAAATCAACCTCGAAGAAATCCGCGGCTCGGCTGCCCAACCGGTCTGTAGCCTGGCGATAGCCTGTGGATATCTGAGAATCGTATCACGGTTGAACAAGAAAAATTACTTGAAACGAGATAGTCAAACATCCCTCCGGCCACAAGTTCCTTCCTGTGAAGCTCTTGGTGAACTGCACGAGCAAGTCCAATGGACTTGATATAGTCGGGATCCCTAGCAAGACGTTAAATTATCGATACAGTGGCGGTCTCTGCCCACCTCGTGGTGGCAGCCCAGACTCCGGACGGCGAATAGTTCCGCTGTTCAAAATTCCTCCGAAAAAATGTATGTCCAAAGCTAATCGTAGCCAGCAATATTCCATCGCGTTGATCTTGAAGTAAATTATAGAGCACAGAAAATTGGGAGACCAGTTCCACTCCTGTTGAAAGCAGATGGAGAATTTGTTGTACATTATTCCATGCAATACTTGTGCGAGAGCTCGTAGTTATGTTGTCTAGCTGTCTTTGGACAGCCGAGTCTGAAAACGTTGGCACATCGAGTCTTGCTCGTGCTTGGAAGGTATGGACAGAATAATGTCGCCTACACGAATGAGTTACATCACATTGGCGCGGAGTAGGGCGTGACCGGTTTACCTTATCCGTTCGTTCAGAGGTCTATAGATCAAGGCTTGAGCGTGGTTCAGCAGGCGAGTGATAGCGTTGCATATCAAGCGACTGGCGGCCACTTGAAAGAGGACGCCTCGGTCCACCGTACGGTGTTCAACAGCATTTTGAACCTCGACACCAAAATTTCATGAGTCGAGCTGAGAGATGCAATCTTACTACTTACGATTTTAAGCAGGAGACCGGCATACCTTATATTCGATGGATTACTTATTTATCTCTCAAATGACCGAACGAGATCGTACCATAATTCAACCGCCGGTATCAGGGCAGCCACAACCGTCAGGATTAGATACCTGAACTATAAACATACATACGGTCCACAATAGCTATTGAACTTACCCAGCAAGCAGCCACCAACAGGCTCTGATCGAGCCTATTTCTCTGAGCATTTTCAAGACGAACGGAAAACTCTGTTTCATCTCGTGAAATGTCTCCAATTGCGCTCGCCAATAGCCAGGGACGTGCTTCAACCGCGGCTCCACCTCTTCGTACAAGTCCCAGATGCCAAAACGAGTGTGTTTGACTTTCTGCTTGTCCTCAGGATCGAAGACGCCTTCATCGGTGTTGACTGCTTTGCGTCGGCGGCCGAATCGTTTGCTCGGTAGCATGGTGTATAGGTTTGCGTCGAGAGGGATAGGCTTGCAGGCTGGAGGCACTTGAGATACACGTAGAAACGATGGCGGTCGCGGGGGTACTGCGCGTCGGAAAGTTGGTGCGTCACGGTGAGTGACCGTGAGGCGTGGCTGATCGGGACAACAACGTTACGTCGTTAACGTGTCATAGGGCATTCTCTCGCCCTCCGGAAAAATGCCAACTTCCTGAAATCCTGGGTGCATAAATTCTGGGTGTTTCCGGCTGCCAGCAGTTGAGTTTCCTACTTGTGGCTTCCACCATATAGTAGTAGTGCGAAAGGTTGCTCGGTAAATTCCGAGATCGGGCACTGCCACTTGATTGCAGACTCCAACCGTCATGTCCTGGCGCACTTTCGTGAGTCTTGGCTGCATACTCGCACTTTGCTACCTCCCCGTCTAACTGCTCGCCTGCTCTGGTGCCGGCAGGCTGGACCTCCGGTCTATCATCAATCCAACTCGAAGCATTCGATTCCCAAATGCCTGCCGATGGCCCGATTCACCCCTCAAATTATATTTATGGCACTACTGACCGACAAGGAATTCGAACAATCAAACAAAGTGCGTGCGGACATGAATTTGGCGCTCATGTTGGAGCTTCTCGTTAATGCCTCGGTTGTGAGCCTCGACTCGGATGCTTTTTGAACTCTGGACGAACATACAAACAGTGCTAATGCAGCGCATCCTGCCCAGACAGTGTACATTTTTCGTTTCTGATATCCTTTGTGATACAGTGGTGACCCTCTATGAGCTCTCGTGCCATCATTATAGAACGTCTTTGTACGATCCTCCTTTGTGTGGGCGCCAGAATCACCTCGACGCGTCCCTGGCGCTTCTAGGTTTCTCAGGCTGAGGATACACGTTCCCTTTGTAAGAATAAACAAACCATTCCGTCACGAAAGAAAGGCTGCGGCACGCGTCCCCGATACTCTTGTCTTGTTCCACCATGGTGCCACCCCGCAAAGCGTCGTACCGCAACGACTTATTCGACAAGTCTGCGCTAGTTTCCGTCGAAGTTGTCGAGGCCGCTGTTGAAGAGTTCACGGCGATCGTGAACGACACCAATATTGAAAGGATTCTGAATGAGCTGATCTCGCAGGAATCGCCTGCTATCGTGCGATTGGTCCTTGCCGGTGTGTATACATTCTCTGCCGTATCCATTCTCTGCCGTACCCGAAAGTGATTCTCATAACTTTTCGAAACAGGCCTGAGCAAAGATATCATCATCTCTTGCTTTCCTTCTACTGGAGATGCGTTCGACGCTTGTCTGGTTTCGAAAATCTTGAGCCTTCTTTCCATATTTTTCTCATTTATGGAAGGCGGTCAGAGTTTGGATTTGCACGAAGAACATCTAGCTCTTGTAAAGGAGGCGCCGGGCTTGCTCGACGCTCTCAAATCTCAACTCTCGATCAATGGACATGAGCA
Source organism: Favolaschia claudopus (assembly GCA_037176885.1). Lineage (NCBI taxonomy): Eukaryota > Fungi > Basidiomycota > Agaricomycetes > Agaricales > Mycenaceae > Favolaschia > Favolaschia claudopus. Next base: position 1,134,511 of record JAWWNJ010000015.1, read on the forward strand.
GCAAGCGGCGGCGCCCACCAAAAGAGGCAAAGCCATCAGCCAGAAGAAACTCAAAGCCGCGCGACGTGCGCAGAACAAACCGATTCTGGATCCCGCCCCGTTCGAGCGACTCGATTTAGCCATTCCCGAGACGCCCGAAGAGGTCGCGAGGTGTGTCGAGGCCGTGTTGGCAACTCAGCGGTCGATCTTGGATGTATGTAGCTCGTTTCTTTCGTCTATGTTCCTCTTTGATTTGCCGCAGGCATACCTGGAGGCCCTTCAACTCCCAAACGTGATCGCATCTCTCAAGGCCGCCGTTCTTCCGGCAGAGTCAACGGACTTGCCTGACACTGAACAACCTCATAGCTCCGAAGAAATCACCGTCACGACCCCCCAGCTCAACGACTCTGCGCAGGAAACAGGGATCTACTCAGTTTTTCCGTCCATCAGATTGTGCGTGATTTTTTCCTGCGGTGCTCTATTCCTCTCATGTGCTCGTGCCTTGTAGCTCATCTCTCTACCGAAAACGGGCTACCGAATTCGGCGAATGGGAGATCAACATTACTCCGCGTGCCGAAAAGGACCTGCGCCAATACAGCCGTACAGATCGCAGATTGTTCCGTGTCATCGTTAACAAAATGAGGTTTGACGAGGCTTCATCGACTGTCACACACATACTTACTTTGTTTTCATTCTAGGGACCTCTCCAACGGTATCTTCTCTGCCGACAACCACAAACAGATCAATGGAGAGAATCTTGAAGTCCCCATTTACGCAGCCATGATTACTGAGGATTTGAGACTGGTGGTGAGCATTCATCCGCAAAGCAGGGCGCAACTCGTTCTTAACAGCATGAAGTATCAAATTGATTGCTCATTCGTTTACGACAAAGAGGTGCATGTCGAAGTTTACTTCCGTTTCCTGGGTACTCACTGGCATATTTTGCAAGAACGAACAACAGAGTATGTGAAGCATCTCTTCTCACTCGACTGCGCTCAACTTTTGAATAAAATTTAAAGCCATCAAGATCTTCGGGATGTATCGGGAGGCGCAGCTCACTAAATCCACGTTCTGGAACTCCATGAGTCGAGAGCTCGGCAAGAGAGGCCAACAGTACAAGGACAGGTTCGTTCTCAACCGTCTCCTGTTCAAATGCCTCTGACTTGCTATGACACGCAGGTGTACCCTGCGCGAACGATCTGTTATCAACAATGATACGTTTGTTCCTGCGACATTCCCAGTCCAAGGCGAGGCGCGGTTCACTCCTGGAACAGCACCGGATCTGCCTTCGGACGATGCGGAGCAGGTAAGTTGAAATTATTTTCATCTTCAGCACTATTCAGCCACCCACAGATCCAATCGCTTCTCTTGTGAGTCACAGCTACGAACATAATTATATAATCGATATTCAGGGCCCGTAGAAAAACTGTTCGTTTTTCACAGGTTCGTCACCTAATTATATACAGCACTGTAATCGCATCGCAAAAATATTAATATCTAGGAATTATTGAACAACATTCTTGAGGATCGCGACGTGGCGGTCGTTCTTGAAATCTCGTGCGTCTCTCGCCCTGAGGGGGCCAGGTCTCAGTTGACTGATTGCGCAGCCCCGGGGAACTCAACATCATTGAACATCCACATTCGTGTTATGTGATCGGGAGAAGTGGCACTGGGTATGTTTGCTGTCCTGTATGTTTGAATCTCTGCACAATTCAACTGTTTCTCTTCCTCAGGAAAAGCACGACGATAATCTACAAGATGCTCATGGTTGAAGCGTACTCCGAGCTGGCCCCGCCGACTGCTCGGAAAATTCGCCAATTGTTTGTCTGTAAATCATCGGTACTCGCCGAGAAAGTCGGAGCCCATTTCGAGCACCTCCTCCGAGGATATCGACCGGTCTCCGTGATAGGAAATGTCAAAGCGTCCAAAAAGGTCGACAGAGCTCTGGTCGCTGAAGAAGACAAGGATTGGAGGAGCGACCTGCCGAAGAAGTTCAGCGATTTGGAAGACGCGGACTTTCCGTTGTTTGTTTCGTTCGAGCATGTATGCGTCAATGACTACTCTCTGACGATTTGGCATGAACTGATTGCGCTTCCAGTTGTGCTGCATGATTGAAAATGATATGTTGGCGAGCTGCAGTGTATCTAGAAAAGCGACCATCACATACGACAAGTTTCAGAACGACTATTGGGCTCATTTCCCTGAGCTGTTGCGCAAAGGATTTGGTAAGTAAACATGATCAAGTTAGTATTTTTTATCGGTGATGCAACGATTTTGACAGAGCCATCAATGGTTTTTTCCGAGTTCTTGGGTTCGTTGTACGGTTTTGAACATATCTAGCAGCTCACAAGAATTTCAGGGGTTATTCTTGGTTCTGAGGGAACATTGAACACCACGGCTTCCTGCTTAGACCGCAAGTCATATCTGCAGCTGAGCGGCCGACGGCAATTTGCGAGCCAGCGCGAGCAGATCTATGATCTGTTCGAGACGTATTTGACCAGAAAACGTCAGTACGGCGAGAGCGATGCCGCACAACGGTAATGCAACATCGAGCTCGAATGACGAGTGGCCCTATTAACAAGGTGCACAGTACTCACTCGATTCTCGAATTCTTCACAAAAAATGCGGTTCCCGGTCGAAAGCTAGATTATTTGTACGATTCGTCACACAAGTCCCCGACTTCCACTAATTTTTGGTTCTCAGGTATGTGGATGAAGCCCAGGATAACCTTCTGATCGATGCTCTACGCAAGTTGTTACCTGCCTTTTGCGACTAGCTACTCATCTGAACCTTTAGTTCTGCGTTCCCTTTGTCATAATCCAAACGGGTTGTTCTGGGCTGGAGACACCGCTCAAACTATTGCCGCCGGGAGCTCCTTCCGGTTCAACGAATTGAAAGCGTTTTTACATCGGACTGAAGTACGTTGCGCGGCATTTGCAGGAAGGGTCGTCGATTGAACTGAATGTCTAGAGCAAGCGACAACAAAAACATCCGGAACTCAACTTCCATATGCTCGTACCCCCACGCGAGTTCCAATTGACGGTCAATTATCGCTCTCAGACACGTATTGTGGACTGCGCACGCACCATCATTGAAACCTTGACTGAATTTTGGCCCGAATCGATTGACAAGCTTCAGCCGGAGAGAGGGACAGTCGATGGTCTGCGACCTATATTTTTCACCAACTGGGACTCCGAAAATACCCAATCCAAGCAATTTCTCTTCGGAAACGAATCTTCGTGCGTTCACGTTCTCTCCCAATGTGTTTTACATATTCACTACAGTTGAATAGAGACTCGACGGTTTTCGGTGCTCAGCAGTGTACGTCTTTCTGTTCCCAAATTCCTGGGTTTTATTTCCTGAAACTTGGCAGGTATACTTGTTCGCGATGATGCCGCCAAGAAAGAATTGAAAGAACTTGTTGGAGAGATAGGAATTGTCATGTGCGTTCAGGATTTACCCAGCGGGTCGGACCCGTCTCATTCTTTCAAGGACTCTCTATGAGAGCAAGGGTCTCGAGTTTAATGATGTGTGTGATTTAATCCGATTTAATCCGCGTAGCACTGATGGATCCACAAGGTGTTGTTGTACAACTTTTTCGCGGATTCGGACGCTACAGAGGCACAGTGGCGCATTGTGCTGAATCTCGTTGAGGGCGGACCTCCTGCTCCTACATTGGAGAGCATGCGTCATGCCATCATATGCAGCGAGGTTAGAGGCAGCAACTTGGAAACTTCAATTCCCACGTCTGACGGCCTCCTTTACACAGCTCAAGTTTCTATATGTTGCTATTACCAGAGCTCGTAACAATATCTGGATCGCAGATTGCTCTACGAAGGGAGAACCCATGAGGGTTGGTTCATTGTCTTTTCACCACCGTATCAAAGGCTGACTCGTGGCAGCTTCTCTGGACAAGCAGAGACCAGATACAGAACTGTGAATTAGGTGTTGATACGCCGCGATTTGCCATATCATCGACGCGTATGTACCCTTGCGCGAAGTAGAATCGTCCCCGAATTGACACTGGATTTAGCGGAGGAATGGCAGCAGCAGGCCAGGACGCTTTTCGACAATAAGCGATACTCACAAGCAAGACTATGTTTTGCACACGCATACATGCCGCATGAAGCCGCCGTTGCTGAGGCTTACCACCTTTTTGAAGAGGCAAGCGGCATGCCCGCGAATATTCGTCGCCAAATTGCGGCTCGCAAAATAGCCTTCGGTCGAGTTGCTGCCTTGTTCGGTGACTGTGCCCGGAATGGTTCAGGAGATGCTGTCCAAGCCTATTATCGCAAAGCCGGTGAATGTTTCGAGGAAGCCGGCGATGTTGATCAGGCGATAGCTGCCTACACCTCAGCACGATCCTTTGGCAGAGTCGCACAACTTTATCTTCAGTCCAAGAAAATCGACGAAGCCGTAGCTACCGTAGAAGCTCACAAACAGGACATCGAGCCCGACCTTGTCGAGAAAGTCATTGCTGTTGCACGGATATTCTATTTCAACAAAGGGCATATAGGGTCAGGCTCATTCAGACTTTTCGAAAGGATGAACTGCTCACGCGATCTCTCTATACTTGAAGGAAAGCCCGAAAACTGTTTCCGGAGGATGACGATGCTTTGACTTACCTTGAAGAACGCGGGATGGATTGCGAGCGTGCAGCCGTTCTCGAATGTTCCGGAGACTTTTCTGCTGCCGCTGAGATTCATCTCACAGAAGGTCGAATATCTGAAGCCATCGCTCTGTTTCTTCAAGACCAGAACATCGAACGTGCAGGTGACAGTGTGCTTCATGAGTTATGGGCAAAATTCCCGTTTGGAGTACTCCCAAACGCGCAAGACTGTACTGTCATGCTTGAGAGAATCGGTCAACTCGACATTTCCGCTTTGAACGCGAGTCAACGCGCCGAGGTTTGTCATTGTGAAATGTGCACGCACAAGTCTGACATAACCCTACATAGATCTCAATGTTCCTTGCTATCGCTAATCAAGACTGGCCGAAACTGTGTGTCCTGGCACAGACATTCCTTCAAGCTAAGAACAAACCAGCTGCCTTGTTGTCGCTCGACCACTACTTTGCCAACAATCGGCTTAACATAACGACCCCTGAAATCGAGGAGGCCGTGGCCGATCTCCGTCTCTTCCTTGACTATGTTTTTCTCCTCCACAATGTTACCGCTGCGGATCCTTGCATCTCCATCAATACCCGCAAGCTGCTGGGATACAAGAAAGAAGCGGAAGACCGATTCCTGGTTCCGACTGGGACATTTCTTCGGTCCACCCTCTCGACTCCTTCAGGCGCTAGCGATGTACTCTCAAGCTCCCAGCTCCGCGAGTTTTTCCAAGAGTCTCTACGGCAACGGATGTTCCACAGGATTCGCGAGGAAAACGCAATATGTCGGTCAGCGAAAGAATTCGCAGGTCCCTGTCCCAGGTTTGCTCTCTTCAATGGACAGTGCAATCACCTCGACTGCCGCCAAGAGCACATCTTGCCATCCGCACTCGATCGACGCCGATATAACCTCCGGCTCAGAATGCACCTGCTGCAAATATTGATCTACCAGGGTCTCACCACCGTTGAGACGGGCGACCGCGAGTAAGCAGTTTGACCAAGCTTTGAATGACTCACTGAACGAGTCGCAGATTCTGGCTGTCGCGTCTTTACACTCTATTGAACCCCTTGTCGTATCAACTAGGTTCGGTCGCGAGTTTGGATCTCACCTTCGTTCCACTGGCCGAGTTTCGTTCGGCGCTGCAGATTGTGAAAGAATGGGTCCGGGACGGTGTTTATTCCCTCCAGTTCCACCCGGAGGCCCAATTCTTGACGCGGTTTGTACATCTCGCCCAACTTGGCTTCCAATTCGACGCCGGAAACGCTATGTCATATCTGAACCACGCGTCGATCTCGACGGATCCGAGAAAGCCACTGGTTTATCGTGCACCTCCAGACGGTCGCTATGTCCTCACCGGATACATCTACAGTCTCGAAGATCAACAGCATTGGTGTTTGTCGGCCGGAATAGACTTTTTTGGGTAAGCCAAGCAACATGGTGATTCCTCGCTCTGCTCTAAGCGTCCTGCCAGGCGCATCATCTCGTCCAAACTGACCATACAGATGAATCTCCTGTGCGCTGTGGCGGAGCGTCTATGCACTGGTCTCGTCATAGCAGATTGTCTTGCACGTTCCAGGTCGCTGCATGGCGTGACACTTCCCCGGAGCTGGCTAGTAAACCGGTCGCTCACTGCCGGCGGGCTCGTGGGCGAACGAGACACCAACTCGTTCTGGATATTTGCTCGTGCTCTAGCGACTTTGTTGGAACCGATCTGTTCTGGGAATGGAGCAGGTGTGTATTGTTGACAGACTGAAAGCTTTATATGAATGATTGACCCGTTAAGGTCAATTGCTATACGACGGCGAGCACCTTGGAAGAGAAAGAGTTCACTTTATTGTCAAAGAAACGTTCCTGAGCAGAATGTGAGGGACTTGCATTTTCGAGTGCATCATATATTGACCGAATTTTCAGCATGCGATGTCTCTGTTTGCGTATGTCATGACTGTTCCGAAGTAGCATCATTGGGCCTAACGGTTTTGCGACACGTAGTTGCATATAACTTCAGAAACCAATTCCTTCGTGATTTTGTTTGGCAGTCGATTCACGCGCTGCTCTGGAATCCGACCCGGCGATTCACCCCCCTATGCTCGAGGTGCCACGTCATTTGCTCACAGTATCAGCATTGAATATGCTAACCAGGATGCTCCAGATATGTCAATGCTCGTCAATGGGCAGGACTCACGTACGCGGTAAGGGCTTCAACCAGCGGGTCACAGCATGATGAGATGGTTCAAATGGTGCACACCTCCGGATACCAGCCCCTAGCAGTCGAAGACGTACGACAGATCCGATACACAAATACCACGGACCTCCCGCGTTTACTGGGTTCTGAGCAGTGGATGGCATTGACACCCCGCTCTCGCGAGCAGCCTGTAAGCGATAAGAGTGTTAGGACAGGCACGGCAGCACACAATGCGAGCGCCGACGAGGAAGAGGCCAATGACGAGCGACAGGCCGAAGATGTTGCCGTCGAGTTGCCTGCTATGCCCGAGCCGGAACCGCGATCGGAAGAAGAAATGGTCGCAGCGGCAAAGATATATCAAGCGATATCGAGGGCCTCCAGTCGTAGGAAAGAGAGAAGAGAAGAGACCAAGTCGAGTGTCACCTCAGCTATCCTCGAGTTCTTCACTGCATGCAGAGGCACCTCTTTGACCATGAACAAAGCACAGCGGACGTATAGCCTTCTCCTTTGCGGGCCCATCCCGCATCTTCTGTGGTGCCTCGCTTCGGCGCTGACCAGGGCACAAACAGAGGCGCAGAAGATTCAGGCCAAGCTTTCGAGTCCCGAGAATGACGTCGAGGAGCTGGAGAAATTGGACAAGGAGCGTCTAGATGTCGAGTGAGCAAGCTTTTCAATTCCTGCAGACGTCTTCCCTGAATACATCCACATTAGACGCGCCGCCAAGCAGCTCGCTGAGATGCGCCAAGTGCTGAATCCGGCTGCAGAGATGCATGGTAGACATATTGTCGGCGAGCTCAAAACATCATCACAAAAGGCGGACGCGCTTCTCCGGTCCCTGCCATTCGAGATGCCGTCGATATTCTTCCGCCACTTGGATGTTGCGTACAAGGGGATACTGCAGCCTCGCGCAATCGTGACAGCGACGCGCCGCGCTCAGCGAAAGCCGAATCTGAATACATACGACGACGAGATATATTAACCACCTAGTCAACAGTAATTCCTTTTGTTCTAAGATCATCTTTTGCTTGGGAGATTTCCTGAGTGAGGTAGGTTGAAGGACGCGTTGAATGAATAGTCAGAAAGAATCGAGCGTACATGCATCAACTCTTCGTATGCTTCAGGACAATCCCTAAAGGTGAATAATCCCCATCCCAACGACCACAGCGAATACGAGCCGAATGTTACGAGGAGCCACCAGGGTATCTGCAGCAAAGAATTGAGCTGGGATCGTTTTCGAGGTCGAGGAAGAGCACAGACAAGCGGCCAGATTTGGGAAACAGCTCCTTCGTCGAGACCGGGAACGAGAACAACTTTGAAGAACACCAGTGCCCAAAGCGAAGTGAAGAAGGTGGAGATGAGGGCTACGCGATGTGCGCGCGCCATGGTAGTTAACTTACAAGCTGCTGTAGTACTCGTGTCCCACGCCGGTGGCGGCGATCAAAATAAATGCTCTTACGCTCAACGCGTTCGCTTTCTTCGCCGCGTTCATTCACTTCCTCGTGTCTCCACCGCCATGAAAACCCACTAGTACGTCTCTCTAGCCCCCCAAAGATATATCCCTCATCTTTCCAGGGCCTCCCCAGAACCGGCGCCCCCAACCCTCCTCAAATGCCGCGAAGAGCCGGCCCAATTCAAAAACGCCCGATCCCCAACGCGAAACGCGTTCTTGCAGTCGCGAGCGGGAAAGGAGGTGTAGGCAAGAGCACCGTGGCTGGTACTACGATTAACGCCGCCGTCTGGGTCGAAACCTAAATTGTTTTGTTGCAAGTTAACCTTGCATATGCGCTCTCTACGCTAAGGCCGCCGGACTCTCCTCAGAAGGCGCGTCTGCGCGTAGGGATTTTGGATCTGGATATCTTTGGGCCGTCGATACCCACTCTTATGGGATTGCAAAATAGCGAGGAGCCTTTGCTCACTTCGGGTATGTACGCAAGTTACAGTCTTTTTTATATACGGGAACTTTGACTGTAGTATGGCAGGTGGTGCCCTGGTCCCGCTAATGAACCACGGGATATCGACGATGTCGATGGGGTACTTATTGCCCCGCTCTCCCGACACCGATTCGAGCAACGATACGCCCGTGGTTTGGAGGGGACTCATGGTTCAGAAAGCGGTACAACAGCTGCTTTTCAACGTCGACTGGCGGGACAGCAACGGTAATGGGCTTGATGTGCTAGTAGTGGACATGCCGCCAGGGACGGGGGACGTACCGCTGACATTGGGGCAGTTGGTTGTCGTGGATGGTGCGTCTGGCTGGAAATAATGCACTTTCGAGATGCTCAAACAAGCTTGCACTAGGTGCTGTCATCGTCTCGACGCCGCAGGACGTTGCGTTGGCAGACGTTCGCAAAGGTATCGCGATGTTGCGAAAGGTGGCGGTCCCAGTGAGTGTTCTTCGGGCCTTGAAGGGATGTTGTCTGAATTTCGAAAGATCACTGGGATAGTACTCAACCAATCGCATTTCATCTGCCCCGATTGTGATACCCGTCATTATCTGTACGGGCCTGCGGAAGGGTTTCGTGCAACTGCAGGCCGACTCGGGGTACCCATCCTCGCTGAGCTGCCTCTTGTGCCTGGTGTCAGCCGTGAAGGTGATCGAGGGCTCCCATATGGACTGGCGGCATCAACACCAGATGGTGTTGGAGGAAATCAGTGGCTGGGAGACATGGCTGGTGTCGCTAGAAAGATCTGGGACTCTTTCAGTTAAGTAATAACCAGCGCAGCAAAAAAGGTCGATAAATTTTGTGTCTAGATATTTTGCAATCTAACCCTCGGCTGTCTTGGCAAGCGCGGAACCGGAAGCCTGCTCTCTCAGCCTCTTTTCTCTTCGCCGTTTTACGTCCCAGTTGTATACACGCGCCGTGTTGACCTCCATGACTGTTATCTGTTCGCGAAGATAGTCGAGATCTTCGATTGTGTTTTGCAAGTTCAGCTCAGCGGCTTCCAGCTTTGTTTTGAGTAGAGTTACTGCCTCTGGGATTTTGTAGGACAGCATTACATTGGCCTAGATTTGATTTATATGAATTAGCGCCGACACTCCACGAATATGGATGGTGTCGCGCACCCCGAGCCAGAGGTAGACCGTATCAGTGTCTTCTAACTCAGCTTCGGCATAGAGCGTATCATTGAGTTCGAATGTGGTGGTCAGTGGTTTTTGAGAGCTCCCCTCCTCCAAATCGTCGTCGTCTTCAGCATCGAGATCGTCTTCTGTAGCCTTGCTCTTCCCTTCCTGCGGAACAACCCCAGTGGAAGGAAAGAGTGACAAAAGAGTGAGACCAAACCAACCCTTCTTTCATGGAGATACTCGACCATCATAAGCGTTTTCCTAATGTCAGGTATCTTGTCCTCTAAACCCGCGCGTCGCTGTGTAAGGTTGCTCTCCATGAATCGGTACTTTCTGTGCTTTCAGAAACAGAGATTGGTGGTGCGGAACGCCAGGTGAAAGGGCAGGGATTCCGTACGCAAGAGCATCTTGGAATCTTTTGAGAGGACCGTCCGCATCACCATCGGGACCGCCAATGTGGTCTTCGATATCGGCCTGTTGTTGGGGGTTAGCTGGGAACGGCGACGAGGTGGGTGGTGAGTACGATGAAGGGTGCTTTGGGGATCCCTCGTGGATTGCGCTCTTCGGTGGTGGTGGACATGATGAAAGCTGAAATCTCTCAGGTGATCGCGGAGACTCGCTTTGATCCCGAACCACCACCATGTTCAAACGAACTCTTTTCTCTGGGTGGACGCGTACAACTGTGGGTTCATACACCCACCTCTTTCATATTATTCTCATCGATATTAGCATGAAATTTCGATATTGTATGCTTAGTACTCTGTTCAATGATTTTCCCTGACCGTTTCTCAAAGCCATAACCCGTCTTCACCTCCTTCAGTAAAGGCGCGTATGAAACCCAGCAGTAACAACAGTCTTTGTTAATGTAAGTAATGTAAGTCAGGCTCTGGGGCTTCTGCGTTCGGCTCTCTCGGAGGCGTATCCGCCAGGCAAAAGCAAATCACCTCTCACATTCAACCTCGAAGTTGTTGAAGCACCTCCAAACGCTGACCAGCTCCGCACAATCATGTCCTACCTGCCTTCTAACAACACACAATCCCGACCTGCGTCTTCTGTGTTTCTTTCGGCGCATCCGTCTTCCTCGTCGTCCGAAGGCGCTGACTTGTCAGCAATTGTTGACCTTGGGCGAGATAAGCCTAATACGTTCAAATGGCCGGTGATTGTAGACTGGAATGCAGGGAAGGCGAGCGTCGGTGATGCAGATGGTGCTACTGGTATATTGGAGCTATTGAGGCAACAGCGGGATGGTGGGGCGCCGAAAGAGTAATTTCGAGCGTAGCTCGAGTATTGGGTTATCGAGAGAACTCGCCAGCGCGCAATGGACGTTTATATGTATTTTTAGTGAAATATTGGAGGGTGTATATGACTGGTATAAAAGTCCAATCCGCACAAGTGATCGGTCAGCCCAACTTGATTTGAACCACCATCATCCAACTACAAACCACTCTTTCTAGCCATGTACACGCCGGTCTTTATACTATTCCTCTCTCTCTTTTACGCTCTACGACCATGCTCTGCTGCCGATGCCTCCGACTGGCGTTCACGCTCAATCTACCAAATCATGACCGACCGCTTCGCTCGCTCAGACGGCTCTCTCATTGCTCCTTGCGACCCCAAAGAACGCAAGTACTGCGGCGGCACCTGGTCAGGAATAAACAAGCGTCTCGACTACATCCAAAACATGGGCTTCACGGCGATCTGGATCTCTCCCATCGTGCAGCAAATCAGCGGCGAAACCTACGAAGGAGAAGCTTACCATGGCTATTGGCCGCAGAATTTGTACGCGCTCAATCCGCATTTTGGCTCGGAGCAAGATCTCAAGGACCTCGTCAACGCTTGCCACGCTCGCGGCATGTACCTCATGGTCGACGTTGTCATCAATCACTTTGCGAACCAGGGCGAGATTGTCAAGTATGAAAACTTTGTCCCGTTCTCTAATGAGCGATTCTTCCACTCGCGGTGTCCAATTGACTGGGGAAATCAGACGTCGATTGAATATGTGGGTTCATCTTCTGCTGCGATATGGTGTTTCTTGCCTACGCGTTCGATGATAGTGCTGGATGGGCGACGGTTTCGTTACTCTCCCGGACATCAATACTGAGGACCCGCAAGTCATCGATACGTGGAAGAAATATCTGAACTCTGCGGTCAGCCAATATGGGATCGACGGTTATCGCTTGGACGCTGTCAGAAACATTCCGAAGCCAGTATGGAGCGACATTACTCGTTCAGTCGGTGTCTACATGCAAGGCGAGGTATGGGACAAGAATCCGAAGTAAGTGCATGACGCTTGATCTCTGAAATGTGCAATTTCATCTCGCTCTGAACAGTATCATCTGCCCCTACCAAGAGCACATGGGCGGTCTTCACAACTATCCGTTCAAGGAGTCGGCGACTACCGTTTTCACAACCCCCGGCGGGAATCTAGCTGATCTCGTGGAAGTGGCGCATCAGATGCAAGTCCAGTGCAAGGTATATATTTTTTCAGTTATGTTTTAAGTACGACTGGCTGACCAGCGGACCGCAGGACGTCACCCTCTTCGGACTGTTCATGGAAAACCACGACAACCCTCGTCTAGGCAGTTTCACGAACGACATGGCGCGCCTCAGAAATCTCGCTGTTCTCAACATTCTCACCGACGGAATACCCATCGTCTACTTCGGCCAAGAGCAAGCTCTCGCTGGTTCCCTTGATCCGTTGAATCGTGAAGCGCTCTGGCTCACGCGTTACTCGACCACCAATAATCTCGTCCCGACCTTCACCGCCCTGAACAACCTGAGGAACTACATCGTCAAGAGTAACGCACCCTTCGTCTCGGCTTTGGCGACGTACAACCTTTTGGGGAATAACGCTATGAGTGTGCGCAAAGGCAACGTCGTGCTGGTAATCACCAACTCAGGGCAAGGTGTCAATACGGATGTGGTCGTGGAGGGGTTCGGTGGCGGGATTGAGCTGGTGGATGTGCTGGCGTGTCGGGTGATGCATGCGGATGGGGGTGGGCGGCTGAAGGTGACGCTTGTTGGCGAGCCGGTGGTGCTCTACCCGGCGTCGCTTTTGACGAGGTCGGGGATATGTTCTATGTGATTTTGAAGGATTGACGGACGGACCGCAGCTTGTATTTTGTACGGTACTGTTGGACGAAATGTATTTCTATCGCCATGATTTCTCGAGGGCTCGTTCATACTCAGGGCAAGTACTGCTCAAGTGGCGACCTTGTATCTCAGCGCTCATGGTGGAGGGATCTGGACTCGAGGAGGGAAAGTCTCAAGAGGGTCGGCACTTGATAGTCGGCGCCTATCAGTCTGGGAATAAGCCGCTCCGTCACGCCGTTCTGTCGTTCACCTAAACGGCGACGCGGCGACGTTCGCGAGACCTACTTAATCGGCGACGTCGCCGTCCAAGCACCAGAATTATACACACTGGTCGGAAGAAACCTCTCTCACGAGGTTCAATTCCCGCAACTCTAGATTTGGATTGAATGAGATGCGGAATTTCCGGTCTCTCTCGGTCTACGGAAACGCGCTTTTTTCAACTTGAACTTCCGGGCATTTATCCAACGAAAGACTACGGCAGTCCTTACGGGAATCTATGCCCGAATCTATGTTCAGCGCCCCTGCACTTTGGCACTTCCATCGACGACACGCCTTCCGGATTCCGAGTTGGATCATTCCCCGAGGTTACAGGTAATGCGTACCCGGGCCCAAACGGCGACATATAAACCCTATCAAGTACGATTACGATGGCCTACTTTCACAACTTTTTTCGCTACTCTTGACCATGGGTTTGTTGTCGGTGTGGTCTGCGTCTGCTGCGGTTGTTCTGCTTTCAGGCTATGTCTGGCAAAAATTCTGCAAATCACCGCCGCCTTGGATCAAGGAAGTAGCTGCGCTCGGCCAGCCGAGAAGCAGGACATTTCCAGGTACTGCTGTTGTCTGCGGTGGAAGGTCTGTGCTTGTATAATTTATTTTGCTGCCTTCAGTGCTCACTGGGGCACCAAGCATCTCGGGAACTGTGACCGCTCGGTTGTTAGCTGACCACTTCGAGCGTGTAGTCGTCGTCGATCCGGAAATTGAGAGCGAGAAAAAGACTCGAATTTTGCAATACAACGCTAGTCACAGTAAGGGAACTCATATCATGCTGTCACTCTTGCAAACTAACACTTGCTTGCCTCGCAGTATTTCTTCATCTTTTTACTGCGGGTGCGAGGCGACTATGGCCCAATTTTGACGAGGAATTCATAGCCGCTGGAGGTCGGTAAGTTGACAATTTGCGAAGGCCGTCTGCCCGAAATCTCACGCGACGTGCGAACCAGAGTGGTCCCTGCAGACACGCAGCTACACTTTTCTGGACTTCCTATTCTGACTCCCTGGCCTGACTATCCTCAAGGATGCTTCCCCGACACGATCGTGACACGGCGATCTACAGCTCAAAGAGTTTTGAGTATTCTACTTCGACAACACCCAACGGCTGAAAGGGTGACTCTATTGCCTGGTACTGTCCGGAGCATCCAGCCTACAAGCGATATGAGCTCTATTCAGAGCGTCACTGTTCGGAAGCTCGATGGGACGCAGGAAGTCCTCAATGACGTCGCTCTAGTTGCTGGTCAATCCTTGTCATCGAGGTTTATCTTCCTTGCACTGATACAAACCCCAGATTGCACCGGGGCGACCCAAGGTGGAGTCAAATGGCTCAACAGCGCTGGCTATGCGTTGCCGGAGGACATTCGCCGCACATACAACGGCAATCTGCGCTATGTCACGATATGTTTCTTCGTACCTCCAGAGCTTGGGGCTGCCCTACCCATTCCTGAACATGCACGCAAAGCTGCTATGATCTACGCCTATGGACCACACTTCGACCATGGTTCTACGGTCTTGGGTTTCTTCCGGACTGACAATGATACCTGTACGTCCGATCGTTATCTGGCGCGGAGGTTTTCACTCATTTGCTCAGACCAAGTACTCGTGGGAGATGCTGGCACTGAAGACGGTGTTCTGCCGAAAACCGCCTCTGACCTCGTTCCTTTTCTCAAGACGTTCAATGGATATTCCCCCATCCCGCATTGGCTTATCGAGGCGGTTGATATGTTGTGCAAAAATGCAGAAAATACTTTCGATAGTATCAAAATTCGTGCGTCCCGTTTCGCAGCTTCACGTATTCAAAGCTTTCCATTTAAATCAAAACCGAATTCCAGCGACGCAGTCGTACATCCAATACCACCGCTTGCCAACCAAGGCGTTGCCTTCCAATTTCGTTGTTGTCGGCGACGCAAGTCTCCAGCTGAATCCCATTCATGGGTTAGTGGTACCGAATGCTGCACTTGGCTGATACTCATAATATGTCCAGACAAGGCTTTTCCAAAATCATTCTCAACGCTGCGGCTCTCAATTCTCTACTCCGCGCCGCAAATCCTGCTATCAACCTTCCTCGGGACTTTGGTGCCCGCTACTTCAAAAAGAATGCCGCCTATACTCACGGCCTGTGGTAAGCGTAATTCGTCTTCTCTTCAATCTCTATATAACTCTTGTCGTATTCAGGGATGCTACAAGGTTGCATGGTAAGCTTCACTTGAGCTCTCAATTCACCTGATACTATCATCTTCCCTCTAGATTATGGGACGTCCGGCTGCGAGCCTATGGTAGGCGAAACAAAAGACGCTGGCAAGCTAATCCGCTGGTTCGAGCTCAAACTAGTGGCGGCTGCGATACAGGTAAGTTCGCCTTCAGTTGGGTATAGAATATGGCTCAACCGCGTGTAGGACTATGAAGTCGCATCGGCTTTATGGCATGCCCGTCATCTCCTTGCTGCAGATAGAGTTCTGTTGGCGCCGACGGTTTTGTGGAAGATATTCACAGCTCGCTCTCCCTTTTACTACTGATTAGATTATGTAAATTGTGTCCTGGTCCTACTCGCCACCTTCATTCCATACACTCCAGTAATCTGTACATGACACGCTGTTAATCGTCGGGACCCTCCAATGATCCATATTCAATCCTAATCATTCTTTGCTTTGCGTCGATTTTTTATTTCGAGCGCGGCTCTGCTGTTATATACCTAATGTATCTTCCCTGCACTCTGAATGAATTGTGCTTTATTGTACATCGAGGTTGCCCAATGCTCAATCTCAGAGCTCGCCTTCTTCAAGTTCGCTTTCCCAGGGACCGTAGTATACAGTAGTGCCCTGTATGCTCAGTTACTCCCTGGGCCCCGGCGTTCCTCAGTGGGACCGTGCCGTGTAATCTTCCTTCCTTCCTTCCTTCCCACCTATTACGTGATCATTTTGCTGAACTTGCGCTAGTCTCGTAACAAGACTTTATATACTCCTTTGAAGATAGTCGTTCAAACGTATATAAACTCTCCAACTCTCCCACCGAGTCTCAGACTACAGTAGGCTGAGCCTCGTCGTGTACTGCACTAGCACCTTCTCGCGTTTTACTGCCAGTTTCTCGTGCCCATACACCGTCTCTATTCTCTCGCGATTGGTCCCTCCTCTCTCAAGGCACCTTGCGTACCGGAATTGGGGGTCGATTTCCTTCCCCATCTCATTCTTAGCCTAACGCAGATCCTTGGGCGTCTGCACGGCTCAGCGAATTGGAGCGGCCCAACTCCACCCGCACAAAACACAACTCGGAATACACATCAACGCAACGCCTATCCATCATTCCCTCAACCTCACACCATATCCTTGTTTCCCTATCTTTCCCTTTCTTTAAACTGGAAAAAAATGTTTTGCAAGCCACCTTATCGGTTTGCCGCCGACCGTACGTACCTTGACATCGTTCCAGCAGATTCTGATTCTCCAGAGTCCAAATTCTACCTGCTCTGGAGGTCCGTCCCCGCTCGCTTCTCCCGCAACGACTTCACCTTACCGTCTTCACAGCTATTTCAACAGCAATCCGATTGCGAGGCAGGTACAAACGTACTGCGACAAAAGCCAACGAATATAAGGGAAACCAAGTTGAATAATCCGGACTCGACGCTTTCCAAGCGGTGTTAGAGCCATCGCAGATCGCTTTTTTTTTGAAGGAAAATCAGCTTGAGAACGTGTACAGACACCTATACATAACTCATGACATAGCATTGCCGATAACAATGAACCGAATGTTGAACAACAGTGTTCGTACCTCAGAACGGCGACGCTGCTCGAATAAAAGCTCAGTGCGAGCGTCCTATCTTGTCAGTGTCCTTCGCCATGGACCCTTCTCTGTGGTACGCATTTGTCGTCGTCATTCTGCTTTCAGGCTATGTCTGGCAAAAATTCTGCAAATCACCGCCGCCTTGGATCAAGGAAGTAGCTGCGCTCGGCCAGCCGAGAAGCAGGACATTTCCAGGTACTGCTGTTGTCTGCGGTGGAAGGTCTGTGCTTGTATAATTTATTTTGCTGCCTTCAGTGCTCACTGGGGCACCAAGCATCTCGGGAACTGTGACCGCTCGGTTGTTAGCTGACCACTTCGAGCGTGTAGTCGTCGTCGATCCGGAAATTGAGAGCGAGAAAAAGACTCGAATTTTGCAATACAACGCTAGTCACAGTAAGGGAACTCATATCATGCTGTCACTCTTGCAAACTAACACTTGCTTGCCTCGCAGTATTTCTTCATCTTTTTACTGCGGGTGCGAGGCGACTATGGCCCAATTTTGACGAGGAATTCATAGCCGCTGGAGGTCGGTAAGTTGACAATTTGCGAAGGCCGTCTGCCCGAAATCTCACGCGACGTGCGAACCAGAGTGGTCCCTGCAGGCGGGCAGCTACACTTCTCTGGACTTCCTATTCTGACTCCCTGGCCTGATTACGCTCAAGGATGTTTTCCCGACACGATCGTGACACGGCGATCTACAACTCAAAAAGTTTTGGATATCCTACTTCGACAGCACCCAACAATTGAAAGGATACGTTTGTTGCCTGGTACCGTCCGGAGCGTCCAGCCTTCAAGGGATACGAGCTCTATTCAGAGCGTCACTGTTCGGAAGCTTGATGGAACGCAGGAAGTCCTCAATGACGTCGCTCTAGTTGCCGGTTAATCGGTGTCTTTGACGTTTATTTTTTGCTAATACAAACCTCAGATTGCACCGGGGCGACCCAAGGTGGGGTCAAATGGCTCAACAGCGCTGGCTTTGCGTTACCGGAAGATATTCGCCGCACGTACAACAGCAAACTGCGCTATGTGTCGATATGTTTCTTCGTACCTCCAGAGCTTGGAGCCACTCTTCCCATTCCTGAACATGCACGCAAAGCTGTCGTGATCTACGCCAATGCGCCACACGTCGACCATGGCTCTTGGTACTTAGGTTTCTTCCGGAGTGACAATGATACCTGTACGTTCTGTGGTTAATTGGCTCGGAGGTTTCGCTCATTTGCATAGACCAACTGATCGTAGGAGATGCCGGCACTGAAGATCGCGTTCTGCCCAAAACCGTCTCGGACCTGATTCCTTTCATTAAGACGTTCCCTGGATTTTCCCCCATCCCGCATTGGCTTTTCGAAGCGGTCGAAATCTTGTGCAAAAACGCAGATAACAGTTTCGATAGTGTCAAAATTCGTACGTCCAGTTCCGCAGCTCTGCGTATTCAAAGCTTTCCATGTAGCTAAAACCCGAATTCCAGCGACGCAGTCATACGTCCAATACCACCGCCTGCCAACCAAGGTGCTGCCTTCCAATTTCGTTGTTATCGGCGACGCGAGTCTTCAGCTCAATCCGACTCATGCGTTAGTGGTACCGAATGCTGCGCTTGGATCGTACTCATAATCTGTTCCAGACAAGGCTTTGCCAAAATCAGTCTCAATGCTGCGGCTCTTGACTCTCTGCTCCGCTCCGCAAATCCTGCTATCAACCTTCCTCGGGACTTTGCTGCTCGCTACTTCAAAAAGAATGCCGCCTACATTCAAGGCCTGTGGTAAGCGTAATCCATCTTCTTTTCAATCCGTATATAACTTTTGTCATATTCAGGGATGCTACCAGGCTGCATGGTAAGCCTCGCATAAATTCTCAATGCACCTGATATAAACATTTGTGTTTAGATTATGGCATATCCGGCTGCGAACCCATGATAGGCGAAACAAAAAACACTGGCAGACTCATGCGCTGGTTCGAGCTCAAACTGGTGGCTGCTGCGATACAGGTACGTTCGCGCTCAATTGGGTATGGAATCTGTCAGTGGGTGAACCATGTGTAGGACTATGAAGTTGCATCGGCACTATGGCATGTCCGTCATCTCCTTGCTGCAGATAGAGTTCTGTTGGCACCGACGGTTCTGTGGAAGATATTTACAGCTCGGTCTCCCTTTCACTACTGACTAGATCGATCCGCGTCGTGGTCCCACTGGCCACATCTATTCCATATACTGCAGTATTCTTTTCTCCATGTTCTGTGAATGGTCGGAATCATCTGTGTCAAATCCTACTTCTTATGTGACTGAAGTGCACCGTAATTTATGCTCTTGACCGAATAAAACAAAGATATCCACGGGAAGATGAATCATTGCAGTGTTTGGTGCACTGGCGGCGACAGACTGTGGAAGGGCGCGCGGTTCTAGAAGAGTTTTACATGAAAGCTCGCCGTTTGGTGGACTGCCGACTGCCACGCAAATCGAATTGGTCGCGTTGAAAGATCAGAGTTTGTGCGTCGGGATCGAGTCAAAAGGTATGTAGATGGCAAAATCGAAGGCAGTATCGATATCAATGAAAGACGATAGCCTGAGCCTCAGGCCCTGAGGAAGCTATGGTTGAGAGACTGGTTACTGGTAGTAAGGAAATTGGCGGCACGGAAAGCCTCCGTGGTATGTTTCACCAAGATAAATGATACTAGTGATACTTATTCACTCCGAGTTCACTTGCGCGACGTCTCGCGACCATCCAACAGCATCCAACTTGAAGCCATCTGGAGCCATTTGGGATTGGATAGTGGCCTGCAGCACCGTGACTTTGCGTCGGCCTTCGACTCAGACTGATAGAATGAGAACGTAGTTGGTCGCCGGAAGCCCTCGAGGTTTGCAGTTGGGTGTCCCAAGGGTGTCCTCGACGAGTCCTCCGCCGTAGTGTGCGTGTGTGGTGAGCGTGGGTAAATCACGGTCATGTGAGCCGAACGCGCTTTCTCCTTTCTCCTTCTGCCACTCCCCGTCTCCTTGTTGACCGCAAGCGTTCACCAAGCCAGATTCTCTCAATTACGAGGTATAAACTATCCTCCCATTGTGCGATCCCTGCTGCTGGGGCGAATTTGCTTGATTAATTGACACCACAAACTTTGCCACCATTCATAACTTGAAATTGTTGCTCAATTTCGCAAGCGCAACATGTCCTGGACCCTTACTCCTCTCTCACAAGCTCAGACCGACTTTGACTTTTTCACTCGAAGCTCGAATCGGGCTCGGAAATTGCCGCACAGAGTATAAATTGTCAGCCACCTGTGACATTAGTGACTCTCACTCTCTCTCCTCTACTCTCATGATCTCCCAACTGGGTCGCCTTTTCAAGCCTCAAGCCCCTGAGCTGCTCTTGATATTCGCTCATCTCGCCTTGTCTCCTACTATTCAGTGTTCAACGTCCCCGATGTGTAAGCTTGATCCTCTCCGTAGTCTCCGAGCTGACTTCTCTCAACTCAAGCTGATGATCATGCAGATGAAGCCCTCGCCGTCGCTATTCAAGACCTCAGTGGGAGACTGCTCAAGACGCCTCAAGACCTCAATCCGCGCCGCAATATATGCGCGTCAAGGCAGCAACCTCAAGACCTCAAGCCGCGTCTCAAGGCCTGACGCGTCAAAGCATCAACCTCAATGCTTCAAGTTGCGCTGCTAGACTCGGTGCGTCAAGGCTTCAACCCGCGCCGCAAGACATGGCAATGCGCGTCAAAGCCTCAACTTCAAGACTTGTTCTTGTATTTCTCGTCGCTCTCGTCTCGCCTAGTCGTCGAGCCTTCGTCGCGTTCGGTGTGTAACAGTCATCCTCCCCAACGTCTCGAAACTCACTCTTCTCCACCTCGCCTAGGTTGGTTTTACCAGCAGCACCCACCGACTCTCAACTCATCTCGCCTTGCTCATTTTTGCATCCTCGCCTGGTCGTATGGCTCCGTTTGTTCCAGTTGCAGCTCGGTGCGTTGGATTTTCTCTCCATCTCATGAAATCGTACTGACGATCATCGTCCACACTTGCAGTCTCGCCCACTCTCCAAGTCTCTGGATCTTCTGCGACACCATTCAAGTCCTCAGTGGGAGACTGCTCAAGGCGCTTCAAGGCCTCAAGACGCGTCTCAAGCCTCGACGCCTCAAAGCTTCAACCTCAAGGCTTCAAGACACGGCGCGTCAAGGCATCAACCTCAAGGCTCAAGTCGCGTCTCAATACAGGACGCGTCAACTCCTCAAGACGCTTTCGGTTCCACGGTGGGTTCAAAGTGAGTGTTTCTTTCCCAGAGAAGGGTGCGAGCTCTGTCTTCATCCTCGTGCTCCCTTGTCGTGGGCTCTGGGCTCAGTACGCGCGCATTTGGTCTCGCCCACCATTTGCACGCCGAAGCCAAACGCACGTCAAACCTTCTTTTCTCTCTCTTTTTAAAGTTTCGTCTTGTATTAGACTTAGCCTTGTGTACTTCAAGTCGTGCTGTATAATTGTGTTTTATTTGCGTTTTAGTAATATATTCGAGCTTTGTCTTCCGTCCCTCATCGACATCTAGCTATTGGTTTTCACAAGTCGGGATTGTTTTCTCTCTCAACTCACACGACAACTTGAAATTGTGCCCACCCGGCATCTACTAGCGTATGTCCTCGAGCACGCCTCATCATCCACGCACTACCCAAGGTTAATCTAGTTAATGGCCAGCTCGTAGGAGTCGGTAGGACTCGTATGCGTACAACTTGAATGATTATGTACCGTTCGAATATTCACAATGTAGGTTGCTGAGTACAGTACAGGCGAAACTGAATATCAAGTTCATTCGGTCTCAGCATTGTTTCTGAGCACCCCCAAAATCGCGGTGATTGTTTCAGTCACCATCGTTTCTAAAGCGGTGTACTGTATCCCAAGCTGTTTCGTGGCCTTGGACGAGTCAAAGCGGACATTCAAATGGTCGGTTCTAGAGGAGTCGACGGGAGGCAGATTGTTTCGGAGCTCAGGGAATTCTTTGTGAATGATCTGAACAACTTGGTCGGGAATCTACTCGAGGAATGAATGTGTGAAGTCTGGGGGGGAAATGAGGCTCACATATGGACCACCAATGAGAAGATAACGCTGGCCCTGGGCTACGTCTAGCTCTACGGCTCGTACATGCGCCAGAGCGACCTCTCGTACATCGACGAACACGGGTGATCCTACTTTTGGGACGCCCAATTTGTATTGACCGTTCGCTATATCCCATAAGAATTTGTTTGAGAAATTTAGGGCGGAAAGAGAGGTGACTTGGAGCGGAGGGCCGAATGTCGCGCTTCGGGTTGAGGTGTTCAATGGGAGGGGTGAACTCGGACATGAGGTCAATAGCTCACCAAGGGCAGATGCTTGTTCCGGACCATGTGGGCTTCTCCGTCTGGATGAAGTCCCAAAAGGCGCGCTCAGCGAGGGCTTTGGATGCACGATATACGACTGGGGGGTTAGTGTGTGACTTTGCCTCCTCGTAGGTGATTGGATTCCATTCGGTTTCTACGATGGCCTTGCCAGGCTCCAGTGTGGTAGGTTCGATGATGGCGGCAAGAGAGGAGGTAAAGACGACTCGTTTAATTTTGGGTTCGTTTTTGGTTGCAGAGAGAAGGTTCTTCGTGCCTTCGATTGCTGGGATGAGGAGATCGGCTTCGTTGTCCTATATTTAGGACGCTTTTGAGTCGACGCCAGAAGAAGTCAGGATGAGATTCAATGCGAACGGTTTGGTCCCAGTGAGCGGGTGAAGCCAGGTGTGCGATGTAATCGCAGCCTTTGACTGCTTCATCGAATGCACCGGGAATGGACATGTCGGGCACGACTGCATATTGGAAACGAGGTTTATGGTCGGGGAAACGTGAGATCCATTGCTCTGCTTTGGCGGCCGTTCGGGTGGTGCCTTTGACACTGTAGCCCGCGTTCAAGAACGCGAGGGCGGTGTGAGTTGCTATGAAGCTGCATATTGTGAGCACTTTTCGCTATCAGACGGGACTAACTCACCCTGTCAGTCCAGTTATGAGGACGGTTCCACGAGACATTTTGTTGCAATTGGATTATGCATTCCTCACTTATTCTTCACGCTCTTATTTATACGTCTGGACAGAAGAGGAACCGAGTACTAACCGAGTGGTGTGCTATGGGCTGAATGTCATGCTTGGATTCTCCGTAATTTCTTCACGGAAGACTAGCCGAGGTGTGCTTTGTGCTCACTGTCACGTTGCGGAATTGGGTGGGTCGTTGGCACCGTCCGTGGCGGACTCGGGCGGGGTGACAAACGTAGAGGAGGTAATTTGGAGTGAACGAGTTAGTTGAATTGGTTGTCACAACAATTCTCTGGTCAAGTAGTGAGCCCAATGAAGCCCCAGCCCCCGATGATCAAGCCAGAGCAAAAACGGAAGAGCGCTTTCCCCGGAACACCTTCCTGCCAGCAGACATATCCATCTACTACTCCCACGTAAAATAGACTGGCGAGGACGGTGTCGAATGCGGCATATTGCTTTCGCAAGTAGAATGCGAAGAGCGCAAGTCCAATGGCGGAGCCGCGAGCTGAGCTGAGTTTCATCAGGGACTGGGCTGGGGAAGATGTTGCTACGTGGTTCGGGAGACCAAATTCGCGAATTGCTCCGGGAGCGTCAAAGAAAGGATACAAGCCGCCGAAGGTAAGCGCAAAGGCGACGAAGAGCGGGGGGATGTGGCGCAAGGGGACCATGGTCGGTGAGAGGATCGAAATGCTATCCGAAAACGGAAGAAAAATCTTGGTGAAGCTCTGGCACCGCCACCATCAACTTGACAGAAAGAGTCAGGGTGGCTGTACACTTCCATCAACTTGGATTTCACCTACATCTCCAGCCTATGGTGAGCGCCGTCCTTGGCGTCGATGGCGGCGAGCTAACGCGGGCTTTAGGCAATTTGTCAGTTCTTTCAACAAGGACGATGTAGATACGGAACGGCTTGCAAGAATGAGCATGTTGGCGGTAGTGAGTACATTTGAGTTCTTTTGCGATCGAGTGAACTGAATATTGGCAAAGACCAAACACATGTTGGCGGCAGTGAGTACATACATTCAATCTCTTTCGCGATCGAGTGAACTGAATACGGGCAAAGACCAAACATACATTCGTCCTGGTGCAGATATCAAAGTTGGCCAGTTTACGTGCGTGGAGTTCTTTTATCCTTTCCATTTGTTCTCAACCAGAGAATTAGAGCCGAGTCCATTGTAGCCGATCTTACCAAAGAGAAACCGACGTGGCCACTCACCTCTTATGGGCCTGCCAAATATGAGCCTACGGTCATCTCAAATCTTGACCAGTCTCCTGAAGAGTTGAGAGTTAAGGCCGCCACCGCAGGGAAAACAGGACGTTTGGAGGAATATGTATGTTGGTCGGTTTGGCGCACAGTAATCGTCTCATGAAGGTTTTCAGGTTGCCTACGAAACAACTCAGATAAATGCGGCTCAACAAGTGCTTTCCGTCAGTTTCCTCGCTCTGGGTCACCAATTGTCATCTCATCTTTCTTGTAGAACGCATTAAGCAATTCGTTCAAAGTTTTTGAGCAAGCGACAAATAACAGTCGAGGAGGGCCTGCTCCAGCTTCGACTTCCGCTTTTGGTGGCACTGGCATCACGACAGGCGGCAGCGCGTTCGGTAAATCAGGGTTTGGGCAGCCGGCTTTTGGTCAATCCGCCTTCTCGACAGCAGCGACTCCCTCCGCGTTTGGTTCGGCCACACCTGCCAAACCCGCCACTGGTGGATTCTCTGCATTTGCCACAAATAACTCCACTTTCGGGGTTGGTGCGAATGCAAGCTCTGCACCCGCAGCTAGTCCAGGCGGTTTCTCTGCGTTTGCTGGTAAATCCTCTGTATTTGGTGGTGGCGCAAACTCAGGTGCGAACGGCGCCTCCGTCTTTGGACAGTCTGGGTTCGGCGCCGCCGCATCGAATACGCCATCTGTGTTTGGTGCATCCGCTCCAGCAACACAATCCGCATTCGGTGCTGCCGCTCCCGCGACCCAATCTGCATTCGGTGCTCCTGCCACGACCTCCGTCTTCGGGGCGCCGTCGGGGTTCGGAGCTCAAGCTCAACCCGCAACATCTGCGTTCGGTGGTGGTGGTTCGGCGTTTTCGAGCAACTCTAACGGTAGTGCGTTTTCGACTCAGCCAGCCAACCCTTCGGGATCAGTATTCGGGCAGCAGCAGACAACAAATCCGTCCACGGCGTTTTCCGCTTTTGCTGGCAAACCATCTGTGTTTGGGCAATCATCTTTGGGGAGTGCGCCAGCCCAATCTGCGTTTGGGACACCGGCCACTACTCCCGCACAGTCTGCTTTTGGAACAGCTGCTCCAACCCAGTCCGCGTTTGGTGCTCCGGCAACTCAGTCTGCGTTCGGCGCTCCTGCTGCTCCCGCAACTCAGTCTGCGTTCGGTACTCCTGCTGCTCCCGCAACTCAATCTGCATTTGGTGCTCCTGCTACGGCCTCCGCCTTTGGAGCACCTTCAGCCTTTGGCCAACTTGCTGCAAACTCAAACCAATCCTCCGTTTTTGGAAATGGAGGATCCGCATTCTCAAACAATTCAGGCTCCAGTGCATTTGCGACCAACCCATCCAACGCCAATCCATCAGCTTCGGCATTTGGACAGCAGACAACAAACCCGGCGTCTGCTTTTTCTGCGTTTGCGTCTGCTAAGCCTACTGCTTTCGGGCAGCCCACGACATCCGCGTTTTCACAACCACCCGCTAATTCTGCGTTTGGCAATGCCGCACCAGCCTCTGCGTTTGGCGCAGCATCCCAGCCGCAACCCACATCTGTATTCGGGAACTTGTCGCAGCAGCAACCTGCCAATGCATTTGGCAAGCCTACTCAACCAACCTCAGCATTTGGCATAACAAATGCTCCCTCGTCATCCACGTCATCCAAGGCGCCACCTCCGCCCGACTTCAAGAACGCGAGAGTGAGCTTCAAGCCGGGTCTCACACCGTACGATAGCCAATTGCCGCCAAACTACTTGTCGATGCTGCCCGAGAGGGTAGTACAGGCGTTTCGTGCGGACAAGTTTGAGTGGGGCAAGATTCCTGACTGGGTACCCCCACTGGAGTTGCGGTGAAGATTATACCTTATAATTATGTAGTAGATTCCCCTGTACCTAGTTATGTGTAGTAATGGTGCATTCCGTTTTTTTGCACTTTTTCTTTGCCGGTCGAGGTAAGCTTGGGCCCAAGTCATCGGTGTGGCGGTGTACTTGTACGGAGCCGGTGTTTACAGTTGTTGAAACAAAGCCCCGTTGGTTTTGCCCTCCGCCTCGACGACACTGAGCTCAACAGCCCACCCTCGTCGTCCTCTGTCGCTTGAACGCGCCTCTATCGCTTGTCCTGCATCTGTTGGCTTCACTGACACCACTTCTGGACCGCCCCACCCCATTTCTCCCCGTTTCCACGTTTGCTCGCATTTCACTCTTCACGCAAAATCTTCTTCAAATCACGTCAAAAACTCACCGGAACTCTTCAAATATCTTCTGTACACGCTAATACACCCTCTTCAACTCTTTTCGTCTCCTCTACGGCCTTTTTTGCGGCCTTCCTGACTCGGTTTTGGCCTTCACCTCCTCCCGTCTCTTATCCTCGTTTCTCGCATCATGTTGGGCCACCAGTTTGCCTATTCGGCGGCCCCGATCCGCAAAGTGAAGGAAGTGCAATTCGGAATCTTGTCTCCAGAGGAAATCGTGCGTGGTGGACTCTTTGAGCTGTTGACTCAGCCTGACCCCTCATTTAGAAAGCGTACTCTGTAGCCAAGATAGAACATCCCGAGGTCATGGACGAGACCACTCGCAAACCCAAGCTGGGTGGGCTCATGGACCCGCGCATGGGTACCATCGACCGGAACTTCAAGTGTCAGACTTGTGGTGAAGGGATGTCGGAATGTCCGGGTCACTTTGGGCATATCGAGCTCGCACGCCCTGTATATCACCCTGGTTTGCTATCTCTCTCACTATTCATCGTTTCTAGCTGCTAACAGCGCCATAGGCTTTATTTTGAAGGTTAAGAAGATATTGGAGTGCATCTGCGTAAATTGTGGGAAATTAAAAGCAGACATCGTGAGTTGGGTCTCCCTTTCCTCTACTCGTTTCGCACCCCACCTTTCCAAATTTCTGGGGGCTCTCTCCACATCGTGGTGAACCCCAAACCCGCACCACGTCAGTTTCTCGAACATCGAGGCGTTCCGCTACCCGTGGTCTTGTTGGCGCGCGTTTTCGGTCGCTTGATCGCCGCGTCATCAGCCTGGTGCTGGCCGGACACGCGGTTGCGTGGTGAAATGGGGGGCAGAACGAGGAGTGCGAAAAATGTGCACGTCGTGCCGCGTGGCTGATCGCTCTTGCGGCGTACCTGGCTTGCACTTTCACGCGATGTGGTGTATTCCCTCCTTCGTTGTTCCTTGTGGTGTTGCGCGGTGTCGTTGAATGTAGAAACACACGCTGACGTTTTTATCCCTATATTTCTTCTTTTGAACCTTTCTCTGAACCGTCATTGATTGCATGAAATGTAAGTCGGACCCCAATTTCGCGGACAAAATCCGCCACATTCGTGACCCAAAACGTCGTATGGCGGTTGTCTGGGCACATTGCAAGACCAAAATGATTTGCGAACCGGATGATCCCAAGGATGAAAACGCGGAGGAGGGAGAAGAGCCGAAGAAGGGTCACGGAGGATGCGGCTATGTACAGCCCCTGGTTAGGAAGGAGGCTCTCAAGCTTTTTGCGCAATACAAGCGGCCAAAAGACGATGATGATGTTTGTAGACTAACTACTCCTCGCTCGCAATTTCTGACGAAGCTTGCAGGAGATGAAGTCGATACAGCCCGAAAAGAGGCTGTTTAACCCTGCGGACATCTATACCACGTTCAAAAAGATGTCCGATTCAGATCTTCATCTTCTCGGTCTTTCAGACGAGTATGCGCGCCCGGAATGGATGATTCTCACGGTCATGCCTGTCCCCCCGCCTCCCGTTCGCCCGAGTATTGCTGTTGATGGCGGCGCCATGCGCAGTGAGGATGATTTGACATACAAACTCGGCGACATTATCAAGGCGTCAGCCAATGTCCGACGGTGTGAGAACGAGGGCACGCCCGCTCACGTTATCACAGAGTTTGAGCAACTTCTCCAGGTGATCTTGGTTCTTTGGTGCTGAATGTTCTCCTTGTATTGACATGTTGTTCGCAGTTCCACGTCGCTACGTACATGGACAATGACATTGCTGGGATTCCCCAAGCGCTGCAAAAGTCCGGTCGTCCTGTGAAGTCAATTCGTGCGCGGCTAAAAGGAAAAGAGGGTCGTCTGCGGGGTAACTTGATGGGCAAACGTGTCGACTTTTCGGCTCGTACTGTGATCACGGGTGATCCTAACTTGGAGTTGGACGAGGTTGGCGTGCCGAAGAGTATTGCAATGAATTTGACGTATCCAGAACGAGGTCTGTGGCAGTACTCCTTCTGCCTTCTTCGACGAGAAGCTAAACCCTTTACAGTGACGCCGTACAATATCAGCTATTTGCAGGAGCTTGTTCGCAACGGTCCGACAGCTTATCCTGGTGCCCGTTATGTTGTTCGAGATACTGGAGAGCGGATCGACTTGCGGTATAACAAGCGTGCAGACGCCTTTCTGCAGTATGGCTGGATTGTCGAGCGGCATCTCAAGGACGGGGAGTAAGTTGATTGCCCTAACGTGACTCCCTATGCTAATCGTCATCCTCAGCTTCGTGTTATTCAATCGGCAGCCTAGTTTGCATAAAATGAGTATGATGAGTCATCGAGTTAAGTTAATGCCATATTCAAGTGAGTTTTGCCGCCTTCCATCATGTATCCGACTGACTTTGTCATAGCCTTCCGCCTTAACCTTTCTGTGTAAGTTTACTTAGTTGACGAGGCAAGCGGCGTTTTGTTATACCTATTTTAGTACACCTCCGTACAACGCCGACTTCGATGGCGATGAGATGAACATGCAGTAAGTGGATACTAGAGCTGAGGAGGCTGCGTTCTTATTTTGTGTTCTAGTGTGCCCCAGAGCGAAGAAACGAGAGCTGAGCTCAGTCAGATCGCATGGGTTCCTCGACAGGCAAGTTCCTTGCACATTTCAAGTCCTGTTCTTGACCTTCTTCTAGATCATCTCGCCGCAGGCCAACAAGCCCGTCATGGGCATCGTCCAGGACACGTTATGCGGTATTCGAAAGTTCACGCTTCGAGATACGTTCTTGGATTGGAACCAAGTCCAGAACATCCTCCTATGGGTACCGGAATGGGACGGGACGATTCCTATCCCCGCCATAATCAAGCCTAAGCCGTTGTGGTCGGGTAAACAAATTCTCAGTCTCGTCATCCCTCGTGGTATCAACATCACGCGAAATCCGGACGATAAAGCCAACAGGGCAAATCCTCCACTCGACGATGGGATGCTCATCGAAAATGGCGAGATTATCTTCGGAATTGTGGAGAAGAAGACTGTTGGTGCTTCGCAGGGCGGTCTCGTTCATGTCGTTTTCCGCGAGAAGGGGCCGGAGGCCACACGGCAGCTTTTCACTGGGTTGCAAATGGTCGTCAACTACTGGTTGTTCCACAATGGCTTCAGCATTGGTATCGGCGATACTATCGCTGATCGCGGGACCATGTCCTTCATCACACAGAAAATCGCATCGTGCAAAGAGAATGTGGTCAAGATCATCGAGGATGCCACGCATGATCGGCTGAAGGCTGCTCCCGGTATGACGATTCGCGAATCCTTTGAGAAGATGGTGGAGCGCGAGCTCAATGTTGCTCGTGACGATTCTGGACAATACGCGCAGAAGAACTTGAAGGAGGATAATAATGTCAAGCAGATGGTGGTTGCCGGTTCGAAGGGCTCGTTCATCAACATCTCCCAGATGTCCGTCTGTGTGGGGCAGCAGAGTGTGGAAGGGCGTCGTATCCCTTTCGGCTTTCGGCATCGGACGCTTCCCCACTTCACCAAAGACGATTTCAGTCCTGAGGCCCGTGGCTTCGTTGAGAACTCCTACCTTCGGGGACTCACGCCGCAGGAGTTCTTCTTCCACGCCATGGCCGGACGTGAAGGTCTGATTGATACCGCTATCAAAACTGCGGAGACGGGTTACATCCAACGGCGATTGGTGAAAGCGCTGGAGGACGTCATGGTGTGCTACGATGGGACGGTCCGGAACTCCCTCGGTGATCTCATCCAATTCGTCTACGGCGAGGATGGTATGGACGGCGCTTTCATCGAGAAGCAGAACGTCGATACTTTCGCTTGCAGTGATGCAGCTTTCAGGCATGACTACAAAGTTGATGTAACGGACGGGAAGAGTGGGTTTGCGCATGGGGTGTTGCAGCTCGGACTGGACGACAACTCGCTCGAGCTTCAGGCCAAGTTGGACGAAGAATATGCTCAGCTTCTGGAGGATCGGCAGCTGATGCGTTCCTTCATCTTCCCTCGAGCGGAGCCCAATATGAACTTTTACCTTCCGGTGAACCTTCTCCGCGTCATCCAAAACGCTGGCCAAATCTTCCACATCGACCACCGACAACCGAGTGACCTGGAGCCGGCGTACATCATCGATTCTGTTAGGGAGCTTGGCGAGAGGCTCATCGTTGTCCGAGGAGATGATCCTCTCAGTAGAAAGGCGCAACAGGACGCTGTCTTGCGATTCCAGATACAACTTCGCTCCACGTTCGCTTCTCGACGTGTACTCGAGAAATTCCATCTCAACCGCGAAGCGTTCGATTGGGTCATGGGCGAAGTGGAGTCCAAGTTCAATCAAGCGATCGCAAACCCTGGTGAAATGTGTGGGACGTTGGCTGCGCAGTCGATCGGAGAACCGGCCACTCAGATGACTCTGAACACGTTCCATTATGCTGGTGTATCCAGTAAAAACGTCACGCTCGGTGTTCCGCGTCTCAAGGAAATCATCAATGTCGCCACCAACATTAAAACCCCTTCCCTTACTGTATACCTTGCCCCCGAGATCGCTGTCGAGCCTACGCGTGCGCAGCTCGTGGCTCATGAGCTGGAGTACACCTCTTTGCGGACGGTCACTTCAGCGGTCGAGATATGGTACGATCCCGACCCTAGCTCGACCCTGATTGAAGAAGATATGGCATTCGTCGAAGACTTTTTCGCCATTCCGGACGAAGACGTCGAATCTAAGCTTCATCTTCAATCTCCTTGGCTGCTCCGGCTTGAACTCAACCGCCAGAAGATGGTCGGCAAACTCTCTATGGCTTACGTAGCCAGTCGAATCGCGGAAAGCTTCAAAACTGATTTGTTCGTCATTTGGAGTGAGGACAACGCCGATAAGCTCGTTATCCGGTGTCGTGTGTTGGGCGGAGGAGACAAGGACGATGATGGCATGGGCGAGATTGAGGAGGACATTTTCCTCCGCCAACTGGAGAACACCATGCTCAACTCGGTCAGCTTGCGCGGCGTCAAAGACATTCGCAAAGTCTTCCTCCTCGAGCACGCCAAAGTCGTAACCGAAGACGACGGTCGCATTGAGGTGCGCAAAAAAGGGGAGTGGGTTCTCGAAACGGAGGGTGTCAACTTGCAGACTGTGATGTGCATCGATGGGGTCGATTACAAGCGGACCTATTCGAACAGCTGCGTCGAAATCTTCAACGTCCTCGGTATCGAGGCCGCCCGCGCTGCGATTTTGAGAGAGCTACGGAATGTCATCGAGTTCGATGGGTCTTATGTCAACTACCGGCATCTAGCACTGTTGTGCGACCTCATGACGCACCGAGGGACGCTCATGGCCATTACTCGTCATGGCATCAATCGTACGGACACCGGTGCTTTGATGCGTTGTTCTTTCGAGGAGACGGTGGAAATTCTCATGGAGGCAGCGGCAGTGGGTGAGAAGGACGACTGCCATGGCATTGCGGAGAACGTGATGTTTGGGCAGATGGCGCCTATGGGCACTGGAGCATTCGAGGTAGCCCTTGACATTGACATGCTCAAGGACGCTATCGTGGATCACCGGTTGCCTGTTCAGAACATGCTGGCAGGGCAGGTTGACGGTGGAATGACCCCGGGGCAAGTCGCAATGACTCCATACGACACGAATTCGCCAGTATGGCAGGACGGGGTCTTCAAAGGCGACCAGGCGTCCTTCTCCCCGCTTGCGGTCAACGGTAGCGACGACGGTCCGAACTTCACAACATTCCAGCCCGGATGGGGTCAGACCCCCACTCGTGGCGACATGTCACCCGCAGGACCTCAGTACAGTCCGAGCTCGCCCAACATGTACTCGCCGACGTCGCCCGGCTACGTCCCGCAGTCGCCGTTTGGGACAGCAACGTCGCCTTTCGGAACATCGCCCTTCGCTACGTCGCCCTTCTACGATCGCAGTGCTCGTGGTCCGACATCGCCAACGTACTCACCCACATCCCCCATGATTCTACCTTCACCAGGATACTCCCCAGCAAGTCCTCGGTACTCCCCGACCTCCCCTTCATTCTCTCCCACTTCGCCCCGGTACAGTCCGCAGTCGCCGTCGTTCAGTCCAACGTCACCACGATACTCGCCAACGAGTCCATCCTTCAGTCCTGCTTCCCCGCGGTGTACGTCGTCTTTTCTTCATAAATGTCTGTACTCACTCCTTTGTAGACTCTCCAAGCAAGTTTTCCGTTCTCGTGACCGTTCTTTTTACTAATCTATCTTCCTTTTCCTCCCCTCATCTACAGCATGTACGCCGAATCTGCTCTTGTC
Source organism: Favolaschia claudopus (assembly GCA_037176885.1). NCBI lineage: Eukaryota > Fungi > Basidiomycota > Agaricomycetes > Agaricales > Mycenaceae > Favolaschia > Favolaschia claudopus. Next base: position 1,167,192 of record JAWWNJ010000015.1, read on the forward strand.
ATATCCGTCTTACTAAACCTTCTACAGCTCCAGCGCAGCTGTCGCCCTCGTCGCCAAAATATTCGCCAACCTCCCCCATGGCGTCGCCCTCGTCTCCGAAATACTGTTAGTCGTGCTCAATTGCTATCTGCCGCTCTGATTATTGATTCCATTATCTAGCTCCCACCTCTCCGACGTACTCCCCGGCTTGTATGTTTTTCTATGCTTGCTATTGACCGAAGTATCAACTGACGATTGCTCTTCTTCCCCAGCGCCCGCGTATTGTCAGTGTTACTTGAATCTATTTTTCTTTTTCCTTCTGACGTTGTTTCCTAGCTCCTGCTTCGCCTGCTTACAGTCCTACTTCACCGTCCTGGTCTCCTTCGAGCCCTTCTCAGACGACCACCAATGGGACGTCTCGAAGTCACTCATACCAGGCATCTCCGTCTTGGGATTAAAGAGGATGGACTTTGTTATTCCGCACATGTTTTCGTGTTTTCCATGCGTCGTTACCCTGGCGAGGCCACTATATCTAGCCTCTTTACTCCATCATTGTAGATTATCAACACCTCAACTATTGAGCTAGATATGGCCGTTGTATATATGTGCCCTTTAAGAGGTTGTATACTCGCAGGCTGCTGAGGTTGATCACCTTTTTGTCTGAATCAGCAACGCTGTGAGTCATCTTGATTCTTGAAGTCACCCTTGTCGACGCTCCTTCAATGGCAACTTCGACGACTGAACTTCCTTTGGAGATTGTAGAACTCATTATCGACCACTTGTTTGAGGATCGTGACGCTCTCGAAACTTGCAGTCTCGTCGCGCTGGATTGGGTTCGATGTACTCGTTCATACCTCTTCTCCACAACAGTGTTGGAGAACACGCATTCTATTCACACCTTGCTTGAACTGCTTGAATCTCCGCTTTCTACAGTCGCGCATGCTATTCGTCATTTCTCCATTGAAGTAAGCTTCCGGTGCCACTTCAATCGGGAACAAGCGAACGACTATGCACCGTACTTGGCCCTCATGAGCGCCAGGCTGCCGTTGCTCGAATCGCTCGAATTCGTGCAGCACAGTTTAGGTGTCCGCTCCCATCGAATTAGCCCAGAGGTTACCCAGATCTTCCTACCACCGTGGTCGTGTTTCCAGTCTATAGGAACTCTAGTTTTCCGTTCGGTGGAAACCTCGCCTCACCTACTAGGATTCATCGCTTCATTTCCGAATCTTCGTGCATTGGAGATGAACGGTGTACAGTCGAGTCTGACTTCGCTCGGGAAACAACTCCCGCATATTCCGCCGCCCTGTATGCTGCAAAATTTGCGACTTTCGCGCTGCGCTGCAGAAGAGGTCTTGGACTGGCTTCTTTCATATGCCTCATCAAGTTCGACCAAGTTGTCCACGACCTTGCTCCAGCTCGGCGGTATATCTGACCAGCAGATAACTTCCATTGCGAAGTATCTTAATGTATGCGGGTCTATCCTTCAACATCTCTCTTTGTCGTTTCGCCTTTCGGACCGAGGTGTGTGATCTTTCTACCATCTAGCATCGTAAAATCATGGCTAGCAAATAGATTTCCTATCTCTAGACTTCTCTCACAATGTCAGCCTCCGGTATCTACGTCTCGAGCCAGATCTGTATTTCGAGGCCGTTCCGCAGCTATTATGCAGCATCGCATCCACAGCGCTGGAACAGATTGAATTGGTTATGCCGGGGAGACTCGCCCGCCTGTACTCGCACGATGAAAAGTCTTGGGCGAGGGTGGACCGGTTTCTTGTCGGACAGGAATTCGATAACGGGCTGTCGATAAGGGTGCAGTTGCATAGAGCTATAGACGAGGAAACGATTCGGGCGTATCTTCCACTTTGCACCGCTCGTAGGCTCATTTCCTATGTTTACAAGCCCGTATTGTATACAGGCACAACGTACTTTTCTAGTTGATATCTGAACTTGAAGAAACCTGGTTGACCGTGCAATTTCGTCTCGAGAATATCACTCATCCGCCGAAGAAAGCGACCGAGTGCCCACCTCTGTTTCAAAAGCATAAGTAGGCGAAAATTGACGCTTTGTGACCATACACTTTGACAGTCAGTAATCGATTTTATTGAAATCTTTTTGTCTACTTTGCTTTTGTGAATTTGAATTGCTCCCGCTTTTCTAATTCGAGTTTTGCTTCCTCTTCTACTTCTCGAGCAGCGGTCTCTGCCCACGCAGTGAATCCACCCTTCTTATAAGCATCACCCAGACGCTGTTGCGCCTCATCCCAGGACCATTCCTGCTGAGCGCCGGTCGAGACCGTAGAGCTTGGAGTTGATTCCACGGGTAAAGCCAGAGCATTACGCATTCGAGCTGCATAATGCGGCATTCTGTTGACGATGGCGAGTCGCATTTGCACAGCGAAATCTTCCATCTGCATTTATATGAGGAACTGACAGAGCAAGAAGAAAACGAACACGTACATTATCCACTTCCAAATATCTGCGCAGACCCCAAACTCCAGCAAACGCGACGCTAGTCACGATCAAAGTTGCAGTACCGAAAGCTTTGAGAAGATACGTTGCGACATTAAATTTGTCGTTGGGGTCTGGTGGTTGAGGAGGGACACCCCAGTTATCGTCGTCGTCCCAGTTGGCGCCTTTTGGTAGGTCGGCTTCGCTTGGGAGCGGGGGTTCTGTTGCAATGAAAGAAAAGGGCGAGGAAGTTGCCATTGCAGTGGGAGGCGTTGACATGTTGCCAATTCGTCGCGGTGGAGGGGTTTTCAGAGAATTTAGACTCAGACGTTGGTGGTTTCGCATCCTCATGAGGTAGACAAGAGGCGCTAGAGTTAAAAACGTTCCGGCGGCCAGCTGAGGTCTTTTTCAGATCCACAACACCAGGCGGCAGAAGTAGAGCTACCGCAGTGACAGGTATCCATTTATGTCTGCGAGGCGGCGCTGGCGCGTCGTCCGAGTCGGGGTGGTCCATGGTATCAGTGGTTCGCGGTGAGCATTGACAAACTTGAATTTCTGTTTGGCATCCGGTTCCGATATAAACTCGTCGAACGTCCATATATAGTAAAAAATGCAAGTAGATAGTAGTACAGTGTAGATATGAGGTCTATAGATATATAACTGAGCTAGGATACCATAAATTGTTTCAAAGATCGCATAAATCGATAACCTCCTGAGGGGGAACCTTGGAGGGAACATTTCGACGCGGAGGTTTCATCAACCTCGATACAGGAGGAGGGCTGTCTGAATCACTGGAGATGTCGATAACAGGCAATTCGCGTGCTTTAGAGCGACCGTCTCTGAGTGGCGTCGGGGAAGGTGCCCTAGCGCCCGACAGTTTTGCACCTGGGGAATTGTGCTGCGCTGATTTACGTGGGGATTTCGTGAGGCGTGAAGTTCGAGAATTAGAATGCGAATCCGAGCCCGATGATGAGGGAGAGTTGCGGCGTTTGGGAGGGGGGAAGTCTTCCTTCGAAAGCGGGAACGGTCGTGGTACGTGCTTCGCAGCAGGGACAGGCTTTGCTTGTGTTGGAGGCACGTCCTCGCTGTTAGATTCCTCTTCCTCCTGGTAGTCGCGAGACCGCGAGGGACCGGCTTTCGGTTGAGGAGGCGGTCGAGCTGGCGTCGGTGCGGACAGAGTGGAATGTTGCAGAGATTTGGGCGCTGCGGCGACTGGCGCTGACACAGCTGAAATGTTGTTCTTGCGACCCATGGCCTCCTTCAAAGGGAAAAAGTTCTTGAGGTGCGGCTGGGAGATGTCCGTGGTCGTCGTTCCTTTCTTTTTCGTGAGGTCTCTGACGACGCGAGGTTGGGGTAGTTCGAATGGGTCAGCAATCTTCGATGGCGGGACATTCTCGCGAACCGCCTCCGGCTGCTTCCCCTTCCCAGGCGCTTTGGGAGCCAGTTTGAAAGTGGGAAGTTCATCGTCGGAGGCACCGTCCGAATCCGAATCAAGCACGGGCACCGCCCTCACTTTCGCTTTGGTTGCTTTGGGCTTCTTCGGCGTGACGGGCTCGGATTCTTCCTCCTCCTCAGGGGCAGCCGTGGGTTTGGTCTTCCGAACAGCTTTCTTCGGGGAGGGCTTCGACTTTGCAGCTTGTTCCACATCCGATGTCTTGGATTTCGGGTTGCGTTTGGCGGGTGCGCGTTTGGTCCCGGGTGCAGTTTTCTTGGCTTTCTTTTCGGCTTTCGCTGTTTCCTTCTCCTCGAACTCCCTAACAAGACGTGGCTCTGCTAGGCGCAGCATAGACGCCGGCATCCAGACTAACACCTCTTTCTCCTCTCTGGCTTGCCTCTCTTCCGGTGTGAGAGTCTCGGCGGTACCGCCTTCCCCCTCATTGCCTGACTCGGTAATCCCGGCCCATTCATCAGCGTCAAGCGGCCGTCGGTCATTCTTGAGGCAAGACTCAGCTAAACGCACCAGCTGCCGTGGTCGGATCTCGATCCGGTATTCCAGGATATGGTCCGTCGACGCATGTTCCCTTGAACGGGTGATTCTGGTGAAAAGAGGTTCGGAGTCTTCATCCTCGTCATCCTCGTCTTGTACAGTCAACGAAGAAAAATGCTTCGTTATGAGTTTCGAAGGCGTTCCCTCAACTTCCAGCTCCCCGTTCTTGGTCGGGGTGGAAGGAAGGAAGTTACGATGACGGCGCTTGTCCTCGATTTCCAAAACACTCCTTCGTAAAATACGGAGGACGGCACCATGCCAGATAACAGTTTTGAACCGCTTGATGATAGCATCGCGGTACCCCCATTCGAAATAGCGCTCACAAGTAGCCGCGAGCTTTCCAAGGTCAGGCTCCTTCGCCCAGGTGAGCTTGAGATTGTCCTTTGAGCGGCCATGCGATTCAGACGTGATCGGATTGACATATGAAAGGAGGATGTCGATGTCGGGGAAAGCGTCCGGCAGTGACGACGCCAGCGCGCGTCGTTTCGAGCCTATGTAGCCTTTGGAGTCCGTCAGCAGTTCGTGTCTGATCTGATTTCTCCAGTTGTGGAGGAACTCCGGCAAAGCGTCTCGTGTACGGGTTTTGGCGGCTTCGTAGAGAGTGCGGCCAAACCCATAGCGAACGAGAGCCTTGGCAATATTTGGACCGCACCCAGTCATGCCACTGGTATCATAGTCCCCTCCACTGCACAACCCGATGAGGATCATGTCGCCACGGGTGAACGAGACGTCCGGATGTTCCTTAATGTCCTGCATGCGATAGACACGCGTGTGGTTCTTGTCATCTCTGCCTTCTGAGTTGAGAACAGGGTTAGAACGATTGCCTGATAGATTATTGCTTGGACTGCGGGCAATTATGTCGGTTGAGATAGAATCAGGATATGAATGGTGTTCTTACTTTCGAATAACTGTTGTGGCACCAAACAAAAAATTGTCAACGTCGTCCGAGAGGATCCCGTCTATGACCCCAATTCGGTTGAGATATGCAAGCTCCGCCTCAGCTTCACCCGGAGCCTAAATCATGCGGGTCAGGACAATGTAATATCTGAGATGCACGGCAGCACTTACCGTCCTCCACTCGAACCCAAACGATTCAACAATATCCTTCATGCCATTCGAAAGCTTGTGACTCCCTGTATTAATTTTCTTGCCGCGCTTCACCTTGGGTCGAAGCGGTCCGTCGAAGACAAAAAGTGGCAGAAACGGCGAGTGCATTAGGGTGGCACAGCGGAAGAATAACGTCCGTAACTCCGGGTTCTCTCCCTCCTTCCCATAGGCGGCATGGAAAAACCATATACTGGCGTCTATACCAATTCGGAAACCGCGAAAGCCGTTGGGATTGGCTTCAAAACCCTCTCGAACGGCAAGGTCGGTGAGAGAACGAACTTTGGCGGCGGGGGCCAATTCCTGGAGACGAGTTAGTTGAGAATGTGTTTTATCGACAGCTAGAGAATAGCTTGCCTTCCATAGTCCAGGGACACCCATCGTGTCGAATGCACTTAATGAGTCGGTACGCGATAATGGTTCGTTTGTGACCGACGTCAGCACGTGGTGTGACACGTCGTTCCGCTAATTGATGGAGATCTATTTATAACACTACCACCCATCGATATCTGATCCCATCATTTAATGTGGCTGAATTTTCTATCTGGTTTCATCCACACGATATATTTAAGGAAAAAGGAAGACATGAGTACAGTAGAAGTGTAGCCAATTCAATCTTTACAGCGGCTTGGTCAAAACTGGGAACTCGCTGATACGGAGCTTCGTAGACTGTAGAAAGCGTATCAGCACCCGTTGCTAAGGTCAAGGGAGTTTTCTTACACCGTACGGAGTCAAAGTAATCGTAGTATTTACGCCAGTGCAGGCAGGATTCGTCGGAGGAGATGCCGCGTAGGTCGGAGCCGCAACCGCCCAATTGACGAGACAAGCGTTTACAGTGATCTTGAGCGGTGGCAATCCCGAGTCAAAGATGGGAGAGGGTAGAATTCCAGAAGCAGGAGGAGAGGAGGTAAATTTCAACGTAGCCGGGTCGATAGCATACTGCCAATTTGCTGTGGCATCAAATTCGAGATCCTGAGCCATGGGTTGTCGAGCATTAGTGGCCAACACCTTCTGTGATCGTGGAACTGTATGATTTCTCAGTCTCAAAACAACAAGAGTAGGGATCAAATTTCTTACTGTCGAAAGCATAGTGCAGAGGACCTCTGTGCACAGCGATAGATCCGTGAGGTCGCGATTCTGGAAGTTGGTTCAGCAACCGGCGTGAGAACAGCCAGAACACGCACCAATAGTGATAGGCGCGGGAAGCTGAAGCACAAATTTAGTTGTACCGGCTGCTACGCTTACTGCTTGAAGCCCATTGACAGGTGCGACCGGCTTGGCAGCGGCGCCATTGACAGCAATAGTCCCCCCAACAACCCAACTCGGAATGCGAACGTAGTACGTGAACGCGGACTTGGAAACGAGAGTCGTGGTCAACGTGTCGCCGAAAGGGTACAGCCTTATTTTACAGCTAAGCCGAGTGAAAATCACAGGAAAATGAAATTGCATACGTTGCCACGTTAGCAGTTACCGTATTACCTGCAAATTTTGATGAACTGTCTGCATAAAATGACCTGAAATAGAGTACACACCGGATCCTAAAGTGACGGAAGTTGAAAATGGCCCGAGATACACTTGTACGAGAGAAAGATTGTCGGGAGTTGTTACAAAAGAACTTGAACATCGTGAGTTGTTCATTCGCATCGAAATGCAACCGAGCTAACTTGGTTATGAACTTGGGCCAGCCTTGAGGATGGTTCACGGTGCAACACCTAATCGTTTGAATCGATGAAGTTAACTTATAATAAAGGATAGCTAGCATCGTTTCGCTTACGGATAGTTTGGCTCCAGTCCGAAGACGTTACTGTACGGCCTGAGGTACTTTCAAAAAAGACTGTCGAGCACCCTATCATACTCAGACTCACCATCATTGGCGAATGGGTTGGTCGACATATTCCTTGCTGCGATCTGATTCTGCTGTTGAAGATATTGCCTGTGTGTCTTTCAGGTCCTCATCAGTATATTGGACCGTGGAGAAAAACCAACCTCGACCACATATCTATTCACCGACATGATTAGATTCGTTCGACGAGAAATGCCTTCCATCAACACGTACTGCCCGTCAGAGTTCCAGGAAGCGCATTATACGCTATTCTTTCCACCTGCCACAAAGTTGGAATGCGTCAAACCTGTTTAACATGACACTCACTCGATCAAGGAATTTCGGGTCCCCGATGACTTGGTACAGGAAGGAGCCGGAAAACATGGTTTCCTGTGACGAAATCAAGACGAATGAGATTTTTACTTGACAGAAATCCGCGTACCACAACCAGGCAGAGCTCAGTCCTACGAATATCGGATTTCATCAGGACATGTGATGTTCGGAACGCGAAAAGAATCAAACCCTCTGATGGCCTCGAGCCCAGCAAGGTACTCGTCTGCAGCGTAGATACCACTTGGTCGGCCATGATACTGGAATAACAGATCCCATCCTTGACTTGCTGTATCGAGATCTATTACAGCGTTTGGAATGAGTTGACACTTGGAACGCGGACAATAAAAAAAATACCGGATTGATTATGCGTGAACCGATAGGTTGCTGGCAATGCCTTGAGCCCTTCCGCCAAGTTCACGCCGTGCCACTGGAGGAACACTGTCAGATTTGAATCTCGCGGCATTGAGTGGTGATGGGTACCGTGAGAGGTAGATTGAATGGATTCGGCGTATGTTCAACTACAATGATACACGTTGGATTTTTGACTGTGCGGAGTCAGATGTGCGCAACGTACCGGCTGTGGTTGGGAAGAACTATGTGCATTCAGATATCAGACGAGTCAAAATAATTTGGAAGACGCAAGCACCTGCTTCGAGAACACTTTCTCCCAAGGAACACCAGTCCATTTCAACCGCTCCATGGTATCGATGAGGAGAGCCTGGCTTGCTGTGCCTTGCGGATGATTGTCGTAGAGCCTGGTCAATATAATTTCAACTGCTGAATTGTAAGCCCAAGTGATCTGAGAAAGTACCATTGCAGAGTGATGACGAAGTCCTCCCTAGTATTCTGCGGTTAAAGCTCTCGTTCAACTGGGCAGGAACACAAACCAGCGAGTCGCGGTCCAGTCCTCCACGCCTACTTTTCTTTAGCGAAAACGAACACCGCAGGATGGATAGATGCGGACCCGTATTGTTGCTTCGCAACATGGTATTGGCAAGATTCACGAATTTATACAATGCAGTGACGACCTCGTTAGTCAACGAAGGATCGAATTCGGTCATTTGGATGGCCCCAAACATGAACGGATATCTATGGCACGCGTAAATCAAGAGCAAATGAGCGCAGAAAGAAAGAAAGAACCGACCTTCCCCACAAGTATCGAGGCTTGGTGGTTCCGACCTCAGGTCCAAGCCAGCCAGTTGAATCTTGATGGCTGAGAACATACGACAAGAATGCAGAAGTTTTCGCATTGATGGCGGAATTGTTGACGAGAACTGAATGATTCAATCTCGGCGAGCGAGAAAATATATTTAAAAAATAACTTACTTCCGTTTGGGACCATTGCGTTGAACCAATAGCTTCCGGCTGGAACGCTCGGATTGATCTACGCACGCAGGTGGCAGTGATATGGATATAACGGACCTTCTTCGAGGCTAGAATAAGCGGATGTTCCGCCAGTCCAGTCGGTTTGGGAGACGCTGGCGACAACTTAAATGAGCTGAAAATTCTCTCGCAGCTCTGAACTACGAACTAATTGTAAAATTCATGTTCGTGACCTGCAAGCCCGTTGGTTTGAACCATCAGCTACAATTTATTATCAAGATACTGAATCTTGTTGAGAAAAGCATGAAGACTAACCTGGTCAAAAAGCCATCCGGTGGGTTTGATGGCACCGAGCGGAATCGAAAGAAACTTTTTAGGAGCCACTGCGAAGTAGAGCTGTAGTGTCGGGATATTATAAGCAGTTCAACCAATCAACGAACAGGTAGTGGCTTGTCCTGCGGCTCCCCAAAAGAAAGGGAGACAGGCTAGCAATTGAAAAAAGGGGGACTTCATCTTGCGCTAGTGAGCGGGTCATGGCAGCACTCTTGAGCTATTTAACAGCTTCGCCACTCCGACAGCTAAAGATAGTTGCTCATGATAGAAGGTCACCGTCTTTGGAGTGCATGTGGATGACTGTTTGAATTCGCCGAGCGGACCGCCAGAGACGCGACGGGGTTCGGTTCAGCATGTGGTTGAGAGGGTTGTATTTTCGTAGAGCATGGGTAATTGCAAGGGTTTTGAGTGCAGGAATTCAACGAGAAGCAATTCGCATGTATTCAGAGCGAAGGAAAAAAATGAGTGGATGACCGGATATTTCGACGGCAACGGGAAGGCTTCGAGCTTGGCAGCATTCGAAGCTATCGAGAACTTGGAAAGGTCGAGAGACCAAGAAAGGACCGAAATCACTCCACTTATCGAGCAAGTTGTCGTTGAAAAGCTCTTACTGGTCAGGAAGCAACAGCGGTCCGAGCGACATAGAGAGAAACGCGGCTCCGGATGCTATCTGTTGTCATGAGGTATGCCTTCTTGTCGCATTCGAATAAGTACTGTGAGAGCGTACGAAGGCAGAGATATGGTCAGAAGGGACGACGTGGTCCCGAGAGTCCAGATTTCCCGTCCTCGTCTAGACTCTACACCGTTTCGCCTATCCTTACAATTCATCGGGAATAAATGCACGATTTTCGCCAGTGGTGTGGTACAGAGGACCAATTCGTGAAATTTCGAGATGGTGGGCTCTGCCAAAAAGATCATGACATCAGTTAGGTTCCGTAAGCACAAAATGGCTTTCCAGAAACCGACTAAAGCGATCCTCACACCTGCTCAACTCGAATACTTCCAGACTTGTCCAACGCACAACCAGATCCTCGACTACATTGGCGTCCTCAACGATGCCGTCGTCGGCGTAAAACTCAGCGCTGACTGCCAGCAGTCCGACGTACGCAGGGGATTTCATTTGGTGACTCGGAACATGAGAGCTGAAGGATTGACAGGGAGCAACCGCCGTACTCAAGATTCTTGATGAAGTAGAAGCTACTGCGCGCGCAATCCCACCCGTTGAAAATGCTGCGTCGCGATTCGGCAATCCTGCGTTCAGAACTTTCTACGATCGCGTTTCAGAGGTGCGCGTTGTTCCATTTCTTCTTTCGTGAATGCTCTGATTCTACTCTGAACTTCCAGTTTTCCCATCTCTACATGCAACACTCCCGATACCCGCCGATGCGCGCGAAGAAGTCGGGGCTTACTTTGTCGAATCATGGGGAAACCGGACGCGAATCGACTACGGGAGCGGCATGGAGCTCAATTTTCTGTGTTGGCTGTATGTCAAATGCATTCAAGATGTACCCGATACTAACTCATACGGTCCAGGATGTGTCTCGAGCGCCTTGAGGTGCTGCAGCAAACCGACCACACAGCACTCGTCGTGCGGGTGTTCTGGCGATACATCACCATCATGCGCATCCTACAATCGACCTACTGGCTCGAACCCGCGGGCTCGCATGGCGTATGGGGGCTAGACGACTACCACTTTCTGCCTTTTTTGTTCGGGGCAGCGCAGCTGCGAGGTTCGTCGCCGTTCCAGACGTTTTTCTCTGCTCTGTTGACTGACTAGCTTCGAGGTCATAAATTCATTCGACCAAAAGCCATCCACGACTCCGAAATCGTAGAGGAATACGCCAAAGAATACATCTACTTTGCCTGCATCCAGTTTATCAACTCGGTAAGCACCTGCTTGCCCTACCCCCTTGCTCTCTCGTTGATCTTCGACGCAGATAAAAACCGCCTCCCTACGCTGGCACTCCCCAATGCTAGACGACATCTCAGCCGTCAAAACATGGGATAAAGTCAACTCCGGCATGGTCAAGATGTACACCGCCGAAGTCCTGGGCAAGCTGCCCGTCATGCAGCACTTTCTGTTCGGGTCGCTGCTGCCGTGGGATGGACCTGTTGTCGCATCGGACGATTCGGAGGGTGCCAACGGACATGATCACGGTCCCGGGCACAAACACGAAGGCTGGGGCGATTGTTGTGGGATACCCGTCCCCAGTGCGTTTGCGGCTGCAGCGGCGGATTCTGAGCGCAAGAATGGTGCGCGTATTGCTGGGGAGGGTATAAGAAGGGTGCCCTTTGATTGAATGTAGTGCGGTGAAGAAGCCAAGCTAACAGTGTATTCTTATGATCGTGGAATGTAATATGCTTCAACGACTCAAGCCTGAGTCCGAAACACCTTGCAGCCTTCAATTCTCCGTGTTTCAAGTGCTTGAACGTAAGCTCTGGCGGTTTCGACTTATACCTAATTTTCTTGCTGAACACAATACGACTGTCGCTCGCGAAGACCAATTCAGAAAGAGGGAGCCGAATATATTGCAACGCAAACGGAAAGTACGACTACACAATGTCAAGTAGAATACAAGACGAAGGAAAGAAAATCGAAATGATTAACGTGCGTTTGGCTTCCGCGCGCAAAAGGTGGGCGAGACCAAATGCGCGCGTACTGAGCCCAGAGCCCACGACAAGGGAGCACGAGGATGGAGAGAGAACTCGCACCCTTCTTGGGAAAGAAACACTCACTTTGAACCCCACCGTGGAACCGAAAGCGTCTTGAAGTGTGGACGCGTCCTGTATTGAGACGCGACTTGAGCCTTGAGGTTGATGCCTTGACGCGCGAGTTGAAGCCTTGACGCGCCAGAGCTTGAGCGCGACTTGAAGCCTTGAGGTTGAAGCCTTGACGCGCGTGTCTTATGGCGCGACTTGAGGTCTTGAGGTTGAGGCGTCGAGCTTGAGACGCGTCTTGAGGCCTTGAAACGTCTTGAGGTCTTGAACAGCGACGCAGAAGATCCAGAGACTCGGAGAGTGGGCGAGACTGCAAGTGTGGACGATGATCGTCAGTACAATTTTCATGAGATGAAGAGAAAATCCAACGCACCGAGCTGCAACTGGAACAAACGGAGCCATACGACCAGGCTAGGACGCGAGGACGCGAGATGAGTTGAAAATCCAAGCTAGGCGAAGTGGAGAAGAGTCAGTTTCGAGACATTGGAGAGGATGACTGTTACACACCGAATGCGATGAAGGCTCGACGACTAGGCGAAACGAGAGCGACGAGAGAAACACAAGAGCTTGAAGTCGAAGGTTGAGGTCTTGAGGTTGAGGCTTGACGCGCATATCTTGCGGCGCGAGTTGAGGTCTTGGGGTTGATGCCTTGACGCGTCAGGCTTGAGACGCGGCTTGTAGGTCTTGACGCGCATTATGAAACACGGCTTGAAGCCTTGAGGTTGAGGCGTTGACCGCGCATATCTTGCGGCGCGAGTTAAGGTCTTGAGGTTGCTGCCTTGACACACCAGGACTTGAGACGCGGCTTGAGGCCTGAGGTCTTGACGCGCAAATATTGCGGCGCGGCTTGCGATCTTGTCGCGCCAGAGCTTGGGACGCGGCTTGAAACCTTGAAGTAGAGGCGTTGACCGCGCATGTCTTGCGGCGCGGCTTGAGGTCTCGAGGGGTCTTGGGCAGTCCTCCCCACTGGGGTCTTAAACTTGCATCTTGAGGAGCCTTGAGCAGTTTCCCCACTGAGGTCTTAAATGGCGACGGCGAGGCCTGCATCTGCATGATCATCAGCTCGAGTTGAGAGACGATGAAGAGGAAAGGCGACGCACCGAGGAGAAACCTGAGACGACCAATCCGACTAGGCGAGGATGCGCAATGAGCTGGGCGAGATGGTTGAGTCGAGACGAGAGTGGGTGGGATGTGGCTGACATTAGACGCAAAGCCAACCTAGACGATGTTGAGAGAAGGCAGTTCTGAGACGATGAAAGAGCATCAAGCTTACACACCGGGACGTTGAACGCTGGATAGTAGGAGACAAGGCGAGATGAGCGAATATCAAGAGCAGCTCAGGAGCCTGAGGCTTGGAAAGGCGACCCAGTTGGGAGATGATGAGAGTAGAGGAGAGTGAGAGTCACTTTGAATGTCACAGGTGGCTGACAATTTATACTCTGTCCGGCAATTTCCGAGCCCGATTAGACTCTCGAGTCAAGGTCAGAGGCGTTTTGGGTTGAGAAGGGAGGAGAAAAGAGTTGAGGAGACTTTGCGCTTGCGAAATTGAGCAATAACGGGTTCAATCTATGGATATAAGTTGCGATCGATCCACTCGAGCGGAAGCGGAAACGCCACCCTGACGAAGAGGAAGGAGCACAGGAGCATTGAAGACTTGCGATCGGGAAATTGGCTTGGTGGATGCTTGCGGAAGACGGCGAATTCAGAACGCGGATCTCGCGCAGGACAGATGCAGAGAGCGGTGTTCCGCTCACATGACCGCGTTTTGATTGCTCGACTCTGCACTCACTCGATTGAATGCCCTTGCAGCCAAGCTTGAGCTTACCTTCGAACCTAGGCTCCCAAAGCCGTGAAACGGATAGGTGTTAACAAAAAATACAAGTTTTTCTGCTCAAGTTGTACACATACGACAAGCCATTAGATTAACATTGACGCCAAATTGACGCGCAGCTCTATCCCACCATACTCCGTTACGACCGCGCAATCGGACTGAACGAGGCTCGTCAGTGAAGGTCCGCTATCGAACAGAAAGAGATACGCGCCGTCATCTAATCGTCGTTTGATTGGTGTCCCACTCCTTCCCCATGGCTTCTTCATACGCCTTGAGGACAGAAGCAAATAGCGGCTCTGATTCGGGGTGCGTGGATGAAAAGGCGCGTTCGAGAACGTATAGATCGACCGCTTTGTCCTTCTACGAGGCTGGAATGGAATGACAGACCGAAATCAATGAGGACCTATGTAAGACACATTGAAGTCAATTGAGAAAAGACAGAGGTGAAGAAAGCCCACTAGTTCGGTGGTTGATTTTTGAGGGTCGGGAGAGTGGAACGAGGATGGATGGCGAAGCATCATGTTGGAAGTGGTGAGGTCTCCGTGAATTACATCGGCTAGGTGCATTTTGGCGATCTCCTGCCCGATGAGTTGCATAAGGACATCTAAACAAGTTTGATTCCCAGAGCTACCGGATATTGCAAGAAACCTACCCACTGGAGTGCCGTATTCCTCTAACGATTCAATGGATTCAGATTCAGGTTCTTCCTCCCCACCACCAGGAAGCAGTTTCCGTACGCTCTGCCCCTGGATCCACTCGATGGCCAGTACACCCTCTGATACATCGACCATCCGAACACCAGGCACATGTACGCCGGCGCTGGAATTTGTTAGACTAAAGAAAGAAACGCGACGAAAGACGATGTACCGCAGACATTTCAGTAGCGCTCTGGCTTCAGCACTGACGCGGTACGCGTCAACGAGGCATCTAAGGTTGGATGTCGATATCCTTTGCGAAAACGATGTTTGAGGAGGACTGGGGGATCGGAGGGGTCGGAAGTTAGGTTCGCCTTGTCAGACTTTCTACTTTGCGAGATGGGTGGCATGAGACGGCTGGAATGAGTAGCAGCGATGGACTTGCTGCTTCTGCGCCTTGGGATATCAGTGTCGCGGTCGATATGAGCTTGAGCGATGAGGAAGCCATTCGACTCGTAGTAGTAAGTTGAAGTCCGTGACCGGCCATCACGAACAACTGGCCGGAATTCAAATTGAGACTTAGCTTTGACCATCATGACACCTTCGCCACCTCCTCCCCCCGGTTTTTCTAGTCCTCTACAGGTTTCTATCTCTTCGATAAAAGCGGCACTCGAGAAACTGGACATTGGTATTCCTGTCGAGGATGTGTCAAAGCTGTTCAAGCTGAGGAAGCGGCCCGGCGTAAGTTAATCAACCTCCTAGTTCGTACTTGCACACTCTGAAGCCGATGGTCCCTCCAGTTGCTACCCATCGACCCCGCAATGCACTGACACTAATACTACGCTCGTCCCTTGCGATCTCACTCAACGCGTAAAGGAACGCCGCCGCCGTCTCATGGAACTCACAAGAGAAGCGTTTCCTGACGGCAAGGTGCCAGCCCCGTACTACTGGACTCATAACTGAGCCGTTGCTCCAATTATGAGTGCCTCAGCTGCATGTTTGTACAACAGTAACATTTGTATTTTGCTTATCGCCAACCTTGTATTTTGCTACGATCTATATTCGCTTTATTGGTGCTCTCTCGAATTTGTGAGTTCAGGAGTTTGTGAAGTTGGGTTGCATGGACTAACAGGCTCGACGTCGCATTCGCGAGATCGTCATTCAGCGATGGGCGGCCTGCTGGAGCTCCCGCCTAACCGGTTCTGCGCTTCGTCAGGTTGACCGTACTCGCCCACCACTCATCATGCGACACCCGTACACAACTGGAACTTTGTCTCTCTCTCTTGATTTGCCACCGCATGGACTTTTACTTTTAACGCACAAGGTTTCGGCTGCGGTAAACTGACCTGTCCTGCATGCGGCGCTCGCAAGACTCGCGCCCACTTCCTGTTGCACTGTCCTGCTTGGGAACTTCTTCGTCAACCACTCCGGCAACTGTCCTATAGTGCGGGTCTCCTCGGAGCGGTCGATGAGCCATCTCTGCTCTGCCAGCCTGAAGCTTGTAGTAACATTCACGCAGCAACCCGGCGCTTCTTCTAACCATACCCTATCTCTCCATCTCATTCACCTCCACTCCCCACGGATCCAAGTCCTTCGTCCTTCTAGTCCTTGTAGTCCCGTACCAGATCGGCGTACACTTCTGATTACACCTCTTGAGCCCTAGGATTTCCCCTACCGTATCTCTACTTATTTCCTTTACTTCTTCTGATATAATTTACGCACCCTCGAATACTCCACTAGGGTACTATCGTGTAGCCCTCGGGCCAGGTACATTGACAATAGAACCTCAAATTGAGTATCTGGCTCACTGGCAGGGCTGTGCTTGTCCCATTTCGGATTTCGCTTTGACCGCCACCTCAACGCGTCTGCAATGGACGCTGTAACGCGCATGCCATCTCCGGCGCCGCCTGCGCTTCCCCTGCCGCCATTAGCCTACGACGAATATCTCCTTGAACAACATACACCACTGGTAATTGACAACGGATCGACCAACCTGCGGTATGGATTCGCGACGTCGGATTCACCCCGTTCAGGTCTGAATGTGATAGCGAAATACAAGGAGCGAAGGACGAATAAGCCTCTCCTACTCTTTGGTGATGGCGTGGACGTGGAGGGTGGTGCGAGGATACAGGCGCGGACGCCTTGGGAGGGTGATGTACTGCTCAATTTCGATGCATTGGTAGGTGGTTTCTTTGGTCTGTCAGTATACACTCAACGACGCAGGAAAATGCGTTAGACTACGCGTTTATACAACTCAGTATCGATACCGACACGGTCGAACACCCGATAGTTATGACTGAACGTCTTTGCTCGCCTATGCACTCAAGGTCGTGTAAGTTACCCATTTCGTCGCGATTTCGAGTGCTCATGTGCACCAGTAACATCCGAACTTCTGTTCGAGCAATATTCTGTGCCCTCAGTCACGTATTGTGTCGACTCGGTCATGTCTTTTTATCAAAATAACGGTCCAGGTGCCGATGGACTAGTCCTCTCTTTCAATACAGCATCCACCTCCGTTATTCCTATTCTTTCCGGCAAAGGGATCTTGAGCCACGCTAAACGCATTCCTTGGGGTGCCTCGCAGGCTGCTGACTATCTGCTGAAGCTAATCCAGCTCAAATACACGAGTTTCCCGACTCGTGTCACTCCCCCGCAGTCGCAGTGGATGCTGCACAACTTTTGCGAGTTTGCGCCAGACTATGTTTCGCTACTGCGATCTCTTTCTTCCCCGCAAGCACTTCGCGAGGAGGACCGGATTGTTCAGTTTCCGTTCGCCTCACAGGTTCAGGAAGAGAAGACGCCGGAGGAGCTTGAGCGGATTGCTGAACGCAGGAGGGAGCAAGGCCGGAAGCTGCAAGAGATGGCGGCTAAGATGCGTACGGAGAAATTGCTGCAGAAGGAGTCGGATTTGCAGCATCTCCTGGCGTTGCGTGAGGGGAAGGTGGATGACACCAAACGGGAGTGGATGGTGAATTTGAATATCTTTTGTCTGGAACCACGCTCATATATTTTTTCAGTACAAGCTGCAAACGGAAGGGTTCGACGACGATGCATCGCTGAACGAGACGATCAAGAAGCTCGAAAATGATCTGAAGAAGGCGCGGAAAAAGGAAGCTACCGCAGATGGGGGAGAGGACATGGAGGAGCCTAGTTTCCCCCTGGTCGACGTTCCTGACGCTGATGTGAGACTGCTTCGTCGTTCAGCGCATCTTCTAACCTAGTCCTTAGTTGGATGAGGACGGTTTAAGAGATAAGAAGAAACAGAAGCTGATGAAGGCGGGCTTTGAGGCCAGGGCTCGTGCTCGGCGGGAAAAGGAGCGAGAACGCGAGGAAAGAGAGAAGGAAGAACTGAAAGAGGAGGAAGAGCGACAGGGCGACCTCAATGGGTGGGTGCGCAAAATGCGTAGTGAGCAAGAAGTTTGTCCACGTATTCTCTTTTTCTGTTCAATAACTAACGAAAATATCGCAGTCGTTGATGACGCGCATCAAAGATCGCGATAGGAGGAAAGCTGCTCTGAGCGACCGGAAAAGTGCAGCTGCGCAGGCGCGGATGAAAAATATCGCCAGTCTCGCAGCTGATGACCGGATGCCTAAGAAAAAGCGGAAAGGTGGCGGAGGTATGGATGACTCTCTTGCGGTTGACCGTGCTAAAATTTGAGCAGAGGACCTCTTTGGTGCCAATGATGCGGACTGGGCGATATATCGCAAAATTGTGAACATTTATCTGTCTTTCTCCTTTGCGAGCACCGACTGATAGGGGTTAGAACTTGGGGGCTCCTTCCTCTGACGAAGAGGAGGACCTTTCGCAGTTGGCATTGATTGAGCAAAAGCTGCTGTTACACGACCCTTCGTTCACGGAGAAACACACACATGCTTCATTGACGTCGAAACGTTCGGAACTTATATCAACGCTGCGCCCGACGTATGACGAAACCAATACCGAAGGTCCGACGCCTGATGTCTTGTCTTTCTTCTTCTGAATTCCTGTATGAAGGGCTCTGCCGGATCCATCTCAACACTGAGCGCTGGCGGGTCTGCGAAACATGGTTCTCACCAGCCATGGCGGGGATTGATTCGGCGGGGATTGGTGAGGTCGTCCAAAACGTGCTGGCGAGGTTCTCCGATGCAGAGAAGGAGCGTTTGGTCAAGGTAGTGTATCGTATATTCCCATCGCACCCGCCTCGTACTGATGATGTGCTGCACACACAGAACGTATTCCTCGCAGGAGGGCCATCGCAATTTCCTGGACTGGTGCCTCGACTGCAGGCGACGTTGCGTCCGATTCTGCCGCCTGAGATGCCCATTGAAATTTTCAGCGCTAAGGACGTAGAGGCAGATCCGTGGCGCGGGATGGCGCGGTTTGCCAAGACGGACGAGTTTGGGGATGCTGGAGTGTCTAGGGCGGAGTATGAGGAGCATGGAGGGGAGAGGGTGCATAAGTGGTGGGGTGGAAACTGGAACTAATCCTTTTTATCTCGTTCTACTTTGCTGTCGATGTTGCTTTTGTGTACCGAACACTGTATCTCTGCCATTTGAGTCCTCAGGCGAATGACGCGTCGAGGCGCGTCTGTCACGCACCGCGTGGCGTCACGCGTGACACAACGTGTGGCACCCCTCTGTTTTTGAAATTATGCGGCCCGTTGCACAGGCTGGCGTAATAGCAGCTTGGTTCCTCTTTGTCCTGAACGATCGTGGCCGGCGCTCGCGCCACTCTTCTTTTAGCGCTCTGAAGTTTGTGTGGCATGCGACCTCACTCCCATTGTACTACCCGCAAACTCCTCTCAATTATCCATGGTACCCCAGCCTACTGAGCGGCGACACTATGCGGCGACGGGTCTCTTCTCGACGTTGACGTCTGAGGACGACGTGAACAGAGCTCTGGATCGTTTCGAAGATCTGCTCTTTGAGAACGAGAAGAACGTCGACATTGCTGACGCCATTTTGGATGATCTTATTGAATATGAACGGCCGGAAATTGTACGACTTGTACTCTCATGTGAGTCTCCCTTTTAGTTGAAGGCTTCAGTATCTGATCCTACGAGGCGATTCTGCAGCTATTGACACCGCTTGGATGCTCGGACGCACTACTTTCACTTCGGCGGAGGAATTTACTAGCTCTTGTACACAGAAGGTTCTATCCGACCTCAGCGTTTTCTTTCAAAACACCCCCAGCGCCGTTATCGATGACGCAGATGAAGAGCGGTCAGTGGAGGAACGAGTCGATTACCGTCGTCTGCATTTTCGACAGCTGGTCAAAGACGCTCCTGAAACTCTTGCCGCGCTGACCAAAAAGCTTTCGTTTGACGATTCGGCTTTGCTTCCCAGTAAGAAATTAAGTCAGAAGCAGAGGAAGGCGGCAGCCAAGGCACAAGCGCCTTTGAATCCTGCCTTGTTTGAGAACCTCCACATTCCCGTTCCCGAGACACGTGGAGAGACGGAGGATGCTTTGCAGTTGGTTTTGAGGTTTCAGAAGAAGATTCTGAGGGTGCGCCATTTGATCTTTTATTTATGGTAAGGCTGATGCACTCGTCCAGAAATATCTGGACGCCCTCCACAGCGATGAACTTGTACAGTCGTTGACCGTTGCGTGCATTCATAACGACCAGTCGCTTTTGGCACAAGTTGAAGCTGCGGTACCGCAAGCTGCACCAGCTGCAGTGGAAACGAACATAGTTGCCTCTGAGGATACAGAAGAGGTGTATCCAGCTGTGCAGCCTTATAAATTGTAGGGATTAGGCTCTACCCTTGCTCCCAAACTTTGACCTCTTTCTAGTGCAACACTGTATTGCGACAGCGCTACCGGATTCGGTGAATGGGCTATCAACATCTCTCCTCGGGGAGAGCGTGATCTGCGCGACCATAATCGACGCGACCGCAAGGTTTTCGGGATTATCATCAAGAAAATCAAGTACCGTTTTTCTCCTGTTCTGGAGAAGTGAACTGACGATATTCCAGGGAGATTTCCAATGGACACTTCTCGCCTGATAACCAAAAGCGACTGAATGGAAAACATGTAGATGTGCCGATCTATGAGGCGAAGATGACTGGCGATCTTCGGTTGGTTGTGAGTGGCTTGTGGCTGAGCGATAGCAGACAATGATGCGTACATTCGACAGTATCAAATTGACTGTATCCCTGCTTTCGATTCGGCCAGCGAACGTCAAGGTGCCGTCTTTATGGTCGAACACTCCAGGCGATTACTAACTTTTCTCCCAATAGCCATCAAGATCTTTGGTGTTTATACACATGCGCAAATCGGTCGCGTCTCATTCTGGGATTCCATGGGACGTGAGTTGGGCAAGAAGGGGAAGGAATATAAGGACAGGTGAGCATTGGTACCTCGCTCCGTAATAGCTGCATGATCATTAAATCTACAGAGTCGCGTATCGAAAGCGTCCCACTCATGCTGGCGACCATGTGTTCAGTCCAAGCACTTTCCCTGCTCCTGCTGAAGCCCGAGCCTTACCCACAACATGTACCCCCGATTTACCTCCAGATGATTTGGAACAGGTTCGGTTTTCTATTGATAAAAATACATTAGCTGACTCTTGACTTCAGATGCAATCCCTCTTGCTGTAAGGCATGAAGTGCTCATACAAAACAAAGCTTGCTAACATTCCTTCTTCCAGAAAGTCTGTCCACTTCTCTCAAGTGAGTAATATCATTGATCCATGAACTTGTTCCAACTCGTTCTCTAGTCGCTCCTCGACAGTATCATCACAGACCGGGATGCCTCATTCGTATTGCAAGTCTCGTATGTCTGTTGTGTTTGAAATGAGGTATTCTCCTTACTTTACCCTCAGGCCTAAAGAACAAGAAATCATTGAGCATCCACACTCATGCTACGTGCTGGGCCGCAGCGGAACTGGGTACGTTACACGGTTGCTGCTGGGACTCTCTCGCTGATACTGTGCAGTAAAACGACGACACTGCTGTACAGGATGTTACTCGTCGAGGCCGATTCTCAGGCGTCAAATGAGGACGGTCCGGAGACGCCGAAGAGGAGGCAGCTTTTTGTGACTCAGTCGCGTGTACTTGCGGAGAAAGTAGAGGAGCACTTCGACAAGCTGACTGCTGGGTATCGGCCATCGAGCTCCGAACCCGATGATACAGCAAAGCCAAGAAGCTCGGCTTTCGCACTCGTCGATATTGACGATGAGCTGGAGTGGCGGAGTGACCTACCAAAACGTTTCAGCGAGTTGAAGGATGAACATTTTCCTCTGTTCGTTACATTTGACCGGGTACGAGCAGAGTATCTGGTTTGAATTGTCTCCTGACGGTTTGTGTCTAGCTTTGCGGGTTGTTGGAGGGTGATATGGAAAACGAACTTTCATCCGGGTTGACTGTCGTTGCCAACGGCGAGCGCGCAGCGAAAACCTCCAGACTCACCTACGACAAATTTCTTGCGTCGTACTGGCCGCATTTTCCTCAGGTGTTGACCAAAGGACTTGGTAATCCTGTCCATGTTTCTATCACACCAGAAAGCTGATACATTGCGTTCAGATCCTTCCATGGTTTTTAGTGAATTCCTAGGTAAAATCACGGACCTCTGTGCCTTGTTAATTGAGCTGACATCGCGTAGGTGTCATTATGGGAGCGGAGGAGACATTGTCTTCAGCGTCCTCCTTTTTGGATCGTGACACATACCTCAACCTCAGTGAACGTGCTCAGTCCACATTTGCCGCCCAGCGCCAGCAATTATATGAACTCTTCGCCGCTTATTTGAGTCGGAAACGCGAGTTTGGCGACCTTGATGCCGCGGACCGGTGAGTAGAGAATTAATTAATGATACTACATAATTCGGCGGCCTGACGGTCTACAGGACACATGCTATTCTTCGTCATCTTCAACAGCGAGGCGTTTCGGGAAAGAAGCTGGATTACTTGTGAGTTGAATCGTTTTGAATCACGATTCGATGTCTTGACCTCTGGGAAGATATGTCGATGAAATTCAGGATAACCTCCTTATCGACACCTTGTGTAATGTCGATACTATCTGGTCACCCTACGTTGCTAACACAGAAGTAGTGTTACGATCTATTTGCTACAATCCTGATGGCCTCTTCTGGGCCGGAGACACTGCCCAAACCATATCTATAGGCAGTTCGTTCCGCTTCAATGAGTTGAAGGCGTTTATATACCGTATCGAGGTCTCTCAATTTCTATACCATACCTACCTCAAATCTCACGCTTTCTCAGCAACGACGCGTCGAGACAAGCCAGCAATTGGAACTGCATTACCAGCCTGTGTCGCAGCCTCGGACTTTCCAGCTCACTGTCAACTATCGATCTCATGCTGGGATCGTCAATTGTGCGGACACTGTGATTGAGGTTCTCATGAAGTTCTGGCCGTATTCCATCGACCCTTTGGATCGCGAGAGAGGCACTGTGGACGGTCTTCGGCCCGTATTTTTCACGGGATTCGATTCCGGCAACGTTCAGTATGAGCAGTTCCTGTTTGGAGACCGAGAGTAAGCTGCCATTTACTTTGCGACGAGCCCCAACTTAGCAGCAAATCAATTGCCAGAGGAAGTTATATTGAATTCGGTGCTCAACAATGTGAGTACCACTTGTGCAGTCGCTCGTCCGTACGCGTCGACTTACTCGTTCTGATTCCCTAGGCATACTGGTGCGGCATGATGCTGCCCGCGATAAGCTGCGCGAACAAGTTGGGGACATTGGTCTCATTATGTAAGTTCAAGGAAACGGTTGACAGACCTCAACCTGAAAGTTTTGTAGGACACTGTATGAGAGCAAAGGATTGGAGTTCAATGACGTGAGCGGTTCGCCGACTAGGAAAGTCAATGCGCTGACTGCACCAGGTCTTGTTGTACAATTTTTTCGAGGACTCGTCGGTAGGCGCGGCTCAATGGAGAGTCGTTCTCAACCTACTCGAAGGGAGTGGGAAGAGCTCAGCACCACTCTTCGACACCTCTCGTCACGCTGGTGTATGCATTGAGGTAAACTGCCCCATTTCGTTCAAAGAATTTGACCTGACGACCGAATTAGCTCAAGTTTCTGTATGTAGCCATCACCCGGGCGCGCAACAATGTTTGGATTGCAGACACATCGGCTAAAGGGGAGCCTATGCGTGTTCGTCATCGCTGCTCGCGTCAATCCCATCTTGAATCTTTTCGTTTATAGATACTTTGGACGAGTCGAGACCAAGTACAGACTTGCACCCCAGGTACAGATACTCCGCGGCTAGCGATCTCTTCGACCCGTGCGTAGTTGTAGGGATTCCCCAAATCGAATCCGTACTGAGGCTCTTTACAGCCGCAGAATGGGAGGACCAGGGCAGAAAATTGTTTACCAACAAACGCTACCGGCAGGCGCAGCATTGCTTTGAGAGGGCGCTCTTACCTCAACAAGCAGCAATGGCTGAAGCATACCATCTTCGCGCCGAGGCTCGGAAGTGTCCTACTTCCAATAATCGCCAAGCGATCCAGACCCGAAAGACTGCTTTCCTGCAGGCGGCATCCGCGTTCATGGAATGCGCCAAGGAAGAAGGGACTCGCGCTTACTTCAGAATAGCAGCTGAGTGCTTCGAAACCGTTGGAGAAGAGTTGCTCGCCGCAGAGGTCTATTTGAAAGCCCAAGAGTACACAAAATCTGCAGAACTATATCGGAAACTAGGAAAATTCGACGAAGCTGTCGATATCGTGCAGAAGCATAAAGAGAAAATCACACCCGCCGTCGTTTCAAATGTGACGAATGTCGCCAGACTATTTTATTATAAGGAGCAATCCTTCGAGTCAGTTCGACAGTTCTCTGTATTCCTGGCGCATACTCATTCCACCTTCTAGTAAAGCGCATGCACTCTTCTCCTCATACGAAGAAGCACTTGAATACCTTGAGGAGCGTGGACTCGATGTTGCTCATGCCACACTCCTCGAATCACTTGGAAGGTATAGCGATGCGGCTGAAGTTCACCTCGAGGAAGGGAGAACGCTTGAAGCTATCAAGCTATTTCTACGCGAGCGAGATAGCGAGGAATCCGTTCGTCGTGGCGCCGAATGCATCCTTCAAAGTCTGTGGCGTAAGATTTCTTTTGCCGTATCTCCGGACATGGAGGATCCTTCCCTGTTGCAATTGTTGGATTTTGCCACCAAAGCCGAGGCTCTTACGCTGTCAGAAAATCAACGCAAT
Organism: Favolaschia claudopus; assembly: GCA_037176885.1. Lineage (NCBI taxonomy): Eukaryota > Fungi > Basidiomycota > Agaricomycetes > Agaricales > Mycenaceae > Favolaschia > Favolaschia claudopus. The sequence goes on from JAWWNJ010000015.1 coordinate 1,191,854, forward strand.
GAGGTGCGTGCGCCTTCCTGTATTATATATCTTGGTTTTAACACGAAAGTCCAGCTCTTGATGTTTCAAGCCCTATGTCGTCGCGAAGTTTCGCAGTTGCAGCTTCTCGGAGAGTCCCTTGAAGAGAGCGATCCCGCCGCTGCTCTTCTATGCTACGATCTCGTCTTCATTAATCCTCCTAAAATCCAGGCTCTTCTTGTCGATGGTGTTGTTAAAGAGCTTCAAATATTCTATGGTTACGTCAAATTGCTGAACAAGTTCGTATGGGCAGATCCGTGCAATCAACCTCTGGTGGAGAAGCTCTTTGGATATACTCGTCTAGGCGACAACGACTTCTTGGTTCCGCAGGGAACGTTCCTGCACTCGGCGTTACGGCAATCGAATCATCCAGCCTTCCAACGCTCGACCGGCGAGGAAGACATCACACTCACTAGCTTTGAGCTAAGGGATGTCTATACGCAGCACCTAAAGGAACGTCTCGAACACCGGGTCTTGCGAGAGAACGAGATGTGTAAACGAACTCGGGCATTGTCTCTCTGTCTCATGTTCGCCGTCTTCGAGGGCAAATGCTATCGTGTCGATTGTCTCCATGAACATGGTCCAGTTCCTACTCGGAAGGAGTTCAATGCGCGAGTTAGAATTCACCTGCAGCAAATATTGATCTTGCAAGCGGCGCAATTCGTGATCAATGAACCCATTGACAGACGGTTCATGCTCCCCTATTATGTCCCATTCAGCACCACTTACATTTATCCAGGTACTGGATCACGCGGCTCTATTCGTCTCTGTACCCGTCCTTTTACCGCCTTGGTTCGGCATCCAGTCTCGATCTCGGTTCAATTCCGGAGGCTGAGGCAGGGTTCCGTGTTGTGAAAGAATGGGTTCGGAGTTGGGTTTATGATTTCGAGTTCTTCCCCGCCCCGAAGTTCCTTTCGAACCTCGCACAAGTTTGTCGGCTCAGTTTCCAGCTTGACCCCAAAGGTGCTATGTCTTACTTGACAAACTCCGCGTTCATGCGGATGCAGCCATCTGTTTACGTGCGAGCTGGCTCTAACTATGTTGTTGGAGAATTCCTGTTATCTCTGGAAGGTCGCCAAGAAACTTGCATTTCTGCCGGGGTGCTTTTCGTTCGGTAGGTCAACGGACATGATTCCCGTAGTTGCCTGCTGAACCCCAGTAGGCACTGCGTAGAAAATTCTCTTCCTATTCAAACCACCGTCTTGTGCGATATTGTGGAACATCTCTGCGCTTGCCTGATTGTAGCGGATCGTCAACAGCGCGGGCCCATGCATAATGTGACTCTTCCTTTGAGTTGGATGGTAAATTGGACGAGCATAGCCGGTGAAGGTCGACGTCAAACTCACACTTTTGGACTCCTGGTGCAATGTTTGGGGAAGCTTCTGGAGCGTCTTTATACGGGTACTGGAGCAGGTGAATCCGTTGCAAATCGAACGTTTGCTCTTTAACGATTGTCTGGGCAGAACATTTATTGCACGAGAACAAGAATATGTCAAATCTGGGTTTGAGATATCGGGACACATTCTTTGCTCGGGTGTATGCTTTCACTAATCTCTTATCGATCCGCACACTCATGGTTTCATAGGTGCAAATGCATATGTCTACGTGAGTTTCTTGTGCCGTAGAATTCAGAGACCCGAGCCTAACCCACGATATCCTTGTACTAGTGGGCTACCACTCGAGCCAGCCCGGTTCTCAGTTCAGAATATTGAAAAATCTCACTCGTCTTCGTCAATCGGATCCGAATCCCAAGACCCTTCATCTATCCCACAGGTAAACACTACGATACATTCCGTGCAGCACATTATTCACACAGTCCAGATATGTGACTGCCACGAGTTGGTCTGGTCTTGTACAAGCACTACAGTGGTCAACTGCTGGGTCTGCACTTGACGAATTGGTAGTCTTGGTTCACGCAGATCGCCCGCTGCCGAACCCCATTCGTCAAGTACGGCAAATCGTATATAAGTTGCCCGAAGAGATTCCTCAGTTACTAGGCACTTCGGAGGCCTTGATCGAAAAGGTGTCGGCTCAAGAAGCGGCCCCTGAGAGCGCGGAGGAGATCCTGGACGGTATCGACGAAGTCGCCGTTGAGGAGCCTAACGATCCCGGTTTCACCCAGGGCGTAGAGGCAGAAGAGGTGTTCCCAGCTGCTGAATCTGTTGCTATGCCGCCTGCGTTAGAAGCTGTGGAGCACACGGAGGAAGAGAAACACGCCGCTTCAATAATCCAAAGCGCATTCAAACGAGCGCAGAGACGCGCTGCCCGACGAAAGGCGGACATGCTGAAGTCAAACCTCGCCGTAAGCTATGCCAGCTCTTTCGCTGCGTGTTTGTCGGAAGCAGAGAACATCGAGTGGCCGAATCGCAACTACAGGTTTCGATATCTCGGCCCCCTTCCGCATCTCCTCCTATGTCTTGACCTCATCTTGGACGTTGCGCAAAAGCAGAAGAAACAGGTGAAAAGAGACCTGCGCGATGCCAAGCACGAGAGGCTGGAAGCACTCGACAAACAATTAACAGAGCTGACGTGAGTATCTTCTTATCGCAGTGTAGTCGACAAAGTGTCTGAGCTGTTCAACACAGCGATGCGGTCAAGAAGATCCTACAGATGCAAAAGACTCTTTCTCCTACAGCCGATCTGCACAAGACGGGGGATCTCATGGCTTTAAAGAGCCAAGTTTCGTCGGCGATCCTGTTCATCCGAAGCTTGCCGTTCAAAGCACAAGACGGCGTAACCCTTCATCTCGACAGAGCGTATAAAGGGATTGTGCAGCCGAAGGTGTTTGTACAGGCCTCTGCAAGGAAGAAACCAGCATTGAACGTTGACGACCTTTCTGATCTGTATATGGATTGTATGTACATGCAGCCACTCCGTCGTTCCGTCCTTGTGCTCAGTCTTCTTTCCAGATCCTAGCCCAGTTCAAGATGCGACAATTGCGCCCGCTAGAGGTGTTTCTACTTCTGCGAGCGTCGAAATTGGACAGAGGGAGGAGGTCAACATCCCTACCCAGGTTCATCTGTCAGAGCTCAGCGAGGTTGTATCCATTGTAGAGGTGAAGGTCGGGGAGACCTGACACGTTCCTATCTTGGGGACGCTTCTGACGAAGGAAGCCTCGCCAATTTCTTGATTGTTTATTCATTATCTTTCTTGTATATGTAAACTGTGAACACTGTACTGTTACAATGGACCAAACTATGTAGACTATGTACCATTCACAATATTAATGCAGGTTGCTTAGTACCGGCAAAAACTGAACGTCAATTTCATTCGGTCTCAGCCGCCCCGACATTATTGTTTCTGAGCACCCCCCAAAATCGCGGTAATTGTTTCTAGTCACCGTCGTCTCTGAATTTGTGGCAGGTAGTAAATACATGAGTCAGGGTATGTAGATGACCTCGAAGTTGAACATCCCTGTAAACTCGTCTCTCGAACCGTACCTCCCGCCTGCCTGAAGACTCTGCGACAGGCATGCATTACTGCTCGGGATTGGGTACAACATTTATATTTACAGTCGTTACAGTTGGCATCCTTCTTCGAACTATAGGCCGAATTCTACACGCCTCCACCCACACCTCCACCCCCCACACCAGGACCAGCACCACCAAATCCTCCCGTCGTGAGATTGTTATTAATATTTGCCTGAAGCGCATTGTTGTGGGCCTGGTGATGCATATCCATATGCTGGTTGTGCATATTGGAATGATGTAGGCCATGGGTATGGTGCGAATGTGCCGTCGCGGGATATGTCGGTGGTGCCCCCATAGTATTCTCATTCATGGCAGCAGCATTCGCTTGCGCATTTTGCACGTATGATCGCTGGAACCTCTTGATTCGGCGGTACCTCACGATGGCGAAGATGATGCCGACGAGGGACAGTAAAGCTGCTGATTATGGTTGCAGATGTACTTAGAAAGGGTGCATCGAGTATTGGGAATATAACTCACTGACGCCGATTACGATGCCTACTATTGCAGCTGTCGTTATAACAGTATTCCGCCCGCGATTGAAGTCGTCTGAACTGTCGCATCCATTACTGTGCAACGCGACAACTCAGCTGAGACGAATGTACAGGAAAAGCTCGAGCTCACCCGAAGCATTGCGCCGAGAAAGCGGTCGGTAGAAGTGAAAGCGCGCAGAGATAGATTGGTACAGTGGCCAGAGTCTGAGTTCGTCGTGTCATGGTCGTGGTAGGTGGGTATTAGTTTCTCCCTCGACAGTCGAATACGACTGATATAAAAGGGCCATGAGTTGTTAGCGAAAGCTGTGAAGGTGTGGCTTCAGGGTGCCGTGAAACCGATAGGACTGTATTGAGTGCTCCACCCGCGGCAGAAGAGAAATCATTTGGGCCAAGCGCTGTATGAACCGCTTGAAGATCATGACGACGTTCCAGGCTCATCGTGTTTGGGTTACTGTCGGGCCCAACCTGTGGGCGGGCCCGGCGGGGTTGAACGTTGAGCGCTGAGCGCGAGTAGTTATACTATGTACAGTACTAGCCATGGCGGCGAAGGAAAACGATGAGCGGAGTCTGATCCGAAAATTGGAACTTGGAGGCCCGTTTGCGGAAAGCGAAGTGTAAGTGAATCCATGCAATATAACTTAGGTACGTGAAGAGTGAAATGTAGTACATGTACATAGTGTGAGGGGACAGTCTAGGTTCAGATGGTACTCTGTCGAACCGCACCTTGCGGCCGATATCTTACAATCCACGGGTGGTTCAAAACGTCAGTCAGCTGAATCCGTTTCTGCGGATCGTATTGAAGGAGCTGTACAAGATGTTCGTTCGGTGAGCATGCCTTCCAGGCGAGGCGAGAAACAAAGGAATGGGAGAGGATTGACGTACCCTGGATATGAGATCCTTGGCCTCGGCTGAGATAGTGGGAGGGAATTTGAGATCGACGCGTGCAATCCTACGGTATGTGTCTGCGTAGAAGCAGCGGGTTAGCCAGCAACACAATAAATGGAAAACAGAGGGAGCCTACTCTTGACGCTTCCGCGGTCCTCAAAAGGAGGGGCCCCAATCATAAATTCGTATGTTAGCACTCCGAGCGCCCAGTGATCGACCTACACCAAGTCAGAACGAAGCAGCGCAGCTGAATTCAGCGGTGCTACCTTCTCATTGTGGTCCTTGCCTTCAACCATCTCCGGTGGCAAATAGTCCAAGGTCCCGCATAACGTCGTTCTCCGCAAGCCCGGGGCATGAACAGACCTGAGGTGCAAGTGAGCAAACATACAGGATACTACGCAACCACCCACCAGCCAAAGTCTCCGATCTTCAGCTCGCCGTTTATCCCGACTAGTAAGTTCTCGGGCTTGATGTCGCGATGGATGACATGTTTTCCGTGAAGGTAGATGAGGGCGTCAGCCATCTGGTCAATATACCTCGCGCTTCTCTTTTCTGTGAAGCTCCCGTGCTTGCTGAGCTGCTTGTATAGCTCGCCCTTGCCCGCGAATTCGATCATGAGGAAGATACGCTTTTCATCGTGGAAGAAGCCGTAGAGTCGGATGATGTTTGGGTGGCGGAGGTTTTGCTGAATCTCGATCTCACGGCGAGTCTGTTTCTCTACGTTGTTTTTGACGAGTTCGGATTTGTAGAGTGTCTTGAGCGCGAGGATGTAATTGGGGGCGGTCTTGGTGCGAACCATGTATACGCGACCGAATTTGCCTAGACGTATTGATTAGCTGCTGAGAGATGCAATATCGGATGTCTACCTTTTCCCAGTGGTCTGCCCATGTCAAATGAATGAAGAGTCCATTCTTGCGTCGGATACGTCCTGTGCCGATAAATCGATGAAACAATCAGAGATTATGCCTCCCGATGTGCTTACTGAGATAGACTTGAGTCGAGCGCAAGCTCAGCAGCCGCCTCCCCAGACACAACTTCCCCTCGTTCCTCATTCTCTAACTCCAGTCCTCCATCGTACCGCCCGATGTCAAGTGACGCCTGCTGCTGCGTCGCCGCCGCTTCCTTCTCTTTGCGCGATGGTGGTGGGGGAAGGCCAGCCAAGCTCGACTGACTAGCGTTCAAGTTGGGTGCGGCAAACTTTGTGAGGAGTTTGGCGACATTCGGCTGGCTGGGTTGTTTCGTGTGTGCGGGCCGCGCGGTGGATGATGAGGGAGCGAAAGAGCGAGAGTTAGATCCTGATATCTCTAGAGCAGCTATTTGACGAGTTACAGAGCCTACGGTTGTCATCGTTGCGAGTAAGAGTGAGGCCTAGTGAGGACCGAGCGCAAAGAGCGTGGGAGAGTGGCGAGGTTGAAATGAACGTGATCGTGATTGCACGTGACGGCAAGCACGATGAAACAAGGAATTTTTGAGCGGGCCAAAATGTATACGGGCAACCTGTAACGCTGCAATACAAGACAAAAGTACAGTACGGGGTATGGATATGCAGTTCCAAATATTCCAAGGGTAACAACGCGAATCATTTCAAGTGTCATCAAAAACGGCGACCAGAGCATCTAGAAAATAGTCGCAAGTGCGCCATCTTCGTACCCTGCTCCTCCACCGAATCCTGTCTGGCGCCCAGGGCCATTCTTGCCAAAAGTGAACCCAACCCATACGCCACGTCCAAACGCCTCCTCCTTCTCCTTGACAGCATCGACGTTCCGCTGCTTCTCCTTCACCTCCGCATACTTGGCCATGTCTTCCAGCGACGTAAAGTCGTCATAGTACCCCGTGTCGATCTCAGAGTCAAGCGCGGGTACAAAAGGTGCGTTAACGGAACGGAGGTCGTCCCATTTGACGTTTTTGAAGAATGTGTGGCCGCTGAGTTGGGTGATGGAGGTGTAGCGGGTGGATGCGTGAGAGATGAGGCTGCGAGAAAAGGGTCGTTGAGCTGAATAGTCAGACGTATGCAGAGTGGAGACGAACCAGGTAACAGCGTCCCACGCAGTGTCGGTGAGATTGAAGACGAGATCCTCAGGTTTGTCGTACTCTGGACGACGGAGAACGGTAGACCAATTCTTCAAATTCGTCCATGTTTCTTCGGGGGTGCTACCGCTGAATGGGGGGAAACCTGCGAGGAACTCAAAGAGAATGCAACCGAGTGACCAGTAGTCGACCGAAAGGTTGTATGGTTTTCCGCGCAGAACCTCAGGAGCCTGGCGATACCAAAGCAAGTGAGTATTTGCAGATATAATGGAGAATTAACATACCATATAATCCGGAGATCCAACAATGGAATCGGCATAGCGTGCGTCTTCGTTACGAATGGAGCGGTAAATGGAACGACGTTCTATAGTTGATCGATGGACGATTTGATTGTCTTTCACTTTGTCGAGCTAGATAGTAGACGTTGAAGAGAGGAAGCAGAACGTATAGCGCTGGAGTCACCTTGATTTTGAGCGATTCTATCAATTTAGGGTTCAGAGCACCAGTTGCGAGACCGAAATCTGTGAGCTTGACATGTCCAGAGCTATCGACAAGGAAGTTCTGCGAAACAATGAGGGAGTCATTCGTGGGCCACAACGGAACAAACCTCTGGCTTGAGGTCGCGATGGATATAACCAAGTTTGTGCAATTCGTTTACGGCGGCGAACATCTCGCTAATATAGAAACGGGCATGTTCCTCCTTGAGTACCCCAGAGTTATTTAGGAGCGTGCGGAAGTCGCCACCGGGGACGTATTCCATAGCAAGATAGACAAATTGAGGATCCTGGAAAGCGTAGAGAAGTCTCACGAGCCAAGGCGTTTTGGTCGCAGTGAGGATATCGCGTTCCACCAAGACGTGCCGAATCTGTAAAAGGCTCGTTAACGCGGTGCAAGCAGTTGAAGTAGTATCGCCGTACCTCGTCCATCTTGAACAGTGTCCGCTTCCTCATCTTCTTCAACGCGCAGACCTCACCCGTCTCCTGTTTCCGAGCCAAAAACACCTCGCCATACCCTCCCTGCCCGACCTGCGCGATGATATGGAACTGATCGACTCGTAGCTTTGTCCGCCGTCGCCGTAGAAGAACGCGTTCCCGTCCGCAGTACGACTTGAACTCTTTCGCGTACTCGGAAGGTTTGAGATCTCGCGCTGTCGTATCCTTATCGAATTTTGCACGCCGTTCTTTACGCGAATGCAGGTAGCCGAGGGTCTGGAAATAATAATCGAGGAAATCTAGAAAACATCCATCGCGCTTGGTGAATCAATCCGCCCGAAATTCAGAGAAGCTCGAGATTGATTGAACACCTACATAGTTGCGCGACTGTAGCTTTGCGTTTGACTTCTGGATTGTCGAGCAATTCGAGCTCCCACATCTGAAAGCCGCCGGCTTTCATGGTCTTGCCTCCCTTTGCGGTCTCCATCATGATATCGTTGGGAAAGCCTTTGGCGGTGGCCATGCGGACATCGGGGAAACCTGCGGCAGTCAGGCCTTTGGCGGTATCCATATGAATGTCACGGTAGTATGAGTTTGGCGGAAGACCCGCAACACCCTTTACGGGACTGGCGGGCCGTGAAGAATGGGGGATGGTGGGCGATTGTGGGGGCGGCGGCATTGCAGCGCGAAAGCTGAACGAAAGCGGTAACGTGACAAAGTTTACCCCGCGCCAATTTTGGACGCGTCGCCGTGGAATTCAGGAAATCGTGATTCAGCTGGTACATAGTAAGGAAATAGTCGGCCTTGAGCTACGGTGTGTACCCCTTTCGTTCCTGGAAGCTTGCATCCAATACAAATTTTGAGCCATATTGTCAGTCGTACTACACAATACAGTAGTTCAATTGCTTTTTCGTTCAACTTCAAGTGTATTTAGAAACATGACGACTGTGGAGGTCTCGGATAATATTCCAAGTCGCCGCTATGTCTTGCTCGGGCTCGGCACTTCCGACGGGTTTTCAGCGTCAGCAGTAAGACATCCGCCTCCTATCCATGGTGAGACATTTTTTTTGCCAGAGAAAATTGTGAGACTCGCCGAAATGCCCAGGCGAATCCAAAGTCTCACATCCTGAACACTCCGCGCCGAGAGGTATATAAGCCGTCCGAATTCCCACGTCCTCCCTCACTGATTCATTCAACACAACCACCACACAACAACACAACAATCCACCAGCATATCATCATGTCTATCGCCACTGCTTTCCGCAAGCTGTCCGCCTCTTCGACGACGGCTATTCTGCACACCTCCGCGCCTTGCCCCGCGCGCTCTCCCATCTATGTGTTGCCAAGCGTGCCCCCGCCTTGTGCGGAGTCGGCAACGATCAGGCATTGGGATAGTCAATCCCCCACTTCGCCTACGCGGCCCTTCGCAGTCCCTCCGTACATGTCGAGAAATGCGTCCGATGAACTGCGCACGTTCCGCGCGCAGGCTCTTAAGAGGAGGGAATCTGCTACTGAGCAGGTGCAGGCGACAGTCCCTTTGAGGGATAACCAGTCGCCTTTAAAACAACCCTCCTCGTCGTCGCCAGTCGCCCCGCACATGCAGCGCCATACGTCGAAGGAACTGCGGATTATTCGTTGGTCGCTGAAAGTGGCGGAGGAGCAGGAGACTATTGAGGAGGGTGAAGAATCTCAGATCGAGGACGACTTCCTCGCAGTTCGCGATGTGAGCCTTGCTCGCACGCGTGCGATGCGGAGGAAACAGGAGAAGATACAACTTGTACGTCCATCTTTTCTCTAGTTTCAGAGCGTTGTCTGACTGTGATTTGCAGGCGATGCCACAAGTGGCTGCATTGAAGATCAAGAAACTTCCGAACCCGTGGAGTGCTGCGTACGTCGAGGAATTACGTTGCGAAATTGTAAGCTGATCTGATTGCTCACAGGCAAAAGTCTTCGCAGCCCACAATGCAGTGAGAGGCGTGGTTCTAGTCGCAGTTGTGGTCGATGGCGACATGACCAAACAACGAGTTGATCGTGCAGGAAGAGAGCAGCAGAATCGCAGAAACAACCAGCGTGTTGCCTTCCGATAGTAGAGCTGTTAGCACATTACACTCATACAACATAATATACAAATCGTATTCCCATTGCTGCTATTGTCTTGGTCCGGGCACCGGAGAGCTTGAAGCAGAGTCCAACGCCGCCAGCTGGTCTACTAAATCTTCCATGACTGATTTCGGCGGTGGTGGCGGTTGAAGAGGAGAGGTGGATGGGGCAGTTGCGATGACGGATGATCGTTTCGTTGGGACTAGCAAATGGCCTTCGGGCTCGAAACCTGGAGCGATACGGCGCAGAGCATCGCGCTTCCGCCTCTCTTTCTCTTCAGCACGTAAGCGTAGGTATTCCTCTCGACGTGTTGCGTGCGCAGCCAGTGTTGCGCGTCGGGATGACTCAAGTGTTAGAACATGGGGTTCGAGCGTGAATGGATAAACGAACTGAAGAAAAATTAAGTATAGGATAGAGATAAAGATACGAGACTTGCGTATGGTGTTACAGAGTCAGGGAGCGGGTGGATGTCCGGAGGTAGAGGTACCTGGAGTAATTAGGTCAGTCAGCAACTCAAACAGAGGAATTGGGCTTCACTGGACGTGGGACGCGTAAGCTGGGGGACTTGATTAGCGGTGCGCGCGCCGCTGCAGCATATCGAGCTGCATTTCGGTCAATCTATGAGGCTAGCGGAATACCGTTGACTCGTACTCGTCGTTGCGTCCGGCATAAGAGGCCTGGGAAGCTCCGCCAAAAAGTTGTCCAAAAGATTCTCGGATTTTGGTCTGATAAACCACCTTTTGGGGTCAGATCCCTGGAAAATTACTTTTCGGACAAATGTTGGGACATGTCACATATGTGACTCTGACCAAAGAATGTCACGGCTCTGGTGCTACGTCAATGTCAATGTCACAAAGTCAGATTTTCCACCAAAATAGGCTCAAAACTGATCTTTTTGTGGCGAAATCCGGGCGAAGTGTTCAAAGAGAGTTCGTGATTACATAATTGCTTGACTCTTTATGGCGGACTTCAACCACCAACTCGCCATAAAGCTCTCTAGAGCCCTCAATACTCTCAATCCCAACGACTTGCTGGCCCAAAGGGTCGTAGATATTGCCCAAACAAATTCTGCAGAGGCTTTTGTCAGCGGTGCGTGGGACTACGCCTTTCTTGCATTTCTTTAGCACTAACAGGACTTGTAGCGGCGCAGACTTTTGGCAAGTTTCAAGACTCTTTTCTACAGGAGCTTCATGCAGAAATCTTGTTGCATGCAAAGCAGGAGGCTACCGGTGTCGCTCCGAAACCCGTTGAAGGCATAACCGTTCATGATTCGGATGTATTGGAGCCAGAACCTCCGCGTCCTGGAGGCTTGATGCGCTCGGATACTGTGCGTCCAGACATTCTCTCAATATCCTCGGCATTGATGATATTCTGAAGCGTCATACATTCAAACAACCCGCGAAACCATTGGAACCTCCGACCCCTCGTACTTCATTGCTTGGCCTTGATCGACTCGCTCAAGAAAAACGAGCGGCTGCGGCCAATGGGAATGATCAGGGTAGCCGCAAAAGACCGCGTTTAGACGAACCAGTTTTCAAAGGTACGTCCTACTCTCATACATCATGCTGCTATGCGCTTATCTAGTCTCCTTTAGTTCCTAGTCTGCCTATTCGGTCCGACAACCAACGTCAACGCGGAGCAGAAACACCTTCGCATCCCGGAGGTCTTTCCGAAATTGCGCGTCAAAAACTGGAAGAGCACAAACGGAGTCGAGACAAACAGCGAGGTTGTGCTTGATTTGATTTCAAATTACGAACTGTCGCTGACTTGGGGTTCTTACAGAGGGCATCACTGCAGCCAATGAGCGCAGGGTCGATGCTCCCAAAGGTTTGGGCGACTTCCAGAGGCGTTCGAATCGTGATAGAGACCGCGGTTGGGGTGGAAAGCGTGATTTCGATAACCGCGACCGCGACCGTGACCGCGGATGGGATGCAACTCCACGTTCGGCGAGGGGCAATGGGAACGGCGACGCCCCCAGTGTTCGTGTGCCCAATGTTGGTTGGGACTCGACTCCACGGCGAGCAGGCGAAGAAAGTTCTGGTTGGGGCTCATCCGGAAACCGTCGCTGGGATGCGCCCACCCCAAGAAACGTGCGGGCTGGTAGTCCTGACGATGCATTGGGTTTGGACCCTCGAGAATGGGAAGAGGAGCAGGTTAGGTTGGATCGTGATTGGTATACTGGCGCAGAAGAGGGCGGAGTGGCTGGAGATGAGGAGCATAATCCTCTTTCCCAATATGAAGATTTGAGCGCTCTTCAAAACGCTCAGATGGCGACCAAACAAGTGGTAAGTAGCCCAGTCCATATGGCCGGTTTGGTGGCTCACGACTCGTTGCAGAAGAAAATCTCCGCGAAGCAGGCTCAATACGTATGTCGCAGGATAACTTAATCGTCTGACTTTCTTACACCACTCATCAGAATGCCGACAATGATATGTGGGAAGCTAATCGTATGCTGACCTCCGGAGTGGCCACTCGTCGAACAGTCGACATGGATTTCGAAGACGACTCGGAATCTACCGTTCATGTGATGGTGCATGACCTGAAACCGCCTTTCCTCGACGGCCGTACAGTATTCACTAAACAGCTTGCGCCGATCAATCCTATTCGGGATCTAACAAGTGATCTGGCCATATTCTCGAAGAAGGGTAGTCAGCTTGTGAAGGAGAAACGAGAGCAGGCGGAGCGCGCGAAAGCCGCTGCCAAGCTCGCGGCGCTTGGTGGGACTGCGTTGGGCAACATCATGGGTGTGAAGGACGAGGAAGCCGAAGCCGAAGGTGCGTCAATTCACCCGGGTTTTTTGTACCCTGGTCGGAGTATGGACATTCACGTAGTCTGCCTTTTTCTTCTCTTTCTCCAGCCGAGGACGAGCGAAAGCAAAAGGAGCAGAAGGCTGCTGGCGTTTCTGAGGATTACAAAGGCGATTCCAAATTTGCGACTCATTTAAAGACCTCGGCTGGTGTCAGTGCGTTTGCGAAAAACAGGACTTTGAAGGAGCAGAGAGAGTTCTTGCCTGCGTTTGCTAGTCGGCAGGAGCTGATGAAGGTTATACGAGAGAATCAGGTCATTGTTGTCGTTGGGGAAACGGGATCGGGCAAAACGACGCAGTTGGCACAGTTCCTATATGAGGATGGGTACTGTCAGCATGGTTTGGTTGGGTGTACTCAGCCGAGACGTGTTGCTGCTATGTCCGTCGCGAAGCGAGTCAGCGAGGAGATGGAGGTCCGTACACCGCTTGGACCCTGTTTTCAGTCCATCTCACTTGGCTCATGATAGTGCAAATTGGGCTCTACCGTTGGCTATGCGATTCGATTCGAAGATTGCACCTCTGCTGACACCAAGATAAAGTGTATGATCTATCTTTGCTTCTGAATGCATCCCGTTTTTGATTCATTCTACAGATATGACGGACGGTGTTCTCCTTCGTGAATCTCTCAATGAAGGAGATCTGGATCGTTATAGTGTCATTATCCTCGACGAGGCACACGAACGATCTTTGAACACGGACGTTTTGATGGGTCTCCTTCGCAAGAGTGTGTCTCCTCTTCATACTTCTGCTATCCTTACTGATTGCTCCTCCAGTTCTATCGCGTCGGCGAGATTTGAAACTCATCGTGACTTCGGCAACGATGAATGCGGACAAAGTATGCAACCTCTCTCCATTTCTTATTCGAACTAGGTCTCACCTCTCTACAGTTTTCCTCATTCTATGGAAACGCCCCGACGTATACCATTCCTGGGCGAGCATTCCCCGTAGAAACGTTCCACTCCAAATCACCCTGCGAGGACTACGTGGACAGTGCGGTAAAGCAGGTCCTGCAGATACACCTTTCGCTTCCGCCCGGTGATATTCTCGTGTTCATGACGGGGCAAGAGGATATTGAGATAACATGCCAAGTAGTCACTGGTCCGTCTCTCTGTTGACGAGATTAACTGAATCTCACTAACCCGATGTGTAGAGCGACTTTCTCAGCTAATCGATCCAGCTCCGCTTGCTGTGTTGCCTATCTATTCGCAAATGCCTGCCGATCTGCAGGCTAGGATCTTTGAGCCTACTGCTGACGGGCGGAGAAAAGTCATCGTAGCGACGAATATCGCTGAGACCTCGCTAACCGGTTGGTGATTCTACCTTTGAAATATATGTTTCCTCTAATGGTTTGTGTCTGCAGTCGACGGCATTCTTTACGTCGTTGACGCAGGCTACTCGAAGCTCAAAGTGTACAACCCCAAGGTCGGCATGGACGCGCTCCAAATCACGCCCATCAGTCAGGCCAACGCCAATCAACGCACTGGTCGTGCGGGACGAACAGGTAACGGGTATGTCGGTCTTGCCGATGTTCTTCGGTCTATGCACTAACTTATCTCAAGATTCTGTTATCGGTTGTACACTGAAATGGCGTACCGGAACGAGCTGTTTGAAAGCACGATTCCGGAAATTCAGCGGACCAATTTGGCCAATACTGTATTGCTGCTCAAGGGATTGGGCGTGAAAAACTTGCTTGAGTTTGATTTCATGGACCCTCCTCCTCAGGCGAGCATCCGTTCCACGATGTATCTCCTTGTCTAATACTAGCTGCACAGTCCAATATCCTCAACTCCATGTACCAACTATGGGTACTGGGTGCTCTCGACAACGTCGGAGACCTAACCCCCGTCGGCCGCAAGATGAATGAATTCCCTATGGAGCCATCCATGGCCAAGATGTTGATCGCCTCCGTAGAGTACAAATGCTCAGCAGAGATGCTGACCATTGTCTCCATGCTCTCCGTCCCCAGCGTATTCTATCGCCCGAAGGAGAGGATGGAGGAGGCTGACGCTGCGCGGGAGAAGTTCAATGTTCCCGAGAGCGACCATTTGACGTTGTTGAATGTATTCAATCAATGGAAGAGCCATGGGTTTAGGGACGAGTGGGCGATGAGGCATTTTTTGCATCCGAAGTTGCTGAGGAAGGCGAGGGAGGTGAGGGCGCAGTTGGAGGATATCATGAAGTTCCAAAAGATGGAGATCGTCTCGGCCGGGACGGATTTCGATGTTTTGAGGTGGGTGGAGTGTAACTTGCTTGAATTCATGCTGAACCTTTGTTTAGGAAGGCTATCTGCGCGGGATACTTCCACCAGGCCGCACGGGCCAAGGGTATTGGGGAGTTTGTCAATATCCGGTCAGGACTTCCGACGCATCTGCACCCGACCAGCGCCTTGTATGGGCTTGGATGTAAGACTGCCCGGTTATTTAGTCTACTCAATGGATTCACTTGCGCTCATCAGACACTCCGACCTATGTCATCTACCACGAACTCATACTCACCTCGAAAGAGTACATGACACAAGTCACGTCGATCGATGCTTACTGGCTGGGTCCGTTTTCCGGTCTCATCTGTTCACGATTCCACAACTAATTGTGCTTCAGCGGAGTTGGGTTCCGTGTTCTACTCCGTCAAGGAGAAAAACTTTGACGAGCGGGGCAATCGGCGGCAAGCTGATCGTGAGTTCTCAAGGAAGGCGGAGCTGGAGACGGAAATTGCCCGTCAGCGAGAAGAGTGAGTGAACATGATCTTCGTTCGTGCGTTGTTGCGTTGCTGACTGGTGAAAATTGAAGGACTGCGAGACAAAACGCTGAAGCTGCTCTCGCGGCCAAGACGAGTAGCGGCACTTCAAAGATCATTGTGCCTGGCACTCCCCGACATTCAGGCATTGGCGCTGGGTCGAGGGTTACGCAGACACCGAGGAGGAAGATTGGGATTTGAGGAGTTTATATTTGTCATAGGACAAGACGTTGTACAACACACGGTTAGAAATAATTAGAGTGTATGGTGGAAGCTCCCTCGCTTGTAATTGTATAGTTGCATTGGGATGGCGACGGCATTTACAACCGCCCAAACGTGCCCAAGGAAGATCGGTAATTATATTAATAGTCGAGGACGGGCACATCTGACTCAAAGTCGTGGTGCGTGCTGGGAAGGCGTGCCCGAGAACATATGCATACACTACCAGCGAGCGAGACGGTGAACACAATTGCAGGTCGTCCTGTGAGTTGAGAGAGAGAGAGAAAACAATCCGGAGATGTGAAAACCAATAGCCAGATGTCGATGAAGACGAAGCTTGAATATATATTAAGTAAGTTTACCTTCCGAATGTTCACCTGTGTTCAACAAGTCCGCAAAATCAGTTGACTCGATTCGTCTTTTTACCTTCCGAATGTTCACCTGTGTTCAACAAGTCCGCGCAATCAGTTGACTCGATTCGTCTTTGCTGTAAGGCGGGATGTCACCGAAAACTAGCCAGCGAACAGCAGTAAAGCGGGCGATCATCGGATCGCGCCATGATATAATTAGGCTCATTAACCATGTCTGTGGTTACCTATGTACCTGTCTCGGTAACCCTATGTACATAGGTCTGCACCCGTGTTGATTGACAGATGGCCGCGGGTCCCGTTTGATCTTAGCATAGGCAACGCCGATTAAGGCCGATAAACCCGACCAGTTCAACAAATGTTGAAAAATCTGGATCGCGCTCCCAGCGCTCACTCGAAAGCTTTACCATACCTGAGACATAGCTTTTGAGTAGATATATGATAGACTATGACATCTTGAACTTCAAGTGGTGCACTGAAGAAGAAAAATGATTCTGCATGTACAGTGCATATTCCGAGTCAGTCGCGCGCAGCGCGGAATTACTTTTGAAATGGAAGCTGGGCTGGGGGTATTTTTCAGCCAAACTTGAGGTGTCAAAGAGCCAGCTCAACTTGCATCGGAAGATCTTGGCACACAAATTGGCTAGAAAACAGGTGAGAATTGTCTTATTGTCAGTTCCAGCTCGAAAAATGAAAATTTACCCTCAAATATTCATCGGAATCGAGTAAGTCAGTCGCTCTGGCCGCCAAATCCATGGAGTGGAGCAGCCGGACGTCTGACTGCGTGACAGCCCACCTAGAGTGAGATTTTCATAAAGAGCTAGAACTGGATATCACTGACTTGATACAAGTAGTTGCATTGAAAATTGCAGACACCCATAAGAACATGTTGATTGGATGTTTTGATGGCCAGTTGAGGAGATGAAGCAGAAGCAGAACGAGAGAGACGCGACGCGGTCGCGTCATTTGGTCGAGTTTGCAACGCCTTCGCCGAGTTGCCGGCGTTGACGTGAGAGAAAAGACAAAGATCTTGAAAACCATTTGCTGGTCCTATGTCTTTATCTCCGAAAGACATACATAGGTTTGAAATCAGAGGGATTTTCTACGGAACGGGCGGCTTCGATAGTCCAATCAAACATGAAAACAGATTGTTTTCACCGTTAGAGCAAGCTTGGAGCTACAAAACGAGGTACGAGAGCTCCCAATAAATTCCTGAATGTCCCTCTCTTTTCTCCTCTTTTTCTCTTTTTTCGTTTTGAAAAAACGCGATTTATTCCCTCCCAACCACAGACATAGTACATGAGCCTAATTAGGCTCATTAACCATGTCTGTGGTTACCTATGTACCTGTCTCGGTAACCCTATGTACATAGGTCTGCACCCGTGTTGATTGACAGATGGCCGCGGGTCCCGTTTGATCTTAGCATAGGCAACGCCGATTAAGGCCGATAAACCCGACCAGTTCAACAAATGTTGAAAAATCTGGATCGCGCTCCCAGCGCTCACTCGAAAGCTTTACCATACCTGAGACATAGCTTTTGAGTAGATATATGATAGACTATGACATCTTGAACTTCAAGTGGTGCACTGAAGAAGAAAAATGATTCTGCATGTACAGTGCATATTCCGAGTCAGTCGCGCGCAGCGCGGAATTACTTTTGAAATGGAAGCTGGGCTGGGGGTATTTTTCAGCCAAACTTGAGGTGTCAAAGAGCCAGCTCAACTTGCATCGGAAGATCTTGGCACACAAATTGGCTAGAAAACAGGTGAGAATTGTCTTATTGTCAGTTCCAGCTCGAAAAATGAAAATTTACCCTCAAATATTCATCGGAATCGAGTAAGTCAGTCGCTCTGGCCGCCAAATCCATGGAGTGGAGCAGCCGGACGTCTGACTGCGTGACAGCCCACCTAGAGTGAGATTTTCATAAAGAGCTAGAACTGGATATCACTGACTTGATACAAGTAGTTGCATTGAAAATTGCAGACACCCATAAGAACATGTTGATTGGATGTTTTGATGGCCAGTTGAGGAGATGAAGCAGAAGCAGAACGAGAGAGACGCGACGCGGTCGCGTCATTTGGTCGAGTTTGCAACGCCTTCGCCGAGTTGCCGGCGTTGACGTGAGAGAAAAGACAAAGATCTTGAAAACCATTTGCTGGTCCTATGTCTTTATCTCCGAAAGACATACATAGGTTTGAAATCAGAGGGATTTTCTACGGAACGGGCGGCTTCGATAGTCCAATCAAACATGAAAACAGATTGTTTTCACCGTTAGAGCAAGCTTGGAGCTACAAAACGAGGTACGAGAGCTCCCAATAAATTCCTGAATGTCCCTCTCTTTTCTCCTCTTTTTCTCTTTTTTCGTTTTGAAAAAACGCGATTTATTCCCTCCCAACCACAGACATAGTACATGAGCCTATAATTATTACAGCTTTCGTCAAGAGGTGTCAGATCTCTGGATCTGGACCCCCATCAACAGCACGTGCATCAAAAGGGGGCCAAATATTATTATTTGTTTGAGGACCTGATGCGGACTTGAATGGACGTGAAGAAATAACTGTAAGACAAACTAAGCTACAGGGTGTATGCTATGGCTCTCCGGAGGGTCCTGGGCACCAAATCCTGACACAAATGGGTCGTGCAGAGGTGTTCTCGTTTTTGATCCCGTCGGCCAACCAAATAAAAATATTTGGCCCCCCCTCTAAGCGACGTCAAACACGTGAGGTTGATGGGGGTCCAGATCCAGAGATCTGACACCTCTTGGCTTTCGTCAAGGAGCGGTTCGGCTGAAAACTTCTGTATCGGAAACCCCCTAGTCTGGTACGGCGAATTAGAACCCGAGATTTTTAACTCGAATAATCTGCGATTCTGCCTCTGTCATTTACTCTAACGATCTTCTCGGCGGTGGATGCGATCCATGCACTCAACCTTACCAATAGCCAGCATATGCGCGTGTACGATCACGCCGATAGCCACGCACTTTCTTGTTAAGGAGGAATCGCTTCTGAATATGTTGGAGGAACAGCGTAGACGCCAATATCGACGGACCTGTAACGATTTGTGATTATTGTGATATATTGCAAGGGTTGACGCACGGTCCCAAGGTTCGCGCTGCCGAGTGGTGGAGGGTAGGCCTGGAGTTTCAGCGCTCTTGAAAGAGATATTCGATGAGCTCTTGAACGACTTTGACATTGACGCTGTTTCCAATGAGCCGATATTTTGTCTTGCGCGAGATTCCTGGCGGCCAAACGAAGGTATGGCCAGGTGGCGTAAAGCAAAATAACCGAAGCAACTCTTCGGGTGAAAAGTAACGCAATTGCAGTGTATCCAAAAGACGGACTGCATCCGGCTTGTTGGCGGATTGAGCTTCGAGAAATTCGTTGAACACTATTGTTGTCTGCGAAATATGAGCTCAGATTATGGGGAGAGAGAGATAGGATACTACATCTTGGTTCTCGTTCATTTGGAGAATGGAACCGGCCCGTTCAACCAATTGTGTATAGCCTAGAAGATTTCAGTCTACGTCGATTATCAAGCAACGAAAATGATACCGCGTGTAAAACAGCACGTCCGTCGGGACGACGGGAGAACGATGTCGAACAGGCGGCCCCATTTGCAAAGAACTTTGTCAGGAACTCGACAGTTGTCGACAGGATCAGCGTCCAGGAATTCCCGTATTTCAGGGACATCGTCGTCGATGTTGGATTCAAGTGAGCGAGAATCAACCCATGGCTTGTTGCCATGTCCAGGAAGAGAATGCAGAGCTTCGTTCCTGTCGCTTGAAAAGCCTTGAAAAGAGAGGGGAGATTTTTTTGCAAGAAGATAGTACCGCAGGCGAGAATTAGGGATTCCGAACTGTAGCGGGGTAAGCAGAAATTCGGCCGTGGTGTATCCAAGATCGCGAAGGGTTGAGAGAAGAAGATCTCGAGTGCTTGATGTCTACGCACTCGTCTTAGGTGAAAAAAATTTCAACGATAATCTGATACCTACTTCAAATCCGCCCACATTTTCAACGAGGAAATGCGTGGGGTACGCATCCAACCGTACAAGCTCTGGGAGAACGTTCTGGACCAGATGAAGAAAAGATTTTGCTCGAGGGTCTAATTCACCCTTTGCAGATGGGTTAAGGACCGTGTAGGGCTGGCAAGCGGGCGAAAGCAGCCACAGTTCAGCTTTCAAAGACGCCAGATAAGCCGCATTCAGGGTCGATATGTCTGTCTGTGATAAATTTGAGCGAGATAACGCGCAAAATGCTGACTTGGGGCACTTTGGTCGAGATCCCGGACCCGAGATTTGCAGAATAGACTTCGCAGGCATTTTGATCCCAGTCGAAGGCGTGAATGACGGTAACTGGAACTGGAAGATTGCTGCGGGAAAGGGCCAGATGCAGGCCACCTACAATGATTATAAGTCAAAGAAACAACAAAATCACTATCCAACCTATCCCACTGTAGAACTCGAGTGCCCTCATTTTAAGTAATGTTGTGGTTTGGTCGTGGTGGTTCAAGTTCAACCTCAAGTTTGATGGCGGAACAACTCCGAGTCGGAGTTTGAATAGTTGAACTCACCCCCCTCTGCCACCTCGAATCTTTGCTGATGCCCATGACAAGCCCGCCACCATCTGAAGCCGACCGCCTCAGAATTGCGATTGTATGTTGGCGTCTTCCCACTCGATTCGATACCATATCTTCAGCATTCATCAGGCCTTGACAGCTCTGAAATTCAAGCCAGCTGAAGAGTCTTGCGCCTGTACGCCGTACTACTGCAGGGTCCAGTCCCTATTGAAAGAGCTTGTTCATTAATCAACTTTAGCATATGTGCTCCAACTCCGTAATAAGTTTCCTCCGTCTGCCCCTTCATTCCGAGATGAGGGACCATGGAAAATGCGTGCGCTTGCCTTGGAGAAAGAAGTTGCTGACCTCAAAGCGAAATACGAAGAGGAGCAGATCAGTGCGTTGCTGCTATTGGTTCTTAATCTACAATCAAACATATGGTGGTCAAGAAAACCTGGCTGCACCTCCCCCTGCTCTAAGTGATGCAGCACCGAACAACAGCCAGCCAGTCAAGCGGAAGGCAAAGAAGAAAGCACCGGAAAAGTCTGTAGAGGCTCCTAGAAAAATCAACCTCGAAACCTTGCTCGAAGATCTACATGGTCGTGAGTTTGATTCGGTTTAGATTCGCAAACAATATTAATTCGGTGACTTGCTTCAGGCAAGGAATTGACCGACCTTCCTACTTCGACTTCGCTCTTCGCCAACCTTTCTGCTTTCCAGCAACTAATTTCTGCACTGTCTTCATCGGAAGTACGCGTTACGGCTGCTCAGCGTTCCCTTCTGTCGTCTACTGCAGTGCGAACGTTCACTAGCATTGCGAATGTCTTGCATCCCATCCTGCGCTACACAAATATCACCGTCACCACTCAACTCCAAACATTGCAGACTTTGGCGACTTTGTTGCAGCATCTCATTTCTTCGTCTCTTGCGTTCTTATTGCGCAAGCCGAAACGCGCTACAAATCAAACCACTGTGTCTGGTCTTATGAACCGTTTCTTGGATGCTCTCGTGACATCTATCTTCAACCCAATCATCGAGTCATTCAGTCCTCTATCTTGCCGATTTCTAACATTCCTACTCCCTGCGAAGTCCTCGTCGACACTGCCTGTCGATCTGCGACCTGACGTGTTGCACATTTTGCAAAGCGCGTTATCGCCGTTACTTTCTGCCACGTCTGCTTTTGAAGACAACCTCCGTGCCACAATTGCTTTGACAGCACTTCGAGAACTCGAGAAACTCCTCACACCTCAACAGACGAAGGATGGACATTCGCGTACACGTGAATGTCGCCTTGGTGTCCTAGCACGAAAAGATGCACTGTGGTATCTATGTACTGTCCTTCACGTCGTCTTCACTTCATCCTCGGCAGAAGGCTCCACATTTTCCTCCAACTCTGTGACGACCAGCGCTGTTTCTGAGCGCAATATCGCAGATTCTTTTTCTCGTATTCTCCGTCGATGTCGCAAAAACCGGAGCGTTGACGAAACTTCCCGTCCGAATGAAGACCATGATCACGAGAGGACGTTTTCCGCAGGGGATCCAGACAACATCAATCCAGATGTCGTGGATGAAGTGGGTTTCCAAATGATTTTGAGCGTTGCGGAGAAGTACTGGCGGTGGATTGGCGATGTTCAGGACCTCGCAACAGATCTTCAAATGAACGAAATGGAGGACATCCCTCCAGCACCAATTCAACAGTAACTTGTTCTTCTCCGAACAGACAATTGTCATCCGTTCTGGGACTGTACCATCCCTGCTTCGGTTCTTGCTCACTGACACCAACCGCCCAGCAAAATAAAATTCTTCATACCAAATCTATCATATGGACATGTTCTGCTGCTCAAAAGAATATCTCACCTGCGCCCAGCTCTGAAATTATGCTGTCCGTCATTCACTGGTCGAAAGTTGCCTTAGCACGAGGCCGCTTTTGCTCTACTTGGGTATTCAAACAACCAAGTTCTAATGCGCCGCACCGTCATCTCTTACGGTTTTTTTCTTTCGCTTTGGATCACTTGCTCTCGTATCACCCACGTCAGTTACGGACTCGGCTTCCCAAATTCTCATCGTTGAATATTACTTCATGCCGCCATAAACGTGGACGACATCCATTCTTCTCACTCCTTTCTAAATCAAATCAATCCCTGCTAATTCCTCGTCTGCGTTCGATTTGGTCGTGTGCTACTTTCGCCCTTGATTGCCTCCCGCGGACGAAGAACGTCTGCCCGGCTTCCTGTAACGTCCAAACGTTCGCGGCTCCGCCTGACAGCATCAAAAACGTCAATAATTGCTCGTGTTCTCTCGTTCCTGCCCGGCGCGCAACAGAGCTGACAGTCTTCGGGCTTCCGAGATGCCCGAATCCTTCAAACTCCCTGTTTTCGTCGGAGCTAGCTCAACGATGACTTGTTATGTCCTACGCGGGCCGCTAGATATTTGCTGGGTATAGTAATTCGAGTATGATGAAGTGGAATCTCGGGTTTTCTTTTGGTTGGTTGATTGCTCAAACCGAGCCTCAGGTCATTGAGGGCAATTAGCCGGCCTAAAGGATGTCATCTCACGGGAATGAAATTGCCAGGCACGTCCGCTACACTACCCTCTCTTCGTGCGATTCAATTCACTGTGCTTAGCCAGTATTTCGGACTGGAGGATACGATCAAAACAATTTGAACTTTAATCGCCTTTTCTGGAAATGTAGTCTATTATCGCCGGCCATCCGCCGGCCCGATTGGAGGAGCTGCGAATTTACAACTCAATACAAGCAGGTTGAACGATAGACAGCGGGCGCAAACATATCGATGGTATGAACGATGCCCGACTACCCTCCGCAATTGCCTTCACTCCGCGGCCTCAGTTTTCTCCGACACTCACCCCACGCCACAATACCCAGATACTACATATAGTTTCTTGCCGCCTGCGAATCAAATGCCCAAAAGCAGTAAAAACATTCTCGACAACATCGGAACTTATCATTCTCTTGCTGTTCATCATATCAGCCCTCAATCTTTCATGTCCGTAGGTATCCTATTTGCCGCCTATTGGCTTCATGAATTCTGCTGTCCCGATCTTCCTCTGCAGCCGCCCATAGGCTGTAGATGTTCTACCAGTGCCACCACAGCGGGACAGGGTCGCCTAGAGGCATAGCACGAACCAACGATGAACAGATCGTTAGCTGTGAAGGATCTGTGTCGGCGCCACCAAATAGGCTGCACGCGAACTCCCGGTACGCCTTATGGTACATACCGGACGCGGACGGGCTTTCCCAGAGGGTATCAGCAAAATGAATGATACCGGTTACATGCACTCGCAGCACATAGTTCAAAAGTAAGTTGAAAAGCGCAATTGATTCTGATACTGTATGGCTCTGTATGGGCGCTTATTGATCATAGCATTGAGCTCAGGGTCTTCATATAAACTGGCGCCATTCATTTCTGTAAAAGACATAGAAGGTAGCTGAAATCGGCGCAGACTGTCTCCGTGCCAATCGATTGAACACGATAGATTTAGTATCTCTTCAGCAGCGTCATTTCCGCAGCTTTGGGCTACCATTGTTCAGCTAGGGGTTACAGGGGCGCGGCGAGAATTAAGAGAATACCAAGCTACCTCTAACGGGAGAGTAAGCGTCGGCCGTTCTATAGTCCACTTCCCCGACACCAGAAGAGAATATGGGGAGTTAACGGACACCAAAGTGCGTGCAGAGGCCTCAAAGCGTGGGACACGGAAGTCCGTCGAAGGAGCCTCCACGATTGGCAAGCGACGGGAAAGGAAGTGCAATGGCTGGAAGAAGGCGCTGGTGACAGCTCGCCCTGTGCGCGGAAGCTGAATTGGCCAAGAACGGGAAGGGTTGTTCCTCGATTTAATCCATAACACTCTATAAACTCTATAACAAGACTCGGCGATTGAGCGACCCAAGGATAGAGGCCAGAAAATTCGTCACGAGGGAGTCCGACTCGTTGGGATTATGAAAACGGAGATGAACTGGCCTCGTAAGTTATCGCGAACCTACAGCATTCCATTGTGCACGTAGAGAACGAGAAAGAAGTGGATAATTCTGTTGAGAAACCCGGGGTGCAGGTAGAAACCCTCCCCATATAAGGGAATATTGCAGAAACCCGCCGCACAAACTTAAACAGATTCTGGACAGAAACCCACTTACGTCGATTCGATGGCATCAGCGAACATTCGCAGGTTTGGTCGGCAACAACGTCTTCGTTATTTCTTGCATTCAGACGAAGATTGTGGGTACCATATAGCCTTCCAAAATTCTTGACGGGTTGTTTATTGTTCTTCACTGTGAGTTCCCGGCGTCCCGTCGACTCTAAGAATATGCCGGAGACGCAGCCGATCCCGAACGCTCGGCACAGCCCTGATGTCTAACGGAGCACACCAAGATCTTGCTTTGAGCCTCATTCGAGGCATACAAAAGCATCAGAGGAGTGACCGCAATATCGTCGTAGGTTCTATGCTAATCGTGAGGCCGCTAGGCTCGGCGGGTGAGGAAATAACGACGTGATCGGCATGGACACGGCAATCTCGGAACCACGAAGAAGGGATGGGCTCTGGCAGCCTGAGACCTACCAACACTGGAAATTAATGCTGAAGCGATAGATAAAAGCGTCTGAGCAGGTCAAACCAACCCTCAGCATTGTTGCCGCGCTCGCCGCCGGGTAATGCTGAAGCGATAGATAAAAGCGTCTGAGCAGGTCAAACCAACCCTCAGCATTGTTGCCGCGCTCGCCGCCGGGTCGGCAGACTCAGGCAATCACCTTCCCAAATTGGAAGGGTCTTTGAACCCCGGGTTTCTACATAAAGATTCGGAAACCCGGGTTTCTGGATAGAATTATCCGAAAGAAGTGAAGGAAAGGAAGAGTTTTCTAGACAATACGAGACAAAGCAGACAAAGAGATGGCATGGCAGCATGCATTGAGGTTACTTAGATCGAGCCAATGAATGGTGGCGCGGGGAAGTACAAGAATGCGTCGAAGGCTTATTAAGTAGGATTGAGGTGGCGCCGAGAAGCGTCGAGCCTGTGAATGCCATGACGGAAAATAGTGACTTCACATATTCAAGGCTTCACTCGACTCCGCTGCTCACGTCGGAGTAGAGATCCCAAGAAAGAAAGGCCGGTTCAGAGTCTCGAGTCTGCCTTCGTTAGCGCTGGCTTGAAAGGTGACTTCACTTGTTCAAGTTGACATGCCTCATGATCGGAGGAGACTGATATGTTATGTGGAAACCAAAGAGGGAAAAATGTTAGCAGGACTGTCGAGTATCGCTGGTATTCATTTCTTCCAATCTCTAGGTATTAGCATCCGAATTAGCAGCAGTAGATTATCAACAATCAGTCGTCCGCGTCCTCCAGTCGAGTCTGATAAGGTCCACGCGACTACGCCCCAACTTGATACTTCCTCCTCTTCGTCGGCGCCGCCGATTGCGCCTCCATTTGCCGGCCATCTCTCGGGGGACGGCCGTACATCGGCTGCGGTTTATCTGGAGGATAAGATAACATATCAGTATTTGCTGCCAATCCGTATTTATGTTCAATGAAGAACAGAACATAGAAAGAACCAAAAGCAAGAATGCAAAGAAGAAACGGTCCACTCACGTAGGTCATACCGATACACCGCGCCAACATAATTATCCCAAACCTCACGCCACATATGAGCTCCGCCTCCCATCGCAGCGTTCAGGCCGTACTGCTTCAAGAATGCTCGCACGTCAAAGTGAAGGCGTTGCTCGTCTGGGATGACCTGTGATAGAAGTGAGTGAGTGAGAAGCTGAGAAATAGAAGACGAGGGGAGAGAGAAAAAACGCACCGGAACGTCGATCTGCTGGGACAGCGTCACAAAGTGGTTGAGGGGATCCTCGCCGGAGGTGGGCTCGGGAAGGGCCGCGTTCGGGTGCGTCGGGTGCCGAGTGCGGGAGCGGCCTGTTCTCATCATGTCTGACAGTCGACGATGAGTTCATTTCCACAACAGAACAACACGGAAACCCATTACCTGACAACCCATCCGCCTCGTTAACCGCCTTCTCGACATCCTCAGCGCGAGCCTCAGCGATATTAGAGCTGTCGCGGATACTCTGGGACAGGCGCTCTTGCTGGGCAGTGAGGAGTGCCTCGGTGTTGCGGTTGTACCTGCAAAAAAGAGATACGAGTGTCAACGTTCGATCCCCATCGACGATGGATGGCGCAACGTACTTCATGCCTGGCAACGGCGGCTGGGGCAGCAGCAGAAGAGTGTATCGATGATACGGTGTGCCGCGTTGGGGGTGCGGGGGAACGTATCGCGTGTGGGTGTTCAAAAGCGGGATGCGGCCGACATGCGTGGCGGAAAGTGGGATATTGGGTCTGCAAGGACGCGCGTGTTAGAGACGTTAGTCGAAGGAAGGAAGGAAGATGTGATGTTACTTGAGCCAGTGGAGGAATGTTGAGTAGGTCTGGTTCTCCGGGTCGGGGACGTCTGTGATGGGGCTTGTGAGATAAAAGCGGGTGTTAAACCAGACGAACATACCGGGATCAACGAGCAGCATCGTATAGAGTCGCACGTCGGTGTGGAAGACATTAGCATATAGTTTGGGGGGTACGCGCGTCTGTGAAATTGTATCCTAGTCAAATTTCCGAATGAAGGTTCCGAGAACCGCACTTACTTGTTGCGGTGTCAAGTAGTTGCCTGGTATTACCTCCTTGAAAGTGTTGACCCGGCGCTGGAAGCGATTACGCTTCATGAGGCTCTCGAAATGAGTAGGCATGAGACGCGCAGTAACATGGAGGTCGACGGAGGGATGCATGACCGGTAACACGTCGGGAATGACATTCATTTGGTGAAGACGCTCCATCAGCAGATCCAGGTCGCCGTCCTTCCGCCAACGCTGCTCGATGAGGTGTCGGTGGGATGGGATGTGCATGTCCGTCATTGCATTCGCAACACTCCAGCGCACTTCCGGGAGATTGACCTCGCTTTGCACGTCCAAGATATGCAGCTTCCCGCGCTTAGCTTCGAGAGCTGCCTCTACTGCAATTTTCGCCTCTCCTTCTAGCTTCTCGCCTTCCACCTCACCACTGAGCACTCGATGCAAGCGGTCGACCTCCCGTCGCAGCACATTCGCCTCCTTCCTCACATTGTACGAGTCCTTCCGGATGAGCTTCAAAGCTTCGTCATATGCAGGAAGAATGCCTTCCGGTAAAGGCATATTCCACCTCCGTGGCCGCTTTAACGAGATTTCTGGACGGCCGTATCGCTTGCGGCTTCGCCTCGTCTGCAGCTCACCCTTCTTCGCAATCTTCCGACGTAGCTCCGACGACATGCGGCCGCGCCGCCCTCTTTGGAAGGGCTGAGAATGACGGAGGACATGGAAACCGAGACGGAAACGCTTGACGCGGGTCGGAGGGTTCGTTTCGAGACGGTAGCGCCATCTCATTTTCCGGGCAACGGAACGCGAAGTTGGTGTTCGGGGTGCGGGTTTGACCCATTTTGTGCGCGTCGGAGAACGTGCTTTGCGGCTGAGGCGACCATGTTTCCGTTGTTTGGGTTCATGCACTTTTTTGGGTGCAGCGGGTGCAGCAGCCTCTGCCGCGCGTGGTTTAGGGCTCAGAGAGGATTTGGGGGAAGAGGATGAGGCTTTCCCTTTGCCAGTAGGAGGTGGTGAGGATTTTTTAGTTGCAGAAGAAGAGGAAGTTGAAGTGCTGGCATTGCGGGTGAAATGAAGGGACTTGGTAGAGCTTGGGAGGGCTCCTCGAGCAAAGGTAAGACCTAGTTCAGCTGGTGGATATCTTGCAAGTGGACCCGCACATAGTCGACCCAGACGAAGCATCAAACTCACTCGAAAAGTTGTGTTGGGTCTTGTTTACCGGCGCCTTCGCCTGACTCACTTGTCCTCAACCTTTTTGTAGGGCTTCAATCCATGGCTCAACCTATTATTCCTCATTGCTTTGATGCGAACCACACCTCCAACGCCCGCAGCAACGCCCTCGATTTTTCAACCACCCAGTAATTGTCACAAACGCCAACAATTTTCCAAATTCGCTCCAAGTGTCGATTGTTGCAAGCTCAGCTTCTCTACCGACCGAGATTTAAACTCACCTACTGCGATTATTTCTTTTTTTCCTCGTTACCCTCATCGCCAGCTTCAGCATCTCAGCGTAAGGTCTAGTGGAGTCTACTCTGCAGGTGGACCGTTGCCCGGTATCGCCTAGCCCCCCTCGTTGCTGAGCAATAAATTGAATGCCAGTCAACTAGCTTTGCTCGTCTCTACCTGTTGCGTTCGTTGCTCAGCAATAAAATATCAAATTCCCTTCACCATCTCCCCGCTTCTAGCCTCAAGGTCGACCGTTTCAATCCGATAGCCTCGGCGCGTCTCCTCAACTTGTACCTCCTACTTTGCAACAAAACAGTGCTTTTGCGAGTTCGCGACTGCATATTTCGGCAATCCCCTTCACTTGATTCCTCTCATCCAAACAGATTCTCAGGATTCCACCACTATACAAAATAATCACGATCTACATCCACGCGAGCCTGCATATACCTCCACAGACGCCATCCCAATCTCAGACATCTCCACCCACTTTCAAAGTCTCTTCTCCGCATCCCTCCCGAGTCCCCGACCTGGAAATTGCCGGTCGGTGCTCCCCGGAAATCATCGAAGCTCTCAAGAAAGCAAATTCTCTTTGCCACAAACCCGCCGCCCACATGAAATCCCTCTCAACCCTTTCTCGAACTCTAAAGAATTGGCGAGAACGTCCTCCGGCGACGCTAGTACCCTTCAGGCCATTATTCCACGTCTAATTGTCGGCGGTCTACACCGAAATTGCCGTTAAACGCATCAGAAGCGCATCACTACAACGGCCCGCATACCCGCCAAGCGATATCTATCTACGCGAAATTTAATCGCGAGCGCTTTACAACACGTTCCCCGACGCACAACAGAGCCCGACCTTCGCCTCGCTTAAGTTACTTACCTCCCTCGGTCGCGCTCGCTTATTATGCTGCTTCCTGATCCTCCCTCCCCGCTACAACTCTTCTTCCTTTGAATTTCGAACCCTTCTTTTGTGGGTTCTTCATAAATTCCCGAACGCGGATCGCTAAAGAGTCTCACTACTCATTTTTACGCAATCAGCTTTCGCGGGACGGAGAATGCACACGACCAGTAATTTATTGAATGGTTTTTGAATCCTCATCCGATTCCGCCCTGCCCGACGACAATAGGGTTGTTCAGAGTAGCCCATTTCGACCTTATTTCGACTTCATTTCGTTCTCAAAATCCGTCGTCCGAATTGCCCGAACCCAAATGATGCTCCATTTCATTCAACGCATTTTTCGGCAACGAGGGATGGCAGCTCCTCGGACATCACGAGCCGCTGTTTCCGGCGTCCCTCAGCCCACCCTATGCAACGGCCCCATTGTGAATTCAGGTCCATTTCCAGCACGATAGTACTCAATTTGTGAGCCTGATATACTATGTTATAGTTACTGCTGTGCCGCAGGTATAACCAGGCTCTGCGGAACTTTCCCGGTGAGGCCATCAAATTCCTCTCGGAATACAGTTCGGCAGGCTAGAGGTGGCTGAGGAATAATGCTTCCGGTGCCCACGAAAGCATGGCTCTGACTTATAACAATGTTTCATAGGTTTGTGAGAGCACGAGAGCAAAAAAACAGACTGGATATAAGAGAACAGTATAATGATCAGAACAACCAAAGCACAGCCGGAGTGGTATGGAAGGTGGTATGGAATTGATGTGCCGAGCTTGCCGAATTCTCATTTGGCTTCATTTCGAGATCACGGTCAAAGTTGATTCCATTTCGAGTTTTTGAGACATGAAATAGAAATGAAATAGAGTCGAAATGAAGTCGAAATAAGGTCGAAATGGGCTACTCTGAACAACCCTAATGATTCCGAACCGACTTTGTTCCCACCGTTCAACCCAGCCTCCCAAGTCTCTCCGTGCCTTTTCCCGCATAATCTCCGGGTTCGTAGAGGCCGACTTCACTTGCCACTGTGATACTCTTGGCTTGGCTGCTGCTACATCCTCACTGCGAGCCATATCCGAATTATCACCAGCATTTCCTTTCTTGTCTTGGCTGCTCACACCCAGGAACACCCCCCGGGAATACTCTGCGGGCGGTTGGTCACTGTGATATTCGTTTGGACCGTTCACTCACAGGCTCACAATACCATCGCCATTGGGCTTCGGAAATAGTTGGCTCCAAATTGGGATCGCGTTCGACTCTATAATGCACACTTTGCTTCCACGCCGATCCTAATCCGGAGGCAACTCCCTCCAATATTAATGAATGCATTTCCGGTCTTCTAGGTTCCAACCTTCCAACCTCTTTCAACAACTCCCAACTCTGTTCAGTATTCTCGTATTACTATTTGCCATTCGGACGACCTCAAGCTCCTAAATCCAACCACGCGCCCCACATCACCCCACGAAACAACCAAACCCGAACCCGAAACGCAATATTCGACACCATGCATGTCACGTCAAAACGAAATTTGCCTCCGCCTCCAAGGCTACTTACTCCAGTCTTCCTCCTGAATGGCGCATGCATGGGTTGGAATTTAAAATTGTTGGATGAGGGCATGCAACAATTGACAATTTGCCTCCGTCTCCGCCACAGGATCCGAAATTATTCAAACCCTCAAACTCGCGAGCATACGGTTCGCGATGTGTGCTCGCGTGTACATGTCGACTTGGAGGATAGTAGGATAGGATCCGGGTTCGTGTCGAAAAAAACGTACGATTCAAGAGCAGGATATCGATCGTCGTTGAGAATTCGGCGATCGATGTTCCGTGCGTGGTTGATTTTAGCTTTTGCTTCGACGAAGTTAAGCAGCTATGAACGCGCTGCTCTTGTCCAAGTACTTAACACAGCGACGTCGAACAGCATTGAACTCAGTATGGTTCCGAACCATGCGAATTTAATAATACGCTCTCACCAAAGCAAACTGAAACTCTTCCCAGCTCACTAACCAGGTACCGTTTACACCCTTACATACATCGCCCTCGACTGGCTCACACTCCGACTGGGTTGAAGTTTGAACGGTTACAACAACGTCCACAAGGTCGGCGGACTCATCCATCAACTTTGCCGTTACGAGGCGAGGCGAGAGTCGGGTGCAGAGCATCGCAACGATTCGGAGTAAGACCGCGGCCCGCTTCGAGGCTCGTTCCCTCCGTCGCTTTCTTCGGGTGTCCTCCTCTCCCTCTTCCAGCACTCCCTTCGCTCCACATCCGCAAATCCCAAGCCCTCTGAGTCTGAGCTCTCTCTCTTTCTACAGCTACCCACCCTCACCCCCGGCCCAACCAACCCGGGCTCTCTGATGCGCACATGCAACCCACGGCGATCATCTCACACCCACTCAACTGCCAAGCGCTTACTGCTTAGCGCATATGATAAACGCGGGGGGATAAGATAATCACAAGCATTGCAAAAACATGAGAATCGGCGTATGTAAAGGCGGGATTGTCATTGGCTAGTTAGCTGGGAGGGTCGGACGAGGATCCCGAGAGGAGTAAGTAGGTGGACTGAGTTGGTGAACGCGCGTACAAGTCTCAAGCCACAACGCCTCAAAAAATCCAAACAATTCAAGCAAGCCAGTCTATATCATATTAACGCAGCAGTACGTATAGCAAAGCACTCTACACCAACCCAAACCCAAAACAAGTAACGAATAATAAGCAAGGAAGAGTTCATGTAGCATAGCGGCGAACGGAGACGACGGGAGTGATATATTGCTACAATACACAAGACGAGGCGGGTGATAGTAATACGAAGACGGGGGGTGGCGCGGGGTGTAAAGTGAATGTCAAGCAGACAAGCGGGGAGGAGGCGTCGAGCAAGAAAAGCAAGACAACAAGAACGAAAGGCGAATAAATGTACGAATAAGTAAGCAAGTAAATCAATCAGAGGTACGAGGGAGGTGGTGATATGTGCAATTAGTCGGAGGTATGGGTGATGCTATGTATGTATATGGTTCAAGAGACAAGGATGGACGCAAGCAAGCAAGACTAAAGATGATGCATAGGGTATTGGGTG
Source organism: Favolaschia claudopus (assembly GCA_037176885.1). Classification (NCBI taxonomy): domain Eukaryota; kingdom Fungi; phylum Basidiomycota; class Agaricomycetes; order Agaricales; family Mycenaceae; genus Favolaschia; species Favolaschia claudopus. The sequence continues at coordinate 1,224,486 of JAWWNJ010000015.1, forward strand.
GGCTAGCAGTACAGTGGTTGGTTGTGAGGAGTCAGGATGAGTGCAGGGGGAAAGGGATGTGCGCGGCCGGGCGCGCGTTGGTGTGGTTGGTGGATGGTTGGTGGTTGCAGACAGACAACAAGAGATATACAGCAATAAGGATAGATAGACGGGAGGGTGGATGCATGGGCGGAGGGGGATCAGAAGGTGGAGAGGTGCATCGGGGGCCGCTCGAGGGCGACTGGTTCGGGGTCACATAGCGCGGGGAAACGATATTGGAAGTCTATTCAGAAAAAAAACTCAGCATTATTCGAATGATGAAAACACGAAAGAAAACGCACCACCATCGCGAATAACGGGGTTACTCCTCCGCTTCTGCTCCTCCGCCTCTTCGCGCTCCATCTCGAGCTCGTACGGCGCCTTGCCGCCGATAACAGGCACGCGTAGCGTCGGGTCGACCGCCTCGGGTTTAGGCTGCCAGCGGCCGCCGCCGGTGGCTTTACACAGGAGGGACGCGCGGCGCAGGGGATACGCGTCGAGTTCGCCGTAGGACTTTTGCTCGACGACCTCGGGGAGTGTCGCGGCGCGTTGCACGGCGCGGTGGGAGGGGTGGCGCGAGAGCGGGGACGCGGGGGTGGGGGAGGGGGTGCAACTGCTGGAGGGGGACGAGGGACGCGTGCGGGAGATGCCGCCCGGGGGGAGGATGGACGGGCTCGGAGGGCTGGAGGGCGCGGAGGAGGGCGCGGAGGCGGAGATGGCGCGGGGGACGCGGAAGAGGGAGATGGGGGACGCGAGGAGGGAGTTTGTGCGTCGTGGGGGACGCGGTGGGGGCACGCATGGGGAGCGGAGGCCGTGGATCTGGTCGAAGCAGTCGTCGCAGACGCGGGCAGGCGCGATGGGAGATATGGGCGACTCGAAGGAGTTGAGTGGAGTGCCGGCGGGGGGATGGAGGAAGGCGAGTTTAGAGGTGTCGAGGAGGGGGGTGCTGTGGGCGGAGCAGACTTTGCAGTAGATGCCACCGCACTTGCGGCAGTGGTGTCTGCGCTCAAACACAGAGAAGGGGACGCGACAGTGGAAGGAGTCGCAGTGGGAGGTGGCGGAGTCTTCCTTCCAGAGGTGGCGGGGGAGAAGGACTGCGAGATGCTCGTTGGGGCGGGCGACGGAGGGCCCTTGGATGGGAGCGGAGGAGTCGCTGGAGCAGGTTGAGCGGGAGGAGGAGAGGGACGCGCACGAGGGCGAGGAGGAGAGGATGGATGCGACGGAGGCAGCGGGTGATGGAGGGGAGGACATGTCTTGGTGGGACATCCAGAGTGGTCCGTTGCCAAAACGAGCGCCAATATTTATCCCTTCGCTGCACTGTCCAAATATAGAAACAGCACATCTCAGATCTCGAGATTCAGCCTCTTTCCCCTTTGGGTTTTCACCACGTTTCGGCATCATCCGCTGCTCATCCTTTGCTCCTTCAATTCTGTTGTCTGCTCGCACTTTCACTCCAATCGCCTTCTCTACCTCTCACTCTTTTGCTGTCCCTCATCTGACAATTTTTTTTCGCATTTTTTCGACGACACAGCAAGGAGTTCTCCATTTTTTCCAACCCCTCCAACTCTTCGTGTGTGCCTGGCCCCTCCACCTCTCCCTACATTCCTCTCCACCTCCAATCCTAGCCAATCCCCAAATAACCCGCAAAACAAGCTCGATGTACAACGCATCTTGCGAGGCAAGGGACAGCACAGATCCCCGATCCACCCAATTGCCCCTTTGGGAACCCACCACGTTTCAGCGGCGCAAACTCGGTGGTCGACCTGAGCAGCTCTCTCCACTTGCCCCGACTCCAGCTCTTCATCTCGTCCCGACTCGCAAAAGCCTCCGACGCTGTACTTATGTGGCAGGACTTTCCGTCAGACGACCCCGCCCCGCACCGCCAGGGAGAGGTTGATTTGATCTTCTGTAGCAGGTACGTCCAATAATCGAACTCACTATTCGCTTTCCTTCCGAGTCTCTATTACTCTCCCCTGCCATATGCATTCCGTAGCCGTAGCCAGGTACGCTGTCAACTAAACCCTCCCCCGCACCCGCTTGCTACGACCCATCCCACTTCGCCCTCATCGAATTTATTTGCTGCACCGGATAGCCGCGGCCCTGCACCACTCATCTTATCTACCACTTAGCCTCTTATCTATCCACTTAGCAAAAAAAAAAAAACCAAAATAAATCAAAATAACTAAATACTTATCTGCCTCTCCGCTTTGACTTACCTAATCCACAATCTCTTGCAGGGACATCGTGATGGTTGCCAATCTCCGAACCTCTGTGATTTTCCGCTCTCGTTACGCTCCCACCACTCATCAGACAAACTCGACAAGCGAAGTGCTTGAAGACCAGGCCAACCCCGACAGGTGTTTCATCCGGCAGCGCGTCGCGCGACGAGGTGGTGGTGCAAAGAAACGAGAATCCTCTTCGTTCGTTCGTTTTGGTTCAAGTTGTGGAGATTCCTTGCGCGATTTTCGCCGCTTCAACTCGTCGCTGTGGTGCAAGTCTCCGCTCGCAACCCACGAAATCAACATTCAGAGATGGATGTGGAGAGCTGGGCGCGTCAAAAACTCCAACACCCATATGCCCTCCGCTCCCAGATACGGACTGCTCTCCACAGCGCTAACCACCTAGTCGATTAAGCGCTGGCTGTTGAGTGCTGGCTAAAGCAACCTCATCATCTCTGACTTCATCGAGGACTTCATACAAGTATCAATCCATCTTTGCCTGTCTGCTTCGTCGATTCGATTGGGATTGCGATCCTGGGCCTTGGCTTTCTCTGAATTGCGCCGACAACTGCTTGAACAACCTTGGAACAACCCCTCTTTTCCGCCCGCCTTTCGAATCGTTCCCCGAAGGAATATCCTCGTCAACTCAAAGCAAATAATTTCCCTCCGCTGTCATCCTCCGACGTCGGTTCGCTCGAACCTCGTACGCGTACATACGGCATCGCATATGCATCCATGGGAAATATAACAATTTGCATGCGCAATTCGTCGAGAGTTGGTCCGTCTGCCGTACTGTGTCTGTCTGTCGCTGCAATTTCGCTGGTTCGGACTTGTAGAACTGAGCAAGTCCGAATTGGGCCGATGCGCAGATGTAACTTCGTGGCTTCAACTTCTCACTGGCTGGCTGTTGAAGCAACTGCTCCCTCGTCTGGCTTGACACCCGTCTGTGCCTGTTCCTCGTCTCTGGGCGGCGCAAACTCCCCGGCGTTTGCAATGCTTCCGCACAGTAAGCACAGCAAGGAGCGTCGGGCATATGGACTGCACACACAACGTACACAACGTACAGCAACTGGCATTGCTTATCTCGCGAAACGTTGACGGCACCTCCCCGCCTCGCCTCGGGACGGATCCTCCTCGCGCCAACTGGCCAATCATTCGAGTCCGACAAGTCGTTATCGTTGTTCCGTCGACGCGCTTAGAGGAGTAACGAGAATGTCGAGAAGGGATTCAGACGCGGACAGACGCGGACCCGTTTCGGCGCGTATGCGACATCTCATACGTGGCCGCAGGGAGCAGCGAGAACCCCGCCCCCGCCTCCGACAGTTCATTAATTACTGTATGTAAACAACCAACGCCGCGTAGACGCGTAACCCTTGATTTTATTCCCGCTCTGGTTCGAACTTTGTGCTTCTTCGTCCGTCCGCGTCTCGTAAAGCCTCTGTCTGCGCTGTACTCTGTCAGCTTCAAGGTCCTCCCGCGTCTCGGAGCTTACTTGCTCTCTTGCGTCTTCGATCAATCTCATCTCATCCAACGGGCCTCGCTCGTATCGTCTCTCACCCGCCGGCTTTGTGTCTGGTTATGGGTTTCTGGTCTCCTTATTCAGTCTCGTCACGTCTCGTCCAGTGTTTCCGTGTCTGTCCGAGTATCCGAGCCCGAGCCCGAGCCTCAGCCATCAAGACCCTCCCGCGTCTCCGAGCTTGCTTTCCTGTGTCTTCGAGTAATTCTCATCTCGTCCAGTCTCACCGACTGCGGCCTCGCTCGTATCGTCTCTCACCCGCTTCGGCTTCGTGTCCGGTTATGGGTTTCTGGTCTCTTTATCTACCTCTCGTCTCGTGTCCCCTCGTCCAGCGTCTCCGTGTCGAGTATCCGAGCCCGAACCCAGGCCTCTCATCGCGTCCGGTCCCGCCGACAGCCCACTATGCACATCCTTGACTCGCCTCGGCGACGCGCAGATGCGCTGTAGCGCGCTCCCACGTCCCTCGGCCGACCTGCTGTGTCTTCGAGATGGTATGGAATGGGATTGATTTTCCGTGCCCGGAATTGGCTAGGCTGTTTGTCTGGAATGCCCTCTTCTCATGATCATCCAACTCATCGAAAGCTATGCATATTCCTCCGTACCCCGACGCGCCTCGGCTCCGCGTAGATACAGACCGACAACCAACCATTTCTACGGTCCAACGGTCTTCTTCCCATGTCTGGTCGCGTCGCGTCGCGTCGTATCTCACGAATGTATAATGCATCAATATCAATGGAATATTCATGAACATTCATCCCTTCCATCACTCCAGCGTGTATGTCCAAGCGACAAGTATCAACCTGTGCGGTAAGCTCAGAAGCTCGAATCCCAATTGTGCTTAGTGCGTTTTATGTTATGGGTGTCGCGATTTAATTCAGTGGGCGTGGGCGTGGTAGCCTCTATGTATGCGCCGCGGACGTTCATCGTAGTGCGCCCAGCACTTGAACGATTCTGGATTGAATTTACGTGTGCGGCTGCACAATTCTCTCCCGCGCCGTGGGGTACTACGGTCGGGTTGAGTTCTTCTTCTCTTCTAAGTACTTACTTACCTCGGTGAGAACTCAGAAACGGTTCCCTTCCCTTCCTCTACATAATTCTGAGTTCTTCTAATTGGTTAGCACGCACAGTCGACTTCGAGTCGGGTATTATCAATTAATTTAATTTTGACTGCTCCTACGTGCATACGATGGATACATATGGTATAGTGGCGCACGAGCAAGCCAACGCCAACGAATAGACAAACGAACGAATGAACTCAGAACAAATAGATGAATGTTACCACGAAGCCCGCCGCCGTTGCATTCCATTCGGCCTCTCGAATATGTGCCCGGGTTGACTCAGAACTGGAGTACAGTAAGTGCTTACTCGGAGTTCGGGATGTCGGGCGACGCGTGAATATTCGAGCTGCGAGTTTGAGTTCTTTCCAGGCGGAATTTGGGGAAGGCAGGCAAGCATATGCCAGTGGTGTAGGTCGGTTTAGAGTAATGCGTTGGAATCGCACTAGTGTTGTGAGAGTGCAGCCTGAGTGTGACAATTAATATTTCGATGTCGCGTTCAGGGCTTGATTCAATGATTGATATGTATGTGGGTGCGGAAATTAGCTGGAGGTGTACCGTGCTTGTTGGGATTCATGCGTTGGATGGATAACGGCTTGGAAGGGTACGAACTTCGCAGATGAAAAATCAATTCAGTAAAAAAAAACAATGGAATGATAACCCTAATCCGATATTCTTGCGAGAATATAGTGCCAGCTGCAGAGTGCCACGGACCTGGGATAGGCCTAGCTGTGGGTCAAGTCGTAGCACTGTAACAGCCCGCGTAGCTTTCTTTGTTCAAGTTCGAGAGGCTCCAGACTCCAGTGGTGTATATTTAAGGTTGAAGCAAGCGGACCCATGCGATTTTTGTGGTCGCATATGTATCCCTCTGGATGCACGCTGCAGTGATGTTGTAGATCTATCAGGCCCAGAACGAGCCATAGAAAATAGCAGGAGACGATGACTGTAAGAGTTAACAGCAAGTGACGCAACTGACATAACATCAGCGACAAAATCAAAAACAAGCCATCTCTTTTCGGTCTTCCTCTCTGTACACGCCGCGTCGCACAAAGGAAACATCGAACCCCATCTACCCTTCCTCTCTCCCCACGCCGTACTCAGGCGGGCCACGCTGTGATCTTCGACTCTGATGAATGACATTCGCTGAATTCGACGGTCAACAACGCATTAATCGATTGCGATTGCTTTGCTGTATGGCCATACTCTGAGCTGCCAGTTTCCTTTTGGCGTTCAAGGATCCCTGGCGAAGCGATGCGATAATCTTCTCTCGTGCTGCACGATGCCTACTATCGAATCGATATCATGCAGCTGAAGCAGTCTGGGGTGACAGCTCGGGGCGATTCTGAGCCTCGAGGCTTCGGATGAACGGACGAACTCCCTCAACAGACTAGCAGCTTTGGTGGGCAGTGCACGGAGTCGCGGATTTGCGGACTCGACGGACAACTTACTTTCAGACTAAACTGGGTACCGCGATCGCTACTTACGAATCATCGCCGTCTCCCTTGACGATTTTTTCGCGGCCTTCTTTCTAAGGGTGTTCGAGGTTTAACTGTCACTCGAGTTGAATACACTGTGGCATGGCTAACTCTTCCCGCGGAAGCAAAAACCTCTAAGCTCGACAGACTCCACAAAATGGCCACGCGAGCGGAAGCAGAATGGGATTACTTTGGAGTTATGACGATCCAGCGGAAGGTATATCGAGTCCGGATTTTGAAACACGTCGAATGAATGCTAACTGAAGAACTTAGAATACTACAAGACCAGTATGCCGCTGCCGTTCCGCGTCTAGATAAGCTAAACACTAGAGCCAATTAGTGCCTCCTTAATATCTTCCGCTAGCAGTGAGTTATCAAATGCTTCTCATTTTAACTCGAATCGCCGAGGTTTTTCTTCCGACCATGCCCATCGCCCCCGAGCGTAAATGAACTGCAATTTGAATTCAATTATCGGAGCTCATTCATTCGAGCCAACTCATACTCCCCGCATCGGAGTATACCGACCGTATACCGACCACAGCACTCATATCATCTTAGATGTGCAGCAAACTCAGACTCATATCACGACTCAGTCTGTGCATGTATGTGGAAGGCGAACCCGAGCCCCACGCCACAGAGTTGACTGTAACCAACCATGGATACCAGTTTCTCTCGCTATCGCGGGCAGCTGGAAGCCCTTTGGTCGACCTCTGCTCGTCCAGCACACCGCCTCCTCTTTGCTGAGTCGAAACCATGATCTCAGCATCTCATCATGATGCGGGGAGGATATTTTTGCTGCTTTATTTGATTGAAGGGGAGGTACTACTCAGATTGCTCATTCCGACCGACGCATCCAATCTGATATGATGTTGATAGATGCCACTCCCAGTGATAGGTATACTATACGGACAACGCCAAGTACGAATGAATAGACGGATGTACGATTGGGTGGCCGTAGCTGGAGTAACGTCACGATTTCTGCCTCGAGGCCGACTCGGAGCGGAACAAAGTAATTCTGGATTCTGTTGTGTTTGCATTCACGATTGCTTTGTAGAGTGGTGGACGGGAGACGCGGGCTTGCGAGCTTCGCTTTGCTACGTACCTTCCTTATCCGGCGTGATAAAGGACGGTCTTCACCGTCGAGCAGCACGGAACGAGATACGTATCCGTCCAATACGATTCCGACGAGTGAGTTCGAACTTTGCTTTATTTTGCAGACGTTCTGTTGATTGGTTGGAAGGCTTGAAGGCAAGGACACCGGCACTATTCATATACGTTGCTTTATGTACATGCAATATGAGCGGAGCGGATATGAACATCGGTGATCAAATTGTTTTTTCGTTGGTGTACTCTGGTTTTCTGATAGAGTTTCTCTTGAATGGCATTGCAGGGCTGTAGGACAGCGGCGCACGCAACTCTCCGGCCGGGAGGGAGGGACTCCAGTTAGTTCCTTACTACCATCCATTAGGCTTCGAAGGTAGTCGCACTCTGATTATGTGCGATACCGTTACGAAGCAACTTACGATGCGATGCAGCTTCGAGCCTTCGACAAAGAAGTCATGTACATATTCGCATGCGATGCAGGGGCGGCTCCCGAACAAAAATCTCACAGCGCTCGCGTTTGATCGCCTCTCTCAAGTTCACTTCCCTCCTCTGTTTCCTCCCACCTCAACTCCCTGCACTTGTGAATACCGAAGCTCTGTTCTCTGTATCCTTCCTGCAGTCATATCAAGTCAACCCGCGTTCGTCTCTCTGCGTCTATATACACCGCACTGTGGCAACGACTAACTGCTCTTTGAATTCGACTTTGAATAACGATTGGAATAGACAGTTGGCCCCTCTTGCCGCGGCTGCACTATTCTCAATTCGCCACCTCTCTGCATGTGCCGCCCGACTTCTTTGGCCTTCGCTCTCGCACGACTTGCGCGGACGAACGGGAAACTTCAAGTCGGAAAGCCTAGACTCTTCCCCGCGGTGCTGCGTCTTGTCGCCATCTCTGCAGCCCGCATCCTCGGGCTCTCCGTCAAGCCATGGCCGGCCATCTTATCGAATATAAACTCCCCTCGGTGATCATGATCTAGACAATTCACTTTGCGACATACGACAAGTACTTAACGGAATCTCGGCACCGCTTTGAACTAGCAAACCTCTATCGGCGTTCCTCGTGTCGTCCGCCGCGGATTTCGCACCGCTACCCTCCCGCGAGTCGGGCCCCGCCCGACAGTCGACTCGTTGTCTGTGAATTTTTCGGGATTTTTTAGAATATAATCGACAAAGCCGTAAACAACTTTTCTGTTAACCAGTTATCCCGCCGCTCAACTTTCTTCGCGAACCCAACATAACGTTTACGAATGTATCCGAATTCGAACTTGACCTGTCTATTCACTCAACTGCCCGAATGACATCTCGCGCTGTCTATTGCCTTCCCCAGGCTTAAATCGTTCTGCCGCTCTCTGCGCTGTCTATCTGTCTCGGAGTTTCTCATCCGAGCCTTCCTTGAACCCAAGCATCGCTGTCTAAAATAAGCCATGCGCGGCATTTCCCACCCATGCCAATACTCTCTTTCAGCCACATATTCTCACAGATTATGGGCAGCGGCGAATTGTCGGGATGGGGCGCGAGGTAGGTAGAGGTATGTGTGATGATCTGGATGTAGGTCCCGCGCGTCTTGCTGACACCCGGCGCAGCGTACCCTCCAAGTCTAGTATATTCGATTGGCTACATCTCCACGGACGTTTTTGCCCTGATCATGCTCGTTTCCCACTGCTACTAATTTTGAACTATCAGCGCGGCTTCGAATTGGAGGTACAGTAGGAAGCTCGAAGGTATGTCATGGTTAATTAACCCGCTCACACTCCACCTCTTCATGTGTTTCCAGTCAGGCTGTACTGGTCCATCAGTCGATGTTCTATGTATGTTGTGACTGAACGCGGCGTGCCAGCGCTATTATCCCGATTTGGGTTCCTGCAGGAACGTACCGGAAACCGATCCAACCGGGTTGACGCGTGTGCGTTTAGGCTTATGGTATGCGGCTTGCGTAGGCGCTTGGAGTCTTGCTCGATATCTGGATCCTTACCGGATTACTTATAATTATTTAGTGGAGCATGTAGTTGGGCGCCTTTCAAAGTAACTCGGGTTGTTCACCGGTTGCTCTCATAGGCTGGTTGGAGAAACCTCTTCGTTGAATGGTTTACTGGAGCTGAAGCTCATGGGACGTTCGCACAAGGTCGGTGCATACATAGACGAATCAAATGGCGCCTATACTCACCGAAACCATCGGCCCAGTCCCACACCACTTCCCGTCTCAACCGCCATCGCGTTTTCATGTGCGCACTCAGATGCATCCGGGGCTTTCTTGTTTTGGTCACAGACCGATTTTTTTTGGCTGATTCGACTAGCTTTGGTTGAGATCGACTGCATGGCATGCGTAATCGCAAGAGTCGATCTATTTTTCGACTTGAGGCTTGAGCCATATGTTGACTTGACCAAATTCTGTTCTGACCTCCATATGTTTTAAATTCAGAAGCCGAAAATCCCCGTCCACGAAATTCCCTTGTCGGCGCCGAAATGAATTTCCCGCGTCACCCCGATATTGCAATCGTAAAGGTACTTATTCCCAAGTTCGAAAGCACAAACAAAGCACAAAGCATCTCGAGCCAGTACTAATTTACAAATGCAGCTTGTAAGCTCCGTTTATGCCAATCGTCTGATTTTCTCATCGATGAGGAACCGCTCACAACTACTACGTCTGGGTATTGTCCAGCACCATCAGCTGCTGATGCCCAGTTTCCTGCGGACGAGTGCCAGTGGGAAGGTAGTGTCGTGGAAGAAACGGTATTACCGGGTTTACGATCCTGTCAAAACTGAGGTCATATTGGGCGTGCCTCGGGGTAGGCCGATTCAATTTTCCAAGGGAAAGGTGCTGAAAACCCGAGTCGGAAAATTATTCGAGGTCACTGAACTTTCACAGCCAATTGAACATTCCGAGATTGAGCCGTGTTTGAGATTTCGCAGTCTGAACTCGCTAAAGTTTGACCGACGCAGAATTGGCGGAAGTTGCCGCGAGTCGGTATGCCACGCAACTTTGTGGTCAAGATGGAGGATTGGGATAGTAAAGGGATTGACGGCTGAATCTCGTGCCTTGAATTCATCACTGGTTCCTGACTTTTCCCGAGGATTTTGTGGGTCTTCGTCGACTCTGCGATTTCATGTATCTAGCATGCGTGGGAATGTCAACTTGTTGCGGGCTGCGAGTATCGGTGCCGACGACATATTTCAAGTTCGAACACGATGAATTCGAAGCGGATTGAATTTCCTCTCTTCAAGGTGTCTTCCTGTTGAGTTGCAACCGAACTCAGGCTTCTGTGGGAAATGTGGGCCGAGTTAGCCGAAAGCTCAACAATCCATTAACAATCACAAACAATGGTTCAACTTTCTGGAATGGCTATTTTTCAAGATTTTCTGTGTATTTTATGGAGAGTGACTCTTTTACTGCTGAAAAAATCGTGAATGGACGCCTCCGAGGCAGGACTATAGTGTCTGGCCATGGTATAGAAATCGTAAACAATTCACCTCCGAGTCCGCGTATGAAGATATCATGGAATTAGCGCACACATCATGGAGCTCCGTATATGTCCTACTCAAATAAGAATACTGAAGTCCCGGGGAGCTGCAAAGATACTTGAAATTTTGTGATACTAGGATAATTTGAACCGATTATTATGGCGTCTTGCAACAACTCAAGGGAGATGGATTTCGGGTGAATAACTTTGCTGCTGGGAAGCCGAGATCATCTCTACATGAGCTTCTTGCACCGGCGGGCCATGCACCCAGTTTCAGAATTATTCGACCACTGTCGATCCGAACAATACAAATTCCGTTCGCACAGATTGAGACTCCGAGAATGCGCGTAGCCAAAACTAGAATGAAAATTTGTCGGCTCTACCAACTTGCAAGAGAAGAGTTCTTATCGATGCACAATCTAGAAAACAGTAGTCACCATCGCCAGGACCGAAGGCTGCATAAGATTCTGTCGGCATTATTTCTTGGAGGTTAAATGGGATTGTCTGGCAGGCAAGAGAATTGAGATCATATGTAGCTGACCATGACGCACCTGCCTTGGAGCTGCCCACGAACATCTTGACAAGAGATACGGCCGCCGGAGTGGAGAGTCGGCTACTTACTCATCGGCTAATCGGACGGAGGTGAGCGGCCATGAGACTCGAAAAGATACCTGCTATAATTTGCTCTAAGATGATTTTACTGAGTTTTACTCGACTCGGAGTGTGTCGAAGAATTCTGAATTTGTGTTCCGGCCCATAGGGACTGGAAAGATTTCTGAATGACTCCTTCGAGAAATCCATATCCATTCGCAACCACTGCCAACCAGGATGACAAGTAGTGCCACTGTGGGAAAGTCGGGTCGGGAAGGCCAAGCAGCCAATGGCGAGCGGCGACAGGCTCCACGTCGGAATCCAACTTGTACTTACCTTCCAAAATGGGTAGTACTCAGCTGCGGAACAATCTTGCCAACAGTTCGTTGCCAATTGAAACTTGGAGTCCGGGGAGATCCACCAAGGCTCCAAAGCGCCACCCACCACCTGAACAGTGTTCCGATGTTACTGAGCTGTCGGACAACATAATTGCCGGGACGTCCCCTGCTCAGGGCCGGCGCCTGAACGAGTACCAGCTGAGACTCGGAGTATTCGAGCAGAGAAGCGCGTGATGCGGAGTGTTTTGATATAATAAAATCTGCGCTGTCGTCGTCAAGCAAACATCGAAGGTGCTGTAGAATGGGGAAGAAATTTGTTTTAGAACAGAGATGGATTTATTCAGGCTGGTGAGCTGATGGTAAAACGTTTTCTTGTGCTTACAGTATCTCGGACTGCTGAAAATCTTTGGCGAGGACAAGCTGCTCTTCTTGGACATCGACGATCCACCGCCAGTACTTCTCCGCAACGCCCAAAATCATCTGGAAACCCACTTCATCCACGACATCCGGATTGATCTTGTCTGGATCCCCTGCGCAAAACGTCCTCTCGCGAACATGGTCTTGATTCGGAAGGGAAGTTTCGTCAACGCTCGTAGCATTCGGTTTTCTGCGACATCGACTGATGATACGAGAAAGGGAATCTGCGATATTGCGCTCAGAAACAGCGCTGGTCGTCACAGAGTTAGAGGAGACTATGGACTCTTCTGCCGAGGATGAAGTGAAGACGACGTGAAGGACAGTACATAGATACCACAGTGCATCTTTTCGTGCTAAGCCACCAATGCGACGTTCACGTGTACGGAAATGTCCATCCTTCGTCTGTTGAGGTGTGAGGAGTTTCTCGAGTTCTCGAAGCGCAGTCAAAGCAATTGTGGCACGGAGGTTGTCCTCAAAAGCAGACGTGGCAGAAAGTAACGGCGATAATGCGCTTTGCAAGATGTGCAACACGTCAGGTCGCAGATCGACAGGCAGTGTCGACGACGATTTCGCAGGGAATAGGAAGGTTAGAAATCGGCAAGATAGAGGACTGAATGATTCGATGATTGGGTTGAAGATAGATGCCACGAGAGCATCCAAGAAACGGTTCATAAGCGACGACACAGTGGTTTGATTTGTAGCGCGTTTGGGTTTGCGCGACAAGAACGCAAGAGACGAAGAAATGAGATGCTGCAACAAAGTCGCCAAAGTCTGCAATGTTTGTAGTTGAGTTGTAACGGTGGTATCTGTATAGCGCAAGATGGGATGCAAGACATTCGCAATGCTAGCGAACGTTCTCACTGCAGTAGATGACAGAAGCGAACGCTGAGCAGCTGTTACAGGTACTTCCGATGAAGACAACACAGAGATTAGCTGCTGGAAAGCGGAAAGATTCGCGAAAAGCGAAGTAGAAGTGGGAAGGCTAGCCAATTCCTTGCCTAACGCAAGTCACCGAATTAATAATGTTTGCGAATCTGAACCGAATCAAACTCACGACCATGTAGATCTTCGAGTAAGGCTTCGAGGTTGATCTTTCTACTAGTAGGAGCCTCAACAGGCTTCTCCGGTGCTTTCTTCTTTGCTTTCCGCTTGACTGGTTGGCTGTTGTTCGGTGCTGCGTCACTTGGAGCAGAGGCAGGTGCAGCCAGGTTTTCTTGACCACCATATGTTTGATTGTAGATTAAGAACCATTAGCAGCAACGCACTGATTTGCTCCTCTTCGTATTTCGCTTTGAGGTCAGCAACTTCTTTCTCCAAGGCCAGCGCACGCGTTTTCCATAGTCCATCATCCTGAAATGAAGGGGCAGATGGAGGAAACTTATTACGAAGATAGAGCACATAAGCTTGTTTGATGAGTGAACTCTCCTGGGACCAAACTCTGTGATAAGGCGTACAAGCGCAGGACTGTTCAGCTGGTTTGAATTCCAGGGCCGTTAGCGCCTGATAAGTAGACGGTGAAAAAACGGTGTAGAGGGAGGACGGAGACATACAATCGCAATTCTGAGGCGGTCGGCTCCAGACGGTGGTGGGCTTGTCATGTGGCGTCAGTCGAGGGGTTAGTAGTAGTACTGTAGCGACGAGGAAGAGGGAGAGTTCAATTATATAATTCAAACTCCGACTCGGAGTCACCCGCCATCAAATTCAAGGTTTTCAACCTCAACCACGACAACCTATTCTGCAAATTTCTGCGTGTCAATAAAGCGCTGGGTCGGTGAGCCAAATCTGCCTTGTTCTCTTCCCTTTCCTGATCTTGAATTGTCCTTGAACCAACTCGTATCTGTCAGTCCATCATGGTATTCCCCCACTACGCGAGGGTTCAGTTGTTTTGCTAATTCGCCTGACGCTACCTTCGCCAGTCATAAGCGCTTTCGAGAATAACTGGATATCTTTTCGAAGGAATAAACGGTCGTAAGTCATAGGAGGACAGCGTAAAAGTATCATGTCTGAACATCCGCCAACGAAGTACAAGATTTCAGATCCCCAAAGCCCACGGTTACCGAGTTATTCCAGTGGACCCCGTAGTAGCGCCAATTCCCCCATTGAATCCCGAAGATGTAAATTGATTATTATAGCCTGGTTGCATTGCGGCATTCTCCGGGGGCAATGGATACCCTGACGATGAATATGGCTGAACGTTCACCACGGCAGCATTGGCTCGCGCATTTTCAACATATGTCCTCTGGAATCTCTTGATTCGCCGATATCTCATAACAGCAAAAATAGTGGCGCCAATGGAAAGCACCAATACTGAGTCGGGTTAGGGCGACAGTTGAACGGAGGTAATATTCTTACCGACAGCAACGACGATGCCTGCTATCACCACTGTCGACATGGCTGCTTTGCGAGCATCATCGAACGAGTCGCATACACCGCTGAGGACCGGTCAAAACAAACACAACGAGACTGAAGAATTCATCCTTACTTAACGCATTGTGATGCGTACGTATTCGTGGCCAAAGAAAGAGCGCAGAGGTAGAACAAAGCTCTGGCGATCATGAACCTCGCAGGGACGCGGCAGAAAGTGGGCTGGAAATTGTATGGATTGTTGTGTATATATACAGCAGTTTGGCTTGGCGAACGCTGTGCGATTGCCGACCATTCTTGTCCAATCACAGCCCTTCAGTCTCCTTCAGTATACTTGGAAAGTCAGTGAAGTGAATGAATCTCGGCCACTACTCGCAAATCCAGGAAGCTGTCCCAAGAATTATCACGCTCAACGGATATGCAGATTGAGTTTATTTTGTTCGAGTTTCTGAGATACATTACACCGTAAAAAAGAAAAAAAACATGTATTCTCAGCTCAGATTTTATTCGTTGTTGAGACAAACGAGGGTGAAGACACGCCCCTTACAAGATCATCTGTGAGCCGTACATGTATCAGCCGTAGCGCGATGATCATTGAAGCATGGCCACGTACCAAAGCAAGATGACCGCCGACGACGGGGCGGGCGATGAAGCCGGACGTAACGCCCGTCTTGGTGTCATACCAGTCAGAGAACGGCGCACGGTTGGAGCCATCCGAAAGGTATTTCTTGAGACCGTTGATGAAGAGGTCACGTCCCTCAACGTCGCTCATGATTGCGGCGGTCCAGACTTCCCAGTCGGTCTTGGTGTAGGTGTGACGGGTGTCGAGAGGGACGCCGTATTCGTCTGGAAAAACATAAGCGAAAACAAAGCGGAACGGTGGATGCACTTACTGGCAACGCTCTTGTACCAAGCAGTTTCTTCATACCAAAGGTCAGCGAAAAATAACAATACCGGAGGCGCGAACTCACGTTGCTCGTAGAGGGATTGAGGGAACAGCTTCAAATCGAGGTGGATGTCACTGTAGAGATTGTAGGCCTGCCGAGAATTAGAAACATGGCGCGGGCTGCCTGATCGGGACATACCAATCCCCAGCTAGCATCGTTGCCGTACTAAAACAGGGCGTCAGAAGAACGAAGCGATGGACAGGAGATCCACGCACGTTAAGCGTCAAATGAGGGCCAGTCTTCGAGGAGGCGAGGGCAGTCCACTTGGTCACGTAGTCGGCAGCAATGGACTGTGCGAAGTGAGCACCGGCAGACCTGGTAACAACGAACAAACATACACTGTAGTTGTCCGCCTTCTTTGTGTCTCCGAGCAACTTGGAGATCTCAGCCATACATTTGATACCAATAATCCCCTTGATCGCGAGATTGGTCTGGTTAACAAGCTGACCAGCGAAGTCGTCGGTGGACAGCTGGTTCGCAGGGATCAGCGAGTCTTCGATGAGGAATTGAGTCCATTGGTCAAGCAGGTTTTTCTTTTCAAACCGTCAGCTCAATAGTGTTCGAAATCGAAATTGAAAGTTGAGAGCTGCTCACGTAACGCTTGATCTGCGAGAGGTCGTTCGTGGCGCGGGCATAACCAAGAGACAGGATGAGCATGTTGCCACTCTCCTCGACCGGCATGGCTTCGTCGGTACCGTCGTTGTGTCCGTCAGCCTTCGGGTAGTGGGCGCCGACATCGTGGACGCTAGATTTGTCGTTGAGAGGGGGGAGCGGTAAAGAAGGAAGACTGAAACAAACCTCCATTTGTTGGGATAGAGGCCTGTTGCCTGTGGGCGGATTCAGATTCAGAACCACGTCAACGACAAGGGAAGGTAGACGAACCTGATACCTGAACAGCGGCTCCAAGAGATACTGACCCAACTTCGGGTTGAGGTAGAAGAAAATCGGGGAAGCAGGGAACCTGAAAATGTTGAGCGTAAGCTCAAGAATACTTCACTCCCAAAAGACGAAAGACTTGCATGACGTCCACGGTGTCAGTGTTACCATCGCTAGAGATCTCTACAAAGCCGTCAGGCAAACTCCAGCAATGCTGGCTGATGCTGAGAAAGAAGCGTACCTTTCATGAAGTACAGAACATCAGAAGTATCCCAGAGTCCGAACGCGTTCTTCGAGATGGTGAGCTCGTTGGCAGCAAGCGACTGGCGGATCGACAGCTCGACAATGCCGGCGTAGTCGGGGTGGATCTTGGCGGCGTCAGTCTGGATCTTCTTGTCGAGGGTGTTGGCGGATTTAAGAGCAGTAGCGTAATCTTTGAGGAAGAAAGAGACCTAGGCGAAAAGATGACAAATTAGATGGTTGGATAGAGTACGCGTGAAGGGAGTTGACTCACAACTTGTTGGGCCGTCGAGAACTTGCTCCAGAAGTACAGGCTGCGTTCCTGCTTCTTGTTCCCAGCCACAACATATTTAATAGCAGGGTCACGAATGTGACCGATCGCGAATGTGACATCCGCTGCAGAGCTGCCAACGTTCCCGAGGTCCTTAGCCAGACCGAACACAGGCCAGCTGTCGCTGATAGCGCGGAAGTTGTTGTCCTTGACGGTGGAGAGCACGCCGTTGTTCAGGAACTGCGCGCGGACGACGGAGTCGCGGCCGATCTGCGCGGTGACGCCCTTGCCGTTGAGGGTCGCGTAGTACCAGTTGCCGTCTAATACGGATGAATGAATGGCATTCAGTCAGTTTTGAGCGCGGAGAGCAGGGGTATGGAAGTGGAAGTGGAAGACGGAACGCACATTGCGAATGGTCGTTGACTTCCTCGAACTTGGCCGGAGACACGAGCGAGATCTGGTGGCTGACAACATCGGAGGTGGTGGTCGACCATTGGATGTCCCATTCAGTGGCGCCGGAGACCCATTCGCCGCTGATATCAGAGTAGACCTGGACGGAGTGGGAGGCGCCGTCGGTAGACGCAGCCGAGACGTGCATGTAGGACAGCGGAATCGAGAACCTGACGAAGTCGGTGGGCTGTCCCAAATTTCAGCGAACTGTATAATACGAGACCCTTGCGGCAGGATACTCACCTCGACGGGGCTCAAGAAAGTCACAGTAAGGTCGACGGGGCCAGCGGAAAGGACGAAGATACTTTGGGTGCTCGTGAACTTGAAATAAACATCAGGCTCCAGAAACGACGCAAAAGCCAGAGTAACCAACCGTGAGGCTCTTCTGAGTCGCCTTAGTGTAAGGGCTCCCCTCGACCGCAGGGACACCGAGAAAAGAATAGCTCTTCCCGTCCACCTTGACCAAACCCGCCCATGCAGTGATAGATCCCGTCCACATCGTGGGCCACGCATCATTCAGCGCCTGTCCCTGCCCCTGCGGCAGCCAGGTGTTGAGGTACGGCGACCTCACAGCCAGAGGAACGGAGGGGGGGTTGAACGGAGTTGCCGTCCATGAGACTGCAGCACTCGCTTGCAGCGCAAGGAGACCCGCGCAGAGTAACTGGGAGAGCATCTCGCTTGTTGCAAAAAGTTGACAACGAGCTGGGGGACACGCCACAGAATTGCGCGCTCCCTTTGTACCTTCGGCCAATTCCAATGTTTACGAGATGTCGGTCTCGAGAGAATTTGTGAAAATCCTGATGCGCATGGCGCAAGTGACCTGGAGGGTTACGACGGGCCACGCGCTGCCATGTGCGAGTTGACCAGCTGATGTGCGCGAAGCACCAACCGCGCATTTGATGCGTTCGCGGAACGAAGATCTGAGCATCTTTGTAAAAGTTTGAAGGTTTCAGACGCGTCGTAAAAAAAGAAATGCGCGAGCGGACCGTATTCCGTCGGTCCGACGCAGCTTATTTCATGAAACAGCTGTGAAGCAGTATAGAGGGTCGGGAGAGGAGGGCAGAGGCCATTTTTTTCGCCAACTAGCAGAAGGAAGAGGGATTTTTCTCGTATACCTAAAGCGAGGACACTTGAGCTTGAAGACGGAGGAACGAACGCTTCGTCGAAGCCTGTCGAAGCGCGCTTTTATTAACCGACGTCATAACCCCAGCTGACCCCACATGTCGCGATGGCTTGGAATTGCTTAGACCGTCGGAAATCAACGGAACGACAACCAACGCGAATCTTTGGGTTGAGGCCGCTGAGTAAAATGCCGAAGCAGGTCCAGCATAGTCCAGCATTCACTGTCAGCGTCAGACACAGCTGTACATACCGTGTGCAAGAATGACGACGAGCGCGCAAGCCGCAGGTTTGGTGAGCGACTGTGATAATCGTAGACGGCGAGCACCGACCGGGAAATGTGGTCGGATATCAACGGAACATCGGCCGACACAAAAAAATCAGTCCACGCAACTTGAATTCGCGGTGGCGTTTGAGAGCACCAAGACTCGGGATATGTCAGCGCCCATAGTGTTGCGGAAGGGAAGCACCGGACACGGCGAGGTTCTGGAGGGATGGCCCTGGAGAAGAGTGCCAGAGATCGACTTCCTTTTTTCGTGGTGGAATGGCACCACTCCGTACAGACAACGGCAACCTCAGGCTACGATTTAGATTCCGATAAAATAGCGATTAGTTGGGGTGCTAATACAACGAGGGATGGATGCAAAGGGAGGGTAGATCATCGCAGCGATTGTTGAGAGAGTTTGTATTCGGATGACAAAGCAGTGACCACACAACTCACCACCGACAACAACGACGACGACCACCATGACCGCCGTTCGCCCCGACACCGACTTCTTCACCGCCCGCTCCTCTTCATCCCACACCTCCACAACAACAACACGCGTCATAGTCAAACGCTATATCTTGCTTCCACCAAAGACTCCGAAACCTTTTGCGCCTGCCTCCTCCAGCCCCTCACATGCACCCCGCCCCAGCACATCCTCCCCGCTCTCCTCGCCCCCCACCTCCTCCCCTGTCTCCACTCCACCGCGAAAACGCAAATCCGCTTCTACGGACGCTCTGCGCGACTCAGACGCGACCACCTCCCAACGCGACTCAAAGCGGCTAAAGACCGATAAATCGCGTAAACGTGCCGTTTCTAAGCCCAAAGTCGTGCATAGTTCACAGAGAAACTTACCCTTGTCTCCAGAGACGACGACAACCTCGTCGCCCGAGGATCGACCCCAACTTGAGGGTCTGTAGGTTCTGTAAAGCAGAGCACGCATTTCCGGAATGCACAGCGAAGTTAGAGCTCATTACCCTTCGCGATGAATGTCTCACAAAAATGGGGAATGACATGAACATACCAAAGTTGCCGTCGTTTAACTCTATGCCGCTCGCAAATGTCTTCTTACAGCGAAACCATCTCTCTCCTTGCTAAATTTGCCTATCACGAAGCTATCCAGCTCTTCCAAGTTCCTCCGATGTACCTATATCTTCCTGTACACTTCTTGACACTACCACGACGCAATAACGATTCTGTGCGCATTTCTGATCGGATGGCTAAGTTACTTCCAACGCAAAACGTCTGGTGCCATACGTCGTTTTCCCCGCCGCCACTTATCCCTTCCGCCATTCTGCCTCGCCATGTCAATCCCCGCACTCGACTGCGCTCTTTCAGTAGAAAAAGACACGCAAATTATCAAAAATCTCTGCTATACCGCGGTCAATCTCTGAGTTGCGCACAACAAAGCGCTCTATTCAAGAGCGTATGAACTCGTACAAGTACCCCGTCCTCACTTTGTCATCCGAAATCGTCACGGAAATCTTTCTTCGCTTACCTACCGCCTCCCCCTCTCCTTGGTCTGCTTTCTCCCACCAGTCTATCGCGCCGGCGACAGATTGCTCTCACGACACCGACGCTATGAAGGACAATCAAGCTAATTCCGCCTCACACGCTACCTCCCCGGCAAAAAAGTCGCCTCCATCGTGTCTTTATGCATGAGATGAAAAAATCAGCTTGCACCCCGCTTTCTATCTCCCCGAATCTATTGCCCCACTCATCCCTCTCGCTGGGAACACCTAGATCTCATCCTCGTACATCCCCAAGTAGACACAGGATTCAGAAGATACAACTTTCTTTCTCGAGCAAAACCTTCGTCTGCATGCATACGCGCGACTGGAGAAACATTTCCAGGCAGCTTCACCGCTCCAAGGTTCCAAATAGTCGGCCATTTCTGCCGACGCGGCGCGACATTCGTACGCATTTTTATTGGACATAAAAAGTATTTCGGGGCTAAATCCGTGCGAAGGTCTTAGCGCATATATATGCCTGCCTGGGTCCTGCTATGTATCCCTTTGTAGAGCCTGAACACCTCAACGCCCACAATTTCTTGGAGGCTGAGCGCTGAGTGAAAATACATGTCCGCCGTATATCATACATGCCATGTGCAAGGATGCAGAGGCCACGAACGAAAAGCCCGCAGGTTTGGTCACGATGAGCGACTGTGGTGATCATATGCGGCGACCACCGGCTGGGGAACACAGCGCAACGAGATCACGAATGCACGCAGGGAACTCGAGAGGGCAGGGTGCGGGGTGCAGCGAAACTGTAAAGGCAGGCAAGCAGGTCACTGTGTCTGCATCTCATCCAATCCATTGATGGTGTCTGAGAGCCCCGAGACTTGCGACATCGGCGTGTCAGCGCGCGGGAGGGGCACGGCGCGAAGTTCAGTTTCTGAGGATGGGCCGGCCAAGATTGCCCTGAAGAAGTGCGCCAAACATCAACTTCCGTTCCAAGAAAATGTATAACATCGGTAGCCGCTGCGAGAGAGAGAGATTCGGTTGACGCCACAACGCAGCCAGAAAGCCGGCGCAGGGTTAGCGAAAATCGTTGACGGCGTGGTCGTAGGTAGCGAGAATGGAAGGTAGAAATTATATAAAAGTGGGATTGGAGAGTAAGTGTGGAAGAGGGGAGAAGTGGAGTCATAGAGCGTCATAGAGCGTAGGAGGTGAGGCGGTCGGTACACCGCACGAACGTGAGTACGGGGTTCAGGTCGTGTTGGAGGGCAGTAGGCGGTGGAGGGTGAGGCGGGCAGTTCAGAGACGCATGTAGAGACGGAGACGTTGGACGCGGTAGGCGGAGCACGAGAGAAAGAGGTGTGGGACGGATTCGGGGGCGTCAGTGTGTGCACAAGAGGGAGGGCGCGATCTCAAGAGGCACCCATTTAGTCCAACGTGCCCCGTTCTCAGCTGAGTCAGAACGTTGCATTGCGGTCTGCTCAGGGCTTTGTACCCCCCTGAAACGGTATTGGAGGGAGTTGACGAGTCGAAGATGGCGATTCGCCCACACTGGCAGCGGGAATGTTCGCCACTCTTCAGCCCACTTGCGTGAAGGCCTTCGAACCAGCTGCGATTACGGCCGCTCTGCTCGCTGAAAAGCGCTCATTTGAGGCAGATCTTGAGGGTGCAGCGAACGTGGAGGAGACGACTGAGGATAGCGTGGAAGGCGGCAAGGAGGTGTTGTCCAGGTTGCGGTTTTGAGAACGAGAGAGCGGTGATGGCGGGCTATCAATCGAGGAAGATGTCGACGGATGAAAGAGAATTGGTGAAATGTATAAGAAATCGCTGCGGCGATCTAGCCTAAAGAAGAGAGCGCGACGATGAGGAGGGATGCGAGTATGGAGACTAGACAAGAGGGGTGGCTTGCGAGTGGTGGCGAGGATCCGAGCGCAGCGCCGTTGCCTGGATTTTGAAGCAATTGTGAGACCAAGATCTACATGATGATAACAGGAGAAGACCAATCGAATCTCGAGTACGAAGAGCCCGAAAACAACAGCTCGCAGTTGGACGATGAGCGGGGATACTTTGACAGCAATCGCGCGCCTCGCATTCAGAGCTGAGAAAGAGTTGCAAGATTTCCCATCGTTCAAACCAGTCGGCGCGCAGACAAAAGAAATATAAGAATGCATACAAGAGTGTGAGGGTAGATACGACGCCATGTAAGCGGTAGATTTCCATGTTGTCAAAGGCTACTAGAAGTACTCCAGCTGAGAAGGTAAAAGATATGGTTGGGACTTTGCGTCGAATCCGAGGTCGTGGGTTGTGGTGGAAAAGTACAAGGCGCTGTGACGACGGCCATTTGAATTTCGATGGACTTGAGCCGCAGCGTCACTGGCGGGAGCGAGACAAGAGCAGAAGAATTGAACCATAGCAATCATTGTTTTGTGGGTGGCGACGATTGAACAAGACGAAGAACGTTTTTGTCTTTTCGTTGGGTTGATTAAGCATTTCCTTTTATAGTAGGAGCTCTTCGGCGAACAACACGGCATCTGATGCCGTTCTGATTTTTCGCGCTTTTGTTATGTAATGCCGTGTATGCCGTGGTGCCGCATCAAGCCGATTTGTTTGTACTTGAATGTCAAAGCAGTGACGACACAGCTCACCGCGGACGACGACGACCACCCTCACCATGACCGCCGTTCACCCCGACACCGGCTTCTTCACCGGGCCCTCCTCCTCATCCCACACGTCTACAACAACAAGAACCATCACGGTGAAGCGCGTTATCTTGCTTCCACCAAAGACTCCGAAGCCTTTTGCACCTGCCTCCTCCAGCCCCCCACATGCACCGCGCTCCAGCACATCTTCCCCGCTCTCCTCGCCCCCCAGCTCTTCCCCTGTCTCCAGTCCACCGCGAAAGCGCAAGTCCGCTTCCATGGACGCCTTGCGCGACTTGGACGCGACCTCCCAACGCGACCCAAAGAGGCTAAAGATCGACAAACCGCGTAAACGCGCGGTTTCTGGTCCCAGACTCGTGCACCGCACATCTAGCTCCCAGAAGAACCTACCCTCGTCCCCAGAGCCCATATATCGCAGTAGCAGGTCGCGTTCCACCTCCCACTTCACGTCCCTCGAGAGTGACGCACCTGTGGCCCACCGTTGTTGGGTCGCGGAGGAGGAAGGTGGCCCAGATCCAGACCATTTCAGCTCAGAAAAGGCCGTCGCGATGCTACTACGCACCTACTGTGCATGTGTGTGGCGTCCGTCACTTGCCACCCGAGTAAACCCTCATTCTTTCTTCACAGACTTTAAGAACCTCGACGACCCATCGGACACCTCATTCAAACCCCATCCAAAGAACTATCCCTTTGTAGAGCTTGAATACCCCAATGCACATTCATCGGAGAAGTAAGCCCTTTCACGCGTAGTGCTCGTGTGCTGTCCAAACTTATGATCTTTCAGGTTCATTCTACTCGCTCCGAAAGACAAAGACCACTACAATCCCATAATGGATGTCGAAAAGACACTATACACCATTGTAGAGAGTACGGTCCCCTGTCTTTTTTCTTGAATTCTCGGACTGATGGATCAATCTCCGCATTTAGATTATTTGACGCCTCAACAGCAGGCGCTTTTCGGGCCTATACCCAACGATGACACCCTCTTCGACATCGACGCCGACGATTCCTCGTCGTCGTCGCCGTTTTCGTCGCCGCCACGATCCCATTCTTCCTCTAGCTCACTGTCCAGCATAACCTCCTCCGAGTCAGACCTCTCGTCTCTATCCGACTCGTCTTCCGTAAACATGACAAAGGCACGGAAACCCAACTACCTTCGCTGCGTGCAACGAGCCATACATCGACGAGACGGTCCCGGGTTCCTGCAAGCCTTCAAACAGATCAACAAGATCCTATGGTTGCTCAAATACCCTCCACTGCCCGCCGACACCTTCCAGAACCCCTTACCCAACGCACTCATGCAGACCGTACACACCTGGACAGAGAAAGGGATGCCGAAGAAGGTGCTGATGCGCATAATCGAGGAGAACTACCAGCGCAGCGTCGGCCCGCACGTCCAAAAGCTCAAACAATACGAGGCGTTCTCGAGCGCGGTGTACGGCGAGCTCATGCCGTCGCTCGTACACGATATCATCACCCTCACAAAACTCAACGAGGATTCCCTATTCCTTGACCTCGGGAGCGGCGTCGGCAACGTCGTCGTGCAAGCCAGCCTGCAGACAGGGTGCAGGAGTTATGGGATCGAGCTGAATCCGAAGCCGGCTAAAGTCGCGCGCGATATGGCGGCGAATTTCAAGGTGCGGTGTCGGATGTGGGGTGTGAGGGTGGGGGATATTGAGTTGGAGGAGGGGGATATGTTGAAGAGTGCGAGGGTGAATGAGTTGATTGCGCAAGCGGATGTGGTGTTAGTGGATAATAAGGTTTTTGAGCAGAGTTGTGAGTGTTTCTTTTTTGTTGGTTGGACTGCGGACTTGTTACTCATATATGCCGACTAGTGAATGAGCAGCTGCGACCGAAGTTCTTGGATTTGAAGGAGGGCGCGCATGTGGTTTCACTAGCGCCTTTCGTACCCTCGTTGAATGCGCGCGTCACGGAGAGAAACGTTCGTCGCCTTTCCTTTCCTTCTCTTTACATCCCACTTATCATCATCTCATTTCGTACTCGCAGGTGGACGACATCAGCGCGATATTCGACG
Source organism: Favolaschia claudopus (assembly GCA_037176885.1). Lineage (NCBI taxonomy): Eukaryota > Fungi > Basidiomycota > Agaricomycetes > Agaricales > Mycenaceae > Favolaschia > Favolaschia claudopus. Next base: position 1,249,361 of record JAWWNJ010000015.1, read on the forward strand.
TCACGGAACGGCACTACCACTCGGGTAGTGTATCGTGGGGGAACGGAGGCGGGTCGTATTACATCCACCGCGTGGACCGGACGGGGTACGCGGACATTCGCGAGCGGTTTGAGAGCTCAAGGGGGGTGGCGACGAGGAGGAGGCGCTCGTAGCGTAGCGTAGGCAAACGCCTGCCTGCCTGCCTGCGTGGTGTCTCGTCGACGTTGACGTGTGTTTTGCTTTCCTCGTTTCTGTTCTCTGTGTCACTGTAGACCTACCTCGCTTTCCACCTCGCTCCTCTCCTCCGCGCTATCCTATCCTCCCCCTCGCTATCTTTGACGACGACCCAGGAACTTGATGACAACTGCATCTTCCTATTCCCTTATCCCTATTCCTATTTAGGATTCTCCGCATACCGCATACCCACTTCCCTCATCGTACCCATCATCCAATGTCGCTGTGAAGTCCAACTCTATATTTTATATTACATTACTCCCCCCTCGTTGTATTGGTATCTCGGTTGTTTATCTTTGTCTTTATCGAATCTGACTCTTGGTTTCGGTGTGTCTGTATCTTTTCGGTGTGAGCTTGAGATTGGAGTTTGGGATTATGCAGGAATTGAGAAATCAAATATGGTTGGTTTTGGTTGAAACTTACAGTGGCCTTTGCCATTCGGTGGGGCGCAATGGTAGAATATTGCTACACCGAATCAGCGAACGAATATATCGCAGCGCAGTTCAGGATTCGTTGGGAGAGCCGAGTTGCCGGATTGGGAAGATATTTTTGATCTTGACCTCAACTGTCGAGTCAAGTCCCAGCTGGACCCAACGAAAGAGCAGTCAATTCGACTCCTCCGTTGAATCAAGTCGAGTCAACGCCGACTGCTCTTATACGACGCGACTGATCTCCGAAAATCTGTATCTCAAATCTAACAATCTCCTCGACGTTTCTTGTCTTTTCTCGATTCAAACATGACCGACTCAACCCTCTTCCCCACCATCGGCGCGATCGCAGAGCAAGCAGACCAGCTTGAAGATCGCCCCGACACCCCCGACCAGCCCGCCACCGATGGCGCCAATACTGAAGACGCCGAGGAAAAAGTAGTTCAAGAAATTGAATCTCTCTGCATGAAATGCCACGAACAGGTGCGCGTAGAGCTCTTCCGGGTTGGTGCTTCGAATCAGAGGAACTTATACTACATAGTAGGGCACAACCCGCATGCTCCTCACCTCCATCCCATACTTCCGCGAAGTCATCGTCATGTCCTTCCGATGTGAGTTCTGCGGTACCACGAACAACGAGATTCAATCCGCCGGGACCATTCGACGTTAGTCTTTTTTTTGGCTGTTTGCATCATTCATGTGAACCATGAATCCTACGCAGCCGAGGGAACTGTCTACACCGCGCGCATCCTCCAACGTTCCGACCTCGATCGCCAGATCGTTCGATCCTCCACCTGCGAAATCTACCTTGCAGAATACGAGCTCACCCTCCCCGCCTCCAGTCGTGGACAACTCACCACCGTCGAAGGCCTCATCCGAGATGTCGTCGCCGACCTCAGCATGGACCAACCCGTTCGGCGCATCCAAGACCCGGACGGTTACGCCAAAATCGAGGAACTGGTCGGAAAACTGAAGGAGATCCTCGCGGATGACGACGAGGATGAGGAGGACGGCGGCGAAGCAGCTGCGGACGCGCCGAAAGTACAGGTGATTCTCACCGCTGCGCAGAAGGCGCATCTCCCCATGCCGGCGTTCACGATCAGACTTGACGATCCTGCGGGCAACTCGTGGGTAGAGTTTGTGGGGAGCATGGCGGATCCGAAGTGGAACATGCGCACGTACCCGCGGACTCTTCAGCAGAATATCGATTTGGGACTCGTCGCGGCTCCCGAGCCTGAAGAGGGACAGCCGCTGGATACTGTGGCGGAGGAGGAACAAGACGCCTCTGGAGATGCTGTCGATGTGGGAGATCCTGAGGAAATCTACGTCTTCAAGGGCGTATGTTCTAGCTGTGGTCATCCCCTCGACACTCTCATGAAGAAAGTCCTCATTCCGTACTTCAAGGTGTGTTCGGCTGTCGTAAAAGTGTCAGCACCTCATTGATTCCGCCCAGGACGTCCTTATCATGTCCACGAACTGCGACCGATGCGGCTACCGGGACAACGAGGTCAAATCAGGCGCTGCCATTTCAGATAAGGGTAAACGCATCATCCTCAAAGTCGAAGACCGCGAGGACCTCAGTCGGGACATTCTGAAGGTAAATGCCAGCGTTCCAAAATATCCGCCATCCCTCACCATATTCATTCACTCAGAGCGAAACCGCCGGTCTCGAAATCCCCGAAATACAACTCGTCCTCCAACAAGGCACCCTTGGCGGGCGCTTCACCACTCTCGAAGGCATTCTCGAACAAATTTACGAAGAGCTTTCCGAGAAAGTTTTCGCCTCCGGAGACGCCTCTGTTGCAGAGGACCGCACCACCTTCGAGACCTTCCTTGGACACCTGAAGGAGGTCAAAGACGCCGCGCGGCCGTTTACGCTTATTCTAGACGATCCATTGGCGAATTCGTATGTGCAGAATTTGTATGCGCCGGATCCGGATCCGAATATGACGGTGGAGATGTATGAGAGGACTTGGGAGCAGGATGAGGAGTTGGGGTTGAATGATATCAAGGTGGAGGGGTATGGGGCGTCGGATGATGAGCAGCAGGGTGATGCCGCCGCCGCAGGGGAGCAAGCTGTCGCAGTCAAGGCGGAATCATGACAGAATATCGGTGTGTATACACTCGTAGCAGATAGACGGGAGGCCTTCGAGCGTCGTGCTGTATTAGAGTTCAATCTGTATCCATTAGCGTAGGCACTGCGTCGATTTTTGCTGCTCTTTTGATGATGATTTTCTGCTTTTGGCCGCTTCCCAGCTCAAATCCGTCAATCCATCTATTCATAACATTCCAACGCTCTTCAAACCAAGATCTTTCGCTACCGCACTTCTGTCCTTCTCTCGCCCTTTTGCGCTTTCAAAAGCTTGCACCAGAGACGCTTGTCCTTCATCGATCCTATAAACTGGATGAGGAAGGTATCAACCCAACAAAGTCAAACGACTAACCAGTCCACAGCCTTGCCCTCTTTCTCTAGGAGCACTTTGACTGTTGACCATGAAAATCGTACAAGCTTTGGCAGACCGAATACCGGCTCTACAGAATTGCGCAGCCATTCTTTCGTTTTGGGGTCTGCAGCCCAAATTCAGCAACGAATTTGTGTCAGTGATTGTAAACTGTCGCGCCAACCTGAAGGGTAACCAGATCCCAGTTCCTCTGTATCCCAGCTCCCCTTCACACCCTCAGTATGAATATTTTCCTCGAATACCCACCCTTCGATGCACGCGTCGCGGGTGACTTTGGCAGCAACGCTAGCGGCACCGACTATCTTGAATTTGTCGTCTGCTTTGCTTTCAACGGTGAAGCTTATCCCGGGGAAACATGAAGAGAGGTAGGCTTGGTAGGTGGTTGTTGTTCCTAAGGCGTCAACATATACCTGTTTCATTGTGTTGATATTCGAGGACGGGTGAAATGGGGAGATGAACGGCGTGCCTCTGTAAGCTCTATGCCTTTTTTGAGGACTTCTTGAATCAGGAGGACAGTTGCGTTTCGTGATTGGAGGTTGAGGTTGATTGGCGGACGGCGGAGCATTCCACTCGATATTGCTTGGGGGCTGTATCCAGGTTCGATATGAGGACCGCGCGAAGTGGGTTTTTGACATACCTTATGACCCTTACAGACCACCCTAAATTCTCTGGGTCAGATCTCAGTGTATCTAGCAGCTCAGATCGAATTTCTGCTGTTAAAGTCTTCGAGTCTGAATTAGCCGTTCGGTGAGATGCTTGAAATCCGCTTCATTCATGAATTAGATGTACCAGCAAATCCAAGTTCTTCTAACTTCTCCTTATATGCCACAGGACAGTAGGCCACCCCGTAGACCAGAGGGCCAAGAACGGGTCCACGACCTGCTTCGTCGACGCCTAGTATGTATGGGCCATCTGCGGTTGGGGTTGGGCTGTGATATGTGTATGAGTCCCGGAGTGGTGTTGAGGGGCCAGGAGCTGAGGGGATAGAGGTCGGGCTAGACTCGGATTCAGACATGGCGGAACGCGACAACAGTGAAGACGCGATCCGTCACGAGCACGTGATCTCTGTCACATCGGCTCGTTTTCGCCAAGTTTTTACTGGATTGCTCAAGGATTGGTAGGAAGAGGTAGGAAGGGTATTCTATTCTAATAGTAAGATACATCAAAGCACACCGCAGGTACGGAACGTCGGGAAGCTTATGTGTCACAACCATCGCACGATGGAGCTTCCGATGCAGCTAGCTATCTACACTTGTCATCGTCCGTCGGGTTTTGTACGACGGAGGCACACCGGAGGTTCTGTAGGATGGAGGAGGATGACCGGTCTCTGTTTGTACCGGAGATACAATCGCAGTAGATGTAGTCAAACGCCGCTCAGCCAGCTGTGATTCCTCCCTCACATCTTCCTCCACATTCACGGGCTGCACGGGTTCTATACTTGCCATTTCTTTGGAAAGTACTGCGTCCATTGAACCAATGAGTGTGTCATGGTTGGAGGGAGTGTATTCTGCTCTTGAGATGGATATGGCGGCCCCGTTTTCCGTGATGAATGGATGAATAGACGCTTCTGCACCAGAAAGATCGCCATATTGCGCTCTGAGGCGACGTGCTCGACGGAGGTGGATTCGTACAGCGATCATCAAGACGACCGTTCCAGCCGAGGCTGCTGCGATTGCGCTTACTATGATTACCATGTGGGTGTTATGTGAGGTCTTAGTCGCCGAGGCACTGGCAACAGGACGTGGTGTTGAAGTCGAGCTAGCAGCGTCAGAGTCTTGAGTTGGGAGGCTCCTTGAGGAGTCTTGAGTTGCCGTAGGTTCGGATAAATCATCGAAACTAATTGTTTCTCTGAACATCATGCCTTGACACGATAACCGGGGACTTACCCGAACGTTATAGAGTCAAGAATCATCAATGAATTTGGACCACCAATCCTCCCGTTTTTGATCTCCAACGTATGGTTCGACAGATCAAGAGGATCAGAGATGAACACGGTGGCTGGTTGGAAATTCTGCGATCCAAGCGGTATATGAGGGAATGTGCCTCTCTGTATCTCGTCAATGAGGAATGTGAGATCGGAGGTGCCCCTGCGAAATCGTGAGTCCCCTCAAGAAAGATCCGCAGGACAGGGCGGCGTACGCTGGGTTACTCAAGGTATTGACGAGAATACAATTGACGCTCACATAGCTGCCTGTGAAAGACGTTCATACCCAGAGGCGTGTTTTCGAAGGAGAAAACACCCACCGAAGAATAAGAGGGTCACAGACGGAGGAATTTGTTTGCTTCTGCCCGAATTGTGCTGATTCTGGCATGGTTTGAGCCGAAGAAGGAGAATTCATGGACACAGGACGAACAAACAGTGAACCATGGAATGTATTCATCGACGCAATGTCCCGAATCGGCAGAATTGAGCAGTTATCGCATCCACCAATTGCTCCCTGTAGCCAGCCGTTGTCGGGTAGGTAGATGATTTGAGAGCCGCCTGGGCCACCATTCGTGTCGTCCACCGCTGTCGGCACAATGAGCCCGGGGATTCGACCAGAAATATGTAGACATACTTGTATTGACGATGACCGCCGAAGCCGAATGAGATAAAAAGAGCAAGGCCGGCAGCCCTATGTAGCGCATCTCGGTCGAGGTATAGAGAACGAAAGAAGCAGAATGTCCGTCTCGCAGAGTCTCCCAGTACCAGGACGTGAACAGGTCGTCGCACCACTATCTGTCGGGATTATATATCATGATATCGCTCACAGCCGTTGTGTCTGTTCACGTAGCTATCACGTTGGAAGTCGCTGATTCGCATTCGGGAAACCTACAACATTTCGAGATTGATCGGGAAGTATAAGGGAATTGAATGAAATCAGTAAGATAGAAAGTTGGATGAACCAGTTTATGGTCGTCTAGAACTCACTTTGAGTAGCTCCTAGCTGCTTTGCCTTCACTTTACCTGCAGCTGTACTTATATCGCGTGAGAAGAGACTCGACAGTACGGGAGTATATCTGATGAATTCATCGGTATCCAGCGTCACAGCGAAGCTAGATTGGAATGCGGATGGTGGGCTCCATTGCGTTGACAGTTGCAAAGACCCACGCCCAGGAATAGAGCGATGGAAAGCCACGCTCCGGATTGTCGACCACAAAGGTTGTTTCCAGAGATTGATTTCTTGATCCTGGACGTCCGACTTATTCGAATGAACCTGAGTGAGCGATCCTTTCGGAGCGAAAAGAAGTTTATATACAATGCAGTAATCACGAAGGATGTGTGGTATGGGAGGGACTCGGACTCGGACTCGGAAAAAAAAATGATACAAGAACTCGAAACACTGATAGTGAGAGCAAGATGGCGGTCTAATCTGCGAGAGCATGTTCAGCTAGATGCGACACTGTAGAATATATGGAACGAACATCTGCGGGCAGCTTGCCGGGGGTCCGGGGAGTACATCGTACGAGGAGACAGCGGCGGGGTGCCTGTAAATGTTCTTAGCACAAGTTCACAAGTAATAAGTGGACAGAACTCACTCGCTGTGAGGGCTCTCTGCGACCTGGAGAGTCGAGAAGAATAAGCTTTCGAATTTTGGATGCATGAAAAGGAATGCTTACATCGCCATTGAGATACGGGGATTGGTGACACCGCCTGGAGAGGAAGGTACAGAATCCCTGGGATAATGATGGGGCTTGGGCTGTGGGACATGGCGTAAAGGGCGAGGAGACACTGGAGGTACGGCTCAGAATCATGTCATTGAATAATGTATCGTTGATAACTTACGAGCTTGTCCTCGCAACTCCTGCGGAAACGGTGCTACCTTCTGGGATGTTGAATGTGTCGGTGTGCGTGGCACAGCATGGTATCCACCTTGAGTGAAAGATCGAGATTAGGAAGACAACGAGGTAGAAGAGGTATAACTGACCATATGAACCGGGAGACGTTCCGGCGTATGAGGAAGTGAAGGACTGTCGACCTTGAAAAGGAGATAAGTCAGAAAGGAAAGAGGATATGAAGAAAATTCGAAAGCGAGAGAAATGTGATACTCACCGTATGAGCCAGGTGACACAGGAAAGGATGGCGAAATCGGTGAGGTAGTTGAAGTGGATCGCCGGCCTTGTACGAAGAGAAGTCAGCGACGAAGATCATTTGAATACACAAAGCAATCACCAGGCTGCGATGGAGATCGTGGCTCGGAAAAACTTCCAGAACTTCTCGTCCGCGGGCTCAAAGGGCTAGGCGGTGGGGAACCAAAATCATAACCACGGGCCGGAAACGAAGAAACTGGGTGAGGGTGGTATTGTGCGCTCCGCCGGTGTTCTTCGGGAGACCATCCAGAAGGATCAACCCTGTCTGGTGAAGTTGTTAGAAAGATACCGACGCCTAAGTCGAACAGGACGCACAAGTCATAATCGCAGGAGGAATTTTCCGGCGGCCATCCTCAAGCTTTGTGGGTCGGCGGCTTCCCGGGGTAGACATGGCGAATATTTTGAAGTTGCAGCCTCCAGTAGCTCTATTATAGCTTTGTTCGCTCGAATTGCCTTGAGGCACGGCTAAGACACCCACCACATTGATATTGGAGGTATCAAAATCCCTTTGAGAGTAAGTAATAAACATCCCTTTGAGAATTGGCGTTCGCGGAGTCTTCTTATCAACTTTGAAAGGGACCCTGGTTTCTCCAAGGACCAGAGGAGGTCACACGTACATACCATGGTGCAAACCCTGGGCCTGAAGAAAAGGGTTGCGGGCACGATATTTACTCAACAAATCGAACCAAGATAGGGAGACGAAAGAAAAAGCTCTTTGGGGATCTATAACATGGGGTTATCAATAAATTTGCTCCCATGGGTTCGCTGCCATTGGCTGGAGCTTTCAACGCAAAGTGCGTAGATACTAAGATAGCAAGGCAAAGTGGGTGTCGGTGGTCTGTGGACTTGCCGTTGTTGTGGGTGAGAGCAAAGTCGTGAGAAACTGGAGTTTGCCGCGGCGTGCTTTCTTCCTCAACGTTAACGACCTCGAGAAGCCCCGACGCTCGCCACTCCGACTCGCCGTCGTTGTATGAGATATCTACTGGTATCTAAGGCTGACGAACTCTGTACCAAATCCCTTCGACTTTTGCTGGTCGTCTTTGCTATGAGCGAGGGCATGATACTCCTTACTGAATCGACTGGCCAGATTCAACAACTTCAAGTTGGAGAATTCCTAGAGATTCTTCCACAATAGCAGTCTTCTTCTCTCGTTTATGTCTTTATCAGCTCACCGAGCATCACCTGCCCTCTTTCTATAGCTTGACACGGGAAACTGCCAGAAGTCCTCCATTTATCAGCTCTTCCGTCTCCGTCCGCATATTTATACATATCTGTCTTCTTGCAGCCGTGTACTCTGCTTTCCTCTAGCAGAGCCAACATGAGCCATCCGTCTGGTGAAGATTCCAGCCAACTCTCTGACATACGGGCCCATTACCAGGATGGCTCGTTGAAGGGCGAAATAATTCTTTCCAATGGCCGCATCCACACCATGAATGCTACAAACCAAATTGTCTCTGTTGTGGCAGTCAGGGCTGGCAAGATTGTATACGTGGGGAACGACGAGGGTGAGGCCGCCCGTCAATTTTTGCAGCCTCCACGCATCGTCGACCTCCACAACCGCCTTGCTATCCCAGGTCTCATCGACTGTCACAATCACATCGTCCTCTTCGGCAATCGTCCTGGCCATCACACGCCTCTTGAGAATGCGAATTCCATTGCCGATGTGCAGGAGACATACCGTGAACGCGCTCAGAATGTCCCCGACGGCCAGTTCATCACAACTATAGGCGGCTTTCATCCGGGCCAGTTCCGCGAAAGACGACTCCCTACCCTCGCAGAACTCGATCAGGCCCTGCCCAACCACCCCGCCTTCGTCTCGTTCGGGTTCTCCGGTTCAGCTGCCACCAACAGCCTCGGCAAAGCGTTTTTCACCGGCGTGACGATCGGGACTGACGGTTCCATCGCGGAAGGGGACGAGAATGGCAAAGCCCTTCTCGCACTCCGCCAACAGCTTACATTTGATGACCGTAAACGCGGTGTTCGCGATGCCATGGCGTACGCCGTTTCCCTGGGAGTAACAACCCATCTGGACCAAGGAGCGTTTCCCGCGTCCAACACACCTTCCGATGGCTCTGGTCACGAAGACAATAATACCATGCATCTTCCGTTTCTCTCTGTCTACAATGACGGCGATGCCACCATCCGTTTGCGTATCAATTTTCTTACCATGGACGCAACATCAGACACTCCCACCTTGACTGCGCGTCTCCAGAACGCCTTCAGATTCTTTGGAAACGACATGGTGCGCACAGGAAGCATGGGCGAATTCGTGACCGTCGATTACGCAGGTGGGCCTGTGTTCGATGTCGCAATTCGCGAGGTGCGAGAAGCAGGGTGGCGGTTGGAAGTACACTCAATCACCCCCACGGACTACCAAACTCAAGTGGAGGCATTCGAACAGCTTGATGCTGAGATGAGCATCAAGGATCTCCGCTGGGTCATCGCCCATGTACCGTTCATCCTCGACGATTTCATCGCTCGCTTGCAAAAGCTGGGCTGCGGCGTCAATCTGTCGTCCTTCCAGTACCTCAATACCTTGAATGGTATAGTGTCTCCTGCCGGACCACCCTACCGGTCCATCGTGGACAGCGGCATTCACGCAGGAATAGGCGGCGACGGCATGCAAATCGCCATGCTCAACCCATGGGTGCAGCTGTACTACGCCACGACAGGGAAGAACGCTCAAGGAGACATTGTCAATCCGAACCAGCAGATCACCCGACAAGAGGCACTTCGCTTGTACACCCAAGCCAACCAATGGTTGCTGGGCAAGCCGGACGAAGACCTCCTCGGGGCTTTAGAAGTCGGCAGACTAGGAGATCTCGTAGTCCTGAGCGATGACTACTTCTCAGTGTCAGACGAGGATCTGAAAAAACTCAAGTCCGTCTTGACTGTTGTGGGTGGAGTGGTAGTTCATGCTGCCGACGAGTTCCAGTCTCTTCGCATCTCTCAGGACACTCCACCAAAGACGAGTCCTAGTACTCGTTCTTCGTGTATATCTATGTAAAATTAGAAGCATCCAATTCAAGGCGTCCACTTACTTCCACTCAAAAGGAAAGTCCATGGGAAGATGATTCGATCAAATATCCAAATCCGGACAACTCGTCCAATGTCCCGCTTTAGGAAGTTTTCGCCTTCGGGATGCATAGTCCCCGAAGCGGATCAGCCCAGGCTCCTTAGTAGGCATAAAAAATAAACCCTGCGGTTTTTCCCTCTAATTCTGGCGGATCGATTACTTTTGTTTCACAATCAAAGTGACTCGATGTAGTAGTGAGATGAGCGTGGAGCAACAGCATCGCCGCATGTTGACGAGTGATAGGTAGATTTATAGCGGTACGTGACCCGAGTTATTTATCTTGTGTGATATTACACTGAGTCTATCGGCCGAAACTACAGATATCCTAACGACATACTGAACGATGTGCTGCTTCACAAAACCTCTTTAACCGTCTGCTCATCAGTAGAATTAGCTTTTCCCTCAGACGTCTCTCCCTCCATCGTAACTTCTCCGTCCTTCGATCTTCTGGCGTGGGCGCGCAGTCTCTTCGCAACTCGAACTGGGTCGAATATACTTTTGCTCTCAATGAATATCCTGTCCACGCTCTCCAGGTGAAGCCCCTGTGTCTCAGGGAAGAAAAAGTACACCGCTGGCGAAGGAAGATCGATTACAACAGAAAACGAATTTGACCATAGAGAGACGCACTCGGTAAAATGAGGAACCAATTGATCGCCGCATAAATAATGAAGTACTTGAACCCAAGCGAATCGAAACCTGTCGGCGTAGCCTCAACCACAGTAAAATTGAACAGCCACGTCGAAGTCGTCGACAGCGCGGTAATAGGTGTGCGGACGCTCAGAGGTGCGATCTCTGACGAATAGAGGAACGCCAGCCCGAGGAAGCCTGTGACGAAGAACGTGCTGAACAGGTAGATGAACGCGATCGCTGCGTGCACAGCTGTGGTATTCTCTGGATGCGATGTACAGCCCGCGATGAGCGCCATGCACATGCCCATACCCGCCGCACCGAACATCATGAGTTTGCGCCGCCCGACGTGCTCGATGGTGTATGCGCCGATCGGGGCACACAGGGTTTGCCTGTGATGTCCACAGTCAGGCACGCAATGACGAGATGGAATGAGGAGTAAATGGATCCTCACCACATGAATACAGTCGCGGAAAGAATTCGCGCAGTAGTCGAATCGAGGTTCAAGAAGGTCCTGAAAACCGTAGTCTGGTAGTATCCAAGAACATTGATGCCGGACATTTGCTGGAAGCATTGGGTCACAGCTGCGATAAAGGCGCGATTTGCAAAGCGTGCGGGTCCATTGCGAAAGATATCGCGGAAGGAACCTTTGCCCGTCTCTTCCAGAGACAATTCGATCTCTCGAACTTGCTCGGCGATTACAGGACTGTCGTCTTCCGCGTCATCCAATGCAGCAAGCACAAATTTCGCTTCTTCGATCCGGCCGACCTTGATGAGCCAGCGAGGCTACAGTGTTATCTATTAGTCGTCGGGGATTTCGATCAAAGCGCTGCAACGGCTTACAGATTCGGGCCACAGAGGCACGGAGCAGAATACGATGATTGTGAAGAACAACGGGAAAGCCAACGAGAATCGCCATGACACGCTGTTAGAGGTAAATGAAAGTCCAAAGTTTATCCAAGCCTGGATGACCAGTCCACCAGAGATGAACAATCCCTCGAGCATGACCACGAAACCTCGATGGCCAGCCAAACTGCATTCAGTTTGCCTTGAGAAGCCGACAAGATTAGAATGTGTGTTCGTTTAGGACGTATATCGGCGTACCAATTCGGAGCAGTAGCACTAATTGCGCCGAATCCCAGGCCCGTTATTAGACGACCGACGATTAGTTGGGCAAAGGAGAACGATGTTGACTGAATAATGGAACCGATGGAGGTCACCACAAGACCCAATGATATTGTGCGTTTTCTGCCGAGCTTGTCTCCGAAGAGAGTGCAAGAAAGTGCCCCAAAGAGCGCACCGAGGGTGTAAACGGCTACGACTGTTCCTTGAATATGCGAGTTATGCGTCTTTTGCGACCCTTCGGTGTTGATCGTATCGATTTCTGGGAACAGAGCGACCCAGCTGGGGAGATCAAGAAGACCGCCCGCTACCCCATTGTAATAGCTTCAGCATCGCGCTCATCAATGCTCCTGCTTGACTCTGCAGGTAACTGGAGTCGTACCCAAACAAGAGGTACGCTGGCATGATCACTGCCCAGACCATGGCATTGCTCAGAGCATTGCCTCGAAGACCGAAGTATCGTTGCTTCATGGGGTGCAGAGGGTACACAGAGGTGAATTGAGAGCGGACAAGACCGAGCAGGCATTTAAAAAGCAATCCGAAGCAGTCTCACGCCAAAATCCGGTGACTTGGAGCAGTCCATAGGCTTCTCGTCCTCGTATCGTAAATTGTGTGTTCATTGACTTGTTGTGGGTGTGAGAATTGGGACAAAAATGTGCTTGTATTGTAGACTGCGTTGAGACATGCCACCAGAGCGCATCCCTCTCGATTTTTTTCTTTTGTTGCGCAAGAATATTCCCTCATCCAACTCGAGGAAGTCCGAGAGCTTTAATTTCTGGCGCTTCTGAGTTTCTATGACCGTCGAAATGGAGTTTCGCGTTGGGGATCCAGGATTGGTTCGGATTCGGACCTCCGTTCCAGCGACAACTATTATTAGGACATCTGCAGCCCACAGTGAGCTTCGAGAGAGATCTTGACGAGTTGAAGAGCAGATGAAGAGCATATCGAACGCAGTCAGGTATCGAACAAGATGGTTGTGGTTCAAGAGAGTTCGCAGAAATTTCGCACGCATATTGACTTTCTTTCTGCAACCTCCATCTCACCTTCAACTTTCTGAGGATCATGCGGCTCTCCAGTCTTCCCACTCGTTATCTGCATCTTGTCTTCAACGCTCATGGCCACCGAAAGACTCGCTTCCTGGGCCGTTGATCTGTCCTACAGCGACCTCCCTCAAGAAGTCGTTCAAGCAGCCGTCAATAGTTTCTACAACTGGGTTGGCTGCGCTATCGGTGGTGCTCTACACCCAACCACAAAGACTGCCTACAACGCCCTGATTCCATTCTTCGGGAAAGGCACATCTACGCTGTTAGGTCAGAAAGGTGCTCGCACAGACGCCTCGCACGCTGCTCTCATCAACGGAATCGCATCTCATGTGCACGACTACGACGACACGCACCTTCCGACTATCATACATCCCACCGGTCCTGTCGCCAGCGCACTATTTGCCCAGGCTGAGGCACTCGGTGCTGTTACAGGCGAAGATCTCATCTTGGCTCTCGTCGCGGGCATAGAAGTAGAGTGTAAACTTGGTCTTGGTGTCTGGCCCTTCCACTACGATATCGGCTGGTGAATTCTTCATTTTAGCGCTCGCTCACCCTACAGCTCAGCTCTTACTTTCCTAGGCACATCACTAGCACCGTAGGCTCAATCGGTGCAGCCGTCGCAGTAGGCAAACTCATGCACCTCGAACGCTTACCCATGCAACACGCAATCAGCATCGCCGCGACGCAAGTCACCGGTCTGCGCGACATGTTCGGCACCGACACCAAATCTTTCCACGTCGGTCGCGCAGCGCAGAACGGCCTCATAGCCGCCGTCCTCGCCGCGCGCGGATTTACAGGCTCCCTCCAGGCAATCGAAGCCCCCCGAGGCTGGGCACGCGTCGTGAGCGTGTCGAACAACGTCGACGAACAATTAATCACGCTCGGAAAAGAGTGGGAGATGGCGCGCAACGCGTACAAGCCATTCCCCTGCGGTATCGTCGTCCACCCCATCATCGATGGGTGCATCCAGCTCCACCGCGAGTTGGCTACTACAGCGGCTGGGGCCACCATCGAGCGCGTTGATGTTCGTGTACATCCGCTTGTCCTCGAGTTGACGGGCAAGAAAACGCCACAAGACGGGCTACAAGCCAAGTTTAGTGTCTACCACGGCGGCGCTATCGGTCTCGTGCTAGGCAAAGCCGGACCCGCGCAGTACGATGATGGTGTCGTGCAGAATCCGGATATCATTCTTGTTCGGGACAAGATTTCTGCGACGGCGGATGAAAACCTCAGGACGGACGAGGCAGACATAACCGTCTTCCTGAGCGACGGACCGACGTTACAGAAACACGTCGAGCATGCTCTAGGGAGCGTCGAGGTGCCCATGACGCCGGCAAAGCTGGAGGAGAAATTCCTCGATCAAGTGAGTCTGGTTTTAGGCGCGGA